>OX388260.1:2636868-3942802 GCA_947579855.1 Anticlea derivata
AGAATGCCTAATTTAAAAAGCGTCTATAAACCTAAATGGCTAAGATTCAGAACACCTAAAACGTAGAGCTATTCGACGACCTTGGTTCTTCTACGGATTTCCTAATATTATTATATAAGTAGTTTGTTCATAGTGATAAGTTTATATTTAGGTATCTTATATAAGTATATTTTGTTAGAATAGTTTGTTTATACATCTACTATTTATTTATTTTTTTATTCATTGGTCTTGAACACGAACCCTACCTCTATAACCACCTATCTCTAGCCTCAAAGGCTTGCTGGAAGAAAACTCTTTTTAGGGTTAAGCTCGCTTTTGTACATGTCCTTTCATTAAGTTTGTTTTTTGTATGTGTTTTCTGTGTACAATAAAGAATAAAGGATTTCCTCGTCCTGGATTTTATCTTCACAGATTAGGATTGTTTACATTATCTAATTGAAACCCTTTAAGTAAATACTTGAGAAGGTTATCGAGTGCGTATAACTTTCTAATGTAAGATGACCGAGTGGTCTCGTTGTGTCAATTACCATCTATTGAGAGTCCCAGCAATGTCTTCCTGTATGATCAGTAAAGTGGGCTAGGGTGCTACACTAGCTTATGAATTCATTGTTAATACAATACATAGAACTAACTAAGGTCACCGACATAGCTCTCATAATTAGCAAGTTGAAGCTGCAGTGGGCAGGCCTTATAGCTCGCAGAACCGACAACAGTTGGGGAGTAAAGTTTCTCGTATGGCGACCACGAACCGGGCTACGCAGTGTTCGAAGGCCCCCCACCCGATGGACCGACGACATTGTGAAGGTTGCGGGAAGTCGGTGGATGGAGAAGGCTCAAGACGGTTCGTCATGTAACTCTTTGGGGAGGCCTATTTCCAGCAGTGGACTTCTACAGGCTGATGATGATGATATTAATAGTCTGTTTCCCGGACGGATATGCAGAGACCACGGCGTTCTACGTCTTTTGCTTTCATGTATGCTAGGGACTTTGGACCTGGCAAAATTATTGCTATAAAAACCATAAATATTTCTCTCATCTCAATTATACAGCAATTACAATTGTGACATCTAAAATCATTGTATTTTTTCGTCTGTATGAAAAAACAACAAACATTTTGAGTGGCGATCGAAAACTTACGCTCGTATCTTTAATCGCCGTAAGTGGAAATTGTGTGGGGATTATGAAAAAAAAAATCGATAACATTTTCTATGAATTTAATGTCAGGCGGCTGTCACATTACCGACTCAGAATACCAGGGTTAGCGTGTTAAGAAATCTGGCTGAAGTAATGCGACATCAGCTACTTTTGATTATATATTTTGATATATTTCTTCAACAGTGAATGGCGCAGCATACCCCGGCGAACTTCTAGCTCTTATGGGTTCCTCTGGAGCTGGAAAGACCACGCTCCTCAATAGCCTGACCTTCCGTACTCCGAGCGGGGTAGTTTCCAGCGGCACTCGAGCGCTGAATGGGCAGCCAGCCACGCCTGAAGCGCTTGCAGCGCTGTCGGCGTACGTACAACAGCAGGACTTGTTTATTGGGACACTGACAGTACGGGAGCATCTAATCTTCCAGGCAAGTAATATAAGATAAGAAGACATTTCTAGTCTATTTTTTTATACAACTCTGGTGGCAAACAAGCATACGGCCCACCTGTTGGTAAATGTTTACCTTAGCCTATGAACGCTTGCAATACCAGAGGCATCACGCAAACGTTGCCGATGCCCGAACCCCTTAAAAAGCACAGGCAACTCACCGCAGGAACACAACACTATTTGAAACAAATAATGTTATAGTTATATCAATTTTACCTTTTTACAGGCTTTGGTTCGTATGGACAGACACATACCGTACGCTCAGCGCATGCGCAGGGTCAATGAAGTAATTCAAGAGGTGAGTTACATTTACTTTAGACTAGTTTAGACTGCGGTTCATCATTATATCAGAAACAGGTTTTATTCCGAACTTTTGCAAATTTGCCGTTTTTGGTCTTGTCATTGTCTTTCTAAGTAATTATTATGTGTACAAAAAGTTCGAAATCATCATAACCTAAAACAGCTGAATAATTGAGTTAGTACCTACTGATTTGACTCATAGCATAGTATTATTTCAATGAAATATGTAATTTTTTTTCTTCTACGATTTTTATTATAATTTTGTAACCTTTGCCTACTTTCCATTCCAGCTAGCGCTGACAAAATGCCAGAACACAGTGATCGGTATCCCGGGCCGACTGAAGGGTATATCCGGGGGAGAGATGAAGCGACTTTCATTCGCTAGTGAGGTCCTCACCGACCCTCCTCTTATGTTCTGCGACGAGCCCACGTCCGGACTCGACTCATTTATGGCGCAGAATGTTGTTCAGGTAACATTTTCCAGTCTTCTTCTTCTAGTCGTGTCACTGATTCTTTCTTGGTCATCCTGTATTAGGTCAGTGACCAGGTTGAGGTATGGTGGCCCTGAAAAGGGCCTATGACCGTCGATGAAAGAATCAGTGTAGTGAAAGGATTAAAGTGCGCCTCTTAGAGGCTCCTTTTTCCAGTACAACTTGGAGTATGTGTAGGTATTTGGTGATAGATCGAAGTTTCCTTTAGGTCCCTTAGGCGTCGTCCTGATATCCTAATAGATAGATCGTCCTGATCTATCTATCAGGTACTAACCTCCTTTTCCTTTTTGGACTTCTGGTTGAAGTGTGTTGATTGTGAATTTGTGAGTCAGACATTCATGTAAAACTGTGTTCATACGACGCGACGTGCGATTTATGTCACATGTATTTCAAAATTATCCTTAGCTCTAGCATTTTGAAATACATGCGATATCGTTCGTTTATCGTTTACTTTATCCAGTAGTCTGGATAAAGTTAATTTTGAATTTGACATTTGAGGACGTACGATATTGCAAGCCCCCATACAAGTCAAACTCAAAATTGACTTTATCCAGTAGAGACTTATCTCTACTTGATAAAGTAAAGGAGCCATTTCATTCTGGGCCTGGTCCATGTACACTACATAGAAAAATTAGGAAAAAATAGGAGATAACAAGAAAAATACAATTTCATTAATTTGAAGAAAAATGCGATGGTACAAGAATTGTTCTCCTGGTAAGTTTTTAACTATGTGAACACTATTTGAAGGCCGCCATGTTGGTTTATAATTGGCGTTTGACATGACATTGACATATTTTTCATGTCATGTTGTTTGATTTGATGTTTTTGTTTTGTCAGATAAATGTAGGTTGTCAAAATTACATTTCAAGCACGTCCATCCGCCATATTTTTGTAGCGCGGTGTGTTGCTCTCTTTGTCGAAGAAAATTTTAATGTACCTAAGAATGAAGTCAATTTAAATAAAATGACCAATTAAATACGTTTACTTTATTGCTTAGCCATATTTTAGAGTAGTGTACACAGTGCAGGCCCAGGCTCCATATATTGATGAAACGTATCTTTTAATGATTCTTAGATCATGTTGAAATGCATTTAGATGACATACCGCACGTCGTCGTATCAACACGGCGGCGTAAAGATTTTATATATTTAGATAGAAGTTGTAATGTCTGAGGATTTAATTTTAAACTGTAATGTTTGTGTGCAGTAGATAAGCGAGATAAATCAGTATGATCTACATTCGTGAAGCAATGCTACGTGTAAAGGTGTTATTATTATCTCTGGGTTTATGATATTTGTTGATATTTGTTTACGAGTGCGTTGCATATGAACACCTTCATCGTCATCATCATCATTTGAGCCGGTCGACGTCCACTGCTGAACATGGCCTCCCCCACAGACAGAGCGAATTCCTTATCATGTGCGGGGATTATCCCATACTCACCACGCTGGGTATGCGGGTTGGCGAGCGGGAAGCTGCTGCCCATCCCCTAGCTTTTTTCCCTGTCGCCTCTTACGACATCCGCGGATAGGTAGATATGGCAGGGCCTATTCTTCAGCCGGGGCCACCACGGCCACCTTACTCGTCTTTATTTGATAATAGCTTTTGCCCACGGCTTTGCTCTACTTGCGTGGTATGTACCTAAATACCGTGTATAAAAAGTAGCTTTTATGCTTCTAGGTAAAGATCACTAAATAATAATATGTGCCAAAATGTTTGGACGTGCCTCTGACTACCTCCTTAGACATCTTCAATGTCTGGAAATCGAGAGTTTGTCTTGGGGTAGAAGTCGTGAGCTTATTTTTTTTCTGTTTTATTCATTATCGAAGTTGATTACAACTTCGTTATTCGGTTTCATAAATCGATATATCTTTATCACTAATTTTAAGCACAAATATATTAAATTTTTCGTACTTCACTGTAAACTCAGGGTGTTGTGCAGTGTTGGAAGGCCCCCCACCCGATGGACCGACGACATTGTGAAGGTTGCGGGAAGTCGGTGGATGGAGAAGGCTCAAGACCGTTCGTCGTGGAACTCTTTAGGGGAGGCCTATGTCCAGCCACTGCTGGACACCTGCTGCCTGTAGAAGTCCACTGACTTCTACAGGCTGATGATGATGATGACTGTAAACTCGGATTTAAATTATGGGAAAAAAAATCACGGATTTTATATTATTGGCTTCACGTTTATCGACCATCCGCCATTACTGAACACGGAATAGTGGTGTTACCAACACAGGTACAAAACAGATCCTACACATAAGGGATTCCACTTCAAATCAAAATGTTTAACATTAACAACTCTAGAAATTTTTTTCATCAGGTGCTGAAGAGCCTGGCGCAAAAAGGCAAGACCGTTGTATGCACCATACACCAGCCCTCGTCGGAGCTGTATGCGATGTTCGACAAGCTGCTCATCATGGCTGACGGCAGGGTCGCCTTCCTCGGCTCACCAGACCAGGCCACTGAGTTCTTCAAGGAGTAAGTATCTGAAGTTATATATTTTGATTGATGCAGATTGGACAGAGCTCTATAAAAGAACTGAATAAGTACCTGTACTAAGGTTGTACAGCATAATAGCTATATACATACACATATATAGCATACAGCACACAGGTTATACAATAGCTATATAGCTATTGTTTTGTCTAACATTATTTGGTTATGGAGATGGAAAACGTGTTTTGCAAAAACTTACGATTTAATTGATTTGGTGACTTTGGGAAATCTTTTCTGGATAAGAAATAGAGACGATTTAAACCATGTGCTTTTATTTTGTTATTGCCAAATTATTTTTTTTAGACTGTCTGTATTTTTTCAATAGTCCAATAACGAAGAACAGTTCCGTTTTTATTTAAAATAACCGAATGTTTCACAAGAATTAAACCTTCTAACTATAAAATAAATACCTACCCATAATATTATATAGCCTCCTGTATCCTACTTCCTACTATAATATTATAAATGCGAAAGTTTGTGATGATGTTTGGATGTTTAGATGCTTGTGGTTCAATCACGCCCAAACGGCCGAACGGATTTGGATGAAATTTGGCATAGAGATATATTATAGCCTGGAATTGTATATAGGCTACTTTTTATCTTCATAGGTACCACGCGACCGAAGCCGCAGACTGAAGCTAGTACTGAATGGAATATTCTAAGCGCGTTTTCTTTCCAGCCTTGGAGCAGCGTGCCCTCCAAACTACAACCCAGCGGATCACTTCATCCAACTGCTGGCGGGAGTCCCGGGCCGGGAGGAAGTAACGCGTCACACTATCGACACTGTGTGCACTTCCTTCGCCAAGTCCGAGATCGGCTGCAAGGTCGCCGCTGAAGCCGAGAATGCTCTCTATCATCAGGTAAATCCTCGCTGATCCATAGAAGTATCTTGTTGACGAATCATCTGATATGTCTACTTCTGTTCACTTGCCTAATGCACTTTCGAATTTGTAATAGAAACACTTGCTTACACTGTATAACCAACCTTTATTCAAAACCTCTCAGTAATGACCATCAGGAGCCAAAACGCATCGATAGCGCGTTCTAGGATCATGCACCTTTTACTAGCGACATCTAGTTAAAACCGACAACACTAATAATCGTCTGCATGAATCTTCTACTCAATTAAACTCAATTAAACAACTTCGTCCAATGTTTAAAATCGATTCTGCGGCACCAAAAGGGAGTTCTTGGTGCCGCGGGATCGATACAACATTGTATTTTACGTCGTATTACTATTAGATAAGTCTGAATGTCATTTATCAAAAATAAAAATACTTTGCCATGCCAACCCGGTGTGCATAGGCCATAAGACGTCGTAGTGCGCTCAGTCCCGCGCTGTTTAAAGCACTCCTGGTTTTATATCTTTGTCTTTTTCTTACCCATTGTTATGCATTTATCACTATTTGCCTTGTTTTAACGTAAGATCAACGCAGGTTGAGTCGACGCAACGTGCACCGGTGTGGCCGCTAAGCGCGCTAGTCGCTCTCCCTGTAAGGCGTCGTGGTGCGCCCAATTCCGCGCAGTTTTGTGGCGCACCTGGCTTTATATCTTTATCTCTTTCTTACCCATTGTGTAGCAGTTATCCCTCTTATATCAAGCAGTATTCTTCAAGCTTTGTTCCTTGTTTTAGCGTTAGATCAACGCAGGCTGGATTGATGTGGCGTGAGCCTTTGCGGCGTGGCCGCTATGCGCGAAAGTCATTCTGCCTGTAAGGCGTCGTGGTGCGCTTAGTTCCGCGCAATTTTGTGGCGCTCCTGGGTTTATATATTTGTCTCATTCTTACCCATTATGTTGCTATTATCCTTGTCTCATATCTAGCAGTACTCTTCAAGCTTTGTTCCTTGTTTTAGCGTAAAATCGCAGGCTGGGTCGATGAGGCGTGAACCGTTGCGGCGGGGCCGGTTTGCGCGCTAGTCGCTTGCCCTATAAGGCGTCATGGTGCGCTCAGTTCCGCGCAGTTTTGTAGCGCTCATAGTTTTATATCTTTGTCTCTTTCTTACTCATTGTGTAGCAGTTAAGCCTCTTATATCTAGCAGTATTCTTCAAGCTTTGTTGCTTCCTTGTTTTAGCGTAAGATAAACGCAGGCTGGGTCGACGCGGCGTGGACCGGCGTGGCCGCTATGCGCGCTAGTCGCTCTCCCTACAAGGCGTCGTGGTGCGCCCAATTCCGCGCAGTCTTGTGGCGCTCCTGGCTGTCAGTTACTAAGGAGCCAATGCTGATCAAAGTGCGATTCTTGCAGACCATTGTGAGTACACTTGTCTAAAAAATATCTTTTAAAATACCTAATTATTTTTATTATATTTTGGTATGGGTATTGGCCCATGAGTCTGTGGGTGTGTGTCCCCACAGACAGAGCGAATTCCTTATCTTTTGGGGGGATTTGCCCATACTCACCACGCTGGGCATGCGGGTTGGTGAGCGCAGTTAGAGCTATAGTTGTTAAAATGAGGGACGCTGCTGCCCATCCCCTAGCTTTTTTCGCTTAGTCGCCTCTTACGACATCCGCGGATAGGTAGATATGGAGGGGCCTATTCTTCAGCCGGGGCCACCACGGCCAAGTGAGAAATAGATTAGCGGAATACTACATTATTTGTTTGTCTATTTAATTACTTATTATCTTGGCCCAAAAATATTTTTATATATTTTGCAGATGGTGTCACTCCTGATTGGAGTGATCTACTTCGGACAGAACTTGGACCAAGATGGTGTCATGAACATCAACGGAGCAATCTTCATGTTCCTTACCAATATGACCTTCCAGAACATCTTCGCTGTTATCAACGTAAGACTGAACGTTGGCTACTGAACCGTGGATTTTATAGTGGAATTGCTGGCGCAGTACCCAGATAAAACGTAGCCCATGACTTTCTTAATCTCAAATGTTTTGTATTTTTAGCCGTTCGTAAAGTTCATAGGATTGAGTTTTGAATGATAAGCGAATCACTCGCTTCGTCGCCAAACAGGATCATCGAAAAAAATGATAGGCACGCGCGCCGTGTTTGTTGCCTGATTCTTCTAGGCTTGGTCGCGAGGAACAGGCATAGCTTCACCTAGTTTCTAAGACGTTTCAAAGTGATCCTAGTGATTTTATTGAAATAAACGCCTTTTCACTTTGATTTGAATAGTAGGTACCATAAACCGACGAGCATGCATGAGGAAAGTGATGAGAGTGAATGAAGCAAAAGAGGATCGTAGCAAGTGGAAAGCCGTGGTCTCTGCCTACCCCTCAGGGAAATAGGCGTGATTTTATGTAAATTTTTATTTAATAATGTATGCTGACTGGCCTCATAGCTCAGTTGGTAACTCTGCCTTCTGCGCTAGAGGTCGCGGGTTCGATTCCCGCACTGGACAAACATTTGTGTGATTCACAGATGTTTGTTCTGTATCGGGGTGTTAAATATATATCTATTATGTATATCAATCTCTGGTACCCATAGTACAGGCTATGCCTAGTTTGGGATCAGTTGACCGTGTGTAATATGCCCGGAATATTGTTATATTATTATTATTATGTATCTGTCCACAGGTATTCTGTTCAGAGCTACCGATATTCATACGTGAGCACCATTCAGGGATGTATAGAGCCGACGTCTACTTCCTTTCAAAGACGTTGGCTGAAGCGCCCGTCTTCGCTACAATACCATTGGTGTTTACCACCATAGCGTATTACATGATTGGTCTGAACCCCGACCCGAAGAGGTTTTTCATCGCTTCGGGATTGGCCGCTCTGATCACCAACGTGGCTACATCGTTTGGTAAGTTCGTTGTCTTATCCACGATATTACATCCGTCGACTCAACATCAAAGTAAAGCTTGAAATGTGAGCTTAAAGTACAGGTCTTTTTTAAGGGTTCCGTACCTCATTTGGAAAAGCGGAACCCTTATAGGATCACTTTGTTGTTCGTCTGTCTGTAGGGTACTTCCAGTTTCCTCTGACAATTTTTTTTGGAGGAGGTAGGGCATAGCGAGATTTTCTTTGGAGGAGGTAGGGCATAGCGAGATTTTCTCGTTCTAAATTGGAGCAGCCCGCCTGGGGAGGTACCTCCGCCTTACAGAAGATCGCAGCCAAATAACATTATTTGATTCAAATAGTGTTGTGTTCCTGCGGTGAGTAAGGTTGCCAGAGCTCTTTAGGGGGAGGGGGGTTCGGGGTCGGCAACGCGTGCGTGATGCCTCTGGTATTGCAAGCGCTCATAGGTTACGGTAACCGCTTACCAACAGGTGGGCCGTATGCTTGTTTGCCACCTCAGTTGTATAAAAAAAATAAATAAAAAAAAACTGAAATTTGGAATGCTAGGAGATTTTGTAACACAATTAAAGGAAAAGTCTAAAATTGAGGAATTTCGAAGTTTTTTAGGAAAGAAAGTTATATTTGCGGTCAATGTCATACAATGACTACGTGAGCGACCGCAAATATAAGTTTGTCAATTCCCACACATATACTTTTTATTTGCTGATCCCGTGTTTGGAATTCGAAACCACGACCAATGGTACGGAAGCCTCAGGGCGTGAGTTCTCGCACTTGACCATCTTTATTCTATTTTATTTGACGCGTGAGCAACGCGCACCCATAATCATCATCTGCCCGTAGATGTAGACTGCTGAACATAGGCCTCCCCCACTGCGTCGCCCGGTTCGTAGTCGCCCTTCGAGAACCTTTATTCCCCAACGGTTGTCGATTCCGCAAGCTATATGGCCTGCCCACTGCCACTTCAACTTGCTAAATCTGAGAGCTATGTCGGTGACATTGGTTCTTCTGCGGATTTCCTCATTTAGGATTTTATCACGCAGTGAAATTCCTAGCATAGCTCTCTCCATAGCCCGTTGCGCGACTTTGAGCTTGTGTATGAGGCCAATTGTTAGCGACCAAGTCTCAGTGCCAAATGTCATCATTTAGATGACGCACTGATTGTAGATGATCAAGAAAGAACTAGTGACACAACAAGCAATAGTTTTTCATACGAACTAACAAAGATACAAGGCCAGTTATAGAATAGAAAGCCATTTTTTCTAGGTAGGTTAAAAAATCTGCATAATTTCATAATGTTTTGGACTTATTTAGGGTCCAAGACCAATATACAAAGTTTACTGTTCAAAAAAAAAAAATCTGAACATATCACACACGGTCAACAGATCCCAAACTAGGCATCGCCTGTACTATGGCTACCAGAGACTGATATACATAATAGATATATATTTAACACCCAGACACAGAACAAACATCTGTGTTAGTCACACAAATGTTTGTCCAGTGCGGGAATCGAACCCGCGACCTCTAGCGCAGAAGGCAGAGTTACTACCAACTGAGCTATGAGGTCAAAAAAGAACCTAGGTTACAAATGCTTGCAGGAAATTTTTTTTCCGTGTCTGGGTGTTATTGTGGTATCATGGCGGGGTACTCGTAGATTGGATTGGTTTTGATTGTGGCCAAACGCCCAAATTCAATGGCTGTGTGGAGTCAGGGCTATCGTATCTGACTGTAAGACCCTTCTACTTGTAGCGCGTTTTTTTTTTTTTTTTTTTTTTTATACAACAGAGGTGGCAAACCAGCATACGGCCCACCTGTTGGTAAGCGGTTACCGTAGCCTATGAGCGCTTGCAATACCAGAGGCATCACGCACGCGTTGCCGACCCCGAACCCCCTTCCCCCCTAAAGAGCTCTGGCAACCTTACTCACCGCAGGAACACAACACTATTTGAAACAAATAATGTTATTTGGCTGCGATCTTCTGTAAGGCGGAGGTACCTCCCCAGGCGGGCTGCTCCAATTCAGAACGAGAAAATCTCGCTGTGCCCTACCTCCTCCTAAAAATTAATTTTAGGATTAATTTTAGGCGTGTCGAATTATTGAGCAATATAAATTAATGAATAAATATTTTGAACACTGTCATGTAGGATTGCGTAAAATATTTAAATTTCTGAGAATATTCGGGCCCTTAATGGCTATTCATTAAGTAATGTGTTTTTAATCGTTTATTTTATTTCACAATAAATAAAGGCAGTTTGCTTGTTGTGTCACTGATTCTTTCTTGGTTTTTCTGTATTAGGTCAGTGACCATGTTGAGATATGGTGGCCCTGAAAAGGGCCTATGACCGTCTATGACTTCGTCGAGAAACAGTGTAGTGCGCCTGTTAGAGATTCCTCCAGAGAGTTTGTTTTCACGATGTTTTCTTCACCGTTTGAGACCGTATAGCGCAAATAAATACAAATACAAATGTTTTTATTTCGTTCACAAAGTTCATATTATCTTTAAAAGAGAGAACACTATTAGTAAATCATCAGTAACGTTTAATAAACCAATCTACATAAATTAGGGTACAAGAATATTGCTTGATTTTACAGATAACACTATTTAACACCTTTTACAGTATAACGCTAATCAAATATAAATAATATACAGTTTAAAGAACAAGCTGGGACAAAGCTCCCAGCTGTGTTGTTTCGACCACGGTCCGTAAGCGAATGCCCAGCCAGAGAAAAATAACAGCTGTCGACTCCGTTCGTTCCTTCGGTCAGCTTCGGTCGCGCTCGTCGGTGTGTTGTCGACGCCGACGCCGACGTCACTTCTGCTTTCGGTCCGGAAACGGAAACGAGTGCGACAACATCCGGCCGTCCTGCTCACGCGTTCGCCCTCGAACTGCGTCTTGGTCTGATGCGGAAAACTGAAAACATTGAATTAGAGTTAGACCCAGTTTCGTTTTAGCATAGTAAGTAATAGTTAGGTAGATGCTTATTCTTCAACATTGGACCGCACATAGAGTGTCAGATCCGAGTACAGCTCATTGTTTGTGGCTTGAACTAGACGATGTTCATTAAGAATCAACTAGTTGTGTATCACCACAAACATTACAACAGCGTTCACAGCGGATGCCTGTTGCAGCTTTGAAATCAAACACCCCTCTATGCATCCAATGTTTGAAACAGTAGCATTAGACCATCTTTGTTCTTTCATCACGGAATACATAGTGAAATTATTTATTGTGTACCTAGGTATTCATTCTAATAAATGAAATATAAATATCCTATCAATAAATTCTTACGGAACTCAAACCCTCGGTCTTCCCCTAGATTCGGGGATGTCACCAAGTGCACCTCCTATAGAGAAAACAACCGGTTGCACTTACAATTACTTTTGACAACATCCGGTTTTAGTCAGAAATACGAATCCATGGTTTCATATTTTCCACACATGCTATACCATCATACCGCTTCGACGATCTTTCAGCTCCACGCATGTCCGCTACTTGATATCTATCGTGACCCAAGATGCTAGTCACTTGAAATGGACCTTTGTAGAGAGGCATTAGCTTAGTGCTTTGACCATCGTTTGAATGACTTGGGATTTTAAGTACCACCAAGTCTCCGATAGCATAGATAGGGGCATCTTTCCTTTTAGCATCAAAAGATGCCTTTTGAGTATCAGCACTTTTCTTTATGTTTGAGTCAACAGTGTCCCTCAGTGCGGTGACATCAACAGAGCGCTCCACATTATCATCGTCAGTGATCATGTCATTGTTCATCCGAATTCTATACCCAAAGAAAACCTCACTCGGTACGGCAGATGTAGTCTTATTAATTGTACTATTTATACCTTGCTGTATATTTGTTATATGCTGGTCCCACTTATTGTTTTCAGTGTCAGCGCCCATACTACGCAATGCTTCCAAAATTGTCTGATTATAGCGTTCCACCTGTCCATTAGAGCGTGGTACAGCCGTGGCGATTATGTGAGCTCTTATATTACGATCTTTGCAATAGCTACTGAACAATTTTGATGTAAATGCACTACCAGCGTCACACACTAAACGTTTCGGGTTGCCAAATACTTTGAATATCTTATTTAATTCATTGATTACGACTTGACTTTTTGTGTTTTTTACAGCCGAAATGAACACAAATTTTGTGAACGAGTCTACCAATACCAACAGATAGCTGTTTTTCATAGTAGTTTTAACAAATGGGCCAAGATGATCCACGTGGAGTGTGTGAAAAGGTCTTGCGTGCTTTGGAATTGGATACAATTTTCCAGGTTTTTTTCCATGAATATTTTTGAAATAAATACAATTCAAACAGTTTTTGATGTACTTAGCGACAGTTTTCTTTAGATGAGGGAACCAGTATTTTGACCTAATCCTTTCGACGGTTTTATCTACTGCAAAATGACCAACTTCATCGTGATTAGCTCGAATAACATACCATACGCACTGCTTTGGTACAAGCCAACGTCTTCCGAATTCAGTTCTTCGGTATACTTTGTTTCCTAATAATTCGTACTCATTAAATACCTTTTTATTCGTCTCGGCCTCACCTGACTGTAAAATGTCTCTTATACTACATATACTGGGATCTTGTAACTGAATGGACAGTAACCAGTCACCCTCGGTTATTGTATTCACGCTTTCAACTAGTTCAGAGATTTTACTGACGTCCCTCACAGGGTTTCTACTAAGCGCGTCTACATGTTGCATTTGTGACCCGGGCCTGTGGACTACCTCATACGTAAAATCCTGCGTATATAATACCCACCTACTTATTCTAGGTATAATTTCTTGCTTACTTAAAGCATGTCTTACGGCGTTACAATCAGTCGTTATTTTGAAATTTGTACCTAATAAATAATGACGAAACTTTTGTAACCCTGATACAATGGCTAAAAGTTCCAGTTCGAAAGAATGGTATTTCTTTTCGTCATTACTGGTTTGTCGACTGTAAAAATATACGGGCTTTTCTCCGCTATCTGTGGTCTGGGCCAAAATACATCCTATGCCGTCACGACTGGCGTCAGTATACAGATTTACAGGTAATTTTGGGTCAAAGACTTTGAGCACTGCGTTGATAATAAGAGAGTTTTTAACTTCCTTGACAGCTTGTTCTTGCTGAGGGCCCCATTGCCAAGTAGCTCCTTTTTTTAATAAGCTAGTTAGTGGTTTGCAAATAATAGCACAGTTTCGGATAAATTTCCTAAAGTAATTAATTAGACCCAGAAATTGTCTTAGCTGGTGAACAGTTTTTGGGGTTGGGAAATCAGAAATTGCATCAAGTTTACGGGTGCTTGGTCGAACACCTTGTTCAGAAATATCATAGCCCAAAAATGTAATCTGATCCTTGAAAAATGAACATTTGTCTAAATTAATAGTTAACCCGTTTTTAACTAGTATATCTAGCACCATTTCTAAGCAAACTATATTTTCTTCAATACTTTCAGTAGCAATAAGCAGATCATCCATATAGCACACTACCCTTCCAAAACGTAAGTTGCCCAAAACGGTATTCATCAATCTTTGGAAAACTGCAGGACCGTTGCAAACACCAAATGGCATCCGTAAATATTCATAATGACCATCGTTTGTAATAAATGCCGTTTTGTGTACATCCTCCTCTTTGATGCAAATTTGATGGTATCCACTTTTAAGATCAAGGGAAGTATAGAATTTACACCCTTGCAGTCTATCAATAAGGTCCTCAATCAGAGGCATCGGGTATTTTTCTTTAACAGTAATTTTATTTAACTGTCTATAGTCCACGCATAGTCTTTTAGCCCCCGATGTTTTGTCAACTAGGAGAGCTGGACTTGCGTAGGCAGAATTACTGTTTCGAATAATGCCATTTTTTAATAGATCATCTGTTATTTCCCGCGTTATTGCTCTTTCAGACTCTGACATTCTATACGGCCGTTGATAAATTGGTTTACTAGATGTTAACTGAATTTCTAGCTCTACACATGAAGTTTTTCCCAAACATGATAAATCCTTAGAAAGACATTGAGGGTACTTGGATAAAATGTTTTTCAATGTATTTTCATGACTACTAGTAACATTATCAACAACATTGATACTGCAAACGTTCAATGCTGGCACTGATTTAAATGTTAATGTATCTCCCACACGAGTATACATTATGTTTTTATCCTCGGTAAAATTTCTCCCAATTAGAATGTCACAGTCGGATAGCGCATCGATAACGTAAAAGGTAATCACAGACTCTACGGAATCTACTTGGACTGTAGTTGCAACAGCTTTTGACACTTGGACAGATAAATCATTTGTAAACCCTACCAAATTAATGGGGTTATTCAAAAGAAAAGGTTGTAATTGATACTGGTTTATCAAAGCAGTTGTTATAAGTGAACAGTCACTACCCATGTCGAAAAATGCTTTACACTCAAAATCATTTAACAAGACCGGCTTGTAAAATTTTTGTTTAGTTTTAGGATCGGATATCAACTTTACTTCGACATCCTTCTCAGCCTTTGTTTTAGGTTTGGATTTACATGCGGCCTCTAAATGACCCAATTTATTGCACGAGGAACATCTGACGTTATCTTTAACTGTGCAGTAGTTCCTCCTGTGACCTACTTCCCCGCAGCGATAACAAGTTATGTTTGAACTCGATAAGTTATTATTATTAGCAGCAGGTTCAAACTTGCTTTCAGGTTTGCTTACAATGTTTTGGTAGCCCTGTTGTGTCATTCGAGAAGAATGTTTAAGTGGTAATGGTCTTTGAGGTATTTCTTTTTCAGTAGGGGTGTAGATTTTACCGTGCAAAAACGATGCTAAGTCGTCACAATACTTGAAATTGCCCGCTTCAGCAGCAACGGTAATGTTTGTATCGCCGATTGAACCTACTATAACAGATATAATATCTTGCTCTCGAAATCCTAGCTGTAAACGATCAATTTTCGCTTTTTGTTGGAAAAAGAATTCGTACAAAGACTGATTAGCTACAGGTTTAGCATCTATTAAATCTTTTAGAGATCTGAACATGTTTCGTTTTACTTGGAATGTATCTGATAGTGTGTCACGCCATTCGCTCCACTCCCACGTGGTCCACCTGGTTTTATTTTTTTGAAATGAATCCAGCCACGTTTTGGCGGTATTTCGTAATTTTTGAAGTGCCTGGTACTTAATCACATTATCGGACCACCCAAACGCGCGTGCATTAGCCTCGACAACGTTAATCCACATATCGATATTGTCTACGAGTGGGTCGAATTCGGGGATCACTGACGATAATACAACATTTTGACTCACGGTTTGCGATCCTTTACGACGACGCTTACTCTTTCTATGCCGCTGATCACTTTCACTACTGCTGCTGCTGCTGCTGCTTGAGCTGGTAGACGGCTTTCGCCTCGATCGTCGCTTGCTCCTACGTGGCATATTGTGGGCGTAGCACAATTCACACTTCTGATAAAAGAGAGAACACTATTAGTAAATCATCAGTAACGTTTAATAAACCAATCTACATAAATTAGGGTACAAGAATATTGCTTGATTTTACAGATAACACTATTTAACACCTTTTACAGTATAACGCTAATCAAATATAAATAATATACAGTTTAAAGAACAAGCTGGGACAAAGCTCCCAGCTGTGTTGTTTCGACCACGGTCCGTAAGCGAATGCCCAGCCAGAGAAAAATAACAGCTGTCGACTCCGTTCGTTCCTTCGGTCAGCTTCGGTCGCGCTCGTCGGTGTGTTGTCGCCGAGTGGTACCGACGCCGACGTCACTTCTGCTTTCGGTCCGGAAACGGAAACGAGTGCGACAACATCTTATACAATATTTCGGAGCCAAATGAATTTTCCGAATGGAAAATCAATAAGTGCACGACCGGGATTCAAACCCACGACCTATAAATCGAAATACCACTATCACCACTCCACCTACACCACTAAAGCACTCCACCTACTCCACTAATGGTAAGTAAATAAGATAGGCTGGTATACACGGTGTTTCATAATAGTTAGATGAAATGTTCATATTTAAATTCATTAGTCTTATCATTTGGTGGCCAGGTGAGTTTTTTGTTTTCTAAACCTGTTCTGATTTAAATAATCTCAAATATGTGGGTTCTTTAGCTCATGGCGGCGATACGAACTTCTGACGACTACGAACTAAATACATTATTTTGATAATAATCTCTTGTTACTTACCTACTTAACTGGTATTATAAACAAAAATAATTAACGTTAGCGAAAAGAATACATAATTATTGATCTATGAGTACATTTGTTCAGTTTTTTTCAAAAGAAAGTTTCAAATGTTGTAAAATAAACGCGTTGTCTTTTGACCCACTGATATCAAAAATTGTCCATAGCCTACCGATTTTTTTTCTCTGAATGAAATGTAGCATGTACAAGGTGATTCATAACATGTATACCATCCCGAAAGGGGGTTATTCTATCAACAAAAGAAAATAAATTTGCGAAAAAAAAACATCAATATTTTCATTTTATTTTTTTGATTTTTTTTCACAAACTTTCTCGAATTTACTGTTTATGGTATTTTTATCATCTTTAAAACTAATACCTAAACGTACAAGAAGTTCGGAATCAAGATTGCTCGCTAAAACAGCTGATTTATTGAGTTTTGATCCCGATTTGACCCCAAAATAGCTGATTTTTGCATAGAGTTTTTTCAATGAAATATGTCGAATTTTCAAAAGACGTAGAACAAACATTCTTGCTAATTGCTTTTAGAATAAGCCCCTTTCGGGATGCAAAGGAAGCATATTATAAATCATCTTGTATAGATTATCATTATTATTCACATATATTTAATTAAAATCTCATTTATAAAATACATTTTTTACTACAAAAGTAGGTACATCTTAATATCCAAAAAGAATAACAAAACAACTATTATAGTAAAAAATATATATAAAAATGGAGAACTACCGACAGCGAAGCTCAAGCAGTCGTTGGCTAGGGCTGCAAAAAGAGGAACCTCCTGACAATGCGTGTCCAGGAGTACCGCCCTCTGTATCTGGCCCTTCACCCAGCTGTCTAGCAAGAGCCTCTCAAGGTATTGATCGAGGCTCTTCGCTATCAGTCCGTTCACTGACACCACTATCGGGACGATAATCGTTGAATCCACCTCCTATTATTATTATTTATATAGATGATTGTTTTTCGCAGGTTACCTGATATCTTGCGCCAGCAGCAGCGTCAGCATGGCTGCGTCCGTGGGGCCGCCCATCATCATACCCTTCATGCTGTTCGGAGGGTTCTTCCTCAACTCTGGGTAAAGCTTACTCCTTCCTTACATCCTACTTCCTACTTATATTATAAATGCGAAAGTTTATGAGCCTGTTTGGATGTTTAGATGTTTGGATGTTTGTGGTTCAATCACGGCTAAACGGCCGCACGGATTTGGATGAAATTTGGTACGGAGATAGATTATAGTCTGGAATAGCATATAGGCTACTTTTTATGAAGGTACCTTGCGAGCGAAGCCGCGGGCGGAAGCTAGTAGATTATAAATGCGAAAGTTTGTGAGGATGTTTGGATGTTTGTTATTCAATCACGCCGTAACCGCTCAACTGATTTAGTTAAAACTTGAACTTGTACCACGCGAGCGAAGCCGCGATCGAAGCCGCGGGCGGAAGCTAGTACATGCATAAAATCACGCCTGTTTGCCAGAGGGGTAGGCAGAGACCACGGCTTTCTACTTGCTACGATCCTGACCTACCTCTTTTGCTTCGTTCACTCTCATTACATTCCTCATACATACTCGTCGGTTTAGGGTACTCTTGACCTGGCCTTTTCCCAAAACTTTAATGATTTGGTCACTCCCTTTACATACGCGTGTAATATGAAAAAAATAGTGAAGTCTTCTACAAGTATTAGCATGTTAAATTCATAGCTATTAAAGTTTAGTATTTAGGATTATTTCTTAATTTGTTATGTTTTTCAATTAAATAAAAAATAATTAAAAGTTAGAAAAACAAACAAATACTCAAACACTACACGGATTTCAGCAACATAGAGCGCGTTGAAGTCTTTTGTACGGCGAAAATAAAGAATTGTTTTATAGTATTCGTTTAGTGAGTCAACATTTCAAAATACACAGCCCCGTACTATAAATAAATAAATAAATATTCCGGTAATATCTATCACACACGGTCAACTAATCCCAAACTAGGCATAGCCTGTACTATGGGTACCAGAGACTGATACACATAATAGATAAATATTTAACACCCAGACACAGAACAAACATCTGTGTTCATCACACAAATGTTTGGCCAGTGCAGGAATCGAATCCGCGACCTCTAGCGCAGAAGGCAGAGTTACTACCAACTGAGCTATGAGGCCTGTCAACAATCAGCCTTGCGATTTGACTAATTTGACAGTGTCAAAAATTAAGTAAAATAGCTAAGCTATATCGTACGCTCTTAAATCTCAAACTCAAAATTGACTTTCATGAGTTGATGTAAAGATCATTTTGAAACAAATTTTAAACACATATTAGACGCACGCCGCGCCGTTTGAACACGGCTCACGCAAGTGAATAGGGAGGCCTATGTCCAGCAGTGAACTTCTATAGGCTGATGATGTTGATGATTAAATAGCTTCCACAAGCGGCTTCACTTGCGTGAGCCGTGTTCAAACGGCGCGGCGTGCGTCTAATATGTGTTTAAAATTTGTTTCAAAATGATCTTTACATCAACTCATGAAAGTCAATTTTGAGTTTGAGATTTAAGCTGATAATAGCTGATTGACAAAGAGTTCCATGACGAACGGTTTTTTGCCTTCTCAATCCACCGACTTCCCGCAACATTCCAACACTGCGTCACTATCGGGAGTAAAGGGACTCGAATGGCGACCACGAACCGCTCGGTCGCCATTCGAGTCCCTTTACTCCCGAACAGTTGTCGGTTCTGCGAGCTATATGGCCCACCCACTGCCACTTCAACTTGCTAATTCTGAGAGCAATGTCGGTGACCTTGGTTCTTTTACGGATCTTCTAATAGCTAATTAAATATAATTTATTTTGCAGTTCCGTCCCACCATACCTTGGCTGGATATCATACCTGTCCTGGTTCCGGTACGGGAATGAAGCGCTACTCGTGAACCAGTGGGCCGGTGTTGAAAGCATCGCCTGTACACGTGAGAACTTCACGTGCCCCGCTTCAGGGCAAGTCGTGCTCGACACGCTGAGCTTCTCAGAGGTATGTACTACCCTGAGGGTCAAACTAAAGCCTTCACACTAACCCCCTTAGGTACTTATAAAAGCTACATAAATGTATGTGACCTAAAGAAATGTCAATACTTTTAGCATTCTTTAACAGTACACAGATTATTTGCAAGGACATAAATCTATGGCGCAACGCGTCCTCGCGTGATCTGACAGATACATTATGACGATACGACGTTTAATACCTACGAGTCAACGGATTATTAGCTTTCCAATCACAACTTTAGTATAAACTATAAAGTTTTGACTAAAATTTTCAAATACTTTACGAGAGGTAGGGCACAGCGAGATTTTCTCGCTCTAAATTGGAGCAGCCCGCCTGGTAGGTACCTCCGCCTTACAGAAGATCGCAGCCAAATAACATTATTTGTTTCAAATAGTGTTGTATTCCTGCGGTGAGTAAGGTTGCCAGAGCTCTTTAAGGGGGGAGGGGTTCGGCAGGCAACGCATTAGCAATGCTCCAGGTGTTGTTGATGTCAATAGGTGACGGTAACCACTTACCATCAGGTGGGCCGTAAGCCTGGTTGCCTCCGTATAAAATAAAAAAAAAATAAAAAAAAAAAAAAAAAATCTGTGTCAATTTGTCAAAATTTGCAAATTGTTGACAATCCTAACTTTCATAATTTTTTTGTTATTAAATAAATGCTAAAATGTGTGTATTCACCATTGTCTACTTTGTCCATTTCATTTTTCTACCATCTTTATTGACAAGTTTTTATATAATTTTCAGGCGGATTTCACAATGGACGTCGTGAATATGGTGCTTCTATTCATCGGCTTCCGTCTCCTAGCGTACATCGCGCTATTGTTACGTGTGCGGAGGTCCAAATGATCCCCGAATACCAACAACTAGTCCCTCACACTCATCATCATCATTTCAGCCGTAGGACGTCCACTGCTGAACATGAGCCCCCACATAGATTTCCAGACCGACCGACATTTTTAAATCCTTACTTCCTCTGAATAGAATAGCTTATTTTGAGGTTTAATAATATGATTAAAGTTCAAATTGTGCTTTATTATGATGATGCCTCAGATGTCAAATTAAAAATTGACTTAGTATAATATTGTAAATCAATAATTTTAACATTTTGTCTGACGAATCTAAGTACATGTCTAAAGAGAAATAAAGATTATCATTATCATTATCAGTTCAGTCGAGGTAATGCTCATTTTGAAACGAGTTTTAGACTTTAGTTTAGCCGGTTCTACATGGCTTTACGCTGTTGAACCTACTCTTGACGTATCAACGTCAAACTAACTAAAAGCACCCAAAGACAGACTGTTATTTGTCAAATCAAGCATATTTTGCTCGGATTTCGTTTGTGCTGCACTCGTAACGCCCTACCATGAAATACCTACCTAATGAACCTACCTCCTAAATACATGTGAAAGATGAACTTATTCGAATATAGCACATGACAGATTTATCTACTTGGTAAGCAAGATTAAGCTATGTCCAAACGACTACAACTAAAGTTCATTTCAAAATTGTCTTTACATCTACTGAATAAAGTCAATTTCCCGTTTATTATGTAATTGGATTTAGACTTAGACTAACTAAACCCTGGTTTTGTGACGTGTCATTTCATACATTTGACAAATGTATGAAATAAATATTTCGGACATATCACACACGGTCAACTGGCCCCAAACTAGGCATAGCCTGTACTATGGGTACCAGAGACTAATATACATAAAAGATAAATATTTAACATCCAGACACAGAACAAACATCTGTGTTAATCACACATATGTTTGTCCAGTGCGAGAATCGAACCCGCAACCTCTAGCGCAGAACGCAGAGTTACTACCAACAGCCTGTCGTGACAAATGTATGAAATGACACGTGACAAAACCAGGGTTTAGTTAGTCCTAGTCTAAATCCAGTTTCGTAATAAAAGACTTTGAGTGTGACTTTTACAGACACAAATCGAACGTTGTTTGCACAGAACACTATTTACTTACGGAGTTGTTTGGCATCGCTTGGGATACTTTATTATAAGACAAAGAGTCTTGCCATTAAATTGCCATAAGGTTTTTTGTAGTAACTAAAAGCTTTTATTAATTATTAAATCCCACTAATATTATAAATGCGAAAGATTCTAAAGATGTGAGTAAGTGAAGATATTTGTTGCTCTCTTACTTCTTGTTTCTTCTATACCAATTATTGCAATGTTTTAAATATATGTTGTAAATGTTATAAATGTATGCATTAAATAGCCTAGAATAATATACATATAATAGGTTACTTTTTATCCGAGTACGATGCGAGTGAAGCCGCGAGTGGAAGCTTGTTTAAGAAATCATAGTGTCTAGTAAATATCGTTTATTATAAGTGTTAACTGATACCTCTACCTGTATAAGAATTATAAATTGTTTATTTTGCACCTTAAAAGAACATATTTTAAATAAACATAGTCTGGTGGTACTTGTTGAGTAGGCATTTATCACCTACCTACCATAATAATATGCATATTTATGATATTACCCATAAGAACTCGTTAGGTATTTTTTTGACAAGTTTTTTATAAATCTTTGTGGCATTAAATGTTTTTAAATAACACTTTTCTTTTATTTTATCATCATCACATCATGATTTTTATAATATCGGTGCTACCCATGCTGCTTTTCGCTTTGTCGCCTACATCGACGGGTAGGTAGACATGGAGGGGCTGTACTGCAGCCGTGGCAACCACGGGCAGAGGATACTGCTTACCATTTGGACACCTGCCAGTCCATTACTTTCTAAATTAAAACAAACCAGACTCTCTGATATAAGTAGATTTGAAATACCGGAGGCCCTCACTTCGCAACGGAATCAGGGCTGAAAGTAAGCCCTTTTTTTTATGGGTGATGGTTAGGCATTTGACCACCATCTCACTTTTGCAAGTGAAATGTGGCCTAAGATGGAGCACGCTTTACCAGAAGGAACTTATTCACTCTAGATTTGAAGTCTCCTAGATTGTACTCATCCGGGAAAACAGACGCTGGCAGATCGTTCCACTCTTTGCCAGTGCTTATAATAAAGTTGGAGCAGAAACGTTTGGTTCGACACTGTGGTAGGTATGTCGACCAGGTAAGGGTGGTAATTACCTGTGCGTCTGCTTGTCCGGTGGTGGTAGGGGGAGGGAGGGATGAGGTCATGCAAATCCTGCGCACAGTCACCAAAGTGGTACTTGTAGAACACTGACAGTCAGTGGCCACACCCCTGTCGAGACTTGCACTTTTGCTTTTTTTTTAAATGTTATACGGAGGCAAACAGGCTTACGGCCCTCCTGATGGTAAGTGGTTACCGTCGCCTATTGACGTCAGCAAACACCTGGAGCATTGCTAATGTGTTGCCTGCCGAACCCATCCCCCCTAGAGCTCTGGCAACCTTACTTACCGCAGGAACACAACACTATTTGAAACAAATAATGTTATTTGGTTGCAATCTTCTGTAAGGCGGAGGTACCTCCCCAGGCGGGCTGCTCCAATTAAGAGCGAGAAAATTTCGCTGTGCCCTACCTCTTCAATTTGAGATCAGACCGAATCTGCCTTCTTACTATGTTTTGTCATTCAAACGACCGAGTGAGTGGTCGGTTAATCGCTATTTTATTAGTTTACCTTTGTTTATAAAACAATTTAATTCACTTAAGTTAGTTTACTTCGTCACCTACAGTTATTTATATACTAAGCGAATATAATTAAATAAAGGATCTACCTAAATATCAATTCAAAACAAAAAGAAGGCCAATTAAGAGAAGGACGCACCATGAGGGTTCCGTACCATTACCCGGGATCGGGAAAATCGGGATCTCAAGTGTACGAAGCGACAAACTTTTATTTAGAGGTAGCTCGCGTTGTTCCTATGATATAATTAACTGAAAATATATGTTTGTATCGTAAAATTTCTACACGGAAAAGGCATTTTAAGTATTAAAATACGCTATGAAGCACCGTATATTTGCAGCACAGTACGTACATATGAGGCCATAATATCCTACTAATATAAATGCGAAAGTTTGTGAGGATGTTTGGATATTTAGATGTTCTATAAGGGTTCCCTTTTTTCATAATGCGTTAAGGAACCAGATTATCATACTGGACCTCTAAACTACGACTGGTTCCTTGCCGAATTTAATACGAGCAAAGCGCATTAGCCTTTAGCTGCATTCATGACTAATTCAAAAGATCTAGCATTCAACTCTTTCCGGAATTATTTTTCTCGTGAATTAATAGAAAAGTAGTTTGCTGGAGTATTGATATGTAGGTATCAGTTTTTTGTTATGTGATCTTTTAAAGCATCCTGGATTCTGCTCAGGGTCGGGCTGGGCCGGAACGGCCCGGGTGCCAAGCCGGGGGCTTAAGACTGGATATTGGTAGATGGGTGGGATACTATATATGAATAAAATATTATGCGTTCAAAGAAAAATGCTATTAATATTATGTAATTAATCAAGAATTATAATTATTACCTACCTACTGAATAATAATAATAGTCTTTAATAATAAAAATAATACTTAATTAATAATCTGCATGATAATTTATGAAATTCAAATAGCCTTTATTAACAAGAACTAAGAGACAAAGAGATAATCCTAAATAAACTAAAATAATCTAAATAACTATTTAACTAACGACTAAGTACTAATAAAAATGCGACTGGTTTTACCTACTTACTTTATATATGAATTATGTAAAATATAATATAATAAAATTGTAACTTATCTTAATATGTAACATTATATTATGTAATATGTGACTTGTAAAATCTGCTTTTACTAATAAAATTTTAAATAATGAAATATAAAAAACAAAGGGATAAGGGATGGCCTCAGGTTCAACCATAATCGAAATTTTCTCTGTCATTTCTCTTTAATTGTATGAACGTATTATCTGATTTACATTTAGGTCGCAAAAGCTGGGAGGCTTGCGGGGGCCCCCTATCCTACTGACCGCCTGGCTTGCGGGGCTTTCCGCTTGCCCGTGGCTGGCCCGCATAGCCTGGGGCTCGGCTGGCAAACGCCACCTCGACTATACAGCCAGACTATAGGCGCTGGTTCTGCTTTTCTGTTAGGTATAAAGTCAATTATTTTGAGTGGCTCGCAATATCATTGAGCTATATCGTATGCCCTCAAATGTCAAACTCAAAATTGACTTACATCTTAAGACGTAAGGATAATTTTGAAATATATTTTTAATATATTATAGATGGCACATTGAACACGGCTTATGGAGATCCATGGTATAGGAACAGTTCCAACATCGGATCAAGTCGCTGTTACCATAATATTGTAGGTATCGAGCGTAAAATATGTAAATCTTCCAGAATGGCGTCCTTTTAAAATAATAAAACTGTGCATTTTCCCTCTCTGTCACATAGGTAAATAGGTACTACCTTCTACTTATTTTCTCCATAATCTAGAGGTATTGCGGAAGCTTAGCAATAATTCCTAGGGTTATCACCTCTGTAACTATACCTACGCTTTCAATTTTTACATTTCAAATTTCTTCTACTCTCAAAAGGAACAATAATGTGAGTGTAGCTTAGGCCCGAATAAAAAGTAGCCTAGTGTGTAACTTAGGAACAGTCTCTAGCATTCTATCGATCACTATCCACATGAAAGACATGGTCTGGTCAATACGTACGGAGCTGACTAAGCCACGAGTTTCCTTACTATGTTTTCCTTCGTCGCTATTTATGCGCTTATTAATGCGTACATACATTTTTTTCGAACAGAAAAATCCATTAACGCATTCCCGGGATTCGAACCCACGACCGGGTTGAAAGTAGATTTATTTATTTATTCTTCAATAACGTTTACAGTTTTCAGTTTGTAACAGTTTTTGCTAAGATAACATTATTTTCGGTTTCCCGTAGACCCCTCTACGAAATTAGCGACTTTCGATAAAAAATCAAAAACTAGGCAATATCCACGACTTATACCAAACTAGCATTGAACAATTTCGGTTAGGTAATAAAAAACAAGCTGAGAATTGGCAAGCTGAAGTGGCAGTGGGCTGGCCATATATGCCGAAGAACCGACAACCGTTGGGGTAAACGAGTTCTTGAGTGGAGACCACGTCTAGGCAAACGTAGTGTGGGGCGCCCCCCGGCTAGGTGGAGCGATGACCTACGAAAGGCGGCGGGCAGTAAGTGGATGACAAGGGCCGAACACCGGGCTCAGTGGCGTGTATTGGGGGAGGCCTATGTCCAGCAGTGGACTAATGTGGGCTGATGATGATGATGATGATGAATAAAAAACAAGAATGAGTCAGTAAGAAAGTGCCAGCGCCGGCCGCATACTGACACCGGCGGCGCCGGCGGTGGTAACCAATTTTAGATGATTGAAACTTAATATCAAAGAATTATCGCATGCCATTCGAACATCGCTTCAGCCCGCAGCATCTTGAGCCAGTGCTATCGACAGAATCATTTGAGTATTAACTTCTTTGTTATTATTCTTTTGAGTACTTACTCAAGTAACCTCTTCTTTATTATAATTTTTAGTTTGGATTAAGCGTTTGGAGCTTTTGGCAGCCCTAGATTTGCCCGCGATCCATTGCTCGCTGACCCGTCCCCGTGCTGTATCAGATGTCTCATATACGTTACACTGTTACATTAAAACCGAAGCCTCACAACCTAGCTGTCACATCGTTTTCCATCTACCAACGACCTACCATTATTTGGGTTAGTCATTAGTGGTATTCAGGGTAAAGCAAAGATCTATCTGTGTAGGGGCAATTTGGCGATCATCATCCTCATCAGTCTGTAGAAGTCCACTGATGGACATCTCTATCTGAGTCGTTGGATCATTTTATCCTAGACGATGCTGCGCCATCGGTGTCTGTTGGCGAGATGTATGGTTTTTTGAAACTTGGAATCAAGCGTGGTGCGGATCTGGTCTGACCATTGCAGCGGGCTTCGGCCTCGAGGTCTCTTCCCCTCATTTTTGACTGGCCTCATAGCTCAGTTGGTAGTAACTCTGCCTTCTGCGCTAGCGGTCGCGGGTTCGATCCCCGCATTGGACAAAAATTTGCGTGATAAACACAGATGTTTGTTCTGTGTCTGGGTGTTATAAATATATATCTATTATGTATATCAGTCACTGGTACCCATAGTACAGGCTATGCCTAGTTTGGGATCAGTTGACAATGTGTGATATGTCCGGAATATTTATATTTATTATTATATTTATATTTATATTTTGCTCTGAAGAACGATATAAATGGGAAAGCGCAAATATCTATTTCAAATTTATCATTCATGTGTAGGTATCTGGAGTTTTTAGAGAACTGATTGGATGTCTACAATAATTGAGGACTTAAAAGTACTTTTTGAGAATGTAATATTCGTGAGCCTGTTTTATAGCACCTTGTTACGACACTGTCTACTATGCTAGTGGATAAATCAGTAAGTAGGTACTGAATTATCCGCTTGAAGATACTGAGATTAGCACCACTTAAAGTACTTCTTGGGAATTTAATAGTCGTGAGCCGGTTTCGTAGCACCTTGATAAGACACTGTCCACGTCCACAAAACAGCAAATATGAAAAAGTTCGAACAAAGTATTGAATATTTTGATTTTATCTGCAAATTTTCTTTTTGTAGATAGAATAAGCTTATTTCGGGATAGTTAAGGGCATAGTTATAAAATTTATATTATTTATGAATTACCTTGTAGATATTAGCACTTCTTCTTCTTGTCGTGTCTCTGGTTTTTTCTTGGTCATCCTGTCTTTGATCAGTGACCAGGTTGAGGTATGGTGGCCCTGAAAAGAACCTATGACCGTCGATGAAAGAATAAGTGTAGAGAAATGATTAAAGTGCGGCTCTTAGAGGCTCCTTTCGTGCACATGTCACATGTCTTCGAATTTTTAGGTTCTAGGACATGCCGGTTTCCTCACGATGTTTTCCTTCACCGTTTGAGAGCACTAGTATAGCGCACATAAATTTTCCGAATGGAAAATCCATTGGTGCACGACAGGTTTCGAACTCACGACCTGTGGATCGAAGGCGGGGCCACTACCACCCCTCCACCAGAGCTCTCAAACTAAACAGTCACTAGCAGCTAACCTAGGATCAAGGGGTCAATATTCCCATCCAATTTGTCCTTCATCTTTGTACCTGAGTTTTATGAAAAGCAGGCCTTGAGGGTTAATAATCATCATCAACCTGTAGAAGTCCACTGCTGGACATAGGCCTCCCCAAAGAGTTCCACGACGAACGGTTTAGAGCCTTTTCCATCCACCGACTTCCCGCAACCTTCATAATGTCGTCGGTCCATGATGGTGACGGTGACAGTAACGGGACGGTGACAGAGACGGTTACGGTTAACGTTACGGTTACGGTGAGTACGGTGTCGGCGATGGTAGGTAGAAGTAGGTAAATAGCTGCATAATAAGTGTTAATACTTTGGTAAGGATAATGGAAAATTGTCTAGGTAGGTAAACAAACGCGGACGAAGTCGCGAGCGGGACACCTAGTATATTATATTATCCTTGATATTACTCATCAGTTCATCACAAATCACTCTAATGACTATCAAGATGTACAAGAATCAAAGTGCTGACAGCCTGACTGACTGACTGTATAGCTGACAGCCTAAACTACTGAAAGTAAAGACTTGAAAGGAGGGTCTTTGTTTTAATGCGTAGAGATTTTGAAAATTCGTGTCATTCGGAACTATCTATAGCGAAACTGGAAAGGTAAGGAAGGTCGAATTGAACCCGCAGTAAGGTGGGGGTTCGACTAGGTACTACAGGAAAAATATAGTGTAGGTAAAACTTATAAAAATCATCACAAGGATAGCATTTCGGCCAAGCAATTTAAAATTCTAAAACCGGTAACCTACTAGTTGACAGAATTAGGTACGGTCACCAATATCAAAAGATATGTTATGCAATATCTCCGCTAATTGTAAAAAGATTTGTAGGGTTCCGTACCTCATTTGGAAAACCCTGGAACCCTTATAGGATCACTTGATTGTCTGTCTTCCTATCTGTCTAGATTTTTTCTAAGGAATGGCTAAAGATAGGTATCTACTTGAGTTTTTTATTAAATATGTCTGTGATCTTATAGTAGATAAATATATAAATAAATAAAGCGCCGTAAACAATCAAGCTTCTACCGCAATTCACAACAGAGACAATTTGGCAAAGAAAATCAATTTTTTTTTGGAAATGGCTATAATAACAAACTTCTAGCGTAGGTCTTCCTAGTAACCCCACAATTCTGAAATTTGGAAAGCTTGTATCTTCTAACACAAGCTTTTTTACCCTTAAAATGGGATGATGAAATTTGAAGGAAAAAGTGTCTGAAATTCAAAAAGGGACGTGGTTGCCCAGTTAGTGAGTCCTACTCGCACTTTAACGTCATTATTTTTTATTCAATCGTGGATCCTAAGAAAACATAGACATCAGATTTGTAGTTTTTCCATTTAATTAAAAAAACCAAATCGTTCCTGAACATTTCAACTTGTCAGATTTTTGTTTAAAGATTCGAACATTTTGGTGAAAAAATATGCTCAACTTGAAGTCGGTTTTTGTTTAGTTTTAAAACGATAATCTATAAGTGAAACTATAGTTCTTCGTAGATTTCAATCCTATCGGCACCAAGGTCAACTTGTGTAGACCATTATGCATAATTTGCTCCGAGCCACATTGAATGTGTCTATATATGAACGGATAAAACATCTCGCGAGTAGATAAATGGGAAGTTTTTCAGGAATTGACCGAGATTTAAAAAAAACCGAGTTTTTCAGGAATTATTTATCATGAAATATCAGGCTACATGATGATGAGTTACATCACCGGCTGGTCCGACTAAATATCAGTCATAATTACCTACATTTTAAGTTGTAATTTTTTACTAACCTTGTCCAACAAAAAATATGCACGAACATTATAATGATGGTACTTTTCGAAGAATTTTAATAGGTACAAATCTGATTTAATTAGTCTTTTGAAGGTATTTGAGCTTTAATTTAAATTTTAGTAATTTTGAGCTTATTAAGTAATTGTTCCATAAGTATCTAAATTAAGTTCAACAGTTACATTGTTAGCTCGTTACGTATTATGGTAAGTTGTAAGTTCATATGAGCTACTTGTCAAAACTCTGGTGGCGGATATTTTAAGATGCCCGAAGGCTTCCGTCATAGCTTAAATTGTTAACACCACAAGTGGTCACTCATCCATTTGGTGACTGCACTTAACAAGTTATACAGCAACTTCTTCGAATATTATTGAGTAATCCCTCTCCTATCTACAATAAATCATCATTATCATCAGCCTGATGCAGTCCACTGCTGAATATAGTCCACGACGAACGATCTTGAGTCTTCTTCGTCTACAGACATCCCGCAGCCCTCATAATGACGTCGGTCTATCGGGAGGGGCCTTCGAACACTGCATCGTGCGGTTCATGGTCGCCATTCGATAACCTTCATAAATATACCTAAAGGATTTATTTATCTAACCAGATTTAAGATGAGATGTGTTGTTCAACTTCAAATTTTACTTGATACTTAGCTGGCAACTTCCTCCGTGTGTTCAATTATGTTGGTATCTTGACTCAATTTCAAAATTAAAACAAATTCACAGTTCCTATGGCGTCTTCAAGAATCTACGAATTAATCAAAATCATAATGTTATCTAGCTCGCATAGTATTTGACGTCAATATTTTTTGACTGAAATGTTTAAAATTTCAGGGTTTTCATGTTATTCTTTTAATAAGAACCTTCATCAAAATTCAAGGAATATTTAGAAACTAAACTAAATTGGTCCAGCCGTTCTCGAGTTTTGCGCTTAGCAACACATTTAGCGATTCATTTTTATTTAGATAGATAGAGATGGGTAAGTAATTGACAAAGAATGCTCAAGCAATGGTTCTGGAATACGGCTCCCCTTGATTAGCGCTTCCTGTAGGTACCAACCGTCGTCATACCAGCAGTGTCGTCCAATTTATTGCTTAGCTATAAAACTAATTGCAAAATACTTAGTATTATATTTCGTATGAAAACCCTCCCTAAATCCCTTTTTACGTTTATCATGTACTGTCTATAGAAAAAAAGCCTTTTTTAAACCGACTTCAAAAAAAGGAGGAGGTTGTTGTTCTGTGTTACTTTATATTATTACTTTGTAGCAACTTCATGATAAAAACGAATGTGATTTACTTAGGCGGAAAACCGCAGGTAAACCAGTGATTCCTGAAAGAATAAGTAACTCAATGATGTGCTTTGCAAAATATTGCTACACTTCTCACTGGTAGGTAAATATAAAACACATAACGAACAAGAGGCTAGATAAGGATTTTCCTGGAATGCAGAAGTATTCATCTTAAACGCAGATGTGGGATTTCAAAAGGTATGCATTCAATAAATTCAGTTCCGCAGTATCTATTGTAAAGGTAGGTAATTAATGAAGTCATTGATTTTACTCTGCCAAGGTATATGACTACTAGAGAGCAAGAAGCACCTTACATTTTTTATAGGGCTTTCCAAACACTTGACGTAGAGATGTATTTGTTAGTTTTTAAAACGTAGATAATTGTTTTACATAAACAACTTACTAAACCTTGATTTTGTAAGCCCACTATTAAAGCCACGATGTATGAAGTAACTTTTTATCCACGGTATCTCCGCACTCCTAACTTCTAACTTGTTTTAGTATAATTTATGTACAAAACATTTTGGCTCTTTCTAATTATACCATCCGCTCTGCTCTAACCCATAGAGAAATGTCAAACTATCGTAGGTGAGCCCGCAAGCAGTCGTTTGCACGAGGCGGCATCGGCACTTCAAGACCACAGTAAAATGAGCGCGCGGGCACAACGAAACAATACCCAAAATCTAAAATATTTTTAGAAGATCAATAATTGGTTTAAAATGAGCAAGAAGTCGATAAGTGGTGTAGGAAAAAAAAGTGGATCGAAAACTAAATCCAAGGATCTTTCGCCGTTAGAGATAGCCGTAAGTGGTATAATTTTATTTATAACTTTTTCGTATGATTCAAAAGATGTGTGAATTGATCTGATAACAACGGATATGCAGGCAAACCAGTTCCACGTATTATCTTAAAAATCATCTGTTGTAGAACACATTTATTTTATTCAAAGCTGGCGATGGTTTTGTATCGTTTGTACGTAATTTAACGTTACAAAGTGAACATTCGCTTATTTAGTAAAGCCAGTTGAAGCTTTCGCTGTAGCAGTAGGTACAAATACCTACGCTCGTTGCGAATGTTACGTTACGATAAAATATTTGGTCAATCGCTAGTTTCAGTAACACCAAGATTTTCATATAAATAAGTTTGATAGGTTTTAATATTCCTAACCACTAAAGACACCCTCATCAGACTCTTGTCATATACGAGTACTTAAAATCCGGAAATTCGCCTTTTAAACTTTGTCTTCCTATGTGGAATGTACTACTAAACTTGCCTGTTGTGTTGTGTTACTCATCAAAGACGTGTTACTGGTTCCTTTATAGTCATCATTAAGTAAGTGACCAGGTTGAAGTATGTGGCCTTTTTAGAGCCACATACTTCAACCGTTGGTGAAAAAACGGTGTGGAGATAGGATTTAAGTGGGACTCAAAAATTATAAGCCAGTGTACACGTGTAGCCTTATTTCAACATGTTGACTCAACTAAGTAGGAGTAAGTAACCCAAATACCTTGTATCAAAGAGACAAAACCTTTGAGAAAATAAAATAACTCAGATGACCAAAGTAACCAAGGTACCTGAGTATTTTATTTTCTCAAAGGTACTACCTATATCTACAAGATGTATAAAGCATATTATTTGTGCCTCATCGATGATTGAGGCACCAAGTTTTACCAGACATCGCAAGATCTCAGTTCGGGGCGAACCACTAGGTATATTACCTTGTTTAATGATTACCTATACAAACTCAATACAAACCAGTTCGGTTTATTAAACTTTAAAATGACTAGACGTTAGATAAATCCATACACCTCGTGTAAATACGGGAGTCTCAGGGCGAGTCCTATGCGAACTTGACCGTTTCTAAATAGGGAAATTACTAAACTGTTCTTTAATGAGGCAAGAATCTATTAAATTGTGAAATCAAACAAAGAGCATAACTTTTTCTAACATTAGTGTTGGTATGCAAGTCACATTCAAATTTAAGAGATTTGCTGGCATTTCGCTTGACAAGTATTCGTCCAAATTATTTAATTATTGCATTATGCATTAGGTAATATTGGGTAGGTAAATTATACAGGCACTCGTTATTGGCACCTGCCACAATATTGAAAACTAACAAAGTTATAATATAAATAAATAAACATTCTTGACAGTCAGTCAAATAACATTTCAAACAAGTCAATTCAAACAAGTCAAATCCTATTTGAAGTAATTTAGAGCAATATTTGAAGTACTTTTTAGAGTTCCCTTTTAAAAGTTTAACAGAATCCGACGTCGTAGTCTGTACGCATGTTATTGACTTATTTGGCACATAATAATATGTAGAACTAGTTAGTAGTAATGATAGTTTAATAAAAACTATAAAAAATCATGAAGAAAAATGATGAATACATTTTTTTATTGCGTTTGGCCACCATCTCACTTTTGCAAGTGAGATGTGGCCTTCTTTCTGGGAAAGCACGCTTTCCCAGAAAGAACTTATTCGCTCGCAACGGTCTTTTGATAGCTCAACTAGGAAATATTTTACATGACGATTTTGATATTTCGTCGTGTACAACCTCTACGATATCGCAAGCTGTTAAAATTCAAACAAAAAATCTTTATTCATAAGACGTAGGGTTCGTTTTAAAATAAATTTTAGATATCGCAGGCCGTTTGAACAGGGCTTTACAGAATGCATTTCACAACGTGTTTTTTTTTCAGGAACTAACACCAGAAGATCTAATTTCTATACAGGGCATTAAAAGCTCACTCCGCTCCAAGTATGACCCCCTATTCCCCGAAGTGGAAGATATCCTGGGGTCAACGCACGCACCACGGCCCAGCACACTGGTCTGGCGGGACGTCAGCGTTCATATCACGCAGAAGGATGGCAAGTTGAAGAGACTGGTTAACAATGGTATGTTATCCACTACTTTAATAGTCTAAGTCAAAGTCAAAAGGGGTTTATTTCAATAAAATCACTAGGATCACTTTGAAACGTCTTAGAAACAAGGTGAAGCTACAGTAAAACATTGCCTGTCGTGTCACTGATTATTTCTGGGTCATCCTGTATTAGATCAGTGACTAGGTTGAGGTCTGGTAGAGCTTATCCAACTCTTTAAATAAATAAATAAGTTTTACTATTAAAGACAACTTGGTCTTTAATAGTAAAACATTGCCTATCGTGTCACTGATTTTTTCTTGGTCATACTGTATTAGGTCAGTGACCAGGTTGAGGTATAGTAGAGCGTTGAGTGAGGCCGTCGGCGTCGGTGCAATTAGAATAGAAACAGGCACAAGATAATTCCCAACGCATATCTAGGGTCATCATCATCATCATTTCAGCCGTTCGACGTCCACTGCTGAACATGTCCTCACAGACAGAGCAAATTCCTTATCATGTGGGGGGGATTTGTCCATACTCACCACGCTGGGCATGCGGGTTGGCGAGCGCAGTTAGAGCTATCGTTGTTAAAATGAGGGACGCTGCTGCCCATCCCCTAGCTTTTTTCCCTTCGTCGCCTCTTATGATATCCGCGGATAGGTAGATATGGAGGGGCCTATTCTTCAGCCGGGGCCACCATCACATATCTCACATATCTAGGGTGACGCAATGCTATCCCATTCCACTTGGGCCACATCCTAGGTGGTATTGTAATGGGTGGTGGTTACCGCTTACCATCCGTTCGGCCATCTAGCAGTCCGTTACTTTATACAATAAAACACCATTGTGTGCTTTCAAATTGCAAAGTTAATGAAAAAATCGACAAGCTTGGCTTATGAACTTTACTCATCTAACATGTGCAAGACAGGAAGCTATAAAGGCTCTCAGAATCTTTAACTATACCCATCATCATCAGCCTGAAGTCTTGGAACAATAAACAACAAGCTGGACGATAGACAACCTTCTAAACAACATTAGGCCATCGGATAGAAGGTCTGCTTTTATACCACTTAATCTTATTTTTTGTTCACAGTAAATGGCATTGCGAAACCGGGAACCCTCATTGCCTTAATGGGGCCTAGGTAAGTGACTCTACTTCAATTTCTAATATACTCCCATATTGAATCATGCATTAAATTTACTGTCATCTGTATATATAAAAGAACAAGGCCTGATTCCACGATCAACGCACAGCCCAAACCACTGAAGCTATAAAGCTGAAATTTGGACAGTAGCTGCCTCATATGCCAATCACGTCCACTAAGGATTTTCAAAATATCAACTCCTAAGAGGGTGAAAAGGGGTTAAAACGTTTGTATGAAAAATCGTATTCCTTGAACCTACAGATTTGAAACGAACTAAAAATAATGAAATAAGGAAAACTGTATTTTTAGATTTTCAAAACTACCCCTTGAAAGGGTGTAATGAGATGTAAAAGTTTGTATGGGAGAATATTAACGCATGGAGAGATTTATCTAAAACTTGGTACAAATACTCATTAAGTCAAATAATGAAATACGTTTTTAAGGGTTTTCTAAAACTGCCCCTTTTTATCAAGATACCATGCGAGCAAAGCCGCGGGCGTACGCTAGTATTATTTAAATGCAGAATCGTAAACCAGTTATTTTGCGGTATAAAAACAGTTGCTCTGACAGTTAATGAGTCTTATTTTGCATATTTTAGAATTTAATGCAGTAAATGAAAATTGCACTTCCTGATTAACGTTCTACAAGGTGATTCATAATATGTATGCCATCCCGAAAGGGGCTTATTCTACACCCAATTGGCAGTAAAGTTTGTTCTTCGACATTTGGAAATTGGTCATTTTTCATTGAAAAAACTCTATGCGAAAATCAGCTGTTTTGGGGTCAAATCAGGTCAAACTCAATGAATCAGCTGTTTTCGGTAGCAATCTTGATTCGGAACTTCTTGTACGTTTAGTTATTAGTTCTAAAGATGATAAAAATATCAAAAACAGCTAATATTAGAAAGATTTGAAAATAAAAAAAAATGATCTATTTTTTTTGTCTAAAATTATTTATTTTCGTTGATAGAATAACCCCCTTTCGGGATGGAATACATGTTACGAATCACCTTTTAGATTTGAGTCCTTAAGACTAAAATTTGCTTATATAAGTATTTAAACCGAGGTTATCATATCAATTTAAATCATGAAATCGTTTTATTATCATGAAAGTCATTGTAACGAGAAGAGCGTTAGGTATGAATGTGGATGGATATAAGAGTAGAGGAAAGCAAAAGAAAAGATGGGTGGTTTGTATTAAAGCACATGAGTTAGAAAAAAGCGAGTGTGGAAATGACGGGTAACAGAAAAGAGTGGAAGAGGAAAACATGTTGTGCCGATCCCATATAATTTAGGACAAGAGCAGGAAGATGATGTTATCATATGAATGTAATGAATAAAATAGGGTTTACGGACATTGATAGAAATTGAGACCTAAGTAAACAAAATGGCGTGTCTGTCTACTTCTAAGTATACCTAATAAGCGTTTTGTCGGCTAGAGTTACTGAAAACTTTCTTTTCATACCGATTCTATCGATTGGAAGTGACCACTGTGGCATTCGCTTAAGGTATCAAATATCCTACTCGTTGCCATTGATACTAGCCTTGTCTAGACAATATTCTGTAGTAGGTAGACGAAAAGACACAGCAGAGGCCTGAATGCGTAATAAAAAAGCATATTTATGTTCTGCTACAAAAAGCAGTGATTTTAAACACCTGCACAATACAGCTGACTACCTTGTTCCTCGACTAATCAACGACCTGCCGACTGACTTAATCGACAGCATTACGCGTAAAAACATAAAGTTTGAACTCAAATCTTACTTTCTATCATAGGAGGCTACTTACGTATTTTGCTACACCAATGATTGTGTAGCAAAATACGTACTCACCTTGTACGTACTTTGTTATATCAATATCTTCGTAAGTGCCTACTTATAATAAAATTAGAATCTACTCCGTATTACTAAATTCACGTAGCTCCTACCTATAGCCGAAGACTACATTTAGCATTAGTTCTACAAAACTTAGTGGTTTTTTTAGTGCTATTTCTATAAATGACTAAGTATGTAATAAATTTTTGAAGATAAATAAATTTAAAAAAAAAAAATAGTGAGAAAGTTTTTACAAACAGAACTTCCTGGTGAAGTCCAACCCTCTGAGGCGAACTTGGGCTAGGCCCGTTCGTCCCAGTTATCCCGGTCTAAATAACCGAGTACATTAAATCTAGTAAACAATAATAATAATAAATAAATATTCCGGATAATGTTAATATAATGTTCGTGAGTTACTCCCTAGTCACCGGTGAGTGTTGATAAGTGAATCATCATCATCATTTCAGCCGTAGGGCGTTCACTACTGAACACAGGCATCCCCCATTTCCAGCGCGACCGACATTGTACGGCCTGCACCCAAACAATCATTTGGGGGAATGTGCCCATACTCGCCACACTGGGCATGCGGGTTGGCGAGTGCAGCTGTTGTTGATAGGGAACGCTGCTGCCCATCCCCTAGTTTTTTCCCGTAGTCATCATACGACCGCCATGGGTAGTAATGGCCTATTCTTCAGCCGGGGCCACCACGGCGAAATGTGAATTGCTGGTTTTTGTAGGGGCGGTTTATTCACTTTTCACCACTCACTGGTGACTAGTTCACGAACATTACGAGTCGGACCTTTGAATAGTATAGAACAGAATAATCAGAACTAAAAGTACCAGTGGCCAACTCTCGTGACAGAGCTTAGTTTGTTTCTCGTAAGTATAAAATCATATGTTTATGTGTATTTACTTTTTATTTTTCGTTACATAATGCAGTGGTGCAGGAAAAACGACCCTTATGACAGCTTTGGCATACAGAAGCCCAGGTAAGCATAATACCTAATAACATTACTCGCACATTCTCATACGAAAGTGTACATAGGTGCTATATACATATCTAAGTACCTAGTAGGTATATAGCTATTGAAAAGAACTACAAAAAATATTGGCGCCCTTTTCAATAACGCGATACCTAATTACTGCGATACACTTTCATCATTATCATCAGCCTGGAGAAGTCTACTGCTAGACGTAGGCCTACCCCAAAGAGTGTCACGACGAATTGTCATGAGCCTTACCCATCCAACGACTTCCCGCTACCTTCACAATGTCGTCCATCGGCGTCCTTCCCGCACTGTGTCGTCGTCCGGTTTGGGGACGCCATTCGAACCTTTATTCCATTCTCTATATAAGAACCATCTATAGATCTTCCATCTATAGAAGAACCAAGGTTACCGACATAGCTCTCACTATGTCGGTAACCTTGGTTCTTCTATCTAATCTTCTATAAAATCGGTCCGAAACTGTCCGACAACAACCATTCATTCGATAAATGAACTCTTTGAGCTGGTCAGAGCAAGAGCCCTCGCATCTACATACAAGTCCCTACTTAGTTAGAGCGAGGAACTCAAACAACGTCTAGCCAAAGGTCTTTATTACACTACATCGAAAACTATTTGCATTTTAATCCGTACCCACTAGGTACTTATATTCTAATGTTGTATGTGTAAGTTTAAGACAGTGCAATAAACATTTTTTATCTTCTATATATTTCCTCGTTTTTGATATAATGACGTAGCCAGTTGCGACACTTGGAGCTTGAAACATGATTATACGAGTAGACTAAACATAATAAATGCGGAAGAAATCCAAAACATGCCGGCGAACTAGGTAGGTATTGAAAAAAAAAATATTTTACTATTCTAATAAATCTGTAGGCCTTGACACATACTAGAACAGGATTCCAATAATAAAAAAATACTAAATTGTTAATTTGGTACCTACTTCTGGTTGTAAATAATATGCATTTTTATAAAAATAAAAAAAATGTATAATCTTGCCTATTTTTGAATACATAATACCTATTATTTTTTAAGGCTTTCGGCTTACTGCAAGGCGAATTATAGCAAATATATTTTATTTTACCTATTTTTGAATATTTCCTATATTATGTACCTACTCAAAGCCTAAGGCTAAAAGGCATTACACACTAAGCATTTCATATTCTTTTCGATAATTTACATCTCGTCATAGCTCCAAATAGGTAATCAGCTTCATCATCAGTCTATGGACGTCCAATGCTGGACATAGACCTCCCCCAAAGAGCTCCATGACGAACAGTCTTGTGTCTCTTCCGTACACCGACTTCCCGCAATAATTTAGGCACTCTGCCTATTATTTAGCGACCATGTCTCAGTGTCATCACTGGCAACAGTGGCAACATGCACTGATTGTAAACTTTCGTCTTGAGGATTTTCGGTATATTCAACAAGAAGATAACACAATGTTTCTACAACGCGATCCGAGTTGGATACGTCGGTTGACCTCTTTGTCGTCGTAAAAACAAATAGGTGTCAATGATGAACATCATGTGCTAAAACTTTTTATTTCCCTAACAGTTGGAACAGTTATCGACGGAGACATAGCCATGAATGGAAGACCAGTAAGCGACTTTATGAATCAGGAGAGCGGCTACATGCATCAGGATGATCTGTTCGTAGAAAACCTCACCGTGATAGAGCACCTCACGATAATGGTAAGATTCTGAACTTCCAAGGTAGGTACCTAGACCTACTTAGAAAAGGCCCTGAAATAAAAGATATTTCATGAAACCTACAAGTTAAAAGTTTTTTCAAGAAACTGTCAGTTCTGCACATTTTGGACAATATGGCCAATGTTAGTCTCCATTACGCATTGAATCGCATGATAGTACTAGTTCTAGGTATATTCAATTTGAAAGAATACATTCTAAGATATTAAATAGACAAACGCATATCTAGTACTATTCCGATTAAATATATTCCTCATAAGCCAAACAAAATTGAGACGCGGGCACTTCCCACACTGCCAGCAATAAAAAGCTATGGAAGTACTACACGTGTAATAGGCACAGCCACAGTCTACGTAACGTCAATTCACGTCTTTTGCGTCTATACTAAGCATCATCAGGAAGAATTGACTTGATGTGTCCTGGATTCTGAGGACTAATAACGTGACAACCCTATAACGAGCAATAGAACTGTTGCAACTGTGTTGGTTCGCCGAGCGCAGAAAGACTGATGCGTTGCGTTGCGTGTTTATACAGTAGATTTTTTTTAAATCACTTTGAAGAACATTTATTTCGCGCGAACGCAATGACGTGGAGCGAAAATAAGAAGATTGTTGATTGAATGATTGTCGGCTGTTGGAGGAAGTATACAATACAATTTGAAATCTCGCTTAGCAGTTACGGTTGTGGGGCGTGAAATGTACAATGTACAATGCCTATGACAAACTCTACATAGATAGTGAGCGAACAAAAACGTTTTTTTTCAGCTCCGCTTTTATGTTTCGGTGTTAACTCAGGAGTTCCGGAGTTGGCTTTAATGCCACATAGTCTTAAAATGCCTGAAGTTTCAGGTTTTTAAAAAAACCGTTACTCCGGGATTTCAAGCCTTATTAAGTATAACTAAGTTCTTTGATGATAGGTTTAAAGAACTTTATTCTCATACAAACACAGGGTTTACTTAAAATGAGATACATAATGAGCGATTATATCTAAGTTTTACAATATTCTAGCCTAGGTACCTAGCCTAAATTATAACTAGTTAATTACTATTATTATAACTAGATAATATCGTGTTTAACCAATAAACCATATTTATTTTCAGCTCTATCTGGAGAGCAATCTTAATAACATTATTGAATGCGCATATTCGAAACCAACAATAATAATTCTTGTTTAAAAATATTTGTAAAAAAACTTGTTCAGCCTAGACCTGACGCATGCAATGAAGGCTACCTACCTACAATACTTTTTAGCTGCACTCAAATTGCTTATTCCAGGACGTACGTTTCATACATATTTGTCTATTATTTCCGTATTCAGTTTATTGCAAAGCTTCATTTTTTTCATCTTTATATACAAAAGTAGCGCCAGTGACGGAAAAGTTGAGAAGTAATAGGTTAGCATGGTATGGGCATGTCATGAGGAGGGATGAAAGTCATGTAACGAGAAGAGCGTTAGGTATGAATGTGCATGGATATAAGACTAGAGGAAGGCCGAAGAAAAGATGGATGGATTGTATTAAAGATGACATGAGTAAGAAAGATGTGAGTGCGGAGATGACGGCTAACAGAAAAGAGTGGAAGAAGAAAACATGTTGTGCCGACCCCACATAATGTGGGACAAGGGCAGGAAGAAGAAGATACAAGGAACCAATTGTCCGATATTGTTGGCTCTTCTTACATCGATGTCTTTGGCCAAATACTTGAGAGTGCGAGGGATCAACTAGCGATTATACATCGAATGACTTATTATTTTATCCTAGGCTCGGCTTCGTATGGACAGACGCACTTCCGCACTGGCAAGGAAGAGAAGAGTGAATCAGCTGTTGAGACAACTGGCTCTGTACGAGGCGCGGTTCACCCGGATAGGGGGGCTGGATGGCATGAAGACTTTGTCTGGAGGAGAACGGAAGAGACTAGCGTTTGCTACTGAGGTAAGTCACCGATATCATGGAGTCGTGGTGGGCCCGGCAGGGACGCAAGAGATGTGGGTTTAATTTTTTGACTTTTCCCTTCATTTGTGTCACAAAGGCCCTTAGCATTCCATATTTTAGTATTGTGAGGTTACGTTAGAAGCTTTATTTTACGGCACTATAAGCTCACAAACTGTTATACATTTCAAGATACCTATTAGAGCCTTTCCTTAGAAAAGGGGTATATAGGTTAATCAGTTAGTCAGGTTAGGTCTTGTCAGCCAGACAAACAGGCTGAAGAACATGCAAAAAACTGCAATAATTGTATCTACCTTTGTTTATTTAAAAGTGTTGTCAAACCTATTTTTCCAGCTACTCACCGACCCAGGTCTACTCTTCTGCGACGAGCCGACTACCGGCCTCGACTCTTCCTCAGCTCAGAAACTAGTGACGTTGCTTCGAGCCAGTGCCGCTCAGGGGAAGACCGTGATATGCACCATCCACCAGCCGTCTTCAGAGCTCATGGCTCACTTCGACAAGCTGATGTTACTGGCTGAGGGAAGAATAGCCTTCGCAGGAAACGCCCAGACCGCTTTGAGCTTTTTTGAAAGGTAAGTCTTCGGTCTGTGTATTATAAAAGATGATTCATAAATGTATGCTATCCTAAAAAGGGCATATTCTATACCCAATTGGCATTAAAGTTTGAACTACGACTTTTGGACTGAGGGAAATATCTGAAAAAAATATTTGAATATTTTGTGTTTTTCGCTAATATTCTTTCTTTTTGTTGATAGAATAAGCCCTTTTCGGGATGGTATACATTATTATGAATCACCTTGTTTAGTGTATTGGGATTATCTAAGTCGTAAGTCTGTATTGACCTGCCTATGCATAAATATTAATAATGTCACAAAAAATTAGAATTTCTAATTTTTGAATATTTTTTAGACGAATTTTGATATTTATGTGTCTGTACCTGCCTATGCATAAATATTTATAATGATCCCAAAAAAATATATTTTTTTAATATTGGATATTTTTGTTACGAATTTTGATAGTTTTGCATATTATTTAAATATTATTTTGATTTCCATAACAGCAAAATACATTAAAAATATATAAAAATATGTACCTACATATAATATCTATTTAAATATTCGCGGAGTCAATTTGAAATATAGTGATCTAGAATGGACGAACTGTTAGTGCATACCTAATTATTCAATAGTGAGCCAATACAACTCAGTCTCATCATTAAATGATCTTGACAAGTCTGTGACCCCAATAGAACTTCCTGAACCTCAGGATAATCTCAATGTAAGTTCATTTCAAACGAGAATAGATAATACAGTCGAGGAAAGGATATGGGTTCCAAACACATTTATACAAAAAACAATTCTTAAAATTAGATGGCTCAACTGTTTCAAGTCATCAACATCATCATCAGCCTGTAGAAGTCCACTGCTGGACATAGGCCTCTCCTAAAGAGTTCCACGACGAACGGTCTTGAGCCTTCTCCATCCACCGACTTCCCGCAACCTTCACAATGTCGTCGGTCCATCGGGTTCGGGTCCAACTGTTTCTTGTGTATTTTGTAAATATTAACTTGTATTCGTTTTAAGTTTCTTTCTGTAAATAAATAATTTTTAAATTATGCGAATATATAAATTCGTATTTTTTTTAATTATTATTTTATGGGAATAAAATTCAAGTCAACCGAACGGCCTATTCATTTCGTGAAACGTTTTGCTTGCTCGTGGCTCAAACCAACTTAATAAAAAAGAAGGCATTAATTTGTCGTAATGTAGGAAGGTCCATAAACTATTTTATGTAATACAAATAACCGCTAGGTATAACATAATTAATTAAAGCCACGAGGCCGATTTAAAAATTAAAAGAGAATTTTGGAAAAATGTTCAAAGTATGCATAATATTTGATTTGATATTTTGTTGATAATAGGTATATAGCGGGCCTGCATAATTGATATGATTTCATTGAAAAACAATATAAAAAGTTAATAGTTACCAAAACATAAAACCAGTGTATTAAATCTTTGAAGGCTATATCAATCAAAATATTCAGTAATTATATTTATAAGTAAAAAAAAATCAAAATAAAGAGAATTAGGCGTAGGTTTTTCGTTGTATTATAGCCGATATATTATTATGCAACGGAATTTTTAACAGTAGAAGAACCAATGTCACATACACAGCTCTCAGAATAAGTCGAAGTGGCAGTGGGCAGGCCATATAGCTCGCAGAATCGACAACTGTTGGGGAGTAAAGGTTCTCGAATGGCGACCACGAACCGGGTGACGCAGTGTTGGAAGGCCCCCACCCGATGGACCGACGACGTTGTGAAGGTTGCGGAGTCGGTGAATGGAAAAAGCTCAAGACCGTTCGTCACGGAAAACTTTGGCGGAGGCCTATGTCTAGTAGTGATAATGATGATAATGACTCGGGCTTGTAATCGGTTTAAAAAACGTACAAAATTCATTACTAAATGGTTATTACTACGAGTAGGTATATGGCGTGTCATGTTCCTATAACACTTTGCCTAACTAAGCCGAACTGACTTCAGAAGCCTTCGCTGTGATTTACTTTTGTTTTTTCATTTCTCTAGCCTCGGTTACCAGTGCCCAATAATGTACAACCCTACGGATTACTTCATCAAGGTGCTAGCTCTGACGCCGGGGTCCGAAGCCGAGTCGAGACAAGCCATCAAGAGCATCTGCGACCGGTTTGCCGTCAGTGACGTGGCCAAAGAATTGGATATGGACATCCATCTGGAGTACCACCTAATGGATACTGAGGGTGAGGTAAGCAGTCAATTCATTCGGTATTGATATGGACGGAGAAAAAGACAATTCACGACTTGTTTATAAAATAAATATCGCCAGACAGAAATTCTAATCAAAAAATTACCTATCTAAAATGGAGGCTATGAATAAATAATTAAGCCATATACACCACGATACATACGAATATGACAAACTTTTATTCCAATTAAATAAACCTCTTACCTACCTATTTTTCGCAAAGCAAACTCGATCCAACTAGATATTTTGAGACAGGAAACCTGGGTGACTTCATTTGCTAGGTGAAGAATTCCCTTGTTGGAATGAGATTCCAAAAGCGATCCTGACCGGAAAACCCAATGGAGGAGAGCTTAACTTCCATAGAACTTAAGTCATGTTCAAATGGCGTGCGATAAACGTTATCGGAAGCCCCTAAAAGTCAAACTCAAAATTGACTTTATTCAGAAGAGATACAGATTTTGAAATAAATTTTAGATGACGTAACACCGTTTGACCACGGCTTTATATGGATGAGTATCTTCTGTCCGCGAACGTGCTCTTGTGATGCCTATTAAGTATGTAGCCTATCAGATCCTTAAGCTATTTCTGGTCAGGAATTAAATAAAATTCAGTCGAGCGCGTCGTGATGGACTCACAAATAAATCTACCAATATTTTCAGGAAATCAGACGAGACTATCCAGACTGCTTTAAACCGCCATCATTCATGATCAAGATCATGTGGCTGGTGTACCGGCAAATGCTCATCATTATCAGGGATCCGCGGGTGCAGCTCATACGAGTTTTGCAAAAATTGGTAAATATATCTTAGAATAAAATACCTACTCATATTAGATGAAAATATTGGAACATCAAAGTTCGATGACCGATGATTGTGATTTATCTTGATTGTATTTAAATTGAAAAGATCTAAGATAGCTTCAGTTATGCGAATACAAGTGTGTGTGAGTGAGCTTCAGTGAAAAAAAATATCTATCTATGATTGATGAATGACGATCGTTTTGTTTCATTATAAACTCCTACCATGTAATTTACAAGTAAAACCATATTGAACTGGACTCTCTCGAATCTCGAATCTGATTAAAATCAGTGTGATCACCTTCGTGATTAATGTTAGACTAATCTTGTTGTTTTCACGTGCGGAAATGCGCCTGCGCTGCCACCCGTTAACTGCGCATCACGCTTATGGGGTTTATTTACCTGTAAGTGATTCATGCTTGGCACCTTTGTCTTTATTTCCAGGCCATAGCCTTAACAGCCGGTCTATGTTTCATCGGCACCACGAGCCTCACGCAAGCGGGCATCCAGGACGTGCAAGGGGCGCTCTTCATCATCATAGCGGAGAACACATTCAGCCCCATGTACTCTGTACTCCACATTTTCCCAGAGGAGTTTCCGCTCTTCCATAGGGAGCACAAGGCTGGCTTGTATTCCACGCCAGTGTATTACATCGCTAAAATGATTGCAATGGTAAGAGTTTATTTTTCTACAAAACAGACCTTCTGCCAAAGCTTGCATTTGGGTTCATTTTCATTATTGTTCCTGTTGCTCCTTGCAGCTGCCAAAAGTCAGCTTATTTTTAAAACATATTTTTTTACAAAATTATTGTTTATTCCTTTATCTCTTTCCAGTTCCCTGGTCTCATCATAGAGCCGGCTCTGTTCACTCTGGTTGTATACTGGATTGCCGGCTTAAGGGATACTGCTTACGCATTTGGTTTTACCGTCTTCATCGCCATATTAGTACTCAACGTTGCTATTGCTTGTGGTAAGTGTTTTCAAGACTGCAGCTTAACCTACAAAAGAAGAGGTTTAATATCTAGGCACTTTCTACCAGCCAACCTAGGTAGTGATGATGGTGGTTTTCTCAAAAAATATAATTATTTTGTTTATTCTAATTGTCTTTATAAAACAGTACGTTTTGCATGTTTTTTTACTGCGGACGATGTGGGAGGTGCATGCATCTGTTTTTTGTTGAGTTGTGATGAATAAATTAGCGGATTAGAAATAGTAGGTATCTATTTGTCTACACTAATATATCCCTATTTTGAGCAGATTTATATTTTTTAGGATCGTTCTTCTCCTGTGCGTTTGGATCAATGCCGATCGCCATCGCCTATCTCGTGCCATTCGACTACGCGCTTATGATGACTTCTGGACTCTTTGTAAAATTAAGGTATTAATAAATAAGAGGGCCCTCTCATGGACCGATGACCGATTGTGGGTGGACCAGGTTCAACATCATTCGTCTCGGCATTCTTTGAGGAAGGCAAAAGTATGTCATAGTAGTAGACCAGTCCGGCTGATGATGATGATGTAAAAAATAAATAAATATCGAAAAGTTACATACTACCCCAAAGTCCCTGTGTTCACTGGGTATCAGAAACTACGAGTACCTATCATGATACTACCAACACCCGAACAAATATTTGATATGTGCGGAATATTTATTTATTTATTTTTATTTGTAGACCATGCAAACATTTGTCTTGCTGCTGAAGCAGCCCGCACCTCTTGTGTCTCAGCTACGCACTCATCGGCTTCTCTTATTAGGTCACTTAACTAATTTTTTGCATTAACTTATTATATAACTATATTTTGTATAAATTTCAGTTCAATACCAATATACGTCTCTTGGATTCGACATCTCTCCTGGTTGATGTACTCCAACGAAGCCATGAGCATCATACAGTGGGATGGAGTTACCAATATTAGTAAGTTTTTACAATTGATATCAGTAATATAAGATATTACTGATATCAATTGACTGGCCTCATAGCTCAGTTGGTAGTAACTCTGCCTTCTACGCTAGAGGTCGCGGGTTCGATCCCCGCACTGGACAAACATTTGTGTGATGAACACAGATGTTTGTTCTGTGTCTGGGTGTTAAATATATATCTATTATGTATATCAGTCTCTGGTACTCATAGTACAGGCTATGCCTAGTTTGGGCCGGTTGTTGTAGTTGACCGTGTGAATATGTCCGGAATATTTATTTTATTTATTTATTTATATAAGAAAGAATCAGTGACACGATGTACGAACGAATAGAGAAAATTCACACATGCATCGTCAGATAAATAAATATATTTGAATGCCAAGAGAGTTAAATAAACTATGTAAAAGAGACGTTTCATCAATATATGGAGCCTGGGCCTGCACTGTGTACACTACTCTAAAATATGGCTAAGCAATAAAGTAAACGTATTTAATTGGTTATTTTATTTAAATTGACTTCGTTCTAAAGTACACTAAGATTTTCTTCGACAAAGAGAGCAACACACAGCGCTAGAAAAATATGGCGGATGGACGTGCGTGAAATATCATTTTGACAACCTACATTTATCTGACAAAACAAAAACATAATCAAACAACATGACATGAAAAATATATCAATGTCATGTCAAACGCCAATTATAAACCTACATGGCGGCCTTCAAATAGTGTTCACATAGTAAAAAACTTACCAGAAGAACTATTATTGTACCATTGCATTTGTCTTCAAATTAATGAAAATGTATTTTTCTTGTTATCTCCTATTTTTTCCTAATTTTTCTATGTAGTGTACATGGACTAGGCCCAGAATGAAATGGCTCCTTTTAAATTTAATAATTAGTATTTTTTTGGGTTTTAAAGAACTTTGAAGAGGACGCAACAATACAATAACAAGAACCAACTGACCTGATAGGTATTCTGTTCATCCCATTATCGAGAGATTCAAAATCATTGTTACATTTAATTCCGAACTGTCTCTCTCGTATTCAATGTGAAGGGCTTCTAATTCAAACGCCATGTGCCAGTCCATTAAATAGTGATCTACTCATAAACCACCTGTTTCTTGAATAATGTGAAAAAAATCAGGTAGGAAACCGTGGCGCCACATTGGGGTATTCCTATAAAAAGGGTCTGCCAGGTACCACACACAATAGAATGACACTTACGTAGTATTTACTAGGAAATATTTGTTGTTGTGTTTTCATAGCTAGTTATTTCCCTCGAGTGAACAAATTAAAAGCTTCAGTGACTCAATTTGATATTATTCCGAGAAAATTTTAGGATCTGTTGTAGGGCAGAGAGGACTCGACTACCGTAATGTTTACTCGTTCCTCGAGCAGATATTTTCATAACTACGACTTGAGGAAAACACGGTTAAAATAGGGTCTAATATTTTTTTTTCTTTGAGAACTGATTACCGACTTAGTCCAGTTAACTTTAACAAGATTTAGTTAATTGATTCAGGCATGTCTTTGCGGTAGTAAATTCTAAGATATATAAACAAACAAATATTAATGCTATTTCGCTAAACTATTCCTCATAAGCCCAACTAAATGCAGACGCATGCACCTCCCACACCACCCAGAATAAAAACAACAAGAATTATTTTTCATTTGCTGATTACATTGATTTATGTGGTCGCACCTCCCACACCGCCCACGATAAAGACAACTAGATTTATTTTTCATTTGCTGATTACATTGATTTATGTGGTCGCGCCTCCCACACCGCCCGCAATATAGAGAAAAATATTTTTTAAATTGCTGTTTACATTGTTTTCATTGGTCTGATTATCTTCGTAAGATTCGATTCGATAAGATTCGATTTCTCTGTATTCCAGCTTGCAGCATGCCCTTGTCATCCGGTGCTCCGTGCCTCAGGACCGGTGATGAGGTGCTGAATCAGTACGACTTCACGACCAGTCGCCTTTGGATGGACGTCTCCGCTCTCATCATCCTTTACGTGGCCTTCCACCTATTAGCGCTCATCGCTCTGAGATATAGGGCTAGGAGAAAGTAAATCAATGCTTATGAATCACACTAATATTAAAGATGCAAAAGTACCTCTGTCTGTTTTTTTTTTTATTGATAATGGTAAGGCGTTTGGCCACCAACTCACTTTTGCAAGTGAGATGCGGCCCAAGATGGAGCACGCTTTCCCAGAGTGAACTTATTGACCCTAGATTTGAAGACTCCTAGATTGTACTCTTTCGGGAAAACAGACGCAGGCAGATCATTCCACTCTTTGGCAGTACTTATAATAAAACTGTTTGTAACGTTTTCACGACTAATCGGCTGAACCGATCTTGATGAACAAAGCGACTATGGGATTAAGTATCAATATCAAACTTATCGTGCCACTATGAAATATGGCTTAATTTTAAGTTTGATTAAGGACTCTAAATATGATTGACCGTTTATTGATAATTATCTGCACTTAGAATTCGAGTGGCTTACCTAACGTTTTACTTTTATATTTTACAAGTGAAGAGAATGCAATGTGCTAATGTAAATAAATACGTATTCTTGTCCATGTAAATGTGGTTTTTATAATGTTATTTTATAGAAGAATAATTAGGGTTGTTGAAAAACTACTAAACTATTAATTTTCTTTATTATGTGCATTTGTACATACTGCTCGAAAAATACATCCTTATAGTAAAAAAATATGAAAACATACACAATACATTGGATTAAATAATCATAATTAAAAAAGTAAAAATTATGGACTTTATGAACTCGTAACGCAACTTAGATAAATAATAGCGATACTGCCTTTGCCATTATCCTTTGTAATGGAGATGGAGATAGCCTAGACCCTTAGGAAAGACACTGAAGATAGCCTACACTGAGGTTTCACTCGCGTGGTACCCAGATAAAAAGTAGCCTATATGCTATTCTACGTAGACACCTAGAATTAGATTAGATAGATATCTAATCCAAGTTTAATGGAAATCGATTTAGCCGTTAGGTCGTGATTGAACCACAAATATCTAAACATACAAACATCCTCACTAGCTTTCGCATTTATAATATTACAAGGAAGGATAGGATACCTAGGATTATTATAAATATTTTTAAAGTTAGGACTGTCAGCAGTTTGTAAATTTTTATATCGCTAGGTACATAAAAGAGTTTTTATTTGAACTAATTGTTCAGTTAAACCCATTGTTGTGATCTGAAAACTGATCCTCTTGAATTGTACTAGACGTCATAGATTTATTAAAGGTAGGCCTTTTTGTCTGCATTTTTCTTTTGTTTACTGGTAGAATTGGACAGGGCGAGAGTTTTGGAGTTAGTGAGTAACTTAGTGACTCATTATGAACAAGAGGTTTCGTGTGAAAAGGATCTTAGTGGCTTGCACAGATCAAACTGGTTTACTGTACGTTCATTTATCAAGTATGGTGTCTAACATTGTAATTTGTATTCGAGTGATGTAAATAATAAAATGGTTCTACCTATGTGGGTGATGTTATTTCTGTGTTTAATTAATTGTCAGCTTTTCTACAGAGTTAATAGCAACCGTTGTTGGTAAACTTTACAAAACATAAAAATATAGATATAAATAATACTAGGTAGGTATAGATGTAAAAATCAGCTGTTTTAGGATCAGGCTTTTTTAGGTAGGTAGCAGTCTTGGTGTCGAACTTCTATTAATTTTCGCTAATATCTTTCCTTTTGTAGATAGGGGATATCGGGATAGTATACTTGCTACGGAACACGTTGTATAAGAGTACTTTCTAAACTACCCAGGTGACATTATAAAGTTAAAAGCGTGCGAAAGTGTAATAAATATAAAATGTACAGTGCATCGCCATCGAAACAATACAACTAAACCCATCTATCGTTTCTCAGAGCAACTACCATCTTTGCTCATAATCCAAGCTCATCTTCCTTATATGGTAGTAGTCTGTGCAGTTCACAATGTTTTTGTTAGATGGCGGCACCATCGGAATGTTTTTGTACCTGGCCGGCCGCAGGCATCGCCGCGCGCAAGCGTACGGAGCTAGTTCAAAGCCATCCGCCATATTAGTCGCGTCACGCGGAGTGCACTGCACCGTATTGACATGTTATATCGTAAACTGCATAAAACTTAAGACAAACCAGCCGATAAAGTGCCTTCTTCGTCATACAACAACAGCAAATATGCGATCAGACGTAACACCGAATCGAAACTCGCGTCGTTTGTTCAATAATAAACGTGCAACGAACAGTGCATTCGAGTGTTTATGATAACAATTTAACAGTACCTACTCGTATTGTTCTAGTGTTAAAAGCTTGGTGTTATGCAACGCGACATAGCCGTGACCTTCGTGTCGTGACCGTGCTGAAGGTGCTTTTTGAGGTTAAAATGCAGCTTGGATTATGAACGACTGCGCCGAGCCCTCAGGTTAGTGCGACGAGACGTCCAGTTACTTTATCAGTCAGTGCTGATAAAGTAGCGCGAAGTGTTTATTTATCGTCGTGTTCCATATTTGAATTCTTTGATACGTTTTATCCTGTCACAGTTTACAAAGTTATGGTCCAAAGCTAATCCGTTCGGAATTTGAAGTCAATTACCGGTCATTCAACGGTATCCGCCGTGTGGTGCATCTGTTTTTGTGAACGAAGTTCATGGTGCTAACAAATAAACAGGGTTTATGTGCCTGTGTCGCCGGCGCCGGCCGCCGGTAACGCGGGAGAATGGTGCAGGCTCAGGGCTGGAGGCTTGTGTTCTTAGCGCGGGCGAAAGGAACGTCGGGAATGCAACCTCGCCACGGGAATCACAAAGAGACGACAACGAAGCAAGGACGAGTTTGATTGCCCCAAAAAACAGCCGAAGGAGGTTCGGCAGCGGTCGATCTGATTACACTTGCTTGGCTTAAGTTTATAGATCTAAATTCCTGATTTGACCTGATAGGCCCTCATTATGCAACTAGAGAATTAATAATTCATGAGACCCATGCCCATTACACAATCTGGAGGAGGTTGGTTTTTTAAAAAGAGTATAACACAGCGCGATAAAAAACGAACTTTATCATTACTGTATTAATAAATAGGTAGGTACGCTTAATAGGGACGCTAAATGCAATGCTACTATTTACTGGGCGATTTAATTATTTTCAGTAGGTAACCGGCATGTTCTAAAACCTAAAAATCCGAAGACATGTGACATGTGCACGAAAGGAGGCTCTAAGGCACACTTTAATCCTTTCACTACATTGATTCTTTCACCGACGGTTATAGGCGCTTTTCAGGGCCAACATACATCAACCTGGTCACTGACCTAATACAGAATGACCAAGAAATAATATTTTCACTTGAAATATGTCTACTTTGCGAATCAATGATCGAAGAAGAAGAGAAAACATCAGACGGGGTTTCATAAATTAATTAATTCACCAGTAAATCATACACGCAATTGAAGATAGGTACTCCTATCTACATCCAATCAAAGATGAACTTGTCTTGAGAATAAATCGTGGGGTTCAAGTGGTCGCAGGTTTATAGTTCATTGACCTAACAGTCCAGGAATAGTCAATAAAGCAATGACTATAAAGTATAAAGTACAAAAATGAAGACTATAAAGATGTTAATATAAGTAAACACTATTAATTGTGCACGAAAGGAGCCTCTAACAGGCGCACTATAATCCTTTCAATACACTGATTCTTTCACCGACGGTTGTAGGCCCTTTTCAGTACCAACCATACCTCAACCCGGTCACAGACCTAATACAGCATAACCAAGAAAGAATCAGTGACACGACAAGCAAGCAAGCACAATTAAACGAAAATACGGAACAGAATCTGCAAGGAACCAAAACGAAAGAGCTTTTTTGATCAATACTCGATACGTATATTATACCGATGTGTGTCGGTAAACGATTACTGACTACCATTCCGTAAGGAGGCATAATATGTTTTTTTTTGCTGTCTTCAATCTACGAGCATCCGTAAAATACCTACGCTGTTATATTAGAAGCTCCCTAAATCGCTACGTTTAACACTAAAGTCGAGAATTTCGTAAATACTCCGTAGTAAATAGCGATCGCATTTTGATTACATAGGAATGTATATATTGTACAGGAATCGCAAAAAGTGAGTTATTAAACGAGAATGCAATGCAAAATTCAATAGGAGAAAAAAAAAACATAAAAGCATATTATCAGTAGCATATTGACTAACTTTGGCAAAGAAACACATGTATTTACATATGTTTTAATTGTACTTATATAACATTAGCAAAGCAATAAAGCTTATCTTGAAACATAATTTGATAATTGCTTGTTTGTCAAACTGAAATAACAACAAAGGTTATTTATTTGTTTCAACAACTGAACTTCCTGTCGGTCTGTCTATTCATATGCTAAAGTTTACAGAGCGGTGTTTTTGTAACACCTATTGTTAGCTAGAGCAGATGTCATCTGACCACAAAGTACGAATGTGTGTTATTTTATTATAGTGATGAAAAATTTATGATTGTGACAATGATTCGTTCGTTCAATTCTTAATCATCTAATTTATAGTTTTTCTTAAAACATTGAAAAAGTCTTGCAATACTACAAACAATACAAAACAAAATAAGATGAGAATTTTACTAAAAGAGGAATCCGCCAAGCTTTGGTAAGGATGGAATTAAAACATTTGACAAACAAACAAAAAAAATAAGTGCGTATAAACAAGTGCTTAAAACTGTGGACTTAAAACTGTGAAGAAAAACATCGTTAGGAGGTAATTATTCTTATAAGCGGCGATGGGCTCGCAGCCTGTTACGTATGGAATACTCACTACTGCAAACTGTTGGCTAACGCGAAAATGTTGTGCCTAGACAAATTCAAGGATCTGATCGCCTGGAGATCTGAGAGGTTGTCTACCATACTTGGAGATAAAAGTCGTGAGCTTATTTCTATATAACAAACAAACATAATATGAAAAATAAACCTTTATGAAAAATTGGTTCGATAACGAACGATAAAATTAAAGGCTTATCAAAGCTTTGCGGGCACTATCCCGTGGACACAACAAATCTATTACTCGGCTCTTATAAGTTAGTACCTCGCGTCCGTCGATGACGTTAAAGGAAAATATAATTTATAAACACCAGAGAGAGGCCTCGAGGTGCCAATTTATAATCACCGAGCTATACCTCTATCAGCCGATAAACCACTCTAGATTAATTACTGGGCTTTCGATACATTGACGTCACTGAAACACTATACTTAACCGCATCAGAATAATATCCTTCGCAAACCGCTAGTCCATTTATATCAGGCTGTAAAATTGTGCTCAGATAACTACAACAGCATATTCTTAACTTATTATTTATTTTATCATCATCATTTCAGTCATCCACAACCGATGGACAAACGACATTGTGAAGGTTGCGGGAAGTCGGTGGATGGAGAAGGCTCAAGACCGTTCGTCATGGCACTTTTTGGGGGAGGCCTATGTTCAGCAGTGGACTTCTACTGGTTCTTGATGATGATGATGAAAATTGTGAAGGCGTTCTAAATAAAGTTATGTTTTGCTAATTTATTTGAAGTGCTGGTATAAAATTTAAATATACGTTGATTTCTTCTGATTCATCAACAAACCGGTTACTGAATCGCAATTACGATGAACTGGGACATAAACTGACCTCTACTGGACCATGTTTTGATGTTTTGTTCATATAGTAGTTACTAAAACTATGAAGTAAGTGAAATAAAAGTAATTATCAGTACTAGAGGACGATTGCCATTCATATGCAAGCGTGTCATCTCTATTTTACACGAATTTGAACCATAAATCTATGAGACTGTCAACTTCTAAGTAGGTAAGTTGACAGTCTCATAGATTTATGGTGGTGAAGTCACCACCTAAACAAAAACGCAAAGTTGTTGGTACGGGGCTAGGTCCTAGGAATCAGATCCTAGGTGACGTGAAATCGAGAATAGTACAAAGAGACGCTTCATCTTAGCTAAGATTTTCAAATAAACAAAGACGGTCAAGTGCTAGTAGAACTCGCGCCCTGAGATTTCTGTATCATTACACGGGGTTGGAAAATCGTGATATCAAGTGTACGAACTGTACGAAGTAACAAACTTACATGCATGTGCAGTCTCTCGCGTAGTTCACTGTATGAACTTAACCGCGAATATAAGTTTTGCTCGCTTCTCACATGATTTGAAACTAATGTCTGCTAGATATTTTCACGGCACTATTTTAATATGGTAGGTATAAATTTCAGTCCTGAAAATTAAAGGTCTTGACATACAGACAGACAGACGAACAACAAAGAGATACTGTAAGGGTTCCGTTTTTTCCTGCTAAGATAAGACATCCTAAAAAGCATCAGAGCAAAAACCCTGACTCCTAAATTAGACTTCAGCATAATACAATCTAGATAAGGTCTCACTGGGACTAATTGACTTAAGTCACGGCATAATGTCTAGCAAATAACTAGAAAAGGTCGTACCTACAGTAACTCACAAGTCTTAGTTCTTTGCGTGCTGCATCTTATAGGTAAGGTACTAAGGTTGGTCTCGAGGTTAACAGAAGTAGCTATAAAAGCACTGCGTAAATAATACCAGTAACGGTTTAACATGCATGAGTTGGTTATAAAATAAAATTAAAGAGTAGAAAGAAAATTAAAATTAATACAATTTTTTTGAAAGAAGAAGAAGAAAAAGACTTTTTATATTTTTTTACAAAATACACATGAAACAGTTGAGCTATCTCATCATCATCATCAGCCTGAGCTATCTAAAGACCGTTAATCGGTAGCGTCCCCAAGACGCTGGGAGAATTACCACGCAGGATGGCAATGTTGATCCGTTGGACTAAGTAAGAGCCAGGAATATCAATATCCGTTTATATAATAAAACACCATTAGGTATATTATCATCTACATAAAAACATACTCAGAATGATTTGAAAGCATTGGATGGAATATACCTCGGGATGTCTGAAAGAAAGTGTCACATAAAATATTGAAATTGTTGGAGCAAGAACTGGTTAGAGTAAATCTTGGATGGCATTTACTGGATAAATAAGGCTACTTACATGAAGGCGAGGGTACATGCCTCTCGCCGGTTGCCACAACCGCGGATGTGATTCATTAAATCCATGCCTAGATTTCCGTTCTAACCTGTTTATCTGGGATAGCTATTTGAGTTGTCCACATGGAAATACATCTAGCTAAAGATAAACTAGAAAATCTGGTTTTAAAGAATTAAAGCGTCAAATCAGGGTTTTGTACGGTTCAGAAAGTCGTTTGCATTTCTAATCTGTCATCTGTCTTCCGCTACTATATACTATATACTGGCTAATAAACATTAGCTAAAATATTAAAGGGGTATGCTGCAAACTTCCGGCTTGAAATGTCAGTTGATAGTATAGATGAAAAGAGTGGGTTGTGTCAGTCGGCACGCACGCTGACTCAGAATTGCAGATGACGCAATTATGCTGAAGAGATCAATTTTCAGTACACTCTGTTATACGTTTGGATTGTGCAAGTTTTGCGATGTGGAGATTTGCTACAGAATCACTGTCAGATCAATTCGTATCCATTGGATACTTTGACGTTAATTTGCATTAATTGCCATTTTAGAAACGCTCTCAGAAATCTAAGTAGGTTCAGTGTAACTGAGACCGATGAACTCTGCAATTAGCGGCCACGTTCCAAGAAGGTGAAAGGAGTCTCGCGTGATACTCATTTTTTTCTCGTAATCCACTTATGGTATTATAATGAGAATAATTTTGCCTGTTGCCGTTTCTTGGCCGGAGCCAATTACTATGGTATCGGTCACAGACAAGTGAAAGTCGATAATTGTTATGATTATCATCAGTTAACAGAGGACCCATCAAAATACGCAAGCTTAAACTTTTTGGTAGTATTTGATGACCGTGTCTTAAGGGTCTGTTGGTTTTTAATACGGAAAACTGTCAGTATTTACTATGAGTTTGGGCATGACTCTTGGAAATGTTGAACTGGTTTGAAGCTCGTTAAGACGCGCCGTGGAGTCTCACGTATCGGAACAAAAAGCCTGGAAGGGCAGACTCGTTTTGGACAATACTTGGACTGACATCTGAATGCCGATGCGTTTACCGTGTGACAGCTCATCGTAGAGATTACTCCAAATATGTGAAGCCAAGACCGAGCCACTTGGGATAATAGCCTGGCTGTTTTACTAAACAATGTAACTTGGTTAGTGGATTTGTATTACTTTTGGCCGAGGAATTTCGACGGTACGGTAGCTAGAACTATGAAGGTACCAAGAGAAGTACTAGAACAAAACTAAAACACCCACTCATAAGCCTACGCTCACAGTACGAGAAACAAAGATTTATCGTTCCATCCTGAAGGTCAGACAGATGTAGCTCCGGAGATAAGGCTGAGACTGCACATGATATATTTCTGAATGTTACTTATCAGATTAGAACAAGTGCACACGTTTTGTGTGTGACCAAATATGGGAATTATTTTGGCTTTTATGTTCTGAATCTACATTGAAATAAAATGCTACTAACACCTCGAGTCTTTGTGTTGTGAGTTGTGACATTATACCGAAATACCTTCTGCTTTCAAAGCGCATAATCATGACAAACGTTGGTAACTACGATTATTTACAACATAAATAAAGTGTGTTTATTGTTTGCTAAAGCTTACAAAATGTAGGTAATTAATTTTGACACAGAGTCTTATTTATGTAAAACGTCAGAATACGTAAGTCTCGTATATTTTTGCATTGCAAAACCTAAATCATAGAATAAGCAATCAGGAAATTGAGGCCACTCAGCCCTTTCCTCGGTAAGAAGGTCCTATGCAGTAATCTGTGTAGTCCAGTTTGAAATTTAGCACTAGCGCCATACGGGGTCGGTGACCCTTAATTATCCAGCGCAGTGCAATGTTCGAGTAAAATTTCTGCATAACAAGCCTTTATTTAACTGCTCCCGCTTCCTCGACGTTGATGTTCTTAATAGTTTTATGGAGGGCAACGGACTGCGAACGGGATTCAAAGCTAATGTCGCCAAAGAACTTCGTCGTAGGAATATTCATGGAAATTGTATGATTCTCAATATAAAATCTTGAAAAATTAACATAAATGATCTTGACGTCAAACTAAATAGTAACTATGAACATTCTATCCGAAAACCAACAAATCAAGATAAATTTGGGGTGGTTTGTTTACAAATATTTTACATAGAATTTGGCTGAAGTATAAATGTATTGATGTTTTGGATTGACTTTCTATAGAACATCATCTTGAGCTTATTTATATTTGCTCCTAGCCTAGATCTTAATGAACTCCACTTCATTTGTTAATGTTGTTGAAGACATGAAGTTTTTGAACAGATAAGAGTCTATTTGCTTATTTAATGAAGTTGCATAACGGATAGAAACCGATTTAGAATCGATTGATCTCAATCTTGATGTTAATGAGAATTAATTTGCTTACATTGATGTAAATGAAGTTGTAGTAACCGTTGTAGACCTACATATAAAGTCTTTGAATAAACTGCAAAGTCCAGAAACGTTGCCGATAATGCGGTTCTGATAAATAAATAGAGAAGATAGAACACTTATTTTTTTCTACCACAGGCTGATGATGATGACGTGCTGTTCACCAGAGGTCACCTAAGAATATCATCAAAATATTTTTACGTAGATATTAGTTCAAACAAAATGAACATTTTTGTTGTGATGTCTGTAACATACACCGGATAAGCCGCAAACTATGCAGCCAGGTCACTGCGATTCCCTATCAAGTGACTGATGTATCAATTTGCAGACATCGGCATCGATAACCTCTCTATGGAATACTTTTTGTGCCTATATAGATCGATTCAGTTTCGATGATTCATGCTAATTCTAACGAAGTATTTTATTTTGCTCGTTTCAACCTGCTCAAAAAATGATCGTGATCATGTTTTTTCGAGTATTAATCAAGTTCTATTTATAGTTCTGATATTCCAAAAAAACCTAATTTCATCTCTAGACTCTATGTGTAACAAAAACTTAGTACGTTCGAGAGCAAGAAATTGTATGTAGTTTTTGTGACAACTACGTTGTCAGCATCAGCAACAGTCGGGTTTATAGCGTTGCCAATAAATAAAACCCGTTCTATTATGTCCGCGAAGTGGCACCATTGTCGAGACACAACTAAATAACGAACGTCCTAACTTTGTCCAAACAAGGAAGTGTGAATGCGGAGTAAACTCAGCCAGGAAATTACTAAAAGTTTCTTAGGTTCGTCGATCATTTTGATGCTTTTAGCCGTGAAGGAAGGAAAGCTATGTGGCACTTTGGGACATAGATTATCATTAATTGGTAATTTTGCAGGTTAATATACTAAGGCCTTATTTACATCTATTCTAGATAATATTATACAGCGTCAGGTGGAACTTGGAGAACGCTTCTCCAGCACCTATACTATCCTCTCAGCCCAGCTTGGAGCGAACCCGCAGGTATCCTCACGATGTCTTCTTTCAACATTTTGAGCACGTGAATGTGCACATACATTTTTCAAACAGAAAAATCCATTGGTGCACGACCAGGATTCGAAGTCACGACCTTCGGATCGAAAGTGCCTCCCTCTAGGCCAACACGGCAAGTTCATATATGTTGTTTATAATTTCCCGTTAGCTATATCAACATAGATTTGGCTCCGTGTGAGTTAGCCAGAAATGGCTGTGGCAAGGTAAATTACTGTAATTTTCCTTGTAATTGCAGCGGACGCTTTTCGGATTTATGCAGCTATTACACTGTAATCCCTAGAGAAGACTAGTAGTGCTGTTGCAACATGTTTCCAAAGTAATCCGAGCGATATGCGCATACAACAAGTTTGCAATCATTTCAGCCGTAGGACTGATCGTCTCTCACGTTTTTACACACAGCTTTTTTCCTTATCTTGTAAATATCTTTGAATGCATTAATAATCGACGAAATCTTATCCAATATGCGGCACCGATCTAATCCAGATACAGTTAAACAAATTGATTTCAATAGCGATCAATTTCAACTAACTGCGGTTGCAACGGCAAGGTTGACAGTAGCACTTTGGTAGCACCTACTGCACGTGCAAGCCAAGAGTAAACAATAGTCACTATGTCGATGATATAGATTAAATGGTAATCACTAAGATGATGATTATAATTAGGTTTATATTTTTTAACATGTAAAGAAATTGAGACCTTTACACCCAGTTGTATGAATTTATCTATATGAATATGAATTTCAAACAACTTAGACGAATCGGCGTTGTATTTTAATTTTTTAGACCCTTATTTTCGAATCGTCATTCTGATCTGCATGGAAATTAGTAGGTCAACAGATTGTAATATCAAGATTTGCTGTTAAGAATATGCGTTAAATTGGCCAAGAAGTCACTAAGATAAGATATAGGGGGTCCAAAAGGGGTATTAAAAATAGTAATACAAATAAAATCAGCAGCACTGCTTATTAATGCGCAGTCAATTAATATTTAAAACAACGAGTCAGATCACTATATGGCGCCTAGGACACATACCGAGTAGTAGTTAGTGAGGTCGGGTCAGGAGTCGAGGCGCGATCACTGATACCCTTCTATGCTGTGGCTATACGCTAACTTATGCTAACTAAATGAAGTAATTATTTGAAACTGAGAATGGTCAAGTCGTGTCTGGAGAAAAATTTTTTTAAGCAAAAGACATCTTGAGCAAACTTTGGACTTATGACATGCTTTTGACTTTGCTTTTGCAGCGCCACATATCTTTACAAGCGGCCTAGACATCAACTAATCAAAAATAAAGATAAAGATAAATTTATTTCGTTAACAAACTTCACTCATGCTAATGTACATCAGGTTTTGTATTAAATGTGATCGTTGGACCTGGTTGGAAAACATAGGTACCCAAACTAGGAGATTCCTGTAAGATGGCGTACCTATGAAAAATAAATAATAAGATAAATCTTCGTCGTGACCTTCTGTTCTCCTGAATTTATGTTCATCTTTATAGTTCAGACGGCACTCGACACGTGTTCCAAATACGCTCCTCAGCATTAAACACACAGATTATGGCGTCCCTTTATGCTTCAACATACATTGTATATGACCTAGAGCGATAAGCGATGCAATGTCTCACGGGACACAACTTCAACGTTAAATTGACTTGAATCATTGAATTCATAAGAATAATTTTTATATTACATGATAAGCTTTGGGGAACCGGAGAAGGCTATATATCTATTAAAATTGGTTCATTCCTTACAGATTGGATCATAGTAACAATATCCAAAATCGTCACAAACTTTTGCATCTAAAATATTTGTAGTGACTACATACCAGGCTATGCATGCAATCATTCATGTAGGTAAGTAAGATAAATAAGCATAGGTTGCTACTTTTATTCTGTGTTCGTAAATGCCTACGCATTCAATGGCTCACAATGCAGATAACCGATCATTATTATGTATTAACGCCACATTAAGTAGGTAGTTTTGCGTAATTTCTGTAAATGATACTCGTACCTTGCTGATTTTATGATTTCCTGACTGAATCTGAGTTGAGTTTAATGGAAAAAGACTAGTGTAAAGTATTTGTTTAACTAAACAAGTTGAAAAATTGCAAAATGGTAGAAACAAAGAAAAATTGTGAACAGATTTTACGAGCGAGCAAAGCCGCGGACCCAAGCTAGAACATGATAGGTTCGAAGCGTTGCTAATCGTTGCTATACCATTATATCCAAACTCTTGAGTTTTCAGATCACGTCGGTCCGGCCGTAGGTAGGTACTAACTTTGTGCGTAGATATAGCATGTTCTATTGCGACACTGAAATGACCAATTGGTTCACAGAGTGCTCTTGGTAATAAGAAATACATGATATATATAGAATAGATATACATATATAGAAGTTAAAAAAAAATACACAAAAGTCACATACATAGTCCTGACACCACACACTAGGATCCCCTGTGTCTTGCATTGGGGATATAAGTCACTACGGTGTCGTGAGTATCAGAAACTACGAGTAGGTACCTACTATGAAATCAAAACACCCAGACCCGGAACAAATACTTGCAGATAATGCAAACATTTGTCCCGCAGCAGGAATCGAACCCTTGCGTCACAGATGTGCACTCGCCCGCTACGCCACCGCCTCCGCGCTGAAACCCATTCCAGGAGTTTGGTCTGTTCATTACATATCCTGGTATTTTATTTGTTGTAAATTATGTTTTTACTCCATCACACAGTCAGTGACAGCAGTCTGATATTAGTTTCATCGAAGAAGCTGTAAAATTAGATTCATTTTTGACCTCAAAATTTCACTAACGACGATTAAATATTAGAAATCACCTGGGTACCTTATTCCACTTTTTGTTTTGCTGTGCGGAACCTTCTTTCAAGATTTTTATTTAAAACAGCATTTTTTTTTAAAGAACGATATGATCTTTCCCGTTTATCATACATAACGCACTATCATACGTTGTTTGCAAAGCTTCATATTCGCGATACATTCATCATGTTGGTGCGCTGCTCGAGGAATGTTATCATCTCGGGTTACCTCAGTCTGTGGTTAGATAAAGCATGTGGTATTGCAATATGTAATTCAAAAACCTTGTTATTTGTTACTTAAAAAAAAGATTATTGAATCAGCGGTTATTTTGATGGACCTACGCCGAAACGATTGGTTAAATTTTGATAGTTGTTTTTGTAATGATCCTCAGTTTGTAGGTACTAAAAGTTAATTCATAATGTTGGTACAATCTCGTAAGGATCCCCTTATTCTTTCAATATTTCTTTATTCTGATCCTTGACCATGTTTTTCAAATTAGCTGTTTTTGTATTTTTAGGGTTCCGTACCTCATTTGAAAAAACGGAAACCTTATAGGATCACTTTGTTGTCCGTCTGTCTGTCTGTCCGTCTGTCCGTCTGTCAAGACCCTTTTTCTCAGAAACTGCTAAAGATATCAACTTGAAATTTATACCACCTATTGAGGTTTGTAGGCTTATGGTGCCGTATAAAAATCAAAGATCTAGCTTAATGCAATAAAAAGATATGGCAATTAATGTATAATTTTTGTATGGAAATGGCTAAAGTGAATAAACCTCTAGGGTACTTCCAGTTACCTCACAGTTCTGAAATTTGGAATACTAGGAGCTTTTGTAACACAATTAAAGGGAAAAGTCTAAAATTGAGGAATTTCGAAGTTTCTTAGGAAACAAAGTTATATTTACGGTCAATGTCATACAAGGACTACGTGAGTGACCGCAATTATAAGTTTGTCCATTCCTACACTTAGAATTTTTATTTTCTGACCATGACCACTGGTGCACGACCGGGATTCGAACCCACGACCAATAGTACGGAACCCTCAGGCGCGAGTTCTCGCACTTGACCGTCATTATATCATTGTAATCAGTATCTAATAATATGGAAAGAATCACGACAACAATTTCTATGAAAATAATGTTAGTCTGATGTAAGTGTGAGGCGATTGAAAAAAATAGAAATAAATATTACGGACAAATTGAAAATAATATGTGAATATTTCAGGACCAACGAGGGATAAGGTAAGCAATTAAACACAGCTTTCAATTCGAATGTTGTATTTATTACTCACAAAGAAGAAGGCCCTGCATACAGCATTGCATTTTACTCATTTGTTTCCCGAAACGCAACGATAGCGCGTTCTAATATTGGTACGAATTTAGCAGCGCCATCTAGTTCGGTTTCAGAACACTAACAATGAATCTTATAATCTACTAAAGTAATTACTGTTCCCGACAATATGAAAGAATTGTAACGCTAAGAATGCCTAAGTTGTACAATTATAGTTTCTTGTTTTCGTGTTGTAATAAGAAGACCTTGACTCATCTTAATTCATACTTCATTGATAAGTTCGCATTTTATTGTTGTCCGCGAAATGTTTCTTTAGTTAACCTTCAGTGGTCACTGGACATTATGATGCGGCCTTGTAATTCAGTCTTCTGAGAAGTCTTTGTTTGCTAAGAATGTAGTTTTGAAAGCGTAGTTAAATCGTTTACCTACAGCGTTAACTTGTAACGCTCGTGCTCTTTACGACAATAAATAAGTAATGTAGGCTCTTTACTGAGGAATAAGGAGGATAAATTAAAAAAAAATAACGATTTTGACTGCTATTAGAAACAAAGTTTTTTTCAAATTTTTTTTTATGTTATACGGAGGCAAACAGGCTTACGGCCCACCTGATGGTAAGTGGTTACCGTCGCCTATTGACATCAGCAACACCTGGAGCATTGCTAATGCGTTGCCTGCCGAACCCCTCCCCCCCTAAAGAGCTCTGGCAACCTTACTCACCGCAGGAACACAACACTATTTGAAACAAATAATGTTATTTGGCTGCGATCTTCTGTAAGGCGGAGGTACCTTGGCGGGCTGCTCCAATTTAGAGCGAGAAAATCTCACTGTGCCCTACCTCTCGTAAAGATAGATTTATAGATAGGTAGTTTATTTCTTCGTTACCAATCAGTATTATATAAATAACACACCTACACTAGGATTCCCTGTGTCGTGGGTACCCTGGTAGCACAACACCTAGACCCGGAACAAATATTTGCAGATCATGCAAACATTTGTCCCGCAGCGGGAATCGAACCCCTTGTGTCTCAGAAAGACACTCGCCCGCTGCGCCACCGAGGTCTCCAAGTATTAGCATGTTACTAGTAGGTAATTATTTACAAGATAACTAGAAAGTTCCAAATGCACTCCAAAGAATTATCCCATAATTAAGATAACTAAAAGTTTCATCGATCATGACGAGGGCACGAAAGTGCTTACATACAAGTAGATTCATAACATGTATACCATCCCGAAAGGGGGTTATTCTATCAACAAAAATAAATACTATTAGCTAAAAAAATCATCAAAAAATGATTTTTCACAAACTTTCTCAAATGGTTTTTGGTATTTTTAGCATCTTAAGAACTTAAAACTAAACGTGCAAGAAGTTCGGAATCAAGATTGCTATCTAAAACAGCTGATTAATTGAGTTTGACCTGATTTGACCCCAAAACAGCTGATTTTTGCATAGATTTTTTTCAATGAAAAATGCCAAGTTTCTAAAAGCCGTAGAAATACTTTATTGCCAATTGGGTGTAGAATAAGCCCCTTTCGGGATGGCATACCTATTATGAATACCCTTGTAACTACTAGGTAAGTATGTATGTTTCAAAGTGGGTCGTCTCAAATTCGATAACTATCGCTATTTCCATTACTCATTGTCAACTCTAAAAGCTCAATTAAGGCTACTCACGATGAGCAAATTAGCGTCAGCGTTAGAATACATTAGCTATCTGTAGATACATTAGCTATCTCAGCTTTGGTATCTGGATTCATTTATTGATAAGCTGCTATGATAATACCTAGTAGTTGGTAGGTAGAAAGATATCCTACTAATCTTTCCTCTATTATAAATGTAAAGTATGGATGGATGGATGTTTGTTACTCAATCTCGTCAGAACGGCTGCACGGATCTGGATGATATTTGGTTCACAGATAGATTACAGTCTGGAATAAATAAATAAATAAATAAAAAATATTCCGGACATATCACACATTGTCAACTGATCCCAAACTAGACATAGCCTGTACTATGGATACCAGATTATGTAACACCCAGACACAGAACAAACATCTGTGTTAGTCACAAATGTTTGTCCAGTGCGGGAATCGAGCCCGCGACCTCTAGCGCAGAAGGCAGAGTTACTACCAACTGAGCTATGAGGCCAGTCATGAGAGTGAGAATAGCACATAAGTTTTTATGTGGGTACCACTAGCTAGTATCAAATATCCCAAGCTCTGTCCCTATTCCTCTTATTGCTTCTACATTTTATTACAATCCATAAACAGAACACGATCAGAATTTGATAGGATGGGGTTATTGAACTCCGTTAGCTGTTACCGTCACACAATAGACTATCTGATCTATTGAGGTTCCCAGCTTCAAATCTTATTGGTGTTCCACGGGGCTAGAATGACCGCGTTTGCTTTGAAATAGATTGTTAGTGAACACTCGCGCGCTCAATGAATGGCTGCTCTAAAATGGACCTTATCATCAAGGATATCTTTGAAACAAATTTCTTCCAAATCCAGATATCTGTAACTTCCAAAATGCACTCAGAATAATTGTAAATACAATATCTGAAATCATTTTTCTGATGCTGTTAGCGTTATATTTTTTTTTTCGCAGCGTTCAAACGGCGTGCGATGTCTCATTTGAAATTTATTTCAAAATGATCCTCATCTAGTTCGAGTTTGACTTTAGGGGCTTGCGATATCGGTGGGCTATATCGTACGCTCAAAATTGACTTTTATCAGTAGAAGTAATGATCATTTTGAAACAAAATTGAAACATACCTGACATATCGCAGGCCGTTTGAACTTGAACCCGGCTTTGTACTAACAATATGATCTAAAACATGTTTTGCCAGCTACCTCACTTACGCGTTGCCTCCAGAGTTTATGGGACCCACAACTTTCGTTTTCAAAATCGTCGCTCGTCTGAGTAGAACGACACGCACGCATCTAGACTCGAGCGTGGCCACAAGTCAAAACACATTACGTTACAGACAAGGAAACTGACCACAGACATTCCGATGGTTATATAGACTTACCAATAGACTTCCATTATAGTTTTCTTTCTTACTAAGTGCAGAATAGTGATCAGAATCCAATGGCATCAATAACTCAAAATCGGTGGTTGTGTGGATTGACACCTTTCTGCTTAACACCATCCATATATAAAACCTAGTTGGTAGAATTGGTGCGCATTCGATCCTACAAAGTGATTCATAATATGTATCAAGATCCTTGCTTGTTGCTGGCCTGGGTTCCTGTGCCATGGTACTCGTAGTTTCTGATACCCACGACACAGGGAATCCCAGTGTGGGACAGGACTATGTCTATTATATCATATGTATATGTGACTACGGTGTTATGTATTTATTTATTAACGACGACTAAAGATTGCCTACTGTCTGAATAAAAATTGCTACTTGTATAACGGACTTCTGTTTTTAATAACTACTGTGCATTTTTATGTTATCAAGCCCTGTATGAATCGGGTCATGATGCCATTTATTTTACATCAAGTCATCATCATCACAATGAGCATGGAGGAAGTCCACTGCTGGAAAGAGGCCCAAAGAGTGCCACGACGAACGGTCTTGCGCCTTCTCCATCCACTAACTTCCCGAGACCTTAACTATATAGTAGGTCGATCGGGCCTTCAAACACGTCGTATCGAGTGGGTATTGGCAATTTTTTATTGTTTGGTAAGTCAGTATCGGCCCTTTATAAGCTACTTATTATTTCTTCACGTAAATGTCATATCAAGATGGAGATTAAATCGAACGAACGGAGTTTTTATGGAGTGCTGTGTTGACACACCAATTATTTATCGACGGCAGGATTTTCAAGTAACCATATTAGGTAAGTTCACAGATTTTCGCTAACACTTTAATCTCTATTGCTCTGGATTATGGTGTACGGTTTGTCAAAAGTAGGTTGCTGTACATCTATGATGCGGTTGGATCGATTTCAGGGCTTCGCGGTTTATCGAACAACAGTCTTTTTGGGGCGAGCTATTAACTGATATTTTGAACAAACATTAATTATCTCCCTGAAATCTATGTCGTGAGATGTTTAACGATTTCTAAATAATGTTTGAAATTTGAATTACTTAGAAGGCGTGTTTCTCCCTTTCACATATTACAGTGCGTAGTACATAAGATCCTATCCACGCGAGTGTAACCGCGAGGGTACAGCTAGTTTTTAGTAAGGAGTTCGTATATAACATTGTAGCAAAAAATAGCGTTGTCTTATCCATGTTATTCCAGGGAATAAGGCTGAGAGAATGGTATGGGCAAGCCTACTCCATCTAAACGTATCCCAGGCACTACAGCATCCCTGTAATAATAAAATTAAATCATCTAGAATAGATGTTATAAAGCTTACTTATATGACGTTGTCGATATCTCCGCCAATACTAAACCAATTTTGATAATTCTTTCGCTGGTGTATAGAGTTTGATCCCGGGGTGGTCACATATTAATTTAATTCCTGAGGGATTGCTACTTGTCCTGTAAAACTTAAAAAAAACGTCATCATCTCATGAAATCACGACTTGCCGATGTTTTTTTTGTCGACGTTAGTTTGGTATGGTTATCCCCGCGATTTCGTTCGGTTGCTGCTATTTTTACATAAACTTTAACCTTAGGGGTTCTGTGTCGGGATTTCCTTTCTGTGCACCCATACGTTACAACAGGAAGCTACCCTGCAAATTTCATACTCTTAGGATTTTGGTTAGGCTCTGCGTTGATTTTCTAAGAGAATAAAACCACTACGTTTGATTGTCAGTCAGTCAGTCAGTACCTACCATAAGAGTTATTATTGATGATGAATGGATGTCATACATACTTTTTTATTCGGAAGTGTAGGTGGCCAGTGTCATCCTCAGTAGGTAAGCAAAACGTAAAGAGGTTGATAAAAAAAAAGAGGTTGATATTAATATTGTAAATATTCAGGAATTTGAAGTCGGTTTTTAGTTTTTGTAAAACATATCTTATTATTCTTGAGCCACACTGACGCTATTTTTTTGAAAATGTCTCTCTAAACTATCCTGTATTACTTGAGTATGTATTGACTAAAAAAGGAAGTACAAAACCATATAGGTACTGAATATACTGAATGTAAATTAATTACCCTCGTGCTAATGTTGTTTTCGGTCTGTCGGCAGTCTGACGGTACCGAGAACAGCATTCTTCTTGTTCTTAGAAATTAGCATGCTCGCGTAACTCGTTGCTCAATCAATTTCCATTGAAAACCTTAGCATCATCAAGAATTCAAGCAAGAATTTCGTACAGTACGACTTTTGTTGCATAATTGTTTTGATGGACTAATTTTCACTGTCGATGCTGACTGAATCAATACTGGGTTAATTCACTGGATCCTTAGGTACCTACCTACCTAAATCTGGACTTACGTGACTAACAAAGAACCAGTGGCATGACGAACGAACTTTTTACTATTGTATCCGATAAGTAAAGTCAGTTTAAAATCGTTCTCAGCTATTTATCATGAAATGTAATTTTATTTATGAAATTTATTTTGACACGTTCACCCTTGACCGATTTTATAGGTGGCTTTTTATTTACACTTACTTTTTAAGTTTTAAACGATTACATTTCAATGACTTCATCGTTGACCGGAATTTAATTTACGATAAACGGTTTGGCTGATGCTTTATTAATATTTGGGTCCAGTTCGGGTAGCCGGGTCTCAGTAACCTCTACAGGCATACTGTCAAAAACTCATAAGTGCAAACAAAGGTAAACTTTTTGGTGTTATTGTGTATTTGAAAAGTCTGTTCAAAACTGTACACAAGAAATACTTGAGCCATCTAACGATCTATAGAATTGATCAAGATAAATAGCAGTCAGAAGCATCTCGCAAGACGCTAATGGCATTGCCACCTGGATATCAGTGCTCTTCCTATTATTAGATGTTTTTTTTAAAGATTTAGGTAACACCATACCATTGTGAAGAACACGCAATGCAATTTCTATGTTCACGCAAATAAACTCCGCAATCAGCCTGGTCCAAGCCATTTCACATTTGATGTAGACTTTTATTGGTTTGTAAAGCGGAACGTTTTTATTTGCAGGTATTAGGATTGTTTTGTGTAGCCTGTCGGCTTGCCAGCCTTTGTATTGCGTATAGTGATGTGCTGGATCTGTGAGGAAAGATCTACGTCTCTTAGTTATAATAACCCGTAGATTAGGCCCATTTGTTCTGTCTGATCTCGAATAAACCCGCTCCCGACCCGATAGTTTGAGATAAGAAGTGTCACTGCGGCCACAACTGGCCTATTGTGATCGCCACTTGTTATTTGTTGAGCCCCTTAACCCAGCATATCCGCAGTTCTTATTATTTCGTTGTTAAGGTAATAGCCATAGTATCTTTATTCAGTGTTTTTCTCACTCCCCTCATACTGATCAGACTGAAATTATTTTTAACGCAAGGGATGTCAAGTGTTATATTATTTTTCAAAATACCTCTCACCACGTTTTTGTGAATAAATCTTTTAGGTGTAAGCAGCAGGTCTTAGGTTACGCTTAGATGGTTATCCAATAAATGTTTGCAACTCAACTACGAGAATTCAAAGTACTAGGTATGTTCTTTTGTAATTCTTAAAGGTCATTGTTTACTACCTATATCTTAAACTGGTGTCCTTGTAAAAAAGTCATCGGAAGACAAATATTTGTATTCGCTGTATGTTTAGCTACGGATATCCAGCACAACACTATGCGAATGTACAAATCGTTGCACGGGAATAGTTTATTTGATCGGATAGATTTGGGTTCGATGGCCGAGTGGGGTGGTCTGCCTGTCTGTCTATATAGCTCTGTGTTTCTTTACTATTGTATTTATTTATCTTTACTTTAATGTTTTTTATCTCGCAGTGAAGACAGGCTACAGATTTAACCGGGCAACGTGCTTCTATTAAACTGATCAAAGTTCGTTCTATTAAACTGATCAGTTTCTTCTTTAAAACTTCTGCTCTTCAATGGTTACCTAAATCTGCAAATTAAATTCAGTTTCCATAAACGGTATCATTTAACATCGGAAAATTTCATTCGATACAAAGTATTGTTGAGTTCAACGTTCGATTTGTTAATTAATCGATAAATCGTCTTCGATAAATACATGTTTATCGAAGTGTTGTGTAGTGTTTCGAATGGCATCTGTATGCTCTTTGAATTTGACCTACTATCGTTAATTCTAAGGTGCCTTGCCGATTATACTTGTTTTTTTTTTCTGTAGAAGATTACAGCACTAGCTCATCAAATTACACGCAGATTGCTTACTAGTCTTGAATTACGCTGCTTCATTATAATTAGATACTACATGAACGTACTGATTCAACTAACTGTTGGATCGTCATGATGATTCGACTGCTCAGTCATCGATACCTACAGCTGTTGCTCAGTCGTCTATTTTAAGCGCAAACGTCACTGGCACCTGTAATATAATGGATGACAATTGCATTATTGCAAAAAAATAGTCTGGTATTGTTTTTAATCACTTATTCGTTTCTGGTTGGTCCAAAATTGTCTTTAAAAAGATATTGAGACCTATGTTAAAAGAAATAAGTCGCAAATATTCAGCATCAGCACCCTCGTAGAGATTTTTTTGTGCGCAAATGTATCACGACTCTCGTGTATTAGAAATTTGGAAGAGCCCATTCAATAAACCGTAACGCGTAAGTTAAAATTTGAGATCGAGAGAAGATAAGAATGAATTCATTCATCTCTTATTTGCGAAGCAAATGTTTTCAAAGCACTTATGATAAGTGGTGCTAATAAACGAGTATCTAGCCACACTTTAAAAAAATGGATTCACGTACAATTGTGCACTTATTGCACAATTGTTAATGATATAGTTTGACAGTTTTTGAATTGTAAAAAACAAATTTGTAATAATGGTGTGCCACCTATTTGATTATTAGGGATTCTTGGAAAAAAACATAAATTATTGTCCTGGTTCTGAAAATAGAGATCTTTAAGCATTGTAAGGGAATATTTAAAAAATAATCTAAATAGACGTCCATCCCTATTGGAATAATGTCTCTCTCATGTCAGTGTGAAGGGAGTGAAAAAACAAAGTTAGGCACATCGTTTTGTGGATCAATATGTGGATCGAAGAGACGATTTTTTTTTCTATGAATTCACAAATGGAGCTTGGAGTGTGTCCTAGAGGCCGGAGCGAATAATTGACGCTTTACCGATGACATAAACCAAGTCGTGGGCCGCTCTTGGATTAGACTGTCTCAGGATCGTAGACATAGAGGCCTATCTATACCTACTTTGCAGTGGGCGAAATCGGGCTGTGGATGATGGTTCGATTGTATCAGTTTGATCTCTATTCAAAAACTCAGATTGCGATAGAAAAGAACAAGAATTCGACATATGCGCAAGGCGTGGCTATTCCCTAAATGGAGAGAAAATGTTTGTAGCCACACACTGACCGCCGCCTGACCTTTTGCGACATTACAGCTATTGCTTTCCATTTCGTATATCGTGTGAAAATGTCGGATACCGTATTTGAGCGGCTGTCATTGCATTCGACGAGTTAAGGCGTCCATTGTGAACTCAAATAACAGTTATTCACAGTAATGCCCGGTTTTTGCGAGAGTTCATGATTTGTGAATTTTGTGGTTCCTTAATGACCCGCCTCAACACAGTTTCACTTTTTCGTTGATTTCATGATACTATACAAACTTCTGTTAATGTGCTATATGAGCTGTTACCATAAAAAAATTTGCAATGTGATCTTTCAAATATTTGTAAACAGGAAACAAATATCCTAATATTTAATTGAATTCAAAATCACAATAGTTAAATTTTCAGTTAAATAAAAATGATCACTTTGGAGCCACTAAGAGCTAGGTTATATGCATGAACCTCGCGACCAAGACTAGAAAAACTTATCGATTAATTTGTTTTAGCTCAATAAATAATCATTAAATATTACATTAAAGTTCAATACAAATATTGCTAAGAATTGGTAAATTAAGTCACTTTATGAAAATATATTCATGGTTGTAGTGATAATAGTTCCATTTCAATAGAACAGAGACAAATAAGTCCGCTCAAAGGTGCCGCTGACTTGGCCGACATCAAGGTCGGCTAGGAACACTAAGGTGTATTTACTAACTTGACTCATTGTGGCTTAAATAGACAATTTACACGAAAGTAATGGAATTATAAAATCAGAATGACAGGCTTTAGAAACTTGGCCTTTAATTTTAGGAGCTGGATCTGATCTCTAAATAGACTTATAGTCAATATGATTTATTGTTAGGTTAAGTTAGTATTCATTAGTAAAGACACGACTAAAACCTCATTTATGCGACTCGAAAGAGCCCAAAGAGCAGTTTTAAAGAGTCGAAAGCCTTATCGCTACCCCACGTCGGATCTCTACAATCTCTGCAATGTCTTGACAGTCAGGCAGTTGTTTATTCTGAGAACTGTTCTATTGAAACACTCACAGCTGAGTTATGATCCTAACTTCCTAAGAAAACGTAGAGCCGATAAGGTGTGCAAAACAGAACCCCGTAGAACGGAACTTGCGAGCCGTCATAACTTTCACATCAGCTCGATGCTCTACAATAGAGCTAATCTACTCCTAGATATTTACCCCCTGACTTCGAACAAATGTAAGATAAAATTGTTTGCATGGCTCCAAGCGCTATCCTATGACGAAACTGAATCCTTATTGAGAGTTATCAAGTAATGCAGAATAACGGTGGGTAGCTGTGTGTTGGTAGACCACTGGTCACCCCTGGCTGTATAGACTGGCCGTGACGGTGCTCTGCCCACACTCTGCACTCAATATACACACACACATACACACACGCACACACAACATACACACACCCCCAACATACTCACACGCACTACACACACACACTCTGTTAAATATGTCTAAATCTTGTAGAGGCAAAATCCTATAACTTACGTTTTTTATTATTTGTTTATTAATCTTAACATTAACTTTCTTTTGATTTTGATTTTTACCTAATTATTATTTGTATCCCTGTTAGGAACAAACTGATATTCGTTTAAGGAGGTGGGCGTTGGTAGCTGCGACACAGTTTAAATACTACTGCAGTTATCATCGTTTTTCCCCAATTCATTACTGTACCTATGATTAAGTTCCAAATAAAACATTTTATTTTTTATTTTATTTATTAGTGCACTAGACCGTAGTAGAGCATCATGCTGCAAGATTGTCAATACGATCAATGCTTTCGTAAAGATCTATAACTAAGGCAATATATTTTCGGTTCGGTGCTCACATCAGATCAAACATGGATAACAATTGTCGCTACTAGGTATGGATATTACATAAATTGGTAATATCCATATCACTCTTATTAAATTTACTTTTGCACTTTTGCAGCAAACTTCTAGTATTAAAAAGCTCTTTGTTGCAACTCTCCTAAGTTATTTCACAGCATCAAAGTAAGAAAGTAGGTACCATTGCCTATAAATATCGATTCTAAGGTACCCTGTAGGTATGTCAGTCGACAGCTGACTGCAATAACCTTGCCGCCAATCGCCGTCAGTAATCAAATAATAAAACTCGCTATCGAAGTGTTAATGGCGTATTCGTGAGACTCAAACGCCCCAAGAATATAATTTTACGACTAAGAAAATAACCTGGTAATTTTGTTTGTGATACATAAATATATTGGAAAATTAAACAAAAAAGGACTCCACAAAAATGCAAAAGGCCAAACATATAAGCAGGGAACATTTGATTTTCTTTATGTCATGTCTCGTTGTTCCAATAATGAACCACTTGGTAGGAAATAATTTTCTTTAATTGACACCTTTAAATAGTGCGATAGTTAATAAATGTTCGCTAAACGTACATAATAATCGTGCCTGTTATCGTGTCGTCGCTGCAAGTAGAGCGCTATACAAGCTACTTCAAGCGTGAGTACATTAAAACCATAAAAAAAATTACAGTTAGTACAAAAGCCGTCACAAAAAGAGATAGACGCTATAAAATTTTGTGCATGAAAAATTTAAGGTAGAAGAATGCACGCACCACTCGGTATGCTACATTTTGAAAGCTTCAAGCACCAAAGCTGGGATAGACACTGCCCTTAAAGGAATGATGTGAAAGTGTTGCCACTAAATTAATTGACATCACACTGGGTTGTGACGTAATTATTATTTCCTAAGGCACTTAACATGAAAATGCCAAACATAAATAATTCCTACGGTATCAGGAAACATTACATTCGTTCGATGTTGAAGGCGCTATACTAGCATTCGATTGTTTTTTAGATAACTAAATAAACTCACGGTTCAATAGCTCCGTGCCGGAATCGAGACAGGTTGGGCATTGGGCAGTCAATGGTAGGGCTGCACTGTGATAATAAAGAGATTGAAATCCTCTCAAGCGAAGTATAAAAGAGGTGAAACCAACACCCGATGAACAAAAGCGTATACGACTGCTCTTAAAAAGTCGTTTTATGAGTGGTTTCTTTTGGAATTGTAAAAACCAACTGCCTAGTTTGTTTTATTTTTGTGATTTCACAGTATCACAAGAGCTTACCTAAGTACATAATAATATTTTGTTAGTAAACCACTATGCCATACTAACCATCTTAAAACATGGCTCTCTTTCGCAATGCAGGATGCCAACAAGAACAATGGTTGGATTACACAGAAAAGGCTGAACTCCTGGTCGATTTCGTAAACACTTCGCGAATTCGATTTTGCATTTCTACATACTTATCGACACGTCGATTTTGTTTCGTAAGGCATACTTGTTATTCTAAGTGACGAAGGGTGGACAATATTGTCAAACTTCAAAGTTTAAAAATATCAACCTGGCTCTAATAAATCGCACTCAAAATAAGAGAGCGATATTGAGAGCGTTCCAACCAAATAAGATTATTTTTTGTAACATCAGATAGCCTATGTCCTTCTCCAGAATAGAATCTAACTCTTTGCCAACTGTTATTACGATCCGTTCAGCCGTTTTGGCGTGAAGAGGTAACAAACAGAGTTACATTCGCATTTATTTTATTAGTATGGATGGCACCACACAGGTGAGCAATGCAATTTTATTTGTCAAGCAAATTAATTGGAAGCCTTTAACGATTTTTAAAAGCTGCGAAGGTGAAATGGTGGCGTGTATATTATTTATTTAAATGAAAATAATGTTTAATTTGTTTTTATTGCCTTCATAAACATAATTGTAGGTTGATTTTATGTAAGCATTATACAACATAATATTTTTCATTTATGTTTTATGAGCCTTTTGCAAGGCTTGCGTAGATAGGACAAAAATCATAAAACAAAATCGAAATAAACAATAAATTGATGCCGGGAATCGAGCCCGAGTCGCCAGGGTAAGGGCCAGGAGGCCAATTCACGTAAATAAATTAGTCTTGTGTCAAAACTCATTTTCACAGTTTTTGACGTACCTGCTGACTATTAACATAATCCATACTATATAATACAATAAATACGAAAGCAGCTCTGTTTGTTTATTTGTTCCTTTGTTTGTTACGTTTTCACGACTTGACCACCAGGTATCCTAGCCACTAGACCAGTGATTCCCAAAGTGGTCTATTTCGACCCCAAGGGGTCTACGAGAGCGAAAAATAATATAGGGATATTATAAAAAAAACATAGTATTCTCTTAGGGGGTTATCACTAAAAAATCAAATTTAGATATAGGGAGTAAATGAGATGCAAATGGGGTCTACGAGATACGAGATCCCCGATAGTGGATCTATAATACCTCACTAAAGTTAGAAGTCAGTGAGAAGAAAATGAAGTACCTAGGTAAATGAATGCGCAAAAATGCAATATTACTAATGTTACATTTTTGTGAATTTAGGTAGGGGGTCTACGCCAAACCGAAAACAAGCCAAGGGATCTACTAAGCAAAAAAGTTTGAGGACTACTGCACTAGGTCTAGTGCAATGGGGATATCGGATCATAAGCTGCTTGTTAAATTAAATACAGCGTTGTCAGTTATTCAACATCAGCAATCTTTACAACCGCTATAAAGTTAGTATCACTGTGACCTACTGAGATAACCACTGACAGTTTTTAGTTTATCTATTCAAATCTCTGCTCTTGCTGTAATGTGCGATGTAAGCTATATATTAGGGTATATTAGAGATATTATAACCTACGGTACCTAAGCGGTATCTTCTCATCGCAGATACCGCAAAGCCTCAAGACTAGACTGAGGGAGGCCAATTATAGCCAACAGTGGAATTTTACAGGCTGATGATGATGACCAAGAAAGAGTCAGTAACACGACGAACAAACCAATAGGAAAGGATTCAGACTCAGTTCATTAACCTCTGTTCTCCGTTCGAGCGTGGAGCAAGGAAATGCGTCTATTTTCAATGCTTTACTGCGTCCAGTGGCCCATTCATGGCGATTTAAGCCGCAGGCTGGCCAAAGCGACTTTGCCCGGAAACATCAAACTCGCTATTTAAATGAAGCTTGGTACCACGGGTCAGTAAATCAACAAACAAAAAGAAACTTTCTGTCAGTACTTGCAGTCGCTGCGGTCACTCCCGCTTCGCAGTGACTTCAGTCAGTTCCGTCACTTCTGGTCGCGTCAGTTCAAAAGGGACTTAAACCAGTGAGGCGAATTTCTGAACGCAACTGATTCAGGAGTAATGCCCTTTTGCAAATCAATGGTTTCATAAAGAAAAGGTGATTATGTTCTAAATCCATAGAAAGTGTTGGCACGGTAAATAAAGAAAATGGCTTGGAACCGATAGCATAAAATGTAAAGGGTTCATATGAGCATCCACGCATGGTAACATGAAGAGTCAGTCAGGGTACCTAATTGAAAGCGGGAAGAAAGAAAGAAAAATTGGCTGACGACTACACTGCTCTCATCCAGCATGGTAAAGAAGCACAAGATTCATGAAGATGTCTCAATAGTAGTAATGCAAAACATTAAATATAATGCATGTGTACATGCTCATTTGCCTGAGAAGGAAGAAAGAAACAAGGCCTACAAACGCTTTCTCCAACTATGCCAGACATTTAGGCTCTCAGATCCATTAAGATAGTCATCCCGGGTATAGAGTCACATTGTAAAGTAACATAATTTGTGAGCAATGTGACATTTAAAACAAAATTACCATAATTTACAGGTGAAAATCATGAAACTAACAGCATGCTGTGCAAGAGCACAATGCTTCCTCTATGATCTCATAAATTCGCATTCCTGGCGTCCGTTCGGGCATGTGGGTCACACCAATTGTGCTGATGAGGATGCTTTAATCAGGATTTTGACGTTTGCGTGTTATGTTCAGTCTTACGTCGTTTTCTGTAGAGATCATGACAATTGGGGAATTAACAGGATTGAGTAAGCCAGCCTATGTAAAGCCCACTGGTTACACACCGGTTCCTCTGTAACAGTCCGATTTTGATGTTTTTTTTAACTATTGTATAGAGAATAAATTCAAGGTGTATGTACCCATATTAATTTTATCCCGCAGAATTGCTACTAAACACGAAAAACTTCAAAAAAAGTTATTATCTATTGGAATCACGACTGCTGAAACCTTTTTTATGGATGATTTTATTATTTAATCGAAAATGTGGGTGGCCAGTAGAGTGGATTTGTAACATTGGCGGGTATAGGGTGTAGCATCTTTATTCCTTTTTCAAGTATTTAGTACCTGGTACTTTTAAGATACGGTACTTTATAGACCTGGTACGCGAAATAGCAAGTACAACCAATCTCTATCTTGGTAGTTAGCATATTAGAATATAACAATAATTGGTATAGGCAAGCATTGTGTTTCTGTCATATCTGTATCAAGAAAGAAGAGAAATACAAAGATTTTCTTAAGATTTTAATTCAAAACTACATCGGCAGCTTGCTACATAGATTTCAGTTAAAATGTTTAAGCTCAAACGTGTTGTATTGAATAACATTGACGTTAGTTTACCGAATAACATCGCCGGATATTTGTTGACGTTACCTTTACAAACACACCTTAGTGTAAACATTATACAAACTACCATTTAGATGGGCATTTTATTACTGGCTATTTTTTACAACCATCTGACGAGAGAGTTTTATAAAAATATGTGAGGTCTAGTGTGTTTGCATGTCTGTGGTATTGTATCTAAAACGACTGAGGAATCGATTTGGTTGCCTCTTATTTTGTTGGCTTTTCCTTATTTATACCATAACTTTGCAGTTGTCACTAATTTGTATTACTATGCATAGTTTCATATGATAGTAATTAAACGGATCAACCACGGATGGATAGACAGTTGGACATGGCAAAGCTATAAGAATACGAATTGGACTAAAAGCAACCAAACGCGCAAGAAGCAGGCAGTAGTTTTAAGAGCATACGTTAAAAGACCGTCAGACAGGTGTGTAAGTACTCACTGAAAAATGCTAATGTAAAAGATACAATGAATAGCGCACAAGGGATATAAATAGTCGAGGGCGTCTATTCTGACAGGCATCGAGACTGAGGAGAGACGCTGTCGGTCATCCATCGCCAATTGGTGAGGACGACTATATGCTTTGTATGACGAATTGTCGATCGACTTGGCGATCTTTGTTTAGTCAGTCAATCAGTCACATATCTGGGATGAGTAGATTTGATTCTTACTCCTTCACTAAACATGATACCCCTCTGCAATTCAAGAAAAACCCTAACTCAAAACAATAACCAGTATCACCAGTCTGTAAAAATGAGTAGCGATTTCATTTCATAGTGTATCGTAAAGTTTTCTACATTTCAGCCACTAGTTATGAAAATAATAATATCGAGAGAGTATGTACTCATTCCTTTAATTTTAGCTGTCATTTGTCAAGAAACTAGAAATGAGCTGCAGACGGTGCCAAACGAGTCTTTTGTACTCTGCTGGTAAGTGATTCATTGTGAAATGTCGCCTTTTTGTTAGAGAAAATTTAGAAACATTCTGTTGAAAGATGGAGATTATGTTTCGCGAGTAATTGGAGCTTCAGCTTACAACATAGGTAAAAGACTAAATCAGAATCGTTTCCAATCATCATGTACCAAACGCTTTGATGTTGGCAGAATCACAAAGGCTGATTAGATGCTAATAAATCACGATTAAAGAGAATCGGTGTCTAATTGAGAATTTGGTGTTATTTAAACATCGCCCACGTGTCGAACTTGATGTCATAACACGAGTCCAGTGTCGATTGGTGAATACTCAAACCACCTGTTCTGTGGGCGGCCAGGGTCGGCGGATAATTCTAATAATTCACCTCCTTGGAACAGGTATTATAAGTGTAAAAAATTGACGCAATAGTTCTGAATGTAGGCGATGCAAAAATGTGTTTGGAGAGTAATGTGTTTTGTATTAAACCTATGTGCTCATTCCACTTTTGTGAAATTCAGCATTCTAATCCAGTGTTTAAAATCTCTGTGAGTAAGTTGGATATATGCTCTGGCTTTTCTGTTTCCGGTGCGACTTAATTCTCATATGCCATCGTGCGAATTCAATTCTACGACCCCCTGTCTGTGAATTTATAAATAATCCCGATGCGCCAGTGGCGGCGGCGGAGCGGCAGACCGCGGACGGCGCGGGCGCGCGATGTGAGCGCCGCCCTGCATGACTCGCATCTGATCGACCGTTCGATATTAATGAAGGTTCGAAGTCACGCTATCGGACGATCGTGCCCGAATCGCCGCTAGTGCAGCCAAAACGCCGCGAGTGCTACTAGAGGAGTTTGAAGTTTCAGTTTTTTTGTGACCATGTGGTGCATTTGAAAGAATCAACAGTGAAAGTTTTAGTACACAGGATTTCTAAGTTGTAAAGTTCAAGACGACCAGTCATCGAGATTTTTTCCACTGTCTGATTGCGAGCAGACATGTCACTCCCAATTTTTGAGAGGATAAATCGTCGCTCGTCGGCGACACTCGAAAAAGTTTCGTCGTGCTCGTGAATACACGTCTCGTTTAGTTTGAAATGAATGTTATCAATTTCATTTGACTGCTTAAAGTCAAAAACTTTATGAAGTAGTCACATCTCACATAAATTGCACGTTACCCACTGAATGCATTTCTAATTTAGTCCGCCAATAGTTCAACAAAAAGACTACAGTCTATAAATGCTTCGAATACTCTAGTTAGTTATAACTAATATACTGACCCGTCTAGAGTGTCAAATTTTCTACAGATTCGAATATAAATATTTGAACCTGTAGAAAATTTGACACACTCTTAAAACTATAAAGATTTTTTTCCTTATGATCGAAAGAACGCAGGCTATAAAAACTTCAAGATACACGCTTCAATGGTGCCGCTTTTGTATCTATGATTTTTTTGTTCTCATGCGTAGCTGATCCCACTGTAAATTCAGTCTGACGTCTCATTAGTGTCTTCATTTGTGTACCTATTGTTATTGGCATGCCTATTTTTACGTTCTGCGCGCGTCGGCACAAGTTCATCGTATATACGACGGTTTTAATTGCGTATGGTATTCACTGGGGGATTGTTATTTTATTTCGCATCGCCTTAAAATAAAAGCTCTTATTCGCTTTAATGCACATGTTTACCGAGAAATATTTATGTTTTCGTTTGAATGTATTTTTATTTGCTCTCCTTGTCTTATTTTCCTCTACTGTCAATTTACAGTCTGCCTTTTTCTGTATGATAAATGATAGTGGCTCGCCTCCATGACTTTTATTCTTACTTTGTACTTTTGATAAATTACTACGTTGATAGTAAACACTTACATCTATATTATTTTATAAGTAACAGGTTGAAATTTATTATTTTTTATTCTAAGCGCGTGATTAATTTCAGGGCCATAAACGATTTCCTGAACTAATTTGTAAACGCAAGCATGAATGAAAATTAGTTAATTTTTCTAGCTAGGTATGCTTTTAATAATAACTTTTCCTTATGATAAATGATTTTGCTTTACGGTTAATTATCCTGTTTATTATGCGATATCGGTGCCAAGTCATAAAAAATACGTTGCAAATTCCTCACATTTTGAAAGAATTACTACATTTAAAAATTATGAAGGTACTTAAACTAACTATCTGTATACCTACCTGTTTTCTATTAAGTTTTTAATAAAATAATCTTACCTATATTAAGTTAGCTTTGTGTGTGCTATCAATATACAAGTATTATTAGATATATTTTGTATTCTACGCCCACATATCCAGTTTCAACATGACTATGCCCATGACGTGTGCATGTCATGTAAAACACGTTGTTTCGGTCAGTCCCAAATCCATTATGTCGTAGGCGTTCCGGTAGGGCATTACGTCGATGTCCTTGGGTCTAAATCTCTTACATCATGCTTATTGTATTCTAACAAACCTGTGGTATCAAATTCAAAATCATCTTTCGTCTCTTAAACAATAACTGAACTAGTTTCATCAATCGTGTCGTAATCGGTCTCTAACCCTTCGGTATACGTCCTCGTTAGATCTTATTTCCTTTACTCATATTGTTTGTAACTTGTACAGTTGCACTGCATACCGCGTGGTCAGTCATTTGGCCCACTCGTGTACGATGTAATTGCTAACAGATAGTTACGCAAATCTGATTGATGATAACCATCGAGTCTACCGTTAGTTCAATTTAGCCACCGCACTGTCTCTTGGACGTTGACCTTAAATAGTTTTTTATCAGCTGATAAACCATCTCTTTGTTCGATGTGTGGAACTAATAAGATGACTGGTCGTTGCTTAAAATGATGTCAATTTAAAATGAACATGTCTCATTGTCACGGGCAATGAAATGATAGGTTCAGATAATGTAAAGTGAAAAAAACGTCACAATGATGCAAGGATTATTGGATTCGCTTTACAAAATCTATTCAGGTAAGATTCCTATGTATAATATTTTAGTACGGAAAATTTTAGTTTTCTGTAAAGTTTCTTTGAAGATTGATCTGTTTACTTTTGTTATATTGATTGATTCTTTTGGAACAATTTATTTATATTGTGTCTTGGAATTTCACTTAGTATTACTGAAATCATCTGGAATACATCATTAAGAAGTAAACAACATGGATTTAAAAATACGCGATTTAAGTGGTACCTACTACAAAGAATTAATGTTAGCTTTTAAGTTCTTCTACCATATATGCTTCATCATTAATTGTGTTTTCAAACTCCAAAACTCTTGTGCGACATTTTTCTCATCGATGCTCACAGTTCACTGTACCACTATTTTTCAAATTACAGGTTTAATTAACGCTGGGTCTCAGTCTCGGTCACGACTGGGATTCGTCAGGGCGTGCCCGCAATGAATTAATGTTTAGTCAGTAATTTGGCATATTTTTTGCAGCAAGTTAATCTTTAGTAATGGGGATATCGACCCCAAAGAGAGTGAGAATTTAGCTTCACGGCATTTCATTGGTGGCTAGAATTTTACAGTTAGGATGGTCCCTTTTCTTCTATACTACTGAGTCTTTTTAGGTCACCCTTACGTCAGCAACCAGCTTGTGGTAAACCAGAATAGAGCATTTTGGCTTACGGTGAAAGAACTATAGCGGCAACACTGAATTTGCAGGCTAGTAAAATTAGGATTTTATCTATTACATTTTTATGTTCTTGTGTATCCAACTAAACTATGATGCTCTATTACTTACATATTATAAAAAAATATGTGATAAGAAGCATAAATATTAAAAAAATAAAAAAATGATTAGGCTCCATCGATATAGTTATTAGGCTCTTGTGTTGTCTCTTTATCTGCTTGAGTCATTTTCTCTGTTTTGGGCTTCATCAATTTACAGCCCACGATCGTCGTCCAAAATATTGAATAAGTATCACAAGATGTTATTAATTTCTACCATAAAAGGTACTTTGTGGTTGCGGAACTGACACACATAGAAAACACAAACTTTATTTATGTTCATCGCATATTTAAAGCCCACGATTAATTCGTAGATTTTTATCTCTGGTTATATCGAACACCATGCATGTCTGTCGATCATTTCGCGCGGCTTGGGGTCAATGTCAAGTTCCTCATGAATTTGATGAAGATAAACATTTGTATAGGACGATCAATGAGTCTCATTTATCTCTGTCTCATAACGTTAGTGGGTTACAACTTGCATTGGTATGTTTTGTGAAAGAAAAAAATGGCTTCAAGACTTCGAGTCTTTTAAAAAGTCGCTGTAGCTTTGTGTGACTTGGTACACAAGCAACTTCATTCAGAAAAGTAACATTGTATAACTGCATTATCTGTAAATTGAAAAGAAAATTGCCTGTATAAAATGACACTTGCATTAATTTCAGATTTTCCCTTCAAAACTTCCTCCACGACGACAGGCTCATGATTATGTAGGGTTCTCATATACAATTGCCTTTATTAATTGTTACAGCCAAAACATTTTCGTTATAAAGTTTGGTCTACTCCTATCAAACGATGGTAGTAGCATTTGTTTGAGATCTCTATACGGTCTGTGCAAGTGGCATTTGATAACAATCGTGCCAATTCAGTAATTCAAATACTAGCTCAACAGACATTACATGACACACTGGCTGGAACTTATAGCATACCCTGCATCACTGCGTAGTGGTAAATAGCATAATAACTTTAACAGTAGCTACCACGTATAGTGAAAGGGGTAAAATCAACTATTACAGCAGTTGTTATGAGAATAATGTCTGTGTGAGCGAAGTGAACAATACTTGTTGCCGGAGAGATACAGAATACAGTCACTTGCACTAAGATGCCTGCACTAAGAGGTAAGTATACATTTCATAATTTACATAAAACCTCGAAACTTTTGTTGTGTTCCTAAAACTTTACTGTGTACCCACCATCCCAAACTGTATTGTGGCATTATGAAAATTATGAAATGTATACTTACCTCTTATAAGGTCTCTGCACTAAGGTGCAGGCGACAGTACCTACGGTGTTAAAAATGATATTTTAAAAAAGATCAGGCAAACACGTTCCGCATCCATTTGTTTTTATGGCGCGAGAGGAAGATGGGACGTCATTATATACAAATCAGACCTTACTCGTAGTACTATTCGAGTGATGATGAATGTGTGGATCATCATCATCATCATTTCAGCCGTTCGACGTCCACTGCTGAACATGGCCTCCCCCACAGACAGAGCAAATTCCTTATCATGTGGGGGGATTTGCCCATACTCACCACGCTGGGCATGCGGGTTGGCGAGCGCAGTTAGAGCTATCGTTGTTAAAATGAGGGACGCTGCTGCCCATCCCCTAGCATTCCCTTAGTCGCCTCTTACGACATCCGCGGATAGGTAGATATGGAGGGGCCTATTCTTCACCCGGGGCCACCACGAATGTGTGGATGATATAATCAATAAAGTTTATTTATTTATTTATTATCTCATCCATCATCTATTTATTAGAGTTACTACCAACTGAGCTATGAGGCCAGACAATATAAATATAAATAAATATAAATATTCCGGACATATGACACACGGTCAACTGATCCCAAACGGCATAGCCTGTACTATGGGTACCAGAGACTGATATACATATACATAATAGATAAATATTTAACACCCAGACACAGAACAAACATCTGTGTTCATAACACAAATGTTTGTCCAGTGCGGGAATCGAACCCGCAACCTCTAGCGCAGAAGGCAGAGTTACTACCAACTGAGCTATGAGGCCAGTCAATAATATCCTATGTGGATGTAGCTTTCTCTTACTGACTTTAATAGCTTCTATCGCTTCACTTTTGATCAGCTTGAAGTGTTTGCAAATCTTGAGCAAGTATCTCCAGGCTCTTGTATCAAAGTGGAACTTCAGTAGATAGATACGATTATTATTTACCCATTTACTATTATTCAATCTGTGCTCTTCAGGGAATGCAGGTGTGCAAGTCGTGATCGAACCAGCAAGGTCGAGAACCGAGAACAGAATAGCCATTGTCTCGAACAATTAATGTGAGAACAACGCGTTCCAGCACACACCGATTTCTATCGAGAAATTGTGGTAGGGAATATGTTCTTCAAGCTTTTAAAAATATTCTAGTATCTGAAATCCCTTTGTAAAAAGGCTGAAACATAATCTGACATCAGTAGAACGCTTGCGCTTAAAAATAATTTATCTTATGAGCAACACTAGCTTCCTTCCACGGCTTTAATCACGTGGCATCCGAATAAACAGAGGTCTATGTATTACTAGCTAGCTCCAGCGGTTTAGCTCGCGCGGCACCTAAATAAAAAGTAGCCTATATAGTGTTCTCGTCAAAGAACTATAACTATTCCAAGTTTCATCGAAATCGGTTTAGCCGCTACGGCGTGATTGAACCACAAACATCCTCACAAACTTTCGCATTTATGATATTAGTAGGATAGGATTCCAGAGTACATGCCAAATTCCATCCAAATCCGAACTAGCCTTAGATTCAGCCAATAAATTAAATTATTTGTATTTTTATCCTTATAATCGACTAACTTATCCTGTAGGTACAGTATGATCAAGTACACTGCAGCTAGCAGGGTTTCCTAAAGCTTCAAAACAAGTTAAACATGCGTGTTCTTTATCCGTTTACCGATATCGATTAGGTACACAACAACACTATCGACATCGATAATTCAAACATCCTCGTTTTGTAAATAGTGCATAATCTTATCGATAGTTGGTTGAGAACTCTTGCTTATAAGGAAACTTGGGCTTATAGGTTTTAAAAGGAACAACTTTGATGTGGTTTCTAGGAATTTAGATATGAGTTTTATTAGTTACTCGAAGAGCTGTAGTTAAGTCCAGTTTTAAAATACCTACCTACTCAACAACGTGTGTTGCCATTAGGTACTATACAAGGTACTAGCCATGGTGGCCCCGGCTGAAGAATAGGCCCCTCAATATCTACCTACCCGTGGATGTCGTCAGAGTCGACTAAGGGAAAAAGCTAGAGGTTGGGCTGCAGCGTCCCCTATATTCACAAAGATAGCTCTTAACTGCACTCGCCAACCCGCGTGCCCAGCGTGGTGAGTACGGGCAAATCTCCCCGCATGATAGGAATTCTTCCTGTGGGAGAGGCCATGTTCAGCAGTGGACGTCCTACGGCTGAAATGATGATGATAACGAGGTGATTCATCATAATGTTTTCCATCCCGAAAAAAGGTTATTCTGTCAACAAATACAGAGAATGTCCAAAAATAAATAATATTAGCAGAAAAAAAAAACATTTCCAGTTTTCACCCCGCACTTTTTCAAATTAGCTGTTTTTTAGTCTTTTTATCATTGAAATCGCTTTACAAACTTTATCTACAATCTAATTGGAGCATATTCAGACCCAACTTCTTCACTTCACTGATTCTTTAGAAAACAAAAAAGCTTGGAATAAACAAACTTCATTGCCAATTGGATGTAGATTAAGCCCCTTTCGGAATAGCATACATATTATGAATGACCTAGTTGGTCCGTTTTGTGAGAGTATCAACCTTCGGTTAGTTCAGAAATCTATACGATTGTCTTACATAACCTTCGCTAATTAATTTAAATATAATTATTTTTATCAGATATTTAAATGTCAACAATTACTATGGAGAATGTCATGGCCCGTAAAAGGTATTTAATACATTGTATGCATTCAAAGCTTTTAAGTAACTATGTAAGATTATTTTTTGAACATCCAAAAGTCACATATGCATAGTTCTGACCCCACACTAGGATTACCTGTGTCGTGGGTATCAGAAACTACGAGTAGCATGGTACAGCAACACCCAGACCCGGAACAAATATATGCAGATCATGCAAACATTTGTTCTGCAGCGGGAATCGAACTCGCGGCCCTTGCGTCTCAGCCGGGCAATCGCCCGCTGCCGAGGTTATCCGAACTATCGAGGCCGATAGTTTGCAATGGAATACTCGAATCGCTTGCGTAAAATAATTTATTGAAAACTGAAAAATAATTAAGATTGTTTAGATACCTGTATGTTATTGGAATTGGCCTTTAGTACGGCTGCTGATAACTTGGCATACCTTTTTTTTTAATTTCAATAAAATCACAAGGATCCCTTTGAAACGTCTTAGAAACTAGGTGCAGCTATGCCTGTTCCTCGCGACCAAGCCTAGAAGAATCAGGCAACAAACACGGCGCGCGTGCCTATCATTTTTTTCGACGATCCTTTTTCAAAATGGAACCTACACGAGATACTAAAGGAAAAAAGTTCCTATGAAACGATGTTCTCTTGTGAAACTTTTAGCCGTGTTCAAACGGCGTGCGATGTTATGTCTGTTATACGGCCGATTATCTCTTTGATTTAAGAGCTTAGCTCTTGTCGGTGTAATGAGGCAAATTCCTCCATTCTGATATTTCCAATGCAAGCTCCTTTACTTCCTTATAAAACATGACGGCCATCTTCTCTTTTATCTGGCTCATGTAACTAATTCTTGGTCTTCCTCTTCCTCATTTTCCTTCTACATTTCCTTCAATAAGAAGCCTTCATGTCGTATAATATGTCCAATCATTTTTCCTTTTCCGTTTTGCATAGACTTAATCAAAACCCTTTTCTCTTAACGGCCGATTAGTGACCTTAAATTTATTGTTACTACTGCTGTCTTATTTTTAACTTTTAATGACAGTTCCTTACCTTAATCAAAGTCGCAAACATGTCAAAACACCAACAAGAAATCCCTTCAGTGCGTGGTTTTATCCCAGTGACGTCAATTGGCAAACCACAGGTGTTTTGAACGTAAAACAAGCTTAAAATAAGGATTCGCGAGATCTTAAATTAGACGACAGGTAATTTTTTAATGTCTGTAGGTAATTCAGGGTTTACTGCTGACCTTTAGCTGTATTTATTTGCTCGATTAACGGAATATCCACCTAATCATCATCACAAGCCTGTAGAAGATTTTTGGAGGAGGTAGGGTTCAGCGAGATTTTCTCGCTCTAAATTGGAGCAGCCCGCCTGGAACCTACGCCTTACACAAGATCGCAGCCAAATAGTATTATTTATTTAAAATAGTGTTGTGTTCCTGTGGTGAGTATGGTTGCTAGAGCTCTTTAGGGGGGAGGGGTTCGGCAGGCAATGCATTAGCAATGCTCCAGGTGTTGCTGATGTCAATAGGCGACGGTAACCACTTACCATCAGGAGGGCCGTAAGCCTGTTTGCCTCTTTATAACATAAAAAAAAAGTCCAATGCTACACATAGGCTGATAAGCCTGAAAGTGCCATAACTAACGGTCTTCAGCCGTTTCCATCCACCGTCTTCCCGCGACCTTCACAATGCCGTCGGTCAATAGGTTGGGGGCCAATATACCTAGCTACTTAATATTCATAGAGAAAACAAATGTTCTTTGGTTCTGACACCTTTTGTAACTTTTCATGCCCGTATAAAACGAGTTCCGTAAATGGTATGCCACCCCGAGAGGGGCTCATTCTATGAACAAAATTAAAGAACAAAAGCGAAAAAAAAGGTAAAATTGACTTTTTTTTCCTATATATTCTTCATTGAGAATTGAAGTAAACTTTCATAAATATGCGGACTTAGTCGCGGGTAACAGCTAGTCGCTTACCTTATAAAATATATCCTCAAAGAATACGAGCCTTTAGGCAGTAACTATTATTTAAACTGTACTAACTACGAGGTTTTGATTTTACTACTTGTACCTACTTGTTTTAAGGTTTTACACAATACCTATCAAGATTTTCCCAAGAAATAACAGCTTACCCTAGTCGGCGCTCCACAATGCATTAAAAATGCAACCACGCATGTTCTCCTTCGAGCTAATAAGGTAACTGCACAATCCCGTTTTAATTGTAACAGTTCCCCGCACTATCCTTTCACTGTCGAAGACCTCCATCCAAGATATCACATGACCGCAGCACCGCAGATTGAACTAGACATTTCCTTTGCAAAATCATTTTTGAAGCAGCGGTTTTTGTTCACAGTTAAATACCTACCATGGTGTTAAATATATATCTATTATGTATGTCTCTGGTACCCATAGCACAGGCTATGCCTAGTTTGGGATCAGCTGACCGTGTGATAGGTCCGGAATATTTATTTTATTTTATTTTTTTATTTATTCATATGAGTTTATCACCCGACATCAGCTTGTGCCATTAGCAACTATTAATAATCTGTGAGTTACCCTACAGTTACTGTTGTATCATTTTGAAAATTATGAATTGTACATCTTAGTGTAGGTGACTGTACCAAAGTTCTTTACTTTTCATTACGAAATGGAATTAATGAGGTACCGTTGTTAAATGGCTGGGTGGCACGACCGTCTTAGTAATTGTGAAACTTCTTTGCAACGGTTTACGGCATTTGAATCTAGCCAAGTGAAATTGAAGACAATTCTACTGATCTTACTACTATATTATTACAGAGCACAGAGATAGAATAAGGGGAGAGGTAGACCAAAGAAAAGATGGATAGATTGTGTGAAAGACGACATGAGTAAGAAAGGAGTGAATACTGATTTGACGGCTGATAGACGGGGAGTGGAAGAGAAAAACATGTTGTGTCGACCCCACATGAAGTGGGATAAGGGCAGGGAGATGATGATGACAGAGATAGAATAAAGTCTGGAATAGCACATACGCTTTTTTTAACGCCCGGAAAATGTAAGGTTCCCTCGGGATATATTTGTTTTTGATCGTAATTATTTTTTGCATAGTGGTAGTTTATGGGTCACAGATGGATATAGATTACTGTTTATCCGTAAAAATATCCGAAAAATATTGCAAATGCGAAAGTTTGTGAGGGTGTATGGATTTTTATGGTTCAATGACGCAGTAAAGCTCAACCGATTTCGTTGAAACTTGAAATGATTAGAGTTATTCTTCTAGAATAGCATATAGGCTAATTATTTAGTTTCCACGCTGGGGAAGCCGCTGGTGCAAGCGGCGTGTGACGTACATCATAATTTTTTTACATAATATTTAGAAACATTTGCTGGTGAATAAACTGGCCTAGTACCTACCTACTAACTAATCAAAGTTGGTCAAGGGTACCGTATAGAATTTTGCTATGGTTATCAATTATTTAAATTAGATTTGTTATTACTAGATACGAGTAATGCAATAACAAACATTTATATGGTAACGATAGATTTTTACGTGAAAACCCGAAAAGTCAATAAACTTACCTATTTTATATTCTACAAAAATGATAGCGTCATGTGTATTTGATTGTCATCATCATCATCTTCCTGCCCTTATCTTAATGTGGGGTCGGCACAACATGTACTCTTCTTCCATTTCCCTCTATCAGTCGTCATCTCAGCACTCACTCCTTTCTTCACCACTTTCACACAGTCCATCCATCTGTGTATTCGATTGTATTGGATCCAAAATATTGCAATCAAAACAATTTTGTGTTCCTTTATATCTAAATTAACACCTCATTGCCAATTGAATAAATGAATGACTCAATAATCCATGAACTTGCCGCTAAGTGCCGTCCCAAACAAACGCGTTTGTCTTTATCTTTGCATAACGTAATAAATTGTAAGTCGAATGCGATAAAAATAGCTTGTTTTTTGTTCCGATGACTCACTGTGTCGTTGACCTTAGATAGCGTTGATGAGGAAAAAGCTTTCAAGTTTTGTAACGAACTTTCCCGCCGAAACCTTACACAATCCCTCCATCTTGTTTTTTTATGTTTTTACTTTTCGAGCTGGCTGGCATCTTAGGCCTATCCGCCAAGTCTTACGTTATTTTTTTTTTCGTTCTTTTATGTGTATCACTTTCTTTCTTCATTTTATTTTTTAGTCCTGGTCATGTCAGGTTGAGTTTTGATAAGATATGATGAATGCTATTTTACTTAACTTTAACCCTTTGTCGCCAACTCGAAAAATCACTATACACGTAATCATTTTATTTCACTTCACTTGTACACTTTACTCAAACAATATCGTAAAACACCACCAAAATTGCACAATTTGATTCAATTGAACACACAGTTTTGCTAAATAAATTGAGAGCACACTTTGCAAGTGTCCGCCTAAAAGTCTCCCATACTGTTCTTATTTTGAAGTTTTTTTTTAAATCCCGTCCCTCGGCGGCCAGGCCAACGCCCCAGTTTGAGCTTTCGCAACAGTTTGGTGATACACATCGGTGACCGGTCCTGGAGGCTATATTTTGCGCTGGACGAATATTTAGTGATTTCATAGTTTAGTTTTGTGTGTATATATTCTATTAAGTGTTTGTCATGTAACTAGCCTTAGTTAAAACTATAGGTACATGTATATTGGTTGGCTGTACTGTGCTAACCCCCGAAATACTCGCACTAAGCAAAGAGGCTCACATAAACAGCAATCTCGAAAAAGGAACAATACTAGGTAAAGAATTCTATCTATTCCAAGTTTCATCGAAATCGGTTGAGCCGATACCGCGTGATTGAACTACAAACAGTGCAGTGTAGGAAGGCCCCCCGCCCGATGGACCGACAACATTGTTCAGGTTGCGGGAAGTCGGTGGATGGAAAAGGCTCAAGACCGTTCGTCATGGAACTCTTTGGTGGAGGCCTATGTTCAGCAGTGGACTTCATCAGGCTGATGATGATGATGATGAACTACAAACATCCAGACATCCTTACAAACTTTCGCATTTATAATATTAGTAGGATAGTATATTTAGTATGGACGGATAATAGTTAAGCACAACTGCCACCTGTCCTCTTTTTTCAATAAAATAATAACTCAATTATTATCTATTATTACATCACTTGTTATTATGACGTAATTTTATGGTCTCTCACGCATGTCACTGAGTTTAATTGACAACGACAAAGATTTTTAAATTGTTGCCTAATAGCAATTACGGTTCTTTGTCAGCTTTTTTATTAATTTGTGAAACGAAACTGTGAGTAAGAAATTCCGAAATGGGGATGGGATCTAAGGAGTAGGAAAGAAAAGATCCTTCTTTAGGAATCATAATTATATCTGTGTGAATTATTTAATAACACAGGTTATCCTAGTGTGGAGTTTAGAGATCCTACCTATCCCTTGATTTGTATAATTTGATAAGGAATGTTTAACATAATTTGCTCATTACAAAATATTGCGGTAAGGTAGGTGCCTATGTAGTTTCGACACCCACGACACAGGGGTTCCCTAGTGTGGGGTTAAAGCTATGTTCGTACTTACCTTTGCCTACAAATAACTGCAGATAAACCTACAGACCTAAATGTGTTAAATCCTACCTACCTACTTAGAAATTTTGTACAAATTGTATATTTCAATAAACGTTATCTTAACTTATCTTAAATAATCTAGCAACTTCAATGTTGTCTTGTAAAGCCTAGTCTACTAATACTAGCCTTGTGTTAGTCTAGTGGGAGATTCCCCGACTTTCAATCCGAAGGTCGTGGGTTCGATCGAATTCAGACACGCACCAATGAGTTTATTGCTCTAAAAATTAAAGTGCGCATTAACACTTGCTTTAAACGGTGAAGAAAAACATCATGAAACCAGTATTTATTCTTATAAGCGGCGATGGGCTTGTAAGCTCTCAGTATAGAGTACTCACTACTGCAAAATGTGGGCATATGCCAATTGTTCGGACATGCCTCTGACTACGCACCTTAGACATTTTCAAGAGATCCTTGAAGATGTCTAAGGGCCGTAGTCAGAGGGTCGCCTGGACATCAGAGAGGATGTCAACCATTCTTGCGGAGAAAAGACTAGAGGCCTTATACATATAATAAAAAAATGTTGTCCGACAATATTGGACAGAATAGACCTTAACCAGAATATAACACAATAAACACAAGAATAAGGTACCTACTGTTGGTAAAACGAAAGGTAAATAGGGACATTTTCATCTGACATTTAAATAGCCTATTGTTCAACTTCGGCAATTCAGGTGCTCTAAGGCAACTGTCATTTTCCTACCCTGTTCAAACGGGTTGCGATATGTCATTTATAATTTATTTTACTGAATATAGAGACCTAGCTCCCGCTTGCGGCTTCGCTCGCGTGGTACCTACATAAAAAGCCTATATGCTATTCCAGACTATCTATCTCAATACCAAATTTCATCCAAATCCGTTCGCCAGTTTAGGCGTGATTGAACAACAAACATTCAAACATCCTTACAAACTTTCGCATTTATAATATTAGTATAACTCATCATAGTTTGACTTTTAGGGATTAACGATATTGAGGAGCTATATCGCACGCCCTAAAACCTCAAACTCGAAACTAACTTTAATCGGTAGATATAAGGATCATTTTGAAATAGACGTATAATATACTAGTGGCTGCGCTCGGCTTCGCTCTCGCGGTATTCGGATAAAAATAGCCTCAGGGTTTAGGCTCCATCATAATCACAGTACAGTCGGTTTAGTCCAGAAAACGTTACAGAAAGACAAGAGTTACTTTCGCATTTTTAATATTTTATTAGTACTAGGTTACGCCCGCGGCTTCGCTCGCGTGGTATACAGGGTGAGTTTTTTTTCAGGGCTACTTAGGCGAAATCGTAAACCGTGAGGGTAATCGAAAAGTGATGTTAGGTTAAGGGCTTGATTTTGAAAAAAATAAGATCTGTATTAAAAAAAGTTGAAATTTATTTTTAGTTTAAAAAGTAGCCTATATGCTAATCTAGGAAAAGAGCTCTATATATTCCAAGTTTCATTGAAATCGGCAGGGGATTGAACCACAAACATCCAAACACCCTCACAAACTTTCGCATTTATTATATAAGTAGGGTGTTATTTATGATGTCACATCGCACGCCGTTTGAACAAGGCTTAAGCCATAGTTGAAACTTTCAAAAACAATTTCAATCAGCACCCCGGTCATTCTCGGCCTCGCCTCGGGGATACGTGATGGAAAGCTCCAGAATCCAAATTGTTCCGTATTGCCAAACATCACTGTGCTTATTTATACATCACAACCGATTTGAAACTTACGAGTCTGAGATAAGGTCGCAAATTGCTTAGAAGATTGTTGTTACAATTTTTGTCGGTGATTGCCTGTATTGTATAGGGTGCGATGTATTCGTTTATAGCGGTCAAGTGGCCCTTTAGTGGAGCAATGATCAATGACTTTCATTTTAGTGCTATTGAATAATTTTATGATGATTCATCATCATCATCATCAGCCTGTAGAAGTCCACTGCTGGACATAGGCCTCCCCTAAAGAGTTCCACGACGAACGGTCTTGAGCCTTCTCCATCCACCGACTTCCCGCAACCTTCACAATGTCGTCGGTCCATCGGGTGGGGGGCCTTCCAACACTGCGTCGCCCGGTTCGTGGTCGCCATTCGAGAACCTTTACTCCCCAACGGTTATCGGTTCTGCGAGCTATATGGCCTGCCCACTGCCACTTCAACTTGCTAATTCTGAGAGCTATGTCGGTAACCTTGGTTCTTCTACGAATTTCCTCATTTCGGATCTTATCACGTAGTGAAACTCCTAGCATAGCTCTCTCCATAGCCCGTTGTGCAACTTTGAGCTTGTGTAAGGCCAATAGTTAACGACCAAGTCTCAGTGCCATATGTCATCACTGGCAACACGCACTGATTGTAGACTTTCGTCTTGAGGCTCTGCGGTATCTCCGACGAGAAGATATGACGAAGTTTCCCAAACGCTGCCCATCCGAGTTGGATTCGTCGGTTGACCTCTTCAATGACTTTCATTTTAGTGCTATTGAATCACTTTATGATGATTATTAGAAATTAATCAACGTTACTAATTTTCGAAACAGTTACACTGACAGTTAAATTAATCTTGGAAACCTTGCAAACGTTCTTATACTGTACTAGCTTGCTCCCACGGCTTTGCTCGCGTGGTACCTACATAGCCTAGCCTATATGCTATTATGGGTAAAGAACTTTATCCATTCCAAGTTTCAACGAAATCGGTTCAGCCGTTACATCGTTATATTTAAATCATCGTGTCCGCGGCTTCGCTTGCGTTCTACCTATATAAAATAGAATACTTACTTATTTGATCTGCGTCATTTTCAAAATTTTATATCCAAACTAAGTAGACTTATATTTGTCTTTTTTGTTTCAGGTAATAACGGTCTTCCAATACCTTCGATTGGGTACTTAAGGTACTAATGCAGCTACTTTTATTTTTATTTTTATTCAACTGAGGTGGAAAACAAGCATACGGCCCACCTGTTGGTAAGCGGTTACCGTAGCCTATGAGCGCTTGCAATACCAGAGGCATCACGCACGTGTTGCCGACCCTGAACCCCCTCACCCCTAAAGAGCTCTGGCAACCTTACTCATCGCAGGAACACAACACTATTTGAAACAAATAATGTTATTTGGCTGCGATCTTCGTAAGGCGGAGGTACCTCTCCAGGCGGGCTGCTCCAATTCAGAACGAGAAAATCTCGCTGTGCCCTACCTCCTCCTAAACTACTTATAGCCATTATGCCAAATGGTACTTCAATCAGAGTTTCAACATCAGCTGCTTCCTTTCTAATAAATAATAATAAATATTCCGGACATATCACACACGGTCAACTGATCCCAAACAAGGCATAGTATACTTCTAGTCTTTATACTTTCTAGTCTTTATACATTTACTTTCTAGACATTTCGGTCTATTTTGCAGTGGACGGAAAGTCAGTTGTGTACTTAGGTTTATAAACTAGGCAGTTGCTTTAAACGAATCATACACACTTTTAACCTTTTTCTGCAAACACAATATTTTGACGATTCCCTCACTGTATATCTTCGAAACGGCTATGTTTGTAAAAAACAACCCAGATCTCTTTTCCCTACTCTCTGATGTCGTAGTTCGCAACAGACGTGACAAACATAAAGTCGTAGCTCGGAACTCTAAAACGACATTTATGCGTAAAAGTATATTTTGCACAGCTCCGTTTATATACAATAATCTAGCAGAGTCTCTAAGAGAGCTGCCTTGTTGTTTGTTTCGGAAAAAGCTGAGATCATTATTGAATAGTAAATGCTAATACTCTTTGGATGAATTTATGACTGACAAATAAATTATTATTATTATTATTATTTTCCTAACTTAAATTAATCAATTTATTTTTCTATTCTTATATTATTATTTTTTTTTCTGTCTGACATTAATTATTCAATTTTATCAAGATGTTTCGAATTGTTGTCTTTTTTATTTTTTGCATGTTTAGTTTATGATATCTAATTTTGATTTAAAATTTAAATTTAAAAATTGCACGCCTGAACAGGCAGAATACATTGCTACTTTTATAAAATGTATAACATCTATTAAACATGTATTTCAGGCAATAAAAAGTATGATTTATGATTTATTTATGATTTAACAAACTAACGTCAAACAAGGTCACGATTCCGGCATAAAGTGGATGAGACTTTTGTAAAAGCTCCAGGTATTTTTTGTTGGAACTTCTTGAGTGGTTATTTCATCGTTTTTACTTTGGTCAGCACACACCGTTTATCGTTTTGTTTAGTCATTTTGAAAATAAGTATTCTTATGGAGCGTACTTATCCAAAGTAGGTTCTCAACTTTAGAATTATAGTAGAGGTAAAAGAACTTAAACTCGAAGACATGTGCACGAAAGAAGCCTCTAAGAAGCGCAATTTAATCCTTTCACTTCACTGATTCGTTCATCGACGGTCATAGGTTTTGGAGGAGGTAGGGCACAGCGAGATTTTCTCGTTCTGAATTGGAGCAGCCCGCCTGGAGAGGTACCTCCGCCTTACAGAAGCTCGCAGCCAAATAACACTATTTGTTTCAAATAGTGTTGTGTTCCTGCGATGAGTAAGGTTTCCAGAGCTCTTTGGAGGGGGAGGGGGGAGGGGTCGGCAACGCGTGCGTGATGCCTCTGGTATTGCAAGCGCTCATAGGCTATGGTAACCGCTTACCAAAAGGTGGGCCGTATGCTGGTTACCACCTCAGTTGTATAAAAAAAAAATAGTCTGTTTTTAGGGCTACCATACTTCAACCTGGTCACTGACCAAGAAATAATCAGTGACACGACAAGCAAGCAAGCCAGTGGTTGAAGGTGGCGCAATGCACCATGTGGCTCTAGTTATTACCAACCAGATGTCATTTTGCTAGCTACTGGTATTACCGAGATTGAACGCTTTTACATTATAACTATTTTACTATCAAATCTGATCCAACGTCAGCCTCAGAGTGATAAATAGAGACTTAACTACATTTTAATTAACTCTAAACATTATTTTTGTTATAACTTTTGGCATTTTGATTGATGGCTTGTGTATTGCTGCTAACATTTGGAGGTACCTACCGGACGTATCATTGTTTTGAAATAGTTGTGTAACGAGTAGCTGTGGTGCGTTTAAAAAAAGTGATAAATGCAAGGTCAGCCTGTACTTAGTTCGTGGAGGGTTCCTAAAGCGATGACGGTCTTGTTGCTTTATAAGTTTTGCTAACATCTGTATTCTGCATCTACATACCTACAATCTAGAAGGGGATTCATAACATCCAGAAAGGGGGTAATTCTGTCAACAAAGAGAAAGAAAATTATTGAAGAAAAGCATCAAAATCTTCATAAAAATACCTGTACATTGTCTTTTCCAAAATTTCTCACATTAGCGGTTAACTAAGGTTGCCTGGAAGAAATAAGGTTGCCTGGAAGAAATCGCTTTCAGCGATAAGGCCGCCCATTGTACTACATTAAGTTTGTTGTAGATTTAAAATGTAATCCTTCGTGTACAATAAAGTGTTAATCTAATCTAATTACAGAAACTACGAGAAGTTCCACATCAAGATTGCTACCTAAAACTGCTGAATAATTGAGTTTGAACTGATTTCTGTATTAGTTTTAGTTTATATAATCACCTTGCATTTGCAAAAACATGTTTTCAAATTTCAATCGCCAGCCTTAAAATATTTAGCTCTAAATGATATATCGTATAATATATTGATGCCGTGAGAACCGTGCGTGCTTGGTTTGTTTGCAGTGCAACTGATTTCATGGGAACAATTCGCTGTGATACGAAGTTTATCTTGTTTGTTAGCATTTCATTATTCATCAACTCGTTTGTATTGTATTATTCATCTTTAAAGTTTTATATTCGAGTAGCATTCGATACACTTCGATGAGATCTTTGTCTAAATTTTTGGTTTCCAAGTAGTCATATGTATTTATTGGTCAATATCAATTCAAGGACAAATTACAGTTTGTATAATTATTACTAAAGGACTCGTGGTTCGTCACTAGTAAATAATAAGTACATAGTGTCTGGGTGTTAAATATATATCTATTATGTATATCAGTCTCTGGTACCCATAGTACAGGCTATGCCTAGTTTGGGATCAGTTGACCGTGTGAATATGTCCGGAATATTTATTTATTTATTTATTTTATTTTTATATAACACTAGGACCGTATATGCTAGGCCTCCTCTCTATGTCGTTTTTTTTCTTACCTAAATCGATGGCACGGTTCCTTCCTTCAAACAAATTTCTATCTTATGTTTTTAGACTTTCCCATACAGACCCTTCTTGATGGATCACTCTGTAAAAATACATCCGCCACAAAGCTTTAGTTAAGCTAAAGATTGGTGGCCATTCGTTTGTGTTGTTGATCGTCCTAAAGAAGCCCATAAACAGCTGTTGCGAGAATCATGTTTACAGATATGGATGTGACCTTATTAGACACCTCAGATGTTGGCTTGACTCTACTAATGGTTCTTATGCTACCAATCTTATGAGTGAAAGTTGAATGATCGTTAATATTATGAAGTGTGTTGTCAGTGATTTGATGGAATCATGAATGTTTAGCGCCTGTTTATCGTTTATGTGGGGTTCTGTTGCTGTGATGGACCATTACCTGCTTTGTTACCGTCGGGTTTGCTTTGATCGTCGATTCGATTGAACATATTGTCCTCAACTAAATTTGCATTCCAAACCTACTGGGCCCTTGCCTTAATTAGTGCTCAAAACAGTAACAAAACATCCTTGTTTTTGTCAATGTCCGCTAGTTTTTTATGCAAATAAACTAAACAATAGCGTTACAATTACGAACTCTTTGTTGCTTATACGCCGTAGAAAGATAATTAATGTTCCGCTGACAAAAACTACGTGGCTTAGTTTAGAGGCTGTGTTTTTTTTTGCTCATTGCTAATGAGCAATGGCTTCAAACAAATTATATTACTACGTTTCAATATTCTTACCTACCATTCTATATTTTTCGTTGCTTATTGATCATTCTCATTTACTTGAACTAAGTGATTGTCTCGTATCTTATCATCAGTTATCAGTGTAAAAGATTTTGTCAAGTTATATAACTTACTCGCTTGCGTCCGCGGCTTTGCTGGCGTGGTATCTAGATAAAGCCTTTATGCTATTCTAGGGTAAGAACTCTATCTGTTTCAACTTTCATCTAAATCAGTTGAGCCGTCAAGCGTTCTCATTTATAATATTAGTATGATGAAGATTTTATCAATTTTAACCAATATTACTAATCTGGTCTAGCAAATCGCTTCAGATTTTACAGATTTTTTTTTATTCATTTTGAGGCAAATCCATCCACCCACATAGACTTGGCATTTACAATATTACTTAGTAAGAGAGCGCTTTGATATATGATGAAAAATTTACTACGACACATAGCTCGGAGAACGGACTGCTGTTGGGGTAGAAGGATTCTAAAGACCACCTTTGAAAGACAACCTTATAAAGGTTGCTGGGAGCCGTTGGGTTCAGGCCACACAGGATGGGTAGCTTTGGAAATCTGTTTTTTTATTTTATTTATTTATCATATTTAACAATTATACTAGCATCTAAAAACCACTATGGTTTGTGCAGGCGCTAAAGCGAGCGATGTGGGAGCCTATATTTAGCAATGGATGTCTTTAGGCTCAAAGATAAAGATGATGAATCCAAAAACGTATACTACATACCAATTCAAGAATGGTCGTAAATATCGATTTACGTTTGAAGTGATTTTAAACAGTAATCAAAACAATCGTATCGAGCATCCCACTTGGGCTTGAGTCTAGAGGTGATAAAATTAACTCTTTATGTTTGGTTTCTGCTTCATAAGCTTGTATTTGTTTTGCGGGCGTTGACCTCACGTGTCCAATGTGCATCGCATAGAACTCCGAATGATTTTGTCCATGTCTAACGATATCTAGCTCGCGTACTATATACGTTGCGATTTTATATGGGCGGTGACCTAAGTTGACAGCCTCAAAGACTCATTACGTGTATACCATCCCGAAAGGGGGTTATATACAACAAAACTAAAAACATAGCTTCTCTCAAAATTGTGGGATGCGAAAGCAAAATAAATACTTTTTCTTGAATTTTTCACTTTTATTTCTTTAAACAAAACCTCTTTACAGCGTAGCGTCTTCGTCGTGTCTCTCCACCATCTTGTATTCTATCTCCCTCTCTCCATTCATCCATCTCACTCATTCCTTCCTTTCCTTTCCATTCGTCCTTGCACATTCGGATACTATCATTCAATAATCTGTCAAACATCTCACTGTCACAATAATTCGGATACACACCTGCATTCATATCCTACATTCTCGGCCTTCCTGCACTTATTGTCTGCCCTCAGACACACATACCATCTTCGTACATACTTCCATACCTCATACAACTTCCATACATCATACATACTTCCATACCTCATAATCATACAACTTTGATGAGTCATAACCATACTGGCATAGCATCATACAAAAACTAAGTAATCTTATAAAGAAAAATAACAAATCTTATAGCCAATCTTATAAGTACTTAAACTAACTTTAACATCGAACATCATTATAAAATGAACTGTAACAAGCATAGCTTAACATCATAGTAAATTTTGTACTGAACACAACTTTACATTTCAGTAATATTTTATACTAATCAAAACTTTACATCATAGGCACTAATCTAATAGCTAAGAATACAAATCAGCTGTTATGCTATATTAGGGCATCTTTACATAATTTAGTAAAAATTATCATCATCATCATCGTAGGGCATCTTTACATCATAGGTAGATACATCATACTACCATTACAAAACATAAGCATATAAAATAAAAATCATCATCATCATCATCATGCATCATCTTTCATAGGTTTCATTTTAAATGATTACTGTTTTGGGCATAAATCAACCTTGTAAATTCTATTCAGAGTCACTCACATAATCTGGCCATGGTTTCATATGATCAGATGACGTAGTGGTCTTATTAGGTCCTTCAGCTTGAGAGTCAGCTTTCTCCACATTGTATCTATTGTTTCTCTTCACCTTGGTGACCTTGTAGGGTCCTAAGAACTTGGGTTTCAACTTCATACCAGTTCCAAACTGGGTTCTCTTGATACAAACAAGATCTCCTTCATCATAAGTGTTAGCTGGTTTCCTCTTTCTATCATAACTTCGTTTGTTTTCTTCTTGGATGTCCAATATCTGTTTCTTTGCACTCATCCTGAGTTCTTCTCTATTCTCCATGAAATTGTCTCTTTCTTCCTGCATCAATAGCTCTAGAAGTTGAATGTCCTCTTTCCTCTTCATTTTAGTACCAATAAGTAACTCATATGGTGTAGTATTGATGCTTCGTTGGTAAGTACTATTCAATGCTATTTGAACTTTGTTCACCAGCTTGTACCACTGAGTGGGGTTTTCAATAGAGAGCTTCGTCAAGATTGCTATCAGTATTCTATGGACTCTTTCCACCTGACCGTTTCCTCTTGGTATTCCTGTGGTAATCTTTATGTGTTCAATGTTTTCATCTTTGCAAAATTTGCTGAAGTCATTGCTTGTAAAAGCTGCTCCTCTGTCAGAGATTATACGTCTTGGGTTTCCAAATGTTTGTTGATATATCAACAATTTATTCAGAACTTCTTGGGTTGATGTCGTCTTCGTTGGGAACAACCACACAAACTTGGTGAACCCATCAACAATTGTAAGTATATAGTTATACTGCTTCTTTGTTTCCACCATTGGTCCAATGTGATCAATATGGATCGTATCCAAAGGTATTTCACCTTTTTCGATAGGATTAAGAAATCCTTCCTGTTTACCACTCTTCCTGGATGCTAACAAACATGGTATGCATGTAGCAATATAGTCTTCTATCTTTTTGCCTAGCTGTGGAATATAATAATCTTTACCAATCAATTCCAAAGTTTTCTTCTTTGAAAAATGACCATTTCCATGAGCTCTTCTTATTATTTCCAGCTCCATCTTTTGAGGTACAACCACACATCGCTCTTGGCCTTTGCACAGAACACCACCCTGTAGATAAAAGTCATTGTATGGCTTTTCTTCTTGTAAGATCTTCATTATCGCCTTTAATCCATCGTCACTTTCTTGGGCGCGTCGTAAATCACTATGCAGGTCTGAAAATATGGTTGCCACATATGGATTTCTACTTAGAGCATCAGCATGTCTCATCTTTGAACCATCTCGATGTTCAATCTCATAGTCATAATCTTGTAGGAACAAAATCCATCTTGCTACTCGCGTAGATGCAACTAAATCTTTCTTGTTCAATGTCATTTGGAATGCTTTGCAGTCTGTTACAATCTTGAAATGTTTTCCATACAGATAGTGTCTGAACTTCTTGATTCCTTCTATAATGGCTAGCGCTTCCAACTCGTAACTCGTATATCGGCTTTCAGCATCAGATGTTTTTCTGCTCATGTAGTGAACTGGATGTAGTTCACCATTGCAATCTTTCTGCATCAATATGGAAGCATATGCTACACTAGAAGCATCTGTATGCAGTTCTGTTTCAGCTTGCTGCTCATAAATTTTCAAGACAGGTTTGCTTGCCAACTTTCCTTTTAAAATCTTGAAAACTACTCTATGTTCATCATTGAATTCAAACTTCTTATCTTTCTTCAGCATTTCTGTCAATGGTCGTGCTATCAGTGCATAATTCTCAATGAATTTTCTGAAATAGGAACACAGTCCTAGGAAGCTGTGCAACTGTTTCTCAGTTTTGGGCTCCGGAAACTTCATAACTGCATCCGTCTTTTCTGGTGATGGTCTGACCGTACCTTCTTCGATAACATAGCCCAGATATTCCACTTTTCTCACCAGAAGCTGAGATTTCCTCCAATTTATTTGTAGTCCATACTCAGAGGCAGTTTTTAGGACTTCCTTCAGTCTTTCAACAGCTTGTTCTTCATTCAATGCTGGAATTAGCAAATCATCGATAAATATTATGACAATACCTCTTGTTATCAAATCTCTAAATATTATTGATATAAATCTGGTGAATACTTTAGGAGATGTAGCTAAGCCAAAAGGGGCCTTCAGGAACTCGTACTGCGATGTCATCGTTACAAAAGAAGTATACTTAATGGAATCTTCATGTACTCGTAAATGGAAAAATCCATTTTTTAAATCTAGTGCACTGAACACCCTTGCTTCCGCTAATCTGTCAATATGGTCATCAATAATAGGCAAAGGATATTCATCTTTCAAAATTTTCTTGTTTATCATCCTGTAATCAACACATATCCTTAAACTACCATCTTTCTTCCTAACAAGTACAAGTGGACTAGCATATTCAGAGAAACTTACCCGAATGATGCCCTCTTCCAACCATTCACTTATTTGGTTATCCACTTCCTCTTGTTCCTTTGGTGAAACACGCCGTGGTCGTGATGCAACTGGTATGTCATCTTTCAGTGTGATCTTCAGTTCGATAGGAGCGTCCTTCGTTTGGCTTGGAGTGTACTCATCCACTAACCTTGCCACTTCTTGTCTTACATCTTCTTTCATCACATGACCTACAAAATCATCTGAACTTGAAACACACATGATACTACTCATCCACCCATTAGGTTTCATCCACACACAGCCGTCTTTCATAACCAAAACCACATTTTGTAAAAATTCGTGCCCTAATATTAACTTATAAGGCATAGAGTCTCTAGGAATTATGTAAAACCGCACATCGTCGTACTGGTAATTGTCTATTTCGATACTCGTTGAAAAACTTCCTAGTGTTTGCACCGTTGCAAACCCTAATCCCGTCAGCGAAATACTACCGTGCACACATTCCGGCGAACCTATTTCGGCGTAAAAGTCACTGGAGATCAAATTGATTTCGCTACCGGAGTCTATGAGCGTATCGGCTCCACATCCTAAATTTACGATCGCACTGTCATCGCTAACGTAGTTCATAACGTAACCGCACAATAACTTCACCCATTTTAGTGGTTTCTTGTTGCCGCAAAGTTCGTTCGTCACATCTTGTTTGTTTACATCGAAAACGTCAACATCGCTGCCATGACACATTTCGGTTGCCGCCATTTTGCCTTCCGAACTGTCAGTGACGTAGATTGCAGCGCCACCTTGCGTCGCTGCCGTTGAAGCTACGAATGAACGTTTTGGAGTGTTCTTGTTCGTTCCGCTGCCGCTTCCGCTCCCGCCATTTCTTGAGCACGTGGCCGCCGTTTCCAACTTTGGCGTTGATGAACTTTTTCCAGCTTCTCTTTTTGGGCATTCTAACGAGATGTGCCCATACTCATTGCACTTGAAGCATTTCTTTCCTTTCGTCTTATGGGGACAGTCTATACTTCTATGATTTTTCTCTCCGCAGTTGTAACATCTTATCTCCGATGAATTGTTTTGTTGTCTTGTCTTTGTAGATAGTTGGGGCTTACTCTTCTGCATCTTCTCTCGTAAAGACTCATAGATCTTGAGCTTTTCTTTCAAATCCGTATAAGCAGTGACACCGTACAACATAACTTTGTTTATCTCTAAGTCGGGGATACCATCAACTATGTATTTTATGGCAACATAGTCAGGCATTTTACCTCTTTTTCCCATTTCCTTCATTATCAGCATGTAATCCAAACAGCATTCGTTATGTTTCTGCTTCCTGGTGCTCATCAGCTCATGCATTGCTTTTATATCAACAGTGTCCGGAAATTCTTTACCGATGGCTTGTTTCAGTTCGTCCCATGTTTTATGGATTTTTTCACTTCGTAACCATAACGCTGCCGTACCTGTGAGCGAACGCCTCGCCACCAGAAGCCTCTGTGTCGGTGACCATCCGAAGATACCTCCATTGTCTTCAATGTCCTGTATCCATCGCTGGGCCGAATATGTCCGATCTTGGCCGTCATACTTTGGGATCAGATTTTCCATAAGGTGGAGCATTCCCTGGGGACTTTGGACATGTCCCGTTGCTCGACCGTCATCATCATCATCGTCGTCGAAGGACTGGAACTTACTGTTTTTCCTTCCTGGCATCGTGGATAGTTTTTTCGTCTTTGCGTCGTAGTTTTATCGTCCTTGCGTCGTAGGTATTATTTTACCGTTGTCGTCGTCGTTGCGTCGTTCAGTGGAAAAGATGTGCTGTTTCGTCTTCTGCGTCGTAGTGAAAGATAACCTCGTAACACGCCTGCCGCCGCGTGCCGGTAAAATCACGCCGGTTGTAGCCGTCTTCTTGGTAAAGTATTTTGCCTCGATCCCGGACGAGCTCCCAAAATTGTGGGATGCGAAAGCAAAATAAATACTTTTTCTTGAATTTTTCACTTTTATTTCTTTAAACAAAACCTCTTTACAGCGTAGCGTCTTCGTCGTGTCTCTCCACCATCTTATATTCTATCTCCCTCTCTCCATTCATCCATCTCACTCATTCCTTCCTTTCCATTCATCCTTGCACATTCGGATACTATCATTCAATAATCTGTCAAACATCTCACTGTCACAATAATTCGGATACACACCTGCATTCATATCCTACATTGCTAATTGTAGAATAAGTCCCTTTTAATATATAATACATATTACGCATGCATAATATACGTACAAAGCCGATTCGTCCAAGTTTTTATAAAGATTTTGCTGACTCTATCATTTAAACGTACGAAAGTTCAACATCAATATTGCTACCTTTAAGCTGATTCACTGGAACTTGAATAGGGAAAAAGCTCCTAGTACAAACGAATCGTGTCACGTTTTATATTACGTTTTCTAAGAAGTTTGTTGTAACGTAGTTTTTAGCACTAAATGCCAAACTCTCCTATACAAAGCTTACATTGGAATAACCTTACGCGAATTACCTATAATAATGGCTGGTATAGAGCAGTTTTTGTTTAAGGTTACTGACCGGCTTAATGGGTATGGTGTAGCACAAGGTAGTGATTTAGATCCTTTTGTTTATAAGCTTTATATTTCAGGACTATTTTGATATTAAATGTTTTATTGTAGTTTACTATCAATTTCTATCGTGAGACGAATCTTTGCAAACAACTTTTTGGTTGCAGAAATCATGCAATAACAGTAGCTAGATACATTTGTGTGTCATGTTTCCTCTTTTTTTTGCGATTTATATTTATTGATTTCACAACAATATGAATGTCCAGAGTTTAATAACTTCTATTCTTATTTCTTCTAATAGAGTTATACTTGAGTTTTTCTAGACGAATTTGGTTATATAACTTGCATTTTACACTAAAGACCAAAAAAAAACTAGTGAAGAGTGGCCTTATTTTTCTTTCCCGCTAACCTTTTCACATGGTTTGACGTGAGTTATTCAATACTAATTAATAACACAACTGCCTTTATATATAAGTCCATTTATCACTCGAAACTTTCACGTAGCTCTTACGTGTATGCTACGATCCTTTTTGTATATTGAATAGTACTTTTATCATAAGGCCGTGGTCGTGCAAGAAACCGATTTAAAGCAACAGTCGCCAACGTAGATTGCGTATAAAAAAATTGCGATTTTTTTCGGCTTCTTAAAGTATTATTAGCTAAATAGATCTGTGATTCACTATTTCTTATTGGTTTTAATGCAAAGTTCTCTATAATACCCTTGTTCATAAATATTGTCATACTTTGACCCCAGTATTCTATGCGGTTTATGTGGTTTAACTTCTCTCACACTGACTGCCTGCAAATTGCCTGAAATTAATTTAATGGAAAATGAATAGGATTATTTTTTATTTCGAATTTCACCTCAAAATTCCTCTAACGTCGAATAAAGATACGACCCTGAGTCTGAAGATAGTCATAGACACGCAGTCTCTTACATACGTGAACCTGAACGCACCTTATGTTTCGTTAACCCACCGAACACAGCCTCCAGCGAAGTTTCAGCACACATGGTCTCATATCTCTCACCATATGACGTCATACCCCATACATGGAAACAAATTATGGTTACGGAAGGTAGCCAGCCTAATGAGAGTATTGCGTATGATAAATGAACGTGATTTGTATTGTCTGTTCTAGCTTCCTTAATCTACTGTTTGGACATCCAATTTAGAAGTATAGGTACATTAGAAATACATATTATCACAATCCGTGTTGGCACGAGCATAATGTGTACCTACTGGTTTTCAAGGTTCGGAAACTTTCCTATGCTTGCTTGTCGTGTCACGGATTCTTTCTTGGTCATCCTGTTATAGCTCAGTGACCATGTTGAGTTATAGTGGCCCTGAAAAGGGCCTATGACCGACTGAAAGTAGTAGTGAAAGAATTAAAGTGCGCCTCTTTAGGCTCCTTTCGTGCACGCAGCATCATTTCAGTTGTAGGACGTCCACTGTTGAACATAGATATACATAGAACATAGCCTTCCCCATAGATTTCCAGCGCAAACGACCTTGTGCGGCCTGCACTCAAACAATCAGCTTAGCTCGGCATGCGAGTTCGCGTAAATCTATTGTTGATAGGGAACGCTGCTGTCCATCCTCTAGGTGTACCATCCACGGGTGTAATGGAGGGGTCTATCTTCAGCCACGTCGTTGGCACAAACTATAGCGCACTAACAATCAAATCCCTCAGATCTCAAGATGAACGAGTTCAATTGACTGCTCAAAGTTACACCCTGACGTAATCACAACTTTTTGCAAACTCCGTAATAAGCTTAGAGCTAATCCTTACGAAAACAGTTCTACCTTTTTTTTGTAACAGAATGTTCAAGCATAATGTACACGGAATTGTTGTAAGATTAATGATTCATGTGCCGTTCTCAAGTTTTTGCTAGATGATATCAGATACCTTTATCTGCGACTACTATAACACGATCTCTGACACTTTGCTCGTATTTTTAATCGTGGTGAGGGAAGTTTGAGTGTAATTTCAAAATATAATCCTATCTAACAGCAATTTTAATTTAACAGTAAAGGAGAGTAGAGAAAATTCCAAGTTAAGTTTATAAATTGATAGAATAAAAATTAATCTTATTCGAAGATTTTAGTTTACTAACCACAAAAGCACAAACTCGAAAAGTAGAGGTTTTTTCTACTTAGGGAGTTGGAAAGTGATCTGGCAACTCTAATTGTACTTACAATTTTACTAGGATAGCTATAGCTTCTTTACTCTTAACTTCAACAAAGCTTCGTTTTTTATACACACCTACATAATATTATCGTGCAGTAGGTATTTACAACACATGTCAGGCCTCCTTTTCAAATATACATCAAATAAACGTAGACTAGTGGTAATGGACCGCGCACAGCCCGCGGCCCATGAAAATAGCTAGGTATTGATTTTTTGTGCGTCTCTATTTTGTAGTAGCAAATGTGTATTCGAAATAGATAATTTTCTTCATCGCTACGTTATAAAAACTATACAAGATTTTACGGTACTAAACTACAGCTCATGATGATATTTAAAATAGAGTCAACATTTTAACAGTTTTAAGAGTTGTTTGTAATGAAATTTGGCGAATTTACCAAATTTGGCGCGACTTTCTCCACAATATGGACCCAAAAAGCTTTCTCAAAATTGTTTGAATAGTGCGTTTAATTCTTATATGTATCGCAGATATGTAACCACTCATTCTTAAAATACTTTACTCATCAACCGAGCGAAAATCTCTCAAAGAACTTGGGCGAATCAGCGTTCATAACTTTCGAACCGTCAATCTTTACTGCATGGGTTTAGTAGATCAACAGGTTGTACTATCGAGATTCACTGGTAAGAATATGAGTTAAATCAGGCCCCCTTGCCTGATTTAACTCATATTCTTACCAGTTTTTGCTAAGATTTAAGGGTCCAAAACTAGGTTTTCAAAAAAAGGTTATTTCGTGATGTGCGGTGTCATAATTATGCATTTTGAAATTAATCCTAGCTTGCATTTACTTTTAAGCCATTAGATGCATTGACCATGATTACTAGTTTAATTTGAATGTGTTTCTCAGACGTCTCCGTCTGATAGTTCAATAGCAGCTTCATCTTAGTTGATTGCTAATCGATCCCAAGAACTGATAACGTCTATCTGTAAAGCTTTGGTTTCTAAGAAGTAGCGATTATCAATTTAACGGCCGCGATCCAGTAAGCGTTACCTATTGCCTTTGTACGTTCCAAGGAATACGACACCCTTTTATTAAGGCGGTATTATGATAAAATAGGCAAGCCTACTCCATTTATACATTTCCCAGGTACTATAGCGTCCTCTGAGTAAATAGTTCCACCTAGCGCTGTATAAATCACCTATAATTTTATGATAAATACATACTTGGTGACTGTTTTTAGGTATAAGATATAAAATGTAAATCCGTTATTGGCTGTCAGTTTAGTTATAAGTTTACATGTTTTCTTTTTAAGAGCTGTGGATTTTGTTAATATATAAAATAAAATAAAATAATAGACTTGCTATGACGAAATAAAGCTATATTTTGCTGTCATAATAGGAGGGTCATTAGTTTTTATGAAATCAGGGCTTTACGGTACTATGAATAGGAACCCTGCCCAGGCATTAACTTCTCTTGTTTATTGGTAGCAGATTGAAAAGGTCATCATTGCTTGTTTGAAGAGCTGAATAATTGTATGGTCTCGTCATTTGCAGATTGATGTTTACTTGCGAATTTGCTTTGTTAGCACATACATACACATATGCGAAAGTCTGCTTGTATATTTGTTATGTATAGTATTAGAACCATTAAGGTACGCGTTTCTTGCTGCGTATGAATGCACCGTATACACGCACAAACGCGTACAAACGCGGACGTCAGGTACAGTCGCCTGCAATAATATGTATACACTTCATAATTTTCAAAATGATACCACAATACGGATGAATATGGTAGGTACACGGTTATGTTGAAAATGGCACAAGTTGTTGGTAGGTAAACAATTTTCTAGTGTTTGCTGTATACATACATCACTAATGTACTGTGGCATTATTTTTAAAATTATGAAGTGTTACTACAGGCGACTGTACATTGAAATATTGATGTCACATAGTGCCTTAGTACGTTCCAAGGAACACGGCACCCTAGATTTATCGTACCTTTATCTGTCATAGATGATCGAGGAAGTTGTCAAACTATCAAAATTGATAATATGTATGCTATCCCGCTAGGGGCTTATTCTACACGCAATTGGCAATAAAGTTTATCGTGTCCAGCCAACGCTGCCATTTCGAGTGGTTAAGTTATTAGGGCTTCCTCATTTAACCAATATTGCTGATATTCTTATATTCAGGAACCAGTTGTGGTGGTTGCATTTTAGAAGATGAAGCGGAGAGTCGGCTCTTGAAATTAATTATCTTGAATTTTTGTACCCTAAATAGAGTTCGGTAAGTACGAGTTTCTGTTTTTGATCATGTTTTTGACTTTTCGTTGTATACGCTGTAAGGAACCGCGTACCTTTCGACGGGCTACATTTATGTAAGCTCTAAAAGGTCTATATTCGATTTAACTCTGTTAACAATGCGCTCAAAAGAAAAATAATCAGGTAATAAATAAAAGATTATAAAAATGTGAAAATTGTCAAATGGTTATATTTTGATGTAGGTTGTGATGCAATTTCTTAACAGTTATACGTGAACGAACACTGCCTACGGTCTACTATAACAACCAACAGTCACTTACGTACTCCTGACACTAGTCTAGGAATCCATGTCATGAAACACTGTTGTGGTACCATGGTACTCTTAGTTTCTGATACCCACGACACAGGGATTCCTAGACTAGTGTGGGGTCAGGAATACGTATGTGACTGTTGAGTGTTATTACTTGACTGGCCGCATAGCTCAGTTAGTGGTAACTCTGCCTTCTGCGCTAGAGGTCGCGGGTTCGAGCCCCGCACTGGACAAACATTTGTGCTATAAACAAAGATGTTTGTTCTGTGTCTGGGTGTTAAATATTTATCTATTATCAGTCGCTGGTACCCATAGTACAGGCTATGATCATTCATTCATGATTTACTTATTGTCAAAGTCAATCTTTCAGCTGTGTACGTTTAATCTGTGCTGTGTATAATTTTTTTGTCTTGTCTTGTTGTGTTCATAGAGTAATTTTGTGTGTTTACATGTTATTATTTTGTATGTCTACATAATTACTATATAAGTGTTCTGTTCTGACCTATCTAAGCATGTAAATATGTCAAAAGATTGATAAATTGAATTGAATTGAATTATGCCTGGTTTGGGATCAGTTGACCCTGTGAATATGTCCGGAATATTTATTATTTATTTATTATTATTATTATTACTTACTATGATCGCATCCAATATAGTATCCCTCCATACACTGTTTTTTATCGCTTTTACCTTGCACCATTCGGTTTGTAGTGTGTTAGCAGTAAATTGCTCTTGCATGTCGTTCATGTGCGCGTAAAAAGGCTTGGTTTATTTTACGTTTTTTCGTAAACGCGCATGTTTGCCAATGACTTCGGCATGCCTTTGTGACGTCAGTCTGTTCGCGTAGATTGATTTACATCGGTGTATTTCCTTTAAAAATCTTTAACAATATTTCGTAATTCGCTCAATAATTATCAATAAACATTATTTACGAGTGAGTTTAGTGTGTTACTTTAAATAAGCAAAACTAGGTACTAAAGTAGTAAAGAATCGTGAGCAATTCTACTTATGTTTTACCCACTACTTCATCATCATTATCAGCCTGTAGAAGTCCAACTTCTGGACATAGGCCTCCCCCATAGAGTTCCATGACGAACAGATTTTAGCCTTTTCCATTCACCCACTTCCCGCAACATGAAAAATTGTCGTTGGTCCATCAGGTAGGGGGCCTTCCAACACTGCCTCGCCGTTACTTAATCATTTTAAGTAGACTACAGTAGCATGTCCGGTACTTAATTTGAGCGAAAATGGCCTCCTTCAATGGATTGTTTCAACATTTTTGACGCGGTATATACCAAGTAGGTACTTGTTGGTAAATTTAGTTAACGTAACGTTAGCCCTTGGCTTTCTCTCGTCCTAATTGGGCCAAATTGCCACTGGCGTCTCGCGTCTTATCTATTTAATTTATCTATCAGCGAGAATAGCTTGACGAGATTGCAGTCCTAGCCTTAGGTAGATAGTACTTTTAAATTTATAAAGGGCTTTGGCGTAATCGTCATTTTCTCAATATCGTCATCAACAACCTAAAGACGTGTTATCATGTACAAAGGCCTCCCCCAAAGAGTGCCACGACGAACGGTCTTGAGCCTTTTCCATCCACTTACTTCCACACTTCCGCCAATTGTATTCCACTATCAGATCGTTTTTATTTTATTGGTTCAATTATGATGAATTAAAGAGTTATTTATCTATATACAAGGTGAGCTATCCCGAAAGGGGCTTATTCTGCATAAACACAATTGGCAATAAAGTTTATTTTAATACTTAGAAATTTTCATTGAAAAAACTCTATGCAAAAGTTAGCTGCTTTGGGGTCAAATCAGTTCAAATTCAATTATTCAGTAGTTTTAAGTAGTAATCTTGAATATTTTCACTTATTGTGACACAGTGCACAGGATGACCAAAAAAAAAACCAGTGTCGAAAAGCAAGCAACTATATCCTATAGGTACGATCCACGCTTCCATCTCGCGCATTTTATGGGTGATTGTTTTGAAAATGTCTGCCTTTGCCGTTGAGCTGAGGGTACACTTATTGCAAGTAATAAGCACGTGGCTCCACGCAACAAAGAAATTGCGAGTGCAGTTTTTTACCACCTTGATCGCTGGAGGCTAAGCGAAAAGTGAACACTTTTACTTACCCCTAGTATTTGTGGCAGTTATATTCACTTTTACGAACCGGGTTGGCCGGGTGGGAAGTCTCTCGAGTTTTGATCCGAAGGACCAATGGATATTTCTATTCGAAAAATGTGCCTTAACGGTGCTCAAAACGGTGAAGGAAAACATCGTGAGGAAACCCGCGGTTTAGTCAGCTCCGCGCGTGTTGACCACGTCTTTCCTGTGGATAAGAGGATAGTGTGGGTGCTGGGCAAGCCTTCTCCATATAAACATGTCCCAGGCACTACAAAGCCTTGTAACTAAGTAAAAAGTTCCACCTAACACTGGTTAAAACATTTAGAATATGTAAGCACTGGTGGAGTGGTGGTAGTGGCCTAGGTTTCTGATCCACAGGCCGTAGGTGTCCCGTTCGTGCACCAATAGATTTTCCATTCGGAAAATTTATACGCTCTATACTAGTGCTCTCAAACATCGTGAGGACACCAGCTTGAATGTCCTCGAACCTGAAAATTCGAAGACATGTGAGTCATGTGACATGTGCACGAAAGGATCCTCCAAGAGACGCACTTTAATCCTTTCACCACTGATTCTTCCACCGACGGCCATAAATAAATAAATAAATAAATATTCCGGACATATTGACATTCTGCTGTGGCGCACAATAACATTTCACGTGTTCTTTTTTATAAGTTTTTGTGTGTTACCTCTCTGTCTTTGTTTCATTTTTTCGCTCTCTATGTCTTGCTTTTATTGTGACGTGTATTGTGTGCCAAGTTTGTGAATAAATGTTTGTCTATGTCTATGTCTATGTCTATATTCACACGGCTAACTGATCCCAAACTAGGCATAGGCTGTACTATGGTGACCAGAGACTGATATATATAATAGATAAATATTTAACACCCAGACACAGAACAAACATCTGTGTTTATCACACAAATGTTTGTCCAGTGCGGGGATCGAACCCGCGACCTCTAGCGCAGAAGGCAGAGTTACTACTAACTGAGCTATGAGGCCTGTCGATATGCCATATGCCTTTTTGAGCCACCATACCTCAACCAGGTTCCTGACTTAATACAGGATGACCAAGAAAGAAGATAGGTCTAGAATAGATGTGACAAGACCTTGCTTCACTTTCACAATATCTGAGTACAAGAATTTGTTTCGCCTTCAACAAAAACATGTTCCAAACCACGAAACACCATCATTCAGCCCTACTTCAAAAATTGTAATAGCCATACTGCGGTTGCATTTGCTTTCTATTACACAAGTTGCACGGCGTGATTGCGTTTGTGGTTCTTAGTCGACCCTTAGCACTAGTTTCGTTTATGAATCAGTAGCGAGCCCAACGCACACCAATCGCGTGCAGGATTAAGTATTCCGTAGAGACATACCATGTCATCTAAATATGGCTAAAATAGTTTTTTTGACTTGATAAATTAACTATTTTGTTATTGAAAATAAGTAGCTCTGTCGGATGGGTGCAGTCAATCGTGACGAACTTTAATAAAGCAAGCAGCATAAAATTATCTCTTCTATATCTCTATGTAGGCACTTACCTATTATTAAACCGTGGTTCTTCTACGGATTTCCTCATTTCGGATCTTATCACGTAGTGAAACTCCGAGCATAGCTCTCTCCATAGCCCGTTGCGTGACTTTGAGCTTGTATATGAGGCCTATAGTTAACGACCAAGTCTCAGTGCCATAAGTCATCACTGGCAACACGCACTGATTGTAGAATTTCGTCTTAAGGCTCTGCGGTATCTGCGACGAGAAGATATGACGAAGTTTCCCAAACGCTGCCCATCCGAGTTGGATTCGTCGGCTGACCTCTTTGTCGAAGTTGGACCTACCTAGTTGAATAGTCTGACCCAAATAGACATAGTGGTCTACACCGGCGTGCTATAGGTCATCTAACATATGTTTTAAAACTATTTCAAAATGGTCGTTACGTCTACTGCAGATGAAAGTCAATATTGAATTTGAGTTTTGAAGGCTCACGATATAGTTAAAAGTCAAACTCAAAATTGACACTATTCGGAAGGTGTAAGGATAAATTTGAAATAAAATTCAGAAGACATATCGCACTCCGTTTGAACACGACTGAATTGAAATTGATGAAATTGGCTTCTATTCGATCATAAAACTCAGCATGTAGGCATACAGTACCATTTAAATATGGTAAAACCTTATGTGATTACTTGAATGACTTTATATTAGAATATTAAATTAAATTAATAAAACTAAAGCTTCTTGTAAGCCTTGCAATTAAAGTTGAGGTAAGTCCTCGTAAAAGTATTAGACATTTATTTTACATGTTTAGATGCTATCATATGAGAGCTTAACTTGTTTATATGGCTATAAATATAGGATTTCCGTATTCTTTATGTTATGGCTTTATTTAACCATGAAATAGGATACAAGTTTCAAAATAAGCTGGGGCTTACCCGTAAGGAATACTTAAAATATATATCGCGATATAAAAATAAGATTTGACATCTCGAGCAGACAGAAATATCACTATTATTATTACAATATAACGTACCTACTACTACGTTATACTGTAATAATGTATCTACCCTCATGCAAATTTACTTCATCAGTTGACAGGGGTGGTATCTTCAAAATTTAGGGGTTTAAGTCATGTCACTAAGGACTTGCCCACCCTACTTGTTAGGGTGACACCCTTAGTGTTACACCCTCGATTGTGTGACGTATAAAAGTTACTAGAATAATTCACATTTAAATTAAGAAATTACAAAGTAGGTATAATGCTTGAAGACGGCAGATTATATTGCAGCTAATTAAGTTCACGCAATCAATTATGTTCGCAACCAATTAAGTACACAACCAATATTCTCAAATTTAAAATTAATGGTTTTTATCCTTGAAACTCAATGATGTTTTGTCTTACCATAAAGTTGAATGATAACTTACAAATACCTTGTTTAATGGCCTGAAAGGTCGTGAAATTGCTTCTACAACAAATATACCTAGGCTGTGCATCTCTTCAAGTAGAGGCTACCTGAAGGTCTTTTTCTACTAGAAGTTAGGGCCTATCCCTTCTAGCAATGAACTTCTTCATCGCATTTGTGCAAGTGCATAAAGTACCGATGATCCGAATGACTCACGCACACCCATACAAGGAACAAGCATGTAGGAGCTGCGTCTGTGTTGGTGATATCATTTGGTGCATCAATGTGCATTCGTGAAAGTGATGTCACCCGGAATTTTAGTAACGTACCGACATTTTATTGGCAGTTGGCAGAAGCGAAAGTATTTACGGCACTTTCTTGTTTCAGAGATTCTTATGCCGCTTATAAATCTTTTCAGATACTGTCTTGAATCAAGGAAAGTATTGGTATCATTATTTTTCGCTGTCACCACAAACCAAGATCCTGAGCCTGATGTCACCCGGGTTCTCACTTTTCACCTGCATTCAGATATCAGTAAAGCAAGTTTAAAGTTTCGTCTAAACGGACAAAGTAAACGAAATTGAATTTATTGCATGGCGCGTGTGATGGGAACTAAACGCATTGGTACAGTGTAAGCAGAAGTTTTCCAATTAGTCTTCCTATAGTCATTCAACTATTTCTAAATGTTGGTTCATGCTACTTTTCTCCTTTGTTGCTTCTAAGAAAAGCTTGAAACAAGTGTTTTCTCGCCGTTAGCTGAACAAAAATTAAGTCAACAAGTTTTGAGTTTTCTCATAAGCAGGCAGTAAATATTCCTCATAGCTCTCCATTGTAAATTACAGTTGTCAATTCACACGGGGGTAGTGGGACTTAAGCCCGCGTGGGTGCTTCATTGTAAGGATTATACCGGGGACTTGATATAGTTATAATTCAACCATTTTTCATTGGTGCACTGCAGTACGACGATAAGCGAAGACGGAGAGATAAATCGACGTATTTGCATGTTGCTTATATGTATAGGGATTATTGACACTACACTTCTGTGATCGTGGAGAATCAATAATGTTCTCCCATTATACTGAATACTAAAGTGAATTGACTATTTATAGCTGCAAAAGCTCAGAATCATATCAGACAAGTCATCTGACTTACAAGCATAGGTAGTTTTAAAGTATCCAGGATTTACAGGTTTGTCAGGATCCGTCGACCAAAATTTAGTAGGTTTCTAAGTCCATCAATTATGTAACATATTTGAATGAATACCTATGTCGTCATTGTGATTTTATATACGACATATAATTATAATTGCCAAATTTTGATTACATTTTTATACGTATGAATTTCTAGGATATAGAAAACCTACTGATCGTAGTCACCTATGAACTAAACTATTGCGCCCATCGACAAATCTTAGATCAAAGCTACTGATGACCATCAGTCCGTTTTATCCGGTACCCGACGAGTCCTAATGAAGCCATTGCGAAGAACCGCCCACATAATGAGTTCATCATTAGCAGCGATCAGATTGGACCTTTCACTGTACTAACTATCCAGTATTCTACACCTCATTTGGCCACTACCGTACTGACTAGCACGTTATCTATGTCGCGTTGTCTTAGTAACTAATAATTTAGCTATGGGACTCTTCATGTGGATATTGCGAAAGCAGTGAAAGACGGACGATGTAATCGACTGATGAAATGAACAGAGAAAATAACACTAATTATAGATAAGTGAAATATAGGTCCATAGATTTCCAGAGCGGCCGATCTTGTGCGGCCAGCGGCTCCCAGCATCCGTTATTAGGTCGTCTTTCCCATCTAGTGGGGGGCCGTCCTACGCTGTGCTTTACCTAGTGTCCATTACTTTCACTCATATGTGGCGATTGGCATTGAAATTGTCCAGCCCCAAAATTGGCGCTAATTTGACAGCCAGTTCACAATTGTTTTAATGAGTATCTACGAGTTCATTGTTCTGAAGTTGGTTTAAAAATTGCACCCCTAATTAATGGAGCAGTTGGATGGCTAGTGTTATATCTAGTCTTTTTACCAGATCTGAACGAACCCACAAAACGTACTTATTCCGTATTTTTTTTCCGCAAATCGAATGCCTTTCCGCGAGTAGCAGGAAACACGATTCCTGACCAAAACACGGAACAGTTACAAAGACTACGTAGCATATTAGCACGCTAGCATGCTGACATGAAACAAACGGATATTTGCTAGCGTGAAAATGGCGTATCCTATGGAGTATATTACACACTCAACCATAACTAACGGCGGGTCACGTACGAAACACATCTGTCCAAAAGCTTTGCCACGCGGGCACCTAGATAAAAAGTAGCCTATAATCTAGATAAAGAAATCTAACCAAGTTTCATCGAAATCGCTCGAATCTAATGAGAATATAAGACAGTTCAATGAGAATATAAGACACTAGTTGAGTTGTTATGGCGTGATGAACCACAAACATCGAAATATCACCATAACTTTTTTTTTTAATACAACTAATGTGGCTAATTTGCATACGGCTTAATTGTTGGTAAGTGGTTACCGTAGCCTAACCTCATAAGCTCTGGCATCTTTAATAAACAGTCAATCCAAGAGCACTGTATGTAGGTAATAAATAAAATTGCAATTAAATATTTTTTATATCGGAGGAGTTTGTCCGTCTATCTAAACCCGTTAGAATCTTTAACTTTTGTTAAAGTCGTGTATCTCCTTTTTCTATACTGTGACTCCACGCGAGTGAAACCGCGCGGAGAGGATGAAGATATTTTTTCTACTTTGGCAGACATACTGGCCTCAGATCCTGCCCGTTCATTAGTAAAGCTTAACCGACAAAGGCATCACATTTGCATACACACAAAGCAATTCATCAGGCTTGGAAATGCACAAACAGACCTGCTACGGAACCCTTTGATAACTAATCACATAATGTCGTATTTACGTTGGGGATGCCAGACAAAGGTTTCTTAATTGAACTAGGGTGCTTTTAATTGGCATATTTAGCAGTGTGTAACATTTCAACGGGTTATTATTTGTATTGCAAAGAATATACAAAGCGATTCATAAATGTATACATCCCGAAAAGGGGTTATTCGATCAACTAAAAGAAGAGTATTAGCAAGAAAAACATAAATTTTTGAATATATTTTTTTTCAATTCAGTTTGTAAAAGGGTTTATTTAGGTTGGGGCCTTTTATAATTATCTGTTTTTGATATTTATGAGAAATTCGGCATTAAGGTTGCTACTTAAAACAGCTAATTCAGTTTGTAACTGATATGACCGCAAAACAGCAAAGAGTTTTTACAATGAAAAATGTCTAATTTGCTAAAGTCGTAGAACAAACTTTATTGCCAGTTGGAATAAGCCCCTTTCGGTATAGCATACAAGTTATGAAAAACCTAGTATAGGAAGTAACGGTATCGGATGGGCAGCGTTTGGGAAACTTCCTCGTATCTTCTTGTCGCAGATATCGCTGTGCTCAGCAAGAGCGCTTCAATAGAGAAGGTGTTGATGACGCTTTGACGCTAAACTATGGATTTTATTATAGAAGCTTATCTTATCATATTCAAGTTTCTTATGAAACTGCAGCACGGAAAAACATTTGTAGCAAATGGAGGTCAGTGACTCATTAAAAGTGGAAATAAACTACAAATTATTCAATAGGCATTCAGTATCACGCCCTTCGACTAACGATACGTGCTCAACCATGCTCATTCAATTTTATGCCCAATTAATGCAATTACGATACATTGCGGAAGCTCCAATTATCCATCGATAAATTCTAACAGCAACCAGAGTAGGTAACATTCCTATCGTAGATCGAGCCGAAACTTCCATGAAAAAATGTATAGTCGAATCAGTGCTTGTTTTTAGTGTCACTGATTCTTTCTTGGTCATCTTGTAGTAGGTCAGTGATGAGTGGTGCAATTGCCTAAGCGTAATGGCAATGAAGTTCGTAACTTTGGGGGTAATTTTAACAGTCTTAGCAACATCCAAAAGGTTCCAAACTTGACAAGGGAAATGTTCAAGACCTTAGCTTCTTCCTTTTCATGTTGGAAAAACTTCAGATGTCGCTATAATTGATAAAATCATACTTAAAATTGCGATCTTCATTACCATTTCGCTTACGCAATAGCCTGGCAGGTTGAGGTATAATGGCCCTGAAAAGGGCCTATCACCGTCGGTAAATGAAGCAGTGTAGTGAAAGGATTAAAGTGCGCCTCTTAGCCTCTTTCCTTTCATGCATATGTCACATCTTCGAATGTTTAGCTTCTTCTTTCTTTTTGTTCTTTGTTTTTGTGAATCCTTGGAACGCAATAGTTCTAGCAATCAATCTAGCAGAAAGTGCAAGGCCGTGGTCGAGGTAGAGCCGTTTAGCGACAAGCAAGCAAACACACAAAGGCACTGTCCGCCAACGCAGTGCCTAGTGCCAGAGTTTCATCTCTAGCTATACTACATCGTAATATATGAATTACATAGATCAACACTTCGTGCTCTGACTACAAAAGTCAAGGCAGACGTGACCAGCATCAAACTGGTGGATTTGAATAAATCACATAGCATCCACTCATTTGTTAGCACTCAAGAGAAAGTGTTCGATTCCTCGCCCCGACGCAATCACAGGCCCAATCTAGCTTTTACCGAGTTATGCTACGTGCTCATTTCTCTGTCAGCATTCAGAATCCCTGTTTCATCACTGAAGCAGCTGGTTTAATGCGGACGTATGCCTAAGCCAATAATTAACGGGAATAAAGATAGGAGTTAGGCAGCAGCGTTCCCTATCAACAATAGCTTTATCTGCGCTCGCAAATAAAGCCTCGCCCGCATGCCCTGCGTGGCGAGTATGGGCGTCGCGCTGGGGGAGGCCTATGTTCAGAAGTGGACATCCTACGGCTGAACTGGTGATGAATACGCGCAAAAGCTCTTAATAAGAATGGCGCTTCCCGTGGATTGATCGAGATGTTCTCATTCGTCTACGTTTCCTCCCATTGCATCGGAGTAGCAAATTTCACTTAATCGTCGTTGTGACTGTCCTTGTCAGAGCTTGGCTATCGGCACATAAAAAAGTTATGCAGAGAAAGCAGAAGGGGTTTTGATACCATCTTATTAACGACTGTTTTCACACCGTGTTGCTACACTTTACTAAAATTACCAGTTTTACAGGCACTAAGATTTCGATAAAGATGTGGCTTTCAATGTAAACATGTCGTGACCTGTTGCTAGTTATATCATTTTTGTAGCTGATTGCAACTAAGTAGATCCGCCATACAGACAGACAGACGCGGTGGGGGGACTTTGTTTTATAATATGTTGAGTTATAATATAAAAATATAACGCGGGAGGGAGCAGCTTCTAGGAAATCAAAGCTTTGGATGCAGTTGATTTGAATTCCAGAACAATAATTGTACGCACCGCTTAGGCTTTCGACATGGCCATTCTCTCGACACCCCATAATGCCAGCACCCGAGGCGGCTAAGTAAGGTATTTGATGAGAATTGCGTTGAAATGATTGCAACAACCCACGCCACGTTTACGTAGAAAGCAGAACCTAATTCGAAGAAAAGCTCAGAAACTATAGGTTTAGAAAGAAAATGTCGTAGAATTTTTCATTGAACAGACCCTTGTGTTTGATGCAGGTGTACGATTTTCGAGACTATTAAATCTTCACTATAGTGGCGACTACATAAACAAAACCGGTTTATCAAGACAATTTATGAAAGCTCTCACTTTCAGTGAGTTGAGAATGTAAAAGTTCCAGGTCTACACGTTCTTGCTCCGAACTTTTTTATAGGGCTGGTAAATAGGCACCGGCCAACTGCTTTCTATAAACATACTGCCCAATTGCTATTATTTAAACTGTGGTCTAAGTTCAGTCACGAGCGAAGATAATTTGAGTTTTGGCATTTGGTTGCACCTCACAAATCACAATGGCACGCACGAAAGTAACAATATTTTGAATAATTTACATACCAAAGCCCACAGCTGGCACTCGGACTTGATTTTTTCCTTTTTTTTATCATATCCCAAACCTTTTGTCGCTGGAGTAGGTATTTGAACCCGTGACCTCCCCTGGTATGGGGATGGGCTAACCACTGCTCACCAATTCGACTTCCGATTAACGTCGAAATTCTTCTAATGATTTTTGTTGTGAGAATTGTGTTAGAAATAAATCTTTCGTTGCAATTAAATTGAGTTACCACCCTCAAAATAATGAACAGCACGGCCTAAAGCATCGAACGGTTGTTGCCTTATTTACGTAGGTATTCGAAAAAAAAAATAGTACTTGGCATCGTATCGACAGTAACCACACAATAAAATATTTCTGACCACTTCGAAATAGGTAGGTACCTACTCATATTGTGAGTAGTATCGAATACTGATTTTAGTAGGTACTTTATAAGAATAGGCATTAGGCAGGTGGTAGGAACGCCCCTCGCCGGCCGTTCTGCAGGTGTGAATTGCCTACTTTACCGCAATGGTCATACACTGCGGGGGGGACGGAACGATTGCAAGAGTTACACGTCACTTTGGCGTATCCACAAGATCTATACAGATATGGCTTTGAACTAAGCATTGTCTTGATCTTGACCACCGCACGCATCTTACTTTACTACTCATACACAGGTGTCAACTGTTTTGTTGCGCTCATTCAATTAGCATTGCATACTGCGAATCACTTCCTCTCATTATGACGCAAATGTGTAACCTAACCTGGCATATTTCACCATATCGGTAATCTATATATATAAAGGAGTAGTCCACTCACTCACTGACAGACTCATCACGAAAGCTCGGAAACTACTGGGCCGAGGAGTCTGAAATTTGACACAGACATTCTTTAAAAGATATTATCGTGCAATAAGAACGGATTTTGGAAAATTCGGCTCCTATAGGGGTGAAATGGGGATTGAACGGTTGTATGAAAGTCCTATGTTTTTGAAGTTAGAGACATCAAAATCGGTTATCAGGTAAATAGTTCAAAATAATAAAAAACCAATACTACTTTTTTTTTAAAACAACCCTCAGGGTGTATAAATAGGGGATGAAAGTTTATATGGGAATTCTTTATCTGTATAGCCTATACAATTGAAATTTGGCACGCAGGTTCCCTATAGAGAGTAAACATTTGATAAGAAATAATTTCACGAAAATTCACCCCCGAAGGGGATGACATGTTTTAAATGTTGTATGGAAGCCCCTTGTTTTTCAAGTTAGAGACATCAAAATCGGGTTTTAGGTAAATTGACAAAAATAAAAAATACGTTTATTAGCATTTTTCGAAAAACAGCCCTTAGGGTGTGGTAATAGGGGATGAACGTTTATATGGGATTTTTTTATCTTTTAAGACTATTAAATTGAAATTTGGCACGCAGGTTCCCTGAGGAGAGTAAACATTTATTGTTAAGAAAGATTTACGAAAATTCACCCCAAAGGGGATGAAACGGGGGTTGAAAGGATGCATGAAAGTTCCATGTTTTTCAAGTTAGAGACATGAATATTAACATGCAGATTATGAGTTTTATGAGAAGCAGGCCTTGAGGGTATTAACCCTCAAGGCCTGCTTTACGGTGACGGGATGGTGACGGGACGGTATGTAGAAGTAGGTAAATAGCTGAATAATAAATAAGTGTTAGTACTTTGGTAAGGATAATGGAAACGTAGGTTTATACAAACGCGGACGAAGTCGCGAGCGGGACAGCTAGTCTATTACATATAAATATCATTGAATCCCAAAAACCTAGTCTAGAATAAAAATTTCACTAGCTTCGCTCGCTGATCAAAAAGCCCTGCCTTTACTTGTATCGGGCTAGTTCCATTGTGCATGCTGGTCTAGCTATTTATTCTAGGAATATAATCTGTCAGACTACAAGCGGATATTATCTTAGGCCCAGAATATGCCCGCGAATCGTCGCTAATCCCGATTTGGCTCAAGCATAGGTAACTAATATGCACATTATATTTTGTAGGACGTACAAATTTGTACACTCGCGTCTTGAAGACCAACAGTTATTATCACAAATCGTGTCTGCAAACCGAACTTACTCGCGCCAAATATACCAAACGGTAAAAACTTCGCTTACACGACCCTTTCGCGCCATTTGTCACACTGCGCTCGGGCACCGAACTCAAAACGAAATCAGACCAAAGATTTTAGAGGTCCGGCTTTGAGACCTTTTCCGACATACCTATACTTATTGCAAAACTAATGTTAAGTGCATAATGCTTCTATAACCGACAAGACTTGTATCGTATGGTAGGAGCTTTATAAAGTTGACCTACATAATAATGAGATAAAAACAAGCTCGCAAGCTCACGTCCACAGATTAACCCTGCATTCTCCGGTTGCGGTGGCGAAAGGTCGCGCAGACCGTATCACGACATCTGTCGGATAAAGCCGTTATTATTACGTGTCATCTACCACTTTGTCGCGCCGACCGATGACTTTATCGTATCGATTTTACTGCAATACTCTTAAATCGTCGTGAATGAAATAAATTCGAGAGGAAAATAAATAAAGACGGTCAAGTGCGAGAACTCGTGCTCTGAGGGTTCCGTACCATTGGTCGTGGGTTCGAATCCCGGTCGTGCACCAGTGGTCATGGTCAGAAAACAAATATTCTAAGTGTAGGAATTGACAAACTTATATTTGCGGTCGCTCACTTAGTAATTGTATGACATTGACCGCAAATATTACTTTGTTTCCTAAAAACCTTCGAAATTCCTCAATTTCAGACTTTTCCCTTTAATTGTGAGGAGCTCCTAGCATTCTAAATTTCAGAATTGTGAGGATCTTGAATTACTCTAGAGATTTTTCATTTTAGCCATTTCCATACAAAAATTATACGTTTATTGCCATATCTTTTTGATGCATTAAGCTAGAGTTGTGATTTTTATACGTGGTATAAAATTCAATTTATACCACCTATTAAGGGTTATACACACATCTGTAGATAAATACCACCCGCGATGTATCACTTGACAACCCTTAGACGCCAACGCATCATTCACCGCACGTCCGATAGGGCGGTCTATCAGACCCTTCATTGTAGCGCATCTACGACTCAAATGCGATCCATAATTACCTGTGACATGAATAGGAAATGAGATTTTGTCTTTGATCTGTGAGACTTTGAATGTTAAGTTGTAATGCGTTTGAATTGAACATGATGAGTTGAGCCGATTTTAAAAGTAATTTATACTTTGTGTATTTGGCTATGATTTTTTTTGTGAGAATCAATACTTCCATGTCCAGACCGTTTAATTAGATTGTTTATAATTTATCTCATCTACATTTGCTTTCATTATCTTTCTGCCCTTATCCTATATTATTTGGGGTCGGAACATCATGTACTCTTCTTCATTTTCACTCTATCAGCCGTCATGTCAGCACTTTCCTTGTGTGAAAGTGGATATCCACTTTCACACAGTTCATCCATCTTTTCTTTGGCCTAACTCTACTCCTACATCCATCCACATTCATATCACATGACGTACTTCCCTCATGGCATGCCCATACCACGCTAACCACTCCTCAACTTTTCCGTTACTGGCACCACTTTCAAACTTCCTCTTGTCAATTCATACATTATCCAAACCCGTCACTCCACATATCCATCTTGAAACCTATTTGCCTAAATTTTGAAATTCCCTGGCAAATTATTGTCAATTTATTTCAATAAGCACTTCTTTCTATCGAGAAATACAATTTATTGCGTTTTCAAACATAAAATGCCTATTAATTTTGTCAATCGAAGAAAGTTATCTGCAATTAAATTGAATTTGAATGCTCAGCCTCATGCTAAATTTATAACTGTCTACTTGGCTGAGTAATCATAAAGAATTATAATTAACATAAGCGTAGCTGCGTTCTATCTTTGAATAAACTAGGATGAACACAATAAAAATGCAAATGGAACTTTTATTATCCTCGTATATAAAGATTTATAGATTTTGTATAAACTGACAATTTACGGCGTCCGTTCTACCTGCGTATTCTATTTCAATTATATTCCCTTGCGTCATACTAACTCTTGAGATATCTGATCACCATCATTAAAATGAGTTGCTAGTGTCTTAACACCATACTTTATATCTGGTGAGACTTCATAACCACTTCCTATCAGGCTGATAATATGTCTAACTAAGTAATATAGATACTTATCAAGAAAAAAAATGTAACGGTAAAAACGTACAGCTATAGAGAAATTAACCTTGCATCATGTAGGTAATTACTCATCTCATCATTATGGCATCTTAGGACACCGGTAGCGAAAATGATGTAAGCAATCTTGATCCAAGGAGGAAATGAGAAACATTTCCCCTATGCAATCACCCCATACTTCTACATAATAACAACACTAGGAAAATTGTTGCTGCAGGCTATAATTGAAACGGACTAGCTGGAACACGCAACATTGAAATCGAAAAAAATAGACTCAGTCTCAACTCTTTAAAGTTGAAATCTGAATTGCGGAAAACTGTAGCATCCACAGGGAAAGAGTAAAGCGCATGCGTGCATTTTGGAGGGAAACACGTCCACAGTGTTGCCATGACGACCAGTTGTAATGCACTTCGGATTCTTTGTCATTGTGGAGTGTTTGAACCCAAGGAAACCTGTAATAATAAATATTGAAGTTCTTTGTCTGCAATCGTGATTGTTCTTTTGAAGGCCATTTTGCGTTGCGGTAAGTGTCAGTAACTTAATATATTTAGGTACCTACCTATTTTAATTATTGGCATATTAGTACTATATTATTCCAGGCATTTCAATTAAGTGCAACTTTCTGTGCCAAAACGTACTATGACTAGGTAGGACTAACGCGAAATCGGTAATTGCTCATATGTATTTGGGTCGCGATTTAATAAGCTTCTTGAATTCCCTTATAAATAATAATGGTTCTTAATTTCAATTTGAGACAAGATAATAAACCCAGTGTGCCACTTTGAATAATACATTCAAAAATATTTTAAGAAGGTATAACGTCTAAATACCTAGGTATGATACTATTTGATGATTTTACTACATAAGTGGTTTGTTATTTGAGCATCACTAACTAGCGAACACTTTAAACCTTCTTAAATTATCTACTAAATAAATTGGCGATTAATGTGTTTCTAGCGATTATAACTTCAATAAAATTTCTAGTCTCCATTATGATAATGATAATTATACCTAGTAGTATTTATACCTGATATACTACTATACTATACTACTATAATCTAAAAGAAAATAAATATAATCTCGGAAATAAAATAAAATTACAAGTAGCTAAAACTCGGACTAATTATGGTAAAAAAACAATACTATCAGAGGGAGCTACATTATTTAACAATTTACCAAACAACATAAAGGAATGTGAAAATTTGAATGCCTTTAAAAATAAACTTAAATTACACGTACATACTCTGTAACAATACATACTATGCTTTCAATGCTTACCTATCTAATATTAAGTAACACTAAAATAAAAACATACCTTTTTCATAATTACCTAAGTACCTACCTACTGGCTAATTTACTGTTTCGTTTTTACAAATTGAATAATAATAATACATGTATTATTTAGTTGGTTAACACTTCATTTTTAATGTTAATTAACTAGTTATAATTTAGGTTAGGTACCAGAGGCTAGAATATTGTAAAACTTAGATATAATCGCTCATTATGTATCTCATTTTAACCCTGTGTTCGTATGAGAATAAAGTTCTTTAAACCTATATACTGTTAAAAGAAACTGAATACGCGCATTGAGGCTTAAAACCAGGAATGCGACGTTTGTGTATTGGATGAGTCAATTAGACCCTCCCAACTCCATTTTAATTACAATCCTGGTTATTTTGCCCCTTTAAGAAGCCGACAAAGAAACAGATTTTACAAGCTTCTATACTAGGTGATTCAAAGAAGAAATTAAATTAGCCGAAAACAAAATTAATAAATAAAACCGTTTTTTTTCTAACCTTTTCGAATTAGCTGTTTTTGAACTTAAATAAAACGTACGAGAAGTTCGACCTGATTCATTGAGTCTGAACTGATTTGGCTCCAAAATAGCTGATTTTTACATGGTGTTTGTTCAGTAAAAAAATACGAATTTCCGAAGTTCTTATGTTCTGAGCTCGTGTTACTGTGCACATATTTTTTCAGGATTTGAACCTACCAACGGATCGAAAGACGAAGTACCTCGCACTAGGCCAACATGGCTTGCTAGAATGGGTACAATAATTTGAGACTCTGCGTCTAGACATCTGACCAGAGTTGCCGAGTTGGTTGGTATGTTGTGCTAGAAAGCTAGCGTTAGAAATGTTATAGCCTGCTTGTCAGAGCTTATTCAAGCTAATCCATAGTGAAATGTGCCATGTTTGGTTAATTTCTACGAATATGAATTTCAAACCTGGTTAGAGAACTAGGCTCTCCGGTTTTTCTGTTCTAAAATAAACGGAACCTTTTCTAAAGTCATCATCATCAGCCTGTAGAAGTTGGACATAGCCCTCCCCCAAAGAGTTTCATAACGAACGGTTTTGAGCCTCTTCCATCCACCGAGTTCCTGAAACCTTCACATTGTCTTTGGTCCATCGGGTGGCAGGCCTTCCAACAAGATGCGACGACGCCGACGTCTCGTTCTTGCTCGTAATTCGACAATAATAACGTTTCAAAGGCATTCGAAACTTTAACTTATTTAAAATTAAAATTTATTTGTTTTATTTGTTTTGTATATGGGTTTTTATTTGCCTTTTTCATTATTCATTAGCTTCCAAGTACCTTTGTATGCAGTTTAACACTATATACGTGCTACAACAATTTAACAGAGCATGAAAACCATTTATTCCAGTAGAGTGTTTCATCAGATACGACATGCAAATGTCTAAAAGTAGGTTTAAAGTAATGGAAAATAATTTATTTTGATCTCTATCGAGGCTTCGATCCCGTTAACAGGCTAGATATTTTTGTTCTGTTTCAATTGCGAAATAACGGTGGATTGTTGGCAATTATAACGATTTATTAGAATAATCGATATTCATTTTTATAATTGCTTAGGTCTGTGGGACCTACTGCATTACCAACGGGTTAATTTTTTTTCTTACTTCTATTATAAATGCGAAAATTTAGATGGATGGATGGATGTTTTTTACACAACCATGCCAAAACGGCTGAACGGAACTGCATGAAATTTTGCACAGAAGTAGGTCTGGAATAGCACATAGGTTTTTATCCTCGTAGGTACCACGCGAGCTATGCCGCGGGCGGGAGCATGTAAATAAAACTGATTTTGATAATTTTTAAATTCAAATTTTTAACTTTCATTACCAATGTCTATACTTCCTACCTATTTACAGCAAAGCTAAGCAAACAGCCCAAGTGGCGCCTCGATTAGCGCGCGTGCGCTGTTACAACATAATGCTAGCTACCTGACCACCTGATTACTGCGTTCCACGTTGTACGACTAGATGGCGTTAATTTAAAAAGGATTCGTACTTAGAGTAAAATTATTATGAAATATTTTAAGTGAAAAATTTTATTTTACATTTCATATTCATTTATTTCATACCAGACTGGTCAATTCGATACACACTATCACACAATTTAATTTATGGTTTTTCTGCTTTCCTAATCGAATTTCATTAGCGAGGGCTTTGTTGTCATACAGTAGAAAAGTTTATAACGAATACTTTAACTATTGAGAAAGTTTTTAAATGTACCCGCATCTGTTATGTTTTGCTCGTTACGAACAATATTTTAAAACTTTATTATAAGATAATTATTTTAGTTCTCGTAAGCGATTTGTAATCTTTAGAGAATTAATAAAGATCTGAAACCAAATTATTCTGAAGTCATACAAAATTGCAGCACCTACTATACCTACTACTTACATTTCTGCGGTCAAACTATGAACTCTGAAATTCCAATTACCTACCTTTTTTCTAAAGCTGATCTATATTCATTTGCCTACAGATTGGCGCGCACCTATGAACGACGAATCAGAGGCGGCGCGGGCCAGGCGCGCGCCTGCGCCCCCGCCGCGTCTGCCCGCGCGCCCCGACCCGCGCCCGCGCCTCGATTCCCTCCGTCTGCCCGCGCCGCCGCGGCTCATCAGACCCTCTGAGCACCTAGCTATAGTGGCCAGGGAGCAGAGGCATCAGCATCTGGTGCCGGCGGTGACGGTGGTGCAAGGGCCGCGGCCGGTGATGCCCCCGCCACCGCCGGTGCCGGTGCATCGGCATGTGGCGCCACCGGGGATGCGGATGCCGGCTCCGAGGATGGCGCAGCCTAGGAGAGAACAGGTAAGACTTAGTAGCATCTTCAAACTGAGCTTTTATAACTCTGGCCTTATTCTTGAAACCTTCTTGTTCGAGGTGTTTCTTGTATCTCTTTCTGTTCTGAAAACATTTGGAAGGTTGTCACATCGTCGTTCACCCTGATGATGATGAGTCTAGCTATTAGGTACTGGAGTAATACCTTGGAGTAATAACGTGCCAATAACGTTTCGTACAAAATGTTTGGCTGTCATAGCATAACATGTTTGATTATCTTCTCATACCTATATGGGATATCATCTCACTCACACACTCTCTGGGACCAGCTCTGTCGAAGACGTGTTAATATGAAACACCAAATCATTTTGTACGAAAAACTGTCAGCTTACGTCACCGTCCAAACAAAATCGCAAAGTTGATAGTACGGGGTAGATCCCTCTGAAATAAACAATAACGCTCAACATTGTTTATGCTATTCGTATTGGAAAAATACAGTTGCAAACTCAGGAAGAGTTCCGAGAATTCTTCATGCAGAATGCGGTGCATAATTTGTTTGCTGCCGTAACGCGGGAGCCGGTTGCATTCGTAACGGACCTGCTTTAAATTAAGCCTTTTAAAGCCCCTCATCTTTTTATGAAACGTCTTTATTTTGCTCATGAAACAGGCTTTTAGGACGCGTGCAACTGTATCCTCATTTTCCTGATTACGTGTTGGCGGTTTTCCGATTTAAATTCAGTATCAGAAGTACCAGTAATATAAGATTCGTATTCGATTCGTTCGATTAGTTTTAATAAGATTCTATTGCTACCGAAAAATAGGCTAAACTGTTATCCTAATCCCATACTTTTCAGATCTCTAGCAAGGTGTGCAAGTGTCCATCCCTTTTTTTTTTTTTTTGACATGACACCCGGGAATGACACCCACAGTCACCCCCGGCACCCTCGCAGGTGCTCGCGACAGCACTTGCCACCAGTGCCGCCGCCATCCCGGGATCCGCATATGAGCAGCCAGAGCCCCCGCTCTAACCACCCGCGGATTCACGGGGCAGGCGGCGCGGGGCGGCCGTTGTTAGCGCCCCGCCGCCGCCTTCTTCTCCGAGCGGGATCGGCCCTCTCCCGATCTCGCTCGGCGGCCTCTTTCTGAACCATTACGGTCTCACAGAAAGAGGCCACGGCCTTCCATGCCGTCTCATCTGCCAACATAGCCGCGACTACACTTGGCAGAGAGAGGTCCGGCCCGATCCTGTTGGCCAGGATTCCGCGTTCGTCGCACCACGCTGAGCAATGCTCCAGCGTGTGCTGCGCGGAATCCAATTCCCACCCACAATGGTGGCATTGTGGTGTCGGTTCGCATCCGATCCTACTCAAAAACTCACCAAAGCAACCATGCCCGGTAAGTATCTGAGTAAGTCGATAGGTGACGTGCCCATGTTCCCTCCCCAACCAGTCTTCGAGGTCTGGCACAATAGCGCAGACGATGCGTTGGCGCGAGCTTCGCGGCTCCTCGAGCCGCTCGCGCCACCTCACGAGCGCACGTCGGCGCTCCTGCACCCGCACTTCAGCAGGCGCAACCTCACCCGCATCATCCTGTCGAAGACGAACGTACACACGTGCGTCCATCTCCGCCAGGATGTCGAAGGGCGGAAACCGCGCCAGGATAGTGGCCGCCTCCAGGGATATCGTCCGATATCCCCGTGCGATTCGGATGGCTATAGGACGCTGTAGGCTATAATAAGATAGCCTATAGCGCCTAACACCCGCCAGTCTCCCTGACCAGACGGGTGCTCCGTAGAGAGCCATCGATCGTACGACCCCCCGTAGAGACGGCGAACATCTTCCCTAGGTCCCCCGAGATTTGGTAGCAGTCTGTGCAGAGCACCCACTACCCTCTGAATCCGGGGGACGGAGCGGCTGAAGTGCTCCCCGAAGTCCCAGCGACTGTCCAAGATGAGGCCCAGGTACTTGAGGTACCGCCCCACCTGGACGTCGACGTCACCCACGCGAACCGACAAGCTGGGTGGTTCCCTTCCCCGAGGGAACTTGTGGAACCACAGCGCCTCGGTCTTGTGAGGCGCTATCTGCAGACCCAGCTCGTGGATCTTGTCCACGACACATGCCACCCCAAGCTCGGCGAGCCCTTTGGTTCCGTCGAAGGAGTCCCCGCCAGCTAGTACAAGAGTGTCGTCCGCATAGCAGACGACATGTACACCGGCAGGGAGATCGACGCGCAGGACCGCGTCATATGCGAGGTTCCACAGCAGAGGGCCCAACACGGACCCCTGCGAAACCCCACAATACACCTCCCTCTGGTGCAATGCGCCGTCCCTGCCCACATACTGCACACATCTGTCACGCAGGTACGCGCCAACGATGCGCTGCAGGTAGAGGGGCACTCCGTGAAACACGAGTGCCTCCCTGATCGCCCTCCAGGGCAAGGAGTTAAAGGCGTTAACGATGTCTAAGGACACCGCCAACACCCTCCCGCCCCGGGACACTACCTGGTCTGACAGCATACGGACACGAAGAATCGCGTCCACTGTCGAACGCCCCTGCCGGAAACCATACTGGTCGTCCGACAGGTTAAGTGTCCATCCCTGCCCTGGCTACGCACACGCATGTGTCGATCGAACATTTAATTCCCATACTGTTCCATGCCCCAGTACACGTGTGCCGTTTGGAATCCATTGATATTATGACTATTTATGACTCATCAAGTAAAAATAATAAATTTTGTTTGCAAAATTCTGTTAAAAAGTAAATTGAATAAAACATTGTTCTTGAAATGCGGTATAGTGGGCCCGTGGGCATAATCCCCAGACACTTCCCGTTTGAGTCATTGACGGCTTTCTTATTGTAATGAGCTTATAAGTGGGTGCGAGCGGACACCACAATGGGCTTTCATTTTACTCAGCCATCTCCTGTACGAGGAAGCAACAGGATGGCAGATTTGTGTTAATTGAGGAGTTGAGATTCATTGAAAAGTTAGTAGAACAAAACTACAAACAATGTCAGATTAAGGCTCGTATATGTGTGAGGGTCAAAACGTCGCAACGCAAATTTGATAACAAATTTTCGAACTGTCATGACTAAATTCACGATCGGATTGAGGCGTCAATCCAATCCTTATATTCAAATCAAGCATACGCTTGGGTAGTATTCGTTGACTGTGGGTCATAGGAGCATAATTATGCCCAAAACTTTAGCAAAAAAGCTTTCGCCACACATTCATTCCAACCACGAGTGAGGTGAAGTCATCAGCTGTCGCAAAGACAATAAAACTCATCGTAATAAAAAGGAAATTTGAAAACGACCTACTTTAGGGCACCACTGACGCGGCGAGACGGGGCGTGGCCGCACCTTGGCCGATATCTACTGTGGATCACGTTGCCAAATTAGGTATATGTGATAAAAGTTGGGGAAGATGTTGAACCGATTACAAACGGTGAGCTATGTCATCTTAAACTCTATTTCAAAATGCTTAAGTATACTGATTGACTTTGACGGGTGAGCGATATCGCCGATATCGATGACGTACCTATCGCACACTCACGATGTTTTTCTTTACCATTTTGAGCACGTGACAATGCGCACATACACGTTTCGAAAGAAAAATCCATTGTTTCCTGTTCGGGATTCGAGCCCACGACCTTCATCTAAAATCGAGGTGTCTCCCACTTTGCCAACACAGCTCTTACTTAAGTTGTAGCCCTGCCTGATAACTTGTGTCTTCACTACTCGTTTATACCGCTACAGAATAACATCAAATCTCAATTCGGAGCACGCTAATACAGAACGGTATGTGTACTTATTACACGTTACTTTGAGATGTAATAAACGCCTCGTCATCGCGAGTCAAAACAAATTATCTCGAAATAAGGCGCGATACACACGCTTCTAATTATAGCTTTCTTATATAACGCTCAATTCTGCTCTGATAATTTCCGGTCAAAAACCTATATTTTTTTCTCTAGAATGTTGTTTTATACTGCCATATATACTTTGGCTTGCTTTTGGGATGATTCATGGTCTTTTGTTTCTTACCTATCACTTTGTCATTCTGCCTTAGGTCAGTCACTAGCCAGTCTATTATTCTAGTGTTGTTATTTTCTAGGCATTTTGAGCAGTTATTAACAAAACAAATGAGCAACGAAACAAATGAGGGTCTTTTATTGAGCTCTGTAAACTAAAAGACAGTGACTGACAGCAACAAGAACCGTTCGATAGTTTATTACGAGCCTTATTTCAGATCAGCAGTTGACCCAGTAAAGGGCTCGATTGCGTCCCACTTCCAAACCATTTGATTGAGTATCGTAGTGAGAAGTGGAGTGAGATAAGAATGGTCATTATTTGTAGGGTGTATGTAATTATTGTTTTGTTGTTTTTGATGCGTGTCGGCTCGTTTACTTTCTGATTTTATTTTCGGGTCGGTAACGGTCTTAAATATCTCCTACTGCAGCTTCTTCTAATATTTGATATCTGCGATTCAATTCGTATCTTTAGTCGTATTAGTCAAGACTGTGAACTAATAAAGTTCTTCTGAAGTGACGAACGACGCTTCGCACGTTGGCATTTCAAATCAAGAATTCATTTTTACTTTCATCATCATCATTTCAGCCGTACGACATCCACTGCTGAACATGGCCTCCCCCACAGACAGAGCGAATTCCTTATCATGTGAGGGGATTTGCCCATACTCACCACGCTGGCCATGCGGGTTGGTGAGCGCCGTTAGAGCTATCGTTGTTAAAATAGGAGACGCTGCTGCCCATCCCCTATCTTTTTTCCCTTAGTCGCCTTTTACGACATCCGCGGATAGGTAGATATGGCCTATTCTTCAGCCGGGGCCACCACGGCCAACTTTTTACTTTAATCTATATGAAAATAAAATCAGTTTGGTGTCAGTTTGTTGTTGTTGATGAGTAACGACTTAGAATACTTAAGTACGGATCTCGGCTGGGGCGGTTGCCAGAGTAAGATTTTTCGAGGAAGGCATCACCTGCAGGGCGGAAACGCAAGGATGGGACGACGTCGTCGACCCCGCACCGCCGCCGCCGGGGTCGGTGTAATTTGTGAAGTACTGCAAGCATTACTGTTGGCGGCAGAATTTACTCTGCACAAAGAGCCCTCCTGCACTAAACCACTGTTTAAGTACTTTTCAAATTGAATTCTGCTCTAAGACTAAACTTGATCCGTCCTACGTCGACTCGCGACAATTTCTTGCGCAGACCTCAATTTCAGGAATTGAGAGAATCTGGAACTGCCAATTAGGTACCTGGTATTATGTGTAGTAGCCAATTAGAAATACGTGTTCGTTTGCAAAGTAAGCATGTGCACGATTTGTACGGAAATGCTAACAAGTGGAGAGGTGACCTCGCTTACTGTAAAAGGTTTCTGTGTCCCGTGTTTCTGACATGGTTTGGTAGGTACTAATACCCATTCATCCGGTTGTCAATAAAATTCCAAATAACCCTTTCCTTATAATTACTTACAAACATTATAACAGTTTCTAACTACAAAAAAGTAGATTATCAATGTAAAAAAATTATATATTTCAATCCGATTAAAATATTTTTCTTATATTGTGTGTAGAGAAACTCCGAGGTGGTCCTATTCCTATGTAAATTTAATGTGTATTATTTCTGTAATACTAATACATATCTACGTAATATAGATTATATGTAGGTACTCGTTTTCCTATAGGTAGGTAATAGTGTTTTCCTATGTAGTCGTTTCCACCAAAGTATTGAAGATTTGTCAAAAAAAATGTTTTTACATCTGACTGGCTGATATCTTAGTATGTAAGTACGATACGAAAAATATTGTCAGTCTGGCGTTAACTCTGGCAGCGGAGTGAAAAAGAACACTTACTAAAGGCAAGCTCACATACCATTTTCTTCATCCATCATAATAGTACAGCATGTATTGCCCTGTTGTCTGACGAAATATGTATTAATATGAAAACATTCACCTCTAACCGTTTACATCTCCAGACAGCTCATTCATCACAATCGACGCTGTATCAGTTTAATAGATTTGAATGGGGCATATTAATAAACATGGTCGGGGATGCGTAGGCGGCGATATATCTATTGCTTTACTATTTGATAGTTTGTCAGTTTATCGAGTCGTCGACATAATAAATAAGGGTGCTGTATACTGAAGCGACGCGTCACCATGTGATGTTTCTACTACATTTTCGATTAGGGAGTTTTATCAAACATTCGCGGTCAATAACAAGAGTTAAGCTCTCATGTTTTGTAATAATAATAAATTAAAGTCTCTTCGTTTTTTTTTATTTTTCTCTTTCATGTGCCTTTTGTATATCTGGTTTTCAGAAGCACTTTTCTTATATAATCGGTACCTTTATTAACGTGTAGTCGTGACGCTTCAACGTGACATGCCGTAAACAGGAGTGGAAACTAAAGTAAATATACACGTACGCGTGTTTTAGTTCTGATTTGTTGTACGTAGTACCTTACTTTATCTTCAGTATTATGATAGTAACTGTCGGCTTATCTATGGCATTATAAAGTGCATTAGCCTTTTAATTGTGTATTGTAGGATCACACCCACGTGGTTTCTATGTACGGTATATTAATGGAGTTTCGTAATTTATTATGTTAGGAACTGCTTGGCAAATCTGTCTCTGGTTGAACAATAGTAGGTATTTATACAGGCGGAAATGGATAAGTAGATATCTATTAATTTTATTGGTTTTTGGTCCAAGGAGCATAATTATTGGAACAAGTAATACCTACTACCGCATCGTGCGTGATCAAGTTAGTCAGTAAATTCAATACCTTCAAGTAACTCTATACGAGGATCAGCTCCTCGGTCCGTAAGATTTATTTTGTGGTAGGTACTACCACAGATAACATAATACTATGTACTACCAACAACGGTACTACCTACTGTTCACGAAACCTAATAAGCGGTAGGGTTTTATTTCAGTTTTATATAAAATCGTTAAGTATTTATACGGAAAATTTGTAGTAAGAATGAGGTTGCAAAAGATTTTTGCAAGCATCCTCTGAAAATTTTAAACTCACGAATAAGTTCAGTACCATAAAAGGTTTTTTGTACGAAAAGTAAGAAGTTTTGGACCTATATATTAAAGGAAGAATTGCTGCCCCGAAAATCTCTTTACCAAAAAGTGGCGCTTGTAAATTCGTGACCCAGCGAATTTAAACTTCCTTCTAATTTACGAGAATTCGATTCAGAAGTTAAACATTGCTCGTTACTACAAGGAGAGGTAGTAAAGCTTGTGCTTTATAGCGCCTGTGTTTATAAGTACTGCAATGTTTACGCGGCCGCTTTCCAATGTCAACGCATAATCGCCCACGCGCCTCGCGAGCGTCTGATTGACAGCCAATGGCGCGTGCGGTTGCGGTTCCACTGTACGATACGATACGATATTTCTTTAAATACTTATTTATACTTACGAATATCAATGCAGGTCTCCAAGGTGTAGGTCAGTGGTTTAAAGGAAGGCCAACATTTTTAATTTAAGATTTTTGATCAGTGTGTCAGTCAACTTGGTGAGTTTTTTTCCTATAAGATTTTTGCATTTGCTAAGTGCATCCTAGAAAGGTTTGTTTCTCGACGAGTAACACCTAAATATTACGTAAGATGTTTACACATTGGGGCAAAATTTACCGTCCAGTTAGCTACACTGTTATAGTTTAAACAGTATTGTTGAAGAGTGTGATTAGGACGTCAATGGGCATCCAAAACAATGAGTTAGACATTAACTTTAAGTTTGGTGCAGAGAGTGTTCAATATGTTATTGACCTAAATAATTGAATTACCTATCTATTTAATATTATGACACTGACTGACAGTCGTGCCTGTTTAGTTCTGTTGCATTTGGCTCTGGCTTTCCCTTTAATTCCGTAATTGCTTAGGTAACCCAAGCGAAGCTTTTTTTGATATTAAAAAAAAATGTTTCAAAGATATATTTAAAAATAGATATATTTCGATAGTAATCAACTTCTCACTCTCTTAGCTGCTATAGAAAGGTAAACTTAATCCTTATTTTGAGTAAATATTATTGTTCTTTTGATTTTAATTTTATTTAATAAAAAAAGAACACCTAAATCATCTGAGCATCCTCTGCTGTATTTCTTGTTCAGAATATTGTGATGAATCTCAGATATACCTACATAAAAAGTTTATTTCTTGCTCAGAGCCGGTAATATTGTGACTCGGAGATACATAAAAAACTTATTTCTTATTGAGAGCGGGTAATACCGTGATGAATCTCGGAGATACATAAAATGTGGGTAACTTTGTATAAAATAGTAATATCGTATCGTGTGTGGGAATGGAAACAAACATAACAATAATGCGCGTGCGTGTGCAGTCATTATGCAAATATTGTCTTTTACGAATCTCGATACAATGGCTATACAACCGCAGTGGGTAATGCAAAGGAAAGTATTTTGCTTTTGATATGGTAATCATTGTAAATTGTGTGACAGAGTAGGTAAATAAAAAAAATGTGGCGCAGTTCTTTAATATCGGTATACAAGATGATTCATAGTTTTAAACCAGCGCAGCGGTATACCAGAAATTAGCGGAAAAAATATCTCGATGTGTTCACAATTTTTTTTGATACTCCTGAACACCACTCATATCGATGAGAGATAGGCTCGTATCTTACAAAAGTGGTGTGAGGGAGTTTGAGGGAAAATTAATAAAAAAAGATCTATTCAGGTATAACTTTAATTTTATTTTATTTCTCAGTAAACTTAATCTAAGTTACATTTCATGGGTTTGGGACCCTCTTTTTAGTATAGATATTTCGACAACATATTCTATGAAATTTATGCGAGAGCCCTTTCAGTGTGAGTGAAAACGACTAATGAGAAGAGATGGCCCACCAAACACGGAAGACATGATGTAAAAACATGATAGAAGTAGTTGCTTCTAGAGTTGAAGCTAGGCCAAATAGCGCAAGCAAGAGGCCCTTACCCGCAGCTCTGAAGAGAGCGTGCATATGATCCGATTGACTGACTAAGAATAACAGGGATAAATAAATAAATAAATATTCCGGACATATCACACACGGTCAACTGATCCCAAACTAGGCATAGCCTGTACTATGGGTACCAGAGACTGATATACATAATAGATTAATATTTAACACCCAGACACAGAACAAACATCTGTGTTCATCACACAAATGTTTGTCCAGAGCGGGAATCAAACCCGCGACCTCTAGCGCAGAAGGCAGAGTTACTACCAACTGAGCTATGAGGCCTGTCATAGTTTACTTTCTTTGGTCCCATTGTTCTAAGAAGAGCTGTAATAAAATTGTCAGTCGATCGGTCATCCGCCTCGTTCATTTTATGATTTTTCATACCAATAAATTATTTTCCACAACTTTGTAATGAAGCGTTCCATTGTTCAACTCGACAAAGAACTCATTTACGCTTAAAAATTGTAATATTTAATGTTTTACGTAATATAATGACTATGTTCTCATGCTCTGAGGCTCTTGACCTATATTTTGAGGCTTTTAGCTTTTTACAAAGGATTTATGATTCTTTCAACATAACTCTAAGCGACTGTTATTTATCGGAAGGCGGTGTCACTACCACGACTCCAGCAGTACTCTATTGAATTAACTGTAACTTTAGATCTTCTAGCAACTTTAAAAAACCTTAGATAGGTATATAACTGTATACATGACCCGAAGCAGGAAACTTGAGCGGTTCATCATTTCAGCCGTACGACGTCCACTGCTGAACATGGCCTCCCCCACAGACAGAGCGAATCTCTTATCATGTGGGGATTTGACCATACTCACCACGCTGGGCATGCGGGTTGGCGAGCGCAGTTAGCGCTATCGTTGTTAAAATGAGGGACGCTGCTGCCCATCCCCTAGCTTTTTTCCCTTAGTCGCATCTTACGACATCCGCGGATAGGTAGATATGGAGAGGCCTATTCTTCAGCCGGGCCACCACGGCCAACTTGAGCGGTTGATATCTTGTTTATCTAGGATAGAATAGGAGGAAATAGAATAGGATCAATATAGTAGTTATGTGCATTGAAAATTAGTCGCAAATCGGATTACGCGCGTACTCTTAGTTTCCAACATAAATTCATCATGTTGTCACCACCCATTCTGAATGGGTAGGAAAGGTTTCATTAGAGGTAGGGCACAGCGAGATTTTCTCGCTCTAAATTGGAGCAGCCCGCCTGGGGAGGTACCTCCGCCTTACAGAAGATCGCAGCCAAATAACATTATTTGTTTCAAATAGTGTTGTGTTCCTGCGGTGAGTAAGGTTGCCAGAGCTCTTTAGGGGGGGAGGGGTTCGGCAGGCAACGCATTAGCAATGCTCCAGGTTTTGCTGATGTCAATGGGCGACGGTAACCACTTACCATCAGGTGGGCCGTAAGCCTGTTTGCCTCCGTATAACATTAAAAAAAAGGTAGGTTGACAGTAGTACTGGTGAAGAGCACAGACTAGTGAAGAGTAATAAATTACTTGGCGTCAAAGCTCGACAAGTACCGAGATTTGTCAAAGAAAACTAGGTATACCTACTAAACGCAAGAAAATTCAGTGCGAATTTTCCTAAAGCAGGGTATTATTATAGTTTGCGAAGCATAATGTTTGCTCTTCGAAAACTGAGCTTGTTGATAATTTTTACATCGATATATTATAGCGAGATCTACATGAATGTGTGATAAATCATTGATATGTCATATAAAAGTCGTTTCAAAATGATCCTTACCTCTACTGAACAAAGTAAACTTTAAGTTCGACATTTGGTGGTTTGTGATATAGCACAACGATATCGCAAGTTCCTAAAAGACAAACTCAGGAGGAGGTAGGGCACAGCGAGATTTTCTCGCCAAATAACATTATTTGTTTCAAATAGTGTTGTGTTCCTGCGGTGAGTAAGGTTGCCAGAGCTCTTTAGGGGGGAAGGGGGTTCGGGGTCGGCAACGCGTGCGTGATGCCTCTGGTATTGCAAGCGCTCATAGGCTACGGTAACCGCCTACCATCAGGTGGGCCGTAAGTTTGTTTGCCACCTCAGTTGTATAAAAAAAAAAAAAAAACTCAAAATTAACAAAATTCAGAATACGTAAGGATCATTTTAAAATAAATTTTTAGTGATATATCGCAGCCTATTGGACACGGCTTCACATTACCGAACCAAGTCGAAAAAGAAAGGAAAAGTTCTCTGAAGTAAGACAATAAAGGTTTTGTCCGCTATCCAAATCATCAACAGTAGGTCTAGGTATCTATATTAAAAATCTATAAAAAAATAGGTAGGTATCTATATAAGTGGAAATCGAAATCACATAACGGAGAGCCAAGTATTGTCAAATGGCCGCATGCTTCCTAGCGATGGTTGATCGAAATGGTTCGCAATTAATGCTCCCTCTGGCCATGTTCGAAAAGACTGTCAGAATTAATCCATGTGTATTTTTTTGCTATCTCCAAACGTTATAATTTATGACACATGAATATTTGACTAGCGTTCAACAATATTGTGCTAGTGGCAGAAATTTAATTTTGACGTCTCATGGTGACCAGTGAGTAACTTACGAGCATACGGACTCGGGACTCTTGGTTCAGCGGGGGTTGAAAATTTTATTGAAATAACATCACGTAGTCGCGGTTTCCACTAGTTTGTCAAAACTCTGGTCAAAAATTGTTCGGGATAAATAATATTCTGAATTCGATCTCGATTGGTCACAAAATACAGCCAATAGTCGTGTTGGTGAACACCATCCTCAACGGCACACATAATCGCGCCTACACAATGATAGCGCAATCAAAAATTAGGCAGAGCCAATCCATTCATTTTCTGATCTAACCCTCAAGCTACATTCCCAATTACCAATGTAATTTACGATCGAATATCTACAATCGCAGCTATCATTACAATCGAATCGATTCGCAATCAAATTAGAAATCGGACAGATCGAGACGAATTATCTGTAACGTGTGCGATTCGGTTGCATAATTTGATGAGATATGTTCAATGTAATTGTATAATGTGGTCAGCTGTACATAAGCTTTATTGTTATCTATGGTATAGATATCTGTAGTAAAAATATCTGTGGAGAGCTTTCCTTAAGAAACTTTTCCATAGGGGGTTCCTTGTTTTTGTTGATAGATTTAGGTATATGTTATTCTGTAGTATGGATATTTGCAGTAAGATTAGCTATGGAGAGTGTTCTTGGGGGAGTTCCCAATAGGGGATTTCATCAATCAACCCTTAGGGAATAAAGGCTCTCGAATGGCAACCAGACGACACAATGTTGGAAGGTCACTGACGACAGGTTGCGGCAAATCGGTCGATGGAGAAGGCTTATTTCCAACAGCGGACTTCTGCAGGCTGATGAATCAAAAAAACTTTGGGCTTTTGTTAGATAGTTTCAATACTGTCTTAAATTCGTTGAATCTTCAACTACATCCGCGTTAAACCATGACCACAGACCACAGCGTCATAAACGCGACTCCCACGCGACGGCGCGACCAATCATAAATTGGTGTAACGACGTCATAACCTTGTAGGCCCCGGTCATAGCACATGATGCAGTGTTCCATTTATGTACAGCCGTCCCACGCACACAGAGAAGCATCTCTCTTGCATCCTGAACATATACTGCAAATCGATCATTCAAAAGCGTTTTCTATTAAGCACAAATTCAAAAGAAGAAGAGAATCTAAGAACCTTCCGCCTAAGGCTTCACTTGCTTGGTAACCGATTAAAAATAGCCTATATACTCAAGGATAGTGTAGCTTTATAAGTGAATAAAATATTTTTTAGAATCGGTTCAGTAGTTCCAGAGATTACCCCCTATGTACAAAGTATTTTTACATACCAGGGTACATCAGCAATTTAGTTAGTATACAAAAAATGGCCTAACTCATACTTTAATCACAGTTATAGGCACTTAAGTAGTACAATAAAAAACTTCTGCCTGACCCAACCCAATAATTATTAATCATCTTTTTTTGTTCTTTTACAGGTAAGCCCAGATTTTTTTAAGTGGGATGACTAAGTATGGTATGCAAGTAAGTAGTTTGTTGATTTATCCAAATTTTTGATGACCATCATCACTAGCCTAAAGAAGTCTATTGCTGGACATTGGTTAATTCCAACGAGTGTCACCACAAACTGTCTTGAGCCTTATCCACTCACCGACTTCCCGCAACGTTCACAGTGTCGTCGGTACATCGGGTGGGAGGCCTTCCTTCACTGCGTCGTTGTCCGGTTCGTGGTTGCCGTTCGAAAACCTTCCTTGATTTCTGTATTGGAACAAAATGGCCATGAGCAGACTGGCTCTACTGCACTTTAGATTTACTATGCCTAGATATATCACTAGTTGTTGCGTCTTAGGAACATCTCCGGCGATTTGTTGATTTGGTTTTATGTTTGTTTATTATTTATACAAGGTGATTCATAATATGTATTCCATCCCGGGCTTATTCTACAACCAATCGGCAGTAAAGTTTGTTCTACGACTTTTGGAAATTCAACATTTTTCATTGAAAAAACTCTATGCGAAAATTTGCTATTTTGGGGTCAAATGAGGTCAAACTCAATAATTCAGCTGTTTTCGGTTACAATCTTGATTCTGAACTTCTTGTACGTTTAGTTATTAGTTTTAAAGATATACTTTATTTACAGAAATAAACTTAAAACTAATACAAGTTAATATTTACAAAATACACAAGATGATAAAAATACCAAAAAAACTGCGAATTTAAGAAAGTTTGTGAAAAAAAAAACAAAATAATAAAATGAAAATATAGATGTTTTTTTCGCAAATATTATTTCTTTTTGTTGATAGAATAACCCCCTTTCGGGATGGTATACATGTTATGAATCACCTTGTATTATGTTGTTGTGCAAATCGCGACAGGATCATAGGATAGCGAATGTTTATAACGGCCTACGCAGTTTTGTTCCATGTCATCCAATGCTCCACAAATCAGACTCAATTAAAAAAACCAAGTGTTTTAGAGACTTTAGGGTGTATAAGTAGACATAGAAATTTATTTAATTGCCACCAAAACACATTTGCACAACATTTTACAATAAACATTATAATAAAAGAAACAAGAGAAAAAGTAATGTAAGTAAAAATTATATATAGGTAATTATAAAATTAAAATCATATATGTACATAACAACCTTAAAAAGTAGGCATGTATCTGCAAAATTAAGTGTTGCCTACACTCATTTGCAGCGGTGATAAAACTGAATGCTGTTTACGCCGAAGAAAACCGAAGAACCGTGGCACTCTTCGGGGGAGGCTTTTGTCCAGCAGTGGACATTCTAAGGCTGATGATGATAATGATGACATGTAAGTTTATATGAGCTGATACAAGGTGATTCATAATTGATCGAGTGATAATAAATAGGCCAAAAACTGTTTATTTAGAAAAAGTTCGGAGAAACAAACTCATAAAAAAGTTTTCGCTAATATTCTTTCTTTTAGTTGATAGAATAAGCCCCTTTCGGAATCAACTTGTAGTAGCCGACTCTGGTGAAGTTTGTATAAGTCACAAAACGTTTATCCAATAATAATAATAATCTTAAGTAGGTATGAGACTTCGAAATAATCGACAAGACGATGAACCTACCACAGCTTTCATTACTTTCCGGTACACGATGCCAATTAATAAACTTCCTTAATGTTATTGAAAACGTGTGATGTACAATTATCGATTATTATATCGATTGCAGCTTGTTGCTCGTTATTGGGGTGACCACACTTCCAGAATGGCTAAGGATAAAAATAAAATAAAAATTGAAAAAAGAAAAGAAATAGCTGACGATTTTTCCCAGGAATGGTAGACATTCTCTCAGGATACCCTGGCGATCAGATCCGTCGAAGATATTTATGGGAGGTTGTCAGAACCATGTCCGAACAAGTACCGGGCAGATGGAAAGTTTTATCGTCCCCGGTGGTACTTGTGAGGTACTTACAGCATTTACAAAGATTTTCATTAAAAATGAAGTAAATATTTGACTGTCTCAACATTTCAGAGCAGATGGTCAAACCATTAATCATCGGCAAGCAGTCTCGGAAGGACAGTGTCAAAAGTTCATTTTACGGACCCATTTTCATACAGTCGTAAGTTCGAGAGTTTTTATCGTATTCAAGACAGGTCCAAGAATTTAAAACTGATCACAATTATTTTATTTTATTTAAATATTTATTGTGTATAATGCTTATAAAAATGGAAGATAGCATTTTTTTATACTAAAGTGGTATACAATCTTATGGCTTACCTGTAGGTAAGTGGTTACCGTAGCCTATGAATGCTTGTAATACCAGAGGCATCACGCATTCGTTGCCGATCCCGAACCCTCCCTGGCAACCTTACTCACCGCAGGAACACAACACAAGGTATTTGAAACAAATAATGTTATATGGCTGCGATCTTTTGGAAGTTTCCCCTGAAAGCAGTTTTTTTTAGTTTTTAAAACGAAAACACGTGAACACGTAAGTTGTATGAAAGTAGGCCCGAATTATGGTCTGTTAATGATATTGCACTGGTGTATGGCCATAAAATGACGCATTGATTTTTTGTCCCGAGGTGGTCGTCCTGTTTATTGAGCTGGGTATTACTGTAATGGTAGTACGCACTTTACCTTAATCATTATGTTTTATCAATTTAAACATGATCCGGGTATGCTGTAAAATATTTATTTTACAGCATATGTACATCACATCTAGTAATAGTGTCATATAGCACATCTAGTAAAAGTGCTCCTTGGGCGATTTGATTGCTCCACCCGGGCAGTCTAGTACCATTGTACCACAACACCCAGTCCATCTCTGAGTGTTTTGAAAATATTTGCAGATCATGCAGCATTTGTCCCACAGGGCATCAAACCCATAGCTCTGCGTAGCTCAACTGCCAAGCCACTGAGGTCGCCTATTAGATGCTTCATCATCATCATCAGCCTGTAGAAGTCCACTGCTGGACATAGGCCTCCCCCAAAGAGTTCCATGACGAATGTCAGACTGGCCTCATAGCTCAGTTGGTAGTAACTCTGCCTTCTGCGCTAGAGGTCGCGGGTTCGATCCCCGCACTGGACCAACATTTGTGTGATGAACACAGATGTTTGTTCTGTGTCTGGGTGTTAAATAGATATCTATTATGTATATCAGTCTCTGGTACCCATAGTACAGGCTATGCCTAGTTTGGGATCAGTAGACCGTGTGAATATGTCCGGAATATTTATATTTATTTATTTATGTTCTTGAGCCTAATCGCACCACCGACCTCCCGCAATTTCCGCAATATCTTAGTCCATCGAGTTGGGGGCCTTCCAACCAGAACCTTTAAGATGCCTATTAACCATTTAATAGAAGCAAAGTGAAGCTCCTGAAATATACTAAACTTTCGCTTCCCTAGGAAGTGTTGAGAAAACAATTAATTGGGTAGAAATTAATTGCTATTGTTAATAGTGTCTGTACACGAATCGGCTACGTGTACAAACATCGTCTTAATTAATGCTTGGACTCTGAGCTAATCGAAGAAAGGAAAGTTTATTTCAAACACATAAATCAGCAAGTAGGATGCAACTTGTAATACGAGTAGCATTATCAACGATTTGTATCTAAGCAACTTGCTTGTGGTGTTACTGACACTTTCTTGGTCATCCTGTTTAGGGACCAGATTGATGTATGGTGTCCCTGAAAAGGGCCTATAGCTGGCGTCGGTGAATGAATCAGTGATTAAAGTGCACCTTGTCACATGTCTTCGAATTTTTAGGTTCTAGGACATGCCGGTTTCCTCGCGATGTTTCCCTTCACCGTTTGAATGAACTAGTATACCGAACATAATATATGTGATATCGCTATGCATAAATTTATAAGACGTAGTTCTTTGCGTTGTGTTGTCCTACGTCGTTTTTTCGATACGACGTCGTATCGGGTTGATGTGCGTCGCTTACTTATGTAAAATCTTCATGTAAAGCGCATAAATAAGTGCTTTTGAACCATGTTATTATACCCACCCAAAAAAATTAGGTACATACTAGTGGTGTCCAGCCCACAAAGTCAAAGTCAAAGTCAAAAGGCATTTATTTCAATAAAATCACTAGGATCACTTTGAAACGTCTTAGAAACTAGGTGAAGCCATGCCTGTTCCTCGCGACCAAGCCTAGAAGAATCAGGCAACAAACACGGCTTGGTGCCTATCATTTTTTTCGATGATCCTTTTTCACAAAATGGAATTTAAAGCTTCAGTGTGGTACCGATCGAACTAGGTGAGGCTCAAAAGAAAAGTTATCTAATTATAATCCCTAATAAATAAAAGCTTATAAAAATGTGAAAAAAAGAAGACAAATGTGAGCTTCAACAAATGATCTAAGGGCAGCACACGCTACACTTGATGAAATATGTACCTAATGCTTCTATAAAATTGAATAATACTTAAAATATGATGCAAGCAAAAACTGTAACAGTATCATATGCACAAATTAGTAAGTTATTTACAAGAAGGTTCTCAATATAATTTGTACAACATTGTAAGTACCTCTGAGCCTTCGGGTCAGATCAGCCCTATAGTTTCCTCATAAACAATCGCTAATAAATATTCATTAACTTAAAAAGGTCGATCGAGCGGTGCTGCCAACTGGGCTTTGGACAAAACTCCCTAAAATTGCATGAATTGAAAAGAAAATGCAATCTCAAAATACAATTTATTAAACTCCTGTGCTTTATAGAGGCTCTTGGCTCTACAATGTAGAGCCAGCCAAGAGGCACAAATTCTTTGACCAAGATGTAGAGTCGACATCTTGGTCAAAGAAATGTGCCTTCGGGTGGCTCGTCTTACCGGGGGTACGACTTTTCAGAGATAGGCGAGTGAACAAGTAAAACAAGCACCAATTTGCTCATAGAAGAATTCGTTATCGAAAAACCTTTACGGAAAGAACATTAAAATGCTAATGTCAAAATAATGAGCAATAACGAATTACCTAAACAATCGGAATTTTGCCAGATCTAGGCACTAAAGCACTGCAGTTGGCTACAATAACGGTTATATTATCGGATATGATTACAATTCGAGCGCAAAATCTCTTATGGAAGAGCATTGGCTACTTCCTTGTGATGATTTCACTTTACACAACCATCTCTTTTACTAGCCTCATAGCTCAGTTGGTAGTAACTCTGCCTTCTGCGCTAGAGGTAGCGGGTTCGATTCCCGCACTGGACAAACATTTGTGACTAACACAGATGTTTGTTCTGTGTCTGGGTGTTAAATATATATCTATTATGTATATCAGTCTCTGGTACCCATAGTACAGGCTATGCCTAGTTTGGGATCAGTTGACCGTGTGTGATATGTCCGAAATATTTATTTTATTTTTATTTATCTCCACTCCACGTAAACTAAAATTAGAATAGAATAGAAAAATATTTATTTTGCGTCACAAATGAAACAAATGTTAAAACAAATAAAATATAAGCTTAAAAACTAGACACAAAAACGGTCACCACTCAGCTGGTGCCGCATAGCACAGTGGAGCTGCTGCGGCGCTGGTTTTCAGTGGTGCCAAGTCGAATCGAAATTAATTTGTAGAAACTAGCATTTTCCTTGAATGCGAAAAGCCATTGTAACAGTTAAATACCATATCCTACTAATATTATAAATGCGAAAGTTTGTGAGGATGTTTGTATGTTTGTTGTTCAGTCACGCCCAAACGGCCAACGGATTTGGATGAAATTTGGCACAGAGATAGATTATAGTCTGGATTAGCATTTAGACTACTTTTATCTTCGTACGTACCACGCGAGCGAAGTCGCGAGCGGAAGCTAGTACGTATATAAATATATAAATAGGAAGTAGGTTCTTTAACCTTAGTACCTACCTTTCTAAATAAAGCTGCTCCTGCTTGTTTGAAATTTAAGGTTTCAAACAAGCAAAACTTATTGGTTCGAGTAGGTATGTATTATTAGTGTATGAATAAGCAAAACCGCAGGTGAAAATAGTACCTAGGTAGTCTCGGTCACGTTCATCCATTGTGCGTACCGTCATGCAATTTTTTTCTTTGTCACATATTTATTACGACGGCCATTCATTACCCTAGATACGCGTAATTTACTACTGCTTTACCCTGCCTACCCTGGCAGTCTTGTATAGATTTCTTCATAAAACCTTTCTATTCTACCTTAATGGAAAAAATAATAATAATAACAATTGAAAATTAAGTTACAAAAATTTTATACTAGGAATGAACTCTGTTTTCTACGACTACGACTACAAGTAGAAAACAGAGTTCAGATCACCAATCAGGGAGCGTGCCCAAAAGGCTAGCGACGTTACATTCTTCTTATTTATCGGATATACTCCTTGGTACTTTGAGTAGTTACCTCAGCACGACTTAGGTACTACCATTCACTATGCTATTAAAATTAAAAACGCGTTTCTTATCTCGTGAAAGCACTAGAGACAAAAGTAAATACAAAATGTGGTGTAAAGGTTTCAGATAATTCTGTATTTTTCACTCTGTCCCCTTCGGCCTCATGAACTGATACGACTCCCTAGCGGCTCGATAACGTCAGGAAATTGTGCTTTGTACAGATAGACATTATTCCGTATATATTTTAACATACCCGCCGGCGTTGTGATGTGATATCTATAGGATAAAATCTATTAGTTGGATTAATGTACTGTCACCTCGATTTAAAAGTGAGTAATCGAAAAGTGATGTTAAGTATTACAGGATCGATTTAAAAAAATAAGTTCTGCATAAAGAAAAGTATTTTTTTTTTTAGTTTTTGCAACAAGTTTTCGTTAAAAAAAAGTCTGACATGTATGATGACTTTGTCTATAGTTTAAGAGAACACCTACAAAAATGTAATTATTAACATTTTTTTTATACAGCACAGTCATACTCTATTCGCCCATACCTATGACTCTCTATACTACTCACTCTCTATACTAATATTGCTCACCGTTAAAAGTAGGTGCTACTGCGAATGCGGACGTTATATGACTTTCATCGCTAGTAAACCGTAACTTTAGTACTTGGAACAATAATTATTTTCATGAAAGCGCACGTCTATCACGCTTACACCGTGAAGTTTGTTTGTAACGCCTATCCATTCAATTATGTTGGCTTGTCACCCTTCAATGAACTTGCGCGGCTGTAATAATTATTTTGTAGTTTGATAGCCCTTATTACCTTTATACATTTACCTACAGGATCAGACCACTACTAGGTACCTAGTTCCTACCTAGTAAAAATTGATTTTTTTTAACGCGCTTATATAGATTTTTACGTTTGACCCCACATGATGTGGGATAGGGGCAGGAAGATGATGATGACGTAGCATGAATAGAGATTATAAAAAGTATCCTAAACCACTACACACATACAAAATACTGCTAAGGAATCTTTTCATTGCTATCCCAGATCTAACAGTATACAACTTTAACTAGGATGAGATGCGTTTCAATCGTTAGCCGCAGAAACATTTTTGTTTCACATTCGGCTTCTTTAGCCCCATCTAGTGTCCAGATAAGCTATCTCCATGTCTCATCAGACCCTAACAAGCGCATACAATGCACCTACAATAGTGTAAAGTGCTTCACAATAGTGTAAAGTGCCATAAATGCCCTTGTGAAGGCAGTAGCAATGCTATTGTTGGATTTGAGAAATGTTTGTTAAGCTCGTGTTTATTTTATCTCTATTTCCTTGTCATATATTCTAGCTTGCTTGTAACTAAATTGCCTGACATTTGACGTAAAGATACTACCTACAACTAAATAACTGCTCTTCCATTCTGCGTATCATCATCATCAGCAGCTACACAGCACAGCTTGCCATAGGCCTCCCCCAAAGAGTGCCACGACGAACGGTATTGAGCCTTCTTCAACCACTGAATTCCCATGGTCCATCATCGGGTGAGAGGCTTTCGGACACTGTCCGGTTCGTGGTCGCCATTCGAGAACCTTTATTCCCGAACGGTTGTCGGTTCCGCAAGCTATAATGTCCTGTCCTGTCCCTGCCACTTCAACTTGCTAATTCTACGAGTGCTACCTATCAAGAACACAAGAACAAAGTGTCTTCCCCTTAAATAGAGACAGTAAGAAAAGTGTTAGTGGACACATTCTTAGTTGTAGTTATTGTAAAAAATTATGTCAATGTTAAATTACTTATTAGCCTACAGCATGGCTAGATTGTAATATTATTAGACCACATTATTATGTGTAAACTAATTATAAAAATAAAAAAAAAAACTTGCTCATTCTGAGATCTACGTCGTTGACCTTGGTTCTTTTACAGATTTCGTTATTTCGGATTTTAACACGTAGTGAAACTCCGAGCATAGCTCTCTCCATAGCCTATTCTATGCAAAGGAGTATATAGATCAAATCTTGTGTAATTGTTCCCATAATTGACGTTTGCCGTTGATATGGACCAGTTTAGTATCAGAGTAATCGACTGCCTGTCTTCCACTGTGTCAGTGGAGTTTCCTTCGTTATATCTCAGATTATACAACTTTTACCTTCTGATAGAGTATTGGAAAAGCTGCAAATTGGAGCAGCATTTTTCACGTTCCTGAGACTAGAAACTTGGCCTACGTAACGCTACTTGTACCTACACCTCTAATGTACCTTCGTAGGTCTAGGTTTGTAATAACAGGAAATCCTAGACCATAGAGAATCCTTTACTTTATACCAAACGTTTTTTTTTTGACAAAATAAATCGCAAGTTGAATTAAACTGAGGAGGTACCTAATTATGCAACTGAAGCATTTGGGCTGTGAAAACTATTATCACTTTTATTGAAAAAATACAAATCTTTGTATTTTTTTCCAATTCCTCAGTTTTGAAAGGTAATATAATAAAAATAAAAAAGCTTTTTATTTCAACTTCGTAATAAACCAACGTAATCATAACAAATTGAACTACATTTATATTTGAGCCTTTTGGGGTTGAGACCCTGGGTCCGTGGGGAAACGGGGCCCTCCGGGTTTTCAAAAAGATATCAGGACGTCTGATCGAAGCGACGCGTGACCCGAGAGCTGGCTCTTATTTGGCCCAGCGAATTAGCATTGCCATCCAGCGTGGCAATCCCGCCAGCGTCTTGGGGACGCTTCCGACTGGTAGTGATCTGGTTCAGTTGAGCTATATATAGATCGTTTGTAAAGGTCTTAAGGTGGCTCAACTGTTTCTTGTGTATTTTGTAAATATTAACTTGTATTAGTTTTAAGTTTCTTTCTGTAAATAAAATTTACTACATTTATTTACTTGATATTATTTTCGCTGTTTTGAAAGGTATTTATGTGAAAATATATACCTAACAGCGAATTGCAATACCACAAAAAGTAAACTAGATTCCGGAGAGCTTAATTGTTTGTAGCATTTGTATAAACTAGATTTTAATTTATTTTTCATAATCACTCACTAACTTTATCGGCTTGATAAAAGTACCTATGTCCGCCTCTTTCGTTTACTGGTTAGAAAAGGACAGATCGAGAAATATCGAGCCGATAAAGTTAGTGACTGATAATGTTAAGAGAGTATGATTGCAACCGATATCACAATCGTCATGAGCAACAGATTACCTGCGAAACGTCTGTATGCAAATCGATTCCCATGATATCGATTTCACGATACCAATAACAGTCTAAAGGGTCAACGGAGGAGGAAAGTAAATTGTAAACCGTGATGTACTTTATGCTGGAGCGATTTGTATGCGTCGCATCCTGGTAGTTGAACGTAGTTCATGCGCGACCAGGTAACTTGACCTTATGTTTCATAGATTCTGTATCAGATACCGGGTCATCAGTATCTGGTTGGTTAATATCAGTGGCGTCTTTAGTGGGCTAATTTGCAGCCGGTATAAGGATTGATGGATGGTTTGACGCGGAGTGTGCCCCGGGTTCACCCGGTCGTGGGTTAAACGCCCACTTTGCGCATGATAGCTTGTATTGATTTTGCAATCGATCACAAATCGTTCTGTCTGAAATAAGCGACGTAATAAGTGCAGTTTAACCTTACTCGGTTCTCGAACTGAGCTTGTAATAGCAGAAATACTGTTATACAACGTGATTCATAATATTAGTGTACCATCACGAAAAGGGCTTATTCTATAAACAAAAGCTATGTTAAGAACCTATGTTTAATACTTATTGCTTTTTTTTTTCTCTCTCTCTGATTTGGGAAATTGTACAAAATCTAATTGTTTTTTTTTATGCGCTACACTTTTGTATTCCTCGAATTTAACCAAATGCTAAATAAAAGGCAATTACATTGTTTAAAATAAGTACCTCAATATGGTCAAGTGTACTCGTAGGGAGGAAGCAATAACTTGCCGTAACACAGTTTTTTTAACTAGCACGGAAGTTAGGGTTTTAAACTACATGAACGCCAACTAACACTACTTGTAAACATAATAATTATGTACACATAATTTAAAAAATTTATTTGTGGAAATAAATTATCTTTATCTTTATCTTTAGCTAGTTTTGGTTATCATCTTTATAAGTTGTTTTTATTAAACGTACGAAAAATTCGACATCAAAATTACTACCCTATACAGCTGATTTATGCATAGACGAAATTACACAGAATTAAAAATGTCGAATTGCAAAGGGTGTAGAATAAGCCCCTTTCGTGATAAGATACATAAATATGAATCACCTTGTAACCTAAAGAATTTCTATCGGCTAATGGGTATATTCGGATGAAAAAAAAAATCTTCATAGATGTAAGTCCTTAGCCAATTACAATATTTTTACCACCTACATAGTTGCATATACTCAGTTGAGCAGATAGTACTATTTATTAATATTGATATCTGATTTATTGAACAGCACTTATTCGCAAAAAATACAGCGGTCTCTTTGAGAATTGATTTGTTGAAGGAGATAAGTACCAATTTACAGAAATCTTCTCATCGCTAAAGAACTATGTCATAGGAAGCTTTTAAATTTTAAGTAGTTTTTATTGATAAAAATTCTGTTTCTTCTGCCCGATTTCCAAGTCAGTGATCAATTGTGTGATCTCTGTACTTGTTTTTAGGCTCCGTTCTCCATTGACAGTGTCCGTTATTTAAAGAGGATCGTATATTATTGACCTCTTTGGCTCTCGATTTTCGGCTTTTAACTTTTTCATTTAACGGCTCTTCGGTCCAATTTATCGCCGGCTGTCTAGACCGTGAAAGCCTAGTCTTTAAAAGTGTTTTATTCCGTGTTTCACGAAGCTTTAGATAACATCTTACTTATTTATGAAGTGGTGCTATTTTCATACATTGGAGTCCGAAGAAATCCCACGTATGGAGTTATATAATGACTGCCAGGCATCAGATCCCAGTCCCTCTATCTTTACGAACTGGGCATGTTATGTTATCAGTTCCTAACAAAGTTGCAAAACCATCTTATATCAGGCCACCCTGTGCGCTATCTGAACACTGCGCCGCGTCGAGTTTCCTCATGCAATTGATTGCAAATGGACGGCTTCGTCAGCAAGTTCCTAGTTACTGCAGGTAGCGACTGAACTTTGCATTGTTTTAGGAAAGAGGAAGTGCCTAGATGGAGTTACGATGCTGTGCGGACCTACCGCAGAAGGCATAGAGCATTTATAAATCAATGCCTAAGGCACTTACACTGTGCTGGCAGTCGACAAGAAGAATGTGACCGACTTCGAGGACTGGTGCATTAGTTGCATCAATCAATATTCGGCTTTCCACTTGCTTATGGTCCTGACATACCTCTTTAGCTTCATTTACTCTCATCACATTCCTCATGCATGCTTGTAGTAGGTACTCTTATCCTGACCTTTTTCTAAAACGTCACCGAATTGATCCATTCTCACACTCGCTACATACATACCTACTGAAGCTCTACATCGCAAAGCTTGCTTGTCGTGTCACTGATTGTTTTTTGGTCATCCAGTAATAGGTCAGTGACCGGGATGAGCTATGGTTGTAAAGGGCCTATGACCGTTAAATTCCAATTAAGAAGAAGGATAACCGAATAAAAAAGTACGCACAAAAATCTTGGTCATGAAAAACAGGCGTAGCTAGTTTTCACTAGTACTTAGTCTCGTAGTCTAGTTTCTGAAGATTCAATATTTGCTTAAGTACTACATTTTCGTGCAGAATAAACCATCCTATATTTATATGGCCCTCCATTAATGTTATTTTTTTATAGGAATCATGTACTTGGCTTGAAATAAAAATAATCATTAGGTATTGTATTTTGCGGTCTAACCTTGTTACAAGCAATTAAATTGTAATGTTTGATGATAATTAAAGAAAATCACGACGTATATTTGCCAGTAATGAGTTACCTCACCTAATCAAAAGCTATAGAAAAGCAATTACAAAACCAGGCAATTTACAATAGCTAGATAATGAAACTACTGTAATAGACTTGCATTTCACGGTGCATAATTTTATGAACGTTCCCAGCAGACTTTCATAAGTTTCACTGCACATTCACTTAGTGAAGATTACCATCAAGGGCATTTCGAAAGGGAACTCTGAGATAGGGTCAGTTCCTTCAAGTACAGAGTTAGGTGCACGGGTGAAATTGTGTAGACAAGAAAGCGCTATTTTTAAAGAGCATTTACGTCCTTATCCCACGCGCTATCTTTTCGCACTAGTAGACAAGGATGGCATGCAATCATTTGCCACGGGCGACAATGATCATGTAGCCGATTATTTCCACAAATTTTAAACACCGTCCAATAAATTGGTAATCTTCAGCCGTTTCTTATGATATTTCAGTGCCTAGCTGTTCCTCTTTATTTGACACCATATTTGGCTTTAATTCTGCATAATTATAAATGTATAATTCCAAAATTTGTTTATATGTAGACAAGTTCGCAAAAAACCCTCGAATGGGCTATGCTTAAACCTTAATATTGGACAAGCCTAGTCGAACTTTCAATCAAGCATAGCTCAAAACCATCTCCCAAATGCAAGCTTTTGAATAAAATAAACGGCATCCAAATCGTTTGAGTTGTTTTAAAGCTACGCAAACATACACACCATATTTTAGTCTGGTGCTAAAAACGGAAATTATAAAGAACACCAAGCTATAAATATGCATAGAAAAGAAAAGCAAAAGCAAACTAAGCAATTTAACTGCCGATAAAATATCAATCTTGCTGTTTCACAAGCTTTCGCTACGCTCATCAACAAAAGCCATACCTTAGCAAGTTGAAATGGCGTACGGTAGATAGCAAAAAGCTGCCCGCGATAAAACGAACTTGTGCATTCGCTAAACAAAGATTTATCTCTCAAAGCCGGCACCCACATTACAGCTACAAAGTTCTTGTTACAACTATGCAGTACATTTAGCACTAGTTTCTAACGATTTTAAATCGCTAGCAATGTCTAATTTGAAACAATTCAAGGCGATTTCAACCCAAGGACAGGATTTTCAAAATCGGGCGGAAATTGAGAGTGAACTGCTATAGGCTGAAGATAATCAAGAATCGCTAGGATTTTCTAACTTTAAAAACAGTTGCTTGCCTATATAAAGATACGTTTTAATTATGACTTTTATGCTTATGCAACTAGACGCTTTCAACTTTTTTTAAGCTAAGTACAGACGGTGAACGATATGCGATCTAAAATTTCTGAATGTTCCTTAGTTCTAATACATAACATGAATTTTGGGTTTGACTTTTATGAGCGATATAGTTGAGCTATGACATATCGCACACTCGTCCTCGACATAATTCAGTGGACGTAATAATCTTTTTGAATAAGATTATATCGATCATTACAACAGACATCCTTGACGTGATCAAGATCTTCAGTCATGAAATACCGACCACATAGAGAAAGATATCGCTCATCTTTGGATTTTCAGCGGACATAATGAATCATTTCGATATAAACTTTATCGCTCATTACAACAGATATCCGCAATTTGATCATGATATTCAGTCAGGCAGTACCGACCAGAGAGTAAGATATATCGCTCATCGTTGGATCGCGGCTTCCGCATTGCACTCTTTTTATATTTCCGACAACAAACTGTTCAGCTTTCGTACTTACGGTCCCTTCCTTGAACATATCACCGCATTTCCCCACTTGTCATTACCTTTCAGCAGAGCCGATTCCTAAATCTGCCAAGGCATGGTTTCCTAGGATGGCTGGCAGTAATTCTTGCTCACACCGTGGGTGGTAGGAAGTATCATGTGGACACCCACGGCCTTTCATCGCCCCGTGATTCATGTACATGCTTTAACGTTATTAACTAAGAACGTGTAGGTACATAGTTTATAGTACAGCAGTCTAAGAAAAATTGTGTGAGTAATTGTATAAAAAATAAGTATTTAACTATTACACTATTAATATTAATATTTTTAGAATTTTTCGATATAAAGGTTGTAGGTTCGAATTTTCAAGTCGTGCACCAATTGATTTTTCTGTTCGAAGAATTTATGTGCGCATTGACACGAGCTAAACTTTCGGAAGACAACGAATGCGTATCGCGTCTCTGTCGGTAAATTGACATGAATCATAGGGTTTTGGCGCAACACAGTTCTGCCACTTCAGTTTCCAGCAGAGTATTTACTGATTTGCAGTGCACATACCAAATAAAATACGTTGAAATCACAAGTATTATTTTAAACCGTTGGTATTTTCTAGGAGAAACCTGTGAATCAGTATTTTTTTATGGGGAAAAAAACATTTATATGTTGTGCCTGAACATGCGTTCTGAAATCCAAGATGCCCTACCGTATCCTCCACTGCGCCATCAGAGGACCAGTCGGTGCACATTAGCCGGGCTAGCATCCACAATGCTTTGTCTGTCAGATTTATTAGCAGCCTCGCGTGCTGATATTCCCTTACACGCAAACCGAGAGGCAAATTACGTAGCGGTATAATTGGCTTTGAAGATACAGATATAAAATACAGGGCTTTAAAAATTCAAAAGACGCTTAGGAGCTTTTAGCGCACAGAAAAAACTGCGGGATACATTTTCTGAGTTACAAACTCTGCACTGCAAGAGTGCCTAAGCCGAGTCAGAGTCAAAACGTACTTATTTAAATAAAATCATGAGGATCACTTTGTCACTTGGTCCCAGACTGTCTTTTTCTGACCTCCTTGTGAATGAAAGGCTTCTTGCCGAATGTATAAAATAAAGCTTATTCAACTAAAAATTATATAATTTAATATTAAGTAGAATTTAATATTAATTTAATTTTGCTTATTTTAAATAGAAGATGCAACGACCCTTCATATACATAGATTAGGACGGTCAAGTGAGAGCAGGACTCACGCCCTGAAGCGTCCATGACACGGGGTCGCAACATCGAGATCGAGTTAAAAGCTTGTTATTTTTACGGCACTAGATTGCTGTCCTTTGCATCTGTTGTACATTTCAAGTTGATACCTTTAGCCATTCCTGTGAAAAAGGGTCTTGACTAAAAAATTACCAAACAATTGTGTCCCTTGTCCGTCCTTTTGTCTTCAATACCAGATTGACCCCTTAGACAAACTGGTATCATTTTGGACCGCTCAAGTCTGGGCTTTCACACTGCCTTCTTTTTTATTTTAGATATTCATAAACAGGTCATTAATAAAACATGAACACTTAGAAATCCATACAAAATTATAGTACCTACTCAAGTCTTTAACTATCTTATCACCGACAGTAGATTATCTGATAGATATATCATATCGTTAAGAGGAAAGAAGAGTCGAACGCTATACTCAACTCACACTTTTCATAGAAACGTCTTCCCCAATTTCCTCCCTAGATATCTGTCGATAAGTCGATATTTTGAGTTCATATTTCCATGCAAATAATTAAAATTGTGACTATAAATAAAACTCGGAATTATCATCAGGCTGAAGAAGTAGGACTGCTGGACATAGACCTCCCTCGAAGAGTTCCATGGCGAACGGTCTTGAGCCTTTTCCATCCACCGATTTCCCGCAAACTTAACGATGATGTCGCTCTATCGTGATCCTTCCAAGACTGCGTCGGTCGTCCGGATTTCCTCATTTCGGATTTTATCACTCCTTATGTGCATTGGCGATTCCATTCTATACTATTTCCTCTCTAGATCAAAGAAAATATGTTTGTATGAAAAGTGTGGTTAAAAGCTCTCGGTCTTCTTTCCTCTTAAGGTGCAGGGTGCGTGCAGCCTAGGGACATTTTTCACCGCGGCCTGAGGAAATTATAGGCTTTTTACTAGTTAATGCGCCAATAAATAGACGATAAACATCGGTGGGTTAGCTTAGCACGCGCTTGGACGTTGGTCGAAAGTATAAACTGACTGCTTCGCTATAAATGAAATATTTTGTTAGATTAACTTTTTTGTTCCTCTGCCGGACGTGGTCTTCCGATCAGTAGCTGAAAGTTGAAATAATTTGACTTAAATTGTTCTAACTGTTCAGTGGACATACTATGGCTGAAATGATGACGGTTTACGTAGAACTTAACCAAGCGAGAAGTTCATGTCATATTGCAAATATTGGTTCCTGAATATTTATTCCCATCTTACCTTCGATAGACTTCGATTTAATTTTTTTTAAGAATATTACAGTCAATTTAGATTTTGACTTTGTGGGGTAAGCGTTATCGTAACTGCATAGTTCATTTTGAGTGTGTCATAGTTCAATGACACACTCAAAATGAACTATGCAGTGGATATAGCAAACAAGCAAAGCACACACTGTTTGAACGCGGGTTCCACCAGTAGTGCCAGGAAGATCAATTTTGAAAGTTCGCCATTTAAATCCTTTTTACGTTTTGATATAAACAAGAAACTTTTACCCAGTTAATTATTTTTTTATTGTTATTAATTTCCGCTTATGCTTTATAATTGTGACTCCCACCTACAAAAGCCCAGTAGCAGACTACTTTCACTGGCCAGCCTGGGAACACGAAATTCGACTAATAATTTGAATTATTGCAGTCCGAGACTACAATTCTCTGCTATTTTATGTGAATGTATGAGAAAGGGTTTTAATACTTGAAAATTACCATGACTGTTTGGGTCGATTTCTCGTTTGATTCTGATGTTGTTTAGTGTCAATTATGCCAATATTAGGGTAGTCAGAGGCACGTCCAAACATTTGGCACATTGTATACCCAAATTTTGCAGTAGTGTGTATTCCATTCGTGACAGATTGCAAGCCCGTCGCACGTTAAGAATACAATGGTTTCCTCGCAATGTTTTCCTTCACCGTATATTGAATAGAAAAACTCATTAGTGCACGACCAGGCTCCGAACCACGACTTTCGATCTGAACCTCCCTACCACTTGGCCAACACGGCTGGCCAATTATTGATTACAACTTTACTATGACCAGCGTGTAACCAGAAGTAACAAAAATTTCATAAATTTCTGAATATGTAATTTTCTTATTCTGTCTTCCGGTCATGTAAATAAAAGAGCACGACTTGTTTCCTTTTTAATTTAATTCCATTCAACATCCATTGCTTGTTCTGTCCATCGTACATTTCATCCTAAATCAAAAAGGAGGCATGTAAAGCGTAGCTTACATTGTATTGGTACGAAAGGCTTCTATAAATCACATTTATCATGCATTTAGTTTATGAATGTGCGTTTCAAGACTCAAGAATATAAATATAAATATTTATTCGCTATATAGCTTGAATCGCTACATATGTTTGCATACAGCCATAGTTGCCAGTGATAATTTATAGTACCAATAAAAATCAAGCCTTTTTAAAACAAAACAAATAAAGGGGAATTTGCAACATTGGCCTCCCCCAAAGAGTGCCACGACACACGAGTGTCTTGAGCCGTCTCCATCCACAAACTTACCGCAACCTTCACAATGTCGTCGGTCCATAGGGATGGATCGAAAAATGCGACGCAGTATTGGAAGGGTCCAATACTGCGTCGCATTTTTCGAATCTTCATCATCATCATCATTTCAGCCGTAGGACGTCGACTGCTGAACATTACCTCCAGATTATGTGGGGGGAATTTGCCAATACTCACCACGCTGTGCACGCGGGTTTGCGAGCGCAGTTAGCTTCGCCAAAATAGTGGACACTGCTGCCCATCCCATAGCTTTTTTCCCTTAGCCGCCTCTTACGTTACGACATCCACGGGTAGATATGGAGGAGACTTCGTAAGCCCGGACCACCACGACATTTCGAATCTGAAAAACGCGAAATTTATATAAATCTTACTGGTAAAACCTTAAATAAATATTTTTAACCATTATTGTTAACAATATACCAATTGATTGCGTCTGACGGAAGTCTCCTTTTACACACAAAAACATATTACAATTTTAATCGATATATTGATAAATGGCCTGAGTATTCCACGAATGTCTGAATACAGATGAGCCGAAGTGTCAAGGTCGAGAAATTTTACGAGCCCAGTTTTTACTACAAACTTTTTTTTAATTTCTTACCCATAGCACCAGTTTTAGGAACATCAAAACGCCAAATTGGCTTCTGAAATATCAATTAATAACAAAACATTGAACATTTTCACTTGTTCGGGATGAATTCGCTATTGGTGCGTAAAACTGGTGCTAAGGGCACTGGTTGTTTCGCGCGTAGGTTGTTGCAGGTAATTGGTGTGTAAAAGTCACTGCAATTTCAATTACACCCTGTTTTATGATCTTGCGGGCATTAAAGGCTTTACTTCGCTTCCGTAGCACAATGTGCGTGCGTATTTCGAACCAAAACTCATTCTTTATTCATTGAAAGGAGATGTTTGATTTTTGTATGGAGCTTGGTACTGCACTGTGTAGACTGCTCGAAAATACTGCTAAGCAATAAAGGAAACGTTTTTATTACCTACTTAGGTATTTGCTTTAAATTCGTTTTATGGTCGGTACTTCAAGATTTTCTTTGTCAAGAGAGCAACACGGCGCTTTATTAATGAAATTGTATTTTTCTTACTATCTCCTATTTTTTCAGATTTTTCTACGTAGCGTACTAGGATGAAATATTTCCTTTATCGGAATCGAGTTGAATGCACTGGTGGAGTGGTGTTAGTAGCCCCAACTTCCGGTTCACAGGTCTTGGGTTCGAATCCCGGTCGAGCACCGATGCATTTTCCATTTGAAAAATGGAAAATGCGCTTAACTACAGCTCTCAAACGGTGAAGGAAAACATCGTGAGTAAACCGGCATGTCCTAGAACCTAAAAATTCGAAGATGTGCACGAAAGGAGCCTCTAAGAGGCGCACTTTAATCCTTTCACTACATTGATTCTTGGAACGATTCGGTCATACGCCCTTTTCAGGGCTACCATACCTCAACCTGGTCACTTGTAATAGAAAATTTCCAAGGGTTCATGTTTTACTACTATATTGTCTTTGGTTCATGTCAAGGACATAGCGGTCAAGAACGCTATCCCAGTGGGAGTAGAATGGGAACAGGGATGGGCTGACATTGGCACAATGTGGGTCGGGCCAATTAGGTCAGTAAGGCGAGAAGCCTGTGTAATTTGCAGGCTTTGTTTGGCACACAAGGCGTGAAAGCAGGTTTTGTGATAAAAAAGACTGAACTGATAAGGTATCTTAATAAAATAACTAAGTATAATTAGTAGGTATCTATAGCATTGAAATAGGAAGAATAATATTCGGACTTGCATCTGAATGCCCCATATGATTCCCATGAGCATGTCGAACCACCATTGATAATAAGACCTTGACTTTGACAATAAACTTCCTTTGGGAAACTCATTAGTTTACCATTGAACCGGTATTGAATTGGTTTTATACTTCATGAATACAAATATCGGTTTTGCTCTTGAAATGTATTTTCTTGTAATCAATGACCCCACATCAACATCGTGAGGTAACCGGCATCTCCTAGAACCTAAAACATCTATCTTTTTTGTACAAATTATCATACGGCCCACCTGTTTGTAAGTGGTTACCATAACATATGAACGCTTTCAATACCAGAGGAATCACACACGCGTTGTTGACCCCGAACCCCTCCGCCCTTAATAGCTCTGGCAACCTTTACTCACCGCAGGAACACAACACTATTTGAAACAAATAATGTTATTAGGCTGCTTACTTTAATTCTTTCACCAACATCTTTTTCTGAGCCTCAATCTGCTCACTTAATGTAGGATGACCAAGAAAGGCCCATTAATCCAGAACGACGGCGATATAGACCAGGATGTGAAAAATAGAATAAATGCGGGATGGATGAAATGGCGACAGGTCACAGGAACTACGTGTGATCCAAGAATGCCCCTTAAACTTAAGGGGAAAATTTAGAAAACGATCATAAGACCTGTCGTACTGTATGGATCTGAGTGTTGGGCAACCAAAGGGACGGAGGAAAGAAGAGTGCATGCTGCGGAAATGAGAATGTTGAGATGGATGTGTGGAGTGACTAGAATGGACAAGATACGGAATGAGTACATCAGATGAAGTTTGAAAGTAGCGCCAGTGACTGAGAAGGTGAAGAGCAAAAGGTTAGCGTGGTATGGGCATGTCATGCGGAGGGAAGAATGTCATGTGACTAGAAGAGCGTTTAATATGAATGTGGAAGGATATAAGGGAAGAGGTAGACCAAATAAAAGATGGATAGACTGTGTGAAAGATGACATGAGTAAGAAAGGAGCGAATACTGATATGACGGCTGATAGAGGGGAGTGGAAGAGAAAAACATGTTGTGCCGACCCCACATGAAGTGGGATAAGGGCAGGGAGATGATGACCAAGAAAGGCCCAAGGATACGACAAGTAAGAAAGCATTGAACATCACAAGTGGAACTAGACAGAATTAGGCAATCCCTAAACATGAAATTAATAAAATGAGTCATGATTTTTATCTTGTTTATAGTTGGTTTTCGTAACGTTCAACTAAAGTGAGTAAGCCGCACCTATCGAGTTCAAGGTTCCGGCTAGAAATCAATACTCTGATAGCCGTAACCTCGGACCTTGGGCGACCTTCGCACCACGTGGTATCCTCGTTGGAGTTCAAATCGATTTGTTCAGATTGTACATAACAATTACGTAGTTTATTTATCTGAAGTTTTGATTATGAAATAAAAATACCTACTTATTATTCCATATCAAATACGACACGTCAACTTGATGAACATCATTGAAGGAAAGGTGAAAGAAAACCGAGGACGTATAAGACCAAAAATAAGTTAGGTAGGTACATGACATGTATCTAACTCTTGATCTTATGATGATGAATGATCTTATACGTCCTGGACTTTACTGGATCATGTACTACATGATCTACTACTTAGGATATATCCTATCCTACTTCCTACTAATATTATAAATGCCAAAGTTTGTGAGGATGTTTGTTGTTCAATCACGCCGTAACGGCTCAATCAATTTCGACTTAAAATAGATAGAGATCTTTATCTAGTATAGCATTATGGGCTGCTTTTCATCAAGATACCACGTGAGCGAAGGCACGGGCGCAAGAAATAAAAGTTTCAAATATGCTGACTGTAAAACTATCTCGAAGTTAAGCTCTTCATTACCATTTCGCTTACGCAATAGAACAGCAGGGTTTAGTGCTAACAAGCGTTGCGTCGATAACACCCACAACACGTCTTCCGATTGAAGAGTTATCTCTAGGGCATCAGGCGATTACGTTACCAGTTAGGCTAGCCTATTGCAGATTGCGGGGTCAACGATCTTATTAGTCTGTCAGATTTAGCACTCAATAATTACAGCACGCGGCTTGTGTTACGGCATATTGGCATCCGTCGCGAATACCTACTATGAGTCATCAATGGTAGTCTCAATGGTCGTGACTTGTCACCGGTTTAAGAAGGGGCGCTTTTCGCTTCAAACGATAAGCTATTCACTATAAGCGAAAAAAACATTAATATTTTTTTCACATTTATTTCCCGTATTTTTAATGCATTTTTTAATGTTTTTGTTCTGTTATTATACGTAGGTACGAGAAGTTCGACATTCAGATTGCTACCAAAAACAGCTTAATAATTAAGTTTTGCATAGTGTTTTTGATTGAAAATTCCCAAGAGCCGTAGAACATACTTTACTTGAGTGTAAATAAGCCACTTTCAGGATAGTAGGTTTAATTATTATGAATCACTTAGTATTATAGGCCCATTTTATAGTTTTTCATCATTAAGGCTATTTCTATTTTGTTAGAGAACTTACAAAATCACTAGTTTTCATTTACTTTAGGTGGGTAGGTATTACGTCTACTTTAGGTGTTGACTGTACATTATTTATTGATGTAGCTTAAGTGTTTTCTGGTTTCTAAATTTCAAATGAATTGTACTGCAAACTTCTAAGTAGAAACTTTTACGGGTAATAAATTATTTCATCACAATAGTTTGACTTGCGGCTATTTGAATAAGCGCTAATTCATCCAGCTCATACGACAAGCTGAAAATGATCCTTAGCATAACAATAAATAAAACACTATTTACTTTGACTTTTGAGTCTCGTGGGTAGATAACGTAAAATAAAATCACCAAGCCCGTTTTGAACACGCACAGTAAAGGATTCTGAAGTCAGTTCGGCTTAGTTAGGATTAGTTAGTACGAGTAGGTATATTATCTCCTTTTCAATGACAATCAAGAATCAAATTCATTGTACCTATGGGTCTTTTTGATTTGATTATAAACCCAACTACTACTTGTAAACTAGGAAAGCCTATTTAGCCTAGCCTTGTAGTTTCAGTATATTTTCAGTACCTATAATATTTTCACCCAAATAGCAGTTAAGCAATAGTGGGGTCATTCCCTACCGGCTAAAATCACTCGACTCAATTTTGAACAAAAATGACCGCTTCAAAGCTTCATATTTATAAAACGGATCTCTGTTTCGAAAAAATGTTTTTGAAACTTCGTAACACTTTTTGGAAGACCTATCAAACGATACCTACACACGATATGCAATGGGGTATGCAGATAAAAAAACCCTACTATGTAGGGGAGGTACCCCAAAAACGCTTTTCATAAAAGTTTTTACTTCTTATCTCTGTAGGCATCTCTATTATGTATTACCGTGCATCATTTCAGAATAATTACACCAATATTCGGTTAAAAACAGCTGACAAGATCAAACAGACGGACATGGTGAAACTATTAGGGTTCGTAGTCGGACTTCGGAACCCCAAAAAGCAACGGTTTTAAGTCCACACACGTTTCTAGCCTCTAGGTGTAATTCAAATCATTGTTTGATTAAATTATCGTTAAGCAGATTAAAGCGATTTTTAGATCTCAGTCACGATTACCGTACGCCATTTTCTCCAGCACATAAACTGTTGGATAAAATAACATCATCATCAGCCTGTAGAAGACCACTGCTGGACATAGCCCTCCCCGATTACGATTCGAACTAATCATCTTTTATGTCACACACACTAGCTTGCACACGCGGCTTCACTCGCGTAGCACCTAGATAAAAAGCTAGCCTTAATGCTATTCCAGGAAAGAACTTTGCCTATTCCATGATCAAAATCGGTTGAGCCGTTACGGCGTTATCAAGCAACAGACATCTAAAGATCCTCACGAACTTTCGGATTTATAATACTAGTTTCCGCCCGCGGTTTCGCTCTCGTGGTACCTACGAGGGTGCCTATATGCTATTCCAGACTACAATCTGTGCCAATTTTCATCCAGATCCGTTGAACTGTTCTGGCATGATTGAGTAACAAACATCCATACCAACTTTCGCATTTATAATATTAGTGGGATATCAGAATTTGTAAGACCACGCGGTTGTATTGGTATCGCAATCAATAAGAAATGTATAAAATTAAAGCAGGAACTATATCGCCATCGTTGAAATCGGCTCTATCGCAATCAATGAATGTCAATCGCCGACAGCGCCGGTAGCTTAGTGCCCAAATGTCATAGGAGATTTGTTGCCAACCGGGGCTAACGACTAACTCAGGTGAACTAGCTAAGTTTACTAGCACTAAATAACAGGATTATTGCTTCCCTATGCAACGTGACGTTTATTATTGACATAATTATTTCCGTATGGATTTGGATACTCTCCAAATTATCTGTGATTTTTTTAAACCTACATAAATAAAATAAATATTCCGTACATATCACACACGGTCAACTGATCCCAAACTAGGCATAGCCTGTACTATGTACTACTGTACTATGTACTACTACCAGAGACTGACATACATAATAGATATATATTTAACACCCAGACACAGAACAAACATGTGCGTTAGTCACAAATGTTTGTCCAGTGCGGGAATCGAACCCGCGACCTCTAGCACAGAAGGCATAGTTACTACCAAATGAGCTATGTATAAGCGATGTATGAGCTATGTATGAGCTATGTGTAAGTATACAAAATTCATATTTTGCGTTTTACCCCAATAGTCATTGCTATTGAAAATCGATTTAACTTTAGCGGAAATCATCGATTAGAAACAAAATCGATTACACGGATACGCGCCCATTTCGATTTGGGACAAATTAACAGTCTTTTGTTCCTTTGAGACGACCCCAATATTTCCTGACCTGCGTCTTTCTGTTCAGAAAAGGTAAGGTTGTTTTGGCAGGGTAGGTCTGGCTACGATGGTTGGGTAATTATGCACAGCCCACGGACTCCCACGGCTTCCCACGACAGTATTGGGCTATCCTAAATACTGTCTGGGAACTTTCACCCTCTGTCGTTGAAATGATATTGTTTAGTTTCACTTATACCACTAATTGTACAATACTCGGTGTCGAAAGCGAGCAGATCGGAGTCATTGTGGAGTGTGTTGTCTCTTTCATTTTTCAACCGAGAGAGAGACGCGACCATGGTTGGTTTCTTTCACTGTTCACCGGACAATGATCTTTGATGATTTTCGATGAAATATTGTCATACAATGACAATATTTCACCGATAACGATATACCGACGACATTGTGAAGGTTGTGGGAAGTCGGTGGATGGAGAAGGCTCAAGACCGTTCGTCGTGGCACTCTTTGGGGAGGCCTATATTCAGCAGTGGACTTCATCAGGGTGATGATGATGATGATGATGATTGTCATACAATGTTTCATCATATTGAGATGGATGTGTGGAGTGACAACGGAATGAGTACATCAGAGGAAGTTTGAAAGTAACGGAAAAGTTGAAGTAATAGATTAGCATGGTATGGGCATATAATGAGGTGGGATGAAAGTCATGTTAAGAGTAAAGCGTTAGTTATGAATGTGGATATAAGAGTAGAGGAAGGCCAAAGAAAAGATGGATGGACTGTATTAAAGACATTAGTAAGAAAGAAGTGAGTGCGGAGATGAAGGACTTACAGAAGAGAGTGGAAGAAGAAAACATGTTGCGCCGACCGTACATTATGTGGTACAAGGGCAGAAAGAAGAAGAATGATAGAAGGTACTTATATCGAACGCCGTTTGTACTCAAATACAAGCAAACATTATCATACTGTCAGCAATGTGAAAACTCTTGCAACATTTATTATTATTTTCAAATCAAGCACAGAATAAAAAGTTGCTCTCATATTTCCTTCTTGTATAAGCCTGCAGAAACCAATCATATGACTTAAATACCGACTTAGAGACTCAGCTTCCGCTTTTAAAGATGGGCATAATCTAAAAGCTATCGACAATCAAAAGGTTCATTACTAAGGATATTGTCAGTTTAATAAGAAGGCATAAATCCACTGTGTGAGTTTATAAGGCGATAAAATATCCCATCGCTTTCGAAGATAAAGTGGAAAAGGTCGAAAGTAAAAATAGAAGTCAGTGCCTCTAGCACCGGTTTCTGATTAATCCGAATCGAATCGAACTATAATAAACAAAAATTTTACTGAATTTACACGCGCTGGTAAACTCGAAGGACTCGCTAGCGCATATAAAAGGTCAGGAACTTGTGTTGAGGATACAGGCAGGTTTGAAACTTTATGTTTTCAGGTTTTACTTGCTATAAAGGTGGAGAAAGCTACATCATCAATACTTTACGAGCTATTACTGAACGAATGTGATGTAAGAAGTTCATTCAAACTGTATGATATAATGAAGATCCTGTTACTGTGGATTCTTGATGCAAGCTTTCATGACTTATTTAATAGTATTCCTAGAAAATTTCTTTAGAGATGGTGCGTATTTATGCGAACAGTGCCCGAACACGAATACCGAATTCGAAGTCAAAGTCAAGTCAAAGTCAAAAGGCATTTATTTAAATAAAATCACTAGGATCACTTTGAAACGTCTTAGAAACTAGGTGAAGCTATGCGCCTGTTCCTCGCGACCAAGCCTAGAAGAATCAGGCAACACGGCTAGGTGCCTATCATTTTTTTCGATGATCCTTTTTCACAAAATGGAATTTAAAGCTTCAGTGTGGTGCCGATCGAACTAGGTGAGGCTCAAAAGAAAAGTAATCTAATTATAATCCTTAATTAATAAGAGCTTATAAAAATGTGAAAAAAAAGAAGACAAATGTGAGCTTCAACAAATGATCTAATATAGAATCGCGATAGAGTGTTCGAACGGCGTGCGATATTTCATCTAATATACCATGTTTCAGATTTATATCAAAATGATCCGTACGTCTACTGATGAAAGCCAGTACCAATAATTGAGCGCCGACATTAAATACGTCGCCGTTCATGTGGTCGACCCTTCTTATAGAGAAAACCCTAAAGAACTTCCATAAATTACTAATAGTCGTTTCAATTCCAATTTCCTCTTAAAAAAAAACATTAAATATCGATTCCATTTCCACGGATAGTTCACTGCACATTGGAGTTGCATTAATTAGCGCAAAGCAGTTGCGCCTACGCACTATTAGAAAGTACTCCAATTCTCATAAATCCTGCAATCTTATTCCGAGGTGATAGAGCCTATAATTGCATGGTAGGGTTGAGGTGTCATTTGCATGCGGAAACAGCAAATTGGTTTTGGATTAACTTAGGAATGAGAGGAAATATAATACTGATCTTTCGATCGGCTATCGCCAGTATCCGAAGATGGCTACAAACATGCGGACTGGACTGCGTAGGTTGTGTTAGATTGATCGCAATTTGGGTTCCTTCATCAGTAACTAAAGCCTTTAGGGACTAACGACTAATTCTAAGACATCAGTAGAGCTGTGTTGGTATTAATCAAAGACAGAATTGCAATTATATTATTGACACCGACTTCCCGCAACCTTCACAATGTCGTCGGTCCATCGGGTGGGGGGCCTTCCAACACTGCGTCGCCCGGTTCGTGGTCGCCATTCGAGAACCTTTACTCCCCAACAGTTGTCGGTTCTGCCAGCTATACGGCCTGCCCAATGCCACTTCAACTTGCTAATTCTGAGAGCTATGTCGGTGACCTTAGTTCTTCTACGGAATTCATCACGTAGTGAAACTCCGAGCTTAGCTCTCTCCATAGCCCGTTGCGCGACTTTGAGCTTGTATATGGCCTAAAGAAACGCATTTTTGGCTGAGTGTACTTGTCAAATAAATTCCATACAAAAAAAGTGGTTCCAGTTGCAGAACGGAAATAATATTATTTTTGCGTTTCGTCAACTCACACTACGTGGTACGAGATTTTCGGTGCCAGTTGACGAACGACTCGCCAATTCGATATCAGAGTGAATTGAAAAAACAGGGTAAAATTCGTTTTAGTAAACTGCAAATTTCCTTTCCTAGTTACATCATAGATATTCATTGCTCTATTACAGCTCAATAAAGGTATTAACTTTCTATTGTTAACGATTAAGCCATAAAGCACTAGAATAAGTAGTACCTAACGGTCGAGATTGTATCTAAGTAGATCGCTTGTATAAGCTCAAAATCGATATTATCGATAAGACGATATCGATATTGCCCCTCTATAACAGGCGTAATGGTGGGTACTTACACGAGTGTTTGTTTTGGAAACTGTATATGCGGTTAAAGGTACAAGTATTAACGAACAGTTTGCCATAAGACTTGGTTTCCTAAACGAAAGGTTCCCGTCGAAGATACATCATCATTAGCATGTCGAAGTCCACTGCTGGACATAGGCCTGCTAATGGTGCCATTTTCAAAGTTTGCCTCAGCGATTATCGAGGCACTAACTTTTGCCAGTTATCGCGAGATGAGCTGAGAGCTCTCCCATTTTCGAAAATCTATTATTAGGTAACAAGCCTTAAATAGCTTCGATGCGAGCGAAACCACGGGCAATCCACTAAGTGGAATTGCTGTTCAATTCTGGAAGCATAGTTATATCGTTTCAATGTACCCACTTTATGTAAATAACCTCATTGTAGGTTAACCACGACATGCACTTCTACCTATACTGTAGTAAGGTGCTACAACTAGATAAGCAGCATGTAAATTGTCACATTTTAATTTTATATGGGTACACAATCTTCTAAAGCGTTACTACAGGTCAAGTCGATTTACCAGCAGGCTGAGTAGTGAGTAGGCTTAAGCCTAAGGCGGCATTTTGGGACCGATTTTTTCCCCTAACACGCTTTCTGGTTTCTTGCAGAAATAAGTCTACAAGACATTTGTCCGTCTTCCCTATCATTGTACATTCAACGGTACCACACACTTCTATATTCCATGGTAAACCAAAAATAATGGCGGCAAAATTTTAACACCCTATACTTAGGAAAAGTCTGAATCCGCCAATGGTAAAATTAGGGGTTTAACATGAGCCAAGGGTAACGTCAGTTTCAGTGGTTGATCATTCAAATAAGAAAAATTTGCGTACACTATTGAAGAACTAATAGAATAACTTGCCATCCTGGATCTTTTTAAAACAAGTCAGCTTAGTGATGCTTCATTGGACAATGTACCTTAGAGTTATTAACCTAAATCATGTCCTCTACTGTAAATGTGTCAGAAGTGCATCGTAAACAAAAACAAGTGCCCCTAAATCGTGACTCGAAGTTTTAACATTGTATTAGCTGAGAACGAAAGAAGGCGCCATCGACAAGGCAATTATTGACTGTTTCCCATCCCTAGGATTTACAAAAATAGAAACCCAATCCTTCCTTCTAATATTATAAATGCGAAAGTTTGTCAGGATGTTTGGATGTTTGTTGTTCAATCTCGCCCAAACGGCCGAACGGATTTGGATGAAATTTGGTACAGAGATAGATTAAAGTTTGGAATAGCATATAATTTTTTTTTTATACAACTGAGGCGGATAACAAGCATGCGGCCCACCTGTTGGTAAGCGGTTACCGTAGCCTATGAGCGATTGCAATACCAGAGGCATCACGCACTCGTTGCCGACCCCGAACCCCCCCACCCCTAAAGAGCTCTGGCTACCTTACTCATCGCAGGAACACAACACTATTTGAAACAAATAATGTTATTTGGCTGCGATCTTCTGTAAGGCGGAGGTATCTCCCAGGCGGGCTGCTCCAATTCAGAACGAGAAAATCTCGCTGTGCCCTACCTCCTCCTAGAAAAATAAAATGGTGTTGTATGCCAACGTTAAACTGACCGTAGTAGACCCCTCCATAGCTACCTACACGTGGATATTGTAAGAGGCGACTAAAGAATGACTAGGAATTCGCTCTGAAAATCGGTGGGGGAGGCAATGTTCAGCAGTGGACGTGTTACGGCTGAAACGATGATGATGATCCCAGCTTACAATCCATTAGTGCACCTACATTGGTACCGAAGCAAACCCGACCTTTGTGCCGAATGAAATTTATAATCCCCGTGTTTAGCGAAATGTTAAGCGGCTTGTTAGTAGAATCGCAGACGTTCCACGACTTATACGGATGATGTACGAGTATGTTACCGCAACCGTACCTGGTCTGCTCTCTTAACCTTCACTTGTACTCAGCGGTTTTAAGTGCACTGGAGGAGTGGCAGTTGTGACCTCGCCTTCCGATCCGCAGGTCGTGGGTTCGAATCCCGGTCGTGCATCAATGGATTTTCCATTTGGAAATTTAAGCAGAGGAAAACATGAGGAAACCGACATGTCCTAGAACATAAAAATACGGAGACATTTGTGACATGTGCACGAAAGGAGCCTCTATGAGGCGAAATTTAACAAAGAAAGCAAGGAATTATATCCGAGGGCTATGTATAGCCCTTTTCATGGCCACAATACCGCAACCTACCACCAATATACCTCAATATACCAGAGAGAATCAGTGACATCACGAGATCTGAGTTCGGGGCGAACCACTAGTCAACAAATATATTCTATTCTAGGTTATTGAAACTCTCAGCTGAAGCTGAACACCTGCCTGGCTTTTTTTAATAGTGATTCTTGTGGGTCTTGTCACAGCCGTCACGCATGATCAACGGTCACGATACGATAATACGACCATTGTCGTAAATCATTAGCCGCGAAATGAGCCGTGAACTCGACGCGTCGTGATTTCCAATGATGGCGGGATGGATATAAACATTGGATCCAATGGGAATGATTGGGATACTTCATTTACTAACCCGAAGGGCCCTATTCTATCAAAATGAATGTCAAATTCTATGAAATAACTAATTATGCCATGAATGCACCTGTCAATCGAATGTGTTCTGTATTCAATAAGCGCTTCGCGAGCGTCGATATCTTCAACAATACGAAAAATTCTTTCAAAAAAGCCATTATACAGACTTTGTTAGCATTTCAAACTCCCCCCCCCCCCCTCCTCCCCCTCCTCCCCCTCCTCTAATCCCTTCACCATCCTTTCCTAATCCTTAAACGCAACAACGCACACTCAACACTAACACACACACACACACGCACACAAAAACACCACACATGCACACCTCTTCCTTAAGTATTTACTTTATACCTTGCATTGTTTTTTATTTTTGTAGGAACTATCAATGTTTAATTATACTAAGAGATACCTGTAATTGGCTGGTTAACACAATTAGTTAAGTAACATTGTTTTTATCATAAGTGCTGTTGGTCTTTTCAATAAATAAAATAAATAAATAAAAACAAGAAAGTCAAAATCACGATTGCTACCCCTTAAAACAGCTGAATAATTGAGAACCACTGTTTCCTGTGTTCGCAGTGTTTTTTTAATGAAACATGCCGAATTTTCAAAAGTCGTATTACTCACAATATTGTTTATTCTCTTTAGAATAAGCCCCATTCTGGATAGTATAGGTTCATATGATGGTTCACCTTGTATAAACCTAACTTATATTTACTCCTTCAATTTCGTGTTTTTGATAAAAACTACCTATATAATATTTTTCAATCAAAATCAAATTATTCATAGCTTTTTGATCAATTTTACATCCTGTTAAAAGTTTTCAGATCAAATTAATTTAATTTTCACCTCACTAACGCTATAGATTCTTAAGAAGCGATATCCGTCGTAAAGCAGTCGTTCCATAGTGAGCCTTACGTACATATAATTGTGATCAGCGTCAGGTGGAACTTTTTACTCACTAACAGGATGCTGTAGTGCCCGAGCCGTAGAAAGACTTTTTTTTTTGTTGAAAATGGTAAAGCGTTTGGCCAACAACTCACTTTTGCAAGTGAGATGTGGGCTAAGATGGAGCAAGCTTTCCCAGAGTGAACTTATTGACCCTAGATTTGAAGACTCCCAGATTGTACTCTTTCGGGAAAACAGACGCAGATCATTCCACTCTTTGGCAGTAATTATAATAAAAGTGGAGCAGAAACGTTTCGTTCGACACTGGTATGTGGACTAGGTAAGGGTGGTATTTACCTGTGCGTCTGCTTGCCTTGTTGGTACTTGGCCCAGAAGGAGGTAAAATGACTTTCGATCTAGAGATCGTGGGCTCGAATCCCGGCCTTGCAAGTTAGAAGATTCACGTACTCATTAACTCGTGCAAACGGCGAAAAAAACATGAAAAAACCTGCGGCTAAGTCAGCTCCGCATGTATTGACCATGTCTTTCCTTTGGATAAGGCCGACTAGGCTGCGAGAATGGTATAGGTGCTGGGCAAGCCATCTTAAAATGTACAGCATCGGACGCTGATATTTTTTTTAGAATAAATGTAATGGCCTTACTTCAGTGCCTAAGACACGATTAGTTGGGAGTCATGGAGTAGGCCAATTTGCCCTGAGTGGAGTAATGGCCCGAGTATATATTTTTACGGTCAACATATGATGGTGGAAACTCCTTAAGAAACCAAGGCCTCAGTTTGAATAATAAATTCAATTTTAACCGCAGCCTTCGAGGTATCATTCAATCCATTTATTTGCAAACTCAAATGAAGTGAAATCAATTAATTTAATTACTGTAATGAATTTAGTTGCCACTTTAACGAGACCAGTTCGAGACCAAAATTATTGAAATGGAAACCGAGCTAGGCCTAATGTCCACCAAAGCTGTCTACGTGAATCAACTCTCTCAAAGGATCGTAAATTAAGTCGCAACTCAGTGGACACTAAGCTGCTATTTTATAGAAGGCAGAGAGATATCACCTTCTCCCGTTTTGGAATCACTTGCGAATTAATCACAAATGTCAGATGAAGTTGACGTTGAGTTTTATAAACTTTTTCGTGTTATTCTGTGAACAAATCGCTAGAGAATCAAACATGTCAAAAATATAGCTGCTTGCTATTATAGTCTAGTTCTGCCTGAAAACCAGCGCTGCTTTGCATGTCACCATGACATGTAAAGCAGCAACAAGCTGAGTCAGGGCCTATTTGGCTGCACCCGACACAGAGCGAGACTGGTTGGTGAAGTACCCACCTCACCAGCAGCACCTGCCTACCTAAATGTGTGTAGATGTCTATTAGGTTTATTCTTTGTTGTCATTTGTGCTCTTACTCCTTTTATGTTCCTATGTCCGTTCTGTGTTTTTTTGTGTTACATAAACGTATTCAATTCTATTCTACTGTGAAGATTGTGGGAAGTTAGGATGAAGAAGGCTCAAGATCATTCTTCCTGGCATTCCTTAAGGTAGGCCTATAGGTAGGTAATCAGTGGACTTCTTCAGGCTGATGATGAGATAATTGCATATATCTTAATATGCACTCTGCCTCTTCAATATGCACATTGCATATTGAAGAGGAAGGCAATCCTTTTTTCCTTGAATTTTATTACGGAGCCAAGTCGCTAGCCAAGTGCAAGTGAAGTATGTATAGGCTTTATTGGATCGTGGACCGAATCGCGCAGTTTGAAATCCAAACCATTCAAATGGAAATCGAGTCAGTGCCTGGTTTCCAGTAAATGTTAATGTTTTTAGAATTAAACCAATATTTAGGAACATTAAGTTTAAAACTCGTATACATAATACCCAATTAAAATGAACGCATCATTAGACTGCATTTGTAAGTAACGAAACTTAGTGATCTCCCATACGCTTTGTTCGTAAAATTTGAGCTAGAAAAAGCACTTATTTTACTGAATGACAGACAGTTTTGTTGCTTGAGAGATGTCCTATTACTCAAGATCATTAAAGATGTCTAAGGGGGTAGCCAGAAACACGTCCAAACAACATTTGGCAACATTCATGCCTAGGTACATTTTATGCTTGTTATTTGTTACATGCCCACAATTTGTAAAGTTAATTGACATTTGCGATGACATGGTCCATTCGATGGGGTAAAAACTCGTGCTTAAGTTACGTTACAACATTCATCTGCCAATACCTTAATTTATTACATAGAAAGTGAATCGAAAATATACGATCGATTAGTTACTAAACATTCGCAATAAACACGACTACTTGTTTTGTCATTCGGATTTCTAAACTCATAAATTAAAGTATTTTTACAACACCTTAATATACCTGTTTCCTATTTTTTGAGTCCTTTCTCTTTCAAATGAATGTTATTAATTTTATATCTTGATTTATAATTTAATTTGTCCGATTGTGCTTCTAGATAAGAAAGCTATGTTTTGCCAAATAATAAAATTGTTTTATATGACACACGCTGATTTATGTTTGTGATGATATGTGGTAAATTATAATCCGAACGTCTTGAGTAACATCTTTGTTTATTCGCTTCAAAATATTAATCTCCTTCTTTAATTTCTAATGCGTATTTATTGATTTTCGTTTGTGAATACAGAACAATGTTTTCTGATGTTACTGATGTGCGCATTAACACGTGCTTAAAATGGTAAAGGAATTTGAGGAATCTAGGAGGTATTATTTAAGCGGCGATGGGCTTGTAAAGTACGGATTACTTACTACTCCAAAAAGTGGCCATTTGCCAAATGTTAAGACATGCCTCTGACTACCCCCCTTTGACATCTTCAAGGATTTGATCGCCTGAAGATCTGAGCGTACATCTATGTTCTTGGGGAAAAAAGTCCGAGCCTGTTATTAATATGTTTTCTTTAGATATTGTGTTATATTATGTTCTTAGTATTTTCTGTATAATCAAAACAAGGAAGGGACAAAAACAATAAGAGATTAACTTTAAAAGTAGGGCTATCAGTATATCTTTCATAATTTATTGGCATTAAATCGCTTCCTACGCATTTATTTTGTATCGAAAGGCTTACTCATTCGTTTAGTGTTTATTTTGTTCACTTTATTAAAGGTTCAATTAGATTCGGTTTTCAATTCGAGGAAATGACTCTATGGATAGTAGAGCCACTTCCTATTTTGTGTTAGTATCCTCTTGTTTATCATTATCATCAGCCTGTAGAAGTCCAGCCTACCGCAAAGAGTTCCATGACGAACGGTCTTGAGCCTTTTCTATCCACTCAATTCCCGCAACTTTAAAAATATCGTCGATCCATCGGGTGGGGGATTTCCAAAACTGCGTCACCTGCTTCGTGGTCGAGAGCCGCTGCCACTTCAACTTGCTGATTCTGAGGGCTGTCGGTGATATTGGTTCTTCTAAGGATTTCTTCATTTTGGAACTTAACACCCCGTTCTCTACATAACCGTTAGTTCTTCTTGTTATTTAAACAATGTTTGCATATGCTTAGGGACCTTTCGAATTCTTAGTATATATATTTTTATACTAATGGTATTACGTTCGTAGGTTATGATACCGACTTCCTTAGCTACCTTCCAAAGATATATCTTTAAATAAGTGAACTCTTTATTTTGAAAATATCATTTTGTAAGGCAAATATTATGTACAATATGGTATTCCTGTCTAGACATGTGTGCATGACTGTTTAGTTTCGACATAATTATATGTTTATATATGTTTAATTATAATGTATGTATAATAATTTACAAAGCTACATTTCACAACCTTTTATGACTCATTTTACACCACAACCTGTTCCACGGCACCCGGAAAATGAACATTACATGCAAATAAATCAGATCTTATTATCGAGAAGCCAAAACTGAACTATAATTAATAACGATACTTGTTCTTTTAATCGATTTATCATCGTCTTGTTTATTCGCGACAAAAAGTACGCAGTTTTGTAAAACTTACCGAGCACGGTATGGCTTGGAAGAAGGCTCATGATGTTAGCAAAGTTTGTGTTTGGGCTGACTTGACTTGACTTGAACATTAGGTACAATAATATTGCAACCCCCGCCTGCGCTTAGCATTGTTGCCTAAACCACAAAAGTCATACCAGAACCTTTCAAGCGATTCCTCAGTCACTTATCTCACATCTGCCATAAATTTTTCCCGTCCGTAATGTTACTTCTGTCCCACAGATATCTCGATGCTCGCTAAAGGGCATAGCCGTGTGTCTGAAGTTAATTAAATAAGGCGATGGTATCGACAGTATTGTCTTTGCACTTTCGAATGTCGTCCTCCAACCGAGGTTCGGCAGTCCAGGTTAGTTGTAGCTCTGACGACAGTGAAAAGCGATTCTGGGCCCTACCGTGACGTGTATTGCCATTCAAATGCAATGCCGGTACTATTTTACACGAATTCGAAACATACAAGGTGATTCATAATATGTTTGCTATCCCGAAAGGGGCTTATTCTACATCCAGTTGGCAATAATGTTTGTTCTACGTCTTTTGGTAATTCGATATTTTCTATTGAAAGAAAGAAAGAAAGAAAAAACATTTATTTTGGACACACAAGCACAGCACAAACTAATAAAATAAAAAAAGACGCAAAGTACAGGTTACAATACAAAACGTAGGGAGGAAACAAAACAAAAGTAGGTGGGAAGTAACAAAACTAACTATTGAAGAGTGAGAGAGAGAGAATGTTTGGGGGTCAAATCAGTTCAAACCCAATTCAGCTGTTTCGGTATCAATCTTGATGATCAAATTCTCGTACGTTTAATTTCTAGTCATAAATATCGTAAAAAGGCCAAACAGTTTTTTGTAAAAGTTCGGGAAAAATCAGAAAAAAAATGATTTTCGCAATTTTTTTTTATTATATATAATAAGCCTCGTTCGGGATTGTATACTAGTTACGGGACACGTTGTATGAAAAAATATACGCGATACCGCTGCGACGTCGCGTCGCAACTGCACCGCCGCGAAATCATGTACTAAGCAATTTTTCTCTGTTCGCGACTCCGTTGCGTTATCCTTGCGATTCCGTTGCGTTTTGATTGCGATTACTTCGTCCAAAAACACTTGTATTGACTTTAAAAGTGATACCAAGATACATTGGCTGCTGTAGATCACAAAAAAACAACAAAGCCAGTTGCTTTTTGTCGTTACTTAGGTACAGCTAATATATTACGTGACTTGTTATTTTCCGATTGTTATCTAAACCGCCCTATTATAAGCAATTTGGTTTAGTATTTTGTAACCACTTGCCATAGGTTATTAAGGGTGTGAAGTTTGCCTTGTGGAAGTGAGTATTTCAACATTAACAATTTACGTGGCTTTTACTGAGATGACGGTGAAGGTGCAAATGGATAAGATAAGGAATTCGTATGTAAGAGGAAGTTTGAAAGTAGCGCCAGTGACGGAAAAGCTGAGAGTAATAGTTTAGCGTAGGCTTGTAGTGAGGAGGGAACAATGGCATGTGACGAGAAGAGGGTTAGATATGAATGTGGATGGATATAGGAGTAGAGGTAGGCCAAAGAAAATATGGATAGACTGTGTGAAAGTGGATATGGGTAAGAAAGGAGTGAGTGCTGAGATGATAGAGGGAAATGGAAGAAGAATGCCATATTGTGCCGACTGGCGCACATGATGCCGGGCCGATTCATATGAAAACAGAAACTTCTTCTATTTTATACAAGGGGGTCATAAATCGGTCTGCACGGTTGGCATTCGCACTCAGTACCATACATCTCGCGTAGGCTGGACAAATTCTCGAGCGATCCGAGAATAAGGGATAAATCATGAGATATTGCCGCTAGTCTTGATAAATGAGCTCCTTGCGAAGGAGCATTCGAGAAAGATGCGGTCTTAGCTCTAAAACTGTTAAAAATCGGCGAGCGTTATTATAAACATTATAAAGTCAGCTGACACCCTGATTGCGACATCGACACGTCGACGTAGTCATAATGTTTTAGGTTTTTATATTGTATGTATGTTAGTTTTAAGGTATATATTGATATAGACTGTAGAATAAGTTAAATAAGACCTGTAACTTTACTATAGTCTGAAATAAATTTATTATTATTATTATTATTATAAAGACTAGGGAAAATCGACAAACATCAGTATTTTTCACGCATTGTATAAGGCGGGCGGGTACCACAAAGATGAGCCAGCCACTAAATCTACGCTTTCCATACAAACATACCTACTTCGCATTTTCTTCAGGTTTAGAGATATTTTTCAGATTCTGATGATTGAAACCTTACCTTTTGCTGCTTTCCATATTTAGATTTTTTTCGATGCAGATATCGACTTGAAGTGTGTAATATATACAGTGCGAATGCACCTTTAATGTAGTAGTAGTGTAAGCGCACCTTTATAATAGATAAGCTGACGGAGCCACCTTGCATCGGTGGCCATATTAATTGTCTCAGACAATATACGAAGGTGACTAAAATCGGTTGTGTTTAATTACATCAAAACCCCACATTTCAAGTTATGGAAAGTGTGAGTTTTAAAACTGTCTCATCTTTCCTCTTAAGCCCGTCTTATAACGTCTTATAACAGCCACCGCTTCTTTGGACACCAAGGCTTAGATTCATAAAATGTACAAGTATATTTACGACTGCCGTATACTATTTTAAGGCGATTGTTGCATTTATCATGCTTTAAGAGCATATATGGAATAGGTACAAATAAATCTAAGCACCTCATTCGTATAAAAACTCTGCAACTTGATATATGTGTCATTATACAAAATCTCAGAGACACAGATAACTTCTTCTTAGACTAGGGTAACTGAAGACTAGGGTTGTAGTGTTATTGTACAATTGCGACTCAGGTATCAAGTATTGTTACATGTATACCTTTTTACTCGTCTAAAAATGCTCTTACTTGAGAGATTAAATTACTCCACGCAAAGCAATCACTATGTCATTGAAACTACAAACTCACCAGCAATTAATTTATGAAAAATCCATAGAGATTACGCTGAATGATGCAATTTTAATAAGAAGCACTTGTAAAATGTGTGTATATTACTCCCATCAATACGGGTGGCTCTGCCCCGTTTCCGGGCAGATAGGAATAAGTTTCAACGTCCCCGGTGGCCCTGGTGTTGGCGTTTAGTGGGAATGTATAGAAAAGTTACATCAGCCGCGGCATCGGCACCTCCGGCGTTCGTGTTTTACGGGGAGGAAAGGGCATAAAATAAAAGGGCATTTTATATTTATATTTATCAATAGCTACAATTTTTGCGGCACCTACAATAACTATTGCTGCAATCAATAACTCCCTTGTATCAATTTCAATAATACTGACCTTTGAAAATTAACGTTTCGCAAATCTGTAACTTGTCGAATGTCGATATTCTTTGGGCATTAGACTTGTGTTGAAATCGATTGGCCGATTTCTTATAAGACACACTTTCTGTAACAGTGCCCTTTATTATAAGAACTTATCAGGTTATTTATTCACTGTTGCATTCTAAGCTGGCTTATTTCATAGTGGTTCAAGATTGAATGATGCTTTGTTAGTAATTCACTAACTTGAATTAAACTTTGTGCCCTAAGTGCCACTTTTTCCAAACAGAAGGCACCACGCAGATTACTGTAAAAAGAAAAATCATCTTATTTGTCGCAGATCATTTCAAATTATTCAGTGGTTTTCAGTAACAACTTCAAACTTCTCCTTCTTTTAATATATTGACGTATATAGATGGCAAAAAGACCAAAAAAGAAATCTATATAAATAAAATCTGAAAATGTATAATCAAAAGTCGGTGTTTTTGTCTGCTATTTTTTTCTTTTTATTATAAAACAAGCCCCTTTCCGTATAGTATGCTGGTAGTATTATGATCATAGGTTAAATAAAACATTGCTACTGCCTGATTCGAAATGCTGTCAGTTGTAGTTACTGTAAAATTACGGAAGTTAACAAAAAAGTACCTATATACAGACAGACAATCATACGTACTGATGAGGTAAAAAGTTATACTTATGTATAAAAAAACGATCTCTGGATATCACCCAATTTAATGTTATTTTTACTGTCACGTTGATATATGATGATAGTCACCGTTTTTATTTTACATATTTTAGTACTGAAGCTTCTTCTCTTAAAATGCAGGTGATCTTACGGAAGAAAACATCTAAATCAAGCAATAAAAATTATTTCGTTTTAAGAGCAACTTTCAATCTGTCACCGTTTCTCGACCAAAAAATAACATGAGCTTCAGAACCCACATTGCACTTTTTCCTGCACAGTACAAAATGATAAATGATCGAGCATGCACTCCTAATAAGGCGTGCGCATTCGAAGGAGGGCTCTTTTGGCAAAATGTTTTATTCATAACAACGAAATAAGTATTGGAATGCTTCTTGCGTTGTAAAGTCGGTTAGTTTTTTTGGGTTCAACTCTGCTTCGAGTAAGGGCACGTTCTTGTTGGCACTGACTGGACACGGCACGGAGAACAGAGATCAATATCTAACTAGTATTTTCCAAATTAAGAGATCCGATCAAGTTTACAAAGTCGGAAATTCGGAGCACTAATTTGAAAACATCAATGGCGTTCTGGGCTGAGATAAATGTTTGCACTATCTGCAATTATTTGTTCCGATTCTCGTTATTGTTTGCCGTACCATGGTACTCGTAGTTTCCGATACTTACGACACGGGGAAGCGTAGTATGGGATCAGGACTATGTGTGATTGCTGGATGTAATTTCTATTCAATTTTCAATTCTATTCAACTTTGGCTTTGGTGGCAGCGCCTGAAGAATAGGTTCCTCCATTTCTACCCTTGGATTTCGTAAGAGGCGACTTAGGGAAAAACGCTAGGGGATGGGCATCGATGATATGATCTAATATGATGATAGCGACGATGTCTATTCCATTTGTTTTTGACAATTTTTATTTTTTTTTCCGGACCTATTCACACGGTCAACTGATCCCAAACTAGGCATAGCCTGTACTATGGGTACCAGAGACTGATATACATAATAGATATATATTTAACACCCAAACACAGAACAAACATCTGTGTTAGTCACAAATGTTTGTCCAGTGCGGGAATCGAACCCGCGACCTCTAGCGCAGAAGGCAGAGTTTAATTTTTTTTTGGTCTTATTGTTATACTAAATACGTAATCAGTAGTGGATACTGTTATGTAACGGTTATCGTTTTTTTAGTAAACCAATGTTTTATTAATAGCTATATCTTTTGTGGTATCGCTGCTGGTATAAATAACGAAAAGTCGTGTATTGATTTTTTGTGAGGCATATTAAGCTGAAAGGCCAGTGCGTATTAAATGATAATTTGTAATTATCTTTTATGACAAAACTTTAAGCTAGGTAACTTTTTTTTTGCTGTCTCAATAACATAAATTGGAACTCAAAGTCAAAAAAAGTAAGGGTGTTACATCTATTCTAGATGATTTATGCAGCACCGTCAGGAGGCATTTTTTTTTAACTTTATTACTGGTAGCTTTAGTGCCATTATTTAGGCTTGCCAGCACCTATAAAATACTCTCAGCCTACTCAACTTTATGCAGAACAGACTTGGTCAATTACTGGTGGAGCTGGCTAAGCCGCGGGTTTATTCACAATGTTTTCCTTCATCGTTCCGAGCATATTTTATTTACGAATAGAAAAATATATTCGAACCTACGACCTACAGATTAAAAGTCGAAGTACCTCCCAATAGGCCAACACGGCTCTTAAGTAGGTACCAAGTAGAAACCAAATAGGTACTACAATAACTTTACATTCCCGTGCTCCAAATAGGTAATTTCATATTACGCAACCCATCTCAATATCTAACACAGAATCCATTGAAGAATCCGTACCGAGCATGATTCATGGCATTCCATTCATTGCGCAATGAGTTGGTAGATACTTATAAGAATCATCATAGTGAAAGCGAGATTGTCTAGGCATGCCGGGAATTCGGAATGCAGATCCTAGGCCAAAGTAAGTCTGCTACTGTCATATTTGAGATCTTGGTCATTAGATTGAGCTGGACAGGCAAGAAGAAAGGATATTGCAGCCATTCGTTTTAAACTAGCATTTCGCATGTAACTTTACCCGAGCGTGCAAACTTCGTTCGGTCGTTTCAAACCAAGAACCAAAGGTATGTTAAACCAAGAACCACACCAATGGATCGACCGGCGATCGATAGCATCGGTCGATGGTAGAATGGTGTGGAACAGTCGTCGACTGAGAGGAGACCCTGGGAGGTAAAACAAGAGCAAGAGCATTATTTCTTGCTAGAACTATGCAAAACAAACTACACAACATGGACAGAGCACCAAAAGAATGTTCTAATAACAAGAGAATATCAAAGAGCAGAGTTAGAATGTGCATTCGCTCGTTTAGTCTAAATTTTTCTTATCAGTATGGTTATGAATTAGTCTTATTAGTATGGATATGATGATTTACATAGTTTAATTATTATTAAAAACAAACGTAGTGACGGTAAGCTTCAATCGAATACCGTTTTGCTTCTTTGCGGTAAAATAATTTAATCCACCCATTCTCACACGCCATATTTACTCAACAACGCGCAACCAAATATGAATTGGCATTTAATTGATAATATAAATCTTATATTCTCAAAATTGGCAATAAATAAAATTGTTGCGCGAAGAAAACTGTTTCTTTCATTTTATTCATATTTGCCGCAGGCGACTGATAGAGTTGTTTATTGACAAATATATAAGTTCTTTATGACTTATTTTCTCTGAAGATCAATTTGGCAAAGTCATGTTTACAGGAGAGTACCCGGCTACTAAATTGCCTTCTACTGAGACAAAGAAGAAATACTATAACTGGACTGGCCTTAAAGCTCAGTTGGTAGTAACTCTGCCTTCTGCACTAGAGGTCGTGGGCTCGATTCCCGCACTGGACTTACATGTGTGTGATTAACACAGATGTTTGTTCTGTGTCTGCTTGTTGAATATTTAACTATGTATATCAGTCTCTGGTACCCAAAGTACAGGCTATGCCTAGTTTGGGATCAGTTGAGTGTGTGATATGTCCGGATATTTATTTATCTTAATAAAAGGGCGAATTACCCATTTACAATTCAAACAATGGCCGGAGACTGAACAAAACGGGCCAAATGAAACCTCCGTGTTATTGTTTTGTTTCCTTGACAGAGGGTAAAAATAATCAAATGTATTTTTCCCTGCTCGTTTCTACGAGGGAAATCCATGCCGTTTATTTAAATGACGCAGTAGTTTGCATACAATCACAGTGAAAGGCATGCCCATTGATATTTTAATCATAGCTGGTTATCGGCGCGAAATCGAAGCCTGGATCAAGTTTCAGTTTGTTTGTACAAGAAGCGGGGAAATTGTATGAATGTGCCATAACATAGAGAGTGTTATTGGACCCACCTGAGTCTATCTCTATGTGGGTGTGCAATATTGTAATCCATGGCGGGTTTTATGGTCGGGCGTAACCGTTTTGTTGCGAAGCGAAATCAAAGTCTCACTCTCCTTTTTGACCTTGTTACCTACCTAGGTATATTATACTTAGGTAAAGATAGATTACTGCCATATTCAAATATTTTTTCTATAAATTTGCATACGAGTAGGTACCACTATAATAAATTTCTTCACGTTGCTCAAATGGCGAAGATGAACAAGACTACGCATTGTTGGAAGACCCACATTCTATGGACCGAAGGCAATTCCAAGTTTTTGAGATATCTTCGCTCGCTCGATCAATAAGATCAGCGTTCGTATAAAATTATGTATTCTATATATTTATCGGGGTTTTATAATGGAAGCGCTCTTATCAATGTACTGACGGATGAGCTGCGCCCTTCCTGTTTACAGCCGCTTATTATTGTTATCTTTATCAATGGCTATTTAATTAAGTACCTACCTACTTTTGTTTTTACATACTTTATGTACCTACCTTACTGTAGGTACATCTATCTGGAGGAGGTAGGGCACAGAGAGATCTCGCTCTAAATTGGAGCAGCGCACCTGTGAGGTACCGATGCGAAAGTTTGTGAGGATATTTGAATTTTTGTGGTTCAATCACGGCTAAACGCCTGAACAGATTTTGATGAAATTGGTACACAGATAGATTAAAGTCTGGAATAGCATATAGGCTACTTTTTATGTAGGTAATACGGGAGCGAAGCCGTGGGAGGATGCTAGTAAAAAATAAAAACTACTTACAACTAATAAAATTGTATAAAACGAATTGTTTCTACCTCCTCCAGATAGACGTACCTCCAGTTAGGTTAGTATATAAAGAATGTGACGTAAAATTATTCTTTAGGTACTCAAAATACCTAGTTAAAGTTGTACCTTGGCATTTAAGACGTAATTTTCACTCCAATTTGATTTTTTTTCCACTTCCAATTTCAATTTGATGAGTTTTTGACGTTTCCCGTAACGACGATAGCCTCAAAGTTAACCAGTCGTGTCCAAGAATCGAATCAAATTAAAGGCAAGTAAAGCGATAATATTACATCGATAACGCAAACTGGAGCAGGTAATTGGTAGAGACAACAGCCGGTATCTTGTATCGCGGCTCATTAGTCATAGACCAACGTAACTGTTGATAGTTGCTTGTCGAAATTATCCACGCAATACTTACTTTATAAGAGCCGTGGTGGACCCGGCTGAAGAATTAGGCCCCTCCATATATCCTAGCCGTGGATGTCGTAAGAGGCGACTAAGGGAAAAAAGCTAGGGGATGGGTAGCAGCGTCCCTCATTTTAACAACGCTAGCTCTAACTGCGCTCGCCAACCCGCATGCCTAGCGTGGTGAGTATGGGCAAATCCCCCCACATGATAGGAATTCGCTCTGTCTGTGGGGGAGGCCATGTTCAGCAGTGGACGTCGTCGTACGGCTGAAATGATGATGATGTTGATGAACGCTGGTATACTTCGGTTAATATTTTTCACTCCACTCACACTGACAATTGACTGTCGTTATTTTCTTAGAAACTGCTGTCGAATTGAATACTTAATGTTTCCCCACAAAATTCCACTCATCGACATTTTACTCAGTAAAATGGATGAGATAGAGAAGAAGGCAGATGAAGATTACTTATCCTGTACCTACTTCTAAAATGTCCAATGTTCTATAGCAAATAAATCTAAGGAAATTCCTCGTTTTGTTCCAGGTAAGTTCCAGAATTCGCAGAAAATTGGGATAAGGTTTACTGTAGGTATGGTTCGCCATCACATCACACTGATGGGAAAATTTATGAAGGTTCAGCTGATGGAATAGTTATAAGATACGGTCCCGAAGCGAAAACATAAGGAAAATATTGAAAGTGTCATGGTTTCGGGACGCAAGTGTGTTTTTTATCTGCTATATTTATATCTTATGATTAAAATATAGCAGCTGATGGAATATCTGTCCGAGCCACTGAAAAGAGCACTGGCGGAGTGGTGGTAGTGACCCCCTTTCCTATCCGTAGGTCGTGGGTTCGAATACCGTTCAAAAATGGAATTTCCCATTCGGAAAATTTATGTGCACTATACTAGTGCTCTCAAATAGTGAAGGAAATCATGATGACAAAAACGGCATGGATGCCGGTTTTGTACTTTTTTTTAGAACCAAAAAAAATCTATAGAATTGGCCATGTGTACGATAGGATCCTATAAGAGCAGGCAACTAGAATGATATACTATTGCGATACTAGCGCAGCTTCTCTGTATTCCATCTAACAGAAGTACCTACCTATAGATAGTACTGGTTCGAGTTTCTTGGCGATATTATCAGTCCCGATAGAATCAACAGATACAGCAAACGATTCAATGATAATGCACACCAGCTTACAGAGAGCCGTAAGTGCATGCCCTACTTCAACTTCTAAAAGATTATTTCATTGATCGAGCGAGCGAAGCGAGCTAAAATCTCATAAACAACTTGGACTATTCGGCGTTGTAAGTATATTTGTTAGAGCACAACTTTCGAATCTTCAATCCTATCTGCATGGAATGGGGGTGACATTATGAAAGAAAGGAGCCATTTCATTCTGGGCCTGGTCCATGTACACTACATAGAAAAATTAGGAAAAAATAGGAGATTACAAGAAAAATACATTTTCATTAATTTGAAGACAAATGCGATGGTACAAGAATAGTTCTTCTGGTAAGTTTTTTACTATGTGAACACTATTTGAAGGCCGCCATGTAGGTTTATAATTGGCGTTTGACATGACATTGATATATTTTTCATGTCATGTGGTTTGGATTTGATGTTTTTGTTTTGTCAGATGAATGTAGGTTGTCAAAATGACATTTGACGCACGTCCATCCGCCATATTTTTGTAGCACTGTGTGTTGCTCTCTTTGTCGGAGAAAATCTAAAAGAACTTTAAAACGAAGTCAATTAAAATAAAATAACCAATTAAATACGTTTACATTATTGCTTAGCCATATTTTAGAGTAGTGTACACAGTGCAGGCCCAGGCTCCATATATTGATGAAACGTCTCTTTTGTTCATATATTTCAAAACCATTTTATATTTTTATTCCGACCTTCGAGTATATAGTTTTTGAGATACCTACGATGAAAATAGTAAAATTAAGACAATGAATAAATGAGACCATCTATTTGCTAGAGTTTCAAGGACTTCGTAGTTCAGGTAAGATTTGATAATAATTAAAATACGACCACCAAAGCACCCGCCTTTAGCCAGATATCGCGAGATCTCAGTTCGGGCCGAACCACTAGTTTATCAAGTACCACCTTATACTGGTTATTGAATAACGTCTTAGTTTCCGCTGGTCCAGTTTTCTATCGGTATTCTGTCCTGTTTTTATGAATCAATTTCCTTTGAAAATGATTGATAGTGTTGTCGGTCATTGAATCACATTTGTACTAAAACGATGAAGTGATAAAAATAGCAGATAGCTTGTGTTGTACTGCAAATACGAAAACTGTGTATCCTAAAAATATCTAAAAACAAAGAGATTCAAACAATGACTGATGACGTTAATTTTATTTAAATTGTGTCCAAGAAGAGACACTAAAAACTTGGATTAGGGTATTCTTGATCTCCAGACTCAATAAGACAGAGGCTTTACCTACTCTTTTATCATTGAAATCCCATAACTAATACTAACCACGTTGTCAAAGTTGTTAGAAGCTAACACTTCCAAGTCTAATAAAACTAATGTTAAGCCATTAAACTTCATTAACAGACTTTCCTATTTCTATAACCCTGATGTAGGGTTACCATTAGCAAATTTAAGGCAAAATAGTTCCACTTTAAGATAAGTCCGGATATTGTCTTCTTTTGCCCCGTATGCCATTTTTCTAGCGTAGTGCCGATATTCCTATGATTTAATGATAGTATATTTTGTCAGGGTAATTAACATCTTTAGCAATGAAGGAACCTAAAAGGAAGAGAATTTTAATAAATGTATAAATAACACATGAATGTTTACATATCTATTGAAATAAAATACGATTGTGGGGTGAACGAACAATGTAGGTCTCCTCCAAGTTTTGTCCAGGTTGATTTCTTTTTCTCTTTTTAATTAATTTTGTCTTGCTCCTTTATGCGTCGGTTACACGCTTTCTATCTGTTAGTCCTTGAAAGCGTTGGTAAAAAATCATGCCTCGAAAAGAATCATACTTTTCTTGCCGTTAGTACTCGCTGCTTCAAAAGAAAGACGCTGCATGGTAACTGATTGGTGACCAATGTTTTTTTTTTACTTTTTGGAAGTAAATTAAGATATTAAAACGTCCGTACAAATTAAAAGTAGGTACAGTCAGAAATACGACGTAATAGAATAACAAAATGGATCATAAGGATCCAGAATATGGGTATATTTGGTAACCCTACCCTGGAGTAGATTTCTCAGACCCAGACCAACAGCATTAATTCAATTTACCTGGACATAGCTTTCTAAAAGATGAACGAAACTCATTTGTGAAATGACAAGTAATATGCCTTTGCTTTCTATGCTGTAATGACATTTAGATCTCACTAGATGAGTTCAGGGCAGTTAAGCTTTGCAAATCTAAATGGGAAACTGATGCATCTTATAGTTACAGAATAAATGTTATCTAATCGTAAATAAAAATAAGTATCATTGCGTATTTCATCAACGATTATGGTTTGTGTGTCCAATTGCCCCGGCTAGACAAAAACCATTTATTTTATTTTTAACTGTTAAAGAAATGAATCAAATATTAGTTTGAGAATTAATTTTGTGATTGTTTTGTATTTTATCAATTCCTTAGACTTTTTACTTTGCAGTCAAATAAAAAACACATCGGTCATGATTATTTTGTCCTCAAAATGTTACATTTGTTACTTATCATAATTTCCCATTCAATAGTCGACATCCTCAGTGCATTACTGGACTAGTCCTATAACTGTTATCTTTGCAAACTGGATTCTATACACCCAATGTTTCTACAAGTTGTACTATTTATTAAATGTCGTACCAGAAGTCCAGTAGTTGTAGTTGATCGGCCAGGTACTAATGCTATTTGTGGACATGATACTTTAGAATGTAATGACATGAAATTCATGTTTAACGTCTACTTTATATTTCCTAATAGTAAATCCAATGTAAGCACTGATGAAATGAGACAATTTTCATGTTAACTCTATGTTTACCAGCCTCAGTCGAAATTTCTTGAGATGTTATAAAATTTAACTTTTTCGGAATTTTTAAATTGCTAGAACTGAAGATCAGTTCTAGCAATTTAAAAATTGCAATATATAATAAATATCAGATTTTTACTTTTACGTTAAGTGTACCTATGAGTTTTTATTTGATATCGTTGCTTACAATTTGAAATTATTTTTTTGTCGGAAAATCCCATTTGTTTTTGTTCCTATTGTTGCCCCTGTAGTAGAAGCTAAAAGATATGAACCCGGGACTATCAACCCTAATGTTGACACACCTCAGACCTCTACGAAGCGGGTCTCCTTTTTTAATTTTCCTCGATCCTAAATATTTCACAACAGAACATTGGCATCCTAGATAGACTAAGCCATCCAATTCGTTTTACTTGGCAGAGAGCCAAGATATCTCGTGTCCACAAATTGAATTCCATTCCTGTCTATTTTCCGCAAATAAGTAATTTGGAAGCACTTTCGAGATATCTTAATTTTGGATGCCATAAGCAGTCTTGTCATATAGATATAGATACAATAGTAGAGGCCTTTTTACGAATCAAAATAAGTTCCTCAGGGCGCTGCTGTAGTAAGGTGTGAAGAAATGTATGTATCTTTTGACATAGAAGCAGTAGTAGTAGTTTTTCCCTTTTCAGCCTAAATGTGCAGTCAGTTTTTTTACTGACTCAGTTAGATCATTATTTTTAGTTCGTTATATGTAAGGATTTAACTCAGTTTGCTAAAATTGTCCTTTTCATTTTCAAGGTGCGATATACGCTTGCTACTTTTTAATACATTGTAACAAACGACTATATCACGTTATAAACTTTAACTTCGTACTTTGGTATTCTATTTTATATTCGCGAAAGCTGCCACTAAAATACGTAAATAAAGTTTCTATCTTGCAAAAGACTTTAACGTTCTTGATTATCAGCTTGTAAATCTTATTTATTTCCATGAAGAAGTCTTACTGGCTATCTATGAAATTTACAACATTGATAGAAAGTAATTAGCCATGGTTGTACCTAATGGTTTGCATTTGATATAAAATCACACTAATGTTATAAATGCGAAAGTTTGTAACGATGTGAGAATGTCAGGATGTGAAGATACGAATATTTGAGGATTTGTTTGTACTCTTTCACGCCGCAGTCTTGAAAAGATTGGCATAAAATTTGGTATTTAAGTGAAAATCCCGTGGAATAACATATAGGCTACTTTTTATTGGAGTGCCACGCGAGGAAAGCTGTGGGCGGAAGCTAGTGAGATATAGGTACAAGTTAGTAAGAAGGTAGTTAGCTAGTAAGTATACAGGGTGTTAAGACAGCTCCTGAATACTGAATGTACAGAGAAACTAGCAACAGAGTCTATATAACTCGTTTTTCAAAAATATATACCTACGTAGTTTGTTTAACGTTTTTGTCAACCAGCAATCTACATAAAACATTTCAGGTGTCAAAGGCTCGAGCGGGTCTTGAGTACTGGTTGATTATTGCGCTTCATATTGATTTTTCAATGTTATGAATTTATGCAATTTGTTATTATTAACAAATATTTTGGGTTATTCCAGAGTTGCCCCTTCAATTGAATTATAATTTTCCTCATTATTACGTACCATGAATAAAGAAAATACATACTAAGATTTTGAATTATATTTTGAGAGAAGAAACCTCGCGTATATTGTCATATTGGATGAGTCAGGCTCACTAGCGATTCAAGAAACGTTCGAAGAAAGTAGTGCTTGCTGCCAAAATCGATTACTATCAGCCAAAGTTACTCAGCCAAGTAAATAAATACTTATGGATATGTAGGTAAATTATTTTATTCCCTATCTCGTCGATGAATTTACCGTGATTGTCTTCGAAAGGGCTTCATTATTAATGGGAACACCAAAATTGGTATTATTGAGATATTTTACGACATCAATTTGTATGTTGTAAAACAAATTGACCGTGTCGTCTCTTTTACTGTTCACTTTGTTTAGAGGTGCATTTAATTCAACCTTTATGTCAATGTTTTAACGGATAAATGAGAAGACTAATTCAATTTAGACATATTTGTTTTTATTTCGAGTTTCGCTTGATTTTGAGCATCGCAGATTGGTACATCATCAAAGGACTATAGTCAATCAATCAGAACGTTTGTAAGACAGATAAAGATGATACGAAATAAGTTTGTATGCCTGAATACAAAGTTAACAAGTTATCTAACTATAAACATTAAATTTTAATTTAAATGTCATGATTAAATATATTAATATCTTAGTTCAATTTAATTAAACACAATAATTGCGCATTAAAATCTATTACATTCTCTACATTCACATTTACCAAAATGTTTGTTTAATATTATTTATAAGTTGCCTACATGATCAATTGTTCACACAATGACATGAAATTATCAGCCAACTTTCTTTCTTCACCTACTAATCCAATATCAAAAAAAATATATTACAGCCGAGTTTCAGTTATCTATTATATATATATATATATTGTGTTGGGTAAATGCAAGCTCATTCAGCCAAGAGTCAGTCAGCGATATAACCAAGAAAATATCACCTCACTATAAAATATTATGGACAATTTACGACCCTAATAGAAAGTGTAAGCGTCAAAGTTATTTATTGACCGATAAGACACGCCATATTTGCACCTGAAGCAGAGATAAGGAAATTGCCATACAAATAATTTCAACAAATAAATGCGATCGTAGTGACATTAACGTTTTCATTACTAATCGCCGTGTGAAAGTTTGTTTATGACTCTCTGTTATCTAGATTAAATTGTTTTGCATTGCCGCTGTGCAAGTGCTTTATTAAAAGCTAATTTGGACTTGATTTATCGTTATCGATACTACCAAAGCTGGGCTCGGGAAAGTTTCCATTTTCATTTTTATACCAGGTATATTATACAAAATTAGTTAATGTATAATTTCATCTCCAAAGGAGCTTATTCAATTAACTAAAATAAATAAATAGAACGACAAAAAAATATCAAAACTTCCTCTAAACTTTCAATAATGTTTTTCAGGATTTTTTGTTTATTTTTATTTTTTGTTCAAATCAGCTGCAGCTGTTTTGTTTTTTTATTATTATTAAACGCACAAGAATTTCAACATCAAGTTTTTTCCTAAAACAGCTGAATAATTGAGTTTGAAATGATTTGACCCCAAAACAGCTGGTTCTTGCATAGTGTTTTTTCAATGAAAAATTACGATTCTTCAAAAGTCGTAGAACAAACTGTATTTCCAATTGATTGTGAATAAGCGCCTTTCAGGATAGTATACATGTTATTAATCACCTTGCAGACCAATACAGGCTCGTCTACCATAGTTGATAGATATCTTTCTAAATATTCGCACGTACGAGTATATCAAGAATTTGCATTTCTATTCAACTGGTAATAATAACACCGCGTAATATTAAATTTATTTGATTGAAATTTCTCTTTCATTGAATGAACAGACAGCTTTCAATATTTTCTTCTCGTACATCATTTTCGACAGTAATTTTCTCATAACGCAGCACCATAAATCATCAAGTCCGTTCACTCAGCAGCAACAGAATTAAGTGAAATCGTACACAATACATCTCTTTCGTCCAAACAATGGGCTATATGCGCAAGAGCACTAGTAATTTTTCTGTCAGCGCCCGCCAATCCGTTCCTTTTACGGTTTTTGACGTACGTCATTTTAACGTACCCCATGAATATAGAGATATACGAATGACGGATCGAGTAAGCAAAGGTCACCGTGATTATTTTAATCGAGACATTTATCTCGATCTTTATTGTTTTTGAGTTCCGTGATACCACCGCGACGTCTTAATCGGTTGGCCATGTTGATGCGTCATGTTAAATTCGGATGGGAAAGTGAAGGATAACAAAGATTTGGTTTGTAGATGTCATTTATGCAGCTCCCGGGAGGCAGAAATTTCAATTGTAAAACGCAAGCTGAATCAATTATTGTGGAGACGAATCGATTTTTCGCATGAACATTTTGCCGGTGTATCGGTAAATTGTTTTCGTACTTCGGTACTAATATTAAATGCGTTGCGAAAGTTTGTTGGTTTATGGTCTATCACGCCGCCGCTGTAAAAAAATTGAATGAAACTTGGAATAGGTACCTCGTTCATTACCTGGAATAGCTTTTAAGCTACTTTTTATTGGACACCGGCGGCGAGCGACGGCGCGTGCGAGAATGATGACAGCTTATCGTGGTTACAAAACTTTCGTTTAAATCTTAGATAAATCTAGAGTTACCTATTCTGACAACACAATTGAATAGATTAGTGCTTACAAATATTATTCAACATACTTAGCATGATAATAAATCGAGACAATCGAAAGTGAACGGCATAATTTGTAAACTATCGATGATCGCCGATACACCTACATCACTGGGTTTGTTTTGTCGAGTTGTGCACAACCGTCTTTGATGTGTGACAGCCGGCGTGGGAGGTCAGTAATCGATATTAGATAATCGCATAAGGTTTACAAAATGTAAGTTTAATATCGCTCGGTTGAGTCATTTTCGATTGCGGTGTTACGTCACTACATTATCTTGGCTCGTTTTCGATGGGAATGACGTGAAACGTCAAATATAATGCTCGTTTCGAATGTTTATTTCAGTGTCAGTCGCTATGCGAGTTAGTGTGGTTTTTCCTGAATAAAAATGTAGGAAATACATTCATAATCTCACGACTTTAATCCCCATCTAGCATTTCCTTACTCAGATCCATGAGGATATCCTATTTAGGGGTAATCAGAGCCAAGAGTTAAAGTGAAAGCTTTATGCCGAATGATATCTCATTTCGGGGCGAACCGCTAGTATTTTATGTACCTAGGTATTTACGAGTACCGTCGCGTCTTATTAGCAGTCATTTATGCAATAGTGCATTGCCTTAAATTGAGCTATCATAAATCCCAAATTTGCACGTCACCTTAAAGACTCTTGAAGTTTTGTTAAGGCCTCGTAAGCTTTTCTAAATGTTAAGTGGTTCTTATTGCACGAAACTACTTGAAATTCTAAATTTATTCATTGTTTGCTTACAGATTGTTTGCATAACTGAGTGAAAGGATAAGAGATGGTAGGCAATAAAGCGAACAATTTAGAACAAAACAATGCATTGTCTTTGGTATCGGACCCGGTAGCCGAATAATAGCACGAAGTGTGTCACAAGTTTAACGGCCCTAGGAACTAAAAACCTTTTTAAATCGCTAGCGTCTTGTTGAGAAGACATTATTCAGTAGGTATTTTAAAGGTGATTATTATTATGTACCTATACTATCCCGAAAAGGGCTTTTTATCACACGTTATTGTCAATAACGTTTGTTCTTAGGCCGTCAATTTTTTTGTTACTTAGATGATAAAAAGATGATAACAACTGCTTTGAAAAAGTTCGGGAAACAACCTGAAAATAATTGTTGAAGAATTTGTTATGTTATAGACGCCACAAATAGCTATGATCCTCTTAAACATACCTGAATTTAATGATAAGTATCTAGGTAGTTTTATAAACTACAGCATTAAATGTTACCTACGATATTCAACTTAACCTTTCGCATTTCCAAACTCATAAACATCAAACCAAATTAAATTTTAATTAAACACTCTAATGAAAACAATAAAATTGGCAAAAGTTGTACGAAAGCAATCGCCTTTCGAATCTTTATGATTTACTACTGGATTCCTGTTGCACACAATGGCCTCCTTCCCAGCTCATGGAGATGAAAGCTAAATCGATTTTAATATTTTGTAATATCGTGTAATTTCGGTGGGAATCGAACTCGCAGCCCTCCCTAAGACACGGCAATGCGGTAACAGGCTAGTGAAATAAACTGGTGCCTTCAGACGATTTAAAGATTCCAAGCAACGATCTAACTTATTTTGCAAAGTGTTTAGCATATCCAAGCCTTGCCGTGCGCCGTCTTCGTGCCGCGCGGCGCGCCGCCCGCCGCCGCCGTGCCATACCTAGCGTAGCGTAGGTGTGAAGTTACCTAGCTGTTTCTGCTGAACTGTGTATCCTCGACATGGACACAGTGTTAATTTGTTGCCTTTTAATCGTTTCTCTGGACCACACGGTAGCAATAAAAATACTTACATCATGCATTTAGACAAACATTCCAAGTTTTTTGAAAAATCTTCGCTCGCTCGATCAAACATCATGTATAGGTACATACATAATGTAGGTAGGTACACTACATTTTAACAATCGCGTCATTTTCGACATCTTGACGAATAGTGCCCACCTCGTCCATGTAATAGTTCCAATTCTAGTTGGGGAGTGATTCGACATGCACTGACTTCCCGCTGCGGTGTGTTTTGTGCATTGTCCCCCTGCGCTAAACCAACCCCAGAAAGCCCAGCTCCTTAAAATAGCGAAACAGGTATTTGGGTATTTGGTAACATTTCCTCAGTACCCATCTAAAGTGGGTGCCTCAACTTAAATTGTTTAGAATTTAAATTATGTATTTGTATGTATACCTTGATATTCTTTGGTTTGTATGTCTCTATCTATATACCTATCTAAATTTATTTATTTATATATTATATATTTATTATGTATATTTTATATATCTTATCTATACATTTATGATATTAGTATGTAGGGTTTGTAGTTTTAAATTATAAGTTTTATTTCACTTATTATTATTATGTGCGCCACCGTCCTCTTCTACTTTATATATCCTGTCCATCCAAAGGTTGCCTGGTAGAGATCGCTTTTAGCGATAAGGCCGCCCATTGTCACACTATTATTATTATTATTTTTTTTAATTTCCTAGATTGTGTTTTTTCTTTTGGTGTACAATAAAGTTTTATTTTCTATTCTATTCTATTCTATCCCTGTATGCGGTAGAGCTGCTTTCGACCACGACCCGCAGAACCGATGTGGTCCTGGCCGTGTGAAACTTATTATTCTAGGCTCCGTCTTTTTTATTTGTGGTCTTCAGACTTTTTGATTTTGCGAACTTCGTGGTATCCTTTGTTGATGCGCTTACTGTTTCTTCTTTATCTTGGTTTTGGGCTTACAATCACACCACTGGTAGAATACGTGTTTGTTGGGTGGGTGTTATTTAATAAAGTAGCAGAATAATTTTGCCTCCGACAGTTTAATTACTGTACAAAATTGGATGATGCAACGCGATTTATGCTTTGACACGTCCGATAGAAAGTGGGTGGGAAGGAAGTCTAGACGAGTTTTTGATTTAGCTGTTGCCGAGTTAGCAAGTTCATTGCAATTAGCCTCGTTTTAACAGCTTTAATTTTTGGTCTAGTTTGAAAATTAGACCATGCGGTGTTAGAATGGCATCGTGACTGCAGTCTTCGATAAAAATAATTCATCATCAAAATTATTGATCCCACTGATTTTCGACCTCATCATCATCGTCATAAACAATAAAAAAAATCATCATCGTCATCAATTACCTCGACCTCAGTGGCGCAACGGGCCTGTCTGAGACGCAAGATGTGCGGGTTCGATTCGCGCTACGGGACAAATGTTCGCATGATCTGCAAAAAATTGTTCCGGGTCTGGGTGTTGTGGTACCACGGTACTCGTAGTTTCAGATACCCACGACACAGGGAATCCTAGTGTGGGATCAGGATTATGTATGTGAGTGTTGAGTGTTATTTATTTTATTATTTATTATTTCAGCCGCAGGACGTTCTCTGCTCAACACAGGCCTCCCCCTGAGAGCTTTCCATAGCGACTTCCTATGATGTGGGGGGAACTTGCCCATAATCTCCACGCTGGGCACTCTGATAACTTTACATTACATTTACTTCAATTTTCAAATTTTAATGTGAGCTTACTGTTCTATACACAGTTGGGATAAATGTATTTCGTAGTTTGATCCAGAGATACGGCCGTAGGTTACCAACTCTCCGATTAAATCGACTAACTGCTCATACAAATACCACTTCACTTTGATGATAATCTTCACTATTACTTGACTTGCTATCTTAATGGCTTTATCAAACTTAAACAGGCCACATAATTAGCCTAAATTGTGATAATACTTTCTCAAGGGTAAAATAATTCAGGCTGCTAACTTTACATTTAATTTTGGTTTCTGTTATTGAACTGCCTGTAGTTTTTGTGACATTCATTCGTTGATGTGACACACACTTATTCATTTATTGTTTTACGGATCAATTACTGTAAAAGTAGGAAACGTGCAAATCATAGAATATAAAAAAAAGTTAAAACTATAACAGATACGAGTTATGCAACACCCTAAAGGGATCTTAAAACAAATCCATAAACAAATGCTGATTTGCATTTCAACAACCCGACGTATTGAAGACATGCTGACAGGCTTTGAAAGTATAATGAGGCTTATCCAGAATCACGCTTTACATACTGGTACAGTATAGGTCTTTGATATTGATATGCATAAAATACTCGATTTTTTTGTGAGACTGGGCCTGACCTTTTTTTGTGAATGTCTGACCGAAGGTAAGACCGTAGTACATGGTTGTGTTGTACTTTGTAAAAGAGATAATATAAAAAGATAGAGATCCTCCACCCTGGACAACACAAGCTTAGAGTGGAATGTAAAAATCTATAGAACATTAGTCAGATGCCTATGAGTTGAAAGCTTCGTCAGCATTGTCGTGGAATTAAAAATCCCAGTGATCACGAATTCCCATTAGACCAAAAGCGGACGTAGCCATTATGAATTAACTATAATTAACCGTAGACGACCGCGACGGGCGTCATTCTAAATCACTCAGCACATCCAACAATGGGTTTCGACGATCATAAATAATAAATAATGCTTGCTTTCTACACTACTTCGTCATCTATTATCAAGCCTGTATTACATTAGCATTAGTCGTGAGATTCTTCACTTTCACTAGTTTTTGGTAGGGATTATGCAATTTGGGATTCACGAAATTGGGTAGCCGACAATGAACTCTTTTTCAAAGACTTTAATGAGGCTGCTGATTACGTCACCAGTCATCAAGTCATCATGCAAACTGTTCAAGAAGTTTTGTGCATTCTTCATTGACAGCATGTTTTAATAAAATACCTGGCCCCGTAACAAAATCGCAAACCCGATTGCGATTTCGTTTAGACGGTGATGTAAGTTGACAGTCTCAAAGATTTATGTTTCAAATTCATGTAAAAAAAGCGCTGACACGCTCGCATTTGAATTGCAATAAGACGTCATGGTAGAGCCCTTTGTCTCAATAGAAGCTAACTGCTATAAAATCAAAGCTAAAACTAAAACTCGCTCGTTAACTAATGCAGTAACACAAGGGATGTCTTTGGCTTTCTAACTTAGTTTCTTGATAAAATGCAAGTGTTCTACTACTAATAGCTCACGAATAAAGTTGTTCTCACACAGTTTGCTCCAGATACACAATTCTGCGTTATTTATTATAGTGATAACCGCTTCTATTGGTGGCGCTACATGCAATATAACGGAATAAAATTCCGCTACAGCGCTGTTCCTGTCGTGTTAGTGTCTTAGTTACACCAGATTGCTGGTTTATGGCCGTGCCGCAGTGTCACTACATAGGAGACAGGGTTGCCAATAGCTAAGCACCCGTATCTTAAGTCGTACAGGAGATTTCAACTCACTAAAGGAAATTTCGTGTTATACATTGGAAATTGCGCCAAGCTGATTTGTGGAAATGAGTGTGTAAATGAGTAACGACTAAAGATACGGGTGCTAGTTTTGAAATTATTGCGTATAGGAGATTTATGTTATGATAGTAAATTGACGATATGAATTTGCTTATCGCCTTATTCACTTGCCTTTATATTCAACTTTATTGTCTGTATTGTCTTATTATCCTACTGAAAATCCTATTCCAGAAATTGGATTTCAACACTACCCAACTTCGTAGGTTTATGTTTTATTGTCTTTGTATGTTCTATGCCTTCGTAGCTCCTAAACTACCTACTGCTCATGCTTTGACGAACGCGGTGTCAAACGTGTCTTCTTAGTCCGGGTGTGATAGGCTACATAACATCACTATTTATTCACAATGATCCTACTATATCCTACTAATATTATAAACGCGAAAGTTTGTATGGATGGATGGATGGATGTTTGTTACTCTTTCATGTAAAAACTACTGAATGGATTTTAATGAAACTTTACAGTAATAAAGGCTGAAATTTATAAAGATATGTTGTGAAATGTCCAAAATATGACTACTAGCTACTCGAAATACTAATTCTGCGCAGACGAAGTCGCGGGCACTAGCTAGTAGAAAATAAAAAAATATTCATTGAATGAACATATTGTGCTTTGATATCACTTAGACTTTAGAGTAGCAAGATTCTCTTAAAGTATCGGCAGTCTTAAATTAATGCTCTCCTATTACTGAAACTCTGATTACTTTATTTTAATATTGGCGACCTCGGTGGCGTAGTGGACGAGTGCCCGGCTGAGACGCAAAGGGTGCGGGTTCGCTTCCCGCTGCGGGACAAATGTTTGCATGATCTGCAGATATTTGTTCCGGGTCTGGGTGTTGTGGTACCATGGTAGTTTCTGATACCCACGACACCTAGTGAGATCAGGTCTATGTATTTGACTGTTGGGTGTTATTATTATTATTTTACTAAGTTATCATTTTTGTAAGTAAAACCTTCAAGGGCCAAACTCGTTGCATTTAATTAATCAATATCACAAATTGGCCCCGTATGTAGATCAGCCCTAAATTACACCAACGTGATTCATTCGACCCAGAGCCGAAACGAGGATGAAAGTCGATCGCTGATATTGGTATTAATGGTCTCTGTATAACAAGTACCTGACAACGACTCCACAGATTATGAACAAGTAACTTGGTACAATTCACAGTTGGATAAGGTTTAAAGTCGCCCGAAGTTACTAAGCAAATAAGCAACTCAAAAAAGCAGTAACCAACTCGAAGAACGTTAGCAGATGCCTACCACCAGTCATGAAACTGTCCAATGCGTTCTTCCAAATCGTGTCGAACAAATGATTCAGCAAGAATACATTTTTGCCGTATCGGTAAGCAAAGCAAATAAAAAAAAAACATTAAAAAAAAAATAGGCTTACGACTTATCCAAGAATGGTAGACATTCTTTCAGATCTCCAGGCGATCTTATCCTTGAAGATTTCTTAGGGGGGTCGGTGGCATGTCGGAACATTTGACACATGTCCACATTTTGCAGTAGGTAGTGAGTATTCTGTAAGTGACAGATTGCAAGCCCTCCACCGCTTTAAGAATACTTTTCGAGGCACCTACATTTACGGCATTTTCACATGATAGGAATTCTGTCTGGAAATCTATGGTCATGTTCAGCAGTGGACGTCCTACGGCTGAAATGCTGATGATGAAGTTTTTAATCGGTTAAAATAGTTGCTCAGCTACTTACCTCCACGCCTGAGCTCCACAGATTATGAACTAGTGCCTTCACGGTGCTAATTACTTGGCCGGTCAGTGTCAGGGAGATCGTCCAACTGATTTGGGCATAGGGCTGCGAGCGGCCACACATCGTGTGATCGCAATCGGCTAAGAGACCAATTATGGAAAATCCGAGAAAAATATCTCATTGATTTATTAAGTGGAGTGTTTATTGTTGTAATTAGTGACTAAAGTGCTGTTTTGATTCGTATTTAAGTCTTAATCGAGGATCGGTTGCGAAATGACTCGTAATCGGTTTGGTTTTTTAAAGCCGACTTGTAATAAGCCATTATGATTATCGGATACTTTGTATGATTCTCGGAAACGATTTGTATGCAGCTTTAAATTTATTTTGAAATAAAATCTCGCAAGTGGTTCTCGAAGCTTTCAGCTTGTGATAATTAATCATAATCAAACATGTTGTTGGAAAAACGGTAGCAGAGTAGTTGGTTATTTTATTTTAAATTTTTTGTCCCCAACCCGATGGACAGACGACATTGTGAAAGTTACGAGAAGTCGGGGGATGGAAAAGGCTCAATACCTTACGTCATGGAAGTCTTTGGGGAGGCCTATGTCCAGCAGTGGACTTCTATAGGCTGATGATGATGAAGTACAATAGAGGTAAATTGTAGAGTAGATAATGTTTCCATAACAACAAAATAGAGTTGCTTGTCCTGAAAAGGACCTATGATCGTCTGTGTAAGAATCAGTGTAGTGAAAGGATTAAAGTGCGCCCTTAGAAGCTCCTTTCGTGAACAAAAAACAGTTTATGAAATAGCCAAGGACATAAAAAGAAACAGAATCTCCAATGGCGTGAACTCAAGCTGGGAATAATTTAAACAATTGAGATGGGGCGATATGCCCACGCTGACATATCACGCGACCCCCGAGCGTGCAGTATCACGACTCGACATTGTTGGGACCCAATTGTCGCATGATCCGCCAATTAAATCGAATTTGCACTTAATTGTGTTAAATCTTGGGCAAGCTATCTTGCAGGAGAAAGGGGCTAATTCACTTGTAACGAAGCATCTATTTTAAGCGTATGCAATATCCTTTTTGTTTGTCTGTTCTCTAACATGTTTGACACTTCTACGCATCTTAGCCTCTTTGTTTGACCTTATTATTTTAACTCTAAGGAACTTACTAGCTTTATATCCTGTTTTTTTTATTCGTGATATAGTTTTTTACATACTATTTTGCCCCAAAATCAGAACCGGTAACAGTTGGTGATTCGATGATCGTTGTGGCACAATTAAAATAAACTTTGAAAATCGCACCTTTAGCATGTTCTAACTTGACCAATCTTACCCGAACCACACAGTCATTTAAACTTTATCAAATGGGAGCTCATGTTATAAGTTCAAGTTTAGTATTTTCGTTGTAAAACCTGGAATAAAATAAAATAGGTTTTGAATGTACTAAGAAAACTCTTTCATATGACATCCCACTTCATGCAGTTGTATTATTTTTTAACTCTTTTTATCTTAGCAACTCATTAACCGATTTTACTCATATTCTTACCAGTAAGTTTTGATAGTACAACCTGTTGACCTACTAAATTCTATGCAGATCGAATTGACTATTCGAAATTTATGCTCTAACAAATAAACATACAACCTCGCCGCCGCCCCGCGCCGATCCGCCCAAGTTGCTTTGTAAAATCTTCCCTCGATTCGCTCGTTCGATTAATTACCACTATTTACAATATCCATAACATTGAATCAAGCCATTGTATTAAAGTTGTCGTGAATTTTCTTTGCAATAAATGAAACCCCGGTGGTCGTCATGAAAGCTACCCACTTTTACCAATTGTATGAAAGCTCATACTCATCATACCTGAATTTAATACATATCAATAGCCATTGTTCCTTTGTATAAAGATTATAATCGTTAAGTAGTTTCACTTTTTCAGTACACGTATTGACTGTTCAGGTGTGTGACTAGCGTTTATCATAAAACTGTGTATTTGTTTGCACCTAGAGCTATCGTTCTTAAAGTGGGGGCACCGTCCCCCATTTTAAGAACGATAGCTCTAGCTCTAGGTGCTCTTGCCACCCGCGTGCCGAGCGTGGTGGGTATGGGCGAATTCCCCCCACATGGTAGGCAGTCGCTCTAGAAACCTGTGAGGCCTATGTTCAGCAGTGAACATGAACTGATGTCTGATTAGGAACGAAAACTTTTACAGCAATCTCTTTATTTATATCTGTATATTCTAGTCTCTCCATGTTCTTAGTTCGTTATCTAGAGACGTAGCCATTTGTGTGCGTTACCGCAGCCACCACGTACCATCTGTCGAGCGAACGAAGGCGTGATTGTCATAGGGATGCAGGCAGCGAGAAAATCATAATCAAACAATATAAAAAAGAACATTATTATTAATAGATTTTTGTAGGAAGAAAATAGGTAAGTACTCAAACTTTTCGATACCAATCTTCTACATGCAAAGTCGTGCGCAGGTCAACAAGTGATGAATATTACCGCAATTTTGAAAAAATAGTCACTCACTTCAGAGGATGAAAAGGTGAGAAACGTTGCGCTGAATATGAGTAAACTATACTATACTATGTCAACTAGAATCCATTATTATAATGCGGACAATTTAAGATGGTCGCCATCATGTACTGTAGCGCCGCTTTTTAACTATCTTTCGATGCCGGTCAGATTATAATTGTTTCGATGATTTTTCATGATATTTCCAAAACTACTGATTATTTTACTTTGAAACTTTCAAAATTATTAGATAGCACGACGCTCGAATTTGTACTCTAACTCCTAGTACTGTCAATTGTCTAGAACGCGCGTAAAATGACTTTGACGTTTTCTCCATAGTCAGCAAAACCTTGGATATCTCCGAAGTTCTTGGACGCACAAACTTGGTTTTTCGCGCACAAATATACACAAATTCAAGCTATCCGACCATCTAGTTTGTTTTTCGCTAAGTCCATTATTTCGATGACATTCTGCTGGGGTAGCGTTTAAAACATTACCGCAGCAGAATGTGTTTTTCGTTAATAACTTTTTTTCCTGTGGACGCACAAATTTGAAATGTCATGCACAATTACACGAAACCATGCTCTACTTCCCTGCATACTTCAAATCCCGAAATTCGACAATATTCTGCTGCGGTAACGCACATTAGCCATTTGTATCGGCGCTCCCAACTCTCCGCAAATCTTTAAAACATGGAACATTTACTTCCGAGACGATCTGGTCTGGTGATGATAGGTCCAGTCTGAAAACCAGCGCTGCTTCCCTACTATGTTCGGGAGTGGCACAAGCTGAGACTTGGACCTGGTTTGGCCGCACGCGCACAGTTGCACTATGAAAGATGTTTGTTCCTACCTTCTTACTCCATGTCTTATGTAACTACTATCCTTATGTCTTTATGTTAAGTTTCTTTGTTTGTTATCTTTTTTACCATTTTTCTACTGTGTGTGTGTTGTCAAATAAATTCTATTCTATTCTATTCTATTCTATCTCTAGCTTGATAATTATTACTCATCTCAGCGATCCATACATTTCGGAGAACCTCACTATAATTGAAAATAAATTCTTTACCCATTAATGTTGGTAGGTATGTATGAGTTGCGTAGTTAAGTTATTATATGTTATTGTTGTTTGGCTCGCCCACGGTCTGGAATGTATATATATAATAAAAACTGAATTTTCATACAACCTCTAGTGTCTTTGTTTGCGAATTGTTTATACCTTAACCAAATTCGGCGTCTACTATTCCTGGTATGCAGTTTTATTTACAGAAAAGTATTTATTTCTTTTGAAACTGTTTTCAATCTTCATCTGCAGCGGTCAAGGTCTATTTTGCCTCCCATTTCGTGTTTTACTCGACTCTTTATTGAAGTAAATAGGATGACATATTTTTTGCAAATGCACGTGATGTTTACTTCTCGACTTGGTGTTGAATTCCAACGTGATCATGTGAACAAGCACAAGCCAGATTTGGAGTAAAAATTTAAATTTTATGTATTTATGTACCCGCTGTTGTGGTAATGTCTACTCGTGAATATAATATGAACTATTTTGTCTGAATTTAACTGGACAGAGCTACAAAGTGATTCCTCACATGTATACCATCCCAAAATGAGGTTATTCTAACAACAAAAAAAGAAAAAAAATTCACGACATAATGAGATGACGTGTGGCAATCATTGCAAGCGGAAAATCGAATAACTATCTATAAGAATAAATTACTCATTGAATATTCTAAAAGTTAATTACGAGGTACGACCATTGATGTCACAATTAATCATTAATTTAAAACTAATTCTGGCATAAAATTATAATTGGTTTCGATTATCTAATAGGTGACATAACAAAATGAACGTGATAGAAAATAATGAGTTGATAATCAATTAAAGAAGGCAATAAACACACTCAACAAAAGCTGATTGACATTTTCTTATTAAAAGTATGTTGTGAAGTGTTGAATAATATTATTGTTATCCCATAAAATAATTAATATATAATATAAAATAAGGTCAAATACTCACACGACTTCCAAAGGTATTTAATCAATAATTTATGATGCAATGAAAGCTGGAGTACCTACATTGGTTGTGGAAATTTTACTGGTAATTCTACATGTACTAAACTATGATAAAAACAAACTGAGATTATAAAAAAAGGAAATATACAAAATCTTTAGAAAAATTCACCGCTGAATATGTCAGATTATCATCTTATTCCATTTCACAGATTGCCATTTCACCCTTTATCGAACCAATTAATCTTGTTACCATTATAATGCACCATAGATGCAATAACAGTGACGTAATAAGTTTTGATTTGGCCCCGTACAAAATCTTTTAGAGAAGCGAAACTCCCACAGCTCATCCAAACTATAGCAGTATTGATGATAATATGGTTTGTAGATCATCTAAAATTTATTTAAAAATGACCTTTGTATCCTCTGAATAAAGCTAACTTTAAGCGTGCAATTTGTCATAGCTCAACGATAAAGCTGGTCTCTCTATACTTTATACAGTAGTTGTAAGGATAATTTTGACATAAATTTTAGATGACATATCGCACGCTTCCCGGTTTGTACTCTGCATGACATATCAAGATTAGACAGGACTAGCGAAAAGTGGAAGAGAGATATGCATCTGCGAAGCGTCAGTCATGTACCTAATGCAATATGGCTGTCAAACCTATGCAATCATGACAAATAAATAGTGAAGGTAAAGTTTTGCGCTGTAGTCGCTCCCGCCTCACTGACGCTCCCGCGCCAGCGCCGCTTAACATACGTAAATGTAGAACTATAGGCCATAATCAAGAGAAGCCATTATTGTGGTCCAATTATCTGGATGTTATAGCCTTTCGGAAGATTATGATTATATTGTTTGATGCTATAACCGCTTGCTTTTTGTTTCAGGTATGGATCGCTTTCACTTTCTGCTGGTAAATATTGAACACTATTTTGGCAGAAGAACCTTCTACGTAGATTTCTACTCCGGTGAATTTGACAATCGATCGTGTCCGTTTTTGCATTCTCGAAGTTTTATTACTACGGAAATGATACAATCAGTTCTACACACTTACCTTTTTTTATTCATGCCCTTAAGGCCAGCTTCGGAAAACGCTGTCCTCGGAATCTATTAATTGTTAGTCGTTAATCGAACTTTAAGCCGTAACGTTACGGAAGTGCTAAGTAAGTTAGACGTGTGGAGGCTAGATCGTGAGGCACGAAATCCGATTCGACATTCTGTGATTGTAGATTATATCTAAGTCATAAGTTCAATCCAATATTTCGCTCATAATATAAACAAACGTTAATTTTTAAAAAAACCTTAGCCGTGGCGGTGCTGGCTTAAAAATAGGCTCCTAATCCACTCGTCCTTATCGACACCCGTGGATGTCGTAGGGAAGAATAAGGAAGACAGCTAGGGGATTGGCAGCAGCGTCTCCTATTATAACGATGATAGCTCTAACTGCGCTCGCCAACCCGCGTGCCCAGAGTGGTGAGTATGGGCAAGTTTCCTCCCACGTGATAGGAAGTCGGTCTGGGAGTCTGTGGGGCGACTTATGTTCAGCGATGGACATCCTACGGCTTCTCAGCGCAAGTTATATAATCAGTATAAGTCTCAGTATAATGCGTCCAAACGTTCTTAATTCCAAAACACACCAATACCAAACTTATTTTTTGTAGTATTTCTTCAGATATTTGCAAGAAATAATCAGTTTCAAATTAAACTCCATCGAAAACCACAATAGGTATTTATCAAAATATTTATTTGCCATTTATGCGCTCAACTGCAATAAAGATGATCTCATTTGTTGCCAGAATAATCTATTGTCATAGTACCTACCTATTTATATTTTACTTGCATTGGGTAGGTACATAATCTAATCTGATATTGTACTTAATACTTTTATCGATCACGCCATTTTGTTTTTGTAGAAATATATACAAGCGCTAAGAACCTTAACTCTAGTTTTGTTTTAATTATTTTTTATGCCATTATCTATGTTGTCGAATGCCTGTAAAACTATATTCTCCGCAAAATTAGTTCGAACTAGTTGACCTCATGTTCAAGTTTGTTCCTCAGGGTGCGAGCCCTACCCGCACCTGAACGTATTTTTTTCAAAATCGGGTTTCTCCTAAAAAACAAATATAAAACCTCGAATATTAATTACACTGTATATCTGTGATAGTGTATCTTTACAAACAAACAAATTTCACCAATTTATGATATTAGTGAAGGTACTATTGTATCACCTTATTTATCGATATCAGCTGAACTGAATCCAAATGCTATCGTTCTTTTAGCGTTGAACTCGATCCATACATTATCTTGCTCCCATTAATTTAACTCGTTGCAAGTTCTCTGGGTAAAGTGAAACTTGTTTTATGCCGTTGTTATGGGGTTCGATCCCCGCGTCGTGTCGTCCGGTCGTGTCGGGCGATAAATCGTATAGGACGTCGACACCTCGACTACAATGGGAAAGAGAAAGTCTTAAGGAAATTATTGCCCGTACGGACGATTGAAAACGATAAAAAATTGCTTTAAGCTACCAGTTTAAGCTCATTAAATTCACTACTGCTTGGTTCTTTCTTTCACAAATACTTAAAATATAAACATTGCAGATAAAATAGGTACATCTGCTATTGAATGAACCGCAGTGCATGTTGGCAGTGATGACATATGGCACTGAGACATGGTTGAGTCGCGCAACGGGCTATGGAGAGAGCTATGCTCAGAGTTTTTCATACGTGATATAATTTGAAATGAGGAAATCCGTAGAACCAAGGTCATCGACATTGCTCGCAAAATTAGGAAGTTAGAGTGGCAGTGGGCAAGCCATATAGCTCGCAGAACTGACAACCGTTGGGGAATAAAGGTTTGCTGATGAGCACCATGAACCATTGCTGGAAGGCACACTACGGCCGAGAAATTGTGAAGGTTGTTGGAAGACGGTGGATGGATAAAGCTGAAGATAGTTTGTCATGGCACTCTTTGGGGGAGGCCTATATTCAACAGTGGAGGCTGATGTTGGTGATAAATAGAAAATCTTTTACTTTTATCAAAAACCAGAATATGTAATTGCATATTTTTTTTACTTTTGTCTTATATCTGTGTTCTTACAGAGACTTATTGCTCAAACAAAAAACAGTTTAGGTATTTGTAAACAATTGCATATTCTTAGTATTATCAACCTTCATAATATGAAAAAAAAATCACGTCCGCCATTGTGAAAGTTATGATTTATTCCCAATTATCATGGTCATCGTATTGAAGTCAATAGCCCATTACCTAATCTTAAGAGGCAGCTCAGAAACCTTTTACCTAATCAAGCAACCTATCTTAAAAGATGCAACCGCTTAGATAAACCCAATTAATTAGAATAATCATCATTCATTCCCACTACATTGACTCAGATAATCAGAATCGGTAGCTGATGATAAAATCATGGGAACAGATTTTAAGTAAGTTTTTAGCTGTATGGCCAACTCTAATTACGTTTTAAGCCAACCGAAAGGTTCCTCCGAGTCCGTGGCTTGATGCCTTTAACCGGGACCGACGTCATACATGTCATCCGAGCAGCTGTCATCATCATGTTCTTGGAGTTCCGGACATCAAACCTCGGCACATAAAACACACTCCACATATCACACCGACGACGATTCCCTGCGTTTCTGCTCCTTCAGGGTGATGCCCACCTCAAAAACCTCCCTGAGGCAACGGCCTAAGCCGAGGTAAGAGCTAAGTGGTGCCCTTGAGCTCGTTGCCCCATCCTAACTTTTCTCAGCCGCAGCGCCCTCTGCGCTCGCCATAGTCCGATTTCGCTACATCATCGGTTGTACGTAACAATAAACAATGTTTAAAATCGATCCCGCGGCACCAAGAAATCTCCTTTGGAATTTATGTCGTATTACTACTAAATAAGTATAAAAGTAATTTAGCAAAAATAAAAATACTTCGCCATGCCGTCCCGGTATCCATAGGCCTTAAAAATCATTCCGAAAAAAAAAACCTAGACACTGTAAATATTTATCGATTTCATCGAACGAATCGACAGCTTTTAGTGATAACTTCCATACAGTATAGATCACGCAGATTCGAAATGTCTTATTACTTATGTCAATTCCAGACATTTGAGAACTTTTCTACTAGCGTCATCGCTAATAGAATCGATAGAAAGATACCTCGTCTAGCCCCTCAAGTGGAACTAGCGGTCCCCATTAAGTTGGTGACCGCGCTGACGGTTGCTGAGCTACGAGCGCTACATGTGAACTGATTTAAAAGGATGAGACTAATTAAGCTGTAAAAGCGGAAACCGATAAGCGACTAGTTTTATATCGACATTGCAAAAGGAAGTAACGAGTGCGAATTCCTGGAGTTTGTTAGATTCTTCAGTGTCCATCAAAGAGGTTCCTATTAAGCCGCCTGTGTAAGTTAACTGGCTAAGTTGTTCTTGTTTCCTCTTCACGCGTTCGGTATCCAACGCTCCAGCGTGATTAGTAGCTACAATCTTATGACCGGGTCTTCTAAATTCCCATATAATTGTATCTGCTTGCATCTGTTATCGGTAATTGCAATCTAGACTTCTTCGAATTCTTTGGCTTTATTAATTATCGCAAATGTAAAAGAAGAATAAGTCATTTTGAAGATAGGATTTGGGAGGTTTGGAGATGATTTGAACTCATTATAAGTTTTACTACTAAACTCCTAAAATAAGATAGAATATTTATCTAAGGGGTGTAGAGAAGCGTGTGCAAACATTTGCCATATGCCCACATTTTGCAGTAGTGAGTATTCCCTACATGAGAGGTTGCAAGACACTCGCCGGCCGGTATAAGAGTATTTTCCTCACGATGTTTTCCTTCACCGTATTTAGCACGTCTTAAATTTATTTTTTTCTCATAGAAAAACTCATTGGTGCACATCCATAGGATCGTAAGTCAGAAAACCTATCACTACACACACGGCTAAAGCTATTTAATAACGATGCCTACTTTTAAATAAAACATACATAGTATCAGCTCCATCTGAAAACTATTAGGTACAGTTATACGTAACTATAGGTAGTTATGTGAACTACCTCATGGTTCATTTTGAACAACTAACTCAATCATTTGAAAAGTTTTCACGACCAATGAACAGTCATATTATGAACGGCAAGCAGATAGCATTATCTAGAAAGGCACTCTTCCCAAAGGCCTCGAGGTGTAGGCAGTCGATGCAATAATTATTCAAATAAGGTCGGTACATATCGTCGTACCGAAGTACCGTTGCGGCTACGTGATCCTAGCTAGCACCATTACCGTCGCCGTCATTATCCACCCATTAACTCCGCTTCAGGATGTGACATACTTTCCAGTTTCAATGCACATGCAGTTTTGGCCTTTATTTCATCTCGTAAATTAACAACACTTTCCTGTGTGTGACTCATCGATTGTAAAATTCAAATCTGCTGTCATTCTCATGAGAACTAACCTGCGTTAATTCGGTTCCGTAAAAGGAGTGAATAATGGATGACAGAAAAAGCAGTCGGAATCCTACAACTCCAATGAGCAACTGGCTTTTTCTCGGGGTGGAAAAATGTGGATTGCGTCGCGGGGCTGGGGATGTCGAGGCAGCGATCGTGATATGCGATAGGGTCGGGGAAGATGGGTTTGCGGATGGCGATCGCACGATCGCTGCGTCAGTCTCGCTGTGCCCCGTGCGTGCACCGCTCGTGGAGGGGTCTAGTCGCGTCGCTCTATCGCTGTTATTCGCGTGTTTCCGTCGAAAGCGCACGTGTCGCCGACGTCAAACACAACACATAACAACCGTACACCTGTGACTAAACAAATATTTAACGTGATGTGGATGGTTCTCTTGTGCTCGATATTGTGATCAGTGCTTAGTTTGAATCGTGTTTGGTGTTTCGCTTCACAAACTTATGTTCTGAAGTGTTCCAAATTTCGGCGACAGCCAGGGCGCTCTTTGATAGTTGGATGAACGCCAGCTCTGGTGCTAAGGTGAGCGAAATTATCAACCACCTTGGTATTTGCAAAGTATTTTTGAAAGACGTAAACTTCAGAATATTTATCGTTATCGGCGTCACCCGGCTTATCTGACGCTTGTAGCATTTTAATAACAACATTCTGATTCCCACCCACCTCAATGAATTTAAATTTGAAATTGTTTATCCCACAGTAATTTTTAAAGAATTTCTCAAGATTATTATAAAACTTTTTTTTCTCGTATCATCTTTAACCGCATCACTTTTGCAATGGTTGTTTCACAACATCGTGCTACAGCCTATTGTTGTAATGACTGTTTAATTGACTACACATGTTTTCAGACACCCGGTCTGCGTCTGGCATAATGGCTCTATTCAATACTCTTGCCTTGTCCTTACAAATATAATCAAGTCGTCACGATTCTCATAACAATCAATTTCTACAAATAGAACACAGGAATGTTGTAATTTCAAATAATACTGCTTCTTGTTAAATCATAAAAAAAAACTGAATCTCGATGTCTGTGATGTGTAAAAACAATGACAATGTTTTCGTTTAAATTCGCCGTTCTGAAGTAGGTTTATAATAACCGGTGCTTATATATTACAAAGTACCTAGAGCGCTAGTTATCAGGCATGTTATCTGTGTACTTTTTCAAGGGCATTATCATGGAATTATGACTATAATTCGCTTATCAAACTATGAATAACATGTTGTTTCTAAACCACGTATTACCGCGAATTTTAAAAATGTTTGTATTTGTTCTTTTTCGTCATTACGTTTCGTTGACCGGAATTCTAACAAAGTTCTTAGCTTACTCCAATATTTCCTGTCACATTTCCTACTGTTTATTATTAGTGGTATTTGTCCTGGTACTTAGTTTTTATCTTTAGTTACCCATCGACCTATTTGTACTCTAAAGAACATTATTGTTAGAAGCAATTCTAATAAATGTCACGATAGCAGATAAGGGTCTCCAACTGTCCAGCCAGACAGAGCGGCGCGGTATTTCTACAAGATTCTACAGAACCTCAATTTCTGTATCTGTTTAATATTTTGAGTAAAGTTGCAGAGAGATACCTTATTATTATTACTTAATATTTACCTTATCTGTATCATAATTTGCGCTACCTATAAGATCTTTAGCTACCAATTTACTCTTATTACTAGAAACTGTGATTTAGTAATGAGCGCTTCTGTGCTTTGGAGGGAAATTATTGGTCCTAAATATGACTTCATTAAGCCTTCCATGAGGCCATGAGGCCTTCGGGTGGCCTTAAACTTCCGTTACCAGAGTCGACTCTAGCTCTTATAAACTTACCAAGATCATTAAATTTGCATTGAAATGGTCTTATTATATACATCTTTTATGACTTTGATCATCATCAGCAATAGTCTTGATAATTTATAGATAAGAGGAACGACTGCAGTACAACGCAATACGTGACTGTACAACGCTAAGCTCCTTTACCACTCGCGTCACGTCTGACACACTCAAAGAACCTTCTGTGTCGGTTTATTATCATTCGGTAACAAAGTTGCGAGTGCGAAGTTTGCAAGTTTTCTTTGGATTTGAGATTGTTTCCACTGATGCGATATTCCATCCAAACACTATCATAGAAAGTCCATCATTTGTATTCTTAAGCTACACCAAAAATAATCCACTTGATCGTGTTTTAAACCCAGCGAAGTCTAACAAACAACTTACCGATACTAAACACCGTTATAAGTCTGAATAATGGTTCTCCTACGATCTGTTTCAATATTCAATGAGCGATTACGATAAACTCGAACCGGTCCATCTATCCCGTCATTACTGAGCGTTGCCGAATGCCGAAACAACTGTAAACAGATACGCATTTCCTCTAGCTCAATGGCCGTGCCGCTCGAGTGGATAGGCTGACTCAGGTACTTCAAATTCGACCTACTCGAAATAGACGGTTGTCTACCCCTGTTTTCTTTTATTCTTCTTAAATCGTCACTCATTCAATTGGCAATGTTGGCCTGCCGCCAGGACATGGTCCCATCCACTACAATGCCGTATTCGCGGAATGGGTTCATTTGTTCGACCTAATATTTTAGATTTAGTTCGTAGCGGAGCTATGGCGAGACTGCAGCAGAGTTACGTCACATGCAGCGTCAAAAATAGTTTGAATTTTCCCGTATCGGGCGGATTATTTCGATTCCAGACGTCGTTGGCCGGTCAGTTTGCAGTCAGCAGTCGCTCGAACTGAATATAGTTTTACGAGTGCCTGCTCTGACGCGAATCCAGCACATCAAAAGCGACCAACTCATTGTTACGTGTTTATTATTAGTTCCCGTGAACAGTTTACGTTACAATTGTGTATGTAGGTTCACATTTTTCGTAACCTTGGCTACTGTTTTGAAAGCGCAATCACTGTGGTAGGTATTGTTATTTCAACGGATGATGGTTATCTCCGGGGCTTTTGTTTCGTTATCCAAATATTGATTCTAGTAAAAGAGCAGGTAACAATACAAGCACAGTGTACAAGGATACATAACGGTGTCAATAGGACAACACCTGCGAACAAAGTACGAAATAACGCTCACTTATTCATGTAGTGTCTTCAAAAAAGTTAACCGATCCTCGCCGACCGGTCCCGTGACCCGTTCGACTAATTGAACTAATTAGTTACCGATTCGGTTTCACTTTTCGGTCCTGAATCGAATTGGAAAAGTAGACCCGTAAACAGCCTTGGCTCCGATTTCTGTGGATCCGGTCACGCTGATTAATCGGTCCAGATCGAATGTTTTTATTCGCAACATTCAATTAAATCGTCCGCCAGCTGAAGGCTTTTATGACTCATTTGGCTCTGAAGATTTAATGTTTGCAAATATTGGTTAAGAGGTCGGGTATCGGTAAACGACGTTTCCGACGACAAATTCACACAACCGATCCAACCGCGCGGCGGGCTTATGAATAAATGCAAGTAAAAATTTATTGTTGCATTGACACCAATACGTCACTAGCCCTACGGAAAAAAAGTTAAAGATGTGTGATGGGCAGATGAGGCTAGAAAATCGGAACATGGTGCTCCTTATAAGGATTGCCGACTGGTTTTTAAAGATTGTCGAAGTCGTCGAATAACGGTCTGCTATAAAAAAGTTCAGTATTTGGTTCCCGCGTAATTGGTGGGTCTCATTCGGAATGCGGCCCGAAGAAGATGTGTCCCAAAAGGAAAGATGGACAGCCGTAAACGGTGAAGCGGATGCCTACATTAAAATAGAATGCCGACTCGGCGAGGATGAGGAAAATGTTTTTTATAAGAATATTTTTCATCTCACGTAAGTATTGGTCGCGCGAGATTATCGCCGGCGTGCGACAAATTTCGTACCTATTCCACATCTGTTATGTTTAATTAACAGTTATCAACATGGTGTGCACGAAAGGAGCCTCTAAGAGGCGCACTTTAATCCTTTCACTACACTGATTCTTTCATCGACGGTCATAGGCCCACCATTTCAGGGCCACCATACCTCAACCTGGTCACTGACCAAAGACTGGATGACCAAGAAATAATCAGTGACGCGACAAGAAGAAGAAAACCGGCAGTGGCCAAAACCACAACGGACTATGGAGAGAGAGCTGTGCTCGGAGTTTTACGGTGTGATAAAATCCGTAATAAGGAAATCCGTAGAAGAACCGATATAGCTCGCAGAATCGACAACCGTTCAACCGGGAATAAAGATTCTCGATGGCGACCACTAACCGGGCGACGCAGTGCCCCAAGACCGTCATGGAACTCTTCGGGGGAGGCCTATGTCCAGCACCTTTTGAGCGCTGAGATGCTGTTTAAACGTCATTGAAATCTGGGTTCAATAATTCACTTAGCGATTATTCAATATTCAGGTTTGGATATTAACTGTAGAGACGAGTTAAAAAGGCGTGAAACGCATCTGGTTGACGGTAAGTGTGTATGAACTTATTTAGACGTGGCACTTTAAGGTGGTAACATGTTTGAGTTATGTAACGGTACTCTTTAATCATAACATTATCCTAACACTAGTGAGATACTGTAGGTGGTTTGAGGTAATGGCTGACACAGCCCCTAGAGAATGTATGTTAAACACTCTTAAACCACTTCCGAGAATGACCGCGATATATTACCCTGATTTTCTTAATAGAAGCCTTAGAACAGCTTTGAAGCACGTTTTATGTTTTATGGGTTTTTTATTTGGTTTTCAACTACGTGTTATCGGAGCACGTTGAGTGGTATACTTTGTACATACTGTTTGACCTTGAATATCGTTACTTTTGATATTGAATCACAAAGGATCTAAATCTGGATTTCAAAAAATATTCTTCATTCAGAATCATTCCCAGAATCTTTATGAAGTGAAAAGTGGTTTCAAGAAAATGCATGCATTTAGAAAATTTTAGTAATAAAAAGAATAAAAAATATTTTAAACAAGTTACAGCATTTTAATTTAATTGTAGTCACTGAAATCCAAAGCAACATTTATTTCTAACGATCAATCGGAAAACGATGCAATTTACGTGTAAAGTTTCTAAGTCGTGAAGAGTTTTTTGATAATTTGTGAATTCAGTTTTTCTTGATGATAAATTGAATACATGGTTACTAAGAATAAAATTATCTATCTCTTATAGTTTCAAACTTCCAAACTGACCCTTCTTGACTCTCACTCTTTATTATAAATAAACTAGTTTCGCTTAGAAATGACGTGTTACCGTCCAAAATGGTTCCATTAGCTGATATTCCATGTCTTGTAGGTACTAGTTATTCTTATTTCTCAGAGAAACCATCGTGCGTGAGTGACTTTCATCTTCTCGTGCGATCAATCATTACAAAAAGCTTGTCAATGAACCAATTTACATCAAGCTGTCGGTTTTCTACGCCTACTCGTTGTCACTTTCGTTTTTATCTTTTGTCCACAGCTATAGCATAATATTATGCCATTATATTATTAACATAGACTTCGTCGACACACTCATTAAAAAATACGCAGAAGCTCATGAACGTAGACTTCATCACCATGTGAACGTCGAGACAATCCAGCTCCTCGACAACACAGACATAGTAAGAAGACTCAAAAGGACCAATCCTTTTGAGTTAGTATAGTGTAAAATAGTGAAATTCAGTGTAAGTGATAGTGACTACTTATTTACTTATAAAGAACACAGAAGAACAATAACAAAGTGTCTTCCCCTTAAATAGAAACTGTAAGAAAAGTGCTATTGGACACATTCTTAGTTATAATTTACTTTATAAAACTATGTCAAAGTCAAATTACTCATTAGCCTACTTGGCTAGATTGTAATATTATGTAGGATACAATAAATATTGTAAACTAGGAATAACAAAAAAAAAAAATTATATTATGCCGCGGTGGCCCCGGCTGAGGAATAGACCTCTCCATATCTACCTACCCGTGAATGTCGTAAGAGGCGACTATGGGAGAATAGCTAGGGATAGAATAAGAATAAGAATAAGAGTTTATTTATTTGACACACACACACACAGTAGAAAAATAGTATAAGAACAAACAAAAATTACATAAAGAACAAACAAATACACAAGCAAAAAGAAAGAGATAAAGTGGTAGGTAACTATCCTTTTCAGTGCGACTGTGCGAGTGCGGCCAAACCAGGTCCATGTCTCAGCATTTGCCACTCCCGAACAAAGTAGGGAAGCAGCGCTGGTTTTATAGGCAGCAAGCGTTCCTTATTTTCACAAAGATAGCTCTAACTGCACTCGCCAACCCGCATGCCAAGCATGGTGAGTATGTGTATTCGCTCTGGAAATCTGTGGAAGTCATGTTCAGCGATGGACGTCCTACAGCTGCAATGATGATTTCAGAAAAACCGATCAGGTGAACGTCATATGAGATAAAAACCAGCTGCAAGTTGCCATAGTGCTGTTAAAGCGATTGATAGCACAAACACTTTTAACAGGTGCGTTTTGATGGTTTTGTTTATAGCCATCAACAAAAACTTATGAAGAACTCTTTCCTAAAGCTATTAAAGACCTAACGGAAGACCAGCGCGTGTTATTACAATCTGTACACGCTGAGTTGGAAACTTTATGCAATAAATTAGTTTAACCTATGAGTTACCTGCTATAAGTTTTAATCACACATAATCTTGTTTGGCTGCACCTAAGTAGATAGATATTATGTTATTATTTCCTTTTTTTATTTACAAAAAAACATATTTTTTTCTATTCTGTTATCTAGTACCCTACTCCTGCGTTAGGGCGAGAAGACACCCTCTAAGATCTCCAAGTGCTCAAATCCTGGATGTCTAGGGAGAGTAAGTAGAGGCACGTCCAAATATCATACATGCACTAGTTAGCATACCATACTATGGCCGCTTAAAGGAATCGTAACCAAGGAAATTGACAAAAGCTAATAATCATTTTGTAGGTAAAAACCACTACAGCATTTCTGCTTGTACCAAGCATAGTCAGCCCAACTTGTAACCCGTATTCCTTTCCAATAGAAAACACAATCGCTTGTCACCCGTCCAAGAAGTAATTAATTAAATTCACATCAGCGTTTTTCCTTAGATAGTTTAACTGGAAAAGAGAAAATTCCATATTGCACGACCATATAAACTCAAATCGGTGTAAGCGGGATTCCATTATGTCGCATTAGCACCAGTTTCTATTCCAGTTACCACTAGTTTCCAGCTTTAATTTTTCTTTCAACTACTATCCTAACTGAATGTTGACGAGAATCACGCTAGCTATTTGATAGCAGAAAACGGTGCTGAGGGTAGGGTATCAATCACAACGGAGAAAAAAAGCTGACGGAATTATTGACCAGTAATTTCACCATGCTTTTCCCGTCTATATCACTAGTATTTTATCGTGGTTTTCCCGCGTGTATCACAGCAACCAACGTGTTGCTATGGATAAAAAACCTATATGCTATTCCAGACAGATATATCTGTGTACCAAAAACATCCTCACAAACTTTCGTATTTATAATATTAGTAGGATAGTAGGATTATTGAAAGCTGTTAGTTATTCGTAGTGAGTAAGTAGTATGAGGTAAGGTGCCAACCGATTTTTCACATAAAGTTACGCCTAAAATAACACGTAGGCGTGGCGCGTACGCAAGTGAAGCTGTAAGGATGTGTCCACATTAGCAAATACGCCGCTCGCGCGCAGTTACTGCAACAGGTCGGGAGCGTGTTTGACGTATGTAGACGTACCCTTACGGAAACGTAGCAGTTAGTAATATTTCAAAGATCAGATTGGTCGCACTCTCGAGAGCACGAGTGTCGTGATTTCATATCATGTGACGATTAATGGCTGCTCTCCAAGGAAAGCGAAAAGGAATCTGGACCAGAGATTAAGACACACGATTCTCTAAATGTTAAGCCGTTTTGTTAAGTTCACTTTTGAATGCGAACGGCCGCCAGAGCTAGGACTTGAAGTCGGCTGGGTTGCTTTTCTATAGATTTTATTATTGATCGAGCGAGCAAAGCGAGTTGTATGTATATTTGTTAGAGCATAAGTTTTGAACCGTCAATCCGATCTATAGATATACGGAATCTAGGTTTTATGCTCTGCTGAGAGAGCCATTAAGCGAAAGTCCCTAATGATTATAATAATGGCCGTAGCTTCATAGGTCTCATCATCATCATCATTTCAGCCGTACGACGTCCACTGCTGAACATGGCCTCCCCCACAGACAGAGTGAATTCCTTATCATGTGGGGGGATTTGCCCATACTCACCACGCTGGACATGCGGGTTGGCGAGCGCAGTTAAAGCTATCGTTGTTAAAATGAGGAACGCTGCTGCCCATCCCCTAGCTTTTTTCCCTTAGTCGCCTCTTACGACTTCCACGGATAGGTAGATATGGAGGGGCCTATTCTTCAGCCGGGGCCACCACGGCCAACTTCATAGGTCTATTTAGCAGTAACTATCTCAATAGCTTCGGTTTTTCACAGACGGTCATATACCTCTTTCAGGGCCACCATACCTCAACCTGGTCACTGGACCTAGTATGCCGCGTGCTGGGTATACTCGGGCGCTGTGCGCACTTGTAGGTGTGAATGTAACTTTAGGATAGCAGCGCAGGGTCCTATGTTCCTGTTGCTCCAAATAGTTTTAAGTATACCCGCTAATTTGGTATCTAAATTAGCAGAAAAAAATCCTACGGTCATTTGGGCCATTATTTGTCTGTTGTGAAATGCAAAGCTCAACTAAAGCTAGCATAATCTTATAAGTAGCTATAGTAGTATATGAAAAATTAAACCAAAATTTTATGTTTCGTAACTTGAACTAGTAAATTTTCCATAATAAGTTTTGAGAAGCTTTAAGCTTAATAAACGTTTATAAACACGTATGATTGTTACGTTCTAGGATTAAATCTACACTGGAATTGTACTAATTAAGGTTGTTATTTTATTAAATAAAGAACTTTTGAAATTGAATTGACTGGACCTAGTACAGGATGACCAATAAAGAATCAGTGACACGACTAACAAGCATAAGTCACAGCAAAATATCACAGATATCGATACCAGATTCTGCCAATTTGTAAACGTCCATCGATTTATCTATTTAGCTCATTCTTCGGTTTTGTAGCGTATAAATTAGCATAATAGACAAGCATTTTATGCTGATTTTGTTATGGTTTTTCCAATGTAGGCAAGTATGTTTATGAATATTGAGCATTGAAATGGAAAGTAAGCGATTCAGCACGACTTCCGCATTATTTACATTGATAAAAGCTAATTCAGAACGAATGCAAATTATTATATTTCCGTCTCGATGCATTGTGTAAGATTTGCGTTGCAGTCGTTTCGCTTGCCTATACTCAGCTCGTATGGTACTAGCGATTTAAGTTTAAGTAACTTAATGTTTTTTTATAATATCCCAAAGTTTTCGACTTAGACGAGATTTGAACCCGCAACCTTCCTTTTGATGCGAGGATGTTCTAACCAACTTAGCTACAGAAGTCCCAAAGATTTTTACGCAGATGGGTGACTCGGTAGCTTAGTTAAGCTAAGCTATAACTAGGGGAAAGTTGCTGGTTCAAATGCCGTCTGAGCCGAAAACTCATGAGGTTATTATACAAAAACATAGGTAGTATTCACTTAGTGAACCCACACTATAAAAATAAAATAAAAGAACTGTATGATATCTTCATATAAACTAGCAATTTTAATTCTCTGTGGAACAGACTTTTCTATCACCATAAGCCGAAAGTTTGCCCACTGGACTAAAGATGTCACGAGTAGTATTTCTTTGAAATAATATCCACGACAAAATTCTTCAGACTTTTCTCCTAGTATGGAAATCGATCATTCCTGGCGCCTTTAGCAGTTTCCCATAAAAAGTGGCTACAACTGGTATTTAAAGGAAGTCCTTATTTTCCTTTATTACCTTTAGTGCAGCACCACCTTTCATTAACACCCAACCACTTTTTCTGAGGAAATTGGCTAATTGGTAAATTATAGAGTTGTCACGTCCGGCTATGCGTAATCATGTTTATGAGGAGTACCTAATGATTATTGCATTTGCAACCAACATTGCTTGAGTTATTCTGAAATATAAATGTTCTATTTTTAATAGTTCTTTAGTTGTTAATCGTAGACGTAGTAAGTGTGATTAGCCAAATCTTGCCGTTGTCTTCTATTGTTGGATTGAGTTGAAACTTTGCGTAGGTTACCTGTCAAGTTACGATGGCAATACAATACTGTGGTGATAGGTATAGGTGTTAATCTGACGGTGTAGCCAGGAGTTGTTCCACAGAACTCTACAGCTAATAAAAGTTATATACTTATGCGTGTTCATTGAATTCACTTAAAGTAAATTCAGATTTTTAATGCGTGTTTTGAATTATAATCCATACAATAAAATATTATGTAATATTATAAATACGAATGTAAATCTATTTGATTGTTTCTTACCTCTTCACGACTAAACGGCTGAACGGATCTTAACGAAATTTGGCATAGACATAGCCTATCAATTGTCCCAAAAACTATTCTTGAAATAAGGGTTGAAAGTTTGTATGGGCAATCCATTATTCCTCAAGTTAGGAATTTGAAAATTCATATTTAGGCTTAATTAAATAAAGAATAACGCGATTCAGCATTTTTGCAAATCCATCCCTTAAGGGGGCAAAGTAGGATGTTAAAATTATTAGGTACTAGCTTACATATAAATGTGGACGAAGTCTCGGGTAAGGGCAAGTTGTAAATAAAACAAATTACATAATTCATTCGAACTAAAATTTCATGATGCTTTCTTCACTTTGCCAAGTAATTACATTAACACTAAAACCGTTGCGTGTTCTTCTTGCGTGACTTTGAACCTAATGACCTTTCAGTGCTCTGCTGTTAGCAACCATGGATGAAGGTCAAAAACGCGATAGATTTTCCTAGCACTTCTTTCTTCTCAGCTCTACGGAATTGATTTTGAGTAGGTAATGACAGGTACTGGTGGAAGACAAAATCTGTCTGTATTTGTCTTATCTTCGGCAGCTTATTTCTTATTAGTTTTCTTTCTTTCTTTTTCTTTACCTATATTTTCCCCTTTAATGCCCACAAAGATCCATAGACAATGTAATAAAAACAATTTTCTCATGACCGATGAAACACAACACCACGAAGCCCTTGTTACACAAGCCATCACAGAGCCGTCGTCATGTTCATGGATTCCATAAAACATCACGTCGTGATTCAATAGAGTCTTTACACCGCGACATAAAGTAGGGACATTTATAACGGCGGCACTTTCGCACGGCGACGGGTCACGCAAGACTCGAACCCGCGACACGATCTAACGCGACAATTAGATCTTTTTCGACAAGCGACATAGTTTCGCTTCAAGGAATAACGTCACGAATTGGCAATCTATCTGTGACCGTTCAATCGTCAATGATTTGACTCTCACTGAATCTATTAACCTTTATTCCGCCTGCATCAGACTGTGAAGTATCATGAAGGCTTTACAAGGCCTGTATAAAACCTTGACATTCACCGTTGAACTATAATGAAGCCCCCTTCTAGCTATCTTCAAATCCATCAACGTGTGTTAGTTTCGTGGATCTCTAGTCTAGACATATAAATTCATTCTTTTGTTTTTTTTTATGAAATTAAATGGTCATTTACATATTTGGACTGACTAATCTGTCATTTCCTTTTGTAAATAAACATTTTGATGTTCTTACTTTGTGGCAATTTGAAATAAACGAAAGTGATTTAGAAGAAACAGACATACATTTTTTTTTAATTTATGTTTACCATTGAACCATTGTTTACCATTGAAGTCGGGTCATTCGTTGCGGATTAATCTGTGTACAAACATAAAAAACATACATAGTCACCGAATTAAAGACCTCAACCTTTTTTGGCTTCACTTAAAAATAGCTCGGGATTCGTGCTCTGTGAACCTAATTCATCATTCACATACTTTCTACGAAACATTTCGGAGTTCGGCCTCGTCAGTGGGCAAGTTTCACGGTCGTGTCAGATCGCAGATAATCTTCGGTCGACCCAAAATGTCTCCGCCTGGAGCACGTGAAGGCTGTCCATAATGTTCTGACACCTTATCAATCATACTATCAATCTTCACAGTTGACTTGAGCTTGTTTGTTTTAAGGTCTGTATTTTGTTTAAACCTTACTCTATTTTCCCTAATACATAAGCCGTGTTGGTCTAGTGCAAGGTATCCTGGAGTTGCACCAGTGGATTTTTCTGGTCGAAAAAACTATGTGCGCATTAAGGCTGGCTGCACCTGCAGAAATTTCTCTCAGAAAAATCAAAACAACCAATCAAAAGACGTACACGTACAGTCCTTACTGATTGGTTGATTTATTTATTCTTACAGTTTTCTGGTGGTGTGCGGCCAGCCTAACCTAACATGTGGTCAAAACGGTGAAGGAAAACATCCTGGGGAAACCCGCGGCTTGGTCAGCCATGCATGCTTTCCCTATGGATAAGGCCGAATAGGCTGAGAGATGGTATAGATGCTGGGCAAGCCTACCCCATCAAAACCAGTCCCAGGAACTACAGCGTCTTGTAATTGTAAGCGAGTAATAAGTTCCATCTGACGCTGTATAAATCATCAAGAATAGATGTAATAAGGCCTTACTAGTCTGTTTACAGAATTGGTTCCCTATTTATGTCATGGATACAGGGTCAGTGGTAGGTCTTTACCCAAGTGTTTTATCTAGATATTGAGTCATAAAAGTAAGTGCTATTACTGTGTGTTTTACGTCAAGATAATTTGTGGGAGCTTTTAAGTCATAAATTCTTTTTACACAAATTGTAGGCCGTAAATGATCGTGTTTACCTATACCTGTTTGTCATTCTGTAACTTTCCCAGATTCCATTTTCTTGTTTGTTTTCAAAACATAATTTTCACTTCAAGGTGATTCATTAGCTGTATATCATTCCGAAAGAGGGTTCATTAACAAAAATAAAGAATATTAGCTTCATTTATATTCCTTTTTTATCATCATAACTAATTACTAAACGTACGAGAGGTTCGCAATCAAGATTGCTACCTAAAACATACTTTACTGAGCTTGACATAATTTGATCCCAAATCATCAGATTTTTACGTAGCGTTTTTCATAGCATACAATGAATCACATAGTATAGTCCTCATTCTATGATCCAATTTTCTAAATATTTTTGCTGACGCGCGATCGTGTGCTCGATCAAATGTAAAGGAAAGTTGGTGCGTGTACAGAATGCGCTAAACACATTGGTCACAAATTAATTCACGTTAGTGATGCCCGAATTCCACAAGTATTGATCGTTCATCCAACAAGCCAAGTTACTCGTGCTACTTATGATGTCATCCACATAATTTTACTATTGTTTACTTTGAAAATGTATGACACATTTCTCAAGTCTTTTTTTAATTCCAAAATGTTCCAACCATTCCTTCTACTTACCAAAATATATTTTTTCTTCTGAAGCAACTTTATGTGCACTATACTAGTGCTCTCAAACGGTGAAAGAAAAACATCGTGATATCGTCTAACAGGCGCATTTAAATCCATTTACTACATTGATTCTTTCATCGACGGTCGTGGACCCTTTTCAGGGCCACCACTCAACCTGGTCACTAACCTTATATAGGAAAACCATGAAAGCATCACGACAGGTAAGCAAGCAAGTAGTAAACATTGCATCAAATGAACCAAATGCATGAGCTCAGATAACCAGATAGCCTACTTCAAAGGTACGTTATCCTGACATCGCAAGGTCTACAATCAGGGGTCCACTTATTCAATTGCCTTCCAATCTTGCGATCCGTTGACATGCGGGCATTCAAATCATACGGGATGTACATGAATATACAAATTACTTATCCACTACATCGCTGGTATGTTGATTTATTGACTGCGAGATCGTACCGCCAGTACATAAATAAAAATATAGTAAATGGAATGTGTTCAGTGTGTATGTATGCAGAGTGACGTCACGATCGTTGAAGTGTACACGGTCGGTCTCTATAATTTTTAATTGTTAAAATAAATCAGCAACCCTGAAGTAGTGCGTTTGCTATCCTATACATAGTACATAACGCTGGGGCGAAGGGACATTGTTTGTGTGAAATAAAATACAGTGAAAGTGGTTTAATTTCTCTAAATAACATACGTGATCGTTGGTCTACCCTCCTCTGGTTATCGGTAACCATCACGGCACTTGTACTCACTCCACTTGCGATCAGCGTATTTCTCGGTGTGGCAAATTCCCGCACGTGAACCATCAGTGTGCGGCTGCGATTAAACTGTATGTACTCTATCTATGTAATCAAACAGTGTTATTTATTCACATAGCTAGACTACACCTAGCGCCGTCTATTGCCCATTTGGGTTACCTGTCAGCGTCATCTGTGACAGATAGTTTGAACTAACTTGGGATCTAGCTTAGGATCGAAAATGGTTCAATGCATAGCGTGCGGCAAATTCCTAAGAGGGGGCGTTGTCTGTCCACTTTGCAAGTCCGCCAGCCACAATGAATGCGCTCAGGTTCCGGCGGGAGTGCAAGTCGCCGACTCCTGGCGATGCGGGCTGTGCCAGGCCACGGCGCCCAAGGGTAGAGATCCCTCGACGCCCGTCAGCTCGTCGCGTCAGTCCTACAACGTCGAGGCGGAACCGATGACTCTCGACGATACTGCTGCCAACATCACTGCGGAATTCACGGAAATGGAGCTGCAAATGCAGCTCCGCTCTCTCCGGGAGGACATCATGTTGGAATTCACCACCATCCAGGAGAGCTTCACCACCGACATGAACGCCTTCAAGACCGAATTCCGCATGATGTTCGCCGAGATACGGGAGTTTCGGGTGGAGATGGCTGACCTCAGGGTCTCCATGACGGGGATTTTGGAGCGCATGGATGGCTTCGAGCGGAGGCTGGAGGCGGTCGAGCAGCGCCGAGCGGAACCCGCGACCGAGGAGGTAGCCGCGCTGGAGCGGACCGTCGCCGACCTGAAACTGGAGCTCAACGACCGCGACCAGGAGGCTCTCCTCGCTGACTTGGAGATCGGCCAGCTGCCGGAGGAGAGGGGGGAGAGCGTGCTGCACGCTGTCACGGTGCTGGCAACCAAGCTGGGCGTCCCTCTGGAGGAGCGCGACGTGGTGTTTGCGGAGCGCGTGGGTGCGCCGACGCCGCCGGGCGAGGCGCCACGCGCGCGCCGCCTGGTGGTGCGCCTGGCGCGCCGCGACCTGCGCGACCGCCTGCTGCAGGCCGCGCGAGTACGCCGCACTATCACTGCGGCGGACGCCGGTGGCGCCGCCGCCGCCGCTCCGCGTATCTTCGTTAACGAGCGTTTAACACGCCCCAACCGCCAACTATTTCACCGCGTGCGGGAGGAGTGCCGCCGGGCGGGATGGAGATACTCGTGGACGCGACGGGGTCGCATCTACGCGCGGCAGGGGGACGGCAAGCCGGCTTACCCTATCCGCACGGAGGCTGATGTGGCGAGGGTTTTTGGGTCTGCCAATGTTTGATTTCCAACTTCCTGATCCTTCCTAAATTGAGTGTGAACTTTTTTAGTCTACTTTCTTTTTACCGTGTGTATTGTGTTCCTTATATGTATTTTAGCTGTTCCTTGTATAAGAACATCGCAAATATTAAGTGGGTGTTAACTGGTCCTCTGTATCGACGCAGCCTTTCAAAAAACATTTTCTGTTCTATAATATTATTATTTTACTGCTCTACTTTTGTGTCTAATTTACCTTCGACTCTATGTAAATCAATTTCTATAACTAATCCTTATTGCTATCTACGCGATTATATTCGTACTATTATTATAAATTTATTTGTACATTTATTTATACTTTTATTTACTCTGTGCCCAAGCATTTATAATTACATTATTAGAATCACTCTAACTTATTTAGGCAATAATATAATACTCCATGCAATGTTCAGAAATCATCCTAAAAAATTTCAAAACTTCCTCTGAAAAATTTGAAGGTTGGTCTCCACAACGCAGGGTCTCTCAATACTGGGCAAGATGAGTTTATTGCGGCTATGGGGGAACTGGGCCCAGATATCTTAGCCGTTAATGAAACTTGGATGGGACAAGGGGAGGATTATAAGGCACCAAAAATCAAAGATTTTCGCTTTATGAACCAGCCAAGACACAATACCATCAAAAGGGGGCGGGGTGGGGGTATTGGTTTCTTTGTGAGGAATGGCATCAATGTACGTATCTGCCCCCACCCTGTCGTGCCCTCGGTAGAACAGATGTGGCTGCGCCTTAATGTCATGGGTAAAACAATCATTATTGGTACTGGCTACCGGGCGCCCTGGCAAGATGCTGACGCTTTTCTTGAAGCCATTACTGACTCAATCACGTCCTTCCCCAAATGCGACAATTTAATACTCGTAGGTGATTTTAATATAGACATGCTCGATCCTAACAACAGAAAGCTCCCATCGCTACAACAATTCCTACACCTTATGAATCTAAATCAAGTAATCTCTGGTCCGACCCATCTTAATACTGTTGGAAACCTGACATTGATAGATCTAGTGTGTACAGACGCTAAGGTGCGGAAAGTGGCCGTGAAACACACGCCTGACCTGGGTCGCCATGCTATGCTAGTGGTCGAATTTTCCATCAAAAAGGATAAACCTTCGCCGCGTTTTGTGACATACAGACCCTTAAATAGTATTGTCCCAGAGTTATTTTCCACTGACATTAATTCTATTAACTGGTCATTTTTTGAAACATGCAAAGATATCGATGAGCTTGTGTCGACCTTCACATGTACAATTCAGTCCTTATTTGACATTCATGCACCAGTCAGGACAACAAAATTTAAAGGTCCTTCGCATCCATGGCTAACTGATACAGTCAAAATTATGATGGGATTAAGGGATAACTATCACAAAGAATACAAATTACTTAAAACTGATGTACTTAAAACCTGCTACAAAAATATGAAATCTATAGTCATTGCAGCAATAGAGAGCGAAAAACGGGCATATTTTAATCAAAACATTAATAGTAACATTGGGAATCCAAAACGGCTGTGGAAGAACTTAAAAAATGATATCATACCTAATAAAAAACAGACAGCAGAGCTTCCGCCGCAGTTTGATGACCCTGATGCTATTAATGTACATTTTCTTAACGTGCCTGGAGCCCAGTATGTAGAACTTTCGCAACTCACATTCTTCGAGTTTCATCGGCATGGCACTGAAACCTTTTCTCTTCAGCCTGTAAGTGATTACACAGTGCATAAAGTCATTGAAGGGTTTAGGTCCAACGCCCAGGGCATAGATGGCATCTCCTTGGATATGCTACTCATGTCCTTACCACAATCATTATCCACCATAACAGCAATAATTAATGGGTCAATATCCAGTGGCATTTTCCCAGAGTTATGGAGAGTGGCGGTTGTTAAGCCAATACCAAAGAACACCCAACCTGCATCTCTTAGCGACTTAAGACCAATAAGCCTTCTGCCTTGTTTCTCTAAGATATTGGAAAAGATTGTCTGCATACAGATGATAAAGTTTCTGGAGGATCATCAGATACTTCCTGAAGTACAGTCTGGTTTCCGGAAAGGGCACAGTACATCAACCGCTCTCCTGGATGTAGTCGACAGTTTATTGGCTGCGCAGGATGAGGGTATGTGCAGTATCCTGGTACTGCTGGATTACTCCAGGGCCTTCGATTCTTTAAACATCCCATTACTTCTTTCAAAGCTTGCTTACTATGGTTTTGATACAAAAACTATTAAATGGTTCTCCAGCTACCTTAATTGCAGACAGCAGTGTGTGGAGCTGAGGCTTCTGAATGGAAAAACTACAAGATCCCCGCCTCGCCCAGTTCCTCGGGGGGTCCCTCAGGGTTCAATACTCGGACCTATCCTCTTCATCCTGTTTAGTGCCGACATAGTAAGCAAGATCTCTTTCTGCCGTTTTCATCTCTATGCTGATGACTTGCAACTTTATAAATCCTTCCTACCATCAGACTATGCCAGAGCTGTAACAGAAATTAATCAAGACTTAGAAAGGATCTCTTTTTGGTCCACATCAAATTCACTGGTCCTCAATCCATGTAAATCAAAATACATGCTCATTGGTACAAAACCAGGTCTCAGCAAACTTAACTATGAAAATATACAGATAAAGATCAATGGTGAGTCTGTTGAATATGTTACTGAGGCTAAAAACCTTGGGCTGATTCTGGACAGTCAGCTTCGCTTTGAAACTCATGTGGCTGATAGTGTCCGCAACTCACTCTACCGTTTGAAGGTTCTGTACAAAATTCGACCGTATCTCACTGAGGAAGTCCGTATGACCCTATGTGAATCTTTAGTTCTATCTCGCTTAAACTATTGTGATGTGGTCTATGGCCCATGCCTTTTGAGTCGGACTGATAAACTGATTCAGCGAGTCCAAAATGCCTGTGCCCGTTTTTGTTTTAATGTCCCGCCACGAACACATATTACACCCTTTCTCAATGCCTCAAACTTATTAAAAATGAAAGCGCGTAGGTTTCTCCATCTTGCAACCCTTCTCTTTGGCCTTACAGCAAATCAAATACCTCAATACCTTTTCAATAAGCTAAAATGGGCCAGCGAAAGCTCGCGATATCCACGTCGTGCATGTACTCACGTGGTTCTGTTGACGCCGAGGCACAAATCCGTAGCATTTCGGGGTTCCTTCCGATTTGCTGCCACTAAGTGCTGGAACGACCTTCCCCCACCGGTTCGTGCCCTGAAAACGGTTGTAACTTTTAGATCAACCCTTAAAAAGGAGCTTCTAATCTTGCAAAAGTGCGCGTGATAGGTATATGCTTGTACCTACTTACCAAATGGTATGGCACGCAAGGTAGCAGTGGTACTTTGCGGAAAATGGATATTTATTTCCCACGAACTCTCCAGCACTCTTTTCACACTGATTTATCTTTACACTCATGTTACACTGTTGTACCTAGCTGTTTATCACGGCGCGTTCACTTTGTTCACTTTTTGCACTGTCTCCCATCCTCTTTTCGGCTATGCACAGAGAACACTAGTAAGTAGTAAGTATGTACACACGTACTGATAATTCCAATGGAATTTTCCACAAAAAGACTAAAAACATTATGTACCTACTACAATGCATTTCCCACTCCATCCTTGTTTTTCCTTTAGCCCCGCGCCAGTCGGGCGCCAGTGTTGCCAACCCTGGAATTTGATTTTCTGACGAATCGGAAATACAATTACACAATTCAAATTATGATCAATTTCTCTATTTTATTTTATTACTTAATTTTATTTCATTTGCACACATTTACCTACATTTAATTACTTTACATTTATTTTTTATCATTTCATTATATATCAAATCATCAATCTATCATATCCTTTTAAATATTATTTTATTACCTGTTATTTATTTATTTATGCTATATTAATTTATCTAAAAACACACTTGCGCGTTACTAGTACCGGAGTGACACCCTTCCCACTCTAGTGAGAGTCTAGGGTAGGTAATGTCCCTGCGATCGTGAGGTCTTACTCCACAGGTCCTATCTGAAAACCAGCGCTGCTACGCCTCGGCGGAGCAGCAATAAGCTGAGATAGGACCTTTTTGACCCATGCCACTGCAGCGTAGACATTTCTCGCCATAAGTAGGTATCACCAGTTGGCACCCACTCTATAGGTGGGTTAGGCGCCTGCTTGTCTGCTAATGTGTAGTTTATTAATTTTTTATTTTATTTTTTATGTTCACTGTTAGCTTACCTACCTACTAAGTGCCTAAGCTGTTTGTTTGTATCCTTATTGTAACCTTCTGTTGTTTCTTCCGATTGTTTTTATCTCTGTCTATGCTGTATTTGTGTGTGTCGAATAAATGATTTATCTATCTATCTATCTTATCTATGCGTTGTATGGATTATCGGCTGTTGGTGAATTATGGGTCTTCTGCTCTGGTAGATAATTTATTTCTACTAAAACGGTAACATGCGTTGCCTCGATCCCCTATCTGATGATTTCTAGCGGTAGGTACTGACTACTGTCATAATGTTAAATGGCCGTAATATTGATGCAAGGACGTCACTGTGTATTTTTATTATTACTTGACGATTGTAGTCACGGATATCTTGTGAATACATCTTAGAAAGTCTATCTACATTTAGGAACGTAGAATATAGATACACTTTATCTGATTTTGATTTGATCCTCTATTATTCCTAAAAATATCATGGTATCAGGTATCTTATGTTTCGTATAGTGTACTATGCTTACATCATTTTACGTGACTGGACATCTCACAGGCACAAATTAACAAACACAACAAAGTTAATAAATAGCACATATCATAACTTTCTTAATTAAACTTGCTCTACGAAAGCTCCGAGCTGGTAATGGATTATGGACCATAATGCGTTCTTATAAAGCCTATTTATGGTGGTTGCTCTACAATGCTTCCTTCGGGGAACTGGCGACCCACTTGCGTCGTCCGTCTTGAGGGCAATTTAAGCCATGTTCAAACGGCGTGCGATATGTCATCTAAACATAAATAATAATAAATAAATAAAAATAAATAAATAATAATAATAAATGTTGAGTTTGATATTTGTGTAACTCAACGAAATCGCAAGCCCCTAAATGTCAAACTAAAAATTGACTTTCATCAGACGTAAGGATCATTTTGAAATAAATTCGGGGCGAATGACTAGTTATAAATGTACTCTCAAAAATACCTTTATCATTTGTTTGTTAGTTAATGTTTACCTCTTGTTGTCCTTTATCAGTTGTTATTGTTTTCCCTTGTAAATTAAAAACTACTGTTTATTCCATAGCTTCGTTTCCATTATCTCCAGACTCGAAACTTCTTGACAGACCAACATCTGGGTGAACGATTTGCATTGTGCAGTTTTATCTAATCCTTATCGTTTAAGGTTATTGTTGTTGTGATAAGATTGTTTGCGTTCAATAAATTGATCCGTTTTCAATATATTAATAATATTATAATTTTGCAATATATCGAATCTCGGGGCAAAAATTAAATTCTAACTATAATTAAACACATTTTATATCAATAAATTCATCATTATTATAAATTGATTGAGAAATCAACCATTCTCGGAGTTTGTACTTAAAAGATTGCATTGATGGTGCGTTGGTAATCTCAGTCGGGAGACGATTGAAAACGGTTGGTCCCATCACGTGTATCACGTGTGGTCTCCGAGATAGTTCTCAGAATTAGCAAGTTGAAGTGGCAGTGGGCTGGCCATAGGTATAGCTCGCAGAATCGACAACCGTTAGGGAATAAAGGTTCTCAAATGGCGACCACGAACCGTGTGACGCAGTTTTGGAAGGCCGCTACTCGATGGACCGACGACATTGTTAGAGTTGCGGGAAGTCGGTTGACGGAAAAGGCTCAAGACCGTTCGTCATGGAACTCTTTGGGGGAGGCCTTTATGTCCAGCAGTGGACTTCTACAGGCTAATGATGATGATGGCCAAATTCTGATGACAATGTTTGTAGACAATCTTGTAAGTTATTTCATTGGTCCAACAAACAAGGGCATGTTTAGAAAATCCCAATAGTTTTTTTACGCGATTTTCTTTAAATGTAAGCTACCTTGATAATCTACAATACATTACGATAATTCAAATAGAATGAACCAGAAACAAGGAACAGGAAATGCATCGATGCTATTTCCAACCTGAAATAGGCCAATCATGATGAACACAGATCTACAGCCAAGATTCACGCTAAGTCTAGATCTCATTCATCAGTATTTACATTCATTCAACGCTTTGATAGCTATTATTTTGGCGCCAATTCATGCTTCCTCTGTCCACGAATAGTAGTACTGAAAACTGGGACTTCATACAGTAACTCCAATTCCATCAACGCTGGTTAAAATCAACTTGAATTTAGACATTTCTGTAAGGGCAAATGTCAAATTAGATCAGAGTTATTTTTTTGTTCCGGACATATCACACACGGTCAACTGATCCCAAACCAAGCATAGCCTGTACTATGGGTACCAGAGACTGATATACATAATAGATCAATATTTAACACCCAGACACAGAACAAACATCTGTGTTCATCACAAATGTTTTGTCCAGTGCGGGAATCGAACCCGCGACCTCTAGCGCAGAAGTCAGAGGTACTTACTACTAACTGAGCTATGAGGCCACTCAGATTATATTAGCCCTAGTAAAAGCAAGTCTGCATAAGAACTAATACTAGAACACACCGTACAGCTACATGGGATCATCGACACTACGTGGAAACAATGCGGTTCAAATTAATTGCAGTTGATGGTTGCATGACATTTCCGTTGCACTGCTATGCAAATTGCTGAGGGAACTTCAGCTCTATATCTTGGTGATAAGGTTTCAAAGTTAATGCTGTTTTTGAATTAGACCTTACCTATAAATATGTTGTGTACATCAAATCACAGTAACATGCGGGGTAAAAATATACAGTAAAATAGATGCCAAAAAGAAATGAATTGCAATGTTTACAACTCATTTTGTTTTGATTACGTCGTCCATATCAACAAAATGCTAAAAAAAAACTGCAAGTCTGTTGGGCATTTCGAAAACATCCTTTTCAAATGTTTCGGAAATGTTCCACAGTTTACTCCGAGTAACTAAGAAATTATTTTATCGGTTCCTTTTGTTGTGATGTAGGTATTAAATATAATTTTTGAAGAGGATTTTATTAATCAACAATCATAAAATATATAAGGTAGGTAACAAATTATCATCAAGAGATGCATGTTATTTTTTACTTAAAAATTATGGCACATAACAGTGCAATCTTCTTCTTCTGCTCGTGTCACAGATTTTTTCTTGGTCACCTGTAGTGCAATTATTTTGTTAATTACTAAACAAATATTGTAAAATAAACATGGCTTCACACATTTCTCTCCCTAATATTGATTACTGTTAGATATTAAAGTCCGTTTCCCCAAATACCTTATTACAAGGGGTAACGACCGACCCCTTGCCCTTCTAAATCATACAGAAGAAGTGACAATTTATTGGCTATTTCATTACAATAGACCGTTGAATTTATAACGTGGTTACAACCTCGTGTATTGCCTCGAGTTTTCATAGTAAAGCTGCTTGGATTTACGGAATAGGTCGGATGAGCGTTAATCAAAAAGGGATGTTGAGATTAGGGCCTTTGCTAACCCTATGTTATAAGGAAAGTTTACAATATGCAATATAATTTTTGATATTCGATGTGAATGTTGCGCATTACCTAAGGTGGGCATAGTCGTTGGACAAAGCGCGCCGGTGGGTTGATTTTTGTGTTTAAAAAGGAATGTTGGAATGGAAGCGCAAGGTATCCGGGAAAGCCTTTGCCAAACAAATTACTGAAAAAAAAAGTGGCAAATGTACGACTTTTTATCGAGCCTATTCTCAAGAAGGATTTTCTGAAAATAATAGAAATTTCCTAAACTTTATATTTTTAGATTTAAGTAGGTACTGGTACATACCTACTGCTTTATAACCAGCCTGTAGAAGTCCACTGAGGCATATGTCCAGCAATGGACTTCTACAGGCTGATGATGACTGCGTTATCAGCTTTCATTTGACGGTAGCGGATTGTAACGGTTAATGCTTCCAAGGAAACAAGAGCTAGAATGGCTTCTAAAATCACACTAAAGAATTTGACTTACAAAGTAAATCGAAGAGCAGCCCCTGTAGGTCGTCAAAATTGCATTTCTGTAGAAGTTAGAGGGGTGTGTGTGTTGTGCATGCCAAATGACCCTCACGAAGAGGGTTGTCCCTCCGAGACGCGCGCGTGGCGGTCACGTGTATACTATATTATATATAGGCATATAAACAGCGTGCATCCGATGGTATACTGAGGTTGATGTGTTCATTACAGCAGATATGGATTTTGGTCTATCATCCTGTAAAGCTTTATTGTTGTCATTTGTAATGGACAGAGTTTTTTTTTTTTTATTAAGTTGGTTAAGCTTTTGGCCACCAACTCACTTTTGCAAGTGTGATGTGGCCTAAGATGGAGCACGATTTCCCAGAAAAAACTTATTGAACCTTAATTTGAAGACTTCCAGATTGTAATCTTTCGGGAAAACAGACGCAGGCAGATCGTTCTACTCTTTAGCTGATTAGTATGCAGTTTAGTCATCATCATCCCTATGAAGTTCACTGCTGAAGATAGGTGCTGAATGATGCCCATGATGAATGGTCTTGAGCCGTCTCCATTCACCGAATCCACGCCGTACCACCGAACACCGTAAAAACCGAAAGTTCTAATAAGGAGCAATTGCAATCTAAAACAGCTAAATAATTAAGTTTGAAGTGATTTGTCCTCAAAATAACAGATTATTGCTTAGTGTTTGATCAATGAAAAATTAAGAATTTCTAAAAGTCGTTGAACAAACTTTACTACCAACGGAGTATACAATAAGCCCCTTTTGGGGATAGTATACATATTATGGATAACCTATACTTATTAAATGATTGGTATTTATAGAAACGAATATGACGTGTTAGTAACGCCTTTAGGATGGTAAATAGCTAGTTGCAAAACAAATTGGCGCCGACCTCATATTGCGATGAACAAGATTCAATCATCGCAGATTTCATCAATTGTATAACGCTTGGGAAATAGCACAGGCCACTAAATAGAAAATATGACGCAAAGTACATCAGTTCACCTCTTTCAAAGCTATGATTAATTTCATCACGTCATTGTTGTCAGCCGTGAAGCGTGTCCCGCCCGCTGACCGAATGTTTTGTGAAATCTTTTGTTGAATAAAACATTTAAAAAAAATGTCTGCTGAATTCGCACAATGCACCGCGCATGCGTCCTTTGTCTGCTTTGTGCAAGGGCTTGAATTCCCTGTTACCCCTTGGAGTGAAATATTATTATCTTCAATCATTCTCACGGGACGCTTTATGATTTGGCATTTGGTCTATTTTCCTACTCGTAATAGGTATTACTTTTTTATTGTAGACATTTCATTGAAATATTCTTCTGTTGCGTTACCTACCCCAGTACATATAAGTCTCGCTTAAACTGCATGCGCTTATTTATTTAGATTATGTAAGTTATTTTTAACTAGATTGTGTCAGAGACTTCGCTCACCGGTACAAAGATAAAAAGTAGCCTCTATGTTCTATTCTAGGTAAGTATCTACAGAACTCTATCCATTCAAATTTTCATCAAATTAGCCGTTACGACGTTATTGAAACACAAACATCCAAATATCCTCACAAACTTTCGCATTTATAATATTAGAGTATATACTAGAATTGTTTACTCAAGTGGAAGGTTGTCTTACTATTTACTTTTCCATAACCAATGCAAACAAATCTTCCATCCCATTTCTTACAGAGATAAAAAGCTATAGTAACTGCACTTTTTGATACGCACAGCTAAGCTTGACACATGGATGGGATCGATTTTTTGCCGATTCTCTTCCCTCGGGGTGAGAGCAAAATGAGTTTGTGACCCCTGCAGCGTATATATTTATAGATTACTATGATGAATGATAGCCGAATCTTTAAAACAAACATTATGTTTACTTTACTTTTTTAACTATCCTGAACTAATACAAGCAATGTTGACTAGGTTCTCTGATTTTGAAGCTGCATAAAATATCATTTATAAAAATTGCTCTTGCCAACAATGTGCTAAAAACTATCGTAAAAGCACCACAGATTTTTTATGCCGACGAGCAGATGCGACACTTGAGACAATGCATTATGCATCGTCAGCCGTTGTTCGAAGTGTGTAGTTCATTATTTTCCAGTTTCGCGCTACAAAGCTTGAAGTCCAGGTCTTCATATTTTATGCAAACCCCTTTCATGCTCTGATGAGATGGTTGCTTCTATCAATGCTCCGTCTAGCAGCACCGCACTAAACTACCTTTTCAGAGATGATTCATTTTTCTACCAGTATTTTAGTATTCGTAGTGTATTTACTACCTTCTTGCAGGTTTTAAATGGTATGTCATCATCAAACATTGTTACAAGTTTTACTTGTTTGGACTTTATTTACAGAAAGAAACTTAAAACTAATACAAGTTAATATTTACAAAATACACACGAAACAGTTTTACTTAAAACAACTTTTGCAAAAGAATATCCCTTAAGCCTTGTTCAAATGGTGTGCGTAATTATTTAAAACTTATTTCAAAATGATTATCGCGTCTTATAAATTAAGGGAATTTCGAGTTTAACTTTTAGAGAATTGCGATATCGTTGAGCTATATCGCACGCCCTCAATTTCAAACTCAAAATTGACTTTAATCAGAAGACCCAGGGATCTTTTTGAAATAAATATGAAAGTTATTTTAGTTAACCTATTAAATTTTTTTGTTATTGACTTTTATCTTTCAAGTCTAACATCTCACCACCAAGATTTTGATTGCAATTCAAATATTTAATGGAATTCAAAGTAACGTAACGCTTCAATCACCGTACTAAACAACTGCTCCAGTATAGTTTGTAGGGCGACACACTCCGCCGCACACCCTTCGTTAGCCATCGGAATTTCCCTCACCATTGCATGCCATGGTCACTATACCAAAGATCCGTGACTGCACATGTCGGTACTGTTAGTACATCACCTGTTATGCCTTGCTTCCCACGAGCTCCTCTTATTTCAAGTTCAATTTAAACGTTGTGGACACATCGTTTTTATATGCATATCACTCAAGGAATAGAAACTTCGTGTTTTATTAGTAATGATGCTTTAGAATTTACAATAAGTATTGTAAGTATCTTCACTATGATGAACGCGTTCCCGGAAGTTATTGTGTTCTCTGTTTATATGTAGTATGTTCATTACAATCAGTTACGTATTCTGTTTTATCAAAACTATTATCTCTACAGTAGAACTCATCACGTTTTCCAGTACAGTTCCGATTTGACATCACGCTTCCATCAGCTGCTTCAGCAATTTACCAGCGTCACGACGACAGTTCTCATGATTTTCACTTAATACTATTCCCACGACTTATTCGAATTCATCTATTATCTTGGACATTTGCATTACAACCTCCGTATTAGTGTACTATAACTCCGCATTAAGTTGTTTTATGGTGGCTTTGAATGAGTTTGCAGTTTCGTGATTAGCGGTTGCATTGCTAAACGTATTTGGAGTCACTGAAATTATGGAGAACTGTTTGTAGCAATTTACAGTCGTGTTCCATGATTCATTCAGCCAAGGATGAATGTAACTTAATGTGAGTCTTAACTATTTCTTCATTGCATTTCAACCTTACTATGGGCACCATACCATACCATTTAACCAGGAAAGTAAATAGTTTTGCTGAATAACATTTCTAATAGTAGAAGCTGATAATTATAAGACGTCACCCTTTTTAAGGCCCTGCCTGAAAACCAGCGCTACTTTGCTCGGCATATTGACAAGTACAGCAGAAATAAGCTGAGTCAGGACCAATTTGGCTGCACCCAACGCAGAGTAATAGACTGGTTGGCTCGTACTGGTTAGACGGATACTTACATGTAGATCCTAATAGGTTTTGTTCTTTGTTATGTCATTTGTGTTTTTACTCTTTGTATGTCCGTTGTCTATTTTTTTGTGTTTATGTTAAATAAACGTTTTCTGTTCTATTCCATTATTATTTTTACCATCAAAAACGTTCTCTTTTATTATATGGATGTATGGTTGGATTAAAAAAGTAATATTATCATCATCATCTTTATTTATATAGTTAGAATGGAGATAGGAGCAGGAAGTACCAAATACTGGGAGTTAGATTTTCTATCGACTATCGTAAAATTAAACTGTAACTCCACAGGAAAACCCAATTCACAGCTCAATAGTGTATTTTGACACTATACAGCAGTCTGCAAGTGCGTGTCTGCTTCATATCAGACTGGGTGGCCAAGGTGAAGTCGCTGCAGTAATATTAATAGAATCGCTACAATTTATGCTATTACAAATTAAAGGAACTTACGGCCTTCGAACGATGCAAACTTCATATACGGGGCCAAACTCTGCACTCTACCAATCAGAATCCATTAGGTAATTGGATTGTCTCATGCTAGCTTATAAGAATTTTGAAATGGACAGAAGTACCATAGAATATTTTTATTAAAAATAGATCTGACGAATTGTATTAATCTGAGGGATGGCAACTGGCAAGTGCCTTGACCTAAAATCGTGCAGCTAGATCGACGCGTGCGCTTATAGAGTCAGAGGTCCACCGAGCGCGTGTTTTGTAATGCCTTTTTGGGAAAGGCCGTCATGGTGTCTGCATTGAAACTCTAGATTGTTGATGAGATGACTAGTGAGGCAATGCCTAGGTAATATCGTTTGCATTGTTAATGCAAACTTTGCAAAGGTTGATCGTGAATCACTTGAAACGAAGGTGATTATGGCAATCACAAAATCGTACGCGGTCGGTCATCCGACATGGTGCATACACATCCGCTTTGTCAAAATGCATCTTTGAATGAACGACGTAGACCACTAAAAAATCTTTCAAGGTAGGCAACGACTTTGCAATGCCTTCGGTACTGTATTTGCCTATGCAATGATTTCCACTTCAATTCAAATGAACCGCAGTATAACCCGCTTACATATTCTCCAAAAAAATTACTCCAAACATTTGAAGGCCACTTCGTTTTAGTAGCCACAGTACCTCAACCCCAGTATTATAATTTACGATCGGGAACCACGAGTGATCATCTGACATCACAATAGCTCGTCTATTCAGTAGATTCAGCTTGACTGTGCTTCTAGGTCTGGTCGTGACCGTGTCGCGTGCCCATTCAAGCAGCAGACAGCAATATGGAACGGGATGGTCTGCCCTTCCATTTCACCTGCGACTATATGTTTTTGAAAGTATAAGAGTCGAAATTTGAGCCACAACAAAATAAAAATTTTAGTCGAAATGTACCATTTTTATATTGTTGATAGTCTAACCTGAGGGATCTGATTTCTGAATGATAAAATGTCGCAATACTACATCTTGAGGCGGACTGGCCTCATAGCTCAGTTGGTAGTAACTCTGCCTTCTGCGCTAGAGGTCGCGGGTTCGATTCCCGCACTAGACAAACATTTGTGACTAACACAGATGTTTGTTCTGTGTCTGGGTGTTAAATATATATATCTATTATGTATATCAGTCTCTGGTACCCATAGTACAGGCTATGCCTAGTTTGGGATCAGTTGATATGTCCGTGTGTGATATGTCCGGAATATTTATTTATTTATTTATCTTACCCACCAATTGTCATGTTCTGTTCTTTTCATAATTTCGCAGTAAAAATATAAGGTACGTCTCAAATTCGGGAAATCTGTTTTCAAAACTATTATAATGAAGTCATCCACTAAAAACCGCTACTGGAGTTAGTACACCTTCATCTTCTACAACTTTTCGAAAGATAAATCGACGACTAATGAATGAAACCACTAGCAGTAAGCACTAACTTTATCTGCTAACCTTTAACTCCATAATGTTTTATCTAAACACATTAATTTAATAGATAGGCAGTATTTACATCCGAAGCCGTGCACCGAAAATTTATCAAATTCGTTACTTGATTTGTAGCGGTTATCGGTTTTATGTATTCACGTTATTGATCTATATTTTAGAGATGAGTTGAAAGAGGCATGGTTCTTGTTATAAAACTAACCTGTCTACCTATCAAATTCCATGTAGATCGGAAAAACAGTTCGAACGTCAACAAAAATACATATTACATATACAGATAGAAACATAAAACGCCAAATCGTCCAAATAATAGGAAGGATCAAATAACAATAGATAGGATTGGTTGCTTATCTACAAAACAGGTATCGTAGCCATTAGAGGTATGTACTGAGCAATAAAGTAGTCATAAAAAATACCAATTTCCGTTTGAGGTTGAATTTTTCGTATAAAAAATCATAATAAAGCACCTAACAAATATTTGCAATAAACATTAAGAGCTGTATCGAAATCAGAACAGGCGATTTAACAATTAACATGTCCACGTAACCTGCGCGGGCGCAGCGTGACTCACGATTGGCTACTGCTACGTAATTCCATTGATTTAACTGGAAATCGATTTTACACGTAGCGTCAATATTTGGCGATTGTTTTGTCAATAATTTGATATGAATGAGTTTTGTTTGCTTGTTGCGTAAAGATTTGTATTTATTCATTCAATATTCAGCGTTGTTTGTTTGAGCTTGGCTTCTGTACCGTTAGATAATGAGCACACGTCATTTGAATTTTATAAACAATGGAGCTCCTCTAACTTCTATCACCTACTGACTGAGTACCTAATCTTCAGAAGTTAGTGTCCGGCAGCGGACGAAGATAATAACCTTTTTTTTGCCATCATTATCTGCCCGGTAATGGGACAGGGGTTGGGAGTATTTCTAACGCTAGGCGAAGTTCCACATTTTCAGCCTAAATTTAAATCCAAAGTGCGATTTAAGTAAACTACAGTACCTCGATTAAAGTTATGCTCCTCGGCAATCCTCGTTTTATCCTTTATCTTCGTCTTAATGCACTTGAATGATGAGATTTCCGAAGCGCTGAACATTCACCGTAGAACCGAAAATATAGCATTTAAAATTATCTAATGAGGAACGGCCGCCGACGCTTCTTTGAAACTTTTCGCTTGAGATAATATAATTAGATAAGTAACTAATTATTTCGGCAGTAAACCTAAAAATTCGAACAAGTCGTTCAATCCCTTCCTAACGAAATACCTTCCGTAACGAATTAACGCACCTTTTACATCCGTTCTTTGCTTCCGCCGACCGTACCCGTCTCAACGATCAACCGGTTTTTAGAGTACCGTTGTCCAACAAAAAACCCCAAAAAGAAAATTGTTCGCGTTCGTTTTTCTAATCCCAAAAAGCATTAGCAACGAACACAACAACCCATCTTTGTTGATTTTAATTATATTTATATTTCACATTGTAATTAATTATGAATGTATGATACTTTTAGTAGAAAATGAATTATGTTCAAATTGACTTATAATAATTATTATCAATAAATTACTATTATGACTATTATTATTATGATAATTTTAATTTAAACAGAAATAAATCTTTTTACTATAGTATCGTAAGCGTAGCGTTCGCTATCATAAAAATCGTGCTTAAGGCATTGATTGCGTTGTTTCCGTTTTCGGGAGTAGTCTTATTAATTTGGTTTTTATACTATCTTGCTTTAAGACTACCTAGTAATTAAACGCGTGCGCGTCTTATCGCGTAGTGGACATCGACTTGTCTAGTTTTTATAACTCAGTTTAGTAGCATGACGCAAGTTTTGTTATACCTCAATGAACATTACGGAACTGGCTTTTTGCCATCAAGTTTTTAAGCTTTATCTTTTCAGGAACGGAACCAGACAGCTGCTTCCGACGGTTTTGTGCAATTTACGTCTTTATGTTGCGTAAGGGTTTTAATATCTCTAATGTTACTCGGCGACACTTTTGGTAGGAACTGTCTTAGGATAAGATAACGAAATTTTAAAGTGGTTTATTTTGAAAAGCTCGTTTTTAAGTAGATAATAGTATGTTTATTTGTTGTAAATACCTAGATAGACATTGTGTGGATAACATTGAACCGTTGCTGAAGGTCGAGGCATATCGATAAGGGGTGACGGGTTTGGGTTGACCGCAACTTCTACTTACAATGACTTACCAACATATGTAATAGGTATACTTAATTGTTTTTTTTAACCTATTATGTTCCACTGTTGGGCAAACGTCTCCCCCAAAATCTTCCATTCACGAAGAATCAGGAAAAATTTACTTGCTGTGCACTGGAAACTCCGAGGCAACACGTCTCGGAGTTTCCAGTGCATAGGAAGTCAATTCTTCCTGATGATGCCTCGTAAAGAGACGAAATATAACGTCGATTCTTATTAAGGTTGCTCAGAATGGACTTCCTCATAGTCACGCCTGAATCAATTAACTATCTGAATTTTACTTGACATATCGCACACCGTTTGAATACGGCTTAAGCAGTAGAAAACTGCGTTCAGCGGCTGCGCATAAATAGTCCAAGCAAACTAGTCCAAAACTGATCTCTAATCAGTTTTGTAAGAAAAACCAGTTAGTAAAGCGCATCGATAAGCATGCTCACGTAATGACGGCGCCGATTGTTGCTTGTTGGTTCCGTCATCAAAACATCTCGAAACTCAGATGGTTGATAAAATCTGTGGTGTTTCATAACTTTGCTGTATCGACAGATTCGAGCCATGGTTTGTTGTGAAATTTATAATGTGCGGAATATATTAGTTAGTTACAAAATCAATGAAGAATAATTGTACTATTTATCTAAGCTCAAAGAACTGCTTTGTTATGTTTTGAACATAAATGTAGCCCTTTTTGAAAATTACTTATACACCCAACGTACCTACTACAATATTTTAATTTAGAATCAACAATCATAATTCAAGTATACTATGAAAATAAAGTCACTCTATTCTAACATGAATTGACGAAAATATGCCTACTTACCTACTAATTACTTACCACTGTATTTTTAGTGTTGTGTATTTTTCTTAATTTATATCGTAATTCTTGCTCTTGTTACAATATTTAAGCAATGCAATATTTAAAATTACGGATTGTTTTATCTAGATTAATTACCGATATCCCTAAATGTTATCGACTTGATATAATTTGAAAGAAAACGCATCGTGGAATTATTGTTCAGTAATGCGTTCTTTCCTACGCTCTGCTTGGTACAAGCTATTCTGCAATAATACATACAGTCATTATAATATGTAGCTTAACAACTCTAGTGACCATAAAGAGCTCACCACTATAAGGGTCATCGAGAAAACTCGATCACCGCCAACATCGAACACCAAGCTGTGTTTGCAGAGTGATTCTTCGAGGTCCGTCCGCCAGCTGGCAGCTAGACATTATTCCAAAACATTTCAGAGTAATCATTTTGATAAACACCATTGACTTCGACTTTACTTCGCGATTAGCGCTGACCGATGCATTGGTTTCAAATAATTCTAGATTTTGAGCTAACTACTGCAGCGACTATTTTGCGAGCATGTGAGCGACTATCTTTCGTCAAACGGAGATGTTTCGCCCGCGTTTGTAACGGCCTTCTTTTGAAACTATAGTTGTATAGATACATCTGATGACAACTGCACCATTCTGTATCAATATCTTGAAACGCGATAATGCTTTTGCGAGTACGGTACACTTTTTATAGGTACGTTTTTTAACACGCTTTCTTTGCGGTATTAATGACTCATTAATCGTATGACTAAATCCATTGTTTGAAGTCCGTATTTTTGTTTTGTTGTCATTCGATTATTTCAAGATTTGGGTGTCATATTTCTTGTATAGTGTGTGTGTGTGATTAAAGGTTTTTTTTTTTCATTTCAGGTATGTTGCGCTCAATTATTCACACTCCATGCTGCAACAGTACAAGTAATGGCAAGCCTATGGATTTTGGTTCCTTGTTGATGGCAAAGTTATGAACTTATGACAGATGTAGGTGAGTACTTATCTATTGTAGTTATTATGAAGCGGCTGTAGCGTAGTAACTGTTATTGAATCAGTGGCTGGAGTAACTCTACATTTTCAAAATACAAGCATAAGCAAGCGTTTTTAGGAAATCAAAGGAATGTCAAAAGGGAAGATCGGCAACCCAAATAAAGGGAGAGCAAGATGGCAAAAATTGACATCACAAGCAAAACTTTACTCTATTACAAAAAAGGTAGGCATAAATGTAAATGGAGCCAAACAGACACTAGAGTTCCTTGTGTGAGTCATCCTGAAAAGCATACATTCCAGTAAAGGGCAATACAATACATGTGTCTGCCAAACACCGCAGAATGTTGCGTCATGTATGAAGCTCGTTTTGTTATTCTTGGCTACCATGTGCTTCAGATAAAAAGGGAACTAAAATGTGCTCATAATTTTTCCTGTTTTGTCCTACTCACTGACTGTACACCAATATACACTATCTTTAAATAGCTCAGTCGTTGATTCCAACTAAAAAGTCTAACAGCATTACATTGTTTAAAACTGCTGTGAGTGCCATTGGCCGAGAGTCCTGACCTGAAGGACTCTGATATAATAACAGACCCCGTACCATCAACTTCGCTATTTGTTTAGGCGGTGACGTAAGTTGACAATCTTTAGGATTTATGATTCAAATTCGTGTAAAATAGTGCTGACATCGGCGAGTCTGTATCGGCGACTATAATAACAATATCGTGATGGCCAATAAAAAAATGCTCTAGTTGAACGATTTAAGCTGGTGCTTACCAGCATATAAACGGGCAGTTACTGTAACCATCGATTAAATTGGATAGCTAATGTACAAGTAACATAATAATAGACCAAAAATAAGTCTAGTCTAGACATAAAGATTACCACGATCGCTTTCATCCGTCTTGACATTCTAAATATCTACATACCAGTTGCGTAATATTTTATTTTTCTCACTAATATTATAAATTCGAAAGTTTAAAATAAAGATTTGAATATGTGGGGATTTGAAGATTTGTGTTACTCTTTCAGGCAGCATCATTCAGCATCCGTTGAACCAATCCGTTGAGTGGTTCAACGGATTGGAATAAAATTTGGAACGTAATAAATAGCCTGAAATAATAAAATAAGCTAGTGTTTCATAAAGCCTCTTCATCTCGGTATAGTGACAAATTCCTATGGGACTTTTGGGTAATGGGGTCGTTATGGCGGCGGCGCACGGCGGTCGTGTTGTGACGGTCAAAGCTTTAGAAAATTTTGGACCAAGCTTTATGATTTTTTTTATTTTTTTATACTACTGAGGTGGCAAACAGGCATACGGCCCACCTGTTGGTAAGCGGTTACCGTAGCCTATGAGCGCTTGCAATACCAGAGGCATCACGCACGCGTTGCCGACCCCGAACCCCCCTCCCCCTAAAGAGCTCTAGCAACCTTACTCATCGCAGGAACACAACACTATTTGAAAACAAATAATGTTATTTGGCTGCGATCTTCTGTAAGGCGGAGGTACCTCCCCAGGCGGGCTGCTCCAATTCAGAACGAGAAAATCTCGCTGTGCCCTTCCTCCTCTCAAAACTATATGATGAACTAGCTTCCGCACGCGGCTTTGCTCGCATGGTACTCATCTAAAAAGGATAGCCTATATGCTATTCTAGGTAAAGAACTTTATCCATTCAACGTTTCAACAAAATCGGTTGAGCCGTTAAGGCGTGATTGAACAACAAACATCTAAACATCCTCACAAACATTCGCATTTATAATATTACTAGCATCCGCCCGCGGCTTGGCTCGCGTTGTACCTACATACAAAGCAGCCTATATGCTATTCACGGTTGAAGATATTTATTTATCTTAAGAATTAAATAATTCACTTGCAGAGAAAACTTAAATATAAAGTAACACTTGTGTGCCTTACTGCGTTAATATAAGAATATTCTACAAATAAGAATTAAATCTAGTAAGATACAATAAAAATCACACAATAAAAACGAATTTGAAGAAAGAAAAAAAAACAATCATAGTGGGTAGTTTCGCACTTCTTGCATTTACAACAAGTAGCGAGGGAGCGAGCGCTTCGCTTGTTTCCGCGGTTGTATAGGCCTAGGCCACAGTGAAATTTCTAGGTAAAGAACTCTGTATATTCCAAGTTTCATCGTAATCGGTAAAGCCGTTACGGCGTGATTGAATAATGTTTGTTATTCAATCACGCCGTAACGACATCAAAAACATCTAAAAGTCCAAACATTATCACAAACTTTCGCATATACATATATACTTTCAATATTAGTAGGATTAGGAAGGATTAGTGCAGGTACAGTTTTTTTTTTTTTTTTTTTTTTTATACAACAGAGGTGGCAAACAATCTTACGGCCCACCTGATGGTAAGCGGTTACCGTAGCCTATGAGCGCTTGCAATACCAGAGACATCACGCACGCGTTGCCGACCCCGAACCCCCTTCACCCCTAAAGAGCTCTGGCAACCCTACTCACCACAGGAACACAACACTATTTGAAACAAATAATGTTATTTGGCTGCGATCTTCTGTAAGGCGGAGGTACCTCCCCAATTGAAAGCACGTACTTTGCCGACTGCTATTTAGTCTGTGCCTTTACCTGATCATGATCATTGGCTTCGGGTCGATGAACTATTTTTTGCTGGGTTCGTAATTAGCTTAGTAACTGAAGGTTGAAATTAAAAAAGTTTACCAAAAGGATTTTTTTAAACTCCTTTAGCTCTGATAGCTACAATTTTTTTTTTACATAAATAAATAACTTAGCCGTATCTATCATCAATTAATAAACTGTTCCGCCTTTATTGTGTTTTGTTTTTATTGCATTACTAGTAAAAGACGGCGATTCAGACAAAATTCTAAGTTTTCCAAATTTTATTTCTTAAAATAATAAATTTTATTTTCTTTGGTTTCCGTATCCTTTAATTTCCTAATAATAAACTGAAGAAAAACTCAGAATTTTCCGAGTAATTACAGTTTGACACAAAAACAATTCAGAATTTAGAGTCACCGTTGTATTACAACGTAGGCCTTTATTCGTACAACGCCAAACATGAGGTCCGTTTTAATTTTTAACTTGAAAATAAAATAAGTAGTCTGTCCGCAGTAACTTGTTACCTCTTTTCCCGTCTACTATAGGTTGTTAAACTACTTTTTTCCTTCTTCCACTATCAATTAGGGAGAAATTAATAATATCTAAAAAGTAGGTAATTACTTTTGAAACCGGCTTATTAAATATACTTATTGAATCAACTACAAAATAATATATTCATGATATAACTGCGTCAATAAAACCGATTAATAAGTTAAATAAATAGAACTAGCTACTGCCAATTAAATTATTTACCTACTTATGTGCTTAGGTTATGTAATATCCACGGATACTTGCGCGGAGGATATAAAAGCGTGACGAAGTACCTACTTCCGTAGTTAATGAATATACTTTACTCGGGTGTTGTAATAAGGCTCTCTATCTAGAGTATGACGTAACTAGTCAGTTGATTATTCATTTACTCCTACCTCAATTGGAAAGGCTCATGAAATATTGTAAAATCCTTTTACATTCGAAAAAGATGTACCGAGTCTTCCGATTATGGCGACGTAGCTCTCAGATATAGAAAGATGAAGTGGCAGTGTGCAGGCCAGATAGCCTAGGTTCTCGAATGGCGGCTACGAACCAGGTGACGCAGTGTTGGAAAGCCCAGTTGGACCGATGACATTGTGAAAGTTGTGGGAAGTCGGTGGATGAAACAGGCTTAAGACCGTACGTCATGAAACTCTGGGGGAGGCCTATGTCCAGCAGTGCACTTATACAGGCTGATGATGCTGGAGATGATGACATATATTATACCTACATTATATTCATTTTTTCTTAAATAAACACTATGGTGCTGAATTCCGCGTATAGAAATGTCATGTCACACTCGTATCTGCTCTGATGGAATCCTAAAAAGAAAAGAATGTATTGTTTTGACCGAGATTTGTGTGTTAATTGTACGATGTTGGTTAGAGTCTCATTATGAATTCCTGTTTGCATATGCAACGCGGTGGTTTGAGGTCGGACGTTGTTCCGTTAATCCGAACAATGGATACAAAATTAATGGATGGACATTTTGAAAGGTTTTTTTTTATCAAATGTTGCTCTCAATAACCTCTGTGGATACGTGGTGGCCCCGGCTGAAGAATAGGCCCCTCCATATCTACCTAACCGTGTATGGGCAGCGTGCCCTATTTTAACAACGATAGGTCTAACCGCGCTTGTCAACCCGCGTGTCTGATAGGAAGTCGTTCTGGATATCTGTGGGGGTAGCCTGCGCTCAGCATTTGACGTTCAATAGTCAGCTGATGAGGAATGATGATGATGGTGATGAAGAGTAGCCTCCTAAAATTAATACATCAACATATCACTGGCCTCATAGCTCAGTTGGTAGTAACTCTGCCTTCTGAGCTAGAGGTCGCGGGTTCTATTCACGCTCTGGACAAACATTTGTGTGATGAACACAGATGTTTGTTCTGTGTCTGCGTGTTAAACATTAATCTATTATGTTTATCAGTCTCTGGTACCCATAGTACAGGCTATGCCTAGTTTGGGATCAGTTGACCGTGTGTGATATGTCCGGAATATTTATTTATTTATTTATCAGCTGATAAACACATTCAACGGCTCAGCAATGGCTACATGGTATAACGCTTGATTGATCCTTGAGACCACAACGTTCGTTGACATCCTATATTGCAGCAGAAGTGGACCTTCATATCTAGTTTTGAAATTATTCAAATTATGTACAAGTTTCGCCTCCATTACTAACTTCAAAGTCCCACTTATGTTGTAACTAGCTTCCGCCCGCGGCTTCGCTCGCGTGCTGCCTACATAGAAAGTAGCCTATATGCTATTCTAGGAAATCGGTTGAGCCGTTACGGCGTGATTGATCAACAAACATCCAAACATCCTCACAAACTTTCGCATTTATAATACCTACTTATTAGTAGGATATTAGTAGGATTGAGAAAGTTTGTAAAGAATCAAGTGAAGATTTTTGTTACTCTTTCACGCCCCAACCACTGAACGGAATGAATTGAAATTTAGCATGTTTGTAGTAAATAGCCTGGAGTAACTTACAAGCTAATTTTTATCTAAGTACCTCGCAAGCAAAGCCGAGTAGAAGCTAGTATTACATAAGCGTGTCTCAATGGCGCCAGTGCCGCTAATAATAGGTTCCACTAAAAATAAATTGTAGACATTATGCTAATTTGAATTTATGTCATTTCCGGGACTGCATCCGCTACTTTAACTTTACGTTTTATGATGCTACATTTCTGTCCATGTTTTTGAGAAATCAGGAATCTTTATGAATTAATTTCATAATACACAACAAATTATCTTAGAATTATGTAAGCATCCGCACGCGGATTCGCTCTCGTGTAACCCGTATAAAAATTAGCCTTGTTATTCCAGGCAGCTACTACAAATTTAATTCCGATACGTTCAGTGGTTACGGTGTTATTGACTAACTAACATCTTCACATAATAACATCCTCACATCTTTCTTTACAAATATTCGTATCGTACCAATACCTATGATAAATTTGAAAGTTTTTGAGGATGTTTGGATGTTTCGGGTTCAATCAAGCCGTCATGGCTCTACCGATTTCGATTAAACATGGAACTGATAGAGTTCTCTACTTTAAGTAATCACATAAAGGCTAATTTTTATCTAGCACGCGAGTGACGCGTGCGCAAAGTAGTTTATAATATTGGTATGATTTTGGATTTATAGGCAAGTATTTACGTGAATAGATCCATCATACATAATAAATGCATTCCTATGTTTAAAATTGCAATTTACTGTTAAACAAGAGTTATGTGAGAAAAGCATAAATTAACAAGTGAAGTCATGAGTCTATTTGTAAACATGAGGGAACATGCGTGACTGGTGTATCATCATCACACATCATGTCAGATTCAGTCTATTGTTTTAGTATTATAGGAAACATTGCGGTCGACGCGGATATACATCCGAAATTCCAAAAATATATTATAATACCCACAACAGATAATATTATTATGGTATGTTGTCACTAATAAAACACAAATGGCTCTATTCTACCAGGTTTTGGAATACGATATTATATATCCACGAAGTATCCAAAAACATGTTAGATACTTAAGAACATTACTTAAACTTTTTGCAGTTAACAGTTTACAAACAAATTAGCATCAAACAGTAGTAAATTCCCCATCTTCCGTTCTCGTTCAGCTCTGTTTGACAACTGGATGATTACAATGTTCTACCACTATTCTACGAGTACATTTACATCGAGGTCGTTAAACTAGGTAGCAGTCATTTGCACTTCAGCTCGTAGAGAAAGTGGTGTGGAAGAAGAAGAGTTGTGAAGTATTCTGATCTCTCTCATACTTCTACTCTACTATTAATGCGCTTATGACAAATATACTAACTTCACTACCTATGGCTCATTCGTCCAGTTCTCAAGATGCTCAAAAATGATCTTCATAAATTCCTCCTAAAGATCTACCGAGTAGTAATGAAGAGAAAATAACAAAACTGTATCAAAATAAATTCTGGTGTACCTCAAGGCTCTTTATTTGGCCCTTCACTTTTCGTTATGATCTTCATTACAACCTGGTGGTATTTTTGCGTTTTACATGAGTAGGTAATCGGTCATCGTAGCTTATCTTTCTTTCTAGCATTTAAACACATGTATCACCCAAGCACTTCTAAAAATAACCACAATAGCCAAGTAAACGGCAAAACAAACAATCAACACATTATTATACCGCATAGGTACCTATTACCATACATTTGCACTTGTTATTGATACAAGCAAAGTGTGATTATGTGGAATCACGCATGGCAGCCACGTGGGTTCATTGTTACTCTTACGCATCACAATACAAGTGCCGCCATCTAGTAGCTAGCTATACTAACTAAATGGTGATTATGTTCTGACATAGGCAAAATATAATATTTATTTGTTTATGATAACACAGAGTTACGGACAGGGCTATACCTGGTTCACCATAAAATTTACCTTAAACTTGACATCGGAAAACTTCAAGATCTTAGCTTCTTCCTTTTCATGTTTGACTATCTGCCGATGTCGCTAAAATTGATAAAATCATCTATATATATCTATATCAGCATATGATCAATCATACGCAACAGCACTCCTGGTCCTTAAAATTGCCCCGAGGCAATTGTTGCTGCTTGTATACATTTTCAGTAAAATTCAAAAAATAAATAGGTAATATCACAAACGTTTTACGTTCTATACAGCACGTTGTCCACTCTTATCTGTGTGTGTAACTAAATATGTCGTAACAGTCATCATTTGTGATGAATTTTGCAGTAATATACCAGAATCCAAGTTATTTTACACACTATATCACTACACAGACCGATGAGAATTGCGTGTACAATCTGGACAGGTGGAATGAAAAAGTTGCACGCTCATTATGGCAGGACATTTTCGTTTTTGGCGCGGAGCTGTCACTTTTTGCGCGTAATGGGCGTTTTAAAAGTGTAAATAATAATATAGTGCGTGTGTAATGGATTTAAAATTACAATCTTCAGCAAAAATATCGTAAGTTTTCTTTGTAACTTCTCCAACCCTGACATCACATGAACCAGTGACATCCATTTACTTTGCAACTGTTCTGCTTTATTTTTAAGATAAGCAAGCTTCGCTCACTTGGTACCTGAATAAAGTCATCCCGCAATCTTCACAATGTCGTCGGTCCATCGGTTGGGGGGGGGGCTTCGAACACTGCGCCGTCGACTGCGTCGTCGCTGATCGCCATTCGAGAACCTTTACTCCCCAACAGTTGTCGGTTGTACGAGGTATATGTATGGCCTGCTTGCCTGCCACTTCAACTTGCTTATTCTGAGAGCTATGTCGGTTCTTCTGCGGATTTCCTCATTTGGATTTTATCACTGAAACTCCGAGTATTGCTCTCTCCATAGCCCGTTACGCGACTTTGAGCTTGTGTATGAGGCCAATAGTTAACCAGCAAGTCTCAGTGCCATGTGTCATCACTGGCAACACGCACTGACACAACACACACACTTTTGTCTTGATGCTCTGCGGTATCTACGACGAGAAGATTTGACGGAGTATATCCGGAGTAATAAAGTACGGAGCAAAATCAATAAACAAATTCTACTATATCGACTTTGGTTATAGTTATAAATATATGTAGGTATAGTACTGGTTGCTTAGGACGTTACGCACACAGTTACACACTATTCAAAAATAATGATACTGAATTACACGCCTTCGGTATTTCCATTCCAAAAGTACTCCAATTGTGTACAACGAACAGTAATTGTATCAAAGCAATTTTCGTATCATCGCAAGGCCAACAGGATGCTATGTAATATACATACCTGCCTTACTGCTAAATATATTTTATTCCGTCCAGATGACGTCTAAGAAGGAAAAATATGAAGTACTAGCTTGTGCACGCAGCTTCGCTCGCGTGGTACCTAGATAATAAGTAGCCTATGTGCTATTCTAGGTAAACAATCTATTCCAAGTTGCATCGAAATCGGTTGGGCCGTTACAGCTTGATTGAACCACAGATATCCAAACATACAAACATCCTCACAATCCATCGCATCTATTAGGATGTTATAAAAAGTTCTTCGTTCACATATTTTTGTGGGTTATAACTTTTGTACGAACAAAGTCAATTAAGTTATGTTTATGTGCCTAAACTCTTCACATCATGTAATATTTTCTGCTACATTGTGTATATCCATTGCTATAAATATGGGCAATGAAGACTAGCATCTCAAATAACTCTACTTTATTCGCGTTACAAATAATTATGAAGTCGATGCTCTGATGAATAAATAGTTTGAATATGTTAGATAAAGCAACTCTGTAGCTCTTATCACATACAAAATTAGGCCTACATTCGCATTGCTCGCTACTCACGTCACAACTGAACATAATTTTTCATTACTCGTCTGCTATTTAATTTTCCGTCATATTTATTACACTATACGATTCTATTTAGATTGCTCGCTCTATAAATAGTTGGATACTTTATCTGTGTTATGAGGATCAAGAATGCTGCGGACTTCAATTATACGAACTGCGGCTTGGGAGACATTTGAATGGATTGGTACCATGTTTTTATAAAATGCCCTCTCGAAATGGACTTTCTGCTACTATTTTTAACTTGTTTCTCCATAATCAGCATGAAAAGGACAGTACAGCTTGTTAAAGATGTGGGACTCGTATTCAATGCATGTTTTACTATCAATTCGCTGAAAAAGTTTCGTTTTTCGTTTTGCAACTGGATTTTACCATGGCAGGGCATCGGATAATAGGCTGAGACAAAAAATATACAAGGCGATTCATAATATAAATGCTAACTCGAAATAGGCTTATTACACACCCAATAGGCAATAAAGTTTGTTCTACAACTTTTGGAAATGCGATATTTTTAATTGAAAACTACTATGCGAAATCAGCTGTTTGGGGGTCAAATCAGGTCAATTTCAAGTATTCTGTGGTTTTAGATAGAAATATCTTGTGTAAAATTTCTCTTACGTTTAATAATTATTTATTAAAAGATGATATAATAAAACGGCATATTATAAAAAACAAAAAAAATGATGTTTCTTATATAATTGAAAAAAGTTTTTTTTGCATACATTGTTTCTTTTTATTGACAAAATAACCCCCTTTCGGGATATTGTATACCTTGTATATTTTTTTATGCTTTTTATCTTCAGATTGAAAGAGGTAACCTTTAACTAGATGGTAGTACAATTTGGTAAAAACAACGATATTGAGTTGGGGACGATTCAGAGCTTTCCAGAAATAACGTTTGTCACCAGCCCGGCTGTATGAAGCCGCGAAATAAACATCAATGTTTATATCCCACTTCCCAGTAAACAAATGGAATGGAATGGAAATGGGGAATTTATTTGTCATAAATAAAGGTCCTACTACTAATATTATAAATGCGAAAGTTTGTGAGGATGTTTGGATGATGGGATGTTTGTTGTTCAATCACACCGTAACGGCTCAACCGATGAACCGATTTCAATTAAATTTGGAAGACATAGAGTTCTTTACCTAGAGTAGCATACACTTTTAATGTATGGACCAAGTGCTCACTTTTTACGTGAGCGAAGATGCGGGCAAAAGCTATTAATAAATAAATTTATTTAGTTCAGATAATTACAATCCAATTTGTTAGTAAATCCTAATCCTAGGGATTTTTATTATACGTACGAAATCTAATTAAATTTAGCCCTAATAGGTGTTTCCCACGCCACTGTTTTCAGGATACTTTTATGACTGGCCCGTACTATCTGCTCATCAGAGATGTTGTTTTTTTTTATACGACTATAAGTAGAAAACAGAGACCAGATCACTTACCACAGGCAGTGTGCCCAAAAGGCTTGCGACGTTACCTCGTTGTATTGCTATACTGATCCTCAGATTTATATAACTTTATAGAAAGATAAAATATTGATAACATCCTAGTGCGTAATACTGACTGGCATATAACCAAAAACACTATTGAAACACATAATTATGCCTACTTTGCGTTGCATTTAGTGTTTTTCAGATACATTTTTCGCATGGTTGCTCATTGCACCCTACTTTGTTATTATACAGTTTACATTTGATCCAGTTTTGTGTGCAACTCTTTATTCGCTTTCACTATAATTACCTATGTTAATTATTCAAAGGCACTTTTGCGCTGTGAAATTACGCACCGTGAATTTTCCTACTTACCTTGATTTAGAATCATTTCCATTTGTATTATTTACTATCTTGTTCCACCTATATTACTACGTTGTTCATTGAGTACTAACTTTAATTATACGCTAAAGTTTAGTACCCACTTAGCATAAGTTAGTATCTTAGCATTAATGGCTATTTATTGGACGCAACATACCTACTAGGTACTTACTAACTCTAAAAGTTCACTCTATAATATCACTACTCATAATGACCATATTACCGAGAACTTTATGAAAAGTAATAATTTGAAGAAAAAAACACACTTTTTGATCGAGCGAGTAAAGATCTCTCTAACGATATAATTTGTTAGGTCATAAATTTCGAACCGAAAATCCGATTTGCATGGGATTTAAGTCAACAGGTTGTTATCAAGATTTGATGGTAAGAATATGAGTTGAAACATTCAAGAGGTAAATAAGGCATAGGGTTCCAATAGGGGGTATAAAAAAGGTTTATTCATACATTTTATAATTATTTTTATTTTTAGTCCAGGCTGTAGGGTTTATGGGCATAATAAAAAAGGTTACCAATATTACTTTTGCTACCATTTGGTAAAGTTTTAATGAATTCGTCGTTCAGGTAAGATTGGATATTAGTTATTAGTTAGAATAACTGGCCTCATAGCTCAGTTGGTAGTAACTCTGCCTTCTGCGCTAGAGGTCGCGGGTTCGATTCCCGCACTGGACAAACATTTGTGACTAACACAGATGTTTGTTCTGTGTCTGGGTGTTAAATATATATCTATTATGTATATCAGTCTCTGGTACCCATAGTACAGGCTATGCCTAGTTTGGGATCAGTTGACCATGTGTAATATGTCCGGAATATTTAAATTTTTTTTTTTTTAATGATAAAGATGCGATTTTCAAAGATTATCATAATTGTGCCTCAATGATCATCGAAGCACTGATTTTAGCAGAAATCGCGAGATCTCTGTTTTGGGCGAATCAATAATTAAGTATCATCATCATCATCATCATCAGCCTGTAGAAGTCCACTGCTGGACATAGGCCTCCCCCAAAGAGTTCCATGACGGTCTTGAGCCTTCTCCATCCACCGACTTCCCGCAACCTTCACAATGTCGTCGGTCCATCGGGTGGGGGGCCTTCCAACACTGCGTCGCCCGGTTCGTGGTCGCCATTCGAGAACCTTTACTCCCCAACTGTTGTCGGTTCTGCGAGCTATATGGCCTGCCCACTGCCACTTCAACTTGCTAATTCTGAGAGCTATGTCGGTGACCTTAGTTCTTCTACGGATTTCCTCATTTCGGATCTTATCACGTAGTGAAACTCCAAGCATAGCTCTCTCCATAGCCCGTTGCGCGACTTTGAGCTTGTATATGAGGCCTATAGTTAACGACCAAGTCTCAGTGCCATAAGTCATCACTGGCAACACGCACTGATTGTAGACTTTCGTCTTGAGGCTCTGCGGTATCTGCGACGAGAAGATATGACGAAGTTTCCCAAACGCTGCCCATCCGAGTTGGATTCGATTGGTTTAATTAAGTATAATGATAGTCAAATACTTAAATTAAAAATTAAAATTAAAAGGCATTTATTTCAATAAAATCACTAGGATCACTTTGAAACGTCTTAGAAACTAGGTGAAGCTATGCCTGTTCCTCGCGACCAAGCCTAGAAGAATCAGGCAACAAACACGGCTTTGTGCCTATCATTTTTTTCGATGATCCTTTTTCACAAAATGGAATTTAAAGCTTCAGTGTGGTGCCGATCGAACTAGGTGAGGCTCAAGAGAAAAGTAATCTAATTATAATCCTTAATAAATAAGAGCTTATAAAAATGTGAAAAAAATGAAGACAAATGTGAGCTTCAACAAATGATCTAAGGGCAGCACACGCTACACTTGATGAAATATGAACCTAATGCTTATATAATTAAATAATACTTAAAATATGATGCAAGCAAAAAACTGTAAAGACACTGCAAAATGGCATTTTAGCTGTCGAGGGGCAGAGCGACTTCAGGCCATGCGTTTTTATCATTTAAATAATCATTTAGTTTATAGTGAACTGTTTTTTGGTGTTCTATATAATGGTCTAGTGTCCTATTGTAATAGTGTTACTTAAAATGACCTCACCAATTAAAAGCGGTGTCATGTGAATCTATATGTTATGTACTGTGAATAGGAGCACTTGGCATTGGGCTTGTTGAGTCAATTACACAGCTACCACATTAAGCAAGAGCCTCAGATAGGTACCTATTGTATATAAATTTATTTTAAAACCTTGTTGATGAATGGCTAGATAAACAATATGGCTAAATTCTAGTCTTTGTATGAGTACGCACTAAAAAGCTAAGCACCTTGCTTTGTGCGATGCTTTTTATGAAATTTATTGAGCTGTATTAGTAAGCTGATTCACTACATAATCTGGTTCGCCAAGGCTGTCTTTATCTGGTTCAGATTTTGTTTCTCCTATTTCTTCAACGGTCAGTGTCTCCAGTGTTACGGTCACTACAGCGGTGCCAGAATGACTACCGGTATATCGAAGTGTTGAAGTGTTTGTACAGCAAGGCCACCATGTCTATCCGACTCCAGGACCAGAGCACAAATCCTATCCAATTGCAAAAAGGGGTGAGACAGGGAGACGTAATTTCTCCGAAACTGTTCACCTCTGCATTGGAGGATGTTTTTAAGCTTCTGCACTGGGAAGGACATGGACATAGACATCAACATCAATGGCGAATACATCACTCACCTTCGATTCGCCGATGATATAGTCATAATGGCAGAATCGTTGGAGGACCTTGGCGCAATGCTCAGAGACCTCAGTAACGTTTCTCAACAGGTGGGTCTTAAAATGAACATGGGCAAGACTAATATCATGTCCAATGCTCATGTTGCACCCATGCCGGTACAAGTTGGGAACGATACCATTCAAGTTGTAGACCACTATGTCTATTTGGGTCAGACGATTCAACTAGGTAGGTCCAACTTCGACAAAGAGGTCAGCCGACGAATCCAACTCGGATGGGCAGCGTTTGGGAAACTTCGTCATATCTTCTCGTCGCAGATACCGCAGAGCCTCAAGACGAAAGTCTACAATCAGTGCGTGTTGCCAGTGATGACTTATGGCACTGAGACTTGGTCGTTAACTATAGGCCTCATATACAAGCTCAAAGTCGCGCAACGGGCTATGGAGAGAGCTATGCTTGGAGTTTCACTACGTGATAAGATCCGAAATGAGGAAATCCGTAGAAGAACTAAGGTGACCGACATAGCTCTCAGAATTAGCAAGTTGAAGTGGCAGTGGGCAGGCCATATAGCTCGCAGAACCGACAACCGTTGGGGAGTAAAGGTTCTCGAATGGCGACCACGAACCGGGCGACGCAGTGTTGGAAGGCCCCCCACCCGATGGACCGACGACATTGTGAAGGTTGCGGGAAGTCGGTGGATGGAGAAGGCTCAAGACCGTTCGTCATGGAACTCTTTGGGGGAGGCCTATGTCCAGCAGTGGACTTCTACAGGCTGATGATGATGATGATGATGATGATTTCTTCAACAAGATCATAAAGACATGTATCTACTGTCACGAGACAACATTAATTCACAATTTATTGCCCCGAGTCAGTGACTAATTTCACCAAGGCCAAAGACGATCCTTTATTATTTATTGCTATACATCTTACCTATTTTAGAACCTTACGTTCTTGTTAATAAAGCTTACATTAAACTTGTATTGATCTCGTTTTGACCCATAACTACAACTGTGACTCACAAAGGCATTATAATTTCTTAAAATAGGGCATGTCTGATATTTGTTTTACAATCTAATTTGTAAGTTATTTTGCCTAAAATACGCAAAGAGTATAATTGTAATCATAATGGTACTCATTATCCATTGTTTATTCCATTTTTTTATCTGCTTCTTTGCTATCCAAGTGATACGGGAACCATTTTAGCGGCATGACCAAGGTTGAACGAGAAAGTATTAGTAGGTTTTACCAAAATTACGTCTTCACCGTTATAGTTTATCAAATGATTTCCTGGTGTATTTCAGTCTGACCCGTATTTATATCTGGCATCTGTCTGCATTTTGTTTGTTTGTACAACACCATGCTACGTTTTAGTTATAAACGTATTTCCTTAAAAGTGCTGATGCAACTATCCTATTCTGTTTACAACTTTAGGTTTACTTTTTTATTAATCTTTTTAGTTTTTACTGGACTTAAACCAAAATGTATTTTGTTCAACTTCTTTTTATCCTTCTAATATTATAAAAGCGGAAGTTTGTGAGGATTTTAGGATGTTAGTTTGGATGTTTGTGTTTCAATCACGCCGTAACGGCGCACTCGATCTCGATGAAACTTGGAATAGTTCTTTGCTTCAGTTACTTTAGCTTTTACTAAAGGCTTCTTTATATCTTGGTACCATGCGAGCAAAGCTGCTGGCACAAACTAGTTATCAATGGTCGATTCATTTGAAATCGGACACCGTGTGCTTTTGATCTTAAATCGATGTGTAAATTAAATTTGACAGCAATAGATATGAAAATAAAGTCAAATAAATTTGAGGCGATAAATAAACTCCTCTTAGAATACCAGGGTATACTTATGCCCTCATAACACTTCACTCTTGCGTACCAATTTCATTTTGGACGCAATTAATGTAAGGGCGCTCTTATGCCCTATGGTACTTATATCCCTATTTAAAAAGTTCAAGAGTCGTCGTAGACTCATTGTTGCAAAAATGTGGGGTTATCATGAACAAAGCGATTCAAAGTGCCGAATAGCCCTTGTGTATCGCCCTTTTTGCTTTGCTTGAATTCAAACAGTTGGCAACAACTCGCAAATATCTGTTGATAGCTTTAGCATTTCTTAAATCTCTTTGTACTTTATTTTCTTTGCTAGATTCTTTATTGTTGAATTTAAGTAAAGTTAATACAAAGGCGCACATTTTGGTTCACAAACTTTGTTTTCGTTGATTTAGGCCGAATATAATAACATAAACTTGTCACACTGAACAGTAAACTTTTCTAGCACATTACTCAACAAGTTCTGCATCAGCAACTACGAGGCCAATATATTCAAACTAACTGGCATCCCACTGAGTGCGAGTCCTAGTGCTATGACTTTTTTTTCTTTGTTCTGGTAACCCGCTGTGTCGCAGATATAAATAACGGCACAGATATCTTTGTTAGCATTTCTAAGTGCAAAGTTGTGAACTGGAGGGCCAACGGCGGGGATTTGCATGAGCTGTTGCGTCTTGACTTTTTGCATCTTATATCTTTGTTATTATCTTGCTGAGATTTGCTTGGGTTGATTTAGGAGTGCTGGTTTCTTCTAGCTTGTTCATTTTCTCATGGTCTTGGTTTTTCACGCATTAGTTGGTAGTCCTTCATCATCATCATTTCAGCCGTTCGACGTCCACTGCTGAACATGGCCTCCCCCACAGACAGAGCAAATTCGTTATCATGTGGGGGGCAGTAGTGACCACGAAACAGACGACGATAATTACTATGATAACTTAGCGTATTTGTTACTTCACCCTCTATGACGTCAAAGAGAGAACGGCCTATAATCTTGTTAGGAGATTATAAAACACGTCTTAATTGAAACATGAGTAAAAAGAGCTAATATTGCTTATTGGGCTTTAATCCTATTTAGCTTATGAAAACCTTAATTTGTATTTAAATTGGATTGATGATGTAGCTTATCTATGTACAAAAGTGCTATGTTATTGTATGGAATATTGAGTGGGGGAAATGAGACCGCGTTAAAACGGGCATCATATGGCTTTGTAACTGGAATAGCACCTCAAACCTACCTCTCCCACCTACAGTCGCAAGGTAACGAGGCAAATATAATGGCATAGCAAAAAATCCCGACCTACCTCAACCGGTCGTTCACCCCGGCTCATTCCCACTTCACGACTCCGTCCGATGCTGACGCCGCTGCATTCAAGAGTCTTCTCCAGGAGATAAAGCCGATGCACAAAGGCTGTTGAAGTGCACTCGTTAGCGATACTATTTTTAAAGCAAAAATGCATCTCCATTTTGCTGAAACGCATTTTCACCGAGTAAGGGGCAGACTAGACTATTCAAGTATGCTTGCCATTATGATATGTGTATGAAAATGGAGCATCGCAGGCTTAGTGATGAGAGCTTTTTGAAGCTTTTATCTCATTGGAATTATGCTCTTTTTCTGAATACGTGTAGGTTCTGAACGGATTTCCCAAGAATGGTGGAAATCCTCTCACATCTCCAAGCAATAAGAGCCTTTAAGATGTCTTTAGGGCGTAGTCAGAGGCATGTCCGAACATTTGGCGCATGCCCACATTTTTCCGTAGTGAGTACTCCATGCGTGATAGATTGCAAGCCTATCGCCACTTTAAGTATACTGGTTTCCTCCCAATGTTTTCCTTCACCGTTTTAAGCACGTAATTTTTCTGCGCACATAATTTTTCGAATGGAAAACTCATTGGTGCAATACTGATTTCGAACCACGACCTTCGGATCTATGGTCGGGGAACTACCCACCAAACCTCCCACTACGCCAACGGATTTTTGAGGTTTTCCTTGGCATCAATTTGATCAAAGATCTCATAACATATACCGGTTGAAAATGCTTTAAGTGTTTCCATTTCAACATTCCAATTTGCATAGTAAATGCATAGATATCAAGTACATGATTGAAGAAAACAGGTCGCTTATTACAAACGAAGGAATCGCTGACTGCTTCCGTTCTATTTACACACATAAAGTACTCAACTAATGAATTCACTCATAAACTATACGTACGATAAAGTATAAGTCAAGATCAAAAGATATGCACGTCCGTGCCTTGCAGCTAACTTTACTAACAAACTTAGCAACCTTAAATTGATACCTTAAATTGTAGGGCACAAGGTCTTATCGAATGAAAAAATGCAGAACTTTTAAGTGAATAAATATATCTTGTAATCGTAGTTAGCTGCAGTAGCGGTATCGAAGATATGAAGTAATCGGAACATGCAGGTCACGAACAACATTGTTTCATGCTTGTAAGACAAAACTTGTCACTGTATTATGTCACGGTACTCATTATTTATTTAATGACATTGTGGAACGAATGATGTTGGTTTTTAGTGCTGCTTTTAGACGGATAATAGGTACCTCATTCTGATATTCTTTTCATACAGACTCTACTGATATCAATTATATGTTATTACCAACGCAATTACAGTCAAATTTTATTCAATGAGCTTTAATTGTCTTGAGCATGGACTTGACTGTGACTAAAATAAAAGTAGTACTTTGTGCAGCCGGTAGGATTTTGACCCAACTCTTTAAACGAATAGGCGTAGCCGCTTATACAAGTCAAACAATCGATAAAGCAATTTAGTTTAATTGCCTAAGAGAATATCGTCACATAATTTGTATACAAGGTGATTCATAAATATATACCTACTGTCCCGTAAGGGGCATATTTTATTAGTTACGGAACATTTTGTAGACCGACTATCTTGAATGGCCATAGTGTTTAGTCGGCAAGTATAATGTCTGGCACGTCGTCTTGACGGCTTCCGGTAGCAATATGCCTCGAGCGCGACGCTGACCTGTTCTCACGACAAACGGAACAAATAGCTCCAAAACAATATTGACTAGACTCCATAAGAAACGATAATATTTTTTAAAAATATATATAGCATGATGTGACGTCACGTGAAAATTACATAAAGTTATCTCAGCCGACCTTTAATCGTAATTAATTGTGAAATAGAGGTTAATACAATAACTCACCAGATCTCCTTACGGGATTCAAAAAATTGTTCCATCAAATTGAGCACAGAACACCCAATTAAGTGGTTGATACTATTGACGAATATGACTTATAAAGGAGTGTTATGTATGACTTATAAAGGAGGAACTGTTGCTGTCCCATTCCTGTCAACCACCTCACACAATATAATCTTATTAAGCACGCATCACTTGTACGTCTTCTGCTTCACGTGAGTATTTACGTGCATCGATTGCGTCTGGAAAAACTACTGATAAACTTTATTAGATGTCTGCGACAACGCATTTCCAGGATTGAAGAGGATAGTTATCATCCAAAGATTAGAAGCTATTAATCATTCAACACATTTTCCTAAGGTTCTTTGCTTTGGGAAAATGGAGCACAAACTTTGGACCCAAATAAGTTACTCCCTACTGCAAAATCCTTTTCTACGTTTAAAAATATCCCTATCCGCTGAATTTTTCTTGTAATAATAACTTAATTATAGCTTCCGCCCGCAGCTTCGCTCGCATGGTACCTTTATAATATATAAAGTAGCCCATATGCTATTCTAGGTAAAGCACTCTGTCTATTCCGTTTCATCGAAATCAGTTCAGCCGTTACAGTTTGATTGAATCACAAACATCTAAACATCATCACAATCTTTCGCATTTATAATACTAGCCTAAGCCGCGGTTCGCGATCGGAAGCCGTGGCGCACGGCAATGGCCATGCACCACCGAAGCTGATCATCAGATACGTAAATTATTAAGAAAATATATTTTTTTAATTGGTTTTTAAAAATCTTTTTGTTTTGTTTTCAGGTAAGCCTAATTTAAAAGATGAGAGAGAGAGACAACCAATAAATATTTGGGTAAGACTTTTTTTTTTCAGATTAGTTCGTAAGGAAAATCACTTGGCTGGCTGTAGCTAGGAAACGCCAAATTGTGATTCGTTCAGTTCCTCTTTCATATTAGCCAGAATAGCCAGTCCTTTACAAAGTAATCCAAAATTCGATACGCGATAACTTGAATCAAATTAGAATTAAGAATTTATTTTAGGAATCGCGAAGGAAATTCCACACCCTCTGCGTTGTTTGCCACCTTGGCAACAAAATCGCATTACATTAATACAAATCAAATGCATCGAAAGTTAAACATGGTGTTACCGAGGAAGGTATTTTGAGGGTTTCGTGTCCATTGATATAAACATTGGCGCACGCGTGCCTCACGCCATAGAATAAAAGAACCACAAGAAATTTCTCTTAAGATGACATTTCATGAAAAGGCGTAATTTCTCCTAGTTAGACTGGTTAATATTTATTCATACCGTCTTTATTTTCATCGCAATCGCTGTCACTATTTATTTTTTTGGGTTCCGTACCTCATCACGAAAATATAGGACCGTTGTAGGATCACTTTGTTGTCCATCTGTCTGTCTTTCTGTCAAGACCCTCTTTCTCCGGAACTTCAAACGTATAGGTATAGGTGCAATCAGTTAAAAAATTCTGGGTCGACAACGCGTTTGTGATGCCTCTGGTATTGAAACCGGTCATAGGCTACGGTAACCGCTTACCAACAGGTGGGCAGTATGATCGTTTGTCCCCTTAGTTGTATAAAATAGTAATAACTAAATCATTGTCTATTAAGACTTATTTTACATTGTGAGCCAATTATGAGTGAAACAGGCCTTCTTGCGTGCGCCGCGCCTCTGCGTCTGCGCCCTATACAAGGAGATTCATAACATTTATACTATTCCACAAGGAGGTTATTCAAAATCCAACTGGCAATTAAATTTGTTCTACAACTTTTGGAAATGCGAAATTTTTCATTGAAAACAACACAACACTATGCAATCTCTGTATTGGGGTTTAATCAGATCAAACTCATTTCTTCAGCTGTTAAAGGTAGCAAATTAGATGATGAACTTCTCATACGTTTAATAATTTGTTAATAACACCGAAAACAGTAGATTTGTAAAAGTTCGATAAAAAATCTGAAGAAAAATACTTTGTTTTTAAATAATATTATTTCTTCTCATTGATATATAAGGCCCTTTCAGGATAAGGCTTCTAATTCTGGACTACTTTGTATATAACCTCCCAAGGAATTCCTATAAATGTTTTTAAATTTATTATGATTTGTTTACAAACGCACCACGCGGCGGGGGCGACGAACTCTGCTATTTTTATTACGCGAAAATCTATTGTTTTCTAAGGGATTGTGAAGATGTTTTAAATAGCATCGTTTTCATTAAAATTCTTCTCGATGTTATTTTCTTTATTTGTTTCTCCTTTATCTTTCTTTCCTTTTTCAGTTTTTTTACGTCTTATTTCGACATAATTTCAGACATTGTGAATTTAAAATTATTATTTTTGTTCCAATCTATGATCCAATTTTGTTAATTATTTATCTAATAGTAAGCTACAGTACTCCTAAATGACATATGATTTTTACCAGGGTAGGTATCACGCGGCGAATACGCGGTTACAAGCTAATTCTCTACTAACTAAACCTCGGTTAGTTTGCTTCATATATCTTGCCACACCGTGATTGTATGAGAGGCATATCATACCAATTATTTTCTTTAATTTAAAGCCCTGTCAAGGGACCAGAGCGTACCACTTTCTATGTAATGGATCTAACTAGTTAAACCAGCTATCCTTATAGCGACCTCGCTTGGCTCGGTAATTACTAAATTCTATATTTTGCGGAACCAATCAATCTGATAATTGTTACCTGATTGCTCCAAATTATAGGGTGTACTAATATTTTTTGGACTTTGAGTGGCAAGGTTGAACTTCACTAAAATAATTAGTTTAGGTACGAGCAATTCGACGAAAAGTACGAAGCACGTGTTTTGAAGTATTTATTTTAATATTAATTGCTTAAGCTGCCTCCGTTTATAACAACTGTTATTAATATAATTAAAGAGCCAAAGTACGATTAAAAATAAAAATTGTTTTGTTCAGAGTTAATTGCTCATTCTGAACACGTAGCGGCAAAAAAAAAAATGTTAAAAGAATACCTACACTTTTGAAGATGTCAGTATAAACTTCATGCAATTGATTTCAAAATGACCCTAACACGTAAAGTATAAAGTCTATTTTAAGTTTCTCGCGAGAAGTAGGTGGATGGCTCTAACCTTTCATATTGGCACTTTTAGCGAGGCCTATGTCCAGCAGTGGACTTCTTTAGGCTGATGGTGATAATCATCTTGTCTGTAAGTTCTTCTCGGGTTTATTGTCCTTATCTTTTTTTCACAATTTGTTTTTTTGTGACATTTTGAACATTATCCTCTTCCCAATTCGATCAATAAGAAAAAAAATGCGTACATGCTTAATAATTGGCTCATGAGTCTATTTAGTCACGACGTTGGCTTTGTAAAACTCTAGTTTCTTAAAAAGCGGTCCCGTTTATAGCGGTCCGTCTATATTATCTATATAGACGGCCATAATATACCTTGCGAAGATTTCGTTCATGGAGGTAATAAAGTTCCACCGTAGAACTAAAACCTGCCAGAATATAACTTAAACTCTCACTAGTTTTCCATAGATTAAGTTAGTGTGAGTAGAGCCAGTGGAGTTTAATAATCTCTGGGAAAAACTCATTCGCTTGAAACTCAAAAAGGATTCTAACGATTTTCAAATAATTTACGGATTATTCGTTTTTACGGTCAAGAAATTATAAATCTAGCTGAGATTAATTTCAAATCCCGTGTCATATTATGTAGTATTATGTTTATATTTGCAGTCGATATCATACAGTGCGTTCGCGTGGACCACAAAAGATAAGTTTGTACACTGTGTACACTTGCGATCTCCATTTTCCGACCCCTTGTACAGAAACCTCTGAGCCTTCCGCCTTTATTTTAATTGATGATTAAAATTGTTTTCTTAGAAAACCTCAGCACTATGCCGATATAAAAACATCTAGCAAAAACTAAGGGCACTCGTTCAAAGCATCATTAGAATAGATTAGGTTTTTTCATATGACCATTGTAGAAATGGAGATAGATGATAGTGATAAATAGCCGCGAATCAGAGAAGTCATTGAACTCATCAGTTTTGGGTTCTGAACTCCAATAAATAAGCCTTGATCGTTTTTTTTGTTTGTGGCCCCTTTCCTGCAATGTTATAATTTTAGTTTTTTTTAATAAATGCGAAAGTTTGTCAATATACGAGGATGTAAAGATATTTATTACTCTTTCACGCCGCAACCACGAAACGGATTGGAATGAAAGTCATGTCTGTAGTAAATAGCCTGGAAAACATGTGGGCCTTTTTATCTGGTTACCACGCGAGCAAAGCCACGTGTGGAAGCTATTTACTAAGTTGATTACTAATGACCCATAGTACAGGCTATGCCTAGTTTGGTATCAGTTGACCGAGTGTGACAATGTCCGGAATATTTAAAAAAAGGAAAAAAAAAAAAAAATGATGTCACACCTCTGCGCTTCCGAGCCGCAGTAGTAGTAGTAGTATGTTTTAGAATCTAAAAAAAATTTGAATAATAATATATTCAATTTTCAAAAAATTCATAAACTTTATTTACAGAAAGAAACTTACAAAAACAAAATAGATTAGGTTTTTATTTTCTTTGAATAATTGCGAATAATCATGTAACTTTTATGTGAATTAGTATTTCAGAAAATTTAATTACTACAGAACCCTCTTCTAGTAGTGGAAGATACACTTCGCTTTTATGCGCTGATGGAAGGTGTGGTTGTTGTGCTTCGATTTGGCACGGAATATTACATTTTTGATTTATTAGATGAGTGATGTCATCTATTACGTGAATGAGCGATTATTTTTATCATCTATCTTTTTTTCCGTTCCGTTTGTTAGTGGAAGATAATTAAGATGAGTGACATGATGTGGGGATAGCGTAGGTAGAGTTAATTTTTTAAACACCGTGACTATCATAAGAAAAATACACAACGCCACAAAGTGGTTCTATTGGTACGTTATAATCATAAAATCTCGAATGGCGACCACGAAGGCCCCCAACCGATGGACCGACAACATTGTGAAGGTTGCGGGAAGGAAAGTGGAAAAAGCTGAACACCGCTCGTCATAGCACTTTTTGGAGGATGCCTATATCCAACAGTGGACTTTTACAGATTATGAATCATAAAGCAAACATTATTAGATCCACTAGTGTTCCATTAATATCGATTGGGTGCTTCAATTTAACGCCGACTTGTCCAACATAGATCCCACGTTGTCCCACAATTTATGAATACATTTATTTATGTGCGTAATTACTCTGAATAAAGTTGTTTTTCTTTGAGCAATTTACCGTGCTTCACGCTGCTCCCTAATAACCCAGCTAATTGCGGTCGGGCTATTTCCAGACCAGATTTCGCCATTCGAAATACAGAGAACCCCAGAGTAAGAATAACAGAAAACCTAGAAATACCGTCGATTTTCACACGAAAGCAATGCTAGAGCATGTGTTTGCCTCGTCGCGTGTTCACTAACAGCTTAAATGCGAAAGTTTGTGGTTCTTTAATTCTTTATTGTACACAAAAAACATACAGAAATACAACGTAATAATAATACAGGCATGTACAAAGGCGAGCTTAACCCTACAAAGAGTTTTCTTCCAGCTAACCTTTGAGGCTAGAGAGAGCTAGTGGTTTTTTGTATGTTTGTGGTTAAATAACGCCGTAGCTTCTCAGCCTATTTCGATGAAACTTGGAATAGATAGAAAGCATATAGGCTACTTTTTATCTAGGTAAACGCGCGAGCAAAGCTGCGTGCACAAGCTAGTACATAATAGATTTGCTCGCTTATTATTTGAACTACGTACCTACAAAAATAAGAGTACTCTCATTTGTACTATTTTAATGTCGTAGAACTTTTCCAGAAAGGAGAGCATTCCAAGAAACACATTTTATTTCCCATGGTTAGAACCACAGATCATCAATATTATAAAACTCTTACGTTACTGACTGACTGGCTGGAAATAAACGCACAGACAAACTAAACCACAAATCCTGAAAGGATTGGTTTTGAGGAAAGTTTCCTTGCGTTCTATTCCTTAGCATAAGTACGGGTGCACAAAGAAGGGAATTTCCAAAATTTAACCCCAAAGGGGGTGCAGTTTTCGTTGCATTTTCTTCAGGCAAACAAAATCGCGGGTTCTTCTATTATTAAATAAATAAATAAATATTCCGGACATATTCACACCGTCAACTGATCCCAAACTAGGCATAGCCTGTACTATGGGTACCAGAGACTGATATACATAATAGATACATATTTAACACCCAGACACAGAACAATCATCTGTGCTTATCACACAAATGTTTGTCCAGTGCGGGGATAGAACCCGCGACCTCTAGCGCAGAAGTCAGAGTTACTACTAACTGAGCTATGACGCCAGTCACCAGCCAGCCAGATTATTATTTGTTATTAGTCTCAAGCTCTATTACATATTTTGCCTCCGATGCTCACTTACTCTAAGAATGAACTATCTCACCGGCGATCTTTCTTAGCGAAATTGAATTCTCATAGCAATTTGCAAAGGTTAGCTCGACCAATTAAATGTTGCTAAATAAGCGAAACTAGGATTCTAGGCTTTGCCAAATAAATAATTTCCTCTGAGACTAAGCTTATGATAAATATCATAATCAGTTGCGTAGGTAGGTACTGTGTAACGCTTACTGAATAGATTTGATCTGCTAGCTACGTACCTGAGATAACTATAACTAGAAATCAGCGCTGGCTTCCGCCTGCAGCTTTGTTCGCACATTAAACGGTTAACAGTTTATAGAAGAAGCCTATAAGCTATTCCAGGACCAAACTTTATTATCCCAAGCTTAATGCAAATCGTTTCAGCGGCAACCATTAGGATGTGAACTTGAACGGTGAAGTCGTGGCCAGTCTCTATGCAAGGTGATTCATAAAATGTATACTCTTCCTAATGAGGCTTATACTGCACCCACTCGGTAAATAAAGTTTGTACTTCGAATTAGAATTTTTTAATTGAAAAGCAAGAAATCTGCTGTTTTGGCGTCAAATCAGTTCATACTCAATTATTCAGCTGTTTTAGTTATATCGATGTCGACTTCTCGCCCGTGTGATATTTAAGTAATAAAGATGGTAAAAATACCAAAAACTTTGTAGATTTGAAGAGTCTAAGAAAAATACAGATATTGAAAATTTAGTTTTTCTTACTAATATTTTTTCCCTTTCGGGATAAAGTATACTAATTACGGAACACGTAGTATAGTTATCGATAATGTTTTCGGTGTAGGCACGTGTAGGTATTTTACACATCACTGTTTTGTACACTTACTAGCTTATACGACAGAAAAACTACATTGCATGATAGAATAGAAACTCAACTGTTGTGTTTTCCTTACTGTAAATATTTATGATAGTTTCTTTCCCAGCTATAAATGTGTCAATTTATAGATGATCGGAAACCACTCCTATTAAGGTATGGGGCACGGTTTCTGACGCACTTGTTTAACCCACTTTGTTCAAATGATTTATTCATCGTCATGCATTAATGTTGAGTAATACACGGAGGGGAAATTAAAGAAAAGTTTACCTCAGTTATTATTATAAAATAAAATAAATAAAATAAAAGGACATTTATTCACCAAGAATCCTACACACAGCTATAAAAATACAATTGGTAATTTACAAGTTTTGGTATGTATGTAGGTAGACAGGTGAAATGGTCGAGGGCTCAGCTACGCTGCTTTTCAGCCTCGCCATAAAATGTCTGCTGTAGTCACAGCAGGTTTGAACTTCAATAGAATGCAAGGAAGACTGACGTCTATTATCCTTACTATCATCGACGCTAGATGCAAAGTTAGGTACAATTAATAATAACCACCTATCACCATGCTTGTTACGTGTATGCAAAGTGATTCATATTATGCTTACTATCCCAAAAGGGGCTTATTCTACACCGAATAAAAAAAAAACGACGACTTGGGCTATATTAGTATTTTGTTCATCAGGTTAGTCATCAGGGTTTTGGTGTTAAATCAATTCAGAGTATGGGATGGGACTCTAAACTGATTAAACCCCAAAACAGCATATTTTTGGATGGTGTTTTTTCAATGAAAAACGTAGAATTTCCTAAAGTCCTACGGCTGAAAGCTCTTTGGACACGTATCCCGAAACCAGGACTCCAGGACACTTGGTAGTGCGGGGTAGATTGAAGGACAAGAGAGAACTTGATCGCTCACGCGGTGGTCCTAACTCATCAAGTCCATCAGACAAACCACCATGTTCCTGTGCCATCACTAGAGCCAAATGGAGACGCATCGCAAATACCGCAACTCAATCAAGACCGCAATAACCTCGACCACTCTGTCAAGACTGCCAGACTAGAAGAGGAATCAATTAATGAGTGAAATAACGATCCATCAATACCCAAGCGAATAAACTCCGTTTGTTTGTTACCTTCTCACGACTAAACGGCTCAACGGATAATGAAATTCGGCAAGGAGATAGATGTGATCTATCTAATCTAAGCTATCTTTTAGATCAAAAAAATAACCTTAAATGGGGTGAAATAGGAGTTAAAAGTTTGTATGGGCAAATCGTTATTCCTCAAGTTAGGAATCTGAAAATTCATATTTAGGGCTTTGGTAGGAAGTAAAGAAATACGTGTTTCAACATTTTTGTAAAAACCTCTCTAATGGGGAGGTTTTTACATGGGGAAAAGTAGGGGGTTAAAACCATAATTTTAACCCCCTTCTTTACTTACCCTACCTATTATTTTTAAAGTGGTTACCGCTAGTTAGTAATATATTGCAAACTGTCATAATGTTTCGATTGATAGTTTAGATTAACTCAAACATAACTGCATCGGACAAGCAAGACGTTATCTCACTTAGCTCTGCTAAGTACTGACGTTTATTCAATTTGACGTAAGTAAAACTGGTTCTTCCTAATGTCAAAAATAATAATAGACTGCATGCTGATGTAATATAAATTAATAATACATAAATTAATGGTGTTTATGTTATGATTTGGAATACGCCTGGTTTTTAATTATGGGTTTGTTTTATAACTGTCAGCCAGCATTATGAATATTTAAGTTAATCAAAATTAATCGACAGCTAACTAACTTAATCGTACTAATATTATTAATGCGAAAGTTTGTGAGGATGTTTGTTGTTCAATCACGTCGTAACGGCTCAAGCGATTTCGATGGAACTTGAAATAGATATAGTTCTTTACCTAGAATAGCATATATGCTACTTTTTAACAAGGTACGACGCGAGAGAAGCCGCGGTCGGAAGCTAGTATTCGATAAACTTTCGTACTCAGTATTGGGTTTTAATAGCTCTATTATGTAGACACTGTTGTTGAATTATTTAAATCAAAAAAATGTAGTTGCGTTATTTTTTTTATTATGTGACAACTAAATTCAATTCAATTCAATAACTTTATTTCAGGCAAACAATATAATAACACAGTAGATGGAATTTTAAAATTCTACGGTTATAAACAAATATATACCTTAAAGGCTAACATACATATAAATAACACAAATAAAAATAAATCATAAATGAAACATGAACTTTTGTCACTGTCTGTACTTTTGTTAAATCTTCCTTATTGTTATTTTATTTGTTAATATTTATTAGACCTACATATTCAGTTACATAAAACGATTACTTCCTCGATAAAAATATAAAGCCGACAACATTAGACCATAGAACTAAAAAAGGCCTTTGATGATGCCATCTGTGATCAGACTTACCTAGGAGTCTATCCATAACCACAAATTGCCCAACAATTATCTTACAATTTCACTAGAAACCTTTCCTGTAAAGAGCACCTGGTTTTGCTTGTCAGTCATCCATCAATCCTACTTGAAGTAAAGTTGCCACTGTCCGACCACTGGAGCTATAATAGGCAATACTATTTCCTAGCAATTCAGGACCTTATCACGGTTACATAAGCCTTATTATCGTACCAACGTATAACATTACGTCCATAGGTGTTGGAAGAACAAATCACTATTAGCACGTGACAACGCTCGGTGCTTTTACCTTAGCCAGTGATTCAAGATTGATGGCGGAGCGGACTGGCTTATGAATGGAATTGGCCTTTGATATGCATACCCGTGCTACATAAGCAATTAATTTTCCTGTTTAGCTTGCTTGCTTTTCGTGGCACTGATTATTTCTTGGTCACTGACCAGGTTGATGTAGGTATAGTAGGTATAGTGGCCCTGAAAAGGGTATATGAATGAAAGGATTAAAGTGTGCCTTTTAGAGGTTATTTTCGTGCACATGTCACATGTCTTCGAATTTTAAGGTTCTAGGAGATGTCGGTTTCCTCACACTGTTTTCCTTAATCGTTTGAGAGCATTAGTATAGCGCACATAGATTTTCCGAATAGAAAATCCATTGAAGTACGACCGGGATTCGAACCCACGACCCGTGGATCGGAAGACGGGGCCACTACCACCACTCCACCAGTACCATCTCCTGTTTAGCAAGACCTTATAACTATAACGAAAAGTGTTAAGATTAGCAAATTGATAAATGTACACCACATTATAAGTGTTAACGCGTGTTAATATTTACGCGCCATGTTGGCCTAGTGGTTGGTACTTCGACTAAAGATCCATAGATCGTAGGTTCAAATCCAAGTCGTGCACCAATAGACTTCTTTTTTTTTAATTTATGAGCTGAATAAATCATCTAGATATACATATGTAACTTAATCATCAAAAAGGTTGGCGATAGTCAAAAGTTTTTGCAAAAATCTTCGATTTTCTCATTCATACACCTACTTAATATTTGCAATGTTTAAACATTGTGAATAGGCCAACGGTGTTGTAATTCCGTGAGATTTCTAGTACTTAATATTAAAGGTAAGAACTTAAATACCTACATAAGCACATCGAATTTGTAAATAATGCAAACTGTGTTGACCATTAGAATAATTTATTGTTTATTTATTCTTGGCTTGGCTTATAGTCAGTGATTGAGTGAAACGGCGTTAAAGAGCTTAAATTTATGACTGTTTATTTAATTGATAGATTTTAATCTTTAATTCTGCGGTGTTGGTTTATTTACTTGCTTTTTGAATAGGAATTTCAGAATCAGTTTCTATGTTATTTACGCAGTTTTTTTTAATACCTACCTACATGCCTACAAAGGTATCTAAGTTTGAAAGTAATGCCAGTGTCTAAAAAGTTGAGGAGTAGATAATAGATTAGAGTCAAGCCTTGCCATCAAAAAAAGAAATGTGTGTGGATGGGCATAGGGGTTTAAGGTAGGCCAGAGAAAGTGACATGGGTAAGAAAGAAGTGATTGTGATTATGGCTAACAGAAGAGAATGGGAGAAGATAGCATGTTGTAACTACCCTCCATAGCGTGGGATAAAGGCAGGAAGATAGTGTTCACATACCTACTTACCCACTCCTATTTTATACTACCTACGTTGTTTGCATTTCTCCGTTCGCCAGATGTTCTAATAAAGTCCTCTTAAATTTATTGTGTAATTTCTTACGGCACTTAAATTTATATGTTCGGTTTTAGCCCATCCCATCAGTGACATAACATGTCACGGAAAACGGTAAAATGTTACGTAAATAAGTACTTTATGTACTGGAGAAAGCCTACAAGTAACTTCTTGTTTTCTAATTTTGATTTATGTTTGGGCAGTAAAATTACGTTAAGCTGAGAAAAGTTATTTAAAGCACAACTGATGACGTAACGTTAGTTGTGAAACCTGCTAAACAAAATATAAGTAAGAACTATCAACCAAAAATCCACCATAACACTTTTGAAGATGTTTCGCTTGCACAAGGCTCAGTAAGCCTGTCCGGAGCGTCCGGCCCATTTCTTTATTCACTGAAAATACCTTTTACCTTATACCTTTGAGGGTGAACTATTGTGGGAGGCCTATGATCAGCAGTGGCCGTTCTACGGCTTAAATGATGATGATGATGAACAATTCCCAATAAATACGGAGCAAACTGTCAAATTGCTCATGATTCATTGGATTTAGATTTGAAATAAAATCGCACTTGTCACTGGCTCAAAAAATAAAAATAATCGTTTCCAATCTAACACAAAATGTACGTAGGTACTCAACACTTTCAAAAACGTGCTCAAACATTTGTTCATTACCCATCACATCACTCAAAATCTGCTTTGATCGTACTGACGTATACTCATCAATACATCTTCGGCTCAATACTTCAGCTTCTTGCAATAACAACGCAGGTACCAGAAGTTTTGTATAAATGTAGTACAGAATATGAAAGAGCTTGTATTGTTTATTTCTGGATTCCAGGAGAGTTAGCCGTACTATACTACTGATGAAGATAATGAAAATTACGCTACATAGTTACCCCCCAGGGCATACCTATCGTGACGACTTATTTGCCATTCAAATTCAGACCTAAACTAAATTGTAATTTTGAACCATTAATCTTTGTGATTATCATCTTACGTCGGCGACTAAACAGAATCTTAAAAAAATCACGTAAATTAGTTCGGAAAATTCTGTTTAGGTTTACATTTGAATGGCAATATTTATATAACTCGTATTTCAGGCGTTATGAAAACACTGGCCAGACAAATAAAATAAAAGTAAATTTAAGACGCGCCTCTATGTCATACGAATACTGGTCAATATTGAATTTTGACGAGTTAACAAGCGAGGCGAACTCGGAAACTTTCGAACTTGTGCTAGCAGTCCAGTGTGAATCAACGTCTGCTAGACAGTTGGATAGCAGCCAGAGAAAAAGAAAGGAATCGCAACCTTGGGACCGATTCCTTCGGCATGACTGACATCCCGCACACAACGGATGAGTGTGCTAATTAGTAACACTAAATAATGAGGTGCTGAGACGATTTTTTGTAGTCAATGGTCGTTACGTTTATGGTAGAGTCAGGCTCTGAAATCGATTATGTTCGATAGTCCATAGAAATAAGTAAATTGTATGAGCTAATAAAGCTTAGTTGATGTCCGCCATAGCTTAGCGACAGTTTCACGTGCGCTAGGTGTACAGAAGCTAAAGATTCAACGAGAGATTTCTATAATAACCCAAGATTTTGACTCACGTTGGAATCGAACCAGGGAATCGGATGCTGCTGCCCATCTCCTAGCTTTGTCCCTTAGTCGCTCTAAGGGACGCTCAGTCTTAGGAAATCCACGGATAGGTAGATATGGGGGGGCCTATTCTTCAGCCGGGCCACGGCCAATTCATCATCATCATCATCATCATGATGATGTTGATTTGAAAACAATGTAACGAAATACCTATCAGTATCTTATTCACTAGAATGACTCTTTCACCGACGCCGACACGGTAATAGGCCGTTTTCAGGGCCTTCATACCTCAACCTGGTCACTGACCTAATAAAGGAGAACCAAGAAAAAATTAGTGGCACGACAAGCAAGTACCTATCTAATTTGTCAACTTTTTTATTTCATCATAATCGTTCTCAGTTTTTTTTTAACTTTGTCCTTGTTAACGCTCCTGTACTCGAAGCAAAAAACGTTTCCGTATAAAATACTTAGATAGGACTACTGTAAAAATATACATAACAATAGGTACCTAATTATGACGAACGTTTAAATAATTTAATTATTAAAGGTCCTACACAATATAAACGCGGTCACAAAAATATAAATGGTGGTTCCATTGAAATCGGACTAGCCGTTAGCCGGAGTAATCGGTGTACAAGAACCACCGAATTAATAGCCTACTTTATGAAGTCGGTTAGCAAAATAGCACCGTATATTTTTATAGCAGTTTTATGCCAATGGCATCGTACTGTCGGACAAAACTGCCAAAACCATTACCAAGATTATCCTCATCTTTTACATCACCATTGAACTTGCCTTGTCATTTCTGTGGCTACAATGCTAAGGTCATTAGCCTCGTGTTACAAAACACATGACGGTCGTATTAGTCGCTATTTGTTTGTCGTGTGCCCCGGGGCTTATAGAATTGATAGATGAATGGAAAGATAGCGATTTTAAAGCAGTTATTTTTTTATTAGGTACTTATTTATTTTGGATCGCCAACCAGAGAAGCACAGTCTATGACAAAGTTAAATTACTATTTTCCAACTCCATCATCATACCTGATCCTCCTACAGGAATTGTTAAATCACACTAAGTCATCTAAATATTCAATACTTAGGAACTAAATTTCTTCCTACACATAAACGCATCAAAACAAACAAAACCTCAAAATTTCAAGTCTACGATTAGCGGTTTAGGCCGTACGTTGTCTATATTTCAGTTAGTCAGTCAGGCATTTGCGTGTTATTTATATTGATTGTGAACTCAACTAGAAGCTATGCACCCTTTGATCACAAAGTCTATTATAGCTTGCTCATTGTACCCAACATCAAAGCCGACTAATTTAAAATACCTGACCTATAATAAAAAGGTCCCCTTACGAAATCATTGTTTTTGTTTATGCCATGCCTTCGATGGCCGACCTTTACGCGAAGCGTGGTCTGAGCGATGTGCCTTATCCCATTATGCACGGCAATTTGGGCCCGTAGAGACATTGACCGCACAATAGTTCTTATTGCCTCACCGTTTGCGTAACACGTATAGAATATTCTGTTCTAAAATTTAAAGAATCATACAGGCTGTTCCAAAGATTGTTTGACCAATTGTGAATCATCGCACGAACGCTGACAAAAATGGGCACGATTTTATTTTCAAATAAAAAATAGGCTCCTTACTTTTATCATGTTAGGCAACTTTTCAGATCGCCAGTTGATCAGATCCCTGAAGGTTTCAAAGGGGAGTAGTCAGAGGCACTTCCAAACATCACATCTACCACAGTGTGCCCACATTTTGCAGTAGTTAGCATACCACGCCACTTAGATAGATAGAAGATAGAAAATGCTTTATTGCACACCATAAAAGTACAAACATTAACAAAAAACAATAAAAACTAAACACTTAGTAGGTAGGTATTATTTTCGTGTCGATGTTTATAAGGTACATTCAAAATTTTAGTTAAACGATAGTAGGCAGTTTGATTGCATAGTTTGAAAAAAATATATATTTTATGAAGCATTTAAAAAAACCTGGCCGAAGTCGGTTAGCACTCTATACCTATCAGATTTATATGTCATTTTCTTTGACAACCTGTATACAGAATGGCGGCTTAAGCTAGTTTGAATTATACAATGCATTTTTACGGCTTACTGTACTTGTAATCTCGAAAAATCGGTCTGTTCCGTCACTGTATGAGGAAACACTAGATATTATTGGATAGGGATTTGTATTTTGGGATTTAGGAATAAACACCAATCGTACAAAATGTTATATAGGTACACTCGCGACTTCGTCCGCGTTTGTTTAACTACCTAGACTATTTTCCATTATCCTTACCAAAGTACTAACACTTAGATACTATTCAGCTATTTACCTACTTCTACATACCATCACCGTCACCGTAATCGTAACGTTAACCGTAACCGTCACTGTCACCGTCCCGTCACCACCTTCGTCACCGTCACCATCATGGTCACGGAAGGCCCCCCACCCGATGGACCGACGACATTGTGAAGGTTGCGGGAAGTCGGTGGATGGAAAGGCTCAAAACCGTTCGTCGTGGAACTCTTTGGGGAGGGCCTATGATCAGCAGTGGACTTCTACAGGTTGATGATGATGATGATGATTATTACCCTCAAGGCCTGCTTTTCATAAAACACATATACGGATATCTTATTACTTATAGTTCTTAACCTGAATACCGATTTTTATGTCTGTAACTTCAAAAACATAGGACTTTCAAAGAACCTTTCAACCCCCATTTCATCCCCTTTGATGTGAATTTTCGTAAAATTATTTCTTAGAAAATCTTCTTAGAAACTCTCTATAAGGAATCTCTGTGCCAAATTTCAATTGTATAGGCTTAATAGATAGAAAATTCCCATACAAAATTCCCCTATTTACACACCCTGAGGGTTGTTTTTAAATAAAAACTTGTATCGATATTTTTTTATTTTGGACTATTTACCTGATAAGTGATTTTGATGTCTCTAACTTGAAAAACAAAGGACTTTCAAAGAACCTTTCAACCCCCATTTCATACCCTTCAGGGGTGATTTTCGTAAAATTATTTCTTAACAAATGTTAACTCTCTATAAGGAACCTGCGTGCCAAATTTCAATTGTATAGGCTTAACCGATAAAGAATTCCCATATAAACTTTCATCCCCTTTACACACCATGAGGGTAGTTTTAAAAAAAACTTACTTAGTTATTTTATTATTTTTAACTATTTATCTGATAACCGGTTTTGATGTCTCTAACTTCAAAAACATAGGACTTCCCATACAAACTTTCATCCCCTATTTACACACCTCGAGGGTTGGTTTTCAAAAAACCTAATATAGGTATTTTCTTATTTTGAACTATCTACCTGATAACCAATTTTGATGTCTCCACCTTCAAAAACATAGGACTTTCATACAACCGTTCAACCCCCCATTTCACCCCTTTAGGAATTGAATTTTGCAAAATTCGTTCTTATTGCACGGACGGTAACATCTTTTAAAGAATGTCTGTGTCAAATTTAAGACTCCTCAGCCTAGTAGTTTCCGAGCTTTCGTGATGAGTCTGTCAGTACGTGAGTGAGTGGATTACTCCTTTATATATATTGCTAAATCATTGACTAATTCCTTTTTTTGCACCACCAAGACCAAGAAAGAAGAAATCTTTCTTGGTTTTTTATTTTCTTTCATTAAACATTGCCCCGTAGGTACCGTCAGCTTGCGATTTTGTTTAGGCAACTTACTTCACTGCCTAAACAAAATCGCAAAGTTGATAGTACGGGCTCTTTGACTGTTAGTCAGATGATAGTAGTACAAGGCACATCGGTGTCAAAAGAATCAGGTAGGCCTAATTCCAAAACAGGCCATACCTTCTTTCCACAGGTCCCGCCTACTACAATTTAGGCATGATCATCCAGCTCTTGAAAAAGATTCAGATATGGCAGCCGAGAAAAATTGTGATATTGGGGTAAGCACTCATATCATCGTACCATTTTCAAAGTTTATCTTAATTCTGCCCCAAATTTTAACTGACATCGCGAGATCTCAGTTCGGGTCGAACCGCTTGTTCTAAAACAGAACATACTTTCCACAGGAGCCGCCTACGACCAATCACACATGATTCGCCATCATCACTACAATGAATTAATGTAACATTAGTGTCAAGCACTCGGAATGCGGAATGGCTTCGGGCTCATATTATCCACTTAGCAGCTTCTGTGGACTTTAGTCTATGGTACACGAAGTAAACTTGTGTCCATGTTCCAGAACAAAGCCAAAAGCGCTAGGTGACCAAGCCTAGAAGAGTCAGGTAACAAACACAGCTTGGTGATCGAACAAGGTGAGGCTCAGAAGAGTAAAATAATCGGGTACTATAAATTATAAAAGCTCACAAAAATATCAAACGACAAATTGACAAAATGACAACTCAGCTGTCGAGGGGCAGCGACATAATGCCGTACGGTTCACTTTCGCGCTTTCTGAATAACATAATTCTTTATGTATAGGTACTTTTAATCTGGCCTTATTATAGTACTACGGAGGTATTGCTCTGACACACATAGGCCTAGAGCAAGAAACTATTCCCATTGATCACCAATTTGTTCGTAGTCAACCATAATAACTCAATTCCTCTCAACTGCAGCGATCTTAGCAACTCAACTTCTGTTAAAGCGATGAATTCAATGAATTTGCACATTTGCTACGGAATCTTATTCCACACTCGTCCTAGAGACTGGTACTTTAGGCCGTGATCATCCTCTACCTTGCACCACATCGCACCAGCCTGCGTCCCATCCTACATGAGCGATATAATGTCGCAATAGATAATACAATCGTCAAGTGTCTGTGAAAGACGAGATCGTAATGAATGGTGCGTACCAACTGTCCATGTCTAGTTGCTTTATTTTGACAATAGAGACGAATATTCTGTGACGTACGTTATTTTATATGATTTATTAGTGGTTTTCCCCGAACCGAGAGCTTTTTTTTATACATCTAAGGTGGTAAACATGCTTACGACCCACCTGTTGGTAAGTGCTTACCGTAGTCTATGAACGCTTGCAATACCAGGGGCATCACGCACGCGTTGCCGATTGGATCGGATTGACAGTTCGAAAGTTATACTCTAGCAAATATACACATACAACGCTGTCGTCCATGTTGTTTGAGAGATCTTCGCTCGCTCGATCAATAATATGAGAACAGAATGTAAAACAAGCTCTTTCATAGTATAGCTGCCTAGCTTTTGAGTCTGGAGGTAATCTGTCTATACAATGATCTCCATGACACGTGGAACGTGTACCACTGAAGTGAATCTCGCTGATAAGATAGCACACGTACAATTTTATTTTGAGTGTGTTTACCTACGTTTGGAACTGTAATTATAGCTCATAAATTTGATACGGTCCTGACGTCAATGAAACGATGGAATTGCATACAGTGTTTCAGGCTTATCGCAGTACTACAATCCTTTGATGTTTTCTTTTAATGCTTATTTTTATTTAATCCAGCTGTAATAACCAGTGCAATGAAAAAAATACACAGAGCATAGCAACAGGTGAGACCGCGCTCTAAAAGGCGGACAAACTTCAATCTTCAGGTTGTCATAATCAACTACGGATACATGAATTTGAGACATATAAATCTAGTTCAATTTACATGCCTGTTCTTCGCGACTAAGCCTAGAAGATGCCGTTTTTATTTATTAAAGATCGTTTTACAAAATGATATTGAATATGAAGTAGCATATAGCTTGCTGACCGCAACGATCAAGTCTTCCGTAGATTTATCTCATTCGTGAAACCAACAATTCGAATTAGCATCGCGTCACAATCTAGAGCGAAGACAGATAATAGCCGAACAATTATTTACAAATTCGATCCGTAGGGCTGGGCCTTTCTAAACGGCCCAAACACAAAATGGACTTTATCCTTATCTAGTCTAGGGTTTAAAGTTGTAAAGTCTGGAATTGGAAACGCACGTGCTAAGCAAAATATGCCTTTAGTATATAAACTAGAGTTCAAAGTTGTAAAGTCCGGGAACGGGATCACCAGGTGTCAGTTTGTCATGAGCCGGGATAGCCGTCCGTCACTTTCACCCGATTGAGATAACGTAATGGTTCCAGTGTCAGTAATGTTTATTGTAACTGTGAAGCCAGGGGTTACAAGACAGCGGTCGCCGTCAAATTAACGTCATTATTGGGTTGACAGCTATTATAAACATACTTAAGGACCGAAGACTGTGTTCACTAGGGGACAAGTGTATTTTTCGTAAAGTTATGTGTGCTGTGCCTTGCTTGCGTGTAATCATAAAAAAGTACCTTTTCAACACACTTCCTCATAAAGTGGCTCTAATTTCACCGCAATTAGGCACATAATGATACCTGTAATCAAACTGTGACTTTTTCATTGCTATTATTCACAAACGAGAGTCTTAAAAAAGTTTCGATACAAAAAAGATCGTGCGCAAAAGTTAAAAAAAACTCATTTTTTTAGTCTATGGCCGATTGCCATTGTAAGATGCGTGCGCATAGGAAAACTGGCTAATTTATCCCGCCGCCATTGCGAAAAAAAAATCACAACTCGTTTTTACAGATAATTTAAGTATTATTTTATTCTCAAGTGTGTTGAAAAACGTCGTATGATACACGTGTGTATTGATGATTACCGTCCTTGGCTCTCTTAAGACCCTCGCCTAACGGCTCGGGTCTCAATGATGCCTCAGCGGTGATCACCAACATAACACACTTATACCATAATGTACTATTAATGTCTAACAAATATTCTTATCGTTTTGGTCGCAACTGAACAACAGACTGGGTAATCAAAGTCATAAAATGAATGGTTCAACCTCAAAGGATCACAATGAATAAAGAAATGGTAGGCTTATTTAGCCGTGTACAAGCGAAACAGTTTCAAAATTGGCAAGGCGGATATTTACTTACTTTCTTGTTTATGCCCATCATTTAGCTTCTACCGCTTCTAGGAAACCCTGGTTTAAAACGGATTGTTTTGTAATGTTTGATGGCTTGCGATTGTAGGACCACGGAGTTTATGATAGTCAGGAAACGTTACACTAAAATGCTTCTGTTCTTACCTAACTGACAATTCAAACAAAAGTGCTAATGCTGCCGTCTGGACCTTTTGTGCCATCAGCCCCATTGATGGTACAACTGGCACTGATTTGTCCCACTACTCGATGATTAGAAGCCCGTGTAAGAGAATAAGTATGAGTAAAGAGAAAGAGAAAAGTTTGTATTGTAAGTAACCTTAACAACACATACCAATCACTTTATCGTTCATACTTTTTCAAGCTGCGTTCAAAGGGCGTGCGATATGTCATTCATAATAGAATTCAAACTGATCCTTACGTCTCCTGAATATAGCCAGTTTTGAGTTTAATTTTTAGGGGCTGGCGATATCGTTGAACTACATCGTTGAGCACTTTAATCAGTAGATGTAAGGATTATTTTGAAATATATTTTTAAAGCATTTTAGAAGGCATATCGCATGCCGTTTGAACATTGCTTCAGTTTTAGTGTAGAACTATCCACCAAGGACCATTTATTGTGCTAATTTTATGTTCCTAGTAGCGTAAGATTATGATGATTAATGCCATAGATTAAAGAGCCGCTATGGTATAAGCAAAATATTGTCTATAGTGACGTTATGTGACATAACTTAACAGTCCATCACTTTGATATCCGTTATGTTATGTAATAAAATGTTATCTATATCTTTATTAGAGGACAACTCGCTGAGAGAGAGCACTATAGAAAACTTTTATTTTAATACCTCTCCGACTAGCCGTGTTAAAACTATCCGCAGTTATTCGAAATAAAATTGTCACTATGCATTTCAAAACTTGACAGCTGTGTGACATTCGAGTGACAGTTGACACGCCGCAATTATGTCAAAGAATCCCAAGACATGTCTACTGACCTAGATTCTAAAATAAATTGCTAATTAAAATTTTGGCTGCTCGAGTAATAGGTAGTTCTAAAAATAACAATGCAGGTGTAGTATTCGGCGGTTACTTATTATTTTAAGTAACATTCACAGTGTTCTATTTTCAAAACTGAATAGGTACAAAATAGGAAAGGGACAATTTTCGGATCGACTAGATTCGATCGATAAAATCATATAGGTTCATGATTTTATCGATAATTTTTGCCATTTAGTTTATTCATTACATGGTCGTTGAGAGTCTCTGGTTGTTGAGAACTTTGAGTAGGTTTATGTTAATATATAATTATTTTCTAAATGGTTATTAAGTTTAGCTTTCCTCTTTCTACTCATAGTTTAGGGTCGTGGGAAACATTAAAATTCACTTTTAAAGTAGCAAATGAGGACCTGAGTGGCTTCCCGTGTATGCTAAATGCATTTACTTTGCACGTATCCTGTTTATGTCCCCCGCAAAGTAGAATAAGGTCTAACTCAACAAAGAACTGCCATAAACACATTCACCGTAAATGTACAGAAGTAAGATTTCAGTTAGGTTCTTACAATTTAGAACCAGACGATTCCGTACTAATTTCATTATTTTATTGTTTCAGGTCAGTATCTTCCACTTTTGATGATCATGAATGATGAAGATCAGTAAGTAAATCATTAATAATAAGCGGAAATAATAATGGAAAATCTAGATAGGTGTGTTAAATTAAATAACTGAAGGCATACAACAGCTTCAACTAAAATCAATTTATTACCTTCATAAACTAACTTTATGAACCCCACTATAATACTACACTCTCTAATTGTTTAGATTGAATCATAAACCCTAGGACATAAGGAAGAAAGCACCAAAATATCTCGTTACCCACGATATTTCGGGCATGTTTACGATCGGTACTGGTGCCGCGACGAGACCAGGCTAGCGACGCCCTACGCACTCTACTCAAAATTTTCGATAGTAATACGATCCCATCTCTACTAGAAAGAGCCTACCCATATATACTTATAACATTTTTTTTTTCAAAACAAGAATTTAGGCTATTTATATTTATACATCTCATTATTCTGGGCTCAGTAAAAATTACAAAGTTTTTCTTACGGTATGAATTGTTATTATGTAACATCCGGCTACACCCCCTTGAGGGGCAAATATTTATTTGAACCGTCGCAAAATTATTTGAAAAGTACATATTATAATGGTTTTTTTCCAGTAACTAAAACTAAACGGATCTTGCAAATACAACTTTTCACTGGTTCATGTTGACTGATCTTTGCGCCTTAAAAAACACATCTGTAGCAAGCTTACCTCACATTGAATCGTAAACCGCCCGCGTCACCAAACCATTGGATATAGACGTAAGACATTTCACGTTCGCTTCGGTTGTTTACGACCGCTAATATTATTTATGTGTCAACCTGGTCTATTTTTGAAATCGGCACAGTGAACAGTCTCGCCACTGATTCATTGCGGGAAACGAATGCATCTTCGCTCTGTCGCCTGAGAATCGGAACCTGTAGAAATGTAAAGAAAAATGTAAGTTCAATCAAGCACTGTTTGGGGCCTAAAGGTCGTTGTCACTACGATTATTTTGTCTATAATTTGCGCTGATCCACCACCTCATCCATAAACTTTACTGCCATAAACTTTGTTCTACGACTTTTGTAAATACCACGTTTTGCAATATGCTAAAATCAGCTGTTGGTGATAATCAGTTCAAAGTCGATTAATCAGCTGTTTTAGGTAGCAACCTTGATGAGGAACTTCTCGAACGTTTAATAATAGTTATTAACATGAAAAAAATACCAAATGTCGACTATGAAAAGAAGAAAATAGGATGATAAAAATACCAAAAACAGCTGATTTGAATAAACTCGGGGAAAAATCAGAAGTTATTGAGTTTTTTTCCTTCGCTTATAGGTATTTATTCATTTTGTTAATATTATAGAATAAGCCCTTCGGTATAGTATACTATGATAAATTACCTTCTATTACGTGCATACGAGTACTTACTCAGTTTTACTGAAACCTATAAAACGCAGCCAGTCCGCAAATAAAACATTTGTTACTCAGGATAAGCGTAACAAAATGATTCCAAGTTGTACGAGGGAATGACATGTCATGTTATGTCAACACTTCCTTGTCTCAAAGTGATTTTAGATTTAGAATATAAAATTATAATTTTCTTCAAAATAGTATTTCATTCGATCAAGTTTGTCATTATATCCCATTGTCCTGGACTGGTTCATTATATTTTAGAAAGTGTTCCGAATGCCCATAGATCACTTTGATTGACACGGTGACGAAACTGCTTATGCCACAGTAACTGGGCGTAATTTTACTGTATTAGAGTACAAACTACTGTATCTTAATTTGTTAGCAAACAAAGGTTTTGCAATTTACCTTTGGTAAGTTGAGAATTCACTAATGTGTTTGTCACTCTATGCTTCACATCTCTTTAGCAGTTCTTACTTATTTTATATTTATACTAATCTGATCTAAACATCTAAAATAATATTAGTAAGAAAAAGTAAGTAACATCGTATTAACTAGTGGCTAACTCTGGCTGGTGATGGAGTCTTCAGGCATCCCGAAGGCCTCCATCGCGGCTTTACGCTTTACGGTACCGTCGTCTAAATGAGCCTTTTTTTAAATATACTTTTCTAATAAGTTCATTTAACCAGCTTACAAAACCAGACGATACTATTAATACGAGTGTTTCCTAGTGGACCTACTTTTTTGTCCAGTAGTAATCACGACCAGCAAGCAAGCGACTTCGCTCCACTATACATGAATAACACATTTCTGGTCACTAGTCTAAGATAACCAACTGATTTCCGTCTGGTAGGACTACGACATATAAGTTTCCTTCGTGGACCTACTCGATCGACCATATAGTAGGACCACGAGAAAACACCTTTCATACAATATATTTGAAATTGTCATTTAAGCCATTCATTAAAATATTAAACCGTTTCTTGTCAAACGCTGTCAATTTCTAGTCCTTTCAAAGAAATTTAATGACGCACTGCCGTACTTCGTCCGATCGATACAAGTCATTGACAGCAAACGATATTGTCACAGTAATGAGCCCTCGTCACACCAAGCTGTCGTTAGCGCCATTATCTATGGTAATGAACAAAAATGAAAGTCGGAGTGTTGGGAACTCCAATCTGAGATTTTGCTTTTTGCCGTCTAATAGATAAGTGTCTGTTGGATCCTCTGCAGTAAAATTTTTGCATGAGAAAAGCTAAAATCCTTCAAAAGGCTAATAAATTCCTAATCTCATAAATTTTCTAATGACCACAAATTGAAACAGACTGTAAAACATATATTTTATAAAAATAAACATGGATTTACCAGCGCGCCGATATCTACCCACCACTTATAGAGACAGTTACCCCTCTAGCATGACATGAACTATATTTATTCTAACATGTGTGGTCGCAAAATTGGCAGCCTTGCCGTATCGCATTACACTTTATAGTATAGTTTTAGCAGTAATTGCTGTTTAATCTACGATTTTGCTCAGTAAAGTCTAGGCTTTCTTGGCAACCATTAGCGCCATTCAGATTGGACGTTTTTCAGCACGTTTTAAGCTCGTTTTCGCGCAATCTTGTTTATGCGCGTTATTGTGATACCTGTTTATAGGAAAATGATCTTGTACACCCCGAAAATATTCGCAATTTGTAACGGCGCTTATGACGGCCGGTTTTGTTTTATTCGCGTATTGAAATTTACAATTACCGTTATATTAGTACCGTCATACGGTCACTGCTTCCTAGGAAACCGAACGCCCAGCCTGTGGTACTCTTTAGTCTGCGGCATGGGGCGGTCTGCATACTAGTACACACGCGCTTCAGCGATTACGGCGTTATCAACTAAAGTGCTATTATGGATAATTTTGCACTGAGAAAATATTGGCTTTACTTATTTTATCACGGCACAGTTACAGCAGAAAGAAAAAAAAATGTTGCAAATTGCTGTTACGTGTTCATTTTATTTTTGTTACCAATAATGGATAAAATTAAAAACGAAAATGAATTTATTTCTACAGCGGCCATGTTCGTCGGCCAAATTGTTTGGTCATGCCTCTGTGACTACCCCCCTGAGATCTGAGCGGATCTTAACCATTCTTGAGAATGATAACCGTGTGAGCCTATTTGTAAAGTACTAAATACTAAAAAAAAAAAGTATCGCGATATACATATATCTTTTCCTCAAAATCTCATGGATTTCTTATTTATAATAACAAATAAAAACTATTATAATCGATGTTGTGAGAGCATAATGTGTATCTCGAGATCGGACGAGATTGAAAGTGAATTATTACTGAACTACCAAGACGTTATCGGTTTTTCTGCCGTAACACACGCCCGCAATTAGGTACGTTATATATCGATAAAATCGTATTCGATATTGAACTAATAACGTTGTAATTATTTTGTAGACAGTAAGGTAGCAGCGCGCACGGCATTTCAAAACATAAAAATTAACATACATATCATTTCAAAACATAAAAACAAACAAATAACTTTTCCGTTCAGTAAATTGTGACATTTGAGAAGGAGTTTAAATATTTTGCAAAATAAGCCGTGCTAATTATGAAAATGTAGGCTATTTTTACGGAGATTATGTTTCAAGTTGTTTAACAACATTTTAATAAGAGTGTGGACATAATACACCAGGAAGAGTTTTCGGTAGAGTATAAGACATAGGTACCTGCCAAAAGAAAATATTGAGGGCGAGTTTTAAATAGAGGATGAAGAAGGTTTTATAAATAATGCCTGTACCTTTCCAAAAAACAGTGTTAATCATTATGCATACTGCAATACTAGAAACAAAGATAAACTCGCTGATCCCACGATTAGGTTTACTAGGGTTAGTAAATCTTTTAAAAATGCAATGTGTACGACTGTATGCTTCTATAGCAGTATCCCAAGCAATGTTCTAAAGTTATTAACTAGCAAAGGAGCCATTTCATTCTGGGCCTGGTCCATGTACACTACATAGAAAAATTAGGAAAAAATAGGAGATTACAAGAAAAATACAATTTCATTAATTTGAAGACAAATGCGATGGTACAAGAATAGTTCTTCTGGTAAGTTTTTTACTATGTGAACACTATTTGAAGGCAACCATGTTGGTTTATAATTGGCGTTTGACATGACATTGACATATTTTTCATATCATGTTGTTTGATTTGATGTTTTTGTTTTGTCAGATAAATGTAGGTTGTCAAAATGACATTTTACGCACGTCCATCCGCCATATTTTTGTAGCGCTGTGTGTTGCTCTCTTTATCGAAGAAAATCTTAATGTACCTTAGAACGAAGTCAATTTGAATAAAATGACCAATTAAATACGTTTACTTTATTGCTTAGCCATATTTTAGAGTAGTGTACACAGTGCAGGCCCAGGCTCCATATATTGATGAAACGTCTCTTTTAATCTTATCACAAAATATCCGACTATTTCAATGTATTTTAAAAAAAGTTCGGTATGCTCTATCTCGTTAATAATAAAGATGTTAAAGGGTCGTGATGTTAAAAAAAACCTAGCTGGGGTTTCTTGCCTAAATCTTCTAAGCTTGGTCGCGAAGAACAGGCGTAGGTAAATTTATTTCAAAATGCTCCATACAAAATGGCAGTCGCGGTTTAGGTATAGCTAGTGTCATAGCTAAATAGTATCAATTTACAAATGATATTGATTATATAACAAAGATACTAGTCTTGATAAGGTTAAACCTATTACTTGATAGCGCGACTCAATTTGCTCATTTTACCAGTCCAAACCTAGCCTCCGCCTAGCCTTTTATGGCAGCGACAGAGTGGGCGGTGGCGAGGCGACACGCAGGCTACTATCTACGAACGGACAGCTAGCGTGATACAGCCAATTTCTAACTCGTTTACAGTTGTGCAGAGATATTACAAGTGTTTATCTGTTTTTGCTTCTCTCTTCAACTTTGCAACAACGAGGAAAAACATCGCAAAGCATCTCCATTACAGGGATAAGCTTAGATTTATTTAATTTTCTTTTAGTGCAAATATTCACTGGCATTGCTTTACATGAACTCAAATGCATGACCTTTCGATCAAAATGTCTCTATTCGGCCGTAAGGGCCATAATTAGGTATTAATCGCACTATGACCGTGATTGCCCCGGCTGAAATATAGGCCCCTTCATTTCCCCTACCCGTGGATGTCGTAAGAGGCGACTAAGGGAAAAAAGCTAGGGGATGGACAGCAGCGTTCCCTATTTTCACAAAGATAGCTCTAACTGCGCTCGCCAAGAGGCGTGCCCAGCTGGTGAGTATGAGCAAATTCCCCCACTTATTGGGAAGTCACTCCGGAAATCTGTGGGGGAAGTCGATGTTCAGCAGTGGACTTCAAACGGCTGGAATGATGATGATGATGAAACGCACAGTCTCGCAAAGTTAAAATCAAGGATTAATATACAAACTCATAGTTATCTTACCTTAATCAGCAACCTTCACATCGATTCGATTATTATCGATACATTGTTTAATCGACCTTCTTTTATCGACACTTTCGAACCTGTACCCGTCTCTACTAATAGGGCTATGGCCTCACACTGCCCTGATTTTTCGACAATTAATTGGGCGGTATCCTTATTTAAATCTGTTTCATTCACAAGTTTCGCATTAATACTTGTAATTCGATTAATTGAGGTCCAAAATCGTGAGTCACTGATTTCATTGATATGCCTCAATAATTAATATTGAATGATTCATAAAAAGTTTCCATTTTCACTACCACTTAGATCTAGAAGTTAGCATAGTAAAGCTATGAACCAACCTAGATAAAATGGTACCTACTAAGTACATAATGTAATGTTGCCGTAGTGGCCTCGACTGAAGAATATTATAGGCCCCTCCATATCTACTCGTGGATGTCATGAGAGGCGACTAAGGGAAAAAAGCTATGGGATGGGCAGCAGAGGGGACGCTGCTGCCCATCCCCTAGCTTTAAAGTTTCACAAAGATAGCAGAATCTTTCTGTCCCAACGGCCGTAGGGCGGTTCTCCGGGGTTTCGTACGGTTTAAAATTCCATAATACCTATAGGTCTTACAAAACAAAACATTATGTGCCTGCCAGGCCACTGCCAATTCTAGACATAACTAATAAGTACAATAGTTTAAAGTAAGACGGTGCGCGTCTCAGGAAACAGCAGCTACAGAAAGAGCTTTCGTAGAGTTATAAAAAAACCAAATGATTATTTTCAGTTAAGCACAGTTTTTCCATCTGCGTTGAATCTCCTATTATTTAATGGGCAGTTAAACGTGAAATTACTATAATAAAAGTCGCGGGGTTTATCGGTAAAGCTAATTAATTGATTAGCAACGAATGTTTTGTGATCGTAAACTGTTTCGATGGCTCTATTGATCCAAAGTTGGTTTTTATTATGAAATCGTAGGTACAGTCGCCTGCAGTAAGATGTGTTGCCATCATTATCATCATCACCATCATCATCAGCATCATTTCAGCCGTAGGATGTCCACTGTTGAACATAGGCTGCCCCCACAGATTTCCAGAGTGGCTTCCTACCATGTGGGGGGAATTTGCCCATACTCACCATGCTGGGCACGCGGGTTGGCGAGCGTAGTTAGATATCGTTGTTAAAATAAGGGACGCTGCTGCTTATCCCCTAGCTTTTTTCTCTTAGTCACCTCTTACGGTTACTTAGATGTATCAATTCCATAATTTTTAAAATGATGACACATTACTTAATATAGAGATGTACACATAAAAATGATGTGCTATCACCACAAAAGTTCCGTCTTACAACCCCCTTGTAAGGGTGTATTTTGCGTGAAGTGATCTGTAATATTGTTTTTGGTTGCAACTGAACAACAGACTGGGTAAGTAAAGTCTGTTTAACTACCATCTTCAATTGTGTATTATGGTATCATTCTGAAAATGATGAGATGTATACATCATAGTGTAGGCGACTGTACATTGTACAATAGTAAGAATGGTTCTGGTAAGATTTTTATGGAGTAGGTCAAGTAGGAAGAGAAAATCATGTGTATTTAGTTACATTTGAAGTAAACAGGGTAATAAATCTAAAAAGAGCCTATGTACGTAAATAAGAGCGTACCTACTATGTATTTAAGAGCTATAATGGCTAAATGTGCGTGATGTTACAGCGACGTCTCTGCCATATTGAAATTATGTTATAAATCATAAAATGAATAATGTTTTCAAAAATCGACTTCAAATGTAGGCTATTTTAGTGACCGTTAACACCACTGAAACGTCACAGGAAAGCACAAAAACTACGCAATTTGGTTAACTTAAATGACATATTTTTTTCCGTTATTTTGATTTAAAAACCAAACTACTGAACCGATTTTGATGAAACTTCTATTGGTACCAATCTCAAAGTATTTCATTTCAAATATTTTTCCAAATCATAAATTTCTTCTTTCTTCATTTAAAAAAATACAACCCAATATAGAATCTGCTCCTTTTTAATTTTTTGAATCTTTGATGATTATTGAGGGTGTGATCTGGATTCTGTACCGCTCATACTTTTTAAACAATGGCTTGTACTGAGGTTACTAAATATGGCAAGAGAAAATATAATTGCTATTTTGATCTAGATTTAAATTAACCGCAGACACATAAGGCGGAATTAAAGATAAATAATGATATAATTAGTAACAATGTCTTTGTTGAACAACTTATTGACGTAGGCAATTAATTATTTTAAAACATACTTACTGACAGCAGAACTACATTTTAAGTATCATTTCCTTACAATGACAACTATATTACCTAAAAGGTTGACAAAAAGTGCATGGGTTGAAATATATATTTTATTAAATATATCAAATATAAATACCAAAGGTCATTTTTTGTATCCCGTCTCGATGAGCACAGAAATTGCTGCAATATTTTCGATGCCTCCGCTCCCTTATCAAAATCTCGTGCTTACTCTAATATGTAGTTTAAAATGTATTTCTAAATGCCCGTAACGTGTACTGCTGGAAGTCAATTCTGAGTTTGACATCTGAGGGTGTACGATATAGCTCAACTATAACGCAGACCCCTAAAACTCAAACTCAAAACTGACTTATTCAGTAGAAGTAAGGATCATTTTGAAATAATATGGCACGCCGTTAAACATCGCCTAATTGTGATGAAGTAGCTCTTTTTAATGTCGTCATTCAATTTCGGCCAGGGACTGAAAATAAAACACAATGCCATACACATATGAACCCCAGTAAGCAATGATACGAACATCGAACATAGACAGAGAATCTAGTGTTGTGTTCCTGCGGTGAGTAAGGTTGCCAGAGCTCTTTAGGGGGAGGGGGGTTCGGGGTCGGCAACGCGTGCGTGATGCCTCTGGCATTGCAAGCGCTCATAGGCTACGGTAACCGCTTACCAACAGGTGGGCCGTATGCTTGTTTGTAACCTCAGTTGTATAAAAAAAAATATATATATAATCTTAAAAGCATAAACTGAAGATGACGGCGAATTGTTAGTCTGTAAGGTATTAATTTATAGGTATGGGTTATTGGCATATATGTTTTGTATACTGGCATGTTACCTACCTGAGATAAAGACCCCCTAATTTTGTCAAAAATATTTTTGTCAATTTATTCACAGATCCCAAGTATTGATATAAGATGCCTGCGATAAGCGATGAGGTCACCATTGATCATACAACATTATCCTTGATCATACCCTACGATCGACTACGACCTTTTCTAAGCTGTCATTTTCTACTGCACCTATATCCTTCCTCTAAGAAATCCCGTCTCGTATACGTCAATCTTAAAGGGATTCCGTTCCGTAACTGTTTTCTCAAAATAGACATGGGACGGTTAATAACAAGATCATATCAACAAGATCAATCGATCTTGTTGGTTCCACTTCATTCTACCTTTTAACTTGAGTGAGCTTATAAATCAGCGCGCTGCCGCTGATGTCCGTTTAAGTTAAAATCCGACAGATAGGTTTGGTTTGACTTACAGGTAAATACACCGACATGTACTTATACTTCATCCAAAGTTGATGTGAAATGTTTGCAAACAAACCGTCCATACTTAGCCTGGAATTCTTTCGCTTGGCGCTGATTTTTTGCAGAATTGATATGAATTTCCATTGAAGAAGTGACAACAATCGACAATAAACAAAGACAAATTATGTCCAAAAATCAACGCGTCATCATCAAGCAAGACAGATTCATGGTAAGTATAGGCGGTTTGTTTATAAACATTTCACATCGAATTTGCCTCAAGTATTATGACAACTTATGTACAGTCAAGGAAACTGATAGCTAATATAATAACAGTTCCTTTATTATGTGACAGATTATTTTTTTCTTAGTGTGTTCGAGTTTAAATATTACACAGGCAAAAGCATTTATTTTAGCTTCCAGGCGATGCGGTGTTAATAAACACAATAGGCTTTGACATGTTACTACAGCAAAATTACTCTAAATGTTTGTCTACAAACATTTTTACTTTTTTCAAATACCTACAAGGTATAAAAAACACAGAATTACTATTTAAAAAAAACACGTTTCCGCGTGACCACTTCAGACATTCAGATTTAAATGATTGGCTTTTAATGTGCCCCTCAATATTTACCGCAACCATCAAAGGATTTAAGTTTACATTCCTTAGAAAGCAGTTCCGGTGGGTGTGTAATCAAAATCCAGATTAAGACCAAACAAAGAATTTCAACCTTAACCTGCTGTGGCATAAAGTGCAGTTTTCACTAAAAACTTTCTACATTTAAAGGCACTGTCAAAACGAACACCATGAATATAAATACTGGCATTTAGGACTCGTAAAAGTCATAAATATTTACATCACGGAATAGGAAGAAGTTTTACGATATCTGAGATAAGACATATTACAAAGGAAAGAGAAACGAATTGACATAATAATGTCAACTTTGATTTTATGGGATAAATTATTGCAAGTTTCATTTAAATGGAAGGCAAAGAATTAAATATTACAAAACTGAATACCTGAGTAAAACTCAACTATAGGCATTAGCACAGTTCAGGCTTTACCCTTAATAAACACTGTTTAAAATCGCTTTATAAATAGGAACCTGACGATAAAACTAATTGGGTACTTAAATGCTTACTTTACAACTTGAACTACACGACACTTCACAGTTACGTTACTTAACATAATCATAGCAATTTACATAAATAATCGTAAGGGATATAGATCTGATCAGGCCGCAAATCACCAATATCCTCTGTTCTTGCTGTTAAGTATTTTGATACTTTTAGTTACTCTCTCAGTTCAGATCAAGCCTTGACTTCAATCGAAGCCCACTAAATATGTTCACCGACTGACATTATGTCATGTGACTAACTACGAAAAGCTAACGTACATAGATACCGTTCCCGATGAACTAATATACAATACAACGACCTAAAGACTACATCAGTTTAATAATTGAATCATTCCCGAAATACCCACATATATATTTTTTCCTTATTTCCCACTAGTTGGAATTTCAGGATTTTCGATTGCCATTCCTAGTAGAGTTAGTTCTTAGTAGGAAATCTCAAACACATACAGATACTTTGTAAGTAACTGTCAATTTATGCTGAACTACGAGTATTAAGCTTGGGTTAGCTACCTCAAACTGATTTCTCCAGCCATAAAGATAAATTTGCACACGTGACATACATGCTAAGAATCTCGCAAATAGGAGAAATTGATAAGCATTTTGCAGCTGCTGTACCTTACCTACTTTAGTCGAGACCTATTCTTGTAGAGATATTTATGCTATACTTGACACCAATGCAGTATAATTAATTGAAGTCGAAACTTGTTGGGCCTATACCTACCGATAAACGGTGAAAATTCCCGTTTAGGAAAAACAATGTAGATTACAATTTGAATGGTACCACAAAAATGCGAACAAATAATTTTGAATGTAAAATACGATAAATATTTTTTATATGTGGAAAAAACTCGCATGGAATAAACGCTCACTAATTGTTAAACAACTAGGTAGGTCCAACTTCGACAAAGAGGTCAACCGACGAATCCAACTCGGATGGGCAGCGTTTGGGAAACTTCGTCTTATCTTCTCGTCGCAGATACCGCAGAGCCTCAAGACGAAAGTCTACAATCAGTGCGTGTTGCCAGTGATGACATATGGCACTGAGACTTGGTCGCTAACTATTGGCCTCATACACAAGCTCAAAGTCGCCCAACGGGCTGTGGAGAGCTATGCTCGGAGTTTCGCTGCGTGATAAAATCCGAAATGAGGAAATCCGTAGAAGAACCAAGGTTACCGACATAGCTTTCAGAATTAGCAGGTTGAAGTGGCAGTGGGCAGGCCATATAGCTCGCAGAACTGACAACCGTTGGGGAACAAAGGTTCTCGAGTGGCGACCACGAACCGGACGACGCAGTGTTGGAAGGCCCCCCACCCGATGGACCGACGACATTGTTAAGGTTGCGGGAAGTCGGTGGATGGAAAAGGCTCAAGACCGTTCGTCATGGAACTCTTTGGGGGAGGCCTATGTTCAGCAGTGGACTTCATCAGGCTGATGATGATGATGATGATGATCAATTATTTAATTTATTATCTGTAAGGGAATCACCTAATTTGTTAAAGACTGATTGAGCAAGCATTTTTAAGACAGCATTACCTTTCTTTCAAACAGTCAGGTAGAAGCTCCAAGTCCGGAAGGAAGGGTCACACCAATCAGAACACACCTGACACCGGACGATATCTGCGTAACCTGATGCAAGCTCTAAGTACGATACGTCTGCGATACGGCTTCTTGCTACACTGACTCATTGTGACACGTGCATTTTGATGTTGTCAGCATTTTCGAGTGCAGACTGAGTGCCTTTGGAAAAACGAACTAAACATGGTTTAGTGTGTGAAATATCATGTGAAAGAAAATAATCATAAGTAACACTTTGATGAACTTGTAGGTATTCTGTTGTTTGATCTAATACCAATTATAAGCACCTTTCAGGATGGCATACATCTTATGAATCACCTTGTATATACCGAACAAGCTCATTTGGCCACGAATATCTTGAGCATAACATAGAAACACAACTAGCGAAGTATTTCTATGAGTAAATTCATGAAAAAGGCTTTTAAAAAGCTTCATCAACCAAGTCGGGATAAAGTTAGGTAATCTCTTAATTGCAAACCTGTCATATCATTTACTTCTGTTCAACCATCTTCGGATAAGCAATCATAACATGATTTTGAAATCCTGAATCTTCATCAATAAGGTACTTTTTACCAGTCAACTATAGAAAAATCATGTTTTAAAGATGCAAAGCTGAGTGGGATAAACATTCTCCTTGCAATTTCTCGAAAGTGAACGAAACCTTCTCGGCCCTTATCGTTACAAACGAGATGTCATCAGAAGTGCGTGGGTTCCGTAATCAGTGCGTAACTAGCAGGTCTCAGTGGATGACAGTGTTTCTACAAATAGGAAATGTAGATATGATTTATGATAGTGCCTTCGGTGTTACTGCCCAGTTGATTTAAGATGCAACATTTGCAAATTTTGCAAGTTGTCGTATGTAATGTTATGTCAATGGCAGCTAGGTACCTATGTCTACCCATTTCGTATTTTATCACACAGTGTAACTACGAGCATACCTCTCTCCATAGCCTGTTGTACGACTTTGTGCTTGAGTACTAGTACTTACTTAAATAAATTTATTTAGCTATAGACTACTTATAGGCTTTCGTCCATATGTTTTGGTACAGTCTTGCAAATGTTTTTTTGCATTGGGACCTGCCACGAAACAGCTGGTAACCATCTGTGGTGACGTCAGTTACTCGTATTTGTACAAAAAATTGCTTACAACGTACAGGAAAGGGCATTGTATTCTTGAGGCAGATGTGTGAATTTTTGTATTTCAATGGAAAAGGTAGCGAAGGGTCGAAGCCTCTTGCGAGTAGGTAAATTGTGCATGTCGTAAAAAGATATTACGAAGTCGTAATATTCACTTGTTTGTTTACGTCCATACCAGGAAGACATAAGAGTTTAGATGTATTGTAGATAGACTTAAAGCTTGCAATACTTTTAGTCATGTGTTGTAGACTCTTTCATAAGTTTTTCGTGTCTCTTCAAGTGTGTATGACAACAAGACTTACTTTTAACATATTTTCCCATTGGTCCTGTTATAATAACGAGAACCCTATAAAAAAGAAGAAACCAGTGAAGATTCCAAGAAAAAAATTAACAATCGAGAAATCTGATTATAATAAACATACGGACTAAGGACTAAGGACGGACGGACTAAGGACTAAGTAGTGGAACAGATTTATTGAGGATTTTGGGATTCATTGAAGACGAGCTCAGTAGTTACCAAATAGTCTTGATAGACTTCTGAGGCTTTAATTTCTAGGTCCTAGAATCGGCGTTTCAGCATTGTCCTATAATCTAGGAGAATGCTGAAACGCCGATTGCGCTGGCAATGGTGCTGACCAGAAATCAGAAAATCTATTGACACTCTCTAAATCTTGAAAATCTAATGGAATCTCGACTGTCTATAGGTAAATTTACATTCCCTATTTCGACTGTAAGCTAACGGTACCTTTTCTTTCTCCACAGCCTCAACAACAGCAAGTGGTCGCTCCCCCGCTGGCGCTGCCTCCGCCGCCGGTCACCGCCGCGCCACCTGCGCACTGCTCCGCGCCTCGCACTATCGTCATCCAGCGCCCAGACGCGCGCCACGGCTTCGGTTTTACATTGCGCCATCTAGTTGTTTACCCGCCGGACTCCTTACAGGTATGTTTCAGTACCATCATGTGCTTGTAATAGATTATTTTGAAAACATTAGTGGTGTGGTGGTTTTGAACCCGCATTTCGATCCAAAGGTCATGGGCTCGAATCCCGATCGTGCACCGATGAGTTTTCTACTCGAAAATGTATGTGCGCAACGCTAGGACTCTCAAACGTGAAGGAAAACATCGTGGGCTTCCAGTCCTAGAACATAAAAACTCAGTGATTTTCCGGGCCGCCATAACTCAACTTGAACACTGTCCTAATCCAGGATAACCAAAAAAGGACCAGTGATACATCAAGCAAGTGAGAGATTTCTCATTCATGCGGTGCTCAAGATCGGAAACGCTCGACTTCCTCACACACTAAGGGTATAGGTAGAAAGGCTACGGTTACATTCATAGCAGATAATGAAATTGCTCATATCAATTACTTACATTCTAGTATTTCTTTGATATTATAGTTATAATCATCTGATCCTCTCCTAAGATTAAGAAACGAAAACTGTATCCACGAAACTTCAGTCGTGATTCATAATATGTTTCCTTAAAGCTATTTTCTCATTTCAGGAGTTATACGAAGATGCGCGCCACCTCGCGGTGGGCGCGGTTGGTGCGCCAATGGACACTATCTTTGTGAGGTCCGTAAGGCCGGGTGGACCGGCGGCTGCGGCGGGGCTCCGTGCCGGCGACCGGGTGCTGGCCGTCAACGGCGAGCCCGTCGCGTGCGGCCGCTCACGCGCACCATACGCGAGGGTCGTGCAGCTCGCGCAGAGGGAGCCAAGAGTGCTGAGGCTCACTGTGGTGCCTAGGGACCACGATCTGCTGCAGAGGGTAAGAATCGTTTAATGTTTGATCGCTTTAAAAGCGTTCTGCACGGGTGTTATGCTTTGTGTTATTACCTTTGATAATGTTGATATTTATATTTACTTTCCATCTATTTGGTCATATTATAGGTATGTTTATGACCATAGGTATCGTTTTTCCTGACACACACATTTCTTCCCAGTATTTCAGCGAAGCCGCCTACAACCCCGAATCAAACCAGCATCAGCGGCAGGTAGAGATGCCGGCGCCGGTGGCGGAGCATGAATCGCGGCTGTTCGACGCGTACCGAAGGCCTAGGGCTGCGCTGCCGGCCCCCCAGGCTCCTGTACGCCACCGAGACGACCCGGAGTATGCTAGCGTGGCGTCGTTAGCACCGTCACGATACGATGTACCTCGGATCGGTGGACCACCGCATTATCTGTTACATGACGGGTGAGTTTAGTTATTTCATTACTTACTAGCTTCCGCCCGCGTCTTTGCTCGCAAGGTACCTACATAAAAAGTAGCCTATATGCTATTTTACGTTAAGAACTTTATCTATTGCAAGTTTCATAGAAATCGATTCAGTCGTTACGCCGTGATTGAACAACAAACATCAAAACATCCTGACAAATTAGTAGGATAAGATATTTATTCTTAAAATGATGTTATAGATTTTAAGATAACCTAGATAACATATATTTTTCCTTATTAGCAGGCGAGAATCAGACACTTCCCTCCCATCATCAGCAACAGAAAGCAAAGACAGCCTTGGCTCGTTCGACTCAAACTCCACGCTCACCGGTCGAGAGCTGGATGACTCCATCATCCTTTCACGAATACGAAAGAGCCTCGAACAGAAAGAGGCATTCCTCCGACGTCCCAGCCAGCCGACCGGTTGGGTCACACCCGACACCCCACCGTCTATAAAGCAAAAAGAGTTCTATGCCAGGCCACAGAAGCTTCAAAAACCTGCGTGGCCTCCGCCTGCTACATCCCCTCCCCTTGCTTCTTCCCCCCCTCCACAAGAACAAAAGAAAGAAGAATGTTCTGCAAGCGTAGACAGTGGAACATACAGTGGCTATGGAGAGGTCAACGGCTCACATGATAAAGGCAGGCTAAAAATGGACAAGAGTCAATTCGTGGCGACCCTATCGAAGATACAGGAGACAGCGCCTAGTATTCACAGCACGAACGTTGGGACGATGAATGGATTAACAGAAGCGAGAGACGAAGAGAATAGATGCGAAGAAAACAAGTGAGTATCTATATCATTATCTTCTATTTTAAGTCCAATCAACAAGATTGGACTTAAAATAGAAGATAAATTATTTAGTAAAATAGAAGAAAGCAAAGCAAAGCTATGCATCGCAACTTACTCGCATCCTTGCTGTGATGCCGCACTTTTTATTTGGATTTTTACTGAAAGATTTTTGTTATTTACTCCTATAATTAATGTTTTGTATCTGATTACTCTGAAAGCAACGTCTTATTCATTTTCAGATACCCAGTACCTGAATTACAATTAGTGACGGCGAGAACCCGGCAGCTAGAGGAGGCTCACGGTGGAGGCAAGAGGAGAACAGAAGTGGCTCGGAGCGAGCTAGCCAGGCTATCCACCACGCGGCTGGAGCCCAGCGTGGCGTTGCGACGCAAGGAGTTTGAGACGAGAACGGCGAGACGAGAGGCTAGATCGTTGGATGTGCAACCACAAGGTAGAGTTGTTTTTTTATCATCGAATTAAATGTATCGTGAGATAAATACCTACATGTTGTGGTGAGATGACCCAAACGAGGTCTGTGGTAAGTTCCATAAGGTTGAGTACAGAGATTGTGAGTAGTTTGACGATTGATTCTTTTTTCCAGAACTAGAAAATGAAGCCGCACTAGGCGGAAGCTTATCAGGAAACCAGCTTATGATAACTGGCAGCAAACATCTCCATTGCGCACCTCCAGAAGGATTCAACCCCGGTAAGGCTACGCACCCATTAACTCCTCACAAAATAAAGCTTAGGCGTTCACTAGATGCGCTCATAAAATTCATCCGCTTTCAGAAACAGAAAAGGTTCAAATGCGAACAAGGTCAAATAGTACCGGTAGTGAAGGATTACCCATTAGAAGACATCATGCCACAGGTAATCATCTAGTTTTTAGTTTTTAGTGGTAATCTAGTTTCATTCCATGCACTTTAGCCACGCTACGAAAGATGGGTGAACGTGATTTTGCCATAGTTCACCAGCTTTCTGAAGATGCTGTGTTTCATTGTCATACGCAAACTGTTCCATTTGGTTCGGCCATCTGCTGAGCTTGTGCTTGTCCTGTCATTGGTGGTAGGGATGAGGCTAGCGATATTTGTTCTACGCAGTCATGGACACGGGTAAATCCTTCATAGGCAGATAGGAACGCTGAAAAGTTTTATTCCATGTTCAAAACGCTAACGGGTTAGGCGAACACGTGCAAAATAATAAGAACTTCAAGCACTTTTCCGCCAATATTTATAATCTTTTTGATTAGTTTAACTCATGTCCTGATAGGTAAAGAGCTTAGGTTTACGGTTTGCGTATACATGAAAACGGCATTCACGGCTTAGCACCGCGTCTAATCGCACTGTTCGCCCCAAGATGGCAGTCACGCGAAGAGACGAATGGGGCTGAACAGGGAGCAAATGGAGGCGATGAACCGCGTGTCGCTGCCCGGCGCCCAGGGTCCGCAGAGGCCGACGCAGCTGAGCCTGGCGCCGCCTGGCCTGGGCCAGTCAGGGTCCTCGGCCGCCACTTCTCCGTCACCCACGCCGAGCACGCCAGCCGATTCAGGTCCAGCACGCGACGTCGTACTGAATGCCGCTTCCCTCCGCTTTAGCTTTGCGAGTCGGTGATAGGGTCTTTGTTGTACAGGGTAGTCTGTTTGTGTAGTGACTGTTGTATTGTCGTACGGTAACGTTGCCCGATTGTACTAGGTTATGTTATCCATGTGTCTAGTGAACATTCGTTGATGTGAACCCCTAGAATTTACCTTGTAGCCTGTACTATTCATGCTACATACCTAATTAAAAAAATAACATGGTAGGTATTTCACAAGAGGAGACTAAGTTGTAGGTATCTTGGTACCTATCTATCTCTCAAATCCTTTTTTTCGTCCGATGTTCTATCAGAGACTACACAAATAAATTACCCTTCGAAATGGTAATGGGCACAACTTGACTTGCACAACAGAACTGCGCCTGCGCTTCAAATCAATGTATGGTACTAACACATTGCTTTGGACAAAATGGCGTTGACGCACTGGACCTAACTACCCTCCTTTAGGTACTAAACCTGCATCCGAAAGCATAATGTGCTTCTAGGTGTGCTGCCAACTGTTCCTATAACAAAAACCTTGTTGAGATGAGAATTATTTCTAAACTACAATTCCATTATTTGTATTTGAGGCCTCTTCAATGGTAGTTCCCTAACCATCAACGCTCGATTTAAATTCTAACCCTCATTTTGGTATCTATCTATTTACAAATTTTACCAGAAACATTTTCAAAGCAACTGCTATAATTTGAATATTTGCACAGGTTTTGCCGATGACGTGGTCACAAGAAGACAAAAGAAAGATGCTCAACTTGGGGGTAGGTCACGTTTTAGTCACAAAAATATTTTTATTTTCATTAATATAAAGATCATATTCGAATATACCTTTTTTCTTTTTCAAGTAGAAGAAGAGCGAGCAATGCGAAGGGTTTCCTACTTGAAAGCCACTTGGGGAGATCGGTTACACTTGGACAGTGACGTGGAACCCGAAATCGATCATCATAACCTCAGAAGGTAAGATTTGTCTCTCATTAACAAAATAAAACATAGATTTGTAGAGACTGTCACGTGTTTTTTCTAACTTAAAAAGAATTTTTGAGAGCAAAAGTAGGTGTTAATGAAGGTTTCTATCTTTTTCTTGGTACTTTATTGTATTTTCAGCTCTGCATACTATAAAAACCTACCATTTTTGTGTTTTAGAAGAATCACCACTGTTTTAGTATCAACCTTTTCCACGGTGTTTTGTTGTAGATAGATAATTCCTATCTTTAGTAGTTTTTATACGTCTTAGAAGTACATAACAACTTGGTTCGTGCCTAATCCTAAAGAAAATTATTAAACTGTCTCAAAATGTATGTACTATTGACTCTATACCATGGTGATTGGGTTCGAAATGCAGTGTTTACCGCAAGTGGCGCCCTCCCCGACTCACCGATGACATTACACCGTTGCTGCGAATATTCGACCCTCAAGCTGTCCTCCCTTCGCGGTACGTCGCATGTCGACGCAGTTTACTCTACATAAAATAGATGGCGCTTGTTTCAATGTGTGCATAGTCTACACGCATGTGATGGCGCAACGAAGAGCAAGCTGATTCAAATATATAAATACGCTACAACAGATTCGCCTCTCACAGCTTAGTTCATTGTTTTATATCATTTGACACTAAATGCGAATAGTAGGAAAATATAACCTACGCTACAGCAATAAAATTACATTCCTAATCATATAAAAGGTTTTACAAACTTGATTATAAGATTCAGAATCGGTTTGAAAAGCTAATCGAAGAACCAAACACATGGACAAATTCGGTCGTTTTGTAAATATTATCAAAAACTTACTAAAATCTCAATAAACAACCGTTGCATCTAATGGATAAAATAAAATTTCTGCATGAGTGTCGTAGTGTATTAAAAAACATGCTGCATGACAATGTGATGTTAGAAGATTAGCAAAGGCATTTTTATTAAGTACATTGATGTTAAATGTTCGGCATGAGTTGTGATTTTGTGTATTTTACATTGTACATTTATAAGATTAAATAAGTTTATAATTAAGTTTATTATATTATTAAGATTATATTATTAAGATTTAGTAAGTTTATACAATCTTTATATTTCACGCAACCGCCAACAGCCCAGACAAGAAGGGAGAGGGTGAACTGATCGAAAGCGTCGTGGAGGCTATCGAAGGCGACGTGCAAGGCAACGTACAGATCAAAATGGTCGTCAGCAACGGAAAGGTTCGTACTTTTGAATATCTGATTAATTTTCTATCTTCAGTATTCATTTAGCAGGGTGGACTACTTTTAGAGTTTTTGAGGTTCTTTGCTGTTCGGACTATCCTAGTTCTCAATATATTGTAGTTAAAAGGTTAATCCTGCTGTAGGTATATTTATACAACGCAACACTCATTGGACGTGAATTTTTCTTTCTTCAAAATATTTCTTAGTAAACGCATACGTCCCAAAGGAAGTGTCCGTACCAAAGGTCAAAGTTCTAGTTCTTGAGTTTATTGATTTCACGAAGATAAGATGAGAACCTCCATCTTTCTAGGTGACATAAGATATATATAACTAGGTAATTCATCATCATCAACCTAATATAAGTCCACTTAGAGCTTGTGTAAGAGGCTATTAGCTAGCGACCAAGTCTCAGTGCCATATGTCATCACGCACTGATAAATATGGTTAATAAATATGGTTTTCCTTCAACAGCGAGCGAGTGACAGATCGTGGAAGCAGGTGTGGGGAGTGCTGCATGGGACGAAGCTGTACCTATTCCGACACCATCCCAGTCAGGTGAGTCCTAGACCTAGTTTCTATTACCACAACTTTTACCCACAGTCCGTGTAGACCAGAGGTCTTTAACCGTACCCTGGCAACTGTAACAGTTAGGATCGAATGTTTTTCTTGCTCTCCGAAGCAAAGAAGCGTTCACTAGTAAATGCCATTTATGGTCACCCATCACTCGGAACGTTGTTAAATCGATTTGATTCTACGCCACGAACGCTTTATTTATTTTTAATGAGTTCCGGAAAGTATTTCGCAAGGACATCAATGTTTTCAATTTGGATGGAATCTTCCGATTTTTGCGTTTGTTTATATGCCTCGACTATTGGCCTTGACGATATATACATATCGGAACCACATGGGTATGTTGTAGTCAAATTTTGAAGACCGCTCACAAATCAGCTAGCCCTTTTTAATAAACAGCACCCTTTTGTAATGCGGCATATTGCCGCATTTTAATTAGGCTTGGATCAGTGGCGGCTATACACATTTCCCAAATAAAGGCATTTTTTTGGCGCCCTTATTATTGTTTTAGATAGCATTCTACTTATATTATGAATGCGTAAGTTTGTGAGATTGTGTGTATGTTTGTTATTCAATCACGCCGTAACGGCTAAACAAACATACAAACATCCTGACAAACTTTCACATTTATAATATAAGTAGAAATGATTAGTAGGATATGGCTAAGTGCTGGAAGCCTTTTGTAGAACGAATCGTAACGCTGATGTTTTGTAAGGCGGCCAGTGATTTTATATAAGAGCTGTCTTTGCTATTTGGCTGCGACATGTACCTACTACACTGCCTGTTTTCAAGTGGAATTTGATCGTTTTGTTTTTGTTCCACGCCTTTGAAGTTGTGTCATGTGGTGTGCGGAAATATCAAATTGGTGGGTGTGCCCCGTTTTAATTTGGAACGGTTTTCCATACTTAGGAAATATTTTGATTTTTACGAATGTATCGTAAAAATTAATATAAGTCCTATATTTTCCGCCATTTTTATACGCCGAACAGACACTTTGGAGATGAGTAACATTTAAAGTTAAGCATATAACTTATAGATAGTGTAGAGTGATACACAATGTTTCTTCTTTTGCATAGTTACTAAGCAACTACCTAAAAAAAGGTCCCCAAGACCACGCATGATTAGTTGTGGCTAGTTTTCATCATCAAAGACTATAACTTGTACTCTTGTCTCGTATACTAATTAAAGCTCAACAGTCTCTAAGTGTCGCATATGAATTCAAGAGGCGTCTTCGTCCTTATCTCTACAATACTTAATGATACACTTCCCGTTGCGCACACCTGGCTTCCTTGCGCACGCGCCGGCCTAGGGCTGACACTTAACTCAAACGCAATAGTACCTATGTACCTTTTTTAATTATGGTACCATAATCGAAGCAGTATGGTGCTTCGATTATGGTTCTACATACCTCTTAGAAATATATATTTTTATATCAAACATTCTGTGAAAAAATATTATTGGAGTCTTCTGACCTTGGGCCTTTACGTCATTGATATAATATTAAAATTGTTATTCGTGAGACTTCGTGAAATGGGATAACTATAGTAGTGCATTTTATGAATCATCGATTCATGGTCAAAAAGTATTTAAAAAATCTCTCGTCTACTTCATAGATCCCTTGAAGAATAATAAAGTTAATTACCTCTTCTTTGACAACCCTGCCACCCGTTCAGCCCGCACCTCCTATGCCCAACCGACTGTGAAACCAACGAATACCTCCGGCACGTGGCGTATGTTCATACCCAGTTAGCGCGTAGTGTTCATACCGTAGCGAATAAATTAAGATACTGTACCTCGTTGCAACAGCTGTTGCGTTTTCTGTTGTGAACACAATGGACATTAGAACGGAGAATCTTAAAAACGTATTACTTCATAATTATTAGCCAGACACTTGGTTAGGGTGTAGGTACCTACTTTCAAGGAAACAACAGACTAACCACTACAGTGTTCAGCTACTTCTGACATTTTGGTGTTCATCTATTCTTGTGACCACAGAATGGCTAGATTATTTTGTTCTTTAGTCTGTCACTTACGGAACAATGAATTGTTCAGATTTTTTGTATCTCTCCTAACTTTTATAGCATAGTTAGCAGACAACTTCTTTAGCCTGGGTAATTAATTCAGCAGAAACAAAAATAATGGTGTATGTCTCTGTTTTCTACTGATATTCAGACTCAAACACTCAAACAACGTAAGTATTCATAATCAAATACACAACTATTACTTATTCTGGTTTTTCTCCCACAAATTCCTGTTCTCGGTCTCAGATTCTCAGTAATCAGTTTTTTAATAAGTGTAGAAATCCCAGATCGCCCGTCGTAGTCTAAGGTATTTTCAGCAATAAAATGGGTAAGATAGGGTGTCCACTCACCGCTTAAAGTCCACATAAATTTTGATACATTGTAACCCACGCAGCTGAAAAGTTGGGAAATGGATTTCCCGTATGCGCATTCGTTTGTGTGAGAAAGTAACAAAAGTATAGGTAAACTGATCCTAACTCAGAACACTCTTATGCCTTTCCGGGGTGCGGGGAACGGGCGTAATTGAATATACGTCAATGTTCATTTTATGAACACCGTCCGTGTTCGTGCGCCTCTGCTAACATGAAAGACTGGTCTGAGCTAAATGGTTCATCTATAGGTTTTTTTTAATAACCCACTTTAACCTCATTGTATAAATTAACTTACTTTATACCTAGATAAAAAAACGCGTTAGCTCGCGTTATACCTAGATAAAAAAACCTATTCCTATGCTATTCTAGGTAAAGAACTCTGTTCCAAGTATCCTCCAAATCGGTTAGGCCGTTACGTCGGGATTGAACCACAAAAATCCAAACATCCTTACAAACTTACGCATTTATAAGATTAGTAGTAAGTAGTATTTGTAGTATGACTATTATAATTAGTAACATATTAGTAGTATAATTGAGTTTGCCTTCTAATGATCAAAATAAAAAGCTTCGTAAACTCACTTCTCCATAATTATCTTATTATGAAGGTGGTTGGTTGAAAGGTAAATAAAACGTTTTCGACAATTGCTTTTGTTACACCGAACTTTATTGTGCCCTTGTCCCTTCGTACAGCTTTATAAGCACTCTCAGGCAATATCCAGAAATTTGTCTCATGAAGTTGTAAATGGATTTCCTCGCTCATAACTCACGTGCGCCTACGCACCACGCAACGTTCATTCATGAAAAGCAAGCAGGCGTCGCTCATACGTTCAACGTGCGTATAAATCGCAAAATGAAATATTTTCAGCACCTGACCTTTGGTGAATGACGTTGTATCACATTGATTTACGGGTTCACTTGCTATCAAGCAATCTCATCTTTATAGTATTATGCTTGTAACACGTCAGTTGCACAGTTTATTTCTTTGTCTTGCTGCTTCACGTACTAAAAGGTTAAAAGCGTCTGAAAACAAATTAGTTTCACTCTTCAGTGAATTTAGTCCTTTATTAACCACCTGTGGAAACCGCAGCGACTTCGTTCACGTGAAGTTGTTTTCAGAATATAACTAGGTATGCTCCATATATCAGGTTTCTTTTCTAATTTTCAGTTGTCTAGGACTTATGATTTAGTCTCTGCATTGATTGTCAGTTGGTAAGTCTGTAACGCAAGAGTTTTATGTAGGTATAAGGTTGACGGAACAGGTACATAACTAACAGTATATCTATTTTTACCGTTAAAATTTTCGTTCAACTTTTCCTCTTATCTTTTGGGACGAAGGTACTGAATGAACAAGACCGAAATCATCTTCAATATTCCTAAGTTTTTCAGTAAAAACATTCATTTATCTCCGCAGACGAAGGCCCTCTCATTTTCCTGTCAATCAACAATTTCTATCACTATTAGAATTATTTATTTCAATTAAAACAGCAAGCTTACAGTATATAGCACTAAGAACTAAATTAACATGTTTCACGGAAGACATTCCTTGAATGAATGAATTTAGATGTTCGGAGAAACTTTTGTATTGCTTACGTATATTTTTTTGAATTCGCAAAAAAATATGTTTTATTATCCTCGTGTCGGTAAAGATAAAGGTAAGTAGTAGTAGTAGTATGAGTCTTTAAAAAGCTAAATAAAATGTTCTACTAAATACTATCTGTAGCAATGTCATGTAAACAGCTCACACGTATTTTAAGTAGGTACCTAGTTTCAAAGGTCGGACGGATGTAATCCTTTAGTAGATGTAATGCTACAACCTGCGGGCTTTTCCTGTTGATTTCCCCCCACGATGACAAAACATAAGAGCCCGTTCTCGTTTTCTAAAGAGCTATTTTTAACCTCAATAGACCTATCCTGTACGAAGGAAATAGGAGTCTTAACAAATGCAGCAAGTCTTGAACACACCCCTCGGTATCTGGGTAACTAGGGTAGCAGTGACGTGCCTCAAAGGTTACCGGTCCCTGACACGGGAACAGGACTATGACGGAAGCTGGGCTTTGACCTACTTGCGAATCTACGTCACCGCTGAATGAGGGCAGAGAAATTTGAGACGTGAAAGGGATGAATGAAGTTACACTTGCTAATTTTTATGGGACCATTAAAAAGTTATAAGTTATATTAAGTGTTTGCTCTACAAACACTAACTGATTGAAATACAATTTTGTAGAGCTATCCCTTAAGAAATTAGCTGAGGCAATGCCGCTAGAACACATTCAAATGTTTTGAGCTACTACGCGAGCACAGTTTGGTTGACGGATCTTATACGCAGGCAGAAGATAGAAAGAAGTTTTAAAGTATATTTTTTTTTATTTACAAGTTTCGGCTTATCGCAATAGGTTAGTTGCCAGTTGCTGTTTTGCTCAGAATTAATAACCAATTGGTGAAGTCGCCAACGATTTTCAGTTCTGCGAGCATTATGGCCGTTGGGGAATGGCAACCACGAACCGGATGACACAGTGTTCGAAGGCTCCGTACCAGATGGACCGACGACACTATGAAGGTTGCGGGAAGTCGGTGGATTGGGAAGGCTCAAGACTGTTCGTCATGGCACTCTTTGAGGGAGGCCTATGTTCCGCAGTGGACTTTATCAGACTGACTATAATGATGGTCTAGTCTATAAATATTATTGAGGGGGAAATAGAGAAATATTTTTTTTTTTTTGTTTATAAATCTTTTATTTACACAAAGAAACTTAAAACTTATACAAGTTAATATTTACAAAATACACAAGAAACAGTTGAGCCATCTAAAGACCGTTACAAACGATCTATAGATAGCTCAACTGATCCAGATCACTACCAGTCGGAAGCGTCCCCAAGACGCTGGCGGAATTAATTAATTTATTTTTTTTGGCTGAAAAGTATCGAACACAGCTTTTCTTTTTAAACCGTAAGTACTTAAAAATATTAAAAGCTCATCTGACTAGTAAGTTTAGTAAATTAGACAGGAAGTACTCCCACAAATATATTCTGCACTGGTAGGCAGCACGGTTCGGAGGTTACCGGGTCCATGACACGGGGAGAAGACTATGACGGCAGCTGGGCCCTTGACCTATTTGCGAAACCTACTGGTTATTCTCTGCCGCTTTACGTCACCGGTGAATGGGGGCAGGAACATTGCAAGATTTATGAAAGGGATTGGATGAATGAAATTATTGTAGGTGAACATAGGAGAAAATGAACGTTATTTTTAAGATTGATGTTGGAGTAGGTATTGTGAATCACAATGCATTATTAACTTGTATCAACATGATCGATAGTACAATCTGTTGATCTACCAATTAAATTACAGATCGTATTGACAAATATACATAAAACGCCGATTCGTCTAATTTGTATAAACAAATAAAACAAATATGTAAATATTTCGGACATATTCACACACACGGTCAACTGATCCCAAACTAGGCATAGCCTGTACTATGAGTACCAGAGACTGATATATATAATAGATATATATTTAACACCCAGACACAGAACAAACATCTGTCTTTATCACACAAATGTTTGTCCAGTGCGGGGATCGAACCCGCGACCTCTAGCGCAGAAGGCAGAGTTACTACCAACTGAGCTATGTGACATCTTCGCTAGCTTGACTCGCTTGGCCCTCAGCAAATTGATTTGGCCCCACTACCCAAATTTGGATTTGAGGCCTACTTCAGTGCAACTGATTAAAAAAGGGTAAAAATAAAATAAGTAGGTCCCAGCAGCCTTATTGCGTATTTGAACTAATAATCGTGATCGGCTTCAACTGTTAAATTCCCATCACACTTATTTACGAGTAGCTAGGAGGTGGTATCTCCTAAAAATAAAGCACTCTGCGATATTCGCAAACTTTGATCATTATCGGCAGCTAATAAAAATGTTCCTAAATTGCAATAGATGAGTTATTGTGGAAACCAGTTTCATCCAAGGTCACGCACGACCAGCACAACTCAATTGAAATATCACCTTATCACTAGTGGGATAACGTTTAGTTTGGCACGAATATGTTACTGTTAGAACCGCCTAGGGCGCTTTCTTTCCATGACGGGATTAATATATGAAAATTGGTATAGATAACAATTTATTGCAACGTTTGGCCTCTGCTCAAGTATTTTTCAGAATTTTAATGGGTGCTCCTGTTATTATGGATAGCTGACTTACGAGCGACTCGTTTTCAGGGTTCACTGGGGAAACAATTTCTAATATAACTTGGGGGCTTTGCATCATAAAGTACAAGCTTTTTTAGTGTTTTTTTATGAACCGTGGCCTAGAAGATTCTAGGTAAGCATACATGGTTCATACGCACTAGACCGTAGTGGGATAGGTATCTCCTACTAGGGTCTAGTGCGTATGAACCTCGATACCATCGATGCCTTAGATCGTGACTTTGAAACACGGTCATGCACTAATGGATGCTTCTTCTTGATTAATGTAGTAGGATTAACACTCAGACGTAGCTCTCAGAATGAGCAAATTGAAGTAACCACTGTTAGGCCATGTAGCTTGCAAAACCGACAACCGTTGGGATATAAAGGTTCTCGAATGGCGAACACGAACAAGGCGACGCAGTGTTGGAAAGCCCTACCCGATTGATCGATCACTTTGTCAAAGTTGCGGAAAGTCGATTGATGGAAAAGGCTCAAGACAGTTCGTCAAGGAATTCATTTGGAGCCTATGTCCAGCAGTGGACTTCTACAGGCTGATGATGATCAATACTCATATGTACCTCTGACTATCCTCTTTAGACATTCTCAAAGATTTTAAATCCCGGACATCTGAGAAGATGTCTATGCTTGGGTATTATAAGTTAGGAGCATGTCTGAGCACCTGCTGAAACATGCTCCTGGCCACCTGGCCTAGCCCTTAAATAACTGTTGATTTTTCAACTTGTCAAAATATCAGAAAATATCGGGTTGGGTTCCTCTAAAGAACTTCTTTCGTAAAAGACCGCCTTTTATTTTATTGCAGTAGTGATACTACATGTGCACTGATGGCCAATTATAAGTTTCCGCAGATAGCAGGGGATGGGTAGGTATATAAAGTAACGATAGACGACAGTAAGCAATACACACACACACAAAAGTTAATCAGTACCATTAACAAAGAAGTTGTCATTGAGTAAGCGTTTAAGCTTACTCGTTGTAGTGTACTCGTTGACAAACATCACGTCGCAGCAATGATTTTTTTTAACTACGGAACACATGTAACCTACTGCAAATACCCTTGACAATGTAGTAGGAACTTTGTCGGTAGAGAGCTTGTAAATCCGTTTTCACCTGGCACTTGTACATTAAAGATCGGATGCTATCAGATCAGTCGTAAAGTTAACTTTGGGCATGTGAGATTACACCTTAAAACTTTGTTTATTGCTATCTATTTTGAGAACCTTGAGAACTTAGAGCTTCTGCTCAGATATAAAGATATTGTTATTATGATTGCTTAGGACGGGCTGGATTTTTTCAAAAAAAAATCAAATCCATATTAGTTTATTAATGAATGAAGATCGTCTTAACGTACCCCGGCTATATTTGAATGCAAAAAAAAAACAAGGTCAGTATGAAAAGAGACGTTTTATCAATATATGGAGCCTGGGCCTGCACTGCGTACACTACTCTAAATTATGGCTAAGCAATAAAGTAAACGTATTGAATTGGTCATTTTTTTTAAATTATCTTCGTTCTAAGGTACATTAAGATTTTCTTCGACAAAGAGAGCAACACACCGCGCTACAAAAATATGGCGGATGGACGTGCGTGAAATGTCATTTTAACAACCTAAATTTATCTGACAAAACAAAAACATCAAATCAAACAACATGACATAAAAATATGTCAATGACATGTCAATCGCCAATTATAAACCAACATGGCGGCCTTCAAATAGTTTTCACAGTAAAAAACTTACCAGAAGAACTATTCTTGTACCATCGCATTTGTCTTCAAATTAATGAAATTGTATTTTTCTTGTAATCTCCTATTTTTTCCTAATTTTTCTATGTAGTGTACATGGACCAGGCCCAGAATGAAGTGGCTCCTTTATCAAAATTACCTACAAATAGGTAAGTACTCGTAGTTCCTAATAGGTACTTTGTATGTGACTGTGGGGTGTTATTATTATGAATGACCGTCATCGTGTCAGGAAACCAAACTAGTAGGAAATTGTACAATGGATACCATACCAAATTTTATTTTACCTAAAATACCAATAAATTGGCTCCTATTATCACACTTCACACGAAAATCAATCTTTAATCTAAAACAATCACAAAAACAGGTTGTTTTAATGTAGAAACAAGTTTGCGAATGGTGAACTTAATTGATGGAGGCACGCGATCAGTGATCGATGACTTGGCTGTGGCCACCAGCAATATAGAATCAGGATAGAACACTTTTCATTAAGCTTGATTTAGCCAAGTAATATGTTAAGAATATCAACTCCTACTTCTCATTGCTCAATTGTCCCAATTGGATCCTTTTGCATCAAATTGCAGGATTAGGATTCTACTCATGGTCTGAATCACAATCGAGCCTTATTGAAAACCTTAGCTTATCCAATAGCTTCTGCATTTCGCGTACAATTGACATTTTCATCTCTACTAAAATACTATCAGCTGTTCCACAGAACACACGATTCTGTGAACTACGCGCATCCTGAAATAAATATAGTCATCTTCGCAAATATATAGGTATACTTAGCTACCCGCAGTTAACAGATTGGTCAAGGACCTTATAAAGAAGTATTTTTAAACCTGGCCCTTAGCATCAGTCCGGCCGCACGACTCTACACCATGCAATCACTTTGGAGTAAGACGCAAAAGTCGCGAATACCAATGATTATAAATTTTACTTGACATATCCGACTTTTGGTACGTGTACTGGTGTTGCTGGGTTCAACCCCCTGAATCGAATGCTAAAAAATATCCCTTCATAACAATGCATTAATAAAGAAAACAGTTTAAAGATTTTGCGCAAATAATTAAAAACCTGTGACGCAGTTGATCTCCGTTGTAAAAAAACATCACTTTTCGTTTCGCAGTTCCGATCACGCGTAGAGTTCGTTACCCGTCGCTTATCGGTTTACACTTCTAATATATCTGTCTACCTGTCGTGCAAATTGTACCCTTCCTGCTCGAGGTCAAAGACCTTTCCGAATCCAGAGATTTAGTAGCATACCCTCGTCAGGATCAGGATGGATGGAATAGCCAATTACGTGCTCGTTACCTGACATGAGCTGCGAGGAAAAAGAAATCAAGATAAAGTCTCATCGTTGCTTTTCGAAACGATGACTGTCTAATGATAATCATAATTTTAAGGGAGATGAAGCATTTGTCCCAGTGTTTCGCCCCGAACCGAGACCTCATGATATCTTGTAAAAGTTGGTGCTTTGACGATCGCTGGGGCGAATCGCATCTTTAACATATTCTAATTAATATCTAATCTTACCTGAACTACGAAGTCATTGAAACTCTACCAAATGGGAGCTTAAGTAAGGGTGCTCGTAGGCTCCTGTACCTGAATGGACCATATTAAAATATCATAGAAATTGCTTGAACAATGCCGGCGTATGAACAAAACGATGATAAGCTACAAGAATTATAATAAAATGCTCGACGTTTCTTTAGACACCAAAGCTTAAAACCAATAAAAGTTGCGATGCAGATCGTCAAGGCCATTTGTTATAAATAGCTTCACTGGGAGCACTCGGGATCAACTGGTTTCCTTACTGGTTCATTTATAACCATGTTTAGCTCTTTATATAGGCATGGTAACGAAAGCGTTTGGTTTACCTATAAAATCTAGTAACACGCTCACCGGCTTGTCCGCGTACTTAGAAACAGATTCTTGCGAATTCCTTTCTTGTACACTACAAAAGAAAATTGATATAATAAAATACCCACTAAATATCATGCTGATTCCGTTCTCTTATATATTTCGCATTGAAAATAATAAGTCATTTCTTCCAGATCAAGTTTATATCTAAATAAATGAATAAATTCCCAGCTTTAAATACATAGTCCTGATCAGAATCTAATAAACGTATTTGCTTGCTTGTTGTCTTCTTCTTTGTCAATTATTTGACTCATTCTTGGTCATCCTGTATTAGGTCAGTAACAAGGTTGATGTATTGGTGGCCCTGTGGCCTGTGACAGTCGGTAAAAGAATCAGTGTAATGAAAGGATTACGCCTAGAGGCTCCTTTCTTGCACAACTAAACTAAAAGTACTATCATAACGCAACTCCTAAACCCGGAACAAATATTTGCAGATCATGCAAACATTTGTCTCCGCGCGACGAAAGACGAATGCTAACGATGTCGTCGAAATACCGTTGCTGTAATCCTCTAAACGTATATTCTGCGCTTCTTTATTCGGTCACTTGGTTTAAATCCTATTGGGTACCAGCCTAAACTGAAGTTTGACTGGCCTCATAGCTCAGTTGGTAGTAACTCTGCCTTCTGCGCTAGAGGTCGCGGGTTCGATTACCGCTCTGGACAAATATTTGTGTGATGAACACAGATGTATGTTCTGTGTCTGGGTGTTAAATATTAATCTATTATGTATATCAGTCTCTGGGACCCATAGTACAGGCTATGCCTAGTTTGGGATTCTTTGACCGTGTGTGATATGTCCGGAATATTTATTTATTTAGTTACGCCTTTTATCGCACTCCTTCTAACTTCAATTACTTTCAAACGTTCATTCTGAACATATAATCTTAACACTTGCTGAAGTAATCTGGTTCTATTTTGAACGCGTTAATTTAGGACAGGTGCACAATTGCTAACAATTATAACAAAAGCAAGGGTTATTTTCGTTGAGGTCGTGTATTTACGCCTGCTGTTTGGCATTGGTCTCGGTCGCAATGTAACGAGATAGAGTGCTAATGATTCCTTAATGGTTTTACAGGTAGATATCATGCAAAACTTGAGATATTGTGTTAAAAATTATACATCCCACCGCATGCACTAAAAGACCACCATATTATATTCCCAATTTGTTGAGTTAGGTAGCGATATAAGTATATTTATGTACAAAGTTGCGTAAGCAGCTTCTTGGTCCAGTTGAACTCATGATTCGCTTTCGTCGAATCTTTGCATCTGTATCGACTGGCCCATAGCTCAATTGGTAGTAACTCTGCCTTCTGCGCTAGAGGTCGCGGGTTTGATTCCCGCACTAGACAAATATTTGTGTGATTAACACAGATGTTTGTTCTGTGACTGGGTTTTAAATATATATCTATTATGAATATCAGTCTCTGGTACCCATAGTACAGGCTATGCCTAGTTTGGGATCAGTTGACCGTGTGTAAGAAAAAAACCTAAAAAAAACGTAATCATTAAACCTTCGTAGTTCTCTGACGTAAACCGCCATACCATACATCACTCCAAGACAGACTACTCAATAACCTATCGGCGTCCCTTCATGAGCGTCTTCTGATTTAATTTGCAGCGAGTAGCCGAGAGACTTCCTGTCACGCCAATTATAAAAATAAACAATAATAACTTCCTATGGCTGTGGACAGAGCACGGAAAAAGTTTAACCAGCGCTGTATAGTTACAATACGCTATACCTACGCAAGAGCTTGAATTCAAGGTGTTTCAGAATATGAACACTATCCCTGAAGGGGCTTATTCTACACCCAATTAGCAATAAAGTTAGTTCAACGACTTTTGGGTATTCGTAATTTTTCATTGAAAAAACACTATGCAAAAATCTGCTGTTTTGGGGTCAAATCAGTTCAAAATCAATTATCTAACTCAGGTAGCAATGTGTAGATGTCGATGTAGATGATGTTATTACGCACGCAGAAATTTGTTGTTTCTGAGATAATTACTTATGTCTCTGCCAAGGCACGGAAGCTTTACTCTGTGGCTGTGACAGTTCGTGTCGGTGGCGGGCAGCCGGTGTTTAATTTAAGGGCGGCTTGTTCTCCAATTTGCGTAATCTACGTGTGCGGTGATCGCGCCTTAAAGGGAGAGAGGACAGCCGCGGGCGCCGGCATCGGCACCAACAAACGGCTGAATGCGCCCAAAAAGCCTTTGTAAATAATGAAAAAGGAAATCATGGTGCCTGCAGTAGGTAATAGTTGAAATCTATACAACCTTCTTATGTCTATATTACAAAAATCTTATAAAAATTTCGTTGTGGCTCTTTAAATGTAGGTTCAAGTTATCCATCTTTTAGCTATCTCTTAGCCAAATTTAGATGCACAATTTCACACATAGCCACATGATAAATTAAAAATCCCACACGTTTCTCCATGTAGCTTAGGTGCTTTAGAGGCACCATAAAAGACTAACTTAATTAAGTTTTATATTATCTTTTATTCTATCCTAGTGTTATGCATGCAGTCATCCATAATGGTATATTAATATATCAAGTTGCAGTATACGTGCGAATCAACCTTAGCTCTTATGTGAGGCACGAGGACGTACACGAGTACCACACTCGGAACAGACATAAACTTGGGAACTTGCCGCGGACACTTACAAAGTCATCCAAGCTGACGCATGTCATGGGTCCGGCTGTCTATAACAAACTTCCAGTCACCATTACACCTCTAACATGTATATTTTCAATTTTCAAAAAGAGATTGAAACGCTGGCTTGTCGAGCAAACCTTCTACAGCTTCGACGAGTTTATGAACATATAAATATAAATTTTATTATTTTCTATTATAATTGAATTTAATTATGTTTAGTGACATTTTGTATGTAATTTTATTATGTTGTATGAATATTATTAATTTGGTATATTTTGATTGAATACTTGCTACTTATAAGTAGTCAATAATTATTATATTATTTTTTTGATTGACCTATATTTTTTTGTATCAATAAATGACTATTATGACTATTAATTTTCACTTATCGAAACATTCAGTGACCCAAGCACGAATAATTGCAAACGCATACATAAATGGAATCGAATATGCTACTAGTTACTTGCTACTATTGAGTAACATTACCTAACTAGTTCTTAAAGCAAAACATTGCATAACTAACACGTGAATGCCAATGCCGAAGTAACGAACCCGGTAACAATACATTGTTGTTTCTAAAAACAAACAGGAATAGAACAATAATAGTTGTAGGCCGATGCGTTAGTCCGGTTGCTTACGGGAAGAACATAAATAAATTCTTCCCAAAATCTCTAACATTTGATTATACCCTAAAATATCGCTTCCCGTGTCATTGTAGTAGAATTACAGGAACACGAGTATTCTTAGCTAGATTTTTGTGAGAGTGCGGCGTTGGGAAAGCTAGGGACCCAAGGCTTACAGAAAAGTAGGTAGAGATGGTTTGGAAATATAGACGCAACGTTAAAAGAGAAAAAAGCCATTTCAACCGACGAGCATATTACGAGGCATACATTAATTCACTCTTATCACATTATAAGAGTGAATAAAGCAAAAAAAAAAATGTCAGCATCATAACAAGTGCATACAAACCCCGGCAAAGTTCATCATCAGCCCATCGGGTAGGGGGCCTGCCAACACTACGTCGCCCGGCTCGTCGCCTGCCGACTACGTCATAAAAAAATGTTCAGCCTTGGCAACGCTTATTTCAAACGAACAAAACCCATCTTTATCCTCTTTATTAATTTACTGCCGACAGCGACGTTGTAAACTATTTGGACCACTAATCTCAGTTTCGACCCAGAAACTATTACGTGTCTGAGTGATCGCTTAATCCCGAATCGGACTCGCGAAATGCTGCGCCTGCCCCACATACTGTGTAATACCTCGGCGGTAGCTCTTGGACTATTTTGAGCCTTTAGTCACAGTAGATTATTCATTGCTATCTTCTGCTGCATAAGTGTAGGATAATCACGAGAGAACGAGTTAGCGAACAAACGAACAAAGCAGTATCATAGAAATCAGATTATAATAAAAAAGAGAGAAAAAATATAAAAATAGAGAGAAAACATCGTGGCGATGGGCTTGCAACCTGTCACGTATGGAATACCTACTTACTACCGACAAATGTGGGTATGTGCCGAATGTTCTGACATGCCTCTGACTACCCTCTTAGACATGTTCAAGGATCGGATCGCATGGAGCACTATGAGCATGTCTACCATTCTTGGGGATAAAAGTCGTGAGCCTATGAATTTAATTAATTAAAATAAATCTTATTATTTTTTAAACTGCCGGAATTCTAGCCATCCAATTCTGACACGATTATTCTGATCCATTTCTGAATAATATTTAACTGTGAACTGTGAATTTTAGTCTAGGCTTTAAGCTTGTTTCCCTAGCATGCGGCGATAAAGCGATTTAATTACCTATTCTAGGAATAGTTGATGTCTGCCATATTTAGTACGGTTATCATACAGCATTCACCGCTTCTTGAAACCACGGATAATCCCATGGTGTACCATGCGTACTTGAACGAGATGATTCTAGATACTGGTTGATTTCAGTGAATAATAAAATGTGGTTATCATCTGCCGGGATTACCTATTGCCTGGATTAGTGCTGAGAGAGCTTTCAGCATTACAAATGGTTTTATAAACTTGCAATAAGTTTTCTGAAAACAAGCAAGGTCTTCGGAAGCTCTTGTCAAGTGACCTTGCCAAAACGCTTCAGTAAAATGACTCAAAATTGATAAACTTATAAACAGGCGTTTTTACCGTGTCAGTTATGATGACAGAAAATACAACATATGTAATTTTACTATAACTATAACTATAAGTGCGCCGGTAAACGTTACTGTATGGTTTGAGTTGTAACCCATCGTCCACCTGCCGTAGTGACCACGGCTGAAGAATAGGCCCCTCCATTGAAACCCGTGGGTGAAGAGGTGACTAAGGGAAACAAAGCTGGGCGGCAACGATCCTTATTTACAACAATAGCTTTATTTGCGAGCGCTAACCGGCGGCGTGCCAAGCATGGCGAGTATGGGAAAATCCCACCAATGATTTTTTCTGGAAATCTATGGGGGAGGCCTATGCTCAGCAGTGGACATCCTACTACTGAAAATGATGAGTCCTAGTTCATTTCCAAGATTAACTAGGATGAGTAGACATTTGGTAGAGAGCAATGCACTTTGGCATTAGTACCTATAGGAACTAAGCTTGGACGTTTCTTCGGCAAAGAACAGAGGCATTACATAATTAGTCAACTAAAATACTCTTAATATTTTGGCAGACTCAATATTCACAGCATTGATGTGTTCGAGCGGCAGATTCCACGGTATTGCATACAAAACAGGATTCTTTGCGGATTTTGAGAAAAAAAATAAAAAAGAGCATACCTAATCATAATTATTAATCTCTTGTTTTTTGGTGATATTAATTCCTTCTACCTTCCACTGCCTTAGATTTGACACTTACCCCAAAGATTAATTCGAATAAGTAATTATACTATCTTTGTAAAACAAAGGACCTTGTCTAAACCCCCTGAACAGCTGTTCCGAAGGCCCAATATTTACGATTCCCAACATACTTTATTACGGAACCGTGAATTGGAGCGGATTGTTAATAAAAATGGGCCGCATAGAAATACCCTTTACGTAATTGATACGTAACGAAGAACGACACAAACAGCTGTTCCTTGCACGCCCCAATTACGAATAACAGTCCGAATGACCTATTATGACGATTATAAAAAGTGGACTAAATTCCTGGGGAGTTATTCAACGATCAGTTGGTGGTAAACAAAGCTTTCTTAGAATTCCGTATTAAAATGTTATGACTCTAATGATCTAAAATTGGTGGTAATAGGTTATAGATCTTTGATTTCTAATATCTAAGGTAAGGTTAATTGGCCGTGGTGGCCCGACTGAAGGATATGACATACTCGTGGATGTCGTAGGAGACGACTAAGGGTAAAGACCTAGGGGATAGGCAGCAACGTGTCCTATTTTAACAAATATAGCTCTAACTGCGCTCGCCAACCCGCGTGGTGAGTATGGGCAAATGCTCCTTACATGGTAGGAAATCGCTCGGGAAATCGGTGGGGAAGGCCGTGTTCAGTGGACATCCTACGGCTAAAGTGAGTGTGAGTGAATGGGAGTGAATGCGGCCACGGATTGAGCGATTGAGGTGGTCACCTTCTACTCCAAAACAATATAAAGTGAAGCATCGACACGAAAAGAAGAAGTGAGAATGAGTGAGGTTAGGTTTTCGTTTGGCGTAGTAACCATTATGACATAGTCGAGGTTGAGTCTTTGTGATGCTTAGGTACTTACTTGTCGTGTCACTGATTGTTTCTTGGTCACCTGTATTAAGTCAGTAACCAGGTTGATGCATGGTGGCCCTGAAAAGCCTATGACCTTCGGTGAAAGAATCAGTGTAGTGAAAGGATTAAAGTGCGCCTCTTAAAGGCTCCTTTCGTGCAAAACCTGAGTGTGTATGATCATAACCTAAGTATCTTTAAGTTAGTTTGTCTTACAGCAACGTAGCTTACCATCTAAGTACCTATCACAGTGCCGCCGAGTATTTCCACGTCCCGTGCATCGAACCACATCTGGGTCGAATTCCATCTCACTCATTAACTTCCTCCTCCCGAGCACGACACATTTCTGTCAACGATCCATTTACAAGGCATTTATCCGAAATACTCCGAAGTATTATTCAATTTCTCGAATGATTAATACTGTTATCTAATAAATGGCGGCATTTATTAATTCTTAACTAGATTGGGATTGAAAACATCCGGTGGTTTTTGCTTGGCGTCTATGTCATCTTTCTATTAGGATTCCGCAAGAAATCATATGGAGTTCAATATTTATGAAAGTGTTGATCAGATTTATACAGTTAACACTACAAAATAGCCTCAACGCGAACCAGAAAACGTAGCGCAGAACGCCAATGTAGATTTATAATATGTATAACATACCGAAAGGGGATTATTCTATAAGCAAAAAGCAAAACTTTAGCAAAACATATATTTGCAATATAAAAAACAATATTTTCAATCAAAACATTCTCAAATTAGCTATTTTTGGTATTTATATCATCTTTATAACTATTTATTACTAAACGTACTACTAGAAGTTCAGCATCAAGAGCGCTACCTAAAACAGCTGATTAATTGAGCTTGCACTGATTTGACCACAAAGCAGCTGATATTTGCATTAAGTTTTCTCAATGACTAAATATCGAATTTACTAAAATCGTAGAACAAACTTTATTGCCAGTTGCGTGTAGAATGAGCCCCTTTTGGGATAGCATACATATAATGAATCACCTTGTTTAAGATGACAATAATGTTCCCTGCACCCAATTTTATCATGTTCCAAATACCCACATCATGTCAGTAATCAAAACAAGAGTTTTCTTTGGTTTCCGTGTCACCTTATTTCCATGACAGGCCCCCGAAGCCTGCGTTGGCGTGTTTTTCCATCAGCCAACCAATAGAATCGCTTCATTTACCTCGCCTCGGTCAGCACAGCTCTGATGAAGCGATTTTATTGGTTCTTTACAACACCTCGCTACTCATCCTCGCACATCTCTGGTGGAAACGAAGCCCAATGGCCGCCCTAATGCTCGATGGTCTTTGGTCATACTTAAAGGGTAAGGTGGAGACAAACAAATCGATTTCGAATTCAGTTACAAAAGACTCGAATTCATGTTATTATGATTCGGTGGGAAGAAAAAATGTATTGGTTTGCTCTCTCGATTGGGTTCTAATTCATTAGTAGAAAATTATGTTCTATCACGAAGCATCTGTGAGGTACACTGGAACCTTAATCTCAAAAAGAACAGTTATGTAAAACTATTACTACACTAGTCATTATGCGTGAAGCTCTAAGTTCAAAATCCTTGTGGTTGTTTGTTTATTTATTGATTAAAAAGGATCGCAACAGCACATGTATCAAATATTCACTAGGAACTAAACTATGTAAACTAAGATTGATACAATAGCCAGTTATAGGCGAATCTAACCTAATAAAAAGTTTGTTCAAGCTAATTTTTAATTAGAAAATATTTTTATAGTATAATAAAGTTGTTTTAGAAGCTCTACATTTTCTTCGTTGGAGTAAACAGGTTGAAGCAATGCATAACGTTTCCAAACATACATAAGTCATGTTTTCTTTGATAAGTGTCTATCGTTCGCCGTTCACGAATGTGCAGTAAAATCACAGAAAACCCTATGCCGCTAAAAATAAGGGTGCTATATCATTTCATGGGAGCAAATTTGTAGTTTCGCAAGCCCCACGTTGATGGTCGCTTCAAGCTAAAAATAAATGCATTGTCTTAAAATTAGTTGTTTACTACGCTTTTGTTTTACACGAAATATCTACCGCTGACCCATTTTGGTTGTTAGTTTGCGGTCTGCCACAAAACGCTGATTTCATAAGAACGGCTTCGGAGGATCGTATCTTTAGATAAGAATTTAATGAACTGATTTCCTTTTTTCCTCAAACATTTATGTCTCTACAGATCTGAAAGAGTTTTATATAAAGGTGTTTTACATCGAGTAAAGAAAATGACGAACGATGGTCATTGTCCCAGTTTTGCAGGTAGGGGTATATTTATAAATATCGGGGGGTTTTCAAGTAATTCAGTGTCTTTGCCATTTAAGTTACGATATAAAGACATAAGTCGCGCAACGAGCTATGGAGAGAGCTATGCTCGGAGTTTCACTGCGTCATAAAATCCGAAATGAGGAAATCCGTAGAAGAACCAAGGTCACCGACATAGCTCTCACAATTAGCCAGTTGATGAGGCATTGGGCAGGCCATATAGCTCGCAGAAGCGATAACCGTTGAGGAGTAAAGGTTCTCGAATGGCGACCATGAACCGGGCGACGCAGTGTTGGACCGAAGATATTGTGAAAGTTGCGGGAAGTCGGTGGATGGAGAAGGCTCAAGACTGTTCGTCAAGAAACTCTTTGGGGAAGGCCTATGTCCATCCAGCAGTGGACTCCTACAGGCTGATGATGATGATGATGATGATAATAAAGATGCTGGCCGTGGAAATGCCGGTTCTATTTGCGTGAGTAAAAGTTTCAGACAACTCAATCATAACTCGATCATCGTCCAACTTTATTTCTTTTGCGAGTTTGAAAGAAAGCAGTAATGAGATTACTTTATTGATCGGGCGAGCGAAGAGCTCTCAAGCAATTTGGACTAATCGGCGTTGTAAGTTTATTTGTTAGAGAATAGCTATCGAACCGCTGCCCATCCGATCTGCATGGTGTTCTATCAAGATTTACTTTTAATAATATAAGTTTAATCGGGAAAGGGGATTTTAATATCCGTATAGGGGTCCAATAGGGGTATAAAAAATGTTATACAGATACATATTTTTTTCTATAATTTTTTTTTTTTTTTCTTTCCTTTGTTTTTCCCTTTTTCTGTTTTTTTAACATTTCCGGTGTAATTATTTGGTGTGTCTCATTGTTGCATTGACGTCACAAATAAATATATTTTATTTATTTGTTTCTTTCATAATAAAACAGTGATAAAGACATACGTCTGATCCTTTAAACAGCCTTTTCACAAAGTGGGCGATAATACCCCCTTTTCTATACTTGGTCTACATATGGAGCATAACTGGATATTTCCTGCTTGAAATATTCACAGAAACGATTGGAAAAGTGCTACCATCTTTACACTGATTATTCCTTTATTCTGTGACGACAATTTGCCGAGTAAACTAAAACAAAAGATCGCAACTATGTGGCTCTCACAATGGGGAGGTTCTGACGTCACGGGCGGGAATGACGCTCGCTACTAACTAGATTGTTTCTTGCTATAGTACTTACAATATTTGTTGGTACTTCGACTACGCAATGAAACGGTTTGCTTTAGTGTTTTAGACGCAAATAGTTTCGTGGAACAATCGCTGAGCATTTGTTTGTTTTCAAAATATTAAATAAGCTCTTCTTAGCTTTATAGTTTCTTACAGACTGTCATAATAACTTATAGTTCATCGAGCGAAGATCTCTCAAACAACTTAGACGAATCGGCGGTTGTATGTTTGTATGTAGGTATATTAGTTAGAGCATAATTCGAACCGTCAATCTGATCTGCATGGAATTTAGTAGGTCAACAGGTTCTAGGTACTATCAAGAGTTGCTAGCAAGAATGTTATTCTAATCGGCCAAGGGGGTTGTAATTAGGGTTGCCAGATGTCCGGTATTTAATCGTACAGTCCGGTATTTTCGAGGCCTATCCGGTAAAAAATAAATGGTCATACCGGACAGAACAATGTCCGGTATTTTGAGTACTACTGGTCACAAGCGCCTACAAAAGTAGGCATATGAAATCCCTCAAGGGGCAAACTCGCGCGTGCTCCTCGCTCGCTGTCTGTATCTGCGTCTCTCACTTCACCACTGTATACCCGTTTCATTAGTATAAAAAAACCCGTATTTTGTTCGACCTAGCTATTTTGCGTGATGTTATCTGTTGCTACATCTTGCTTTGCGTATCATCAAAAAGTATCCTTTTTGTCCAACAATTGTTCTTATTGTTTTTGTTGCAACTGAACAACAGACTGGGTAATATCAAAGTCATAAAATGAATAGTTCACCCTCGAAGCCGTGTGCAAGCAAAACACTTTCAAAAATGGTAAGGCGGATTTTTTGGTGATAGTACCTGCTACTAGGCCGACATGGCTCAATAATTGCAAAAACATCGAAAACAACCATTGAATCAGCATTATCATAACAACGGCATTTCATCCGTTACGATAAATTATGCCTTTGCACGCAATATTGTTCCATGATTCCATCCACGGCATTGCTTACGTGATTAGAGGTTTTCTATATTTAGCGCTGTCTATGGTAACCAACGCCTAGGTCATTAATACCTCATTATGGGGATGGAAGAAGAAGAAGTACCTAACGAATAGCTTTCTATTTCAATGTAATGAACGTGGAAATGGAAGTTGCTACATGTTTTGGATTTGCCTCAGACTACCGCCCTTGACACATTCAAGGTCAGTCGGGCGCCTACTTTTTTTAATGTAGAACTTGTGTATTAACAAGGCGATAATTACTTTAAGAGATAATGCCGCCCTTGACAAATTCAAGGATCGGATTTTTGTTATAATTTACAAGGTAATAATTACTTAGGGATGATAAAAATACCAAAAATAGCTAATACGAAAAAGTTCGGCAAAATATTGGACAAAAAATATTTGAATATTTTGATATAAAGAAAGAAAGAAAGAAAATACTTTTATTCGTAGCATTAACCTTTAAATTACCCAACACCTTGTGGATTAAACTATACAAACTAAGACTAAGAAAGAGAAAGAAAGAAAACTTAAATGCTACGAAAAGGCGTCCGACTCAGCATTATGTTGTGATAGCCATTGAACATGGCCATCACAACGCTGATCTTCCGTCGGAACCAGAAACCAAACACGTCACGTACACTAACACGATACATACATAAAGAAAACACGAAGCACAAAAAGGTAACTAACATTTACAATACAAAATATACAACAACATTTGAAACACACAAAACTAAAACAAACAATTAAAAAATCATAGTAAAGAATAACAACAGAAAAGGAAACAGAACAAGCGTAAATTTATATACATATTTTATAGGAAACCGATATAAAAGAGAGAGCAGCTGTGGCAGAGCGCTGAGCAAAATTTACGCTAATATCCTTTTTTTTTTGTTGATAGAATAGGCCCTTTTCGGAATGATATACATAATAATAATATCACCTTGTATAGTAGGTACATAAAAGTAATTACGTGTATTTGTAGTCTGAATAGTATTCACTTCGGAGAAGCCACAATTGTATTCTCATTCGAGAATTACTAGCACTTACTGAGCAATTTTAAATCTATAAAAAATTTATTCTAAGTGATAAATTATTTCCGAACACACATCTGGATATATTGAAAACAAACACCTCATTCACAAAGTTCTTTAGCATGTGGAAATCCCAGACAAATTCTAAACAGGATTCGTCATACGTTTCTATGTAAAAATGTACCTACCTACAAGTGGCGATGATCGAAATCTAGTTACATCACTAATCGTAAGCAGAACCCATGAATTTTCTGAACGAAATATTTTTTAAATTTTATTCCAGAACAGATTCAACCCAATGTTTTAATTTCATCGGACAATAAAAATATTAGGACATTATTTCCACCTCGCTTCTATTCACGAGTTATGGAAGCTTTGTTATTTTTTATATTCAAACAGGTTCAATGTACGTTTTAAAGGTCCTGTTAAATGAAAGCCTGTAGCGTTGCTTTATTGTTTCTGATAGGATCTGTTTGTTTGGGACGGGAGTAAACTTCTTGTTTATTCGCTTATTTCTGATATTTTTCATTCATCATTATCAACCTACATGTATTAGTCCACTGCTGAACGTAAGTCTAAGACGCGCCACTGGGCCCGGTCTGTCGTCTTTCTCGTCCAGTGTTTGCGAGCTACATTTAGCAGATCTTCGTTCCTCACTACTCTTCTAGCTACATTTCGCAGACCTTCGCTCCACCTAGCGGAGGGCGTCCTGACTACACTTATCTAATCGTCCATCTCCACAGACTATAGAGGATGAGCATGCTGAACTAGCAGTGGGCCGGCCATGTTTGCCGTAGAACCGAAAATCATTGGAGGAAACGTATTCCTGATTTACATTGATATATTGCTTTATTATGAAATCCGTAGAAGATCCAAGGCCACCGACATTGCTCTCAGAATTAGCAAGTTGAAGTGGCATTGGGCAAGTCATCAAGACAACCGTTGGGGAATAAAGGTTCTCTAATGGCGACCACAAACCGGGAGACGCAGGCCCCACCCGATGGACCGACATTGCGGGACGGAAAAGGCCCCAGATCGTTAGTCGTGGAACTCTCTGGCCTATGTTCAGCAGTGGCCTTCTACAGGAGGATGATGATGATCAGAATTCTAAAACGACTTCGTTGACATCTAGCCCTGGTATTCTAAGTAGTTAATATGTTTTCACTCCACTCACACTGACATTGGCATAAAAGATTCAGTCAAATATGAACTTCTCCTATTGATATTCCACTCACGACGACTAAAGATACGAGCCTAGAACTGTGTCGCCTGCATCTTGGTTTATTAATAAACTTAATTAGTAATAAATCAAACCCCTAATAATCCGTCAATTAGACATTCCGAGAAGCACTTATGTTTTCCCTGAATAAATGTCTGTAAAACATAATGTACATTTTAACAGGATGACTAAACGGGAAAAGCAAAACAGAAAAACGAAAAAAGCATGTGTTCCATTTCTCCGGTGCATTGTTCAACAAAAGCCGGGCATTCACAACGCGACAATTGTTTTGCAGCATCGGTTGCCCGAAATAACATTTAGATTCTGCAGACGCGTGACTTCAATGTAGACACATACCAGAAGCAGTTGGTTGATGATATTTGAGATTTTGAAGAGAAAGTTAAATGAAATTTAGCAATTCATGTGACAAATTTATCAAGAAAACGTTTTATAAAGTTCTTTGTAATCAAACCTATCGGTCTACAAACGCCGATTCGGAGTAAGTTGGTGAACAAAGTGTCGCCTAATGAATGAATATTTTGGAAATACAATAATGGAAAACAAAACGGAAATGGAAAACAATGTGAAATTAAAACATTTCGGAAGTTGTCAAAAGCTGTTTATTCTTTTAGTAATTCTAATCTTGAAGCATAATTGACTGGGTGTCTGAACTTTTTCTTTCTGATTGTTTCTGCGAATTTTTGGCATCGGCAAATTCCGAACACACCGTATGTCGTCGCGGCATTATTGTTCTTCTGTAAAGCCACAGTTTCCATTTCAAAATCATCATCATCATCAGCCTGTAAAACTCTACTGCTGAATATGGGGCCTCCCCAAAGAGTGCCATGACGAACGGTTTGAGCTTTTTTCATCCACCGACCATGTCAATGACCTTAGTTTTTCTACGGATTTATTCACTTCGTAGTGAAACTCCGAACATAGCTCTCTCCATAGCCCTGTGTATGAGGCCAAGTATCAGTACCTTGTTATCACTGGCAACGCGCACTGATTCTAGACTTTTGTCTTGAGGCTCTACAGTATCTACGACGAGACGATATGATGAAGTTTCCCAAACGCTGGCCCTCCGAGTTGGAGTTATCGGTTGACCTCTTTGTCTAAGTTTCCAAATTTGAAGCTTTTACTGTACTTAGTTTAATATCTACTGTACTTTATTTTGCTGTATTGGTTGTGATCGCGAGGCCCACACAACGGCCAGCAAAACTTTATCAGTACCAACAGATCTTAATTCAGTACAAAGTATTCAATATCGGCTTATCGCTATCATGAATATACAATTGTATCATAAGTTATTGCGCAATGTGTATAATTAGCTTCCAAACGCGTGGTCGGGTGCAATCTGTTGGCTGTCGAACTGCCTTCAAGGCTCCTTGTAAATCAATTGGTTTGATAACTCTGATTCTTGAAGCGTCTTCTTTACAAATTGTGATGTCATTTGAGTTTACTTTCCTGTTATTTTTTTTGTCATTCCTATATCTACCCATCCGTGGATTTCGTATGAGGCAACTAAAGGAAAAAAGCTCGGGAATGGGAAGCGGCGTCCCCGCAGCGCAGTTAAAGCTATCTTTGTTTTCACAAAGATTGCTTTAACTGCGCTCCCCCGCGTGCCCAGTGTGGTGAGAATGGGCAATTTCCTCCACATGATAGGAAATATATAGGGGAAGCCATGTTCAGCAGTCGACTGAAATAATGACGATAATGAGGCCAGGTACGCTTATGACTAATCATAAGCAAAGCTGAGGTGGTTTTAATGTAAGCAACTAGTTCAAAGATAAACAAAATAAATGTCACTATTCATTTTCATTAGGTACGTGTTTTTGGATTCACTTCAGCTTCCTCGTTCCGAAATTATTTTTACTTGCTTTAGAAATTCAAATAAATTATCAGCGTAAAGGATTGTATAAATTTCCGTGCAAATGAGCCGAAATTGTTACATCAGCTTTGATGTGTTTTCAAAAAATTGTAACCAGGTCAGATTATGATCAAGGAGATCTTTACGATGCGGTTAAAATATCTTGATATTACAACTGTTCCCTTTGCTCAAAATATTTGTGATTCAAACATGTTTTTGTTAAGTCCATGCCACAGCCTTGGCCAAACGTATTGAGTATCCTAGAAATTTTGCCCTTAAACAAAGGTTGCAGAATTTCCTGTGATACAACGCATGATGAACAGAAAAAAATGTGGTGATCAACGCTTTTGTAGAGGCACTAGATTATTAGGTATAAAACTTTTTTTGTTTATATTTTGAACATTAAATCAATTTCTTTTATTGAAATTTAGGCTATCGTGTCGACTGTAACTAGTTTGTGTACCCTAAAAAAACAATAGGTCCCTACACATATCTGAAAGTAAAAACGTGATTTAATCTACGTAATTTGGAATACGGAACAATACGAGACGTAACATAAATACCTACAAACCGTTAAAAACATATAAAATGTTGACCTGATCCAATGTTTTGTTTTCTCCTTTCCGCTTTAATACACTCGTTTCCAAAGTAAATTAACGATTGTAGAGTGAATAATATACGCGAATAAATTGCGAGTAGGTAAATAAACTTCGAAATATTGCGCAGTTGATGCGCAAAGCGATTCTCGTTAGTGTCGAATCAATGGATATTTACTTTAACCTTTAGTCTTCCTCTAACTGAAACTGGCCCTGGGGGATATATGGGTATGGTACATGAGAGGAAGTCGCTCTAGAAACCTGTGGGGGAGACCTACGTTAAGCAGTGGACGTCGTATGGCTGAAATGATGATGATGAACTGAAACAAGCTAATCTTTGAAACTCTATCGAAATTATGCCCCGATGTTAAATACCCCGATACATAACCTCATGTGATAAATATCAGGCTGACCCTGATGCCTACAGTATATTTTGATCAAAAATGAAATTAGCTACTCAATGACCAACATACCAGAATACCCACCAAGGGACCCATATAATCATTTTCTTTACGATCTGTCAAAAACATAATTTTATAACTCATATTCTCGGAGCCGACCGCTGCATCCATATTTCATAACATTAGTATTTCATTACTACAAGTACTAACAATAATTAAATCTAATCTTGTAGACCTAGTTTTCTAAGAAACTAAATCAAGAATATCGCAGAGCTGTTCTGTGGATTCACTATTTTGAAGCACACGAGAATAAGTTCACCTTAAATCAAGACAGTAATGATAACGTTGAGGCGTTAGGTGCACAAGCCAACAATAGGTTCCATTAAAACTGGCGTAGTTTTAGTCCAAGCCATTTAATATATTCAGTAATAGTGGTAGGTTAGCGTTTGTCTACCGCCGCGTTTTTCTATGGAGAGACAACCGGGTGTAAGAGAGTTGTCGTCATACAACCGCGTAGGGTACAGTTTTTTTTTTATGGGCAAGATCCGATGAGATGCCTCGCTAGTCAGGGCCAACCTTAATTATACATAAATAGATAGTGAAACTTAACTAAGACAATATAGCATTTACTCTTGCTGTGAAATATTTTAATTGAATAATATGCTATTATTGGATAAATCAAGTCCCCTGCCTACCCCTCTGGTTAACAGGCGTGATTTTATGTATGTATACCGTAACATAAAGTAGATTAAGAAAAGTTAGTTCACTAAATTAAATTTAAAACACGTAGGCTGACGACTTATATCCACATGCATGCAGTGGCGGATTTGCCCTAAGGCCCAGTAGGCCCGGGCCTAGGGCGGCCAGATATTAGGGGCGGCAAATCGTAACAAAAAAAATCACTGATGATAGCAAGAAATAAATCACATGCAAAGTACCTAAATATTTAAAAGGCTGCTCCATAGACTTGCTACAGTAGACATGCAGCTTCGAACAGATTTCGTCGTTTCTGATTTCGATTATATAAAGTTGGCAATAAAGTAAATTCATTATGTACCAAGTCTATAAGATGGGTGCTGAGAAAGGGGCGGCACATGGCCTGGGGCCTAGAGCGGCCAAGACTGCAAATCCGCCACTGCATGCATGTAGACATCGTCTCAGATCATGGTGTCATAATGTCAACATTAGATTATTTCGTAGCAGCTCGTAGCGGCCCTCGTAGCACTAAGTGAGATGATACTACGAGAAAATTATTATAAAGATACATCAATGTGAAGCCAATAAAATTATATATGTGATTTTACGAACCTTTGCCTATTACAAAACACAAGTCACAGAATCACACAAAGTTATTCATAATTATGTATGCTACCCCGAAAGGGTGTAGAAAAAGACACTCAATTAGCAATAACGTTTGTTCTACGACATTTGGAACATCAGTATTTTTCATTAAAAATTGTATGCAAAAAAAATTTTCATTTTGTTGATAGAATATGCCCCTTTCGGATATATGGTATGCCCCTACGGTATTTTTCGGTTGTCATTGAAACCGCTCGTGTTTTATATCGACACAAAGTTACATATTAGAATATCCACTGTAAATCCGAAATGTACATAACCAATTATTTTATTCAGTTCATCAAATAAATAAGACGAGACTTAAATTGGTTGCGGCGTGCATTCTCGTGGGAGATTGGCTGGAAAGAGCTCTTTTCAAAATTGCACCTTTCATAAAACGTATATTTCTAGCTAGCACTTTTATATCCAACAGTACTTGACAGATATGGATAGCGTGTTCCAGCCAAAAATAGATTAACTGCGACAACGCCCCGCAAATACGAAACCAGGTGGAAATGAATTCACCGTGCAAATTCTGACATTCACGGTCGGCATTCATCAGTGTCGCCAAGGCCTATTGTGTTTTATTTCTATAAATAGACCGTTAAATCCACAGTAGTCATTCATAATTCTCATTCGGACACTGCATTGAAATGAAAATTGTAAAGGATAACAATTTCAAAAGAAAACAAACGTGAATTTTCTCGGTCTGTGTATGCGGTATTGCGGTCGCAGAAAATTGTTTACGATCGTCAGTAAACTACTTCTTCTTTAGAGTATGCAGATAGTATTAAAAACCGCATTTCCTTTTTGAAATTAAAAATAGCTGAAAAGCGCAGCTAATCACCTTAAATTTTTTTCAAGTATTGCGTGTTTTTAATTCAATTTTGGATGCAGGAAGCTTGCATTTTTTTAAATGTAAAATATCTTGCGTGCGCGGCGTACGCCAATGACAGTTCCAATTTCAAGTAACATGCGCAAACGCACGCTCTGACATAACTCGGCCGTGTATTTCGCAACACCCGCTATAAATAATCCCACTATTCGCTCATCCAAAATAACCACTGTTTATTATATAGTTTTAATTATAGTCCGGTGTCTTTAACCGCTAATTGGAGCTTAGACGCCTTCACGTAACTGAAATATTTTCTATGAATCTGGTGTGTTGCGAGTTTTCGAGTCGTCCCATATTTTACGTTACGAATAAGTATCACGCGATAAATCAAGGACGCTGCGTTCATTTTACACGGAAAAAGAAGCGGGCTTTGACTAAAAGTGAGAATTAAAAGAGGAAATACTGTGCTAGTAGCATGGTTCCTTGAAATTCCAATACAAAGATACCAATGTTGATTCATAGATAGATAAGTGGGTTTCATAACAATCATTTGAGCCGTGGGACGTATACTGCTGATCATTGCCTACCCAGATTTTCGGATGTGGGGAGAATTTGCCCATACTCACCACGCTTGGCACGTGCGTAGGCGAGCGCAGTTAGAGCTATCATTGTTAAAATAGAGGATGCTGCTGCCCATTACCTAGCTTTTTTCTCTTAGTCGTCTATTAAGACATCCACGGGTAGGCAGATATGTAGGGGGCTATTCTTCAGCCGTGGGCACCAAGGCACAGTGGGTTTAATAATGTCCAGATCCATCTTAAATAATAAAATTAAAAAAACTATACCCAACAGTCACATAGTCCTGACCCCACACTAGGATTCACTGTGTCGTGAGTATCAGAAACTACGAGTACCATGTTACCCAGACACCCAGACCCGGAACAAATATTTGCAGATCATGCAAACATTTGTCATGCAGCTGGAATTGAACCCCAACCCCAATCGAACCCTTGCATCTCAGACGTAACTCGAACGTTATAATTCCCAATTTTAAATAGGTGACTTTGAACCCAATGTGAAGGGCAGAACCCTGTATTTTTACCTATTATTTGTGTATGTACTGATTTTGTTGAATTCTTAAATCGAGTGATTGGCCGTAAACAAGACATTTCCTGGCGAGATGAAAGCATCGAATTCTGTGTCTTCCACGTCTCAGTTCCCGAGACACGGCGCGTTACTCTTGTTCTCGGAAACTTATTGTAATGTCACTTTGAATGTTCACAAATTGTGAAGACATAATTTAATGTAGAAAGGGTATAACAAAAATTTGATGATGAATTTAGTGCATCTTTTGTTCTGAGAAGAAACGGAAATAAAATTTGAAGATTTTAGGATATGTGAAGAATAATGTGGCATTATATCTTTACTATACGATCTTAATTATCTACATGTCATTGTAGTTCCTAAGAACGAGAGCACCTTTGGTACCTATTAATTGGATTGATGGTATATTATTCCTTTAGGCTATTTTAATTAATAACGATATTATGTAGTTGTGCGATGGGAGATTGGCTTGCAATTTGTTATTGCAAAATGTGGGTATATGTCCAATGTTCGGACATACCTCTGACGATCTTCAAGAATCTGGTTGAGGAACTTTTGACAGACCGTGTATTCCTAACAGACTGAAAATATTTGCATCAGTATTGTTGTAAAAAACAAAATTTTAATTTCTCCCCACGATTCAAAAAACGAACCTAACCTCCTTTTCATGCCATTTTTGATATTTTTTAAGAAACTGAAAACAAAATACAGGCCATAGAGTCAAAATTCATAAAGAAAATTACACATGTCTGTATTAATTTGATTGGAGTTAACGATCAAAACTCTGATGAAACAGTTTGTACGGAAACAGAAACTTTACGAGTTCAATGAATTTGCCAAAGCTTGAGCTGCAGCTTCTTATAAGCGATAAACCTATATCTTGATACCTTTTCTAATTAATAAGGAACATTACCGAAGAGTTTATAATCACGATCATTTCAGATACCCCATACCGGACATAGGCTCTCCCATAGATTTACACAGAGACCGATCTTGAGCGGCCTGCACCCCACGGCTCCCAACAACCATTCTTAGGGCTTTTCATATAGTGAAGGGCTGTCCTAAGCTGCGCTTTTCGGTGCGTGGTCTCCATTCTATAACCTTTATCCCTCAACGGCCGTCTGTTCTCTGAGCTATGTGCTCCGCGCACTGCCACTTCAACGTGTAATCCTCTGAGCTATGTCGGTGTCTTTAGATTGTCTACGGGTCTCCTCATTTATGTTTCAATCTCGTAGAGAAGCACCAAGAGTAACTATTTGCATAGCTAGCTGAGTGATCTTGAGTTTTATTATAAAACCCATGTTTTTTTGCCGTGTGTTATCACGGGTAACACAAATTGATCAAATACTCGACTTGAGCGACAATGTATTTTAGACGAGTTAGAGTTACCTAAGAGTTAGTAGAGAAATATTACATTTCAATTTGAACTCTACATCTCTCCCTCTCTCTCTCTCTCTCTCTCTACAAGCAAGAATTTTCGCTTCACTCGTGTTAACTCCATTTTTAATAATAAGATATTTATTACAAAAACAAAAAAACCGACTTCAAATTCCTGAATATTTACAAGATTAATATCAACCTCTTTTTTTGTATTAAACCTCTTTGCGTTTTGGCCACTTACAGTTTCAAATAAAAAACAAAAGTAGGTATGACATCCATGCATCACTAATAGGTTATAACGGTACTGACTGACCGTCTGACAATCAAATGTAGTGGTTTTATTCTATTTGAACATCAACGTAGAGCCTAACCAAAATCCTAAGAGTATGACATTTGCAGGGTAGCTTCCTGTTGTATCGTATGGGTGCACAGAAAGGAATTCCCGACACACAAACCCTAAGGTTAAAGTTTATGTAAAAATAGCAGCAACCGAACGAAGTCGCGGGGATAATCAAACCATACCACAGTCGACAAAAAAAAAGTCGTGATTTCATGAGATGATGACGTTTTTGCAAGTTTTACGGGACAAGTAGCAATCCCTCAGGAATTAAATTAATATGGGACCACCCCGGGATCATACTCTATATACCAGGTAAGAAATATCAAAATCGGTTTAGTAATGGCGGAGAAATCGAGTAACATACACAAAACGAAAAAAACAACTTGATCCAACTTGAGAACCTCCTCCTTTTTGAAGTCGGTTAAAAATAACCAGCGTTATTCTATTCTATTCTTATCAGCGTAAAGAAGTCCACTGCTGGTCATAGGCCTTCCTCAAGAGCTCATTTAAGAAAGGTTTTAAGACTTCTCTATCCACCGACATTCCGCAACCTTCACAATGTCATCGTCGATTTGTAATATCCATGATAAATCAAAAATACCAAACACACTAAGTGCATATTATTTGACCTCACATACACTGGGCTTCCTCTAACTAAAGGTGCCTCTCGAACACATAGGCAGCAGTCCTACGAACCTGTTCTGTGTGGTACCTACTTTGAAGGTTAGGTCAAAGGGTCCACTGCTCCACAATTCCAATTATTGGGGAATCAGTTCAGATGGAATTGTCTTCGTATTTGCATAGGACCTCGCTTTATGGGTCATCGGCTTAATTAAGGTTAGTTTACATTCGACGGAATTAGCTCATGAAAGATATTACACAAGTTACATTATGTTTTGAGATTGAGCTACTTTTTCTGATGTAAATGTGTCAAACTAATCTGGAGCTTTCATGAAACAGCGTAAATATTACTCGAATAATCATAACAACAAAAGAACTTAATATGATTGTTCCTCCGCAAAATCGGACACAAAAACCGAATTATATTCGTTAAACAACTGAAAGAAGAATCATGGATCAAATACCTATTAAATTAAAGTAAGTAACGTCGTGTGTTTGCCATAACTTTCTTAAAACAATATAGAAAAGTGTGTGTTGAATGTTCGAAGCTGTTATAGCATGAGTAGTAATGGTCGTTTGTTTTTGTTCTCTGAGAAAAGTGTTACAAAACCTTGAATTGATGGAGACAAAACATACTATTAGTCATTCATCTTTGTCACCAAAGATTAGAGAGACCAGGAAGGACAGATGCAGCGATGATGGATGCACGCGCCTAAAGTAAATACCGTTTTATGTCTTTCGATTTATTTATACAATCGCACAATGTATATAAAGCTTTTGTTCAAAACGGACTGCAAATAAAACCAGGAAGAGTAGACAAAGAGTTTCAGGCGGTGGGGTTTACGAGTCATCATTTACAGGCACAGAGAGTGGGTACCAGTTTGTGGTAGATCATAAAACTTAACCTTTTGTTTTACTGCGTTAGATGTGCCTAATCGTTCTGTTTGTTTAGTAGGTGAGCTATTATTACAGAACTACCAAAATAAAGGCACATCATACCGAGTACACTGGAACTATTCAAACCCATCGCTGAAATGTAGAGCGTGAATCATTCCGTTCAAATAACAAAGCTAGACGAATTACTTAATAGGATATCATTGTTTCGAATGTACGAAACATCAACGCGTTTTAAAAGTTCCTATTTAGATAGTATCAATGTTCGAAAAGGCTTCGTGAGTTAAATTAGAAACGTAATTGAATTATTCTCGCATGGAGCGGATACTGTAATTATGTAACCATTACAACATGAATGGTCGTGCCGATGGCCCATAAAGCAGCACCTACGACCCATTCATCGGATTGAGCTGTAAGTGATATCGCTGTGGTCTATTGTTCTTTGCTGGCACCTCTATAAATAAGAGTGTCACTGTTGCAACGCAACGAAAATATGACAACGTTCGAAATGATATGAAAAAGCTTAAATGCCTTTTGAAGAACCGTAATCTGCTAAAATTGTGATGATTATATTATAAAATGGATGAAAATTATTGAGCGAGCGAACAAAACGGGCGAAGATCTCTCAAACAACTTCGGCGAATCGGTGTTGTATGGGAGTATCTTTATTTGTTAGAGCATAATTGTCGAACCGTCAATCCATCCGATCCGCATGGAATTTAGTAGGTAAATAGGTTGTACTATCAAGATTTACTGTTAAGAATAAGAGTTAAATCGGCCAAAGGGTTGCTAAGCTATAGTGAACGAAAAGGAGGTTTTCAAAAAAAGTCATACAAATAATGAAGTGGGGTGTCATTATGCATTAAATACCTTTGAACTAATTGGATCAGTCATAATCATGATTGAGTCAACAGAACTACAGACACAAAATATTAAACATAGAGTATTTAATTATACCCTCCTGAAAACCTTGCATACCAGCATGCAGCAGCACAAAGATCTCAGAATAGAGACATAAAACACACGCGTCACAATTGCGTTAACCCTCCTTTTATTGTGTACCGGTATTTTATTGTGCTTTAACCTACATACGGCTGAAAAATAATTGGTGCCGTTCCACGGTCCGGTGAGCTTTCGTTACATGTTTACAGCTGTTAGATAAGACACATGTTTGAAAGTTTACTTGCTTGCTGGTCGTCGTGTCACTGATTATTTCATGGTCATCCTGTGTGACCAGGTTCAGGTATAGGGCCAAGACCGTCGGCGAAAGAATCAGTGTAGTGAAAGGATTAGAGTGCGCCTCTTAGAGGCTCCTTTCATTTGGTTTACTAGGCAGGTTGTGATATGTATAGTCTGTGTCACTGCAAATCAGCTTTTAATTTGAAATTCTAATGTAAAAGTATAATATCAGATTTCTTGTAGATACCGCTGAGAATAAAATATATGTTTAGGAGATAAACATAAGCTACGAAACATAGCTACGTAAGCACTATTAATTCTTCTGTGGTGCTACGGAGAAGTGGGCGAAGTGGGGCGAAACCGCTGCGGCGGCTGTCGCCGTCTCGGCACAGATAAGTGGACACTCACCTTATTCAGAATCCGAGTATTAGAAGTCCTATGAATTTGTAATTAGGAACGAGTGAATGCGTGACATCACTTTGCTATATGACCAAATAAATGGAATTTTGGCTCGCGTGACTGTTGTGAGCTTTCTTGAACATCAGAAATGAGTTTGTACAAACAATATGGAAAATAAATTATCGTAAGCGTGCAAATTGCTGTTTTCACAACAATACTTTACAGAACCAATAAGTAAAAGTTCTAAAAATACATCTTCAAAGGCTGAAATAGCATTCGCTTCACATAAGGTAGGTATCGACGTAGCCTTCGTGACGTCAGGTGTCACGTGACGCTCTTAAGCCCAGCATCCAACTGTAATTACTTCAGAATTGCCCTCTGAAAGGGCGCACGTACATTGCTCTTTAGAAAATCGACTTTATGTTTAATTTTACCTTCTCTGAATCCCGGCGTAAACTCATTTTAAGGACTATCTCTATAGAGGTCATCTATGATTGAACCATAACAAATCCTATTACATTATTATAACAAAGGATAAAAATGATATTACCTACACTTAGTAGGTACTTAAGTTATTGTAATAAAGGAGAAACTCCCAAAGTTCAAACAATATTTTAATTTAATAACCTACACTCGCGCGCTAAATGATTAAAAAAGCCACGGCTCAAGAAAAGGCCCCTCCATCTACCTACCCGTTAATTCGTAAGATGCGACTAAGGGAAAAAAGGGGGATGGGCAGCGGCATTCCTTATTTTCAGAAAGATAAATCTAAGTCTAACTGCGCTCGCCAACCCGCATGGCCCCATGGCCTTCTGAACATCTTTGGGGGAGGCAATGTTCAGCAAATGATGATGATGATTTTGTACCGTTCGTTTATATTATCTAGGAACCCAGGCGATGTCACTAATACACCGCCGCACGATATCCCAGCAATTTCGCGACGATTCGCGCTTGCGCTCAAAAATCGCTTGTGTGCTAAACCTCCATATTTAACTGTTCGAAAACCATTCGTCATTAAAACGACTCGTTTTCAGACGGAGCTGGCGCTAAGAGTATCTACCAACATCTATACACAATTTTGCATAACAAGCTTTTGCACTTTAATCCAGAAAACACTCTGCGCTCCATCTTCTCAAGAATGTTGTGACATTTGAGGACAACAGATAAAAATAACATCCATCTCGTTGCTCTTCATTTGCCAAAATAATCAAAAGCCAGAAATGAATGTAAAGCTTCCAGGCGTGCTGATAGCCTGCTCAAATTTTTAATGGCTGGGCAAACCAAAGACTATTTCGTCGCATTTGCTCTTACAAAAAGTGTGTAAAGGATAAAAAGTGTACAGCCATCAAATTATTCAAAAACTATATTATCATATCGATGTTACCTTATTACCCGACTGCCAAGAAGGAAGGAGGGTAATATTTTTTTATTATTAATTTGTGACCCTTTTTGAATTTGTATATATCAAGTATTTCATTAGTATGCGATATGTACTTAATTATGTACTTAGTTGAGATGGATTTGTGGAGTGACTAGAATGGACAAGATACGGAATGAGTACATCTGAGGAAGTTTGAAAGTAGCGCCAGTGACTGAGAAGTTGAAGAGCAAAAGGTTAGCGTGGTATGGGCATGTCATGCGCAGGGAAGAATGTCATGTGACTAGAAGAGCGTTAAATATGAATGTGGAAGGATATAAGGGAAGAGGTAGACCAAAGAAAAGATGGATAGACTGTGTGAAAGATGACATGAGTAAGAAAGGAGTGAATACTGATATGACGGCTGATAGAGGGGAGTGGAAGAGAAAAACATGTTGGGCCGACCCCACATGAAGTGGGATAAGAGCAGGGAGATGATGATGATGATGTACTTAATTAAACTTTAATTCAAAATTATTTTTACGTCTACTGAAAAAAAGCTAATTTAGAGTTTGACTTTTAGATCCTTGCTATATCGTTCGCCATCGAATTTCAAACTCAAAATTTAATTTTAGTATCGCACTCAATTTGAACACTACTTTACCGTGATAAGAATGTAACCTATGCCCTTCCTCAGGGTTTAAGCTATCGTACTAAATTTCATCAAAATGGTTCCGACTCAATGGCAGTCGTGAAAGGATAGCAAATAGACAGAGACAGATGAAACAGAAAAACAAAGCGACAGACCGAGAGACACAGTTGTCACTTTAGCATTTATTACATTAGTCTTATGATGTCTGCCGGCACGTTAGGAAGTTCCTTATGGAACGATCAAACATTCACATGCAGTGTTTATGATTTTTAAATAACCGAGAAATGAGATCGAGATTGTATTCTGCACTGTACGGAAATGTCTTTATATTTTGACAGATTTGTTTTTAAAAGCTGAGCCATTGACTCATCGTTGTGCCACTTCCATCCACTAAAACAAACCATTTTGCAATTAATTGTACTTTGATTTTTTTTATGTTATACGGAGGCAAACAGGCTTACGGCCCTCCTAATTACCGTCGGTATTAGTGGTTACCGTCCCCTATTGACATCGGCAATGCGTTGCCTGCCGAACCCTATCGCTACTAGCACTAGTCGCAGGGATCATTTTGAAATGAATTTTATAAGACATATCAAAGATATATCGCATACCGTTTGAACACAGGTTAAGGTTGTATTTAGTAGGCTTAGGAGTAGGTACTCGAGAAGAAGCTTGCCAAGTCGTTCGTTACATTAGCTAAGCGCGATCACAAGTGGATGGGTGACCGCTTCCGTTCTTCGTGTCGGTCTCGGCTATTAAAGTGGAGGCTTTCATGCAGCCTAAAAACTTTAACTCTTAATCAACTTCTAGTTTTACTCGTTACTAATAATTTTATTATTTGTTTCAGGTATGTACGAGGCAGCTTCGAGCAATCAATAACCTGTACGTAAACACATCCATTTCAAATCCGATTTAATCGATAAAATGCAATATATGTTTTAAACGATATAATTTATGTGAATCGGCAGCTGCGTTTCTGTCTGAACATTGTATCTGTTTAACCAATTCGATTTGAATACCTAGATAATCTTGATGACACTGGCCGTTATAATAACACGTAGCCCATACCATAAACTTTGAGATAGTATTAACTTATTAGCCGGTAACGACAGTCTTATTGTTCAAATTTGTGTTAATTAACGCTTACACGCTCGCATTTGAATGGCAAGAAGACGTCATGATAGGACCCTAATGTTAAAATCTAAATGGTATCCAAGAACGTATGTTGTAACATTCAAAACTATGTGAATATATCTGTAGAATTGCGCTCACATGTTGTAACTACGTCACCTGCATACGTAGAGGGCGTACCTCAGGGGCGTACTCCTGGGCCATACTAGTATAGTAGGTACTTCTAAGTATTCATACATTGACGCGTAGTCGGTTCATCCCGACTTTTGTGTGTCCTTGTCATGGCGTGATTCGTTAAGTATGGAACGTCACGGATAGGATCGAAGCTCATAATAAATCCTATTCTCACGTTGGTAGAAGGTACTTAACGCACCTATATTAAACGTTACCTAATGAACCTGCACACGTACCGTTTAAAACGTCACAGCATACGTCGGGTGCTCGTAAGCGAGCCGTAACTGTAACCTTTGTAGACACAAAAGCAAGGTTCTAGTGTACGCGATGTTCCAAGACCAGTGTTCGATTGGTGACGATTACGAAGTGTCTCAAACACCCGGTACGTACGATGGTTTGCAGCGTGCCGTGAGTGATTCTCCATAAATCCAAAAGTACGCACACTGCTACTTCTTGAGCAGCTATGTAGTCTGCAATTTGCACCATAGTTTTCACTATCACTCGTGAGTGTGACACATGTGTTTTTGTATGTAACACGAAAGTGCCTCTATCTCTAGCGGACCATTTCATCCATATAAAACCGTGAATCACGCGCCCGATTGAGAGTGAGCACTGGAGCAAAATACATGATGAAACGCAACGCTCACTCAGTCGCAGTAACATTAAACCTGCAAATATATTTCCCCAATATCGGACGGATATATTTTCACCGCAAATCGTTAGGTAATTTCGAGTTCCAAACACGTTGCTTACCTCAAAGAGGCTTAAAAATAAACTCATCATTTTCCTGTACGTTCCTTTGACACGTTCTCTTTGCCGGTTTAATAAAATGGAAACCTTTGCTTTCAAAGGTATGAGAGAAAGGGAAGCATCGTCTTTTTTATTTACCCCGTGTAATGAAGCCTTGCCCTGTGAGCTAAAAATAAAAATAAAATGATTTTAAAGCCTTATCTAGCTTTTAATGATATAGATTAATTGACAAAACAACTTCTAATATTATCAAGTAATTCTCAATATCCTTAACATTCTGAGTCGAAGTTTTCAAGCATAGTTTTCTAGTGGTTTTGTCGCGAAAACGTCATAAAATCCATTGACCATGAATTGTAACTCAAGAATAGTTTTTTTTGACAGCTTTTAATACATTTTGTATACTTTTCATTGAAACATACTGAACCAAGGATAATGTAAAATTAGAAACAAGTGTTTCATGTTAATCGCGATATATTTTTAGAACTTATTATTAACCCACCATACGATTTCTGTCGAAATGATTGTTATGAAATTAAAAATAACTCTCTGAAAATAACTTTCTATTCATAGTTAATTCTAAAAAGTTATAAATAGATATTTAATAAACAAAGTTTCGATTTACGCAATTGGAAATTGTATTGATCATCTGGTAACAATAGATTTGGTGTGTTGTCGAATAGATTTAGAACAAACAGTAGAGCAAAACTCTATAAATATTTTAGAACTCACATGTTTATGCAATTCATATCGATTTACTTTGGAAATAAACTGACGTATTTGGGAGAAAACTAGGTTTAGAATTTGATTGATTCATTTGTACACAAATATGACACGAAAACTTGGAATCGTCTTTGACCTTGTTTCGTCATTTCCTGTCTGCCCATTCATAAACAGACAAGGACCCATTTCGAAGATATACCTCTATATATCCCATATGTCGTCTTGGTTGCTTATATTTTCTATAAACATTGTAAACAACTCCGATCATTTCGTTGAAGTAGTTGTATGTTTTTGAAGCACACCCACAAAATTCCAACGTCCAATAAAGCCATTATTTCCTTGAGATACGTTTTATAATGAATCAAGCTGAAAATAAACAGTGCTTAGTCGCGCGTTAGATGATATTTATGTTCTACGATGGTTATTTATAAGAGTACGTTCGATGTTTTGCCGTACGAGTGATTTATTGACACTGCGCTGTGGTGTCCTTTTAGAAAAGGTCACCGTGGAAGCTATTCAATTTATATGGAAGTAGCTTTATTTTATTCATCATTCTACCAGTGATTCGAACTAGGTTTATTCACTGACAATCAATGTATAGTTTTGTCATTCAACTTGGGCATCCTCCAAAATTTGTGAATCGAAGTTGCCGAACCTCAATTTTTATATCGATATTCCTTCGCCTTTTTATTTATTATTATTAAATTTAAGAGCTGAGCTCTTGTATGTACTGAAGAAATTCCTCCATCCTGTTCTTTCGAATGCGAGCTCCCACCTCCTTTTACGATATGGCAATCTTCTCTTGTATCTGGCTCATCAAACTTATTCTTGGTGTTCCTCATCCTCGTTTTCCTTCTACCTTTCCTTCAATGATGCTCTTTAAGAAGCTGTGATGTCGTATAATAAACCAACCTTATATCCTCTTCTGTTTTGTATGGTCTTAATCATCACCTCACCAATATAAACCAGTATAAATAAATAAATACCCTTTTTATTGACCACTTGATTATTCTTGATTAGGAAGTTACGAAAGGAATGACGAAATTGCCAAAGCTAAGAACAATAAGTTTTAATCTGCTTGTAATTACTGTGTAATCAGATCAAGGCAATCCGAAGCGAGTTTGATTCCATTCCAATGCCGCGATTTCCGCGATTTTAGATTAAAACAAACTCGCTAATGAGTGTTTTCGCAATTCATTCTAATGTCATAACTTCCGCAGGAATTGCATCGCGCAGTTTGATTTGTATCTTGTAGCTTAGGCTATATAAATCGGCTTATAAGAAGGCTTAACAGCTTATACCAAAGCCGTTCAGTTGCAGTTAGTTCGTATCTTTGTAGATTGTTGATATTTGTTTCGTAACTAGAATTATATATTCTATTACCGGAGAAACAATATTTTTTCCGAACTTTTTCGAATCAACTGTTGGTTTTCTTATTAAACAACTTTACGTACTAGTAACGTTATTATATCTAGCAAACTCTTGTTTCAATGAAGCAATTGCGCATCAATACAGGTTCCGATACACGATACAATACTTAAGCTTGTGCCAGATTATCCTATTCAATAGTTAAGCTGAAAAGATAAATGGCGTGAATACCTTACTCGGTTTAATAACAAGTTAGGCTATGAGCTTGCATCAGACGCGACTTTTTTGTATCTAGCAACTTTTTTTTGTATAGTATGCTACCTCCTCATATTTTTCACTCCACTCACACTGGCTTGCATCCGCGGCTTCACTTGCTTGATACTTAGATAAAAAGTAGCCTACATGCTATGCAAGGTAAATAATTTTATCTGTTCCGTGTTTCATCGAAATCAGTTGAGCCGTTTCAGCCTGATATAATCACAATCATCCTCACAAACTTTCGCATCTATAATATTAGTTGGATAGGATTATTTACGGCTGAAAGTCGCGCTTAAAAGTCGCGTTCGCGATATCTGTAGGATCGAGGCGCTTATCCTACGCGGTATGTGGGCATGACCTAGACAGGAACGGGCCTACACACTGCATTACTGGACTGCTAGGAATTCGTGCCATCTGCAGTGATACTGATAGCTCGTTGGCGTTTTGGAGGTCTTTACCAATATTGTTTATTGCTTTTGAATGCAGACGATAAATTGAGGATGAGAAAGATATTTTTTTTACTATGTATTTTATTAAAAACTCGATGCTCATTCTTCGTTTTCATTTTATTTATTTGTGTCTCTATGGAAATAGGTTCTCGAACCGAGCTAAGCTTTTTAACTATTGAAGCACACATAATAAACTAGAAGAATTTTTGTTTATGGTAGTATTTTATTTGACGGAGGTCCTTGCAAATGCAACAGGAAATTGCACGTTAAATTGATTTACGCAAAAAAACAACTATCATTCAAGCAAGATTTCAGACAGAATGCAATTAAAACAGTATTTAGAAATAGGAGTATAAATCTAATATGTTCTACGGTGCAAAACGAGAAATGGCGCAAGGCCGAGTGGCCATAAAATCGGATTCGCCTTGTAATTGTTTGGTAGCATCACTTTGTTTTCCTCTCTAGCTTCAGGCTACTGTGAAACAGCAATTATGGCTTTCAATCGGCTATTAAGTAATTCTATTGGAAATACTTACTTGCCTTGTTATACGAACTGTCGAAGTGTCTGTGAGTTATTGATAACTAACTGCCGCCCACGGCACGCTCCGGCTCACTTTAAAGGTACCATGCAAAAACTCACGTCGATTCGTGGCTCTGTTTTTGCGTAAAAGAAGGAACCAACCAACAAACAAATACACTTTCGCATGCTAACAAAAATAAATAAATAACACTCAACAGCAACATCCACATACATAGTCCTGACCCCACACAGGATTCCCTGTATCGTGGGTATCAGAAACTACCAGTTCCACAACTGAAATAAAGATTTGCAGATGGGAAGAAAACCCGCACCCAGGTTGTCCTAATTATATAGGCTAATGAATCCTATATAATTATGATATGGTTATAAGAAACGTTAACTTTCACAGTAGATGTCCAGACGACATTGCAATAACGTAGTAAAGCAGCGATCACATAAAATCGCTTTATTGATTGGCTGTTGAATGGTGTTTGCCAAAACAAAACAGAATTACGACCTCTTGCATTTGAACAAAAAACCTTTGGTAATTTGCAACATTCCGAAAATTTTCCAACATGTTTCTCATTCAGTTTTGAGGAAACTTGTTCATCGAGCGTTCGAAGATCATTCGAAAAACTTGTACGATTCGGCGTTGTATATTTGTATGAATATTAGGTAGAGCATAACTTTTGAACCGTCAATGCGATCTGCATGGAATTCAGTAGGTCAACAGTACTATCAAGATTTGCTGGTAAGAATATGAGTTAAATCGACTAAGGGGTTGTTTTGATTTAGGGGTCTAATAAGGGGTATCAAAAAATAAAGTAAGACAAATACATGAAGCGGGGTGTCATATCAAAGAGATATGTTCCAAAACGATTTTTATTTATATTCCATGCCATATAATTTTGGACAACATTTAAAATATTCTATTTAAAAACGTTCCTAACTCCTATTTGGTAAAGTTTCAATGACTTCGTAGTTCGGGTAAGATTGGCTGTTAGTTACATTATGATAAAGGTGCAATTTTTTTACACTAACTTTTACACAAACATTGCGAGATCTCAGCTCGGGGCGAACCGTTAGGAAATTTTATTAGATTAGTTCCTGCCAATTAGTTAATATTTTTTAATAAAAATAGTATTTCGCCTTCATTTGAGCGCATTATCGGATATTGAGCTGAAGGTAACTCACCGTAGCTGGTTACGAAAGCTCTTCCTTCCTTAGAATATGTAATATCTAGTTCTGTATCTCTCGTTATCTGATGGATTTAGATGGCGTTGCATTATAATTAATTAGCTCGCTTTGCCGTGCTTCCGCCCAACATTCTTAAATTTTTGCCCAAAGAACTTTATTTTTAGGGTTGCTTCGAGGTTAAAATTAACTAAATGGTTTGGACGATTTCGAGGTTAACATAAATCGTACAAGTTGAAACTGACTGTAACATAAGCCAGGTTTAGGTAAATAACGAATGCCGCCGTAGAGATATATTCTATCGACCATCACAACGAAGGTTGCATTAATTCCCAATTTCAAGGTGTGCTCTATAAAAACTGTTGATTAAGATAGTTGAATCGGTGAGGATTAGGTACCGAGGTATCACGTGAGTTTCATCATCAGCCTGTAGAAATCCACTGCAGGACATAGGCCTCTCCCTAAAGACTTCCATGACGAAAGGTCTAGAGCCTTTTCCATCCACCATCCACTTTCACTGACTTTATGTAGGAAAATCACGGAATCCCACAACTATTTAGATGTCAATCAAATCGAAAACAATTAAAAAAAAACTCAAAAACACACTAAACCGACATATGGTTAAATATTAATATTAAAGCTTTTGTGGTTTCCATCAAATAGGCACTTATTATTTAAAGCTGAGTTATGAGCTAATTATCATTTGTATTCGCGACATAAACGACTGTCATAATCTAAGTGCGATAATAAATTTACTTCACAGGTGATAAAGCGAGGATTTTTTCGCAACCATCTCGGTTTCGTTTATAAAAAGTGTCGTAAATGTCACTTAATTTTATTGTTGCGCGAAAGTGAATAATAGTGTAAGACAAAACTATTATTAACCGGATGCTAGTGACGAAACTGAGGTGACGCTGCCTACTGACTTTTGTAAGTTTTGTAAGGTTATGTAGATTTTCTGAGAATTGTCTAATGTGATGATAGATTGATGTAATATCTTCTGCCTAGAGATTTAATAAAATCGTTTCTTAGATCTTAGTTACATTTTCGTATTGTTTATTGCTTTATATTTTTTATTTTTATTAGATAATTGTTTTAATAACTTCAAATCAAAGTTAATCTATTATAAGTTAATTTAATACGTATCAATCTGTGTGATTAACATAAAATAATGACTTACGAACAATATTTTCGCGTACTGAAACCAAATTCATTTCGCAGCCTTGTTGTTCTCAGGTTTTATAGGAAAGATTGGTCGTAAGAGACGTCTGGTCTTGAGTAATTTGATCAACATTATCAATCACAAACAAATCGTGATGTGAATTTATACATTCATTTAGAGAAGACGAATAGTTTGGCACATGAGTGGCTCCTACTTGTACATACTGTATCGTCAATAATATAATTTTATACACACTTACAAGTTTTATTTTGTAAAGAACGTATTGCTAGGTATGGGCCTGTTAGAAGGGGCAACATTATTTTTTTCTCGGAACTATTATTTTCCATATTTTTAAAATCGTTCATATAAAAGGGTGACCTTAAAAATTTGAGAATATGCAATGGCCCAATTTTTACTACGCTAGACCTCGGATGTCTATCAAATGCAATGTCATTTGTCAAAATTGATATGAGAGCGACTCGACGGATGTTATTAGATTTGAGAGACCTCAGTGTTGTGTCTACGTATGCGACGTACAAGCGTGACATTTCATTTTAACCCTTCAATGTTTACCTTGAGGTAAATCAAGGGTGCCAAAAAATTCCCACATTCACGAGAACACAAAGTGCGTCAAGTCCACGCCCAAACTATGTTACACGACACTAATAATACGTTTCTTATGAAAATATGTGGAAAGGGGTGTTCTAATTGAGATTTGCGTTTGGGCGGGCGAGGGCGGGCGGGGCTGGTTTCCCGGCGAGAATCGAGCGTGCGGCATCGGCACTCGCGCCGCGACCGGCTCCCCGCGCGGACGTGATCTCGACGTATCTACCCGAGACATAACCCGCTCACAAATAAAACAAATATGCGTTTTTGCAAAATAATAAATACATAAGTTCAAAGTTAAAGAAATTCCCTTGACTTTTATCAGTTCGTGTTCTTTATGACCTTTGCGGATTCGGATATTCATTTGACAGTTGAGTGTGTGATAGTGTAAGATGACATTGGACAAGGGGGAGAGTGTTGTGGGCAAGATCCAGCCGGCAGCGTCGGTGTCATGCCTGTCGCAGTGCCAGAACATTTTCGGGAAGAGGCTTAAGCGGTGGGGCTCCACGGGCTCGTGGGTAAGTGAAGGCTGCATAGGATTTGGTACTTTTCGATTATCGTAGTAAGGCCTGCTAGGAGGTAAACACTTTCAACGATGTCATCGATAAGTACTAAATGAGTGCCCTATTAAAACAAAACACTTGGGCGGCAGGTACAGTATCTACCTAAATCACGCAAATAATGACGACGCATAATATTGTCAAGCTTCTAGAAATATACCTATAACTTGTATTCTTCATATTCTTGCTTTGTATAAATAATGTACATAAACATTCCAATTTGACAAAGACAAGATGCTTAATTTCATGCAAATTTCGTTTATGACATTAACCTTGAACCCAAGTTCGGTAGAGTAGAGGCTAGAGTTATTTCATACGTATACAATATACATACGATCCATATTATTCGAGTTGATAGATCAACGTTTCAAAGAAAATTAAAAAGAAGCTAAACCCGCGGCTTTGCTCCTTGATAAAATTCGGATAAAAAGTAGCTCAATTTTTATTACATAATTCATTGAAATTGCATGGATCATTTCGAAACGTCTTCAATCTAGTTGAATTTACGCCTGTTCTTCGCAACCAAGCCTAGAAGATACAGGAAAGCAACGACGGCTTGGTTAGTTTTTTTAATGATACTTTTACAAACTTTATTAATAAACGAATTAGAGCATATTCAGTCCCAAGCTTTTTTGTCATCTAAATAGTCGGATATTTATAATATTTTTCTACAGACTTTTCGATTATTTAAATTTTTAAATTCGTTAATCAACGCTTGGGACCTTGTTATAGAAGCGTACACATTGCTCTTTCAAGGATTTACTAACCCTAGTGAGCTTAATCGAGTATTTAGCTATGTCAGAACATACATGCTAAAAATTACGTCAAATTGTTGCTACGTCGCTGCGTGAAAGAAGAACAAACCAACCAACCAACAAACAAATACGCTTTGGTATAACTAATTAAGAAAATATAAACCCTACACTTGAGATTTATGACGACAGAGGCACGCACGTAAATGTCTGACTACGTACTTACATGGTCTGAAGTCTGTGCCTATACTATATGTACTGTATTATGTAGGTATACAAGCGAAGCCTTGTAAGGCCCGGCTCGAAATTGGTCGGGGTGGCAACGGCGTGGCTGTCACGTGATGATGTCGTTTCCGATAAGCCTTCAGACAAATTGACCGGGAGTGGATGGTTTAACTTAGACACTGATTTTGTTTATTTTTGTTTATTTATGTCTCTGTGATATTTTGCTGGGTGTAGAAATGCGGACGTTCTGAATCCTATTGATTTTCAAATGTTAGGTAGTATTTTAGGTTGGCCTTATTAAGTTCGATAGACTTTTATTTGCCAAAATGTAGTTGAAGACTTCTTATTCAAAATCTTAAAACAAATAACGAAAGTCTGAAAACTCCCACTAGCCCTAGACGGCTTATAGTTTTTCACGATATCTAGTTTATGGGTTTTTCTGTCTAGCAACCACATTACTAAAACAATCGAAAGACAAGAGACGAAAGTAGAGGTTGGCCTCTACTTTCGTCTCTCGTCTTTCGATTGTTTGTCTTTTGTTTTTGATAGCCATAGTGTGATGTAGATGTCGAGCCATACATACTGCCAACAGTATGTATGGCTCGACATTTATAGCCAGGATTAGGCTAAATCGTATTAGCTAGAGGCCAACAGTATACTTGACTTTTATAGCCGGGATTAGCCTAAGTCGTATGAGCTAGAGGCCAACAGTAAACTTGACATTTATAGCCGGGACTAGCCTAAGTCGAATGAGCTAGAGGTCAACAGTGTGTATGGCTTGACTTTTATAGCCGGGATTAGCCTAAGTCGTATGAGCTAGAGGCCAACAGTAAACTTGACATTTATAGCCGGGACTAGCCTAAGTCGAATGAGCTAGAGGTCAACAGTGTGTATGGCTTGACTTTTATAGCCGGGATTAGCCTAAGTGGTATGAGCTAGAGGCCAACTGTGTGTATGACTTAACTTTTATAGCCGGGATTAGCCTAAGTCGTATGAGCTAGAGGCCAAAAACGTGTATTACTTGACTTTCATGGCTGGGACCGACATCTTAACATGCCCTCCGAAGCACGGAAGCGCGCAAATAAAGCCTATCGTATGCCAATATGAGAGTTTTCTAATTTACTACAAGACAGTAGACACTTTCTTCTGAAAAACGAGTTTGCAAATAGGATATTCAAACTGCTACTGATATGGTTCAAACCAGTTTAGCTCGTATTTGTAAGCACTTATCAAGTAGCAATTAACCCTATCTTGTATTTATAATGTTTTACCAAAGGTAACTCAGACATCAAATGCTCTAGAGTTAAAATGTTAAATCGGTAGCAAAATTTTTAATCTCTTATATGACTTATCGCATAAAAATATTTTTTACGAAACTTAAATGAAACGTTTGATTAAATTGATATTCTTTTGGAAAATGCGTGCTTTCGTATTCGACATTTTGTTTAGGGTTAAACAATTTTTGTTTTGTGACATTTTTGCTGCCTGTGAGAAAACTAATCACCTGGTACTTGGAAACGTAGAGGTATTTATTACCGCCATTATTATACAACTTTTATATTTGGACGGTTTAAGTTTGCTTGTCCAGTGTATTGATTATTTAACAACTAGCTTCCGCCCGCGGCTTCGCGCGCTTTGTACCTGGATAAAAGTCTAAGACTGCTTTTTAGTCAAAGAACTCTATTCATTCGAAGTTTCATCGAAATCGGTTGATCCGTTGCGGCGTTATTGAACTACCAACTTCCAAACATCCTCACAAACTTTCGCCGTTATAATATTAGTAGGAAGTAGGATTAAAACTCAATATTTACTTTCTCTAACGCAATACCGTGTCGGTCACCGAGCAACAAGGCGCATCAGCCATTTTGCTATTTTTTGCATCCTCGCATGCGGTAAGTAAAAATAATAAACGGGTATAGGTAGAGGCTAACGCTCTCGCGTCGTCACTGGAAGCAATCGCGTTGAATTAGTAGCAAATGCGGCGATCGAGCGATAATTGCATGCTACGAGAAAAATCTTTCTCGAGCTATCTTATTGCTTCACAAAGAGCACAAGTTTATTGTATATTATTATTCTTAAATTCTGTGTAACTATTATAATTATATACGATATAGTATCTGTATGTGTTTATATAAATGTCACTATATATATATATATATGATTATCTTGATTTATCTATTTAATATACCTACTTTATTCTGTTTATAGTTAATAACTTTCTTCATAATTTAAGATACACCATCTTGCCCCTTCTCTAATCTTTTCAGTCCAGTCCATCCTAAGGTTGCCTGGCAGAGATCGCTCTTAGCGATAAGGCCGCCCATTGTATTTTTTCCGTGTGGTGATCAATAAAGTGTTATCTATCTATCTAATTTTACAGGCATTTATTAGCGCGAGCTATCTCGAAGTTGCAGGCAGCAGTGATCCAAATCTATTTTAAATACCCTTCCCAGAAGACCCTTAGAAGAACTTTTAAAATTGTGATACTTACTTTTTTTATTTAAGGTACCATTTTCTATGTAGGCTTGAGAAGTTCAAGCCTACATAGAAAATGGTACACTTGAGTTTGGGTAATCTCAATGAAAAATCTTTCAATTGTGTTCCCATTAAATCCTAATCGAATTTTTAAACTACATACTACTTTATGTCAATTTATGTCATTATTATACTAAATTCAAGTGTAGATCATCTATCAATATAAAATATATTCCCTGTTATTACGAAACTGGATTTAGGCGAGGTCTAACTAACCCCTAGTTTTGTGACGTGTCTTTTTATACAGTTGCTTTATGTCACAATGTCAAATGTATGAAATGGCACGTCACAAAACCAGGGTTTAGTTAGTCCTGGTCTAAACCCAGTTTCGTAATAACAGGGATTTTTGTAGAAAGGCTTTATTACCTACCATTTCATTAAAAGGCTATAAGTTCGCTTGTGGTGGAAAGTCAGTTTATCTACTCACTTATTCGATTGCCGGCCATTTTCGCGTAACCGTACTGGTCTATGGTAAGACCTTGCTCGGAGCGGGGAACTGGTCTCGATGCGTGAGCGCAACAGGTTTCATCAGGTGCCGACCTAGGGCTTTACGTAATTTGCGGAATTATAGTAATGTCACTGTCAAAATGTTCATTGCGCCCTTGTTGTGGCTTCAATAACGATTATTATACTTTAAAAAGGTTAATATTATGAGTTTATGAGATAAGCCATCTTTCCGCAGATGGTCAATGGAACAGTAGGTTATTCGTATGAAGATCTCTCTCAAAATTCATTTACACCGCCTAAAATGATAATTTTCCTGAACAATTAAAAAACAATTACATTCCTTACGCTACCTTAAGCTATTGTTTACCCTTATTTAAATAACACCGCCTCTACATAACGACCGTCAATATAATGTATAGTATTGTGAGTTTATTTGGAAATAAACTAGTTAATTTTGATTTAAGTGTGTTATAAATAATACGCCCACGCAACATGAAAACTAATATGTCAAGGTTCGTTAGAAAAATGTTTATCTTTTCAAGCGGACCATGTAATTATCTAATTCTGAAAGCAACCGCGGAAATTGACGTGTAATTTATCATTTACCGCATCCTTCAGTAATATTTACGTCGTTCATAAGGAGGGTGATTTATTTCTAAAACTGACCTATGAAAAACCGTAAATTTACGGATAAGTTTCATGCATCTGAAATGTGTTTGATCACTAGTGAGATTAGGCAATTTTCTTGTGTTCTCGTTTTTCTGATAACATCAAATTGTAAAAGTGAAAGTGAATCATAATCATTACGTATATCAAAACAATGGGAGAGTGATTCATAACACGTAAACTATACCGAGAGGAGCTTATTCGACACTCTATGGGCAATAAAGTTTATTCTCTAAAGTCATTTTTCTTTCTAAAACACTATGCAAAAATCAGCTGTTTTGTGCTGAAATCAGTTTTAAACTCAATTATTCAGCTGTTTCATCTTGTTCTTGTTCATCTTGTAGCAAGGTAGACATCTTGATGTGAACTTCTAGTACTTCGTTGATGTGATTTTTGCATAAACATGAGTTTTTTCACTGCAAAATGTCGAATTTACTAAAGTCGTTTTGGGAGGAGGTAGGTCACAGCGAGAATTTCTCGCTCTAAATTGGAGTAGCCCACCAGGGGAGGTACAGAACATCGCAGCCAAATAACATTATTTGTTTCAAATAGTGTTGTGTTCCTGCGGTGATTAAGGTCGCCAGAGCTCTTTAAGGGTTCGGCAGGCTCCAAGTATTGCTGATGTCAATAGGCGACGGTAGCCACTTACCATCAGGAGGGCCGTAAGCCTGTTTGCCTCCGTATAACATAAAAAAAGTCGTAGAACATACTTTGCCCATTGGGTGTAGAATAAGACCTTTCGGGACAATAAAATAACTCCGATGTAGAAGCTTAAAATGGAATATTCTCTAAAATCGACAAAAAGCCTTTGATTGGACAACACGCAGATAAGCTCAAACAGACGGTAAACACTCAAAATTCCATCACATATCGATATAACGCAAATGTAACGATAGCACTGTTTAAACAGAAAGCTACGACAAAAACGTCTGTTTGTGGAATTTGTTAAGGAAATAGCAACAGCCCTTTAACGTGACATGGGGGCCTAACATGACGTCTTCATGGCCATTCAAATGCGAGCGAGTCAGCACTATTTCACACGAACTTGAACCATACATCTTTGTAGCTGTCAACTTACGCCATCGCCGAAACAAAATGCATGTGCAATGCCTTTGAAGTTGAACTTTCAATTATGAAAGTCGCAACTAACCTTCGTCGATCAGCTAATTAACTTCCTTTTTGTAATTTAAAAATGAAACTTAGGTTAATGCCTTCCCAATGTACAACTTCCACAGCATTGGTTATCAATTACGAGCATGCACCATAACTCCCAGACCCGGAACAAAATATTATTTAGCCACGGCACCTCTTGCATCTCAGCCTGGCAATCGCCTGCCACGCCACTGGGTGAAAATAAATCTAGATTTCGAACGTTATGATTTCCAATAAAAATCATAAACATTTAAGTGTAGTTATGGTGGTAACCGCGCGACCGCGACCCAGAACACGTGGCAGATTCCTAAAAACCTGGATTCGCAGCAAACCCGAGTTTTCAGCTGCATCACTCGAGGCCGGTGAAGTGGCTAGTTAACTAATTTTACTTCTTATGATCACCAATGAAATCGAAATCTTTTTGTACCGTCGCGTCGCAACGCGTATACTTTTTGCTTTGTAGATAAAGTTTGGGTGACTTATAACACTTCTTCTTTCTACCCTTGTTCCACATTATATGCGGATGGCAGAACATGTTTTCTTCTTCCACTCTCTGCTGGTAGACGTCATCTTTGCACTCATTGTTAAATAGTTCATTTTCAACTAAAGAGGAAAATCTTTTAAAACACAGCATTTTGTAAGTTGAACAACTTTTTAAAGCGGATTAATATAATCGTTATATAGACAAACATTTATCAATATCATTGATCAGTAACATCAGGGGTCGACGCAAAGCTAACTTACTTTTTTTACTTCGTAGAGAACAAACATTTTATATGTTTTATTATGGACCCTTTTAAAGGTGACCAAACACCATATCCACGTAATGTATGACCAGCTGTAAAGTTTCTTATCAATAGGATATCTGTAGGTATATTTGACACAAAAAGTTTGGTGTGGGTGTCAAGCATCAGCTTTTAACTCCAAAACATTGTGAGGATGTTTGGATGTTTAGGTTCAAACACGCCGTAACGGCTCCACCGATTTCCATGAAACTTGGCATAGGTAGAGTTATTGACCTGGAAGAGTACCTATATAGGGTACTTGTTATACATTTTTTGTTAGCTAATTTTTTAATAATATTTGTAAACATTTGTCCCGCAGCGGTAATCGAATCGCAAATGAGCGATATCAGCAGGTATGTATTCAGGGTGGCGATTGCAATAAATAACCCTAGACCTTAGCCGAGTGCGCGACCTAGGCGGCTAAAGATCAGCAATGGGCATTGGGCCTCATTGACGGCCGACAACATTTCTTCACATATTATTTAAATAACTGCTCAGGATATTTTATTTCATCATATTCGTAAGAAATTATGATATTTTAGCCTTATGACTGAGCATAGGCTTCCTCCGTAGATTTCCAGGTTGACTGAAGTTGTGCGGCTTGTACCCTACGGCTCCCTTTTTTTGGTCGATTTTTACACCTAGTGTGGGTGGGTATATTTTGTTTCTTAACTTTGTTTTTTTTTTTAAATTAAATTAACAACTCAATAAGGAGGTACTAACTGCGCTGCATAAAAAGGGGCCAACTCTGGTAACTGAGTTTGAGTTTTAAGGCCGTCAGAAGGCCGCCGTTGTGGCTTGACGAGTTTTATAGCAGGAAAACACATTTTAACGTGCCTTCCTAAACATGGATGCGTTCGGTTGTTAATGCCGCAAGCGGTCACCCATCCATTTGGTGACCGCGCTGGTGGTTGCTTTACTTACTAGGCGGGAAGCCAGTAGTTGTACAATAAGTACCTACCAAAGATTACTCACCCTGATCGGGTTTGAAAAAATAATCAATGTCAAACAAAATCTTTTTCATAAACTACGATTCTATTGCGGGAAATTTACATTACAAGCATGTGCTTCCTGCAATAACGTCGCTTTTGTCATAAAAGTGTAACAGTGCCTATCATAATATCCGTTCGCCTGTAGTTTTCTAAAGGTTAACAATTTTTAAACGTTTATAAATACGGCGACTGATAGGTATTGTGTGCGTTAGTCTGAATGAGTCTGAGTCCACCGAGAAATTCCATCCAGTATGGTTTGTGATTCACACTCTTTCAACTACTTAGTGCTTAGGCCAAATAAAGGTCCCGGTAGGGTTAGGTATAGATTGAAAATCAAAAATCTGTTGTTAGGGCGTGGCTTATACCGTAATTTGGCGGTGGCGATTTCGCGTCACTCAGTCAGAAAACTTATAACGGTACTTCAGTGAATACCTACGCAGCATTGCGTTGCTAATGATACCGTATCCACAATACATGCAGTTACATTGAATGTATAATTTTCATTCAACCTCAAACCAACCGAGTTTCCTAGCAGCCGCTCGCTCATTCAATAGGTGCGCTAGTACGTCCGCGATTTCTAACGTTTGCGGTTTTCTTCACCTACATTATTATGAGGGTTGCCAGTTAATTGCATTAACATTAAAAATAAGCTATTTCTATGTATAATAGGTATAGCTTTACTTACACTGACTTTCAAACTGATCAATACTTATTTAACTTTCTATAACCATAATTGGTAAGGTTTAATAGTAAGTGTTCTATTTCTAAGTTGATACGGAACACTAATGGTTATGGCATGGCAACCCTACTGCGTAAAGGCCGGTTACACAACGGATGGTTAGCGCGGTTTACTACCCGATTATTACGGCCCAATTGTCGTGTGTTGTAAGCCTTACACGTGTGCTCTACGGCCAAAGCACTGATCAACCGATGTGCAAATAATTATAGTTTAATGGGCATTCATTCTGTAAGACAATGATATTGAATAGACATATAATTTTGCCCATTTGTAGCTTCTAATAATAAAACTGTTGTAGAAAGTTGCCATTGTCATTTCTTGTCCGCATTAGGTAAGAATTATATCACAGACATTTATGATGTACCTACAGTGGCGGATTTACCAGCACTAGCAGGCTAGGGTGGCAGATTTTAGGGGCGGCAAATTCAGAGACCTATATTTTAACCGTCTTTCTGATATTGTTAAAAAGACGGTTTTCTGGTGTCTTGCAGAAGTAAACTTTCCCAAAACCTTTCCCTCTTCCCTTTCATTGTACATTCAACGGTACCGCAAACTTCCATGTACCTATTCTATGGTAAAACAATTTGACACCCTATAGGTAATAATGTACTTGGGATATGTGTAAATCCACCACTTATGATGTGGTCATCCTTAAAATTGGCCTTAACATAGGCAATTTCGCATTAACTAGATAGGATAATAAATTTGATTGAAACATTTATATCCTAAAGTAAAATGAAACAGAAAGTTGAGCAAGGGTCAATGGTCTAATAAGGGGAGTTTTTTGAAGCGTAATTTCATCGGAAATTCGTAAAATTTATCTCTACTGGGATCAGTGAATACTCGTTTCTGAAATTAGGCATTTTTACGAAGCTTCCCAATTTTCTTTTAGTGTCTATTTAATGCCAATATCACTTTGTAAAGGTCATCGTTCTTGTAACGTCGGAGTCGGATAGGAAAATCCGCTATTTAGCGCGAGTAAAAAAATATTTAAAGACTATACTATACTAGACTATACTAATAAAATTAAAGAAAACAATACTTCAATATTCTTGGCACTTTAAATTACTGGCTCACGATATGCTGCTTTTGGCTTTATAATCTAACTAGCTTCCGTTTGCGACTTCGCCCGGGTAAAATTTAGCCTCTATGTTATTCCAGGCTTTTTACTACATACATGTCAAATATAATGACAATCCGTGCAGTGTTTGCGGCGTTATGAATAACACAACAAACATATGCACATCCTCACGCCCTCAAGTCAGGCTCTCCTCAGTTTCTCACGTCCTCATGGCCCATCCTTATATCCTCACATCTTTACAAACTATCGCATTTATAATATTAGTGGTAAGTTCAAACGAAACCTTAAGTAGGTATATATACTGACTTAACAAGGATCTGTTATCAAATTCGTGATTGATCTTCGATCCATAAATGCAAAACAATATAAATTAACATCCAATCAAATCACGAAAAACAATTGACGTTCGTCAAGATATTTTCACAGCACGCCTTGAACCTATCGATAGCCATTATTATATTCATCGAACATACGAAACTCGCATAAAGGAAAGGTTGAGGCGGCCTCGAGCGCAGCCTGGTGAGGTCACATGTCTATGCCTCGAATGGGCGAGAGATGACAGCCAAGATAAGCTCATAGATGCCTGTCAATCTGACAGAAATGGCTGACGCGTATGCATCCGACAATGCAAGCCCTTGAAGCTGATGGTTTCCATGTTATTGTATTGAAAATTGAGGTTGCTATTTTATCTGAACCTTCATACCTTGAATAATCTGATAATGTGAGGCAATGTCAGACATGCAAACGATAATAAACTGTAAGTCCTAAAACTAAGGCAAACTTTAAAAACAAAAGCTCTGGCATCGTCAATAGACAGGAATGCTTTGTCAAAGAACATCACATTGTTCCTGATATGATTCACTGCTGATTCAAGCAAACCTGCCGAATTCTATTCAATTCAAGACAACGCAGCATACTTTTTGTCATCACAGTCCCATCAACAATGTGTCAGTCAAAACTGCCGCGCATTACCGAACATAGCGCTACCTTGCGCGCGCGCAGCTCTTTTATTAATTATAGTGTCCAATTCAGTGGAGGATATGACGCCATGGTGTCGGCGATCGCGCGTGATCCACCTGCAAATCGATCCTGCCACGCAAGTGGTATGCATCCTTGAATCGTTCGCGCCACAATCGTACTATCATTTTGTGGTCGCGCGTGCCATCAAATCGAAATCATCGCCATCTAAATAAAACTACTTATTATGTGGACCAATGTAAAATATCCTAGTTTATTTTAACTCGATTTACGGTAATTGATGAATATCAATTTGTTTGCTACTACGTAACAATCAACCCCAGAACAGCCAAACCTACAATTCTTCTTTCTTTCTATCAACAACCCCCATTATGTCATGAAATCCAAAACCGTAAACAGAGCCGTAAACGAAACAAGCGGTTTCATAACTATGTTTAACAACATGTTCCGTTATAGTTTATGGCATCACATCGAGGTATCATATTACAAGTCAATGAGAGACTCCTTCAAAGATTTGGCGAATGTTTTAGGTTTTGCAAAACGGATGTGTCCAAAACAGCAGTTTTACTAGAATAGTTAAGTAAATGCAGTTGAATAATTCAATTAAAAAAGTACAATTTTACCGAAATAAGGATCATTTAATTTAAAAGTCCATGAACCCCAGCCTTTTAAACTCATCAGGTACCTAATAGGTAGGTAAATCAGGACTGACTAATGGTCTTGGCAGATCAAACTATTTCCACCAGGAATTGCAAATACGAGTACATTCGAGATCCGAGAGAGAGTAAATCTTTTCAAGCAGATATCAGACAGTGCAGTAAAGAAGCGTGTATCGAACTTTGTTGGATGGCTATATACCAACTAAGACGTCTGAAGTAGTCCCTATATTGAAGTTGCCTATTCGAAAATGCATATCAAGTTTCCGCTTCTTGAAATTGCTCAATAATAAACTATAGACTATTTTAAACAAATCTGCTATGATTGTTTCATAGTAACATAATTTGTTATCATAGTGCAGAAAGTTGAACTGCTGTCAGTTGTGGTCTATGATTCATATAACAATAGATAGATGTAAATGTAATTCACCACTAGTGGTGTGGTGTACGTGGATTTCCACACGGTGGCTGTACGAATTTTAAATTCTTTCGCAATGGCTCGGGCGCCCTCGTAAACAAAACGTCCGTCAGACCGCCACATCACTTACAATCTTACATTTTATTACAACTCCTTGGCATACGACAGCGGTTTCTTAACGCCCAACTATTCCAGGGATTTCGAAAATATCATAGTTTACGCGAGTTATGCGAGTGCCATTGACCCATTCTCGCTTTGATATCACAAATTAAATAATTGATTTAAGCGTTCATTGGACGGGGCGCTTCATGTCTAATGGAGCGAGGACACCCATAAATTCATACGCTTTTGATTTTGTTTGTAGATTCTTGATTGCTCTCGCGCATGCTTCAAGTTTTACGTTACCCGAGAGATCGACACATAAAATATTATGTTTATAGACTATCAATGCATTAAAGAGAAAATCTATCAGCTAACAGCTTTTCTATGCATTCATATCTATCAAAACTAGTTTCAATACCTATTCTGTGAACCATGGTATCTTAGTTTTATTTTCCATGGATACCACCGCTAGTGCGTATCTATCTTTTATCTTTGCGTGAATCTGTCGAGTCACTCAAACGCCGACATATCTGACCATCAGTGCTCTACCCCTACATTGTAGATACGAGCGTCCATCTGTCTGCCAGTTCTGAGATCGGAGTATGTGTGCTGGATTCCAAGAACGAATACCGTACTCCTCAAGATGGGTCGGTAGCTCATTAAAAACTATTAGACATGTTTATAAACCGTTTAAATTGTGATGTGACTTGTTTTTGTGATTTTGCAGTATGAGCTTATTGACAAGGGAGAACTATATAAATTCGTAAATGACAACTCACTTTTTTTGTAGATAGTAGTATCTACAAAAAAAGTTTGTATCTACAAACAGTGTATTCGTGTATGTGAGTCTGTCACCATCATCATCATTTCAGCCGTTCGACGTCCACTGCTGAACATGGCCTCCCCCACAGACAGCAAATTCCTTATCATGTGGGGGGGATTTGCCCATACTCACCACCCTGGGCATGCGGGTTGGCGAGCGCAGTTAGAGCTATCGTTTTTAAAATAAGGGACGCTGCTGCCCATCCCCTAACTTTTTTCCCTTAGTCGCCTGTGAGTGTGTGTGTGTATATTTCGTACCTCACTGTTGGAACATGTTAATTGATTTCGGGCGCATTTCGATGGATATACCTCTGATAACATAGACTGCATGTCTGTTTATTTTAGACTACCTTAATCTATTTTGCAATGTAATGAGAATTGATCGAATTCTCATTTCCTATACCCATGTCCGTTATCAAACCGATCTCGCGTGCCGCTAATTACTTATAGGTAGGCCTACATACTTATACACCATTAAGCTCACGCAAATAACTACATAATATACAATTATGTCTTAACGGTTGAGTACGTGGGTAAATAAGGTGGTAATAGGATGAAGAAACTTCAACTACTCAGCACCACCCCTGTCAACCTTCAAATTTAAGTTGAAATAAACAGTTCTATGTAAACACAAACTAGTATGTATCGAGTATGTATCTATCTATACCCTATATCTTTCAACAATTCCAAAGATATTATATTTCATTTTTTTGACGCCATCCCCGATTTATTTCTGTTGGATAACATTATAATTATTCTAGATCTTTGTATCGTCTCTGTTCATTGATTTATGTAAGGACTGCAATTTTAAGCTTACAGAGAAACTCTTGATCAAAAACAACATGCATTGCACAAGTGGTCAAATAAGGCAAAGCGCGTACGCCACATGGCGGCGCGGGCGCAGACCGAGTGTCTGCTTCGGCGAAACGTGAGCAAGCTTATGTTTGTAATTATTTGCAGATATTCGCGAACTTTAACGAGTCTCTATTAAATCGTTACAACAACATTTTTAGTTTGCTTTTCAAGCAACAGCTGAGCGCCAAGTTTCAATCAATGGTCCACAATAATTTTCCATGACAAGTTTGCTATGCTGTGAAATAATTGTAAACCATAAATAATTTTAAAAATAAAATAATATTATTGGAATCAAATGACATGTTTGCGGTTATAAGAAAGATTGAATTTATTGTACCTGAGGGAGCTCTGTCCCCCGCACTAGGTATATTGAGCCTGTATAGCAGGGTCAAAGCGACTCGGTTCGGACTCTTTACCATAGATGATTCAAATAAATTCTTAAAATATAAGTAGGTATGTATCTTGTTTAAATAAAAAGATAAAATAAAAAATAAAAATAAAAAAAACTGATCCCAAACTAGGCATAGCCTGTACTGTGGGTACCAGCGACTTATATATGTATATAATAGATATATATTAAACACCCAGACACAGAACAAACATCTGTGTTAGTCACAAATGTTTGTCCTGTGCGGGAATCAAAGTTTATTTACCTATTCTCTATAACGGAAAATAATCGCAATTACGCATCTCGCTGCGCTGTTTACTGTCAATCGTTGATCTCACAATCGCTGTCTATGCGCACACGCACATTGCAATGGGCAAACGCGCCCGCCGCGCTGCCGGGGTCAACGTTCTCTCATACCTAGCATCGACTTGGAAATATTAGGTACGTAGATTTATCTAGTATGTACCTAATGATTTCTTTAGAAACTATTAGGTAAGTATCAATCAAAACTTGAACCATACTATTTTAAAGATACGAAAGAGACACCTTATCTTTTATAGTATTTCTATTTATTGTTTTCTTTTTTTTCTCCCACTTTTAGATACCTACGTGGGTACTTGTGCGTACGTAGGTATATATAACTATATAACTATGTAAACTATTTAAGTAGGTAAGCTATTTCTAAGTTTAGTTTAATTGTCACGCCTCACCATCTTTTTTGCACGCCCAGGATGACTGGTAGAAAATGCTTTAGCATTAAGTCCTCCTTACACTAAGTTTAAGTGTGAAAGTATAAATAAAATAAATAAAAGTATTCTTCATAAGAAGCGTTTTATTAGAATTATTTCTTATTCTAATTCTATTTATAGTTTGAGTCTGGTCTTGTGCGTTGCGTAGTTATGTGTGGTCTGTCGTATCAAACGGTATCGTATTATCATCTATTTCGAGTGCTTCGGGCGTCAATTGTATTCGAGACCTAAACTAACGTCAGTAAAACTATTTCTGCTGCCAGACTTGGCTAGATTTTCTTCTTCACGCATTACGGTCGGATTGCATACGATAGGTAGATACCTGAGTTTTAAACGTTCACGCCTACTGCGCTTCCAGACCTTTCCGCATCAATGAAGACGCTGAATAAGACGAGTGGGTAGACGGACATTTGCCAATTGCTGACTTTCTATCGGTAATTGCATACTGTGTTGTAGTCCAGGGCGTTCCGTGATTCATCCAGATTACCTGCGCCGATTATGTAGGTAGGTAACTCTACTGACATTGAAAATTCATGTGAGTTCATTGTGATCGAGTATATGATGCAAATTCACCGTTCAATTGAATGACACAAATTATCGAGATCTTGTGTGGAGCCGATCTCTATTCCGAGTCTTGCGTCACACCATTGTTATTCCGTTCCACTAATGTAAAATCGATTATTCTTTAATTCACCTTTGTTATGTCTACCGGTAAATAAACGCTTTTGGAACTCATCTAAAACATTCAAGATTTCGTGAAAATAAACTCCGCAAGTTCGTGTGCAGATTTCAAACAACAGGAAAGTGAATCTGCGAATTCCTAAGAAAAATATTTCACTTACCTGTGTATTTTCCTAGTGTACAAAATTAATAAACAGTTCGTTCTTAGTAGTTAATCAGAATCAGTCCATTGATCAATCGTTCGTGAACGTACACTTCACTGATAATAAAAAGAAGTGTCGTAAAGACACTATTGAACATCGTTTGTTAATACTGTACTGACACGACAGTAAACATTCCCGACATGCCCTACTAATCATATTATTAGACAATGGTCATGCGCAGCCCAGGCGGTTATAATGAAGTCATCAAGAGACATGCTTTCCGCGCGATCTGCCGCCGACGATGCGTGCTCTTGCTGGACCAATGCATTTCCAGGTCGGGATAGTACTCGCATCTAGAAATTATGCAGCTTAATTTTCTAAAAGCTAATAAACAACATTATTTGTTTCAAAAAGTGTTGTGTTCCTGCGGTGAGTAAGGTTGCCAGAGATAGGGGGGGTGGGTTCGGCAGGCAACGCATTAGCAATGCTCCAGGTGTTGCTGATGTCAATAGGCGACGGTAACCACATGCCATCAGGAGGGCCGTAAGCCTGTTTGCCTCCGTATAACATAAAAAACCGCTCTACAATGAAAACTTGAGAAACGTGAAGTAATAGTATTTTTTAAACTTTCGCGATAAACAAACGTTTGTTTTCAATAAGTAACGTCATTCTTGAAACGTGTAAAGGTAGAAAATTGCAAACATCATCGTACTTAAACTGAATTACACAATGTAAACAACAAAACAACTGTAGTATGATCGTATCGTAGGTCACCCAATTTTGTAAACAGAGAATCGAAAATATCTACCTACTAACGGTTACGTCGGTTATTTAAAATAAGTTTATATGTGTTAATTGCCGCTTTGATATTTTCCGCTATCGCATTGTTCGACTGAACTTTCAACTACTCTTTCAACTAACTAACACATTTTTTTTCTGTGAATTGATCAAAATTGTACAAAAACGTGAACAACAATTATCAATAATCAAAGCAAAATACTTACAAATAGATTAATACAATAAGTAACTAACACTTCTTCACACTTCACTTTATACTTATTCACACGTCGTCGCCTAATACGTGTGCTATAATTAAATAATTAATTAATAGGTATTTTTGATATTTTAGGTTAAGGTATATATTTCTATGGGTCCTAGAATTTAGTTTTTTAACGTCTGTACTATTCTTAAGTTAACTGAAATAAAATTTATATTATATATTATTATTTTACATGCATAAACATTTTAACACATCACGTGAACTATTGATCGGAAACTTAAAAACATATAAACCGGAAATAACAATTTAATTTGATCTGGTACAAATTAAATTGTTATTTCCGTGTTTTTCAAAACTTTTCTGTAATAGAGTGTCAAAGATAAGCTTTTACTACGAAATAATAGTATCTAGGTACATGTGTACCTACTATGCTTTTGGATTTGTGCACTAGATTCATTCATTGTTGAATATTTCGACATAAATCATATATTACTACGATTAGGGTTGCCAAAAACCAATTCATATTTATCTCATTCAAATACCTCGGTTCACGTAATCTGCTCTACTTTCCAACAATAACGATATAAATAGAATAAAATAGGTTATAAAACTTATAAAACACGGGTGTATGGACAAACTGACCCAAATGCGGGTATGACGTCGGTACCTGACGTAATTGAACTCAACGCAGATCTGCATGGGTTCGGGATGAGCTCATTCGATGTTTGGGTTGATCTAGTTTCGTAAATTACACCTTGATCACACTATTTCACGATAGTGTTTGTAATCAAAACTCTGAACAGTTTACATCATCAAATGAATAAGTAGGTACCCAAATAAATCTGGTATCAAGAGATCAACAGTTTTATGTTGCAATAAATTCCAGTTAATGTTAAAAAGGAAATATTGAACGATTAAATAATTTGGGTCTGAGCATCAAGCTTGGGGAAGAATCAGGTCCATCCACGTACTGACCAGTTAACAAGCTAATCGCCGGATACGCATTAGGCACGCCCGTTATTATGAAAATCACAGGATGTCAAGTGGAAAGCTGAAATGGGCAACGTATTTGTTGCCTACGAAAGCGGTATAAATCACAAAGATTTCACACGCTATTTTGCAATAAACACTGCATCTGATATAATGTTACCTCAGGTTTAGATGACTCATCATGTTAAACGGGATCAATAATAAACAATGAATCAACTCTTGCTTCTCTTACTCTATAGGTACCTAATATTGCGGTAATTTAAGTGTCTAGCGTCTGTCTCGAATTGTTGCCATTTTTAAGCTTACATAATGCGAAATATATTGCCAAATGTTTATCTGCGTCAATAACTAACACGAAATAGCTCTCTTAAAAGTCAAGCATACCTACTACCGTCTACCACTCAAGATTACGCAAGGTTGACTCATTACCAAACTGAGGCTTTACTTGTAGGTTATTTCTTTGAACCGTCTACTGTTGAGTCACCGGAGCTTAGCTTTCTTTGTTTATTCGCCTTTTAGTAACGATGGGTAGGTTAGACGTCATTACGTCTAACCTACCCATCGTTACTAAAAGGTATCGTTATCGTTTAGGTACAATCAGTGTAAAGTTAGCATAAACTATTAGAAAGATAGCTGTGTTATGTAAAATCGAAGCCCAAATACTACGGAAAGCAGTAACTCGAATGGTGTTTACAGAAAGCGTACCTACTGTTCATCTATTTATGTAAGATGGATCAATTCGATTCGCAGCTCAAATTCGCCGTTGTTCATTCAGTAGTCTGCCACGGGTTGCTCCTATCAGAAATACTGACATTACAAGCTAATGTTCTTTTCTATTGCGTCTTTGATTTGATTGATAGCCTATTTGCTTAACCAAAATTGATTATGACTGGGTCATTACATTGTAGGCTTCATAAAATAAAAATCATATCCATAAACAAATCGTTATGCAAGCCTTGATCCATAACCGGTCACAGTTATTTACCTGATTGAAATTCGACGTGTTTTGTTTTTATTTTGAGGAAAGCGCGAAAAACTTGACTCTCACGAGGTCAATGACAAGTTGACGGAACGATTGTCGCTCAATGCAACAAAAAAACGGCTGTGTGAATAACACGTTGACTGAAATACGGTATCCCGCCAGACAGTTTCTTGGAAAAAATTGGCAGGAGGTGGTCTTGGATTTATTCACGAGGAAATTGAGATTATCAACGTTGACAACCCTGAGTGTTGAGCGAAGGAAAGTAAGACAAATCGCGATTAGCACGCGGTGCGTCCGATGATCGGATGGAGTTAGTGACGCGGTCGATCACGACTGCGAGACACGACTGCAAGTAAATTATAAATCACTTTGCGAGCTTGGAGTCAACCCGGATCTAGGAACTGGGAGATAAACGTTGTGGGAAGTGCAGGAAACCATAGAAACTGTTCACTTGTCAACACTTACGTAGATGCTCTTGTCTCTACACGTGTAGAGCTAAATTCACTTCTACCTTTTGTGAAGTTGTGACTTTTATTTATAAGTATGTTTGCCTCATGTTTACACGTTTATATATGAGCGGCTATGTCTGGCATACCCAAATAATGAATTGAACTTATAATCTCTGTCAGCAGATGCATCTTTATTGGTTGCCTTGGCTACTAACTACAATCAAGAGCCATCCAAGACAGACAATGTTTATTTCTCATAATTGTAAAAAAAAAATAGGCTCACGACTTTTATCCCCAAGAATGGTAGATATCCTCTCATATCTCCAGGCGATCAGATCAGTGAAGATGTAACACAGAGGGGTTACACAGAGGCATGTCTGAACATTTGGCACATGCCCACATTTTACAGTAGTGCAAATTCCATACGTGACAGGTTGCAAGCCCTTCGACGCTTCTAAGAATACTTACTGGCTTCCTCACAATGTTTTCTAGGCCAACATGGCTTGTTCTTATTTGTTGTTTTCCATAAAGTCTAAAAGTAAAAGTGTGTGCACTATAGTATCGGACGGTTGCTTAGGAAAAAACCATTAATTTTCGAACCGTGTAAACGACAATTTGGCAGACGCCTCTGAGTCTGCGCGGGAGCACTTTCTTTTCTCTGCGCAGACGCGACTCAGAGCCATAGTCCTTCAGACGTGCGCGAGCGCCGCCCGGACGCTGCATGCTTCCGCAAATTCATTATTCACATCTCGTGTTTTATTCATTGAATCGATTCGATCTCGGGAGATTGATGGATTTATATTCACTCTCAAATCGGAATACTCAAAATCGATCCGTGTCACTCATCGCGGTGATCATTCGGAAGTTCGAGAGCGATGGAAGGGCCAATGCCCTCGTGAATTTACGTGTATTTACTGGAACGATAAATACAGTGAATTTCTGTATTGTATAGAGTGATTTGAGTGCATTGTGCGCGAAGTGCCAGTGCCAACATGTGACAATGACCATCACGCAGTATCACCTGTGACTGTGACGCTTATGGATTTAAGCCAAAACATGACTCTGTGGTACACCAATATATTGGTGAGCTTTTACGATCGCTACTGTTTTCTCGATATATATAGTTTATTTTCTCTTAACCATTGTTTTAATCCATCATGCATGTCAACACATCACATTTGTTTTGATTCGCATCTCCCGCCCTATATTTTGCAATTTTGATCGGTAGCATCATCATCATCATTTCAGCCGTATGACGTCCACTGCTGAGCTTAGGCCTCCCCACAGATTTCTAAAGCGACTTACTATCATGTAGTACCACGCTGGACACGCGGGTTGGCGCAGTTAGAGCTATCGTTGTTAAAATACACGCTGCTGCCCATCCCCTAGCTTCTTTTCCTTAGTCGTCTCTTACGACATCCCCGGGTATCCCGAAGATATAGAGGCTCTGTGCCTCAGCCGGGCTACCACGGCTCTGGATACACTGGTACAGTACGTACCTTAACTAAACGCACCCTTCCGAGAGAAATCGTTAATCATTATATCTCTTCTGTTCTGTCCTATGTGGGGCAATGTCAGAAAGTCTTAATCATAAAAACTTAATTTCTCTCCAGCAATGCGCGTCGCATCGCACGCCTCACAATTATTTTTATTGGGAGTTTAGGCAATTGACCTACAAGTAATATGTTATTACTCGCCATCGATAGAAGTGCCGCCGGTGCTTTTTAATTTCGAATTTCTTTACTTTCTACACAATCGCCAGTCGCCGCCACCGGTAGTCTAATCAATGGATCCTCATTACAAGAACTGCTAATTGCGTAGGCGTGCACCGTTTAAAGGCACATTGTGTGAGCGATGCGATGTTACGTCACTGTGCCAATTCTGACGAGACGCTGACCCTCTAATTACATTTGATGTGAATAGGTTACGATCGCGTAATGTTGTCGTCGGACAGACGGTCTTTTCGGTATTACACACACGGAAACCGGCATGTGGGTCGAGTACAGTAATTGTCGATTCTTATCGATGCAATTTTGAGCCTATTGAAAGCATGACCGTTTTTTCGCTTAAATCATACTCCCTGGCTCGAGATGGTATCGCAGCAGGAACTGCCCTGTTAACCAACCTAGTTCGTGTCCATTCGTGCCATTATTTTTCTTATTATTCTAAGAAAGCTTCTTTGAAGCTAACTATCATAATGTCGTGCCGGAGCTATTTCTAAGAAACGTGATAATTTGAATCGTTTGATGAGTGACACAAAAAGTTGCGACTTCAAATACCTAATACCAAACGCTTTTAGCAGATAGTTAAGAAAACTCGTTTCATCCTTGTGATAACTTGAGAATAGTTCACGTGCAAGGAAGACGCGACCGCACTTTCGATTTTCTGCGTGTACACACCATCTCATCTCTGATTGCCCCGGGGGCTCCAGCGATCAGTTACCTACTAAAGGCCAATTTAGCAGTCAGTTAGAATCTATTCATCTGAAATGACATTGCAATACCATACGCTCTAGTTTATACTTTTGTTCATATTATTTATTTTGCAACGCTCTACATGTAGGTAGTAAACGTTTGTCAGTAATTAATGACGACAGTCACTATATTTGCAAGTCGGTTCCGCATGGATATTGTTCAAAAAACCATAAATCTTGAGACGTTAACACACGCACCACAAAATAAACAGTGGTGAACGCGCGGAAGCTAACGAGCAACGCTACAAAATCCGCATCTTCATAAAATTCTATTTTTCGCCGCGAGAACAATTAGTGGAGCTAGAAAAACCGGCAAATGAATGCGCTGTTTGGAAGATCGTAACAGTTTTTCGGTCAATTCACCGCAGACCCAGTTTTTGTCAGCGACTCTCGTTTGATTAATCTCGCAGCCATAAAGATAATGGAGACAGAAACGCGAGCATATTTTAAGTACATGTCTGATTCACGTCTATTCGCTTTAAAATAACTATAATTAGGGGTGAAAGCTGAACTTTTTATTTTTCGTGATCGGTGTCGCCGCGAGAGCACGATTTGTCGACGTCTCGTTTTAAAACATCCGTCAATGATGGATCTGTTATAGCATCACTTTGTTGTTGTTGAGTGCGATTTCATATTATCAAACACGATTTTAACAGCACTACGAGTAAATACTGTTAATGTTTTATAGTAATTGTTCATCTGATCTCTACAGAGCAATCTGAACGCCTACGCGAAGCTAAAAATTATACCTAATGGTATACACATACATACGTAAACAGTCTTCATTGCGCTGGGAACTGATTCAAGCCAAAATTTCATTGACAAAACCGAACATTCTTTCTTATTGAAGAATTGTATAAAAATCGCAGACGCTACACCAACCAATAAGAGAGCTGGATCATGTTCCTTAGATATCTCTTATTCTCTTGTTGCCGAGATCATGTTCCTTACCTCTCATTCTCTTGTCCACAGAGCCCCGGCGCCGTAAGCGGGTCCGGCACAGATGCCCAACCGGGTTCGAGAGACGCTCTGGACGTGCGCTACTCTCTGGCCGCTCTGGCTGACGACTACACCAAGCGGAAGCATGTCGTGAGGGTCACCACTGCGGCTGGCGCTGAACTATTGCTACAGGTATAACTGCATCTTCTGGAGCAGTAAAGTAAGCAGTAATTTGTATAAAGTGAAAGCTAGCCTGGATCTGCCGCCTCGGTATCAGAAGTCCCAGATCAGTTACCAAACGATAGAGGCGCAATTCACGAGCGAAGTAACTAGAGTTCTATGCTCTGCTGTAGGATGATGATGACTATTTTCAATCCAATTAAGCCTGTAGACTTATCACCTAACAGCCTCATCTTGACGAGAAGTCTCAAACTGAACCTTTGATCACTTCTTACGTGTAGGGCACACACGGCTTAAAAATGTTAACTACACAGTTCCTTAGCTCTGCATCTTCTGATGAATGGTCTTCTTCCAGGCTGAAGGCGCAGCAGACGCGCAGAGATGGCTGGCAGCACTACGGAGACATTCAGCGGAACCGCCGCCAGCGGATTCTGTTCCCAGTGCGCCGTCATCTGCACCGCCAACGCAGACGACCGGGCCGGAATGCCCATCGCCGTTGCCTCCTCAGCGAAGCAAGAAGATCGGAAGAAATAGGTCGCCTACTGGTAAGCTATCTTCAATCCTCATAATTGACGTCAAATAATAGTAAAACTCTCACTGGGGTTTGCGCCTATGAATGGGCCTCACGTGTCGAAACTCGAAGAGCTCGCCGCTCCCGAGGAAAAATGGCGCTTGACAGACAGATATAGGCGGACCACAAAGTTACTCTAACTCTCTAAAAAGTAACTCTCCCTTAAACAAAGGTGTTTGTATTTGTTTTTATAGTAATAAGGATAACAAGGATTCCATTTTATCCTTTGTGTTACGGAACATAAAAAACGGTGTGAAAATCTGGCAGTGGACTTTCGTCCAGAGATTCAAGGTCGAATCTCTTTCCAGCAGCTTTGTTTTGTAAAGACAAAGTAAGCTAAGTTGCTAAGTAAAGACTTAGCAACGTTTTCTTTCTCAGGTCCACCGACTCCAACTCTACCATCGTCGCCGAAGAACAAGACGTGGAAGGGTCGTGTGGCGAAGCAGCTAAGACGCATGCACGGTGGCACAAACACACCAGCCACGCCGGCAGTTACCGGCTGGTTGGGAGCGCCACTTGAGAGGTGCCCGTCTGAGCCGGAGTACCCTTGTGTGCCGAGAGCGGTCACTCTGCCCGCTAATGCTGTTGAGGTGAGGAGTTTACCAACTCATTAACCTTGGATGATTACCTTTTACAACTAGTGCGAAGGAATGCCATCTGCCCCCTTCTTTCCCTGCATTTCTTCAGGTCTTTATGTCAAAACAAAAAATCGGGTAATTTTCTAACACGAAAAATAAAGTACCTACTTTGTAACTAAGTAGATAATCAGTTAATCACTACTTATCTTCTTAACTAACATGGAACAGAAAATAGGATGAATGCGACCTTTTTTAAGGTCAGGTTTTTATAGTGTACGTGTGTTTGGAAGATCTAATCCAACAAGATTACAAGTAACCTTGTTCATTCCAGTCGTTCGGTCTCCGCACAGTGGGCGTATACCGAGTGCCCGGAAACGCGGCCGGTGTGGCCGCATTGGCCGCGGCCTTGGACCGAGGCGAGCCCCCGCCGGAAGGCGACGCGAGATGGGCAGATGTTCATGTCGCATCCAGTCTACTGAAGGCATATCTGCGCAGATTGCCCGATCCACTGCTCACGGCCGATTTGTATCCTGCGTTTATCGGTGAGTTCCTCTGCATTTTTCTTATCAGTTGTGGAATTTTGTTATTGATTTAGATTTTCCTCATAACTCTAACATTTTATGATTTTCGAGAATGCATCAAAACAACCTGTTTTTGTTTACGCCTTCTGATTCCCATTTATTTACTTCCAGCCGCTGACCGATCGCCAGAGAGAGCGCGGGAGTTGCGGCGTCTCGTTCGCGCGTTGCCGGAGGCTCACTACGAAACACTCAAGTACCTGATCCAGCATTTGCGGCGAGTGGTGGCACATTCCGCGTACAATAAGATGGAGGCGCGGAACTTGGCCATTGTATTTGGGCCGACGCTGGTCCGCGCGGCTAGCGACGACATGCTGGCGATGGTCAACGATATGTCCAGTCAATGCCGAATCATAGAATCTTTCCTAACACACGTGAGTACACACTATACAAGACCTTATGTGGAAGTTTTAAGTTTGAAATTACAACGGCACTGACAATTCGCACTATCAGAATCCGTTCTGCATTGTGACAGTCCAATTTCCTTCCAGTATGATTGGTATTTCGAAGAGGAGGAAGGTGACCCTCCGGTCGATCCTCCGCCATCTGCAGAAGAACTGTCTCCTGCGCCAGCGCCCTCTCGCGACCTGCTCATACATAATGTTAAGAAGATTGAAGGTAAGCATAATTTGAAATTTTGGTACATTTTGAATTCGCAAAAAGATTTCTTTGATTTATATTTTTTTCTTGGATTATATATTTTGTTCATTTTTGTTTTATGATTTATTTATTCCTATCCTATTTGACTTTACAGATTTTAACCACGTTCTTTCAGGCAAAGACGTGTCAACCCGGGACATCGTGTCCTCAATAATATCAGCTGCGAATCGTAAGATCCAGCGCAAACCTCGTTCTAAGCCCTCTGCCGATAAGAAGTGGGTAGAAGAGAAGAGAGTGGAGTCTCCTTCTGGGTCTCCTCCTAACTCACCGCTGGCGTCACCGCCGTCGCATTTAACGACCTCGCTAGCGGAGTACGATGGCTTGCCGCATAGAGTACGGCAGCATGAGGGAACCAACAAGTGAGTAGTCCAAAAGAAGGAGAATGTAGTTTTCAATACATTCTTGTATAATATTTTACTAATTTTTTTTTTTGTTTTAGAATTGATCTGGAGTCAATTTCAGCGATGAGCCGCGGCCGGCATGAAATCTCGCGGCAAACGCACACGCTAACCAACTTCTCCATCGATGGTAGGTTTGAAATCTAAGATTCTGGGTCTAAGAACGTAGAGATAATACAATAATATTATTGGGCTAAGGCGCATTGTCTAATATATTTATTTCATGATTATGTATTTTATACGTGTACGCAGTAAAGATGTCAAATTTTCCCAATAGGTGTCCAGTACTGAAGTCAGAAAGTAGACACAGCAATCCCTTTCTTTTGCCCACAATAAAGGTATAGGAATGTTTGCGTGTGCGGACGGCCTCGGCCCGTGTTAATGTGTTGTTCATCGCCTACCGCACCCGTGTGATGCAGTGTTGTCATAACACCGACGGATCAGACAACATCAGACTAACGCTTGCCGTCGGCTTCGTGCGACCATCGCATCCGCTGTACAAACGTCGCCATCGCGATCATCACTCACACCTCATCCAAGCTCAAGTCTAACACGCTTAGTCACGAACGCTCATCCATTCAGTTCTAACTTGTTATTCGATTGTTGTAGGAACCGGAGACCTAGTGTCGAGTCTGACGAGCACCTTCGATCAGAAGTTGCGCACGCTGAACTCCTCGCCGCTGGACGACGGCAGCATTCCGTACGTGGACGAGCCGGACGACGGCGACGACAAATCTGGTGCTAGTTCACCTTCCGCCGGCAGCGAGCGCGCGAGGGTATCACCCGCCGCTCGAGCGCACGAGCTCAAGGCCGCCTGGTTAGCCCGCGACCATCGCCACTCGTCTTCTTCGAGCGACGAGCCGGACGCGCGCTGGCCCGTCTCGCGGCGGACCCGCCACCGCGACGACAACGACGACTCCGAGAAGGAGAACTGCCGCGCCTCCTCCGAGCGCGACGACGACGACGAGAAGGACGTCGACACGCGCTCGCAAGCCTCCAGCTTAGAGCCGATGCCCGATAACGATAAAACCCTCGAGCGAGTGCTGTACCCGGCTTACACGCGCGCGCCGCTCGAGAACGGCAAACGCAACAGCGCGGCGCTCGAAGTTGAATCACCGACCGGTGCACCGACGGAGAACAAGGACGACGGCGCTAAGCTGAAGCGGGCGGAATCGCTGGACCGCGAGCCGGCCAGGAGCGACGCGCGCGTGCTCCGCTCCGAATCGCTGAACTGCCGAGCGGAGCGCGTTCAGCGCTCGGATTCGCTCGGCAAGGAGCGCTCTAAGCTAGAGAAGTGCGAGTGGAACGTGGTACGCAGGCGCGAGAGCGGCGCGTGGCGATCGACGAAGCTGAAGCGGAAGAACGGGATGCCGGAGAGGGGGATCAAGCGGCGGCACACGGTGGGCGGCACGAAGGACTTCGACAAGGACGGGTGGAGCGCGCGGCACACGCGCACGTCGTCACCGGACCTCACGCTGTCGGCGGCGGGCGGCGTGTGGCCGGCGCCGCTGGTGCCGCCGCCGCGCCCGCCGCTCGAGTCGCACGTCTGACCCCGCACCGCTCCCGCGGACGTTTACCGACGCCGAACTAAGTGAAGCGGTGCTTCGATTGAACTGACAGAGACGATTCCCCGTGACTAGAAGAAGTACGTAGTGGTGATAAAATGGTACTAGTTGGTCTCAGTCGCCCGAACTTTAGGTGCCTATGTTGTTGTGGTGCTGTTTTATGTTTTCTGCTGACTCGAAACGACTTTTCTGTTTTAGTTTAAACTCAACCTGAACGAATTCTATTATGATGAGTTGGCCCCACCTTTACGGAGTTGACTTATATTTTCATAACAATAACGACACTACCGGTTCGAACTTACATCTTGAGAGAGGCTATTATGATTCGATTCGATTGACTGAATAGATTAGGTCACAAATATGTGTATTTATAATTCACTACTGTATAATACTTAAAAATAATTATATAAATACTCAACTCATGTAAACATGTCAATATTTTAAATTTCAAATCATAAATATCAAAGTCTTTATCAACGCCATGATAATACAATTTTATTATTTGATCAGTGCAATACATGGTTGCTTATCGTGGACTACGAAATATTTTATTGAAATGGAAACAATATTGGTGTAAGTTGAACGAACTTAGCTCACTAAATAATGCCAAAGAAAGATGACACACTGAGAGTAAATGCATGCGCGGAGCGTATACTAGATTGAAGGGACGAATCGGGAACGGAATGCAAGGATTAGGATGTTGCAACGAAACTAGTGACCATAACACGGAATAAACTTTCCCCAATTGTACTAAGTACAATGCCGTTCCGCAAGTCTACATTATATGTTTGTAGTAGAACTCCCATCGTAGATACAAAACTACCATCTACGGAGTTTCGCTGGAACCATGGCTTAAGAGTTAAAAGATGCATAATATAGTTAAATAGTGCTACTAGCTACTAGTGTTTAGTTAGAGTAAACGTTATTGGAGTATGGTGCCAGTGGGTGCGTGCTGTCGGCACAGCTATGAATGACCACACGATAACACCACATAGTTTTAAAACCTAATTTTAAGAACATAGATACTTCGTAAACTTTCGAAATAGTAAATATAAATAGAATCTTATGAAAATGTGTACATCACCTACTTGCCTTTTGCAATAGATTTAGCTGATTTGAATTATTGCACAATTCCCAATAAATTCTTCAAATTAAAGTTACCTTATTGTCGCATTAGTAACAATCAATATGAAAGAAAAATAGAATATAAATATAATAATTACAAAAACCGTAGATAACGAATAGTATTGATTCAAATTATTAAATAGAAATGATTGAAAATGTAAATATAAAAGCTAATTTCAATATAGTATATGTAATTTTAAAATTAATCCCATTATGACTACAATAATCTAAATGTATGTGCAAAAGTCTCGCTGCTCGCTACTAACCGACACGCGGACGCGGCAAAGTAGCACTATTGCCCGGTTATACTAAAATAACGGATGTCCGTAGGTAGATTACTAGAGCAACATAGTTTAACGCTGCCATGGTACTCTACCTACGGAAATCCGTTACTTTAATACAAGGTGGTTCATAATATGTATACTATCCGGAAAAGGGCTTATCCCACACCCAATTGTCAATAAGTTTGTTGTACGATTGGAAATTAGTAATTTGCATTGAAAAGACTACAAAAATCTGCTGTTTTCAGGTTAAATCATTTCAAACTTAATTATTTACTTATTTTAGGTAACAATCTTGATGCAGCGCTTCTCGTATGTTTAATGTTTATAGTTCGGGAAAATAATACATCAAAATTTTATGAGAAATTAGAAAATTTCGCTTATTTTTTGTTGATAGAACAAGTCCCTTTGGGGATATTATACTAGTTACGAAAGACTTTGTATAGGAACCGGGTATGAATAGTAACTTGCAGTGATAATTATAACGTGATCCATCTTATTTAGTTTTGTATAAATTGTACATTACATATTTTCATGGTTAATTTATATTAAATTTGTTATGATGCTTTGTTGAATGCAATTATTTTTTATTGTTTTGTTTATCAAAGAGAAGTATTTTAGACTAAATTCAATTGTTATTTATTTGTGGAAGATGTAAAAACGTGATTGGCACATTTTTTAGAATTAATTTTCTGTAAATAATATGTTCACGGCAAAACGATATGTTAGACTTTCGTTCTTTAACTTTTTGAAATTTTTTATACCATCTTACGTTAAGACGATCTCAAGTTTGTTGAATGTTTGCAAAGCGTTCCTTTTTAAAGTTTTATTTGTAAATATTAATGTAGGTACAGTGGATTTACTAATTTTACTGAAGCATATAGAACGTAGAGTAGGGCAGCGCCAGAGAGCTCCTAACGTTAAAAGACACGCCTCGCTGAGATGACCGAGTGTCTGCTTTCAATAAATTTGTATTCAAGTAATCTATTCATGTTCTTCGTGTAATCAGCTATGAAATTCAAACACTGTTAAAGACAAATTGCTAATATGGATTAATCCACATTTAGAATGTCATTGTGTATATTTTGGAGCAATGGAAATAAAATATTGAATCAATTTATGTCGGTCATTTCATTTCATTACCGACCTTATTAGAGCTAGTGAAAAATATTTCTCCTTAACCTCCAGCTAGACTGTCGAGATTCGAGGCCGCGGAGTCTCTGAGTTCTCACTTTTCACCTAAAAGTGAAAAGTGAATAGATTTACTGGTTATTGTAAGCGCTTTTTACGTACATACAAAAAAGGTACGCCATTCACTTTTCAAGGACGAAAAGTGAAAAATGAGAACTCACTGACTTTAGACTCTGACACTGACTACGGCCTCGGAATGTTCGTGGGTTACTTTCTACCTAGTCACCGGTGAGTGGTGAAAAGTGAATAGCTTGCTGGTTGATGGGCACTTTACGTGACACCATACAAAAACTATTCCCTTTCACCATTCACCGGTGACTAGTGAGACGGCTCATTTCAATACTCGCTACACAGCAAGATAGGTAGAAGGCTCATGACCATTCGTCATGGAACTTTTTGGGCGAGGCCTATGTCCTATGAGCAGTGGACTTCTCTGTAGAAGTCCACTGCTGGATTGTATTTTTTGTAATTATAGGCTGATGATGATGATGAGAGTATTTTTGAAACAACACGTTCAATTCTTCATATTTTATTAAATAATTCATAAAACATTAAACTAATAATGTAACCCAACATCATCAAGGTACGTTTATTTGTAATTCAATCAAAAATAGAAGTCTTTGACAAGAGCTCGATAGTTGAAAGTTTCCAACATTTTCTAAACTACTAACTCTATTCAGCATATGATCTTAACTTACATTTACACACGTATTCACAAACAACACCAAGACAATTTATTCTGCCAGACGGACTGTTCTTGATAATTCGCAACCCTGTCTGGTTGCAAATTATCAAGATAATTGTATTCTTCAGAATACAGAAAAAAAAAGACAGAAATGACGTACGATGAAATTTGTACGAGCTAATGTGTCGCTAAAAAGGATTGCGCATCCCCCGTGCGCAGCATTTTAATGTTGCAAGTTGGGAAACGGTGTACCAATTTTAGGGTAATTTTTGTATGTTGGGTACCCAATTACTTAAACGGATTTCTACACTTTAGGTCGCCAAACAATTGTTGTGCATAGCAAACGTGTGGTACATGCAGCGCAATTAGTTTCAACCGCAGTGCACTGCGTCCGTCCCATATTATAATTTCCAATAATTCTACTCAGATTATTCTAGACTTCGTCGTAAAAAACAGGCGTAGCTTCACCTAGATTATCAAATCTTACAAAGTGATTCTTGTAAAAAAAAACCTTAGCTAGACAATTTAAAGACAGTTGCAAACACAACCAAATCTCTGGTCGCGTCGTTTGTATGATTTTAGTCCATTGCCCTCTTCTTATTTCATCAGTGGGGAACCGAAAGTGTAGTTGGAAATAAAATTTCAAACTACAATTTACCCACAAATATAACAAAAATAAATGGGTGAAAATTGTGGTTATGTTTGCAACACATTTTTTTCAATGTATGAATTTTAGCAATTATTCATTATTTAGTGATTACAAACTCTAAATGTGCTCATTACATGTGAAATGTGATCTCATCTATTTTTTTAACACGCCCAGTCGAATTTTTGCTGGTAGGAACAGCACATGATGGCATATTTCAATTTTTTTTGTGACTCCGTACGATTCGACGTCCACAGACCAACTGACAAAAACTACTCTTCATGGGATTAGTTTTAGTGGTGACAAGTTTCACGCGTGCTGTGCTTTCTGTCTTTTTTCTGTATTCTGAGTTGTATTCATCGATATTTATGCATAAATACAAGGCGATTCATAATATGTATACCATCCCGAAAGGGGGAAAGTTTGTTCTGCAACTTTTAAAAATTCGTCTTTTTCATTTAAAGAAACCCCAATGCAAAAATCAGCTGTTTTTAGCGGTGAAGTTTAAACTCAATTATAACTGACACATCCGAGCTTATACAGGTTCTTTAATTTCCATAAGTATCTATAAAAGTATTGTTTGTGAATATGGGTTTTGAAAATGAAAGCCTTAAATCTACTCAGTACTCTGAATCACACACTTTGAACTTTTCAGTCGCAGCAATACAAACTCTAAGCATTATACATTGCAATTCGTTCTAAGCCATTCTAGATAGCGAAACACTGATAACATTGAACCTCATCACCGAAGTAATAAGGGCTATATTAAAACTGCGAACACAAACACTCTTTAAAAAGTAAATAAAAATAAAAGCTACCATTTGCTCTTGGAATCCATTTAAAATGAAAATGAAGTTTCATAGATTAGAAATAAGTCAGAAAATCGAAATGGGGTACAATATACAGGAATATACAGGCTGAAATTGAATATAGTCGATAAACTTGCAGTGAAAGATACTGTTAATACGAACAACTTTTATTGGGACCAACTTCAACAACGCGAAACAAGAAACGGCTATTCGATCGAAAAGTTCAAAAAAAAATCCATCAAAATGCAAGATAGATATTTTATCGGGCTGTTGAAGTTGGTTCCATAATAAAAGTTGTTCGTTATGATGGTTAATTAAACGTATCAAAGTTTGTCAACTATATTTATTTTCACCCTGCCGCGGTCTCAGCCTACTACTCTGGGAAATAGGCGTAATTTTATGTATGTATAATAAAATAATAAAAGGTATATTCGAGGCAAACGTGATACACCGTACAGCCTCACTCATCATCACGTGAGATTGTGGTCCAACGTTTGCCTAATAAGTATAAAAATACCTAATAATAACATTTTCAGTTGCTCCTCGCACTTTTTATTTATTTCAGTGTGAGATACTTTTAGGAAAGTGTTGCACGAGTTATAAATAATAAATGCAATGATAAATTCAATTAATTAAATAGAAATAAATTAAAATATTTACAAGATCTTTCTCTAAAACTATCACTCACATATCCTTCAAGATCAGTTCTCAATGTAATCAAAGCGATATTGTACTATCGAAAATAGTTGATAACATAAATATTAAAAGAGATCTTTTTGAAATTTCATTTTTCTATCTACCTAATGCCCATTCGCTCGTCATACGTCCAAATATTACTAGGAAGAATTTAATAATATCAGATACTCGTACAGTACCTACAAGATTTAAGTTATGCGCCTCGGCTATTTTCGTTTTTATTATAACACCCAACAGTCGTATACCTAGTCCTGACCCCGCACTAGGATTCCAGTAGTCACAGGTGTCGTGGGTATCAGAAACTACGAGTACCATTATACCACAACACCCAGACCCGGAACAAATATTTGCAGATCATGCAAACATTCGTCCCGCAGCGTCTCAGGCGAGGCCGTCAAATTTTAGTAATTCCGCCTTTTTGAACTTGCAAGAACGAGATTCCGATATGAAAAACGAGATTTTCGAAGCGCATAACTTTATCATAGTAGTGTACAGTCCAAAAATGTTCAAAATCAATTCAATTCATTCTATAGTAATTTGTAAGCGAAACAAGTACTAAAGGCTTAGGCCGTGTTCAAACGGCGAGCGATATGCCATCTAAAATACGCTTCAAAAGAATACTTACGTCTATTAAATTAAATCAATTTTGAGTTAAACTTTTGAGCTATATCGCACGCTTTCAAATGAGAAACTCAAAATTAGAGAGTATTCTGTAGACGTAAAGATGATTTTGAAACGAATTTTGAATTAGACAGCTCACGCTGTTTTAACCCGGATTTATACCTGCTTTGTAAGAGAACGAAACCATAGTCGCTTAAACTATCGTCTAACAAATCAATATTCGCAATTATAACTATATAAGTACCACAAGTAAATAATAAATTTGGTATTTCACTTTAGCGCTTTAAGCGAAATAACGGGCCTAAACAGCGCCTTAAATCTTCTTTCTTGCACTATACAAGCCACATAAAAATATCCGTCTAATTAGTGTACTTGAAAAATTCCAAACAACCTATATTATACGTACATTATGCGTGTTTAGCACTTCACACAAATATTTGCGTTCATTGTCATCAAAAATCTACCGTATGCATTAGTTTCATAAGGTTGATCATAATTTTGGCCAAAATTCAACTATTACAAATCAGCGGGATTGAAACGGTTATTCTAGAAACGGCGAAAAGTCCATTTCAGTCGTAGTTCGACATAACGCAGAACGCGAAAAATTTAGCACTGATACATGTATATGTTCAGCACCACTAAGTTATAAATATTAAGTATGCCGGATTCCACTGATGAGTAACAATTACAAATGTTTGGCCAAATCAAGGATTTAGTATGCTGCAGCATGATTTTCTTGACACCGACGAATGGAGTCATATTAGAGAAACATATAAATTCAAATACCCACTTATTTTATAACTGTAAGTTGCTAAAAATGTGAGGATTTTTTCACGCCGCAGGATACTATGAACACCAAATAAAGCAAACATGTGTAGAAATAGGCCTAGTTTAGCAACACTTCAGCGATACCTTTTACAGCTGCGTGCGCAAAGCGTGCAGTCGCAGTAGCACTTGCGCTCGGAGGAGCCAGAGCGACGTCTAGCCCGCGCGGCGTCCGACGCGCGGCTGCGATCCTCTGTAGAACGACCAAATAATTATAGGACTTTTCAAAAGTCATCATCATCATCATCATTTCAGCCGTACGACGTCCACTGCTGAACATGGCCTCCCCCACAGGCAGAGCGAATTCCTTATCATGTGGGGGGGATTTGCCCATACTCACCACGCTGGGCATGCGGGTTGGCGAGCGCAGTTAGAGCTATCGTTGTTAAAATGTGGGACGCTGCTGCCCATCCCCTAGCTTTTTTCCCTTAGTCGCCTCTTACGACATCCGCGGATAGGTAGATATGGAGAGGCCTATTCTTTAGCCGGGGCCACCACGGCCTTTTCACTCTGGTTTCCCTTCAACACGTACAAATCTCTACAAAAGTAAGTACGTGTATTTTTCGTAAAGTAAGTTCGTAGACTTTTACCGAATAGTGTTTTCAGTATACTAAGGTAGCATGAGTCAGAGGGAGGCAAGAGTTGAGAGAGCAAGTTTACTTTTTTAAAAGACTTATTGGATGGTAACTTGTCCAATTTAGAAACATCTGAGTGGGTTTCTTGTCTAATTAAGTGTAGCGAGACATCTCCGGAACGTACGGCGCCGATCGTTCGGTTCAATACGCTCGCAGTGTTTTTCAAGTTCCCTCTAATGAGTTTTGGCTGAAATAATTGCTCGAAGGGAGGTTCGGCGCTACGCCGAACGCGACGTAATTTCGGCTGATGTGTCATTGGGAGCTTGAAAAACACGGCAGGATTGACAAACCGGAGGAGGAGGGCAGGATTGACCAACTAGAGGAGAAGGGCAGGATTGACAAACTAGAGGAGAAGGGCAGGATTGACAAACTAGAGGAGGAGGGCAGGATTGACCAACTAGAGGAGGAGGGCAGGATTGACAAACTAGAGGAGGGCAGGATTGACTATTTCATCCATCCATCTACTTACCCGGGCACGGCGCAAGTTTGTAGCGCGGACGGCGCGCGGCCGCATGTCAATCGCCGTCCTCAGTCTCGCGGTTGGCGGCCGAGGATGTAGGGGGGGCAGACACCGCGGGGGCGGGGGCGGGGGCCTGGCCACTGGGGCTCACAGTGGGGGGACTCCAAGGCTGGACCGGGGGGGTACTCGGCCGAGTGTCTTCGTTCTCCGGACTGTGACCGTCTATCGTCAGGCTATTTAGCAGCATGTCGAAGAGGGTGTCCTGAAATTAAGAGAAACTTTGTTATTTGTTTGTTAATTATTGCCGCATCATCACTTTTTTCGAATGTGTATTTTAATTCTATTGAGGATTTAGTTCTCGGAATCAGAAATTAAATCAGTCATACATGAAAGACAAAAAACACCATGCAAGCCTTATAAAGATGACTAAAAAGGTATGTGTTTGATTTGAGTATCACAATGCATATCAAATCAAAATATATATATTAAAAAAATAATTATACTGAGTGTAAGTGTAATGGTGTAGCGTGATGATATTTTGCGAATCGCAGTCTGCAGTCATAGTTTGAAATTATTATTATATATTGAGATTTATGGCGATATTTATCGAATGCGATATTATATTTATCCCTTGAGGATTGCCCTCCAGGTTAGCAAGCAAATCTCAGTGCCGATAAGGCACGCACTGATTGTAGACTTCCGTCTTGACGCACTGCGGTGTCTTCGAAGAGAACACATGACGAAGTTTCCAGGGCGGATTTCACCAGCACCTTATCCCGGGTTAGCAAAGCGCAATGATAGTGAGGGTGCGTTAGTATTACGTTGTAGTCGAGTATTGCTCCGAGGCCGACCTCGTCAGTGTCGCTGACGGACGTCATGGAGGGCCAGTAGTCGTGCAGCGGCGACGGGGACAGCGCCCCGCGCTCTGGCGTGCCGGGCGGGGTCGCCACCCCGGCCGCCCCGGCCCCGCATGACATGTAAACTGGAACAAAAAATTAACAAACGCTAAACTATTTTCTTACTTTTTTACTAATTGTCTATAGTAAAGTGAACTTGTGCTTATGGGACGAAAAAATCCTTTTTTCATTCTTTCTTCTTTCTTTCTTAAAATATCATTTTCTACCGAGACAGGGAGAGATGTCTCGATATAGGCATCGTCGTGCCTGTGACGGAAAAGTTGAGGAGTGATAGGTTGGCGTGGTATGGGCATGTCATGAGCAGGGATGACAGTTATGTAACGAGAAGAGTTTTGGGTATGAATAAATACAAGATTAGAGGAAGGCCAAAATAAGATGGATGGATAGTATGAAAGATTACATTAGTAAGAAAGAAGAGAATGAAGAGTAAGAAAGGGGATGACGGCTAACAGAAGGGATGTAGGTGCCTCCCCACATAATGTGGGACAAGGGCAGGAGAGTGGGCCCCGCGGTTAGCGCGACAGACTTTTTTATATAAGGTTCAAACTCACTTCGATTTCTCGGGTTCCCTCTAGTCCTAAGCTGCCCCGGTGAAGGCGGGGATTCGCGCGGTCCCGGGCGGGGCCTAGTCCCCCCCAAGTGGACATTCCCCCTGCCGCTAGGGGCCGAGGCCGGGCCTGCGATAGGCCCAGCAGTAGGCCCAGCGGCTATTGCGGCGCGCCTGGCCCGGGTCTGGGCGCAAGGACCACGGGGTGACAGCGGCTCGGTCATTGCGCTACTGCTCCATTGTCGTTTTGGACCTGGAAAGATGTAACAACTTTGACAATAGCCAAGCCACCGAACGATGACTGAGACGATGCCTTCCATGCTTAAAAGTCATAAGCATTTTTTTTCTATATCAATGAAACCTTTCAAGTTACAGACTACTTTCAACAGAACTGACTACGCGCTAATATGTATATTTATGAATGGCATAGCCACTAAAGGCCTCAAAGGAAGACTAGCGGAGGTTATTACAATCTACACACGCTGAGTTGGGACCTTTTTGCAACAGTGTACTAACTATAAGTTGCCTACTATATGTTATGTATGTCACCCTTTTTTTGCTGTACCTAAGTAGGCACATATTATATACCCTTAGTTGTACCCTTATTATTGTTGCAAATAAATAAATTGTATTGTATAGAGGTGCTCTCTGATCTTCATTAGGATCATAATGAAATAAGCTTACCATGTCTCCTTGACCCTCTAGGTGTCAGTCCATTGATACGCATGAGGTTCAAAAGCAGCATATCCGTATGAGCCGCAGTAGAAAGTTGTGGGTCATTGTCATGTGCCCCCCTGGGTAGTGCAGAAGGGCCAGTCCCGTCTGTCCCCGCGGGGGTCACTGTGCCTCCTCCAACGGCCCCCAGAAGTCGGCTGAGGATGTCCCCTCCGTCCCTTACAGATCCCTCCAGCAAGCCTTCGACGTCGTTTTCACCTGCGGGATGAGAGAAAGTTATTGTTGGTACGCCGTGTAATAAGTAATAAGTGGAGTAACTTACTTTTGTTATGTAAGGTGTGTAGTATGTTGTGGATTTGTTTCTATTGATACAGTAAACTTTCATATTTTATTTGTTAAACTTTTGTTTCTTTTTAAAGTTAAAAAAATGAAATCTTAAATTCACTAGTTTTATTTACCGTACCAGTACAAACGTAACTGAAGCTGATATAAACAATAGTGAATATACTTTTTCAAAATCAAAACATTTTATTTTTCATTAGTTTTATCGAGAGTAATGAAATAAGTACATAAATAACATGGACAACATTTAGTCGTAGGAGGTACTTCAAATTTGTCTTACAAAATAACAGAAGATTTTGAATTTTTATTATTTTTGTCAATTTCAAAATTATTTTTGGGTTTAAAACTCAAATTTAGTAATCAATTATAGTTTGAAGAAAGCTTTAGATCCGAAATCATATTTTAAGAAATAATAATAAATATAAAATAATAAAAACTACAAAAGCGAACATCTCAACATAAATCAACAGGATAATATTTAGATCCAGCGTGTAGTTCTTTTTAAAGAAAATTTTGTGCTTGGAACTTTTAGAATTAATCTTTGAGCTTGATAATTTAAAAGCTGAGATGTACACCCGTTCTTTGAAAGAGACCCAGAGATGACCAGTTCCGATGCGAGCGAAATGAGCCTCCGTCGACCGTCTATCGCAAATAATCATCTCCGGAAAAACACAAGCCATAAGCAGAATCAAATTCGGAAATAGACCTTGAAATAATCATCGTAGGAATGAAATTTCTATGAAACGTCAGTGCTGAAGTATAGTAGGTTCTGCAGAGATTGAACACATATTATCTAGTATTTTCGCACAAACCAAATATAAATGACGTCTGACAAAGGCGTGGCGTCCGCGACTTGCCGTTCCATTCAAATTTCATACTAACTATGTGGAAATAAGGTACAATTTAAAAAACAACGAGTGTCGCGCCTTGGCCGCCCGAGCCGCGAATTGTACCTTATTTAAATATTATTTTGGACGAAATTAGAATAAAACGGCAAGACGCCAGCGTCATGTCACCGCCATGTAATTTTTAAGCGACTTGCGCATGAGACCTTGTGCAGATGACGCGTTTTACGAGCGAGTCGAGTTGCGCGATTGCTATACTAGGAGCCCCCATACATGCCGCACGACTGTTTCACTTCTTGCGTCTAGAAAAAACGCCACAGTGCACTAGTCGCCAAAATCGCATGATTGGACTCGCGCTCAAAGCGACTCATCTGAACAAGCTTTGCAGATCATACAGCATAGCGTTAAAAATTATGACAGACGAAGTATCGACGGTGGTTTAAGTTGCCGTAAAATTCGATCGAGTTAAACTAAAAATTTGTTGACCGAGGACTTATTATCAGGATTGGATCTGCTTTTGGCTTGGGTGTTGTGCATGTGCGTGCTAATCAGCGTTATGTGCGCGCTTGCATGCGTGCGCGTGCGCGTGTCGCGGGTGGTAGGGGCGCGCGCGCAGGCGGGCGCGCGGCCGGTAGCAGCAGGCGGCGGCCGCGCGCGCGGACGAGCAGTGCGACGCGCCGGACTCGCCCGCGCCGCACCACGAGCACGACCCGCTGCCGGACGAGTTCGAGTTCTCTGCGGGAAGAGGAGCGGGGTGAGGGGGGGGGGGGGGGGATGGGAACGGTTGGGATGAACATAACGGGACTATGGAATTGAGAATTATTGGACTTTTATCTGGAAAATTCTTATCCACACGCTTGCGGGAGTGAGTTAGGAAATCACGTAGTGACCGATCTCTGACCTCAAGCGACTTTTGACTCTGAATGACCGTTGTTCTTGAGTGACCTTTGATCCCGCGTGACCGCAGACCCCGAATTTAGTTTAACCGTTAGTGACCTCTGACCCTGAGTTACCTTTGACCGGAATTGACCTTGGACACCAAAACAACTTGAGTGACCTTAAATGACCTTCATATAAAAGGATCAGTTGAGTAGATAGGGATGGGGAATTTCTATTTTTTGTACGGATTTTCTTGGAAGTTCCAGGGTTTTTATTGCGCGGCACAACAATTACGATTTCTAAAAAACTTAAAACTAAAATAAAAAAACTAAAATAAGTGCCAAGCAAAGCAATAAGTTAGGACAAATGAAACTCACCAGACATGGTTTCATCATCAACGTCATTTTCTTCGTTGGAATTCTCGTCAATGTGACTTGGAATGTGCACGTCAGCAAACACTTCGAGCTCGCTAAACATCAAATCCTGCAAAACATCATTACATTTATTTCATTGGCCCTTTAGGGCAGGTACAGTCTACTAACACTAGATGAATACATTTCATAATTTTTAAAAATAAGAATGAGTACCAATGTAAAGTTAAAATTAATACAAATAGGTGTATAGTTTTTGAGTTAATGCAGTGTACATCTCAACATTTATTACAGTGGATAATTTTGAAAATTATGAAATGTATCTTAGTGCAGGCTTCTATGACAAAGAAGGTGCCACGATGCCAGCTATACAGTAAGTACTGACCCCGGTATCACTGCTGGATTCAGACGCGGCGTTACCGGCCTGTGAACCGTCACCTTCCTGCGATGGCTCTCCCTCCTTCCTGGGCGTAGGGCCGCTGGCGCCGTTCAGTTCCGGAGACGACATAGATGAACATAATGCGGCGTTGCCGGGATTCGATTCCGTCACTGGAGCGCTGGCAACTGCTGAAAACAAGAGTGACCATGGATTTCATCAATATAAATAAACTGGTCACGCTTCAAACTGAAATCAGGTAATCAAAAAAGAACAACCAGGGCTCAGTACAGGACGAGAATAGATTTTCTATGGTTGGCCACTATTGTAGTATAAAATAAATATATATAAATATATAAATATTCCGGACATATTCACACGGTCAACTGATCCCAAACTAGGCATAGCCTGTACTATGGGTACCAGAGACTGATATACATAATAGATATATATTTAACACCCAAACACAGAACAAACATCTGTGTTAGTCACAAATGTTTGTCCAGTGCGGGAATCGAACCCGCGACCTCTAGCGCAGAAGGCAGAGTTACTACCAACTGAGCTATGAGGCCAGTATGCCAGAATTCAAGCTCCAATGATCTTGACCATCCCGCTTTCTGGTCCAATTACCAGCCAGTGGTGGCCCTATAAAGGCCTACATTACTTGGCAGGAGGCTTGAGGGTACAAAAGGAGCCTCTATGAGACGCAATGTAGTCCTTTCACCGCACTGGTTCTTTTACTAACGGTCATAGGCCCTTTTTAGGGACACCATACCTGGAGATAGTTACTGAACTAATGCAGGGTGATCAGGAAAGAGCAAGCATCGCTAGTGTACCTGTTAGTGTGGACTCCTTGGCCGGCACTTGCTTGTCGGGGCGCGGCTGCTTGCTCGGCAGCTTGCTCGGCACACGGCTCGGGGCATTCGCGGCGCTCAGTAAAGTGTGCAGGCTCACCAGCGCCAAGTTATCTGCGCCGCTCACGTGAAGTGAGTTAGCCGATCTGTAACCGTATTTTGTATAAGTTACTAATATTACTAATATTATATTTGCGAAAGTTTGGATGGATGGATGGATGTTTGTTACTCAATAACACCAGAACGGCTGAATGAAAATTTTCGAACATTGACTTCTAAAAAAAATCCAAAAACATATACACATAACGGTGTCTATTTTGCTGCAACATTATTCTTATATAGCACTGATTGATTGATTGATTGATTCCGACCTTACAGTTTGTTTAAGAAGTTTAGTCTTACAGAAGTTTCGATCTAAGAAGGTCGGAAAATATTTTTAGTTGAACGAAACCTATCTTCAAATTTAGATTTTAGTTTAGTTAGGATAAAACAACAACATAATCGACAATTTTCAACGTTTTTTATCCTAAAATATATTCTTTTAAGTATGGCCAAAATGGCCTAGCACTTTACACTCCTACGAATCTTAGGAATCATACCGCGATGTCGAGGGCAGACTGTAGGTCGGTGAGAGCGTGTGAGGCACGATGCGACGGTCCAACGGCTGTCCGTAATCCCCGTAGTGCGACGACACTTCGTTATTGCGCGTATCCTCGGCGAACATGGCCGTGTTCAAAATATCTGTAAAATGTTACATTATTGTAACACTGCGGTCCGCTACTGGTCTAGAACTACTCCAAGACTAGAACAGGATCGTGCAGAGTGGCAGGCCTATACCAAGCAGTGGGGGAAGGCCGGCTGTGCATTGGTTTGAGCCATTTCAAAAACTAATTGCTCGCTTTCTTTCTTTTTTACCCTTTTCGAAGGGTGAAATTCTAAAACTAACCTAGTTCAAAGTCACAAGCTGAATATTTGGCTTTGAACTGATTTGACCCCCGAACAACAGATTTATGCATAGTGTTCTTTCAATGTCTGATGAGTATGTCTAATTTCCAAAAGTCGTACAACAAAATTTATTGCCAATTGGGTGTAGAATAAGTCCCTTTCGGGATAGTTTACATTTATATATCACTTTATAGTGCCCTATCAGGGCTCATATTGAAGCTATAAATAATGTAATCTTAATACCTTTTCTGTACATCATGAACACAATAAACTATTCTGTTCTATTCACGGAGATGAGCTAATAGGGATATGTCTGGCTGAAAGTGCCACCTACAGTGGAAAGTTTTAAGTACATGCCTGCGTTGGTAATCCTCTGCGGCGTGACGATGGGCGAGTTGTACTTCCACTGGTTGAACATGACGGAATCGCTCAGCGTGTTGCCGTCGACCGGGTTGTTGTGCGTCGGGTTGTCGCCGTCGGTAGATGGCGCTGCGGTGGCGGAAGGCGCCGCTCGGGTCGCGGCGATCGAGTTACGAGACATCTCTAGGGAGAGGCGCTGAAAAAAAACATTTCAGGCTTTTGTATCAAAAAGGTTATGCGTCGGCGTACACTATCAGCGTGCAATGTAAAACAAGCTTTATTCTCCGGACTTAAAATTCAATATGGCGTGGATGCACGTATTTAGTCCTCCTCAGTTCCCAATACGCACGTTGCCAGTCTGTATGACAAAAGAGTTGTCCTGACTAACGACAATTTTATTGAAACCCAACCTTATTTACGTAGTACCTTATCACAAAATGACTGCGGTGGAGGGGCGTGATTTTGTGATTTCAGTCGTAACCAAATGTAAATACGGTTGAGATTTAATTGTTTAGCGAACCGGTCACTTCGCCGTCACTCCGTCTGCAATAATCCTATAAGATTCAATTTCACTCGCGTGTTGGCACAAATTTCAAACTTCAATATTCATTCAAATCGCAAGGGTCATTTTCTTAAATCTAGTTGCATTTACGCCTGTCATTCGTGCCCACGCCTAGAAGATGCATGCACAGTCAGTATTTGTGTTGTTGAAGTGGACTTCTGTACATAGATTATATCTTATATATCATTAAGTTTACTGATATGGATTACCTCTTTGAGATCATTTATCTGCAGAATGTGTTGGTTCTGCATGGTGATGAGCTGGTTGATGTACCACTGCTGGTCGCGGCAACGCTGGTAGAAAGTCGGCGGACGCACTTGGAACCTGACGAAAGGACACTCGTTATGATCAATTGGTACCTGGATGTACAAACACTTATATTTGAAGTTTAAACTATTAAGATTTGCTGATAAGGATATGAGTAAAATCGGCAAGGGGTTGTAAGATATTGTATATAGATAGAAAATTATTTAGTGCACAGGACAACTAGCATTTAGATATTGAGATATCATACAACAGGGATATAAAAAAAATATTAATAAAGGTGGGGTGCCATTATAAATGAGCTTTAATCATAACGATTTTTTTAATTCTACGCCATATGGTTTCTCATGGTTTCACAACGAAAATAGTAACATAACAAAACTAATATAACTTGAGCTTCCATTTGGTAAAGTTTTAAAGACTTCGTAGTTCAGGTAAGATTGAATATTAGTAAGAACAAGCTTTTTTTTTTCCAATCCCGCTTCTTGGCAATCTGTTTAAAAAACAATAATCCATTCTGCTGTTTGATCTATCTGTTTTGATGACATGTCGAGAAAGATGTATCCAGTGAGACATCTTTCAATCGCGAATCTCTCCGCTAGGTTATGGATGCCGTGTCGTTTTAGTCTGGAAAATTGAAGGCTGCCTCCCCCCGTAACTGGGACGCTAGTTCATTACGATGATTATCGAGTCTTGAGTTTCTGCTGTAGTATTCAATTTCTTGTTTTATTGTTTTAAACTTGATGTCCATTTACATGTATTTGTTGCTCATATGATATGGGATTCTTAGCAGATTTCTTAGAACAAGCTAAAGATGCTATTTTCAAACTTTATCTTAATTATCATAGATCGCAGCACCAAGTTTTAACAGCCATCGCGAGATCTCCGTTCGGGGAGAACCACTTAAAGCTTAGCTTAAATATAGACTGAAAATATTTTTTTTTGTAGACTCACCTCAATATAAGCGTATCAGTGTCGGGGTTCAGATACCCCTCGCTGGCGAGTAGGTCCAATCTGAAGAACCGGTTGTACCCCCAGCACTCGCCCACTTCGAAATCCGACGCGAACTCTCGGACTATGTTCTTTGACGGGTCCCTGGACACTTGGTGTAGCATCTCCACGCGATATTCGTATCTGGTTAAGAAAAATCTATGAAGAATACGCATTTTTTTAAGAGTTCTGAAGCTAGATTTAAACGATATTATAATATAGGCTTTATCTCTCGTTATTAAAACTTATTTTCGTTAGAGAATATTTAAATAGGTATTCTTTGCATTTTGGCATTCTTTGTATTACGTTATATGCATGCACCTGTGTGATGTGATTAATTATGACCGCGTATGTTAATCGTGAGTCCAATTACCTACTGCGTAATATTATTGAATCAGCTAAGATTTTAAGACATCAAGTAACTTATATTAGTCGTATTTACAGTGAAAATCAAGCTTACAGGACAATGTAAGCAACAACCAAATTCACATACGTGTAAGCAAATTGAACATAGAACTTTAATCTCTATTGAAATATGTACTAGGAATAACAGTGAAAAATGTAGTTTTTTATTGAAACAAGAGTTTCTAACAGAGAGCTATTGTAAGGAAAACTATTTGACACAAGCGACAAAGAAATGTCATATGGTTTTCGAAGAATCATGAATTACAAGCACATTTGAAAGATCCATGAATAGTAAAGTATAAGAACATAGAGTATTTTTCATGTAATATGATAAAATGGTGGCGATTCGCTTTGCTAAGCTGTGCTCAACAAACTAGCTAAAAGGAGCCATTTCATTCTGGGCCTGGTCCATGTACACTACATAGAAAAATTAAGAAAAAATAGGAGATAACAAGAAAAATACAATTTCATTAATTTCAAGACAAATGCGATGGTACAAGAATAGTTCTTCTGGTAAGTTTTTTACTATGTGAACACTATTTGAAGGCCGCCATGTTGGTTTATAATTGGCGTTTGACATGACATTGACATATTTTTCATGTCATGTTGTTTGATTTGATGTTTTTGTTTTGTCAGATAAATGTAGGTTGTCAAAATGACATTTCACGCACGTCCATCCGCCATATTTTTGTAGCGCTGTGTGTTGCTCTCTTTGTCGAAGGAAATCTTAATGTACCTTAGAACGAAGTCAATTTAAATAAAATAACCAATTAAATACGTTTACTGTATTGCTTAGCCATATTTTAGAGTAGTGTACACAGTGCAGGCCCAGGCTCCATATATTGATGAAACGTCTCTTTTAGTAAAATACAATCGTTCTAATTCTGTTTTAAATAAAGATCAAATTAGCAAAATCTAAGAGTAATAAATTTAAAATAAGGACTTTTTTACATTCAATCTACAATTACTCACTATTTTAAGTTGGTGTCGACTTAAAACCGCGTAATGCACTGTGCAAAATTAGTCAAGTTGACTTTTAACGCCAATTTGTACTTTATCCTGAACATATTAAGAGCTTTCATATTTTATGAAATGACAATTAGCTTTGTGTCAAGCGACTTAACATAGATAGAAGGGACTTCAGGAGTGGTCAAGCGTGAAACTGCTATCTACAGCTAGTTGAGTCGCGATTTTGCCTTAACTTACCTCTTCCCTACTCTGTACTTAGCAGCGCTTGCAATAACGAAAGTTTTTGGGTATTTATTGGGTTAGCATATTTCATAAGCAAAACACTGTGACTTCAAAATGTGAAGGCAAATAATCAGTTTTAATAAAATTTCGGAAGAAATTTTGTTTTAACTAAACAAATTGGTTATGACCGATTTACAAGAGTTTCTCGCAAGAAATCTGGAGGTTATCGCAAGCTATCTCCATACAAACGAGGCTTTATATACGTTTAATACGTTTATTGCATCATACAATTGTTGTACATATAGTCATATAGTGTGTAGAAGCAAAATTCAAGTAGTTGGTGCATTTTCAACTACAAATTTTGTGTCAACATAGTGTCGTGTTTCGAAGTCCTTTTCTAAGAATTTAAAACAATTTTTGTGACATCTTAGTGCACATGGTGTTTTCAAGTGCAGTCCAACCAAAGTGCCTAATCCTCACAATACATTTGACATCACAAAATAAAATTCACTTTAATAATGGCTTCTCCCACAAGCAGCACGATAAACCGTTCGTTGCAACCCCTGGACTGGTATGAGTCAGCGCCGAAGGAAAGAGTGGCGGCGAAGCTCTCCAATTGAAATTAACCTTACGGCTGAAATCACATAACCGCCGACTTCGAGCCTCACCGTTTGATTTCAGCCTTAAAATAAATAAGTTTGAGTTTGAAATTGCTTTGCTAATCGGTCGCTTCGCCGCCACTCCGTCTGTCCTACAAAAGAGCCTTAAATATCTCAGTATAATAAAGAAACCATTATTGCACAAATTCAAAGTACCAGGCTAGCATAGCTTACTTGGAGGTTTCGGGCAGGCCAGCGCTTAGCTCCAAGAAGACGGAGAGATAGTTGCCGCGGACAACTCCGTTGCCGTCCGGATAGACTTTCAGCCGCCAGCAGAGGCCGTTGACGTGGAGCGGGGCGGAGTAGACCGGAGCTGCGGCGTGTTGGAGCTGAGTGAAGTTCACTAGCGGGAATGTGCTGCTATCGTAGCTCGGGACGATTTCACTGCAAAGAGCGGATGGTGCACTATAAGCTATGGGATGAAGAATGCAATTTAGATAATCATACGGAATCTTTCCAGTATTCTAGTTTTTGCTTATACTAATTACAAATGTGGTATGCGATGCTTAAATGTTTGTTGTTCAGTCATAGTAACTACTAACTAGCGCGATAGGTACGAAACTTGGAATAAATATAATACAACGTGTTCATAACTAGTATACTATCCTTCCTAAAAAAGTTCGAAAACACTGTTTTACTTTGCACTGTTTTACTTTGCACTGTTTTACATTTTAATGATTTCCAAAAGTCGTGGGTGGGTCATTTGGGTGTAGAATAAGGTCCTTTCGAGATAGTATACATTTTATGAATCACCTTGTATTCTGTTTTAAAAAAATATCTGGATTGTATCCAATGACCGCAAGTGAAGCCGCGAGCAGAAACCAGATGGCAATATGCATAAATATTTAGAAGTCAGAGAGGAGTTGTTATGAGTTTCGACTTAATTAACTACCTAGTTTATAGACAAGGAAATGATTTAGGTATGTACCTAGATAACTGGACTTGCCTGTGAAAATCGGCCGGTACAGGCGCAGTCACAAAGCTAGCCATAGGTTTCTTGCGGACTTGGTGTATCATCTTCGATATATCGCCGCTCTTCGCAATCAATTCAGATCTGCAAACAAATTGGCAATAAGATTCCAAATACAATGAACAAAGTTTACGCAATAACAGCCTTTAGTAAAAAACGAGTCACTCTGTAAAAATATCCAAACAATAATAGAAATAAGGTTCAAATTACCTTGTACTAGTGTGGGCTTGGTGCTCAATTTCTTGCAGCAAGTGCTCCAACTGCTCAGTCTCTTGTGTCAAGCTATTCTTCTGTCCCATCAGAGTTAGAAGTTTAGCTTTCAGAGCGGAGTCCAATCGGGAAATCATCAACTCAACGGCATTGCGAATCTCTCGGACGCGTTCATCTTTCGCCGCGCGAACCGATTCTACGTTACGCTCCTGAAAATATGAACATATTGACAAATAACAAAATTTGTTTAGAAACAGTGATCTCAAACTGCGAGCGAGTCATTTTGAACCTAGTGGTGTAGAAGTAAAGTTGAGAATGCTTTAGTATTACCAACAGGATGCGGCGGTCCTTACGGTCTCATATATTTTCACTTTCAACAAGAATTTCAATGAGTCCTTGCAGAGCACTGTTAGACTTTCTCTTTAGCTTATTTGTTGAAGTAGGTATAGTTAAATTGTAAGCCTCTTTTAGCATATCAAAATATATTTATGAATTTATAGAACACTGTATTTTATTATCACTCTTCTCACAATGACTTGATCTTGTCTTTGATAGTAATTTCTCCCCCAAAATATCCCTCAAAATTACTAAGAATATGATCCTTTTCAACATCAGTAAATCAGCCCACTTTTGTTCATATTTTGTTCATCGTCGGACATGGCTGCTTCTTCACTGTTTTTATAACATGAAGAATTGATTTTCATGAGCTTGGGGAAGTCTCCTACTGGACATAAATCTCCCCCAAAGAGTTCCATGACGAACGATCTTGAGCCTTTTCCATCCACCGACTTCTCTCAACTTTAAGAATGTCGTCGGTCCATTGAGTGGGGGCCTTCCAACACTGCGCGTCCGGTATTTGGTTACTATTCGTGATTTTTTTTATTCGCAAACTTTTGTCTGTTCGAGGCCAGCCCACTGCCACATTTGACATACCGCAGAACAGTACCTATGTTTTCATTTTATTATAGGTATGAAAATATTATCCAGGCCCTGGATTCTAGGGGCCTTTGCCTACACTGGGATAAGATTACTAAACAAAAAATGGAATAAATAGCAAGAAGTAGGTCTTACCACATCCTGAACAAGACTAATAAGCTCCATAAGCCTGCGTCTCAGCTGGGACACCTCATCCCGTATCTGTGTGAGATGCTGCTCGTACACCTCCTCCAGCGGCTTGAAGGTGTGCCCCGAGTGGGTGCCGCCCCACAGGGCGCACTGATGGCAGATGCAGCGGCGGCAGGTCCAGCAGTACACTGTCAGCTTCTCTTGGTGGGTGGCGCACCTGGTATTTAAAACCAGTAATTCCCATTAGTTCTATAGGACTGTGATGTCATACAACTGTAAAAACCTTTTTAGTAATGATAGAATTGAAATGAAAATTGTATGATCAGTTCTGTGAAACTAATATAAAACTTTATTTTATTTCGAAATCAGAATGACCCCCTTGTTTTCATCTTGTTGCTTGTGAAGTTGTGACCTACACAGTGATCATAGACCATAGATAAAATGCCAAAGGAATAACTTGAGATTCTTCAGAAATAAAGACTTCCTACTAATGCGAAAGTTTGTGAGGATGTTTGTGGTTAAATCATGGCTAAACAGTCAAACGGATTTGGATGAAATTTGGTCCAGATATAGATTATAGTCTGGAATAGCATATAGGCAACTTTTTTCGTAGGTAGGTACCACGCGAGCGAAGCAGCGGGCGGAAGCTAGTTACTCATAATGTAACAAAAAAGTTGCATACGCAATCTCATCATAGAACAATTATGACAAAATGTCATCAAAAGTTCTATCGCTTAGTTGCTAAAAATATGTTACGCACATAGCAAGTACAAGAAGCAATTACCAAGGGTAATTAAAAATAATAAAATATTTATGGCACAAATTCCAATGTACTGCATGCTTGCATGATATGATTGTCTGTGGACAAAGGCTCATAGAGTAGCAGCAAACTCTTTTTTCCAAGATTTGTAGACCAAACCTCACTGCTTTGGTACAAATTATTACATAGGTAGATTTTTTTTTTACTTAACAGTCAAATAGTTACATAGTTCTGACATCACACTAGGATTTCCTGTATCATGGATATCAGAAACTACAAGTACCTACCATGGTACCACAACACCCAGACCCAGAGCAAATATTTGCAGATCATACAAACATTTGGTTTAATCTTGTGTCTGAGATGAAAAGATGAAAACATGTTGTGCCGACCCCACATAATGTGGGACAAGGGCAGAAAGAAGAAGAGTCTGAGATGGTTTGTATGTGAGAGGGTGTGTGTGTGTGTGTGTCTATTGATCCAGTGTTAGAGTGGATGTTAGTGGGGGTACTATGATAAAAATATAACAAAATATTGACTGCAAGATTTATTTTGAGATTTGGAAATTTAAAAAGAAGACACTCACCTTTGGAAATATGATGCTGTATTACTGAGGCATGAATGAAAACACAGAAATTACAAGCTAAGAAGCACAACTAGGAAGATAGGTAAAAATGTTTATCAGGAATAAGACTTTCATTCAAACAGTTACAATGCAGATGATTGTCTACCACAAAAAAAGATCTACAATTGAACCAGATCAAACTGAGAAAATAGGCCTATAGTATAAAACACAGATTATCTATCGGTAACATTATAAGAAAACAAAATAGAAATTGGCTCACAGCTTTTGTCCCCAAGCATAGTAGACCTCCTCCCAGATCTCAAATCACTCAGACCCTTGAAGATGTCTTAGAGGGTAGTCAGAGACATCATTTGTTTGACATATGGCCACATTTTGCAGGAGTACTAAGTATTCCATAAGTGGCAGGACGCGAGTCTATCCCTTCTTAAATGAATACAAACTGGTTTCCTCACAACATTTTCCTTAACTGTTATAAAAGAATGTGTTGCGCATCAATTTTTCTATCAGTCAAATCCATTAGTGCACATCCAGGCTCAAAACCATGACCTATCGATCGAAAGTCTAAGGTTACTCCCATTAGGCCAACACAGCTCTCGAAATTAAAACAATGTTTGTACCTAGTACAAGAATATTTGAATACCTGTCACGGTAATTTTCTCGTTGAGTGGCAGAGTTGGTTTGCTGCATAGTCTCTATTTGCTGGGTGACCTCCTCCACCCATCGGCAGTTGACGAGCTCGTGCAGGTGAAGCGCAGCCCTGCAGTGTGGGCACTGCGACCGCTGCTCCGTCAGCCATCGCCTCACGCACGCATAGCAGCACAGCTTCGAGCAGTGAGGGCACAAGTGTGCGTCCACCAGCTTCTCCATACAAATGAAGCAGCGGAACACCTCCGCCAGTGTCTACAATCACAACCCAACCAAACAGTTCACGAGCATTCAAAAAAAAATCTAGGCCATATCGATTTACCTCAACAATCTGTTCCTCGCCATTTCCATTCCCTTTGTCCCCTCTAGAAGCCATATTTAGTTTCCTTTACGGGTAAGGGGTCGACGAAAGTGTACTTCACTAAAATTTAGTCATTTTTCTAGTTTCTAATGATAAAAATCATGTTTTGCAATGCGAGCGTCAATACACAAAAGAAACTACTTCCGTGTTCGATTATCAATATTATCAATCAAATCAATCAAACAAAAATGAGATTTTGAGCAAACGAACGAAACAGTCCACCAAAATAAAAACAATATGCCAGATTGCACAGACTATTAAAGAGTACCAGATTGCCAGGACGGCCAGTGTTGCGAGTAACACAAAAATAATAAATTACCCCAATGACCTACTCAGAATTGAGCCTTCCCGGCAGGGCGTTAGCATCCTATTGGTTGGTCTGTGCATTCCAGTAAAGAAAGCCACCCACCTCCACCTGAGGCTGCGACTGCATTTTGCAGCCCGAGCACGAGTTGTGGACAGCGTTATTCTTAAGATACGATGGTAAAATTCAAATATTAACCTATGAGATCGGCGATGCTTGAAATCTATTTCATTAATTGACATTTGCTATCGTATCGTAAGCGTAGAGCTATTGATGAGTGTGAATAATGATTCTTGCTTACTCCACAGGGCACTCATGCCGTACCTACGTAATTTTGTACATCAAAAAGACCATAAGACAAAAAGACATCTTGATAGCCAAAAATGTGTTATCGACCTCTAAGATTCCATTAATACGGGGAAACGTGATTAGTGGGGTATCCCTGTTTATTTATTTTTTTGCCAGAAACACTTTCTATGTGTGTTGTTTTTGTTGTATTGATGTTTATTTTTTCAGTTTTATTATTTTCTTACTCTCAGTTCTTAGCAAAACGTTTCGTTAAAGAAAATAATAACTAGGAAAGTTGATTTTTGGTTTCCTGTAATTTCTAGATGAATCGAAGAAATATTGTAGTAGATTTTTTTCTATCATGGCAACTACTCAATCAAGCTGTGAATGTCAAGTTATTCTGCAGTCATTGTTAAAGTTTCTCAAGTCAACTGTTTGTCAATCAATCAACTGTTTGTTCTGTCTGTGTGTCAATGTCAACTGTGAGTGTCCTTGTCAAAGAAATACAAAAAATAACCTCAATGTTTTTGCGTAAATATTTTATTTTACGATAAAAGACGTGGTTTTCCGAATTTATTCACCCAACAGAACCTCATCTGACGAAAACGTAAGTCACATTTATTAGGTTATATAACTACATTATAATTAGTGCATGCAATTTTAATATCCCCAAGATAAGTCGCAGTATTATCGTTTCGTAATCTAAATTTCCTCTATTGATTATTTTGTTATTTCTTAGACAAACATCTAATGCTGCTAATGGGTTGTTCCAACAATCCTATGCTGCATAATCATACAAAATGTGAGGTATATCACAGTCCTGTAGGGCTCCTGGTTTTTAGCCTATGATACATACCTAGTATCATAGGCTGGTAAATCAGGTTTATCACTTGACCCCCTGTGCTGGCAATTGATATACCTAAAGAGTCTTGATAAGGTCCGGAAATCGGTTGCTGCTTCATTGAAGTTGTGGTGGTCACACAGAGTGGACACATTGCAGACGCCACTACCAATCGAATGTACATTAATCCATCTTAATTCAGGAATATTTGTCTGACTAAGTCTTTTTAAAGCCAATCTATTAAATAATATGTTTAAGAGGTAACTTTTTTTTCTGGTGAGTTCTTGCTTTATTTGATAATAAAATTGTAGCAATTGAGCTATCATGAGATAGGTAGCATAGTATATTAGTAGAAGGTATATGCTTTAAGCTATACATTATACATCTCAATACTATACACAAATACTTGTTATTACTACAAGGGCTGTCACCTTCATAGGACAATGGGTTGTTACATGTTATAAATGTTAATTATCAGGTATCCTTGTTATGCAAACATTATGGAATTGTAAAATATAATCTAGATACTACCAGGGAACCACAACATTCCCATGGTTTCCAATGACTCTATGATTTTTCAATGGATATTCTACCATACAATTATTTTAATTAATTCATAGGAACTAGCCCTATGAATTAACTAAAATAATTGTTATGTTTCGATTGAAGTCACTAACAAAAACTTTAATTTATGTAACTGATAAAATACCTAGTTCTATTAGGCAGACACTGTAAATAATATATACATTTTATTGTTGTTTCAGAATGTTATTGTTAAAGCACCACACTGTATAACCACACCATGTCTTATATAAAAGTTCTGCACTGCAGACTCTGCTTAAGCCATGGCAGAATTGGGCTTTCTACCAAATCTGTGCTGCTTAAAACTGGAGTGAGTATATACTACAATCTATATTATAGAGTAGAGATCTTCAGAATTAAATTACAATCAGAATCATTTGTTGCATGAGCGCAAAATGAAAAGGAAGGAGGCAATTTTAGTCTGAAAAATCTCTACACACTCTAATATAACAGAAATTAAATCATGTAAATACTCTGGTTCTTCATGTCAACTGACAAAATGATTACTCTGAAATTAAAATATACTTTTGATTTAGACTTTATTTATGGGTAGAAAAAACCTGACAAACGGGGAGGCCTATGATTTTTATCATATCCCAAAAAAAAACGACTCAGATGAAATTTGAACCTGCAACCTTTCTCTATATAGGGAGATGCTCTAACCAACTAAGCCACTAATGATCTGTGTATAAATCTTTAGGGCTTTGAAACTACTTAAAGCACCATAAGCAGGGAGGCCTATGCGCAGCAGTAAGTGAAGCTTGGCTTTGTTAGGATGAAAAGCCAGTGTAAAAGAGTTCAAGTAAGACCGGTAAAACATAAATCATGAAACTTCACCTTGGGGTGACCATTATTGTGTAGATTTCAAATATGAGTATAAACTGCATAAATGCTTAGCTTATTTTTAAGTCTTTACTACTTTATGGAACACCAAGCATGTTAAATTCTCAATTGATCTGCAAACAATGGGTGCTGTATGTTGGCTTATCAAGGTAGGTATTTTGTTGAGTAAAATACCTAAAAGCTAGTACATACTACCTTAGCTAAGCTTGATAAATTTGTTTAACTTTTTGTTTTCGATAAAAAAACTTACGTGCAGATTAACATCCAGAAAGCTTGAACTGTTGACATTACAAAAAGTATTATCTCTTAGTCCAAATAATGATAATTTAGTTTTTACTATTTTGTTTTAAAATTATATGAGGTCAAGTTAAATGATAACTTGCAATGAAACAATAGATTAAACTTCTTACTAAGGTGTTGCAAATACTTTCACAAAACATTCATAATTATTCTTCCAACTCCTTTCTAGTCTAGGCGGAAGGTTTTAACAGACTCCTTATTAGGTAGACATAAATACCTATCACTATCATACACTGATGCCATCTAAGCAACTTTATAGTTAAGATCTAGCATTTTTTATATACAACTTTGTTGAAATTGTAGCTAAATTGCATACCTACTAATAGTCAGTATGTAAATCAATAAATAATTTAAAGGAGCTTTTAGAAACATTTTCGGTTCGACAACGCGTGGGTGATGCCTTTGTATTCCAAGCGGCCTAAGGCAACGGTAACCACTTGCCCACAGGAGGGCCGTTGGCTTGCTTACCACCTTAGCTGTATGATTTTTTTTTTCCAGAATGGAACCCTCCTACAGCAACTGGCCCGGATATCGACATCTCACTGCTGGAGGAGCAAACTGCCTATCACGTCACAGATACAGACCTCCGCAACAATAAAGAGTAAAAATGTACAACAGGACAATAGGATGTGGAAAGAGATACCTTCGAATGAGAGGAAAAATAACGTGATACAGTACTGCATGATGCTGTCCAAGTTCCGATTGACTTGTAAGTATTTCGATCTTATTACAATGGGTTTAAAATTGAAAATTCGCTGCCTCCACAGTCAGAAGGAGCAAAACTATAATTGAACTAGCTTTTGGCCGCAGCTAATGCCAGCAAAATACAACAAAATTACCCATTAGGGTCCTCCCTCGCCGAGAGCATTCGCCTGTAATGTAACGTTACATTACCTATTAGAACCGGTAACTTAAGGAGAACTTGTATCAATGCGCAACACTTGTACGCAACCGTGTAATCTAAATGTTACATTACAGGCGAATGCTCTCGGTGAGGTAGCACCTTTAGGGAAATACGGCTTATCATAATAATGTGAGAACTCAGAATCATTAAAAAAAAAAAAATTGTTGCGCTATGTACCTACATATTATGTGTTAGTCCTAAGTAACTTTAGACTCGCCGGGCTGCACTGCCATCCAGCGAAACCCAAGGACCCAGGGGTAGTAACCCCTGGAGTTGAATTTAGGGCAAAGTTAACAACGAGGCCCTAACCTATCTTCTTCTTCGGGAAGAAGAAAGAAGACTCAGTGACTGCTGACTGCTGTTAGAATCATGTATTTCTTTTTGCAGCCCTAGTAGTAATGACTTCAATGGCGGGCTATGCGCTTGCGCCCGCGCCGTTCGAGCTGACAACGTTCGCACTGTGCGCGTTGGGCACCGGCCTCGTGTCCGCTGCTGCAAACTCTGTAAACCAATTCCATGAGGTGCCTTTCGACGCGCAGATGTCGAGGACTAAGAACCGGGTGCTAGTCAAAGGATTATTAGAGTAAGTATATCCTACTTAGCTTACTAGCCTCCGCCCGCGGCTTCCCTCGCGTGGTACCTAGGTAAAAAAGTAGCCTTTCAGCTATTCCAGACTATAATCTATCGCTGTGCCAAATTTCATCCAAATCCGTTCGGATGTTTAGATGTTTGTTGTTCAATCACGCCGTAACGGCTTATATGCAATAGTAAAAAGTAGCTACGGGCGGGCGAAGGCTAGTGTATGATTATTCATAACTGGCGCTCTGTTAAAAAATCCAGTATAAAAAATAAATAACATTTTACAGTTGCATGCATGTCGTGACCCCACACTAGGATTCCTTGTGTCGTGGGTATCAGTAACTACGAGTACCATGTTGCCACAACACCCATCCCGGAACAAATATTTGCAGATCATGCAAATATTTGTCCCGCAATTGAACCCGCACCCCTTGCGTCTCAGAAGGGCACTCGCCACCAAGGTTGACGAGTTTTTTTTGTTATTTTTTTTGATGAACATATAAATTTAAACATAATAATTTATTTTTACCTACTCCATTATTTCCAAAACCGCCTGTGCTGTATACTCTGAGTTGTATACTCTTAGAAAAAAAGAAGAAGACTAGGGCTGAACTTAATCCTACATACGGACGGAGATTTTGTTCAATTTATACCTGTTGTAAGTCCTGGTTGTTTATTGTTTACTAGCGACCTAGCGCCTGCGGCTTTGCTTGCATGATACCCAAATAAAATGTAGCCTATCCATTGCTGTGCGAAAGAAAGACAAGCCGAAATAACAACACAGACTTCTTGATGATGTTGCTGATGAATTAATTTTCTCCAACAGTGTCTGTCCAATTATTAGCATGCATATATAAAAATAAAGTGATAGTCGATATCAGTAGGTACAGCAAAAAAATGTTAACTTAAGTTTTTGTATGTTGAAAGGTCAAGATTTTCACAGAAACAGAGATTGTAATAGTTTTTACCGTCTTTTTATCGGTACTTTTTTTCTAAATTCAAGCAAATTCGTTTTAAGTACGTGTTATTGCGCTTTTCAATTTATCAAAAAAAAAACTCATTGATCCACGACCGGGTTCGAACCCACGATCTTCGGATCGAAAGTTGGGGAATCTCTAGACCAGCACGGCTTGTATTTATAGTTAACAGTGTCGAACGAAACGTTTCTGCTCCACTTTTATTATAAGTACTGCCAAGGAGTGGAATGATCTGCCTGCGTCTGTTTTCCCGAAAGAGTACAATCTAGGAGTCTTCAAATCTAGGGTCAATAAGTTCACTCTGGGAAAGCGTGCTCCATCATAGGCCACATCTCACTTGCAAAAGTGAGTTGGTGGCCAAACGCTTTACCATTATCAAGAAAAAAAATATAAAAAAATATATAACAATGTATTTTATTTCGATATGCAATACTTTATTTGCAGACCAACACATGCCATAGGCTTCGCAGCCCTGACCAGCTCTGCGGGTCTCGGTATATTAGCCGTCGGCGTGAACCCGCTGACAGCAGCCCTGGGCGCCACCAACCTCATCCTCTACACCTCAGTTTACACCCCCATGAAACGGATGTCTATACTCAACACATGGCTTGGCTCTGTTGGTAAGCATACAAATTCCATACGGTAAAATTTGTTATTTTAAAGTGATAACCCACACTAAAGGAATACCATGATTTTTGTATAATATCCCAAAAATTCGACTCCGACGGGATTTGAACCCTCAACCTTCTCCTAAATACGGAGATGCTCTAATCAACTAAGCTACGGAGACTAACCTACAGCTTCAGTAGGTAAAATTTGTTTGTTTGTACCAATGTAGAGGGTGATCTCTGGTACTACTGAACCGATTCATAAAAATATTTCACTAATAGAAAGCTACACTATCCTTGTGTAACATAGGTTTTATTTTGTTTTGATAAAAAATTCTTTTCATACAGATATCTGAGTCACATGCATAGTCCTGACCCACTAGGATTCGTTGGTAGATATTAGAAACTACGAGTACCATGGTACAGTCGCCTGCAATAAGATGTATACATTTCACAATTTTAAAAATGATGCCACAGTATTAACTTTTGTGATGTACACAGAAAAACTAGAACATTGTTTACCTACATCAACTTGTGCCATTTTAAACTTAACAATGTACCTAACATCTTCATCTGTATTGTGGTATCATTTTGAAAATTATGAAGTGTATACATCTTATTGCAGGCGACTGTACCACAACACCCCAACCCGGAACAAATATTTGCAGATTATAATATCAGTACAGTGCAGAAGTTAACTAGGCACCGCGCTGTAATGTTTTGCGGCGGTGGGGTGTGGTAGGAGGGGAAGCACATTCCACGCAGGTGCCAAGTTTATTTCTGCGTGTTGTAAGTATATCTTTGTCCTCAGTCGGTGCGATACCTCCACTAATGGGCTGGGCGGGATGCACCGGAAGTCTGGACACGGGCGCGTTGATACTCGCCGCCATATTGTACTCGTGGCAGTTCCCCCACTTCAACGCGCTCTCGTGGAACCTCCGCCCGGATTATTCACGAGCGGGGTATAGGATGATGGCGGTCACTGACCCCGGTAAGTACCTACCCACGTGAGATAATGCTTATGCCGTTGTTACAGTCAGCATCAGTAGTTTTAAATAAAAAATAAAAAAATAAGCATCGGTAGTTGTTGCATTTTATGACATCAGTTAGATGACGTTAGACGAATTAGCTGATGATGGTGCCTCCGATCACTACAGAATATCACAGGGTATCGGGATCCCGGAATGATAAAGTGTAACTATTATCTACTAAACTAATATCAGAAAAAAATAATTAAAAAAAAGAAATAGGCTCACGGTTTTGATATCTGAGAGAATATCTACTATGTGCTTGGGGTTCAAATTTGTGAGCTTATTTGGTTTTATATTTCTGATAATATGATAGTCTTTTCCTTCTGCGATGTACTGCGATCTCGTCACCCATAAATCGTTATTCAAAATTCAAATTAAAAAATTCTGAGATCTCGTCATTCAGATTTTGGTATAGTCAGACGGACCGTCCTATGAACGATGTCAGCATATTTTATTTTATTTATTTATTTTTATTTTTTTAAGGATATGTTACACTATTTTTACATACATCTTCAATATCTTCATATATCTTCAATTAATAAATTCAAATGGTACGGGACGCTACTTGTGTTGATACACTAGCGCGCACACATCTTCCGGGGACATCAGTTAGGCGGGTGCGGCGGCAGATTCGGCCGAGGATCTCAAAAGGCGCAAATATGTTAGTCTTGATAGGGCTTACATATTTGAGCCTTTTGGGGTTGAGACCCTGGGTCCGTGGGGAAACGGGGCCCTCCGGGTTTTCAAAAAGATATCAGGACGTCTGATCGAAGCGACGCGTGACCCAAGAGCTGGCTCTTATTTGGCCCAGCGCATTAGCATTGCCATCCAGCGTGGCAATTCCGCCAGCGTCTTGGGGACGCTTCCGACTGGTAGTGATCTGGATCAGTCGAGCTATCTATAGATCGTTTGTAACGATCTTTAGATGGCTCAACTGTTTCTTGTGTATTTTGTAAATATTAACTTGTATTAGTTTTAAGTTTCTTTGTGTAAATAAAAGGAAATAATAAATTCAAATTACATTATGTCAAGCCTAATAAAAAGTAAATAGAAAAATTCGTCTATCCATATATGTCAAATAACAAAAATAAAAAGGAGCCATTTCATTCTGGGCCTGGTCCATGTACACTACATAGAAAAATTAGGAAAAAATAGGAGATTACAAGAAAAATACACTTTCATTAATTTGAAGACAAATGCGATGGTACAAGAATAGTTCCTCTGGTAAGTTTTTTACTATGTGAACACTATTTGAAGGCTGCCATGTTGGTTCATAATTGGCGTTTGACATGACATTGACATATTTTTCATGTCATGTTGTTTGACTTATGTTTTTGTTTTGTCAGATAAATGTAGGTTGTCATAATGACATTTCACGCACGTCCATCCGCCATATTTTTGTAGCGCTGAATGTTGCTCTCTTTGTCGAAGAAAATCATAATGTACCCTAAAACGAAGTCAATTTAAATAAAATTACCAATTAAATACGTTTACTTTATTGCTTAGCTATATTTTAGAGTAGTGTACACAGTGCAGGCCCAGGCTCCATATATTGATGAAACGTTTCTTTTGCCACAATAAATACAAATTACATAATGTCCTACCTAATCAAAATTTAAAAAAGAAAATAATAATTCGTCAATCAATAATAATGTCAAATAATACAAAAAGTCATTTTTGATGTTGATTAAATTATGATGTTGTTTCAGCGTTATGTCGAAGAGTGGCGCTGAGGCATACGGGAGTGATCACGGCCACGTGTCTCGCCTCCCCGTACCTAGACGTCACTAACACGTGGTTCGCGCTGGAGTCGCTACCACTCAACGTATACTTTATGTACTTAGGTAAGCTCACAAACTATACAAGGTGATTTATAATATGATTTCTATCCCGAAAAGGGCTTATTCTACACCCAATTGGCTATAAGTTTGTTCTAAGACTTGAAATTCTATATTTATCATTGATAAAAAAAACTGCAAAAATCAGCTTTTTGAGGTCACATCAGTTCAAACTCATCATTCGTCAGTTTCGATCCGAAGGTCTTGGGTTTGAATCCCGGTCGTGCACCAATGGATTTTATTGTCAGAAAAAATTATGTGAGTATAATGGTATCGAAAACGGTGAAGGAAAACATTGTGAGGAAACCCGCGGATTGGTCAACTCCGCACGTATCTATAGCATTACTGCTTAACAGCAGAATGTATAGACAAAATATAATAATCCTATCCTTACTAATATTATAAATGCGAAAGTTTGTGAGAATGTTTGTTGTTCAATCACGCCGTAATTGCTCAACCAATTTCGTTAAAACTAGGAATACATAAAGTTCTTTACCTATACATATACTGTCTCCTGTATAGACTGTCCTCATAGCTCAGTTGGTAGTAACTCTGCCTTCTGCGCTAGAGGTCGCGGGTTCGATTCCCGCACTGGACAAACATTTGTGACTAACACAGAGGTTTGTTCTGTGTCTGGGTTTTAAATATATATCTATTATGTATATCAGTCTCTGGTACCCATAGTACAGGCTATGCCTAGTTTGGGATCAGTTGACCGTGTGAATATGTCCGGAATATTTATTTATTTATTTATATAGGCTACTTTTAATGTAGGTACCACGCGAGCGAAGCTGCGGGCGGCAGCAAGTTTTTTATATTTACTTTCCTTATCTCTTCCAGCATGGCAATTCTACCAGAAATCGGACAGCAACAGTTCGCGGAAGCTTTTCAGGTTTTCCCTAGTCCACCTACCAGCTCTAATGCTTCTAATGCTAGTCAACAAGAAGTACTGGAGTTCCGCAAACACAGACACCCAAGACTTGAAGCAGGACGTGAACAAACTGCAGGATTCGAAGAGGATATCAGTATTGCCTAGAGGGCCGGTTGTGGCGGCGCATGATAACCAATAGCAAGAATAGCAGAAATGCCAATAGCTTAGAGAGCTCTAAGGTTCTCGAATGGCGACCACGAACCGGGCGACGCAGTGTTGGGGGTCCCCCACCCGATCGACCGACGACATTTTCGGGAAGTCGGTGGATGGAAAAGGCTCAAGGCCGTTCGTCGTGGAACTCTTTGGGGGAGGCTTATGTCCAGCAGTGGACTTCTACAGGCTCTCTGAGTAAGCTCTCAGATTTGCGCAAACAGTATCCTTGGAAGATATGCTATATAGCATTATGAACTTAGGACAAAGCTGTTTGTAGCTGGCACCTGTTTTTCGAAGAGTCAGCTAAGCAACTAATTCGCTTAACAGTTTTGAAACTTTTTGAGTAATGGATAAATGATATCACACTGTTTGGAAGCGCTGTAAAAAACGGCCTGGACGCGAGCGGTTAGCGATTTCAACCTTACCTCAAAGCAAATAAGTTTTGAGTTTCGTCGCTGCTATGACCCGATGCAACTTGGCGGACTTGAAGATAGTTTGGCTGCGCAGTAAAGTTTTTAAGAACTAAAATCGCATTTACGCCGCCAAATGACTAAATTCTCGTTTGCCTAAATCCTCCGATGTACTGTAATTGTTTGACAACTGTACAGAATCGGTCCGTTACTGTATATTTGTCAAATAATTTCAGGGTCTAGGACCCTGGTAAATAAGTGGTTTATTAGTTACTTCTCCTATCCGAACATTAGAGTTGTCTTTGACATTGCCAGACTAAGCAGTTACCAATTCGATCGACACTGTGTAAATACTCCCAAGGTTTTGATTCGATTATAGCCCCAAGTCCAGCGATATAAAGCTACCAACACCGATCTTTGATTGTATCGATGGTTACCATGGATTACGTGGTGAAAATAGGAATTTAGGTAGGTATCAAACTTGCTTTGTTTTCGATGTAGATTTGATTGGGATATATCAATACGTATGATTTACGTAGCAATGAAGTTGTCAATTATTATGGCGAATTATTATTTGGTTTGTAATACGTTACTTACAAATTACTTGTAAAAACGGTATCCCTGTCATGACTGTCTTAGTCACTGAACTTTAACGACTCGATAATAGTATGACCCTTTCTTTTGTTTAATATTAATAAAGACAGGGTACCTAAGAGTTATCGAGCCGCTAAAAGTAAGTGATTGCATGAATAAGTAAGCCTCTATACTGACGGGACATTAGAGAGCACTGTGTTATCGTGACGCTTAATAAGGCTAACCTACTTGTATGTAGTTTATATGTAAATAATGTACAATGTAATTATGTGATTCCCGTAGAAAACTAGTAAATAAATCAATCACGAGATTGTTAACAATTTTGTTATTAATAAATACCTACTCTACTGAAAATGGCGTAGTTTGCAACTTTAATTTTGCTATTTATTATTTCTTTTGCATTTGTTAAATAATTTTTCGTCCAACTGTACCGTTGTAGAGAAAAGCAGCGGTGAGAATTGCAAATTTAAATAAAAAAACTGGTGCATCATCTACCCGATGATTTTAGACGATAGGTAGTGTGTTTGTTACGATAATGTACAAAATACTTAATTTATTTTTGGCGATAGAAATAGTTCCTGACGAATAGGAAATAAATGAAATATGAAAATAAAAAATTCTTACATTTATTTGTGTTGGTACATAAATTAATTACAAACACTGGAATTGATAATCTACATACAAACATTCAGACCTGGTTTGAACATTAGCAGACGGACATTGGGTGTAACGATTGAACGCAACAAAGTTAAGTATAACGCGAGCCGAGTCTTAAAAACCCGTTTCATTATTTCACAACATCGTAGTATGTCAGCTTCTATTTCCTGAAACAATGAAAACTCGGATTTAGTACTTTCTTGGTTAAGGCGCTATGAGAATCATAATAAACTGTCGAGTGGGCGGAGTAAAGAAAGTGACAGCGCTACGTACTATAATTGAATGCGGAAAGAGATAGCAAGCGTTAGAAGGCGCTCGAAAGTAATTTACGTAAGCGACATATAAGAAAATATCGATTATCTTAAAAACTTAGCATTTAAAAATAAAAAGTGTCTTGGATTTAGGTACCCAATGCTATTGTCTAACACAATATTTTAAAAAAGTTATTTATGATTGATAGTTTCTGAGTATTTTCGAAAAAACTGTTGCAGAGGACCGAGAACTTTAAAAAATAAATCTATCGAGAAAAGTTTTACCAATCGCGTTTCTGTCTTGGATTTGGTAAATAAAATGCTCAAGTTATCTTTGTCATAAAAATCAAAACTGTGCGTTTTGCGGTTATTGAGAAAAAACAGTTCAAAAATCATAAAACAATTTAACCCTCACCTCAATAACAAAAATCAAAGGAACGGATTGAGCTTCGTTTAGATGCGGCGGACACATCTTTAATTCGATTTTACTATTGCTTTCTCTCATAGCAAATTATCTAAACACGAATTGCCGGCGAAGCGACTGATTCGCTAAACAATGAAAACTCAACCTTATTTACTATCAGATACGACAGAAAACAAACTGCGAAGGTCGAGGTCACGCTTTCGCAATGAAGATGTGCGCGATTTAGATTTCAATTTCAGCCTTACGTAAAAGATAATATGGTTCAAATTCATTCAAAAAAAACACGCGTAGCAAGAGAATTTTAGAGGAAGTTGACACTGATTCTTTCTTGGTCAGGTTGCGGTTTTCGATTTGATTAAAGGTACTTACTTAGCCGTATAAAAAGGTCTAAGGTTTATCCGTAGAAGAACTAAGGCCACCGACATAGCTCTCAGAATTAGCAAATTGAAGTGGCAGTGGGCAGGCCATATAGCTCGCAGAACCGACAACCGTTGGGAATTAAAGGTTCTCGAATGGCGACCACGAACCGGGCGACGCAGTGTTGGAAGGCCCCCGATGGACCGACGACATTGTGAAGGTTGCAGGAAGTCGGTGGATGGAGAAGGCTCAAGACTGTTCGTCATGGAACTCTTTGGGGGAGGCCTTTGTCCAGCAGTGGACTTCTACAGGCTGATGATGATAATTTACCTAACAGCTGGTGCATGTGATCATTGTCATAATAAACTATATTTTCAACCTTTTTGAACACAGACTGTTATGAATCTAATTGCCATTTAAATGCAAGCTTTTCGGATTTATTTTAGACGAATTTAAACCATAAATCTTTGAGACTTAGCCCCTTCGTCCATGACGCTACGCAAAAGTGACGGAACTCATTAGAAACTAGAGTTGCGGACTGATTGGAAACTCTGACTCGTCCACGACGCTACTGGAATTTCCTGAAACTCAGCCACTCAGTACACAATTTTATGTAAACAAAGTTTTGAAAACGAAAATAATTAACATGACTAGTGATAATTCGAGCGATGACATGGAATTATTACTTCTCCAGTCACATAGACGTTCAGAATCACATATAATTACTTTTTATTCGTTTATTTATCAACAGTTTCTCGAAACCAGTCGCCTGGCGACCAGCATGTCGAGTCGCCAGGAGACTAGTTACAAACGCGTTCCTTTTGAGTAGCGTCGTGGACGGACGCGCATTGAAATACTAGTGCTATCGCAGTCAGGCTACTCATAAGTGACTACAGTTTCAGTCGCGTTCCTTTTGAGTCGCGCCGTGGACGAAGGGGCTTACGTCTCCGCCTAAACGATATCGCAAAGTGTAATAACCGCCTAAGTTCGAGTAGTTCGCCCACACGCATTACTAAAACGAACGCTAGTAAAACTCTGCAAAGTTCGGGATACACTTACTTAGCCTTCTTGGGCGAGCGGCCGTGGTCGCGGCTGTCGTCCCGCGAGCGCTTGTTGGAGGAGTGCTTCTTGTCGTCGCTGCGGGAGGAGCGATCGCGCTCGCTGTGTGACGACTTGTGGTGCTTGTCGCGATTCTTTGATGGACTGCAATTAGATAACTTTTGGAGGAGGTAGGGCATAGAGACTTTCTCGTTCTAAATTGGAGCAGCCCGCCTGGGGAGGTACCTCCGCCTTACAGAATATCGCAGCCAAATAACATTATTTGTTTCAAATAGTGTTGTGTTCCTGCGGTGAGTAAGGTTGCCAGAGCTCTTTAGGGGGAAGGGGGTTCGGGGTCGGCAACGCGTGTGTGATGCCTCTGGTATTGCACGCGCTCATAGGCTACGGTAACCGCTTACCAACAGGTGGGCCGTATGTTTGTTTGCCAACTCAGTTGTATAAAAAAAAAAAACTTATTGAAATCAAACGGGTGTTAATCGCGTACCGTATTTTATACATTTTAGAACGTTGAATCATCATCAAAAGTAGGGATGATAAATTATCGGCATCGACAATAGAATTTTATTTTATTTTATTAATGAAACTAAATCCACATCTCTTAGATAATAATGCTGATTCATCCTACTAATATTATAAATGCGAAAGTTTGTGAGGATGTTTGTTGTTCGATCACGCCGTACTAGCTCAACCAATTTTGTTGAAATAGTCATAACAGTAATTTATTGATAAAATAATTGTTATAAGAAACTTGGAATAGATAAAGTTCTTTACCTAGAATAGCATATAGGCTACTTTTTTTGTAGGTACCACTCGAGCGAAGCTGCGGGCGGAAACTAGTAATATTATATGCTATCTCGAACCCCGGAAGTTAGTGTATCAACAAAAGGAAAGAATAAGCGATTTTTTTTCTGTTTTTTCGCTTTTTTTTTCAAATTAGTTCTTTTTGGTCCTTCACGTGGGGAAGAACGAAGGTTTTCGCTTTACTTCGTGACTAAGAGTGTGCAAGATAACGCGGAGAAAATTTTTATAATATTTTCGCGCGCAATCGCTCGATAAGTCACCACGCGCAATCACGTGCTCTACTCATTCAAATGCTAGCGCTTTCGTGCGTAACTCTTGCTCAAAGTGAATCAAGTAATTGCTATTAAATTAAATAAGTTGATGGTAAAATATGGTGAACAGAAGTTACCTGCTACTACTGTGTTTCGACGGGCTCTTATGGCTCGAGCTGCTCTTGTGGTTGGAGCTAGAGCTCTTATGGTTCGAGCTAGAGCTCTTGTGGTTCGAGCCGGAGCTTTTATGGTTCGACGAGCTTTTGTGGTTCGAGCTGCTCTGCTTGCTTGAGCTCTTTTTCTTGCTGCGGCCCTCATCAGAATCGTAGTCTCTTCGGTCGCGATTGTGTTTGCGTTTTCTGTCGTAGTCTGTGGGATCACCATTGTTTTTGTCTTCCTCAGCTGCTTCTCTTTCGAGGTCGGACCAATCCTTGCCAGATTCTTCATCCTCTGTAAATCAAAATAAATAAATAAACACCCTCTCCCTCTCAAAACTGTCACGTTGTGGCGATCACAATAGGCCAGTTGTGGCCGCAGTGATACCATAGCCGCTTAAAGTAAATTGAAAGAAAAAAAAAACAGTCACGTGCATTCCTTAGGCTAAACTAGGATTCCCTGTGGATATCAGAAACGATGAGTACCATACCACAACACCCAGGCCCAGAACAAAGTTTTGCAGATCATTCAAGGATTTAACCCGCACCTCTTGCGTCTAAGCCGAGCACTCGGCGGCCACGCCACCGGGCAGAAGTGCAGTCGCCTGTTCTACGATGTGTACATTTCATAATTTTCAAAATGATGTGTGGCATCTGTATGATGTAGATGGTACACAGTAAAGTTGAAAAGCGCACAATTTTACGGTATTGTTATTTTTAGTAGTGGCGTCATTTTGAAAATTATGAAATGTATACATCTTACATTACCTACATAATAGGTCGCCATTTTGTTCCACCTGCAATGTACAGTACGGCCGGCGGATCTAGACCGGTGTCCAGGTACGAGTTGACGATGACCTCGAGCGCGCTGACGACAGTTGACGGTTGACGGTCTGAAGTTGCGCTTTCGGAAATTGTGCGCAGGTACAGGCGAGACAAAAATAGTCTTACCACCTATTCGACCCTAAAAGTGACTACTGCGCAGCGTTGCGAACGAACTTAACGCCGGTCTAGATCCGCCGGCCGTACTGTACTGTACATTGCAGGTGGAACAAAATGGCGATGCTAGTAATAGAACATTGGTTCAAAAGGGACTTAATAGCCAGATGAGGCCAAAAAAACATTGTGATAATACTTTTTTTTTGAATTCTTTTTTTATGAGTACTTCTAGGAGATTAGTCCTTCCTTTGACGTCACAGTTCTAACAAAGGCGGATGGCATAACACAAGGCTTTACCTGCGCTGTCCCCTGAATCACCGGATTCGTCGGAAGCTTCGGAGTCATACTCGGAGCCGTCATCGGATTCCTCCTCCGACTCTACGTCTGTGGGCTCGTACGCGTCGTCTTCCTCCTCAGAGTCCTCATCCTGCAAAGTAATTTATTTTGTTTATTTATTTAGATATAGAAAAATATTTATATGATTATAGACGAGCAGCTTCCGCTGCTGTGTCAACATCTCACAGTGTCGAAATTGAAAGTTAATTGTCATGTGTCACTTTTTTGAGCACTGATTTGTTAATTCGTAGCCAGTTGTTGAGCTTGTTTTAAATGCATTGACAGAGGGCTTGTATTCCAAACAAATTGAGGAGGAATTCCAACGTCAAACACACGCTAGGGTGATGACAGAGGCCCGAGTCCGTAGTTCACGAGTTATTCACTTGTTACCGGTGAGTGGTGAAAAGTTAATAGCTTGCCGGTTTTTATAGGAGCGCTTTACGTAACACAATACAAAAACGTTAAGCTATTTATTTTTCAACACACTTGCTCATAAAGTGGCTCTAATTTCACCGCAATTAGGCACATAATGATACCTGTAATCAAACTGTGACTTTTTCATTGCTATTATTCAAAAACGTGAGTTATTTTATTGGTTGAGTTGCTTTGTTCTTAAAAAAGTTTTGATACAAAAAAGATCGAGCGCAAAAGTAAAAAGAAAACTCATTCTTTTAGAAAACTGAGTCATTTTTCCCGCCATTGCGAAAATAAATTAACAACTCGTTTTTAATTATTTTTAGTATTATTTTATTCTCAAGTGTGTTGAAAAACGTCGTATGAAACACGTGTGTATTGATGATTACTGTCCTCGGCTTTCAAGGTTGCAGGCACATTGTCGTATTAGTAAAGCTTTAACAAATATAAAGCATACCGCAGCAGCATTCTCCGCATCAGACTCGGGGTCGAGGAAGGACCAGCCACCGCTGTCGAAGAAACCTTCGATGTCGTCCGTGATCGTCTTCATAACCTTAGTCCAGTTGAGGGATTGGATACCTTCCGCGTAGCGGATATCGCAAGAACTGGAAGTATGATTTGTGTCAATGTTATTCAAAGAGCCAAACTTTAATACAAAAATGCACTTCATCATCATCATTTGAGCGATAGGACCTCCACTGCTGAACATAGGTATGCCTCCTCCATAGATTTTCGGAGCGATTGATCTTATGTAGCCTGCACCAGTGGCGGATTTACCAGCAGGCTGAGATAAAATTCATCATTATACTCATTCCAGCCGTAAAAAAGTCCGAGGCCTCCAGAGTTCTCACAGCGACTTCCTATCGCTGTGACCTATGTGGGACGTGTTGCCCTTACCACACTGAGCACGCGGGATGGTGAGCGCAGTTGTCATAATAGAGGATGCGGCTGCCCATCCCCTAGTTGTTTCCCCTAGTCGGCTCATACGACATCCCCGGGTAGGAGATATGGAGGGGCCTATTCTTCAGCCGGGGCCACCACGGCCACAAAATACACTTGGTTTAATGTAATTCACACTTCAAGGCTTCTTCGGTTAACTCACTTGAGCCACTCCTTCACATGGTCCAGCATGTTCATCGGCACAGCATTCACCATGGCGACCTTCTTCGCGTAATCCTTGAACACGAACACCATGTCGAAGTTCTTCAGGTGGAACTGCACCCGCTCGAAGTGCACCAGCTCCACGTCCTCGAGCGCTATCACGAACGGCGGCCACTCGGTGAGGTTGACAAGGGCTCCGGAGGTGGGCTGGAGGAGGACTGTCGAGCGGAACGGCGCTCCGGGGAAGCCGAGTTCTCTGTGGAAAGTATGTATTTCAATTTTCGCTTAGTTCGTATTTTTGTTGCTATGAAACTGGTTCGACATTGCAAACCAAACACGCGAGTATGCGTTATGTGTACCTATGCGTTAGTAACCACTCAGTTCCCGAGTTTCGATCAGAGGGTAGTGGGTGCGAACCCGGACGTACACCAATGAGTTTTTCTAAAAGGTGATTCATAACATGTTTACCTATTATATATACATTCATAACAATCAGAAAGAAGTTTAGCGAAAAAAAAAACAAATTTTGTATTTTTTTTTCATAATCTTTATAATTACTAAACGCACGAGAATTCGGCATCAAAATTGCTTCCTAAAACAGTTGATTCATTGAGTTTTTTAAATGAAAAATGTCGAATTCCCAAAATTCGTAAAACAAACTTTATGGCCAATTGGATGTAGAATAAGCCCCTTTCGGGATAACATACATATTATGACATTGTATCACCTCATTAACGGTGAAGGAAAACTCGCGAGGAAACCAGTCGGTATTCTTAAAGCGGCAATGGGCTTGCCACCTGTAACGTATGGACTTCTGCAAAATGGGCATGTATGTGCTTATGTTTGGACATGCCTCTGACTAATGAATCTTCAAGAAATAATACATCTTAAAGATCGTTGCGAGATCTCATTTCGCACGAACTACTAGTACGACTAGCATTGTTCTGTTACTTTGCTTAAGGTGAGGGTTAAATTGTTTTATGATTTTTGAACTGTTTTTTCTCAATAACCGCAAAACGCACAGTTTTGATTTTTATGACAAAGATAACTTGAGCATTTTATTTACCTAAATCCAAGACAGAAACGCGATTAGTAAAACTTTACTCGATAGATTTATTTTTAAAGTTCGGTGCTCTGCAACAGTTTTTTCGAAAATACTCAGAAACTATCAATCATAAATAACTTTTTTTTTTAAATATTGTGTTAGACAATAGCTTTGGGTACCTTAATCCAAGACACTTTTTTAAATAAATACTTAGTTTTTAAGATAATCGATATTTTCATATATGTCGCTTACGTCGATTACTTTCGAGCGCCTTCTAACGCTTGCTATCAAAGTCAAAAGGCTTTTATTTCAATAAAATCACTAGGATCACTTTGAAACGTCTTAGAAACTAGGTGAAGCTATGCCTGTCCTCTGCCTGTATCTCTTTCCGCATTCAATTATAGTACGTAGCGCTGTCACTTTCTTCACTCCGCCCACTTTATGATTCTCATAGCGCCTTAACTGCAGTAATTACCTGAAGGGCGTGTCGAACTCCACTTCCTGCTTGGTCATGTTCTCGACTCGCTCGCAGAAGCTCTTGAAGGCGACCTTCAGCTTGTGCCGCAGCTCGCGCTCGCTCTGCTCCGCCGCCAGGTCGTCCCTGTCGTGCATGTGCTGGTGCTTGCCCAGGTCTGTCGTGATCTCACCCACCTCCGTGTAGAATTGCACGTCGACGTGTTTCTTTTTACCTAGGACATTTTTCCGGTTAGTTATTGATGTCGATTATTTCAGCCGTAGGACGTCCACTGCTGCACGTAAGCCGTAGCTGCGTAGGGCATTCACTGCTGAACATAAGCCTCCCCCATAGATTACCCAGAAACAATCATTTGAGGCATGCGGGTTGGCAAGCGCAGATAAGGCTGCTGCCCATCCCCTAGCTTTGTTTCCTTTAGTCGCCTCTTACGACATCCAGGGCTAGATATGAAGGGGCCTATTCTTCAGCCGGGGCCATCACGGCAAAAGTTGATGTCGATGAAAGTTGCTAAATGTGATAGCAACACAATAGCTTCGCTCACGTAGTACCTGAATAAAAAATACCTGATCCTACTAATATTATAAATGCGAGTTTGTGAGGATGTTTGTTGTTCAATCACGCCGTAACAGCGCAACCGAGTTCGATGGAACTTGAAATAGACAGAATTCTTTACCTAGAATAGTAGAAGTAGTAACCTAGGCTACTTTTTATCAAAGTACCACGCCAGCGAAGCCGCGAGAGCAAGCTAGGTACTATAATACCTTAATAATTACTAACTTTATCGGCTCGATAAAATTATGCCCGCCGTTTTCTTTTGTTTACAAAAGCGTATAATAGCGTACTAATAACAAGTGAACATAAATTATAATTTATATCATGAATAAATAAATTTACACCTAAAAAAATATCAGATTTTTTTTCACAAACTTCAAATCTTTGTTTTGATTTTGCGTCATACCAGCGGTACCAGACTTATATCCTCATTGATACCAGCTTCCAATGAGGATATAAGTCACTTCGTCCAGCCTCCTTCAACAGAGTTGACGTTTTTTTTTGAGAATGCAGTGCCGGAAAGATTATGCGAAAGTCTTGATAAAATCAGTGCTGATAATCAGGTATTGATGAATGTCGGAAACAAGAAGCCAAATAAATCGAAGATTGATGCTTTTCAAAACTTTTCATAATAGTCACCAACTTTGATAGGTTTAACTTACCAAACATTATAGCGTGCTTCAAATGGAAATGTAACAATATAATCATCTCTCCATCGCACGGCTGAAAGAATGCGTTCTTGATATTATTGTACAGGATATCTACTTTGTCGCCTCTCACAGACGTAAATCTAAATCCATTAGTGTGCGCTTCTAACGAGCCACTCATTCTCTTAGTGACTATGTTAGGTCTAATGTACAGATCTTTTAGTTTTGGGTTTCCTTTGCTTTGGGACATAACTAGGGTGTCTTGTTTTACTAAATCTTCTTTCTCCCTTTCCTCTGCTTCTCTGGTTTTGAACTTTTTCTGGACCTCCTTTATAAGTCTAAAGCCGGTGTTGAGGTTGGATGAGGGAGGGGATATTTCGCCCGGTTCTTTTGTGTTTGTACTCCGGTATGTCCTAAAAGCAACGAAATGCATTTGTTTTTTCATTGTCGTAGAAAATTAGTAGTCTACTAATCTTAAAAATAAGTAACTGCTATTAAACATTCACAATATAAAAAGATATTTATAATACGACTTACAAAACTTGTCCTAGAAATCAAGTATTTTTTAAACTCCGATCCAAACACTTCAATAGCAAATTCGAAACATGGGAAACTTTACAAAGTGGGGGTAAGGGGTTGAATACTCACACTTCCTTCACAAAAGTGGCGTCCGGTTGCGTATAGCTACCTCCTTCATTCCTCCCCATGGTCGCTCCGGGGTGGAAAAAGTTTATTCGAAGATAAGTATAGTCACCCTCCACCGACTGGGAAATATTCTTTATCGTGGAGATGTGGAACGGTACGGGCACGCCGAATATGGGCAGAATCACTGTTTCGTATTTACGATCTGTAAAAAAACTATTGTTATTTTACGGTCAATCTGATTAAAGTCAATTTTGAGTCTCACATTTGGGAGTGTGCGATATAGCTCAACGATATAGAATACAATATTCATATATATACGCCGACACCGATATAAGTACTACTACAATGTGTACTACTTACAATGTCATTTGGTAGTAAACTAAGTACTAATCGTACTTAGTCGTACGTATGAACCTATAGTATACACTTGTCGCTAGATAAGTTTAATAATTAAAAAACATAGGTAGTTGAGGCCCTAAAAGAAAAACTTAATATTGACTTTAATTATTGGATGAAAGGATCATTTTGAAACGAATGTTTGTTCGCATATCGCACGTCATTTGAGCAGGCTAGACTTGAAGGAAAATATAAACCACTTACCAACATATAACTTGAGTTCCTTGACCTCGTTCTCCCTCGGCATCTGGCTGACGCTCTTATAAGACACCGTACTTTTGCGTAACTTCTCCGTATCCTTGCCGCTCGACTGTTTCGCCAATCGTTCCTTCGCCTTTTCGTTTAGCGTTATCGCAAGCTCGCGTTGATGCTCCTTACGCTTCTCCTCGGACGAGTGCTCCGTTCGGAGCTTGGATTCTATGACGGCGGTTCTTTTACCTCTGCCTGTAATTGTGACTTGAAAATGTTTGGGGCGGGTTTGGGCGTTTGGGAAAAGCTTAAGATATTTTGCAGTTTAGAATAATGTGTCTGCCTCTGGATTGGATAAGCATTTGGCTGCGCCAAAAGTTGCAAATATAAATGGGTCTATGTGGGGATAAAGCAGATATCAATTAATTGAGTACACCACTACCTATTACTCTAGAAATAACGACTACGAGGTCAAAATTAAATTCATTGGCACGTTTATACAGGAATGTTATCATAAACAGTAACAGTCATTAAGCTGTTCCAAATTTACCATTCTAATTTACCGTTGGGGTATGTGAATGCTCCAGGGGAAAGCATGCAGTTAGTGCGTAAAATAATAAAACACTTACCACCATTTTCTGTGCATCCGCAATTGCATGTAAGTAAATATGTTTGTCTTAGAAACACGACATATTAATGTTTAAAAAAATCAAGCATTATCATAAAAATCGGCAACAAAAATCCAATTGATTTTATATCAATGATAAACTCAAATACAAGATGATTCATAACATGTATACCATCCCGAAATTAAATTCAATATGCATTTAATCCTTACGATCGCGTGGATCAATATGAAGAGTCTTAAATTTTGTTGAATTTACAAACTTTATTAGTAATCGAGTTGGAGCATATCCGAACGAGGATTCGAAAGGGGGTTATTCTATCAACAAAAAGAAAGAATATTCGCGAAAACAACATCAAATGAGCTAGTTTTGGTATTTTTATCATCTTTTTATCTCATTAATAAACTTACGAGAAGTTTGGCATCAAGATTGCTACCTAAAACAGCTGATTCATTGAATTTGAACGGATCTGACAACACACCTGATTTTTTCAGAGTTTTTCCAATGAAAATTTTCGAATTTTCAACAGTCGTAGATCAAACTTTATTGTCAATTGGGTGTAGAATAATCCCCTTTCGGGATAGCATACATATTATGAATCAACTTGTTTGTATTAACAAAATATTGCTTTTATGATCTGTATTTACGAGATCATGTAATTATAACTGTTTCATACAACTTTTCCTCGCATTATTAAAGCGTGTACTCACCAAGTATTTCAGTTTTATTCTCTTTCTCTTCCTCTTCTTCCTCGTCGTCGTCTTTCAAGAAGATGCCAATGTTTTTGATCTTCTTCTTAGACTGCGTGAGGAGGGATGCAGGTGTCTCTTCGTTCACTAACACTGTGTCGCCGATGTATAGGGCGTATGTCTGAAATAATTTGAAACTGTTGAATACACTACATTGTTTGTTGCGTAATTTTTAATGGTCATAGTAATGGCGCTAAAATGTCGCCGTCCTTGCTTCGATCTATAAGGGACGGCAACATTTTAGGGCTGCTCTCGAAATAAGTAAGTAATTAACATATAATTATTCAGTGGTTTCAATGACGCTGTTATCCAAAAACCCTTATTCATAATCACTCACTAACTTTACCAGGTGGATAAAAGTATGTCCGCCTCTTTATTTTGTTAACTGAAAGGGCGAGCGTTATCTAGCCGATAAAGTTAGTGACTGATTATGAATGAGATAGTCATACCGAATTTTATCAAAATCAACTTAGCCTTTTTAAGTAAGGGCATAAAGAACGAGTTTCATTATTGCGCATTCAAAGAAACCTTTAAAATTAAAATTAATCAATGTAAATGTTACACAGAAAACTTACCGCTTCCTTTTTCGGCTTTGCCGTAGAAAAAAAACAATTTAATCTATTTAGTTGTTGCCCAAAGGTTGGCTCAAAGAAATCACATTAAAAATGCTAATAAGCTACATGTTCGTGATATTTCAAATTTCAATAAATTTTAGCTACCACAAAATGTGGGCATGTCAATGTAATGTTTAGACGTGCCGCTGCCTACCCACTTAAACATGAATGCTTGAAGATCTTAGATCATGTCTACCACACTTGGCGATTAGCAGCAATTATTTTTTTCGTGACAATATAACTGAACAGAAGAAAACTCGAAATAATCTTACCTTGCCTTCCTTTTCAGTAGCCGCAGTGTTAGTCAGATTGGCAAGACCAATATTGATGTTGAACACCATGCCTTTTCTCGCAACCACTGATGTTTTGGGTCCAATGATGATGGAGCTCTCCCGAAACTCAATTCCCATTACAAACCTGCAAAAGATATCACTGAAATCTTAACTAACAGATACAAACAAATGCAATTTATTTGAGGAAGGATAGGCTACTTTTTTGTGTATTTCGCGCGAACAAAGCCACGTTCAGCCACTAGTATAGCAATAAAATACATACCCAAATGACTTAGTAAGATTATCAACTAAATTCGGCTTTTCTTTCTTTGCCAGTTCCAAGCCAGCTTCATAAACCGCTGACAGCTTTGCCCCTGCCACGAGTGCCTTCATAACCTCCTCTTCTATGTTCAACAAGAAGTTATAGTTGCTCTGAATCTCATCTGTAGGATTCACCAGCAGTGTTCTAACAATATTTGAGCAATACGACTTGTATCTAGCACCCAGTGAGCATACAATAGCACCAAAGTGCAAGTGGTTCTTGTCTGATACAGCACTGAATTTGAGACTGTAGTTACCACCCGACTGGATTATCGGAGGGTAGCACATGTCAACTTGGCTTGTATCAACTCCTGTGACGTATTTCTTGTCTGATATTGCTGCTTCTACACCTTCTGCCAGTTTTGAGTGTTTTACTTTCTGTGCAAAAAAGAAAACAGTTGATGAACCCTGATAAGTTTTTCAAGTAATGCGAATAAATCAAAATCGTAGTAGGAAAACAAGCTAGGGGATGGGCAGCAGCATCCCCTATTTTATACAAAGATAGTTCTAACTGCGCTCGCCAACCGGCATACCCAGTGTGATAGGTATGAGCAAATCCCTCCACATGATAGGAGTTAGTGGGTAGCCATAGGATGTCCGATTATGATGATTTTTTATTTTATAAATATGGCACAATGCAACCTTACCTTATCAGAGTCTATAATTTCCATGATCTGATCTTTTAAGTATTTTGTGAAAACATCCACTGTGACCAGGCAAGCTTTTTTTACAGTAATAACTTCTGAATCCTCTTTTGGCGCCATCAGAACTGCGACAGCTGAACTGATGTCAACATTATCAAACTTCTCGGCTTTCAAAATATTCTTCCAGCCTTCGCAAAATTCGCCCGGATAATTATCTTTTATAAAAACTCCCAATGATTTTCCTGACTTAGATTTCTTAATCTCTGCAATTAGTTTACTGAAGTTTTCCTTGTCTTTGTCATTCTGAAACACAATATATGAGTGATACAGTGCTTGAATTCAATAATCAAAATAGGTGCATGCCTGGGCAAATACAGTGAGATCAATATTTTCATTTAACTCAATTTAATCCTTAAAGGGGTTGGTTGACGTGGAAAGTAAAAGGTTTGCAGTTTAACCCTTTATTTATCATCAATTACTAACTTCATCAGCTCATTAACTCTCACCCTGTCCTTTTCTTACAAAAAAGAAAAGAGGTGGACTATTATTGAGCCCATAAAGTTAGTGATAAGTGGGTAAAAGTAGACATTGGTGATGATTATGTTGTACTAACTTAAATTAGACAGCACTAAAAATGTGGCTATCCCTTTATTGAAATAATAAGACGATTTTAGCTCTGTCAAATTATGTTAGTTCAGCATTATGCAACAACAGAATTACACTGAAACAAAAATACATTATTTGCAAATGATATGGGAGTTTGTTAAACAGACAAGAATGAGTACATAAAAGACTGACTCATCCTACATGTTTCGATTATGATTTAGTTACCCTATCTCGAACAAGAAGTTTCACAGGTGGTAGTTCGGTTTCCTCTTTCCCATTTTCAATTTGCCTCAAGAATTCTATTTTCTTTTTACTGGCAAGGAAGCACATGCTTGACTCTGTGAGTACTGTAATTGTGTCCGGCAACTCATATCCAAATAGCCATGTCTGAAATGTAAAAAAAAAGGTGGTAATTAAAACGTTTTCTGATAACCATCAACTGTATGACTGCATTGAAACTCCATTTGGCAAAATTATCACCAGCCAAACAAATAAATAAATCCCAACAGTCATATACATAGCCCTGACCCTACACTAGGATTCCCTATGTCGTGGGTATAAGAAACTATGATTACCATGGTACCACAACACCCAGACCCAAAACAAATATTTGCAGATCATGCAAACATTTGTCCCACAGCGAGCATCAAATCCTTGCATCTCAGATGGACATTAAGACACCGAGGTCGTCTTCAAAACATATATAATAAGGCACACAGAAAACACCAGTTGCTTTGCATGCAGCATGTAGTTGGATCGCAAGACAAAAAAATGATTGTTGTTTTGAAGTTGAAAGTTTAAATGGCCAGTTTATGAGTGGATGTTTTTTGATGAATTAGACACGATTTTGACATAAAATAAACTAAAATAGGGGTTACTATTTACCTATAATTAAATTTCTAGCACATGGGAAGCAATCAAACACAAACCTGCAGTGCCGTAGACTTGCTGTAAAGAGTGTCCTCGTCGACTCCAACGCACGAAACAAGGCAATCGACCTTTGCGAGGGCATCCTCACTCTTCGGGTCAGCTGCCGCAGCCTGTGAAACGCGGTGTTTTATAACAAATCGTATGTTCTCAAAACAATTACTTCAGCACACGTCTTACGACCAACCTTCCATGCCGCGTAGAGTCTTTTGATTCGCCGATAAAACGTATCTTTATCAAGCGATATATTAGACATCGTAATTTACTTTGGAAAACTCCAATAAATCAAGTTTTCTGGTTCTATTACGCCGCGAAAAAAAAACAAAAATTAACTGACTCTCCACGACTTTACATCACAGCTTTTGACAGAAAACAAATCAATGGCCGATCAATGGCGGGCCGTGGGCCGGGCGAGCGTCCTCCTTGCGTCTTGTCTATGATAATTTTGTTCGGATACTTTGATTGATGAATTGATGATACATTCTAATCAAGCAATTTTAGCGAACCATCGAAATCACAGAGTACTTTTGTCTAAGATCGCCATCGACAGCAGCGACCGTATCGACAGCAGCGACTCGAACGTAGTGATGTACATCGTGTGTACATACACGGTGAGTCGGTGATACACGCAGAATATTTCTTTTTACGCTCAATATGTTGGTACGACTTATATTATATCCTTCGTTCAATCAAATGGCATAGATAAGCAAAGCAAACACAACCAAAGTACTCTGTGGCACATACAGTTTGTCTACGTTTGTATGTTAATTGTTAATTGTTTTGAATGTTTTTTTTGCATTTTGCTTTGACATTTTGTAAACAAACAAACTCGGACGGAAATAAACTAAAGTTTGATTTCAGTATTGACTAGGTAAAATGCAAAAACTTATAGCAAATGAAATCATTTATCTCTCGGAAAGTGTGCTTCGAGCGCTTACACAAAATCGCATCACAACTATAGTGGAATTTCTTCAAGTTGATATAAGAAAGTTAGCAGCGATTACAAGATTAAATTTACCCCAAATTATAGCCGTAAGAAATGAAATATTTACAAAATATTCAGCTCCTGTTATAAGTGGATCTGTGTTACTGGAAAGAAGTTTGATGAAGTGTAGATTTATAAGTACAGGCTTAGAAAGGCAAGTATGAAAGCTACCTATTATGCTTACTTATGCTAGTAATCAAGAAAGTAATTAATACTAATTCCTAAATAATCTTATACCCACCCCCATAATTATAATCACTCATTTTATCGGCTCGATAAAAGTTTTTTCATCTCTTATCTTTTGTTTACTGTTAGACAAGAACAGGGGAGAATTTTGCAAGAGTAGGTATACGAAATTCTTTATGTTTCAGGCTTGATGCAGCCATAGGAGGTGGCATTCCAAAAGGCGACATCACCGAACTCTGTGGCCTTGCTAATTCGGGGAAAACTCAGTTATGTTTCCAGCTTGCTATAAATTGTGCCAGATACAGCAACAGTTCTGTTTTGTATATAGATACAAAGGGAGATTTTTCAGCTGTGCGAATACAGAAAATTCTTGATGCTTCAGGTTTTTCACACAAGGTAACTTTTAAATCTACTAAGGTTGCTGGGAGCCATTGGGGCAACTGCAAAATTTGTCATTCTGGTAATCTATTGAGAGGCCTATAAACAGCAATCAATGAATGTGGCTGATAAAACGATAATGAATATAGGAAGTTCCTATATTCATAAGTGTAAGGGTATGTCTCTCAGGGGTTTGTGGGTGTAAATAAAGTTCGATGCACGATTGGAACAATGGCAAAATATATTAAAAGTCACAGGTAACACAGGGAAATGCGGAACAATGTTGTAAAATCGGTAAAAATCCTATAAAACTATAAAGCGTCGGCGCGTAACTCGCGGCCGGTGGGCGGATCTTTGCGTCCCTCTCGATAGATGGCGGAGGGAGCTCAGTCATTCGCGCGCCAAAGGGAGCGTTCGGGCACTACGCACAACCTAACAACTATGCTCGCGTTACATAAGTTATTTTGGGTTTATCATGTTCCTATTAGGACAATGATAAACCCAAAATGAACTGATTCTCTGTTTCAGGAAATGGCCGTAATAATGAGTAGAATAAAAGTTGTGCGAATATGGACTATGGAAGAAGTTATAGAACTATTTCAAAATATTAAACAGAAAATAATTGAAATTGAGAACCTGGCTCTTATGATAGTTGACTCATTGCCATGCTTGATGCTACAATTCCTTGGTGACGAAAATAAAATAGGTATGAAACTGAAGGAGAAGTTTATCTACATAGTGAAATGTAAGATAAATATGATATTAATCTATTTTTGGTATGTTTTCAGGTTTAAAACTATTGAATATTTTTGTAAACTACAGCAGATACTTGACTAGAAAGCTACAAATAGGCCTTATCTGTGTTAATATACAAACAAGATGGATAGAACAAGATGTGATTGATTTGGAAGGTATTATTTTAGTGTATCTATGAAAGGCTCTCTCCTCCTCAAATGGTTTTGCAGGATTTTTCATTTCAAAAATGATATTTGGGATTAATTTTAATGGAAGATGCAACGCTTTAAAATCCCCTTTGTAGAAGATTTGTGGATTACGTAAAATATTTATGGTATAAAACTTCTTTTCTCTTTTTAGACTATGGAGAACCATCAACAATAGGAAAAGAAACATACACTGAAAAAAGAAACCGCTGCTTAGGAAGATACTGGCAGCACATACCTTGTTTAGTGTTGCTGTTATACAAACCTCAAGAAAATGCATTGGAAAGTTCAAAAATTCTTTTATCAGTGATTGAATCAAACCATTGGGAAAGCATAGCACACAAATGTAATTTAAGTATATGCGCTTTGGGCGTAACATAAAGTTAGATGATAATAATATCATATTTTTTGCATTATTATGATTTATATGAAGCAGTTAATAGCTCATTAGTCGAGTAGGTAGGTACCTACCATTTCATCTAGGAATGAAGTTGATCAGCGAAAAATGAAATACATACATATTTATTTATTTAATCTTTATTGCACTTAAAAACAACAATGTACAAAAGGTGGGCTTAATGCCAAGGCATTATCTACCATCCAGCCTGATTGGGTAGAAAAAGGGAGGTTGGTTTTCTTGTGAGCCTCACCTAGTTCGATCGGCACCACGCTGAAGCTTTAAATTCCATTTTGTGAAAAAGGATCATCGAAAAAAACGATAGGCACCAAGCCGTGTTTGTTGCCTGATTCTTCTAGGCTTGGTCGCGAGGAACAGGCATAGCTTCACCTAGTTTCTAAGACGTTTCAAAGTGATCCTAGTGATTTTATTGAAATAAATGCCTTTTGACTTTGACTTTGACTTTGGCGTGCTACAGATCGTTTAACTTAAATCACAGACTATTATGGAATACTACGACTTAAATCGTTTAAAGGTGGTTCGTTCGACTAACCGCATAATTACAAAAATTTACATTGCATTTGGTTTGCTATTGTCGCAGAACAGGAACTACTCCACGAACCATTTTTTGTTGGGGAACGCAGAAAATATGAAATGCCCGCATATTTTGGGTTTCTCGACCGAGCCCAACAACATTAGACTTCTTCTCATTGCGCCATCTTCCGGTGAGTAGTAAGTAAATTACAACATTAACCAGCCAGAATACTACGTATCTTCTAGCTAGCGCATCGCATGTTATCTGAACCACCTGCAAAGTCATAACTATAGTTGTCTATGCTTTTTTTGCCAAACTCCAGTGCTACCAACTCGCTACTACTCCGTTTTGTTAGATCTTAGTACTTCAAGAATACATTGTTTGGATCGGAAACCCAAAATATTATAAAATAAAACTTAAATATCAGGTATCTTATAGCTCATGCCAAAGACAATATAAATATCAACTATGTGCGTACCTAGACACGCGAAGCGTGTCAAGCAAAGGAACTGGCGCTGGCGGCGTGTGTAATATTGCACGAACCATTTGCAGGCATTTTTGACCCCCATTATTATTATTTAAGCCTTGTTGTTTACCATTCAAGTAGACCACTATTTGGGTCAGACGATTCAACTAAGTAGGTCCAACTACGACAAAGAGGTCAACCGAAGAATCCAACTCGGATGGGCAGCGTTTGGGAAACTTCATCATATCTTCTCGTCGCAGTTACCGCAGCAGACCCTCAAGACGAAAGTCTACAATCAGTGCATGTTGCTGATGACTTATGGCACTGAGACTTGGTCGTTAACTATGGGCCTCATATACAAGCTCAATGTCGCGCAACGGGCTATGGAGAGAGCTATGCTTGGAGTTTCACTAAGATCAGAAATGAGGAAATCCGTAGAAGAACTAAGGTCACCGACATAGCTCTCAGAAATAGCAAGTGGCAGTGGGCAGTCCATATAGCTCGCAGAACCGACAACCGTTGGGGAGTAAAGGTTCTCGAATGGTGACCACGAACCGGGCGACACAGTGTTCAAAGGCCCCCGATGGACCGATGACATTGTGAAGGTTGCAGGAAGTTGGTGGGTGGAGAAAGCTCAAGAACGTTCGTCATGGAACTCTTTGGAGGTGGCCAGTGGCGGATTTGCAGTCTTGGCCGCGCTAGGCCCCAGGACATGGACCCCCCTTTTCTCAGCACCCATCATGTAGGTAGACTAAGTACATAATTTTTTTTTTTTTTAGTTGCTGCACGACTTGTTCATTTGCCTTGAATTTATTTTTTTGCCTACTTTATCTAAATCGAAATTAGAAAGGAGTTGTTTCATTCTGGGACTGGTCTATGTACACCACACAGAAAAACTAGGAAAAAATTGGAGATTACAAGAAAAATACACGTTCACTAATTTGCAGGCAAATACAATGGTACAAGAAAAGTAAAGTTTTTTACTTTGTAAACACCACTTGAAGGCCGCCATGTTGGCTTGCAATCCGGGTGGCCTATGTCCAGCAGTGGACTTCTACAGGCTGATGATGATCATGATGAAGCCTTATTGTACTTACCTATAGAAGAGGTGAAAAATACATACATACCTACTAACGCTTTACAAAAAAATAATTACATATATTCCATCAAAAACATAAATTTGAAAATGGGAGCCAAATTCAATAGTAAGAATATGCGTGGTTGTCGCTGACAAAAGAATTGAGATCTAAATGGGTGCCAAACTGCCATGTTCTGCCAAGCTTTAGATTTGACTTGGCTTGGCTAGTTTACTTGGCGGTAAAGCCTAAGATGCCATAGCCAGCACTAAAGGGGGTAAAAATTTAGATTACGGGCCGCAAGATAGGGGGGTAGGGAGTGGGGGAGGTAGGGTTACCCCCTGGTACCTCCCCTCGTTGAAGGAAACCCATGGTTTTCAAGATATTCATAGTTGAAGTTTGAGGTTATGTATGTGATATTAGTAATATCACATACATTTAAATATAAATATAGGATTTTACCCGTAATATCATATTACCCGTAAAATCCTCAAGATATGGACCCACCTACCCAGGGAGAGGAAAGGGGGGTTACCTCTGGTACCCCCCCCCATCCCTCTTGAAGGTAACCCATGGTTTTTAAGATATTCGTTAATGAAGTTGGTTGTGATATTACAAAATCCTAATAAACAGAACACGTTTCTGGCGCTTCGGCGGCCGCTATGACTGACGCAAAAGACTGATGTGATGACGTTTAAACAAAATGGCGTCGCGCAATGATTTGCTTATGTTATTGAATGCAATTTCAACATTTTAAATCGTAAAATTCACTACCAGTGGCTGTATAGACTCAACCTTTGGCTAACAAAACGCAACTGACATAGCAAAAGTCATTGCCGCCAGGCAAAATGGTGACAAAATATCGAAGTTTAAAAATGTATTTCTCGAAAACTGTGAGGTTCCTTCAAAAAAGAACTTCGTTGTAAGTCTTCTTCTAGTATCATCTTCTTTCTATCAAAAAATTATGAAAGCCTAGAAGTCCGGCCCGTAATCTAAATTTTAGCCCTAAAGGGAAATATAGACAAATTAAAATATCATTAATTTTGTATAATCTATGGTTGTTGTGATATTTTCATTGCTGTCACTGTCTACTCTACCTTGCCTTTGTGCCTCGCCTGGCTGGCTGGATGCTGTCTGTCTGTAGTTCGTCGTCTGTCATTTTAGCGCACGCCTGACGGGCGATGCCTGTTTTCTGTGATGGCTCTTTTTATCACTTTTGTAAATTCAACATTTTTATGATATTTAGTGCTTAGTATCCTTCGTAGTGTAATTTTAATTTAATATTATTTATATGCCTAAAAACATAATGGCTAATCAATCTCAAAAAATTACGTATAAGCTGGTACTCACAGGAGGTATGTCCAATTTTTGTGTTAATATTTTCTAAGATCTGCGGCGTTAGCGAAGTCTCTGTAATTACTATAAATTAAAGGTTTTATTAGATGTTTTAGGTCCGTTATTTGGTAAATAATAATACTTATTTGGTACAAATTCGTGTGTTGAAGCTGGCGTGTTAACATTGTGAAAGGAATAACACGTGGGAATCGAAGCTGAAATTTAATAATTATTGTGTTGAATATCTCAACAGGACCATGCGGCGGTAAAACTACCGGGCAATCTCGCCTGAGTACGTTCTTCGAGAATTTGGGATGGAAGGTGAGATTGATTCAATTTTAGCTTTTAAAAAGAACCTACATAGACCTTAGTGAATCTATGCCATATAGTCAGACATAACAAAGAGAACTTAATTTCAAAATAATAAGAAGTCATAATACTTAGGCACTATCTTTTTATTTAGGATATTTCGTTAATATCCAAGTGAATCTTTAATTTTTTTTTAATTACTGATATACCTTTGTCATATTTAGGATAAAATTTAGATAATATCTTTATAAACATATAATTATATTACTGAAATACCTCTTTCAAATCAAGTTCTGACTGTTCTATAATAAAAAGGTTGTATTTGATTAGCAAACAGAAATGCAATTTGTCATACATTTGCGCGTAACGAACCCATAAATGTAGGGTGTTTATTGATGGTTTCTCCTCTGGGAGATCCAGTACGACATGTTCCACATTGGATCTTTTTCCAGGTGTTCCGGGTGCCGGAAACGGCTAGCGTCCTTCTAAGGTACGATGTGAACTAAAATTGACATAGTGCATGTCTTATAAAAGTAGCATTTAAAATTTGCACAACTATTTCTATGTAAAACTATCCCATTCCTTATACCTACAGTATATTTTCTTTAAATAGTTGTATATTATGTTCTAATTACAGATAATTAAGTTTTGTTAAAGCAATAAACAGTAAATATTTTTTTATATTAATTTATTTATACATAGATGAAGAGAACAATACTATACTATACTACTATACCACATAAAATGGTGCTTAAAGTAACATTAAGATTTCCTATGTAAGATCTATATGTGCAAATTTAAAATTCTGCATTTACTGGTACATGCACTGTGAAATTATTTTAGTACCACATTTTGGCATTTTACATGCTTATAAAATAATAGGGTATTTGTTTTGGTTCATATTGGGGATATTAGAATATTTTGATGTGATGGTTCATGTGATCCTTTCTTTTACAGTGGAGGAGTCAAGTTTGCAGACCTCACACCGGAAGAAGGTATGTGATTTTTACCTATATTACTCGAGATCTAAATTGCACACCTCACTCGTATTTCTTCTTCTTGTCGTGTCACTGATTCTTTCATGGTCATCCTGTATTATGTTAGTGTCCATGTTGAGGTATGGTGGCCTAAGACCGTCGATGAAAGAATCAGTGTTGTGAAAGGATTAAAGTGCGCCTCGTAATAAAATCATTCAACAATTTATTCGTAAATTCGTTATGAATCATTTATTGCAGCACTTAGAATCGGTTAATAACCGTTATACACCGGTTTACCGTCTTGCTCGTTTGGAGCGCGAGTGTTTCCGAACTATTTATAAACCGGTTAACGCCGCGCGTTACGCGTTCTTCCCTAAGTGGTTAATGGAACAAATCCTATTCAATAATTGCTCCTTCCGTAATTATTATAATATTGGTAAATTTTGAGCGACACTCCATTTTTTTAAGAGTTTCCGAGCTAAAGTTAGCATGAGAAAAAATAAAAAAAAAAACAAAAAAAAAAAAATATTCGTGCTTGGGGCACAGTGCAGCATTCTTGATGAAAAAAGTGCTCTTATTGAACACCGATAAGGGAAAGTTTTGGGTTAAATAACGGTACCGTAACCAAGCAATACTTCAATTCAAGCTACCGATTTTTTTGGGATACCTATCGATGTTTATTTTGGTCAATGACGTCATGAACATTATATAGTACCTACCTATCCCATTTTTCGTTATTACAGTCCATGATTTCATCAGAACGTTTTCCTGAAAATTATGTCTCCCTACTTGCCAATGAATGGGGAGGTTTAACAAATAAATGGCTCTAACAAGAAGCCAATAATTGATTATACAGACAGCGACTAGCGACATTGTTCCGTCAGATATCTAAACAGAAACGGCCGAGCGAGCTTCTATTGTTCAATTAGAGGAAACTGAACAGGAAGTTGTTTTATAGAATCATAAAAAGTCTAATTCCACTCTCAGATCAAGTCAAGAGAATTCTAGTTTTCATTGGAATTTGGCAACAATGAGTTGACACGCTATGATAACTTCGGCCTGTAGCCACTGCGGAACTGCTAAATGTTCTATAATGATCCTTACGTCTACTGAATAAAGTCAATTATAAGTTGTCAATTTTCTTAAATATCATTGATGGGTGAGCGAATACGTTTCACCTCTCAAAGTCAATAATAAATCTGCTTATCTGATTAGACCTTGCTCTTCATTTCATGTAATGTTTTTCTACGCACTTCATTCAAATCCTTATCAATAATACGCTAAAATTATTTCCTTACCTTGATAGATTTAATCATGTGTTTTTAAACTACGTAAACAAGTGCAGTTGAATGTCCATGAACATTCGCGCAAAAAAATGACTCATTTAAGACTCTCGAAAAACAGTCTTGATCACGCGCTGCTGTACAGTCAACGGTGTATTCAGCGTATTAGCTTCTGCTTTATTCACATTAGAACCCAAATCGCACTAAAGAAAAAATAAAGACGGTCAAGTGCGAGAACTCGCGCCCTGAGGCTTCCGTACCATTGGGTCTGAAAATAAAAATTCTAAGTGTAGGAATTGACAAACTTATATTTGCGGTCACTCACGTAGTCATTGTATGACAATGACCACAAATATAACTTTGTTTCCTTAAATCTTCGAAATTCCTCAATTTCAGACTTTTTCCCTTTAATTGTGTTACAAAAGCTTCTAGCATTCCAAATTTCAGAATTGTGAGGTAACTGGAAGTACCCTAGAGGTTTTTCAGTTTTGTCATTTCCATACAAAAATTATACATTCGTTGCCATATCTTTTTAATGCATTTAGCTAGAGCTTTGATTTTTATACGGCACCATAAGCCCACATATCAATTTCAAGTAGTTACCTTTAGCCGTTTCTGAGAAAAAGGGTCTTGACAGACGGACAACAAAGTGATCCTATAAGGGTTCCGTTTTTCCAAATGAGGTACGGAACTCTAACAACGAAACTTTTATACGAATTCGAATACCTAACAATGGGTGCGACTGCATTGACGTCAGGAGCACGTGAGGTAGGTCGTAGCGCTACCTTGCCAAGAGGTTGGTCCACAAAACAAATTATCACATTAAAAGCCTATTTTTGAACGTGTACTAGATCAATGGTGTTCGAGCCGAATAACCTAAACTAGAAAAACATCTGCTTTTCTAAATGCGAAAAAGTTATCTACTTCAAAACATTGTACGGGTCATGACTTCATGAAGACGCCTATATTTAAGGCGTGATAACCCAAGGATTATTTTAGTCATTATGCCAAACTTGTTTCTTTGGTATAACAAATTTACACCAACAAATTAACGTGTTTATTACATGTATTTGAATGTTATTTGTTTGTAAATTGGTCGCGTCAGTCACCACTTGTTCCAATTTGTTCTACGATTAGTCATCTGAGACTAATGTGCATCACCACACCTTGCCAAATTATAGTAATGGAGGATGAAATTCTGATCAGAAATATGCAAAATCTATTATCTTTTTATTATGCAAGGTATCAGACGTGATTGAAGCGAGTTACTCTGTTTATTTCGGTTTAGCTTCGGTCACGCGTGCGGTTTATTTTTGTTTCCCAATCTTTCGCCTGCGTATCGGCCGGGTTTATAGTTATTGTTGGGTCTCTGGTGTGGCTGTTGTCGAAAATAAAAGTCCTAGACTTTCTTTTCTCTAGTTGGTTTACACTTCGTGTGCGGCATTAAAGCTGAGATGGGACTTTTTTTGGCTCATGCATGCACCTCAGCACGGACTAATGAATACCCTTGTTATGTCACTACCTATATACTTACTCTATTTGTTCTCACATCTTTATACCTTGTAGTGTCTGTATTTTTTCTTATTAGTGTGTGCTGTTCTTGTGTGTGATCTAAATCAATCTATTTTCTTTCTTTTCTTTCTTTCTTCTTTCTTAGTTGTCTCTTTTGCATAAATAAAAGTGTAAGTGTATCATAAATACATAGTTCGTAATGTTAACATCTTCAGTTTAACCTACGAGCTAATGAGTTTAATATGCTTTTCCACCCGTATAATCTGATAAGAATGGAATTATGGTGCAGATGGGATTGTTAGGGGCTTCGTTCAAGGTGCTGTCTGGCCACGTGTGTGTCACGCCGTAAATAGCACGTTCACGGTCATGATCGCGCGTCGCTGGAACTAATACGTAACAACGGATAACAAACACCCTTGTTTCTTTATCCCGCACTTTCATATTTCAGCCCTAATGGTATTGGTATACATAAATACATCTGGATAACTGTAATTCAATTTTAGATGCAATCAATAATTTGGATTAGGAATAGAAATCATTTGCAGCTTAAAATATCATAAGTAATCATCTATAAGTTAGTACACTAATCAACGTTGTGCTACCACAACTGTGGATTTAATTGACCAATCAAAGTGATATCGAAATATCTATGCAATTAATGGATATTCATTGAAATATATATTTGACGTTCATAATGATAAGATTCAATAAATGTATTGTTTACTTCGTCTATCACATCTGATTCTTATTAAAATATAATACGTAGATACTTATCATACTGGTATTACGCAGCGCAACAGTCAACATTGCGAATTTTCATCTGATCGGAATAATGCTTCATCTGATCAAATAATACTGTATTTTCTCTTTCGAATGTTCTAAATTCATTCATCGTTGTAAAAACAACTAGGTAGGTATGCAATTCAATGAAATTCGATTGTCCTTCCAATGCTTTCAGCTCATTTGTTTTCGCTCGGTTTCCTTCGCTATAAACTATCAACATTAGCATTTAACCGCGTTTTTCCGATTCATTACTTCTTTTGATATTCATCTCTCCGTGAGTATAATGAGCACTTGAATGAACTGAATAAAACTCGAAATCATTACTTCATTTAGCTCTACATTGGTTTCAATATACAATCTAGTAAATGCAACACAACACCATTGAAATTACGTTGAAACTGGCCAAAACTTGATACTATTATACATTTTGCAGCCGTTTTTATAAAGGTTATATTAGGTCCACCTGAATGTATGTTTAACAAAATCTAATAATCCAAATTTCACCCACTTCTTGTCATATCGATTTGAAACTTAGTAGTTGTATGTAGTTCCGAAGACGATACAATATAATTATGGTGTTTGCGAGTTGATGGAAGAGTCAGGAGCTGTGCCGTGGAACTCCTCACCAAATTAACTGACTGATCGGAAACTTTGCATACCAGTTAAGTTCTGATGCCAATACAATATCATGGTGACAACGAGCTGATCTGATGAAGTCAAGAGCTGTTTCATGGAACTCCCCAGCAAATTATCTGATTGAGCGAAAACTTTGCATAGCTACTACCTTCCAATGACAATAAAATATTATGGTCACTATGAAAGATTTCATGATGGGTTTAGGAGAAGCTTTTCCACGGAAGCCATAAATAATTCGAGGTAAATAACTCTAGTATTCCAAGTTTCATGCAAATCGGTACGGTACGGATACGGCGTGATTGAATATCCAAACATCCTCACACATTTTCGCATTTATAATATTGCAACATTAGACGCATTCGATGTTTACATTGTAAACTTTATTTGTATAACCACCTTGTCATCTGTATCAAATAATCAGTACAGAGATATTTTATCTGACGGTAATGGGACATACAATGCATTCAAATTTCACGTGCTCTGACGTCAATGCAAACAAGAAATATCTCCTTACTTTGTGAACATATTATTATTAGATATCAAAACAGTCTCGTATCATTTTCTTTTATCTTGACCACCCGTTTTTCTTTCGACATTTTTCAACAATCATCATCTCCCTGCCCTTATCCGGTTTTTCAACAATATCAACCATAAAATAAATTGAACTTTAATATAACTTTATTTTATTTTTATTTATTCGGGACAACAAACAATTGCACTCACATATTACGAAACTTAATTAAAGTAGGTACTAAAGTTCTTAGAGTGTACCTTGTTGTGTGTGTAACTTGGATACGTTATCGTTAACTTGGAAAAGGCTTTGTGTTTAGTCGACGAACGCTGTACGTTAATGATATCACCCTGACTGAAAGGTCAGGGCGGGACGTCCTTGTAAGAAAACAACGTTATATTTTACTTTATTGGAACAGAAAGCTAACGATCGGTCATAACAAGTGTACCCTAGATGTCACTAAAAGTATTTGTGGCAACAGCCTTGCTCCCGATGTTTGACCTCGGCAATCATGGTTAATAGGTTTTTATTAAAGCCTTCGAGAATTGAAATTACGCTTTCACAAAAGGGACACGTACTCTTTTGTTCGTTGCAGGGATTTCAATGGCTTAGATTATATCTGAATAAACTTTGCTTGCTTCGTAATTAAGGTTTCATAAACACTTTTATTGCGCAACGGATTCTATAAATCTTAGTTATATTACTTGCTTTATGTGTTCTAGAAGACGAGTTTGATGTGTTTTTCTCCTATATATCAACTTAATTATTTTCTAGCAAGGGGTTGTTTATCTTCTTCTGTGCAAAGGTTGTTTGAAGATCATTTCAGCTATTGCACTTTTGTATCAAAACAGTTTTTGTACCTAACATTATTATATATTTTTTCTAAATTCTTATGAAGGAGCTAGTAGCACTAGTGGTTGGTCATATTTAAGAATCTGGATGTTGTTTGTATTCATACACTGATAAAGTCTAGTTTTCGGTATTGAAGCAGATTCGCCGATAAGTGTTGCAGGGGATATGTGTCCTATGGAATGCAAGCGATGCACCGCGGCTGCTTTGGAACTAGCGAAACCGAGCGAGGGTGGTGAGTGTCACTGCAGTTGATCCGCTAAGAACATAATCGTGTACTGAATCAGAACTATCAGAATCAAGTGGCATATAATTACAAGTGGCATCAGGTCATCGCCCAAGCTCATTACCGGTGTCATCATCATTAGGTGATGCTACGTCTCTGTCGCTAGTGATATCAGATCCGAGTCTTATTTCATTAATTGGAGTATCTTGTATCTACCGTTGCTTACGTTTCAAAACGATACCGCTAGTCACCTTTTGATCGACCATAGTCTCAACATGGATTCAAATTATACCAATGATACTGGCTCAGACATCTGACACTTTAGGTAGGTACAAAGTCAGCACTCACAATGATGTGTTTAGCACATCCGCGGTGTTCAGATTATCCCATGTATCTTTGGAATATTTGGCTTGGTAGTTTGCCAGTAGCCATATTTTAAAATACGCCGGTCTTTCTATTTTTAAAGAGCGCTCTTGTTCAATTGTTTCTGCTATAATCATTATTTTTCTTGAGATTTTCACCGAAATAAGTGGCTCGTTTGCATCTGATTGTATTGTTTACCGTTGTCTACTGACGTGAAGGATGTGGCATGTGTGATGTCTTGACGTCAGAGGAGGCGCGATGGTCAATGTCCACTGGTGTACGTTGCCAAACCTGAAAAAAATATCGTATGATGATTTCACTTTCAACAACCGTGTGATTTTAATTGATCTACTCTAATTAATACTCGGCTAGTATGTAGGCAAATAAATAACGAGATAGGTAGCAGTACTAGAAAAATCAAATTTTCGAACGGCTAGGCTTAATTTTCGACAAAAATATTCATTTCATATAGGCTCACGGCTTTTATCCTTAATCATGTTAGACGTCTAAGGTGTCTAAGGGGGGTAGTTAGAGGCACATCCAAACATTTGGCAAGTTTCCACATTTGTATTGGACATTGCATACGTGACAGGTTGCAGGCACGTAGCCCCTTATAAGGATACTTCCCCTTATAAGGTTTCCTCACGATGTATTCCTTCACCGTTTTCAGCACGTGCAATTTATTTGAAAAGAAAAAACTTATGGATGCACGACCGAGTACGAACCCACGACCATCGGATCGGAAGTCGGGGTACCTCCCACTAGGCCAACACGGCAATTTAAAGCGGACAAAAACCCCGCATTGGAATTAGTCATGTCGAAGTTTGTGACTTTGTCAACTTTCGCAGGTTCTAGATGGGTACGGTACGGTCCAATTTGTTCAGCGATGACGATGAATAATGTTAATTTGAACTGTACACGAAATGATAAAAAAGCACGCGATTCCTAAATAAACTACCTTCGTATACTTATCTATGCAACTTGTCATGTCTCAATGTCGTACCCAGTTCGTGAAATGCTTGCATTTTAAGATCTAAGCCATTCTGAATTGTTGACATTGCTAAGGCCAAGGATAGCGCGGTTTCTCCTCGGTGTGCTTGCTTCCTTGTCGTGTCACTGATTCTTTCATGGTCATCCTGTATTAGGTTAGTGACCAGGTTGAGGTATGGTGGCCCTGAATAGGGCCTATGCCCTTTTCAGGGCAGGATTAAAGCGGGCCTCTTAGAGGCTCCTTTCGTGCGTATCTTAGGCCACATCTCACATGCAAAAGTGAGATGGTGGTCAAAACGCCTAACCATCACCAATAAAAAAAAACATGTTTTTCTTCACCGTTTGAGAGCACTAGTATAGCGCACATAGATTTTCCGAATGGAAAATCCATTGGTGCACGACCGTTACTCGAACCCACGACACTGACATCTCAGAATCGGGCCTCTGGACTCGAAAGGACTGCGTGGCTGTTGTTTAATCTGCTTGCTTACTTTGATAAGATGTGACCCGTTGTCACCGTCGACCGCGCGTGGATAGGCTAGTCCAAACATTTATCTAGTTCTAACTGGTTTCTTGAGATAATTTATCATGCGGTTGTGAACCAGATAACATTGTAAAATATGGAACTGCTTTTCAAAATGACATGAACACTGTAGCGGGCAATCTCGATCTTGTTTATTACAAACCGCGATTTGATAGGTTAGCGCTGACGACATACAAGGTGATTCATAATTTGTGTGCTATCCCGATCTTCCGCACTTAGTTTGAGGAATTAATATTAAATTTGCGTCTGTTTGTTCGCTAGATAGGAGTATGTATGCTGTCACAAATACATATAGACGGTGAAATAACCAAAATATACGGGTACTTGAACCTGTAATTAAATTTCCGGGACAATACTAGGGAAAGGGGCCGTAGTAAAATACGTGAAAATAAATAGGTAATGTTTTACTTGTTGTAAATACGAACCGCCTCTATCGGAGACGGATCGCGGCGTAATTGGCAGCCGTGTCGTACTGGAAACTATAGTTATACCCAGTAGCGGATTTGCAGTCTTGGCCGCTGTAGGCCCCAGGTCATGTGCCGCCCCTTTCTCAGCACCCATCATTAGACTAGGTACATAATGAATTTACTTTATTGCCAACTTTATCTAAATCGAAATCAGAAATTTAAAAACTCTAATAGCCACTAATTTGTAAATATATTTCGATGAGCTTTTCTACGACAATTTCTACAAATTTTTGGTCTCGATTTGCCGCCCCTAATATCTAGGCCTAGGCCCGGGTCTACTGGGCCTTAGGGCAAATCCGCTACTGGTTATACCCGTAACTTTGTGAAAAATACTAGTAGGTGTCTGAACACCTACTATTACGCGGGACAGTATAGTCTAATTACTGGAAAATTCCGGGACATCGGCCGTCTGGCAAGCCTATCTGTAATACCACACTTGCTGTCGCGCCCTTGCCGTGAATGACACGCCCACGACCTTTAAATTCAATTATTCAGTAGTCCTAATCGATATCAACGGGAGGGGTTTAACACAAAACTTTTAATGATTTTTCTATATATTCACAAAGGTCCGTCTAAGTTAACTAACACGGCAATGAGCTTGCAACCTGTCAAATTGAATGAAATGAAATAAACGCAACCACGCAAAGCCGCGGCTCAAGCTAGTACTACATACATGCAATGTCAAACCTTCCAACTTGACTCTGAGATACCTAACTCAATAACCATAAAATGAAACATGACTAAATACAAATTGCTAAATAGGTACATATTATAAAATTATCGCAATTCGAGCCGGCCGTCTGCGTGTATAAGCAATCCAAATTAATTTACTATGCACATAAATATTACCAATATATTGTATCTTGGTTTTCTTATCATCCTTATCTCGCAGTAGGTAAGTATAACAAAATCATAACTATTTATGATCTCAAACAAAACAGAACAAAGTACTACCTAAGTAACCTCATATATCTTTACCGCAGTACTAAATCTAATTAAGTAAATGTTGGCGATATCACTTGCTATAATCTCAATGTCATGAAGGCTATGTCAGATATTTATCAAACTTTACTGTAATTTAACTGCCTGTAACGTAGAATATTCACGGATTTTCATATTCCCCTTGTGTCGTAAAATGTGTACATTGAAGCGGTTGACGTACTGCGCTCCAACTGTGTTGTAGTGACAACAATTTTGCGACTATGGATTTTTCCTCAACTAAATACCTACTTAGTTCCTCCCTGTTAAAATTACTGCATAACAAAGTTTAAAACTAAGTCCCCTGCCGCCGATGCGTCTGTCTGTCAGTCTCGGAGTACATCATCATTTCAGCCGTAGGAAGTCTACTGCTTAACATAAATTATGCCTTCCCATTGATTTCCACCGCTATCGACCTTGTACGGCCTGTACCTATAAACTATATTTGACTATACACGCCACGCTGGGCATGTGGGTTGGCGAGAACAGATAAAGCTATTGTTGATAGAGAACGCTGCTGCCCATCCCCTAGCCTTTTCCCTTAGTCATCTCTTACGACATTCACGGGTAGTAATGGAGGGACCTATTCTTCAGCCGGGGCAAAAATATATTATTTAAAAATAAAATAAAAATTAAACATCCATTGCGATTGGCCTTGTCTTTAGCATCTGGCCACAATAAAGTATTCTTCACAGTTTCTTTCGGCAGTAGCTATTTCTACTGGCTTAGTATAAATAGACTTACTAGATAGATGTACAAGGTGATTCATAATATGTATACCATCCCAAAATAGGCTTATTCTACACCAAAATAATTGGTTATGAAGATTGTGAAAAGACCAAAAGAAAAAAGTCTTCCTTTAGGAAAAAAGTCTGAAAAAGAGTGTTTATTTTTTCTTATTGTTGATAGAAGAAGCCCCTTTCGGGAAAAATGCATATTATGAATACCCTTGAATAATATACCATCTACCATATTGTCGTCTATCTTTCAAGTGTCGAAGCAAAGGACATCTTATTGTGCTCTTACCCTGTTTGTACTAATCTTGTTTGCAGAGATATTAATTTTAAAGTGTCAATGAATAATCTTTACGACGCAGTTGTTACTATTTAAGACAACGTTTATTCAATGAATCTTCTTAAAACTTTAAAATGGAATTAAGGTTTTAGAGTCCAAAGCTAAGAATTACGTATTCCAGCTAGACAACCATGGAATATTTTTTGAAAAAAAAACACTAGCTATTTCGAATATAATAACTCTTCTTTTTATGTAAAGTAGCGCTTAAGAATAAGAATAAGAGTTTATTTATTTGACATACACACGCACAGTAGAAAAATTGTATAAGAACATACAAAAATTACATAAAGAACAAAACAAATACACAAGCAAAAAGAAAGAGAAGTAAGTAGGTAACTATCCTTTTCAGTGCGACTGTGCGAGTGCCGCCTAACCAGGTCCATGTCTCAGCATTTGCCACTCCCGAACAAAGTAGGGAAGCAGCGCTGGTTTGCGCTATTGATTTGGTTTGGTTAGCGCGATTGATAAAATATATTATTGTCGTAAAATATAACGGCCATGATAATCGTGAGTAAAAGATTTTGGTTATTTCTTCAAGCTTGGAACATAAATCGCATTATGATAATGACATGTTTCCTGTGCAATAAGACAACGGTTCCGCGAGTCCTGAAAGAAAATTACGAGTACTTTCTTTATTTACTTATTTCAGTAATCTAGGATTCACAGTTTTTCTTATGGTTAATTATAGGCTAGATATATATAATGTCTTATTTGAACCAATTTGAATCCACATTTTGTATTCCGCTCGCTTAAAAGTAACATAGTACGAGAATGCTACGGACAAATATATATAAAATACAGTAAGAGAAAATAACTAATTAATTACGAACTTAACAAAAAATAATATAATCGCATAAATGTGCATGTGTGTGTATTGTGTGTAGTGTGTGTTTATCTCGCAAATTCTTCGATACGACACCATTGTCAAGCCAGAAAGAATCTAAAGAACTTTAGATCTTGCTTATGAACCACTAGCTTGCGCCCGCTGCTTCGCTCGCCTGGTACCTTGATAAAAAGTCGCCTATATGCAATTCTAGGTTATGAACTCTATATATTCCAAGTTTCAACGAAATCGGTTGAGCCGTTACGGTATGATTGAACAACAAACGTCCAAACATCCTCAAAAACTTTCGCATTTATAATATTAGTAGGATGACGAAATTACCAAGTAACGTGACTATGGTAAAGGGTTTTCTCACTGATGTATCGGCCATAAGATTTTAAAATCATCATCAACTACATTTTGGCAGACAACATTGTCGTGACACGTCGAGATTCTCGGCGTCGAGGTCATTAAAAGTGATTTGTTAGGTGATAATGTGTTCAGACAATATCCTTACTCCGCGTCATCTACAGTCAGAGCCTCGTGCTCTGATCTTTGAACTGCGGTGTAGCTGTTCTTTGAACATTGACATCTTTTTACCGTCAGCTGTACGTAAATCGATCTTGTATACTAGCTGGCTATCCAGGTAAAATTTTTCTTCAAATGTCAACTGTCGAAGTGTAACTCAAGTGTCGAAGGTTTTCCATGCATATCATCATCAGCCTGATAAAGTCCACTGCTGAAAATAGGCCTCCCCCAAAGAAAGCCATGACGAACGGTCTTTAGCCTTCTCCATCCACCGACTTCCCGTAACCTTCACAATGTTGTCGGTCCATCGCGTCAGGGGCTTTCAAACACTGCGACGTCCGGGTCGTGGTCGCCATTCGAGAACCTTTATTCCCCAACGGTTGTTGGTTCTTTAGTTTCATGCATAAAATACCTAAACTCAATCTTGACGTCTAGTGATGCCATTCAACCAGTTTGTAACGCATTTCTCAGATGTTTCTTCGAACACACCATCAGTACAACAAGTCACAAGAAAACAATCCATTCTTAGGGTGTTACAGTGCGGTACAAAGTGTCCAATGTATCCAGGCCTCAACAGAAGCTTAAAGAAATTACTAATGAGACATTTCGGGCAGGAGTAGCTGAGAATAAAAGTGTAAATTTAACAGTCTGGCTCTGGTCCATTACCAATTTACCACTTAGTGTCAAGTTGTCAGTCACAGTCAGTCCAATTGATGTTTTCAATGCAAAACCGATGTTCTTGCAAGTATTGTGTTCCACGACAACCTTCATTACGTCAGCGACGCATGGAATTATCTTAATTCACTTTATACAACAAGGTAATTCATAATGTATGCTATCCCGAAAGAGGCTTATTTAGTACCCAATTGGCAATAAAGTTTGTTTTACGACATTTGGAAATTCAAAATTTTTCATTCAAAAATCTCTATGCAAAAATAAGCTGTTTCAAATAAGTTCAAACTCAATTATCCAACTGTTTTAAGTATTAATCTCTTTTAGTTCGACATCAACATTAACACCTACTTAAAACAGTTGGATAATTGAGTTTGAACTTATTTGACCCAAAGACAGTTGATTTTCCATAGAGTTTTTTCAATGATAAATGTTTTTCATAATGAATTTCCAAAAGTCGTGGATCAAATTTACTGCCAATTTGTAGTAGAATAAACATCTTTGGGGATAGCATACATATTAAGAATCACCTTGTATTGGTAAAGGAACATGGCTCAACACGGAGACGGTTTAACAAAATAACTTACTTTGAAATAAACGGAAATAGATAATAATGTAGGAAACGTTGCACCGTTATCCACCTCTTTATCACCTTGCACCTAAGCATACCTAAGAAAGGAAGTTGTACTTATTTAGTTGTGGTTACGGACGAAAGTGTAGCAAACTGGAACTTAACTAAATACAGACAAGAAACCGCGGCTTATTTATTTTTTAATGATCCGTTTACAAACTTTATTAGATAATTGGATAAACGGAACACCAGTAACTAATCTCATCTAAAACGGCTAAACCAGGGCAGAAGGGAATGGCTGTTACAAATTAATAATTTAATTGAGCTTAGCTCTGCTCCGTGCCGTAATCTTCCCAGCCTTGTACGTTTGGCTTCCTTTCAAAACAGAGACTGAATCGATCGGTAATTTATTGGTAAGCTATGCACGTAAACATACGGAAGGTGAATGTCATAGCCAATATCCCAATATTTTTTATAGATAATCATTCCAACAGATCATGAGCCGTAGATGTCTTCCCTATTAATGCTGCACCAACTTCCTGGGACAGCCACAACAACACTTTCGATATTTCAAAGTTTCGCTACTAAACATCTTTTGGCTGTACCTTGTATGATTTAGTTGTGTCATATCAACAAATACATAGGTATCCCCACATGTCTTCTGATATATTATACCTTACTACTCGATCGTATGACTTTGACCGTGAACCGATGACAGTGTAGGACGATCCCTCTCAGTGGACCGATGACCTCGCGAAGGCTGCGGAAATACTGCGAGGTAACATGATCATTCAACATGCCATTTCATGGGGAGGCCTTTGTTCAGAAATCTTTCTGTAGCGGTGGCTTATATGGAAACGGTTGTTTAATAAAGCGATCGCGATTTCATGTCTTTGATGGCGGTCGAATCGTTTGAGGAAACCTTAGCTTTATCGCCAAAATAAAGTCAAGATCGAGTGCTCGTGCAATTACACGGGTCAGAAAATCGGTATCTCGAGTGTACGAAGTGACAACTTTAAATGATGCGGTCGCTCAAGTAGTCAGTATGATATTATCCACATGATAATACAGACAAACGGACAACAAAGTGTCCGATTACTCCGCAATGAGGCACGGAACCCTAAAAACAAAGTCAGTGAAATAACCTAATATTAAAAATTAAATTTCAATGAATAAACAGTGGGGTTACCTACTGTAAATAAAAGCGTACGAAATTATGATTCTAGTCACGCGCATGCCGATGAATGGAATCACATTTTCATCAATAAAAATTGCCTGAATTTATCGGTGTATGATGGAATGTTATGCTTACACAATTCACGTTTTATCTAAAATCTATATCCGCGGAGTATGTTAACACGACCTGTAACATCATGTTATCTTTCACGGGTTTCTTATTCATCTTGTCAATGGGTGATTAAACTGATAGCTTTTGAATCAGATGAACTATTATCTACGCACGAGTGCAAAATATAATTACAATCTTGCAAGAGCTTGTGAGTCAGTCTGCATTTGTCTGTGTCATTAGGGTATGTAAACAGCTAAATGCATTCTGTATACCTACTGCCGAATGTTACACAAGTTACTGCTAAACTGCTATAGTAAAAATCGAAGATGAACAGATGGGTCTCGTGGACACCACTACGTTATTAGGCATAACCTTAGTTAAAGAGCTACAGTCGCCCACACTTAGATAAATTGTCGAAGAGACTTAGTTCTGCAGCATACGCAGTCATCTTATGGATTTTTATTGTGCCCCCGCCATCCCCCACTAACTTCAATTTATAACTCAAACATGGGCCACAGAGAGTAACTTCGTGACTGTACCAGTATGTATAATATATTAATATTTCACGTATTTCCGCGTAAATATTAATTTGCGCAAAAAAATGTGACAATTCTGATTGAAATACTAGAAACAATGATAAACTGGCTGTTTAACTGAATTAAAAGTTAACTGTAAAAAAGAATACTAATTATCCGACTATTTAGATGACAAAAATCTGGGACCTGAATATGTTCCAAGCTCCAACTCGTTTATTAATAAAGTTGTAAAGGATAAATTCAACTAGATTTCAGACTTTCAATATAAGCCTTGAGATTTCAATGAATAAATGAATATTGAAGTTTGAAGTCACCAGCAAAGTATGTAAATCTGAATCGTGTAATGATTAGGTACCAATTCTTCAGGCGGTGACATAAGTTTATAGTGATAAATATTTCAGTTTTGCCTAGCACGTCACGTCTTAGACTAAGGACTCACGAAGCGGTTTTCACCCGCGCCAGCCTAAGTGTCATTCAAACGCAAGCGTTTCAGTTATTTTATGCGAATTTTAACCTAAAATCTATGAGACTCGACTATACTACTACGGTAACCGCTCATAGGCTACGGTAACCACTTACCAACAGGTGAGCCGTATGCTTGTTTGCCACCTCAGTTGTATAAAAAAAAGACTCTCAATAAGACGCCATGGCATAACTCATGCACCTACTTATCACTTTTTCATTGTTACAGCCACGAAGTTCCAAGAAAATCTTCTGAAGACCATGATCCAGATTGAGAATACATTTTTCGAGCTCGGAAGAACCTGCCAGAGGAATTGCCTGATTATTTGTGATAGAGGCGCTATGGACGCCAGTGCATGTAAGTACTAATCCTTATCAAACAGACAGACGTTAACTAGCAAATCGGCATTATCGGCGAGAAGAATACATTAAAAGAGAAGTTTCTTCACATCTTTTGACCTATGTATTTGTCGTCAGTACAGTAAAACCTCATTATTTCAGTCGTAAGATGTTTACTTCTGAACATAGGCCTCTCCGTAGATTCTCAGCGAAAAGTAATTTCATCAACCATGGTACAAAAGCCCGTCGTATTTATAAATTACAATTCAACCGAGGAGTGACTCACGGATGATTGTATAATTACAATATTTATAATTTCTGACATATTACTCACATGACATGACACTGTAAAAAATAATCTACAGTCGCGGTAAGAGACGCGGATGTGCGGTTTCTTGATAAAACATATTTTATGCTCATATGATATGGAAACTTTAAAATACTTATTTAATTTGAAAAAAGTTTGAAGTAAGCTCTTAGCTGCACCAGGCTCTTGCATGGCTCTTTTCTTACTGACTCTTGCTCTTGCAATAGACATTAAGAGGCTTTTTTTTGAGAAGTCCATCCGGGAAACCAGGCTACCTTGCCCCTTATCCAATCGGTTGATGGTTCGATTGGATAAGGGGCAATACTCGATGAAATTACAGGCACATGAGACTTGCGAACGCATATCTTAGGGATCGGCAACGCGTGTTTAATGCCTCTAGTAATGAAAAAATCTAATCAAAAACTTGTACAAATATAAAATAAATGACAGGAGGCAAAATTAAATTACATAATCAAAATGGGGCTTAAAGGTCACGTAACCACAATACCTATAGGCTCTTGTTCAAAGCTCTACAAAAATACAGTCCGTGTCCAGCATCTCCGCAATGAGTTGCTGGAAGCTGTTGGAGCATCAGGGAGCTTTGAAGTGGTCTTTACAGAAACGTTTAAAATTTCACATACTCACCCCTAATGTACTTATGTAATGGTTAACATAACAACGATAAGATAAATAAAGTACAAGGCTTCTACATTATCTGTTAGTATAATTTTTATTCCTTATCACAAAAATTTTATCGCTTTCCTAAAGAAAAACAAATAAAATATGTCTGGAACTCACGCGTAAATACCTGACTATCAATTCGATTACAATGCAATCAATTACCGTTGTCTGATGGAGTATAATATTCGTCAATTTCTTAGATAAACAACCCTATCACATTAATCAAAACAAAGTGCGAGTACATTCCGCACGCTACATACGTTTTGTTTATTGTGTTTTGAGTTATAAATGTTTTATGGTGAACGAATGGTTACTTAAGGGGGAGGCTTCGTTTTGGGGACAACTTTATTTTATTTGCCTTTACATTGCCCTATCTATGTGAACCTAATTTAGCGGATTTCAGACTTCTGTCTAAACAATTTATCGCCTTTTTTTCCAATTTCCATTGAAACCAGACGAACTTTATGAGGGGAAAAATACAGTATGATGTTGTATTTTCCAGTGTCAAGTCTTAAGGCCTTATTACATCTATTCTAGATTGTTTATGCAACGTCCGGAGGAACTTTTTTACTCACTTACAGGACGCTGGCGCTGTGCCTGAGACATTATTTAAATGAGATAGGCTTGCCCAGCAGGTGCATTATTGGTTTTCCTTCAACGTTCTGAGCACTTGTTAAAGCGCACATAAGTTTTTCGAATAGAAATATCCATGGCTGGGATTTCGAAAGTCGAGGTACTTCCCACTAATCCAAAAGATGACAAAAAGATGAGACTTACGTCAGGGAGCATGTAATTTTAGCGGGGTTTACGCGGAGCTTAATAGCATACCTCGTGACGACGTCAGCAGTTTCTGTTCCATCACGTTGGCGGGCACGAGGAGCGTATCCGGTCTCGACAAATTTAATGAATGCTTCATTACACGTTATATTACATACTTATTTTACACGTAAATTACAAAGGCAGATGTTCAACACCTACAATCCACACCGCGTAACAAGATCCAACGAACGCGAAACTACGCTATAGCAATATCTAGTCTTTTTTAACGTTGGGAGATAAATCCACGAGAGAGATAGAGGCGCGGTTCTGTTTGGTGACTAGTCTGGTTGAGACTTGTGCGTCGAGTAATGTACCTCTCGCTTTAATGATTCTCCTTTGTCTACAATAGCAGAAGATAACCAACCCTTTCTCTACCTTACAGTTATATCAAAAGACAAGTGGGAGGCGATGCTAGCCGCTAACAACTGGAACAGTGTGGAGCTTCGCGACAACAGATACAACCACATCGTGCATTGCGTGTCGGCTGCCAACGGCGCTGAAGACTTCTATTCTACAGAGGTAAGCTATATCTCTCAAACAGGAAAGTTCGTATCCCGCTCGCATCGATAGATTTTGCAGTCGTAAAGCCGTGTTCAAACGGCATGCGATATGTCCTTGATATGTCATATACATCTAGTAAGCTAGAGCCCTTAAGCCAGCACCGAGATATTGGCTCGCTCTGTGTGCTCTATCGGCTTTACAAAGGGTTTCAAGATAAATACAAAAAGATTTCTTCAGGGCAGGCAACGCATTAGCAATGCTCCAGGTGTTGCAGATGTCAATAGGCGACGGTAACCGCTTACCATCAGGTGGGCCGTAAGCCTGTTTGCCTCCATATAACATTAAAAAAATATATAGAATTTGTTTCAATATGATCCGTAACGACATTTAATTTGGAGGTGTGCGATAGTTCAACGATATCGCAAGCTCCTAAAAGTCACACTCAAAACTCACTTCATTCACAGACATAAGGATCATTTTAAAATATATTTTATACTGGAATTTGGACGGTAACTACCTTTTATAATGTAGGGCACTAAGCAAGGGATTTTCCAAATCCAACGCCTGAGGGGGTGCAGTGGACATTACAAAAATAAATTCACCCGGACGAATTCGCACTAGTTAGTAAACATCCATAATCCTATAGGTAAAATCACGTTTACTAACAGCTGAAAGATTATGAACATATCTGATTGAAAACGTGACTGAACATTAGAGTTATGCAAATTGCATATACCTACTTTTTACATAGTAATATACATAAAATTATAGATAAATAAATCATTATTAGTTGACTCACTGAGGCTGGTTTTCACAAACACATTTAATGAACCCGTCTTCTGATCCAAAGGTCGGTAGTTCGAATCCCGGTCATTCACCAATGGATTTCCATTCGGAAAATTTGTGTGCTCTATACCTACAAGTGCTCTCAAATGCGCTTCTACGCTACGCTTTTTCAATGAAAAATGACTTATTTCCAAAATTCGTAGAACAAACCTTATTGCCAATTGGGTGTAGAATAACCCCTTTTTCGGGATAGCATAATATATTTTATGAATTCTCTCGTAATAAACGCTAAACCCGCCATTATTTGTAAAAAAACCTGTCAATATTACAAATTGAACTAGAAAACCCTCATATTAATCACAGCTTATGTATGAAAACATGTGCATAACTAAAATAACCGGTTAGTGTGTTGGTGAAGAGTGCCATTGTAATTCAAGTCATACGTTACGAAAAATCGGTCATTGACATTAGCCACTGACGAGACGGTGTCTCTTCTAATATTAGACGGTGATATCATGCCTATAGCCGTGTTGGCATAGTGAGAGCTGCCTCGACGTGAATACGTCTAAGGGGGTGGTCAGAGGCACGTCCAGCAGTACTTTTAGCACATGCCCATATTTTGTAAGTTTCGTTGGTATTTTTTTATCGCGGTGCAAATTTGTATGAAATTTCGGTTGCCATGTCTAAGTTTAGGTGAATGACACCTTATCTTATAATAACATTCAGAACTTATAAACGCTATAAATATTATACAAGTTGATTCATAATATTTATGCTATCCCAAAAGGGGCTTATTCTACACCCAATTAGCAATAAAGTTTGTTTTAAGACTTCTGGAAATTCAACATTTTTCATTGATTATACAAAAATCAGCTGTTTTGGGGTTAAATCAGTTCAAACTCAATTATTCAGCTATTTTAGGTAATAATCTCTAATGATGAACTTCTCGTACGTTTCAATCAATAAATCAATTATTTTTTGCTTATAGAATATGTCCCTTTATTGATGGTATACAAATACATACATAATATTATGAATCACCTTGTATATAAAATTAGTTTGTAAGTAGGTAGGTAATGTCACGATCTTCAGAACCGATAAAAAAAAGTTCAACACTATACCGGAGTACGTAATATAGGCTTCCTTTCATCCGGGTACGACGCGAGCGAAGCCGTGGCGAAAGCTAGTATGCTAATTCTGTTCTGAAATAAAATTCAAGCCAAAAATTTGTACATTACAGGACCACGCTTGTCGTTCGGAAGGCGTGGAGCTCGCGAGAGAGTTGGACTACAACGCGGCCGCGGCCTGGATCGGCCATCCCTACTTCGACGTGATCGACAACTCCAGCGACTTCGACAAGAAGATGAACCGTCTCATCGCCTGCGTCTGCCAGAAAATCGGCATCGACACCGGAGACCGACTCAACGTCAACTCGAAGAAGCGAAAGTTCCTCATCAAAACACCCCTCAAACCCGACACGGAATTCCCCCCCTTCCAAGACTTCGATGTCGTGCATAATTACCTGCAGAGCGATCTGCGTAAAGCCCAAGTGAGACTGCGTAAGAGGGGGCAGAAGAACCACTGGTCTTATATCCACACGCTGAGGAAGTTTCATCCCACGAATGGGCAGTCGGTTGAAGTGCGTACGCAGTTGAATCATCGGGATTACTTGAATTTGCTTCCGCAGAGGGACGATGCGCACTTCACGATATTCAAGAAACGCCGCTGCTTTATTTACAATAATCAGTACTATCAGTTGGATATCTACAGGCAACCGACGCATCCCAGGTGATTTTTTTAATAATCTTATATCTTTATATCAGAACAAAGTTAAGGTTAAATTCAGACAAAGTTTATTGTTGTAAATGTGAGGATTTTTTTTTTAAATGTTTTTGACAAGTTACCTAACACAAAATCTATTCATCAGAAAATGAAACTTGATTGCCAATTGGGTCAAGAATTATCCCCTTTCGGGATGGCATACGTATCATAATCACTTTGTATTTATTTATTTTATTATTTATCGATGCAAAAATCTCTTTACCACCGATGATAATGATTTTTGTAAATTTCCAGGTGCCGGGGTTTGATGCTTCTCGAGACATACAGTGCCGCGTACGATCAAAACGCGCTTCTAGAATCACTGCCAAAGTTCCTAACTATCGAGAAAGAGGTGACGGGCGACCCGGCGTATTCTATGTACAACCTATCACTCAAGGAAGATTGGAAGACCTCAAAAAAGTACTATGCTGGTAATGATAGCCACGGTAAGAATACAAAGTGTACGCTTTGCTCGGTCAAGTAAATAAATTCGTGTACATTTTCTATACTTACTCTATGTGTTGTGTACGGCTAGTTGATCTCAAACATCATTTAGTTGGCAAGAATTTAAATTGTACCTAGCGATGTTTGGATTGAATCTAGCTTCAGACTAGAGACCTATTGATGTGTTGTGTATCTGCATGTAATATTATTGTGAAGTAAACACTGGCGTAATTGTGTAGCTTAGATTTTCTTTAGTACTTGTAGCTACCCATCACGCAGCTCATTTAGTTTCGTCTCACTTTTGATGTTTCGTATGAGTCGTTTAGTCAGAGTAGATGTTCATTTCGGAAATTAAACGACGCGTAATTTTCAGATTCAAAACCCGTCACTCTGGGACATAACGGATATGATAACTCAACCGATGATTCCTCTAATACGAGTTCAAGAAATTAGATTTATTAGAGTTCAGATTAGTTCTAATGTGATCACAATTGCGCCAGTGTCTCGATGTTTAGAGTTTGGGGTTAAAGTAGTGTTTGTTTTGGTTCATCAGGGCATAAGTATGCAAATGGTCACAGTGACGAAAAACTGAACGGCCACGCGGATAAAATGAACGGCCACGGAGGCGGGAAAGTGAACGGGAACGGCGGAGACAAAGTGAACGGACAAGATGGCGACAAAATGAACGGCCACTTTGACAAAATTGACGTTCGCAACAAAATCAACGGGCACCTAACGAACGGTCATGAGAAAACGAATGGGGTGGCTCATGATCTTGAGATAAACAACTTGAAGGGACACAGGATGGATCTCGGAACACCAAAGATTCAAAAGGTTGCGGTTAAGATATAAACAAAGTACTTAAAGGTATTAGATTTTAAAACTTTATGATATTCCACTTTGTAAAAATTCAATTTATATACACTACATCTTTTTGAAATATTATTATGCCATTTGAAATCTTTATATCTACTATTTGCTACTAGGTATAATCAATGCCTGATCGTCATCTGACACTGAAAGATAAAATACTATGTTTCAAAAGTTATTGTATAAATTGCCAAATGAGATATATTTTTGTAGTGGACATTACATAATACATATTTTAAAGTTTTTAGCTAAACATGAATTAAAAATGTTTATATTATATTGTTTGTGCCTTTACACAATCGTTCATGATGAATTCACTTTATAGTACTTAATGAATTGCAATAATATAACCTTAGTATTGTTGCAGTATACTTAAATATATTATACATTCGGTTTTATAACACTTGCATTTTATGTATAGACTACGAATGAATTTAATTTAATATAAATTGTATAACGCCAAGGTTTAGATCACGGAAATAAGTTATTTTTGTAGATCGTGACGTGAAGTGTTAAAAATGTCTTGATGTCGTGTCGTCATAGTAGATCGAACACTTAAATTTAAGGGGCACCACCTTCTATTTTATTACCTAAAGAACTATTTAAAATTATAACAATGGTCCCTTAATTTAGATTTAGTGGCCTTTTACTGTTAGATCATCGATTATTTCTAATGACTGTGTCATAGATGTATTAATCTCGATGTTGTAATTTTTTTTTACCTCGAAGGAACTAGTTGCTTATTTGCGTTGAAGATCATGTAGATGTTATTTTACAAAAGTATTTTTAAGCCACCGTTTAGTTGGATAGGCGAGGACAAACATAGGGCTACTAGCAACAAAGCTATTGCAGTGTTGGCAAGTATCCACGGGCATCGTTAATGGCTGTGCTATAATAATTGAGCAATTTAGAAATCTGCTGTTGGCAGTGAATGTACCAACTCTATTATTCGAGCTAGTTGCACCAAAAGACGAGAAAAGTCAAAGAAATGTTACAAAGATAATGCACATTGCGTATAATTTGGCACACAGCAGTGTTCGGGTACTTGTGTGCACAAGTCTATTGGTGCCGCATGCTCGGAGCTTTCGGACATCAAATAAATTGCATGTCTGTTAACTATGCATTGAAAAATAAATAAAGAGAATTGCGAGTACAAAACGTTTTTGATTTCTAATCGTCTCGTTTAAGTATTACCAACTAGCTTGCGCCCGCGGCTTCGCTCGGGTGGTACCTAGATAAAAAGTAGCCTATGTGCCTATGTATTCCAGGTAAAAAACTCTTATCTATTCCAAGTTTCGTCGAAGTCTGTTGAGCTGTTACGGCGTTGTTGAACCACAAACATCCTTAAAAACTTTCGCATTTATGATATTAGTACGATGGGTAGTAGGCCCGTACTACTTCCCTTCGAAATCGCGGTTAATGTAATATTTATATTAATTTTTATTAATAGTACCTATGCCTAATTCATACTTCCGAAACTACTGATTATTATTCGTTGAAAATTTCAAAACGTTTTGATAATTTTTTTCCTAACTACTAAACTAAAGCAGTGTTCCAACGGCGTGCGATAAGTCATCTAGAATATGCTTTAAATCTATTTCAAAATTATCCTATTAAGTCTACCGATTAAAGTCAATTTTAAGTATGACATTTGAGGGTGTGAGATTATAGATACACATATGATATAACTCAATATCATCATTAAAAAAAAAAGTAGATGACATGACATATCGCAAGCCGTTTGAACACTGCCTACAGGTATAAACTAGCTAAAAATATTTTTGCTATCTTTGGCCAGTTCTCATTTGTGTTACAGAAAAACAGCAGTGAATTCAATAAATATTATTTAGCTTTCTTAGAATCTTTGAGTTTCATCTTTTTGTAAATATTCAGAACTTTCTTTCCCGGGATCAGGTTTTGGCTGAGACCTGGTCTTTTCTTTTTCGTTGGACCTGAACTTTCCCATTGAGAATCATCTGTTGATGATATAGTAGTTTCCTCTTCAACTGGTGGTGGAGTGGGTAATACTGACCCTGCACTTTCACATACCACAGTTTTTAACTTCTGAAATGGAAAAACAATCAAATTAATATTATCAATATTCATTGAAATTGCATGGATAATTTTGGCACATCCTAAATCTAGTTGAATTTACGCCTGTTCTATGTGACCAAGCCTAGAAGAATAAGCCTATAAAAATCAGGATAAGCTTTCTGCATATTTATGAATTATTAATACCTTCTTTTCTCCTTCTATTTCATCCTTAGTCTTCTGTATGTCAGAGTCATGTGCGTACTTGCAGTTGTGTCCGAACCGACATCTTCCTTTCCTGTAGTTCCAGCAAATCTTCTTCCCATTGATCATCTGAGTGCCTTCTTTACCTGGAACCTTACAGTCATCGACTATGTACTTGACGATTGTGTGCAAAATTCTGTACAATGCTTGCCGAATATAACAAACATTGAAACAAAAAACCAGTTACAGGTGTAAATCTGATGATATATACTTTGGAGCCACAGAAATAGTGGTACCTAGGAACTGGAAAATTATTGGAATTGTATTGTTAGAAATAGGAAGTCAACTTATACCATTTTCACGTGTTTTTCGAGTATTGCAGACTTAGCCAGTTCAGCCTCCACAAACGGGTTGGAAAATACTGAACAGTGTAATGCATTCTCCCCAAGGCTGGGCTTTGGTAATTTAGGCTTAGCGCTTTCTTTGGGAGCCCTAGAACGAAAAACACCATCAATAATTGCTTAGCAGGATTATATTATCTCGAGCACTGCAATTTCCTAACTGCTTACTCTTGAGAATCCTCATCAGAATCATTTGAAGACGAACCGTAGTCCAACAGAGCATTCATCTTCACAAGAAAACAAAAAGTTTTACAGTTTAGTTTTACAACAAGATAATGTAACCACAACGTTTTACACCTTTTTACGCACAATCAATAAATCAATAGATGTCTGTTGGATGAATGGAGAAACAACAAAAACATAAAACATGAATGGAACGAGTGACATTTTCTAGCAAAACCACAGCATGCAAGCAAAACTGCATCATTCGTTCGTTCAACAACGGTCGGGTTGTGAGTCGCGTCCTAGGGTGCGTGATGGACTTGCGCGCCGCACCCGAGTATTTTAAATACGTCTAAGTATCGTGAAGTCGTACTAGGTACGTATAGTTTGATCGAGAACCTGGTTTAAAAACCCGTTTGCGTATATATGAACCACATCTACAACCAACCGTAGACAAATTCATCTATCATGCAAGATATGCAAGTCTGTTCGCTTCGTGTTTAAAATTATGATTATTTTTTTGTAACGGACCTATGTACGGTAGACGGTAAGTTTTGTTGCAACTTTCCCAAAAATAGATTTCCACGAGATTAAAAACACTACATTATAGACTGACTGAGGTTATCATCTTAACAATCAGTGAGGCATTGGCATAAGCCTCAGAATATTCCTCCTTAGTAGTCTGTGGAATATTCTGAGGCTTAGCCCCTTCGTCCACGGCGCGACTCAAAAGGAACGCGACTGAAACTGTAGTCACTTAGCCCCTTCGTCCACGGAGGGACTCAAAAGGAACGCGACTGAAACTGTAGTCTGTCACTTATGAGTAGCCTGACTGCGATAGCACTAGTATTTCAATGCGCGTCCATCCACGACGCTACTCAAAAGGAACGCGTTTGTAACTAGTCACCTGGCGACTCGACATGCTGGTCGCCAGGCGACTGGTTTCGAGAAACTGTTGAAAAATTAACGAATAAAGAGTAAATATAAGTGATTCTGACGTCTATGTGACTGGAGAAGTAATAATTCCATGTCATCACTCGAATTATCACTAGTCGTGTTAATTATTTTCGTTTTCAAAACTTTGTTTACATAAAATCGTGTACTGAGTGACTGAGTTTCAGGAAATTCCAGTAGCGTCGTGGACGAATCAGAGTTTCAAATCAGTCCGCAGCTCTAGTTTCTAATGAGTTCCGTCACTTTTGCGTAGCGTCATGGACGAGGGGCTTAAGCATAACAGGAACTTCTGGCAACATTACAGATAATTTTTATCTGTACTGAAACCTACTATTTTAATAGTTTGGGAATAAAAATTTGGGTCAAGGCAAAAGTACCCATGGTGACAACAAATGGCATCACTCTACTAACATAGCCTTGAGATGCGATTTGAATACAACACGCAAACGAAGTGAATCGTGCCGCACGGATTTCACCTCAATTTGAGATGTACTTTCAATATACTAACTTTGTAAAAAAATGGTCTTGTGTGTGGTCACTTAAAAGGTTTTTGATTAAAATTTCAGCAAGATAACTAAAACCTGACTACGAATTTCTTAATGTGACATAATTCATAGCTTTGTCATGTCTCATGTTAAGCCCTTTCATTGAATACCAATCAAACAAAGTATTAATATTTTATTTTTTGAGGTCAGATATTCCCTTTTATTTTCCGTGATAGTCCTATGAGGGAAGTAATAGTTTAGCATGGTATGAGTATGTCATGAGGAGGGATGAAAGTCATGTAACGAGAAGAGCGTTAGGTATGAATGCGGATGGATATAAGACTAGAGGAAGGCCAAAGAAAAGATGGATAGATTGTATTAAAGATTACATGAGTAACAAAAAGAAGTGAGTGCAGAGATGACGGCTAACAGAAGAGAGTGGAAGAAGAAAACATGTTGTGCCGACCCCACATAACAAGGGAAAGAAGAAGAAGAAGTCAATTAAGAGAGAGAGACATCATAACATTCTATGTATGACATCAGTATACATTCTGTAAAGTACTATAGTAGACAGTAGTTTAGGAGCTAGGTAATAGGTTAATTTTTCATTTTAGCTTTATAATTTTGAGTAAAGGGATCTAATGTGAAATGAAAGGTTTTTTATAGGTACATTTTGTATGGTGATTGGTTGCACTGGTAACTAAATTGGTAGCAATTTCATCAACTTTCGTGGCAACCCTGAAATGTATTTTTCTTTTTCAAAAGTGTGAGAAAGCGAGAAAGAAAATCTTGCTTGCTTCCTCGCCGCGTAGTGACGGCGGCATCAATTTCTGAATTAATTACCATTTGTCGCAAAAACTGCGCGTCCTTTATCTTTTCTAGACAAAAATCGTAAACCTTATCTCAAGTTGTGCACTAACGTGATCTAAATGGCATCAGATGATGAAGTAGACGGCTCCTTTGCAGGTAAACGGTCAATTTTGCTAGTATGTCATAGGTAAGCCGCGTATAGCGGTATCATGTGTTTACTTGCGGTATGCAATTAAAAATTTAGATTTTTTTTCATTTGAGATCGAAGATTCTCCAGAACTTGTACACTGTTCAGTTTCTCGTGATTCAGAAAGAACCATTCAAGAAGTGCACTAATGGTGTTTTGGTGTTTCATGGTTGTAAATATTTTTGAGTGGCAGGTTGTGACAGAAAAGAACACGCGATAACCGCTCATTACTACTTACAAAATGGACGCCGCCAAACAAAGGGATTAGTGACCTTAGCGCGAAGTGTGCACCCGTTTGAGAAAAATAAAGCTGGTTATCATATTACCTGAATGTTGGCCCAGTGTGCTCTGTGAAGTGGTGTGACCAGTTCATGTACTTGCAGGTGACGAGGATGTGGAGGAAGGTGAAGGCCAGAATGAGAACTCCGGAGAGAGTGATGAAGTTCCCCCGAAGGTATAATTCAAACATCCAATTTCAATGCTTTAGTTTCACATCAACAATTTGTTTAGCACTAAAATTATTTGTTTGTGTAGGAAGATGAAGACTATTCCCCAGAGGATGGTAGAAAGAAAAAGAAGGGAAAGAAGCGGAAGGCCAGAGGAGAAGAGAAAAAGGGCAGAAAGAAAAAGAAGAAGCGAAAGAATGAAAGTGAAGAGGTGAGACTGATTTTTGTTAACAATATCGGAACTTGCATTATTATATTCAAAACACACAGCAAAAGTTGATTATATGTAGTTCACTTTCCAAGTACAACCTGTATACCTTTTGCATAACTTGTTGGGGCTGTTCATATTCAATTTCTTGGACCTGACTACAGTCAGGTCCAAGAAATTGAATATGATAGCAAACCTCCAAGCATAATATCAATCACTTTGTAAAATCCCAAAACCAAAGTTTATTAAAAACAGGATAAAATTATGCTAACAACTTTGAATAATATACTTTAAATAGTGTTACTAAATTGCTAATTTCTGTCAATCTGAATAACAGACACTTGAATTTATGGCAATAATACAAAATGTGTGTCTTCTTAGATTCTTAATAAATAAATAAAACGGTCACATACATAGACCACACTGGGATTCCTTGTCATGGGTATCATAAGCTCTGAGTACCATGGTACCATAACACCCAGACCGGGACAAACATTAGCAGATCATGCAAACATTTGTCCTGCAGCGGGAATCGAACCCGAATCCCTTGCGACTTCAACAGGCACTCGTCAAATACGCCAGAGGTCAAAACTAGTTTCCGCTCATGGTTTAGCTCGCGTGATAGCGGGAAGTACCTAGCTTAAATTCTTTCCAGGTCACAAACTAAATCTTATCAAAGTTTCATCAAAATCGGTGAAGCCATTATGGCGTGATTGAACTTGGCTTGAACATTCATACTAGCTTTTGCATTGAAATTATATCTAAAAAAACATCATAAATAAATAGCTCGTTTCTTCTCGCAAAGTTATCGTAATTTCTTACGAAAGTTATTGATAATGTTTGATTGCGTAGTACCCGGTTAATAAATTAGTCTCAATCTCTGACTCGTTAAATATCATCATCAGCATCCGCAGGCTTCACCCACTGGGTATTATACCCAGACCTCTCCATCTGTGCCATTCTTCAATCTTTAAATATGACAAAAATGCTTATTGGTTTCCTCACGATGTTTTCCTTCACCGTATTAAGCACGTGAAAATGCGCACTTAAGTTTTTCGAATAGAAAAAACTCATTGGTGTCGAAAGTCGCGGAACCTCCCACTAGGCCAACGCGGCTTTTATTGATATATTCTATATCAACCATGAAAAAAAAATCACTTCAGTCCATTGCTGTGTGGAAGAAGGATAAACCAAGAGCAATGGATTATAATGAGCATGGAGCACCAACTGCATCCCTTTTCATGCATCCTTAGTATTTTATTACAAAACTCATTGTTGTATACAAAACTGTTACGCGCGACTTCGTCCGCATTCATAATAATTTTCACCCCCTACTTTGTCCCCTTTAGGGATGACATAGCGTCAGCCAAAAAATTGTCGACCAATATTAAACTGCAACTGCAATATTAAATCGGAACGTTCATACTAGGGTATGTACGTTCCGATTTAATATTAGACTCTTACTTAGACGTAATAAAACTCGGCCTGCCTCCCTGTTGCTATACCCTAACACATGAGAAACCACCTAATATCTTCCAACTTCTTTAACAACCAAGCATGTGAATATATTGAATATTGTTTTAGGATGAGGAATTCGGTGTAGAGATGGAAGCGGAGGGCGATAGTGACTACGCTCTAAGTGCTATGTCGTCTGGCAAGAAGTCCCGGAAGGGGCGCACCAGCAAACACAGCACCACGCCTTCCACGCCCGTCGCTTCTGACTCTGGATCTGGTGAGTCGATGATACAGTTTTTTGAAATGTCTTTTTAGGGTTCCGTACCTCATTTGGAAAAACGGAACCCATAAAGGATCACCTTGTTGTCCGCCTGTCTGTCTGCCTGTCTGTCCGTCTGTCAAGACCCTTTTTCTCAGAAACGACTTAAGGTATCAACTTGAAAATAATACCACCTATTAAGGTCTGTGGGCTTATGGTGTTGTATAAAAATCAAAGCGTAATGCATTAAAAAGATATGGCAATGAATGTATAATTTTTGTATGGAAATGGCAAAATTAAAAACCTCTAGGGTACTTCCAATTATCTCATAGTGCTGAAATTTGGAATGCTAGGAACTTTTGTAAAGGGAGGGAAAAGTCTGAAATCGAGGAATTTCGAAACAAAGCTATATTTGCGGTCAATGTCATACAATGTCTACGTGAGCGACCGCAAATATAAGTTTGTCAATTCCTACACATAGAATTTATTATTTTTATAAACCCATTGGTGCACGACCGGGATTCGAACCCACGACCGATGGTACGGAAGCCTCAGGGCGCGAGTTCTCCCACTTGACCGTCTTAATTTTTTATTGAAAGTAATACAAAATATATCTAAACACAGTCTAGAGACCATTACAACATAACATTTTGTTTAGTTAACTCGATGGTACATTACTTTGAATTAATTAATGAACTAGCTATACCCGCGCGTTTTTAGTGTCGTCGCGTGAAGTCGCAATATAGAGAAAGATTTGCCTTAAACTTTTGTTCAAAATCAAACTTCAATCATTTTTTTTAAATTTTTAAACATTGATATTTAGGATTCGCTCATTTCTTAAAAATATGTTTGCAAAGTTTCAAATCAATAGTTGCATAGTTTGCATAATAAATAGTTTGTCCATACGAACTTCGAACCCCTCTATCCCCCCAAAGGGGTGTAGCACAATATAACATAGCCTATGTATCAATTTAGACCATCTAATTCTAATTCTAATTCTAATCGGGGGTGGTTAGACCTGCACTGACTTCCCGCTGTGGGGTGTTTTGTGCATTGTCCCCCTATGCTATTAGACCATAATCTATGGGGATTATCTTGGTTCTTTCACGAATTACGTCTTAATTAATATTTTATAACATATTGACTTATTATCTCTAGCAGGCATGCCGACAGTGGAAGAAGTGTGCTCATCATTCGCCCTCACAGATGTAGACATTGAATACTCCGATGCTGATCTAGAAAACTTGACATCATACAAACTATTCCAGCAGCATTTACGACCAATGATCGTCAAAGAGAATCCAAAGGTATGACTTGTTTATAGGACTATGCAATTTTCTGGTCTAAAAGTATAAAAAAATATATATAAGATGGTAGTGGTATGGTAGTATTTGCAGATCATTATCATTTGTCCCGCAGCGGGAATCGAACCCGCACCCCTTGCGTAACAGACGGGCACCCGCCCGCTGCGCCACTGAGATCGTCATGATATTATAAGTATGCTATTATGTATTGTGTTAATTATAAAACCAATACAATCCTCAGGTCCCAGTATCTAAACTGATGATGCTGGTAGCAGCAAAATGGCGGCTGTTCTGCGAAACAAACCCGCACCTCAACCAAGGCTCTGCCAATGTCGTGTCGGAGGACAACACGTCCACGGCGTCGGACTACGCGCCGAAGAGTCGCGGACGCACGCCTAAGGAGCCTAAGGTATGTACATATTACCATGTACCAACACATGCAAACAGTGAAGGAAAACATCGAGAGAAAACCCGCATGTTATAGAACCTAAAAATTCGAAGATATGTGGCCTCTAAGAGGCGCACTGTAATCCTTTCACTATACTGATTCTTTCACCGACGGCCTTAGGCCCTTTTCAGGGCCACCATACCTCAACCTGGTCACTGACCTAAGACAGGCTGACCAAGAAAGAATCAGTGCCCTTGCGTCTCAGACGGGCACTCGCCGCTACGCCACCGAGGTCGTCAGATGTGTAAGAAATTGACCAACAGAATTGTGTAAAAATGACATCACGTCATCTAAGCGCGGTTCGATTGGTTCATATTACACATATCCTCGCGGATTTCTATTCATGAAATAACTACTCTATTTATATGCCCTCAGAATGAAGATGCAATAGAAGAGCCGGAAGAAGAGGAGCAGGAGGAGGAAGTGAGCGACGAAGGCGTCGCGGCGCCTCGCAAGCGCGGCCGCAAGCCCAAGCACGCGGGCGCCGGCGCCACGCCGCGCGGGAAGCCGGGCCGCAAGCCCAAAGTACCCACGCTCAAGATAAAGTTCAGCAAACGCAAGCGAACCAGCAGCGTGAGTATCAGTGTGAGTTATAAGGTTTTTTTTATTTTTCTTTATTTTTAGCCTTTTTTCAGATTGTTCCAGTTTAGAATTTATATTATGTTGGGTCTTTTATATTTGGTAGCATTCTGTGTGCCTTCTGGCAAAGGCCTCCTACAACTTTTTCCATGTATATTTTTATTTTTGTGCTGTTCTTGTCCTTGTTCTCCCTGCAGTTTGTTCTATCCCATCATGAGTTATAAGCAGTGACTTTTTATTTTTTTTATTTAACAATAGATTAATCAATCAATTTAAGATAAGCTAGCACACAAGTACATTTGATTGATATTAGAACAAAAGACAGACAGTACACTTAATCCTACATAATAGACCAATTGATAGTCAGACCATCATACAATCAACATTATAACAGGCACTAAAACAAGCACAAAGATCCACTAAAATAACATAAAATAAAATAATAAAGTTAATTATGTATTCATAAGTATATGTATTCATATATAAATAAGCATTTGTATTTCCATATCTTTTAACTTATTAGTTAAGGGCATAAGGAAATACAAATGCTTATTTGCAGACTTCGGTGACGCTGCCCAGGACACAAGAGTTCGATCCCCGCAGCAGGACTAAAGTTTGCATGATCTGCAAATATTTGTTCCAGGTCTGGGTGATAAGGTTCTATAAGATGTACCTAACTTAAAGTTTCTTAAAACCGACGGTCATTGTGGTTTGGGGTCCGGTATCACTTAAGAACGAAAGGCATTGGCAATGTAAAATCAGTAACATTTTCGCAACGCTCAACTGAAATTGACTGGTGCTTTATATACTTTGTGGTTTCAGGAGGAAGACCCAGAAGGCAGTGCCGGTGTGAACTCGGATTCCGATGCGGAGTTCGAACAGATGCTGGCTGAGGCCGAGGAGCCTAAACCGGAGCCGGTGGCGGCGCCGGACGACGCGGCGCCGGTCGATGAGAACGCTGCTCCGGTAAGCAGGACCAAAATTGTAGTTGACCATTTGCAGGGAAATAAATTGTGCATGAAACGAGGCGCACCTTAATCCTTTCACATACTGTTTCTTTCCCCAACCGTCATATGCCCTTTTAAGGGCACCATACCTCAACCACATCAACAATATTGTTATGTTTTTCTTGCATATAATGTGATTTTCATATTTGTAGTGTTTGTATACACTATTCATGCACAATCACTACACGTCACTGTTATTATAGTTGCTTTAAAATCCGCAGTGTATAGAAATACAGCAGTTCACTTCGTCATTTCTTTTCCAGCAACCTAAGAAGAAAGCCAAGACGAAGATCGGCAACAAAACCAAAAAGAAGAAGAATAAGTTGAAGACCACAAATAAGTTCCCTGACGGTACAGAGGGCGATCACGAACATCAAGATTATTGTGAGGTATGTTGTTGAGATTTCCATGTACCCGAATAGGGACATCAGCAGCTTGAAGAAGTTTATGGTCATTGGCCCAAAAAGTGCCACAAATGGTCTTAGCCTTCTCCTGCCACCAACTTCCCGCAACCTTCAAATGCCATCAGTCTATCGGGTGTGGCCTACCTACACAACGTCTTCGGTTCGAGAGAGAATTAGTCACTTTGCCTGTTTATCTTCTGTCCGTTGGCGATACCCTTATAGTTCTCAGGATTCTTGGGTAAAAACCTCCCCAAGTACCTCAAGGGCTTGTGATTCTGTGCAGTTGTTACTCTGTAAACTCCGCCTCAACACATCAGAAAAAAAACAACAACAAGAGCAGGGTGGCCTATAAATTCTGCTGCCAAGCAGCAATGCTTGCAATGCTGTGTTCCGGTTTGGAGGGTGAGGTAGATGGTGAAATTACAGCCACATGAGGAGACTTACCTATGCATGTCTCAGGGTAACCACTTACCAGCAGTGAGCCATATGTTAACAAGTTGTAAAAAAATGAAATAAAAAGACTAAATTACTAACTAGTGGCCGTGGTAACCCCGGCTGAAGAATAGGTCCCTCCATATTTACCTATCCGCGGATGTCTTAAGGGGCGAGTAGGGAAAAAAGCTAGGGGATGGGCAGCAGCGTCCCTCATTTTAACAACGATAGCTCTAACTGCGCTCACCAACCCGCATTCCCAGTGTGGTGAGTATGGGCAAATCTCCCCACATGATAAGGCATTTGCTCTGTCTGTGGGGGAGGCCATGTTCAGCAGTGGACGTCGAACGGCTGAAATGATGATGATGATGACTAACTAGTAAATTTCCACTACCAGGTGTGCCAACAAGGAGGCGAGATCATCCTCTGCGACACCTGTCCCCGAGCATACCATCTGGTGTGCCTGGAGCCTGAGCTGGAAGAGACTCCCGAAGGCCGCTGGTCCTGTCCGCACTGCGAGGCCGAGGGTAACCAGGACCAAGACGATGATGACGAGCACCAGGAGTTCTGCAGGTAAACATAATATTGCCAGCTGCTAGAATGGTTCACTGAACACAATGGATGTTTGTGGCTCTGAAGTTATTTTGCGAACAGTTCGTCAACAGCCTGAAGAAGAGTGCCACTTAGTGTAGGGAGGACTTAATGCTAAAGCAATGCTTAAGAAGTAGGTAATGTAATGTTTTGTTCCATTTCAGGATCTGCAAAGATGGCGGAGAATTACTGTGCTGTGATTCATGTCCGTCTGCATACCATCGCTTCTGCCTTAACCCGCCGCTTGAAGAAGTGCCCGATGGGGATTGGAAGTGTCCGCGATGTAGTGTGAGAATCTCTTTCTACTTTTATTTTTATACAGATTTAGTCTTTAGTTCCTATTTTTGTTAATTTGATTTAATGGGCCAGAGCGTTGACTGGCCCGCACGGCAACGGATTTAACGGAATTACCAAAATTTTTATTTAGTTTTTACGTTAGTTGGTCATCCAATCTCTTTGGATGATGATTGAGTGCAGTTATTTAAAAAAACAATGTGATTATTTAATTTTGGTTTTTGATAAGAGTTCTAAATGTATTCCCGGTGTATGCAATGTGTGATTGATGTGTTGAATTCCGTTTTCCAGTGTCCTCCACTAGAAGGCAAAGTGGCAAAGATCCTCACGTGGCGTTGGAAGGAGCAGACTTCGAAGACCAAAGCGCCGCGACAGCGCGAGTTCTTCGTCAAGTGGCACGAACAGTCCTACTGGCATTGCAGCTGGATATCTGAAATACAGGTGAGATATGAGCCCGAGATCGATTTCTCACGAGGTCGAACATGTCAATCTTTAATGATAGCATTTGTACAATATTTAATTTGCTAAGAGTATATTTAAGTTTTAATTTTAGACAGTAGGCACTTTGGTTTATACTGTAAGCTTGCTGTTTTAACTGAAATAAATAATTCTAATTCTGTCACTTTTCTGTGCCCATATTCGTAAATGGCTCTCAAAAATGAGAGCGATCTTGAGGGTTGAACAGGCGTAGCTTGACCTTGTTTTTAAGACATTTCAAAGTAATCCTTATGATGAAAACACCTTTGACTTTGAGTCTTATCACATGTGGCTTGGTACCTAATAAATAAACATGTCAGACATGTGGACATGTGGACAGGACAGGAGTGAATAACCATAGCTTTAAAAAAAACCAAAGTACAACAAATTTATATTTTTCCAAATGTAATTCTTATTACGTGAATTTTATTTTCTGATACTAACAACTTTGTAACAAATCAAGACCGCTCCCGACCCGTGGTACAACTGTGATGTCCAACTGGTTGTACGGAGAAGTAAAGTTACCCACGGTTCAACTGGTTGTTCTATGGGGAAATAGCTTTACCAATGGTTCAACTCGAGTGAGTTGTTCTTTCCTTGGTCCAACTAGTTGTACTACTGGGAATTGAATGTATCTATGGAACAACTACGGGTAATAAACAGGAAAAGGTTATCTATCAATGGTGAAGTGCAATGCAATTACTACCTCTTTTGATTAATTGTCTATTGATGATTAAAACGTTAATATTGACGCGTGAATATTTCACGATACCAAAATAAAATGTCGGAAAATTGTGAAGTTACAATAATTAAAAGAAAAGGCGGTAATGTTTTATTATCAAAAGGTCGTCAATTTTACAAAGTGAAAGCTTTTAAAGATGAGTCGCGTGGCGCATATTGGCAGTGCTCTATGTACAAAAAACTCAAATGTTGTGGATCTGTTACAGTTAAGAGGATACAAAAATCATAATAAATTGTCGAGTGGGCGGAGTGAAGAAAGTGACAGCGCTATGTACTGTAATTGAATGCGGAAAGAGATAGCAAGCGTTAGAAGGCGCTCGAAAGTAATCGACGAAAGCGAAATATAAGAAAATATCGATTATCTCAAAAACTATCTAATTATTTTTTAAAGTGTCTTGGATTTAGGTACCCAATGCTATTGTCGTACAAAATATTTAAAAAAAAGTTATTTTTGAAAAACTGTTGCAGAGGACCCAACTTTAAAAAATAAATCTATCGAGAAAAGTTTTACCAATCGCGTTTCTGTCTTGGATTTACGTAAATAAAATGCTCAAGTTATCTTTGTCATAAAAATCAAAACTGTGCGTTTTGCGGTTATTGAGAAATAACAATTCAAAAATCATAAAATAATTAAACCATCACCTTAAGGTACGACTGTATGTTTGAGTATTAGAGTGCGTCTCCAACCGTTAGAGTGAATTTAATCAGATTGTTAAATGCACTTCGTGAAAAAGGTAACTTATCCAAGGGACCTATGCCGAAGAAGCGCAAGGTCGGTTATAAAAGAAGGGCACAATATATAATGAACGATGATTATGTAAGTCATGTACAACTGCAGTTACTGGATGGACACATAACTATTGGGCATGCAATCGACAAATTGCGTTAGCCTATAAAGATGATGAATATATAATATTCCTCAAAAAAAATGTTTATTATTTCACTTCATTAATATCTCTATTGCACCAATCGCTTGCACGCATTTTTTACAATCACAATCGTTGTCAGGTCACTTAACGATAGTAATTTTTTTGTAGACGTTCATTTGATTTACACGATCATCTTATCCCCGTGGTCCAACCAGTTGGACATAATTCCGCCGTTGTACCACGGGTCATAATCATAAATGTCAAAAAAAATGAGTTGAAATATGGGTAACTTTACTTCTCCGTAGTACAACCAGTTGGACATCACAGTTGTACCACGGGTCGGGAGCGATCAAGACAAAAGCTCCCTATGGTGCTTTTGAATTTTTGTTGTTTCGATACTGAGTCATATGCATAAAGTTCAATTTCGGCCACAGCTCGACGTGTTCCACCCCCTGATGTACCGCTACTACATGCGTAAGTCGGACCCCGAGGAGCCGCCCAAACTAGAAGAGCCACTGGACGAGAGAGACAGCCGACTCAAGCGACTGAAGGATCAGAAGCTAGGCGAACAGGACACCGATGAGAAATTGCTGGAGGAGAAGTTCTATCGGTAAGCTAATAAAATAAGCTATACTTCACCCAAATTCGACGTTTATAAACAGACCACCTATAACATAAAATTCTCTAGGCGTTTCTTTTTTGACAGAATTTATACTGAACTAGCTTCCGCCCACGGATTCGCTCGCGTGGTACCTACATATTAAGTAGTCTATATGCTATTCCAGACTTTAATCAGGCGGCAATCTAAATCGAGCCACCGAGTAAACACCTCGTCCGGCCGAAATTCTTTGTGATTTTCTCTTGGACAGGCACTATTTAATTTTAAGAGTGTTTTGAGAAACTAAAACAATCATCAATAATTGATGTATTCAGATATGGAGTGAAACCGGAATGGCTGGTGGTCCACCGCGTGATAAACCACCGCACGGGTCGCGACGGCACCACCTACTTCCTGGTGAAGTGGCGCGACCTGTCCTACGACCAGGCCACGTGGGAGTCGGAGCACGAGGACATCAGCGGCCTGAAGAACGCCGTCGAATACTATCAGGTACCTTGTTTTTATATTAGCAACTTGCAATGTTACTTTTTTAAAACAGTTCAAGGGCTGACTCTGGATTTGCAAGAGTACATTTATGACGCAGGCTTTAACAGTCAGCGCGGACGGAGTTACGGAGAAGGGATTGATTCGCTAAACGATTGAAACTCCGCCTTATTTACTTATAGATACGGCTGAAATCACAAAATCACACTTCAAGGTTCGAAGGACCATTTTATTTTCAGCTGTAACTAAAATTCAATAAAGCTGAGTTTCAATTGTTTTACGAATCAGTCACTTCGCGTCTGTTCCGTCACTAGGTCCATTTACGTTCATGTATTCAATTTGCGACGTCACGAACGACGTAGCGTTTTGCCACGGGGTAGTAAAAGAGTTGTAAATGACTTGTATTAGTAAACCAATGTAATTTTCCAGGATATGCGCGCTTACATGACATCCGAAGGCAAATCAAAGGGTAAAGGCAAGAAACCAGGCCGCAAGTCCAAGAACCGTGACATCATAGAAGACGACGATAGTGGCGGCATCCAGTTCAGGAACAGGAAGTACAATCCACCCCCGGACCGCCCGCTCACAAATCTCAACAAGAAATACGACGATCAACCTCCCTTCGTGTACGAAACTGGAATGCAACTCCATCCTTATCAGTTGGAAGGTCTGAACTGGCTGCGGTATTCCTGGGGCAATGGCATCGACACTATCCTAGCCGACGAGATGGGTCTCGGGAAAACTATCCAAACAGTCACGTTCCTAAACTCATTGTTCAAGGAAGGACACTGCAAGGGACCATTCTTGGTCTCTGTTCCATTGTCAACTGTCATCAATTGGGAACGAGAGTTCGAACTGTGGGCGCCAGACTTGTATTGTATAACTTACGTCGGAGACAAAGACTCTAGAGCAGTTATCAGAGAAAACGAAATGACGTTTGATGACGGAGCCAACAGAGGCGGACGACCCTCTAAAATCAAAACTACAGTGAAATTCAACGTTCTGCTAACGTCTTACGAGTTGATATCTATTGACGCGACTTGCCTCGGTTCTATAGACTGGGCAGTTTTAGTAGTAGACGAAGCCCACAGATTGAAGTCAAACCAGTCCAAGTTCTTCAGGCTTTTAGCTGGATATAACATCAACTACAAACTGCTACTCACCGGAACGCCGCTACAGAACAACTTGGAGGAATTGTTCCATCTTCTGAACTTCTTGAATAAGGATAAGTTTTGCGATCTCGCTGCATTCCAAAACGAATTCGCGGATGTATCGAAGGAGGAGCAAGTGAAGAGGCTTCATGAGATGCTCGGTCCTCACATGCTGCGTCGTCTCAAAGCCGACGTGCTGAAGAACATGCCGACCAAATCAGAGTTCATCGTCCGCGTCGAACTCTCGCCCATGCAAAAGAAGTATTACAAGTATATTCTGACGAGGAACTACGAAGCTCTGAACCCTAAAGGTGGTGGACAGACAGTGTCTCTTCTCAACGTGATGATGGACTTAAAGAAGTGCTGCAACCATCCTTACCTGTTCCCGGTCGCGGCGGAGGAGGCCCCGCTCGGCCCTCACGGCAACTACGACACTCAAGCGCTCGTCAAGGCGTCGGGGAAACTAGTTCTGATGTCCAAAATGTTAAAGCTACTGAAAGACCAAGGACACAGAGTGCTTATCTTCTCGCAGATGACGAAAATGTTGGATATTCTCGAAGATTTCTTGGAGGGAGAGGGCTATAAATACGAGAGGATCGATGGTGGTATCACGGGTAGTATCCGACAGGAAGCTATAGATAGGTTCAATGCTCCAGGCGCTCAGCAATTCGTGTTCTTGCTATCCACTAGAGCGGGAGGTTTAGGTATAAACTTAGCCACTGCCGACACCGTCATCATTTACGATTCGGATTGGAATCCTCACAACGATATCCAGGCTTTCTCTCGCGCCCATCGTATCGGTCAAGCCAACAAGGTCATGATTTACCGGTTCGTCACCCGCAACAGTGTGGAAGAGAGAGTCACGCAAGTGGCCAAGAGGAAAATGATGTTGACACATTTGGTTGTGCGTCCCGGAATGGGCGGGAAAGGTGCAAACTTCACCAAACAGGAATTAGATGACATTCTGAGATTTGGTACGGAGGAGTTGTTCAAAGAAGATGACGGCAAAGAAGAGGCCATTCACTACGACGACAGAGCGGTCGGCGATTTGCTCGATCGCTCTAAAGAAGGTATCGAGTCGAAGGAATCCTGGGCTAACGAGTACCTCAGTTCTTTCAAAGTCGCCAGCTACTCAACAAAGGAAGGTGACGGCGAAGAAGAGGTTGATACAGAAATCATCAAACAGGAAGCAGAGAACACTGACCCCGCTTACTGGATTAAACTCCTAAGGCATCACTACGAACAACACCAAGAAGACCAAGCTAGATCACTCGGCAAAGGCAAGCGAGTCCGCAAACAGGTTAACTACAACGACGGCAGTGTGGCGCAGACTGAAAACCGCGAGGATTCCACTTGGCAAGAAAACGGCTCTGACTATAACTCAGACTTCTCTCAGAACAGCGAGGATGATAAAGAAGATGACGATTTCGATGAAAAGAATGACAACGGAGACCTTCTCAGCCGCCGCAGTAAGAGGAGGCTAGAAAGACGCGAAGAACGAGACAGACCGCTACCGCCATTGCTGGCGAGAGTCGGCGGCAACATGGAGGTTCTCGGCTTCAACGCTCGACAGAGAAAATCATTCCTCAACGCGATCATGCGGTACGGAATGCCGCCACAAGACGCCTTCAACTCGCAATGGCTTGTGAGAGATCTCAGAGGGAAATCGGAGCGAAACTTCAAGGCTTACGTATCGCTCTTCATGCGGCATCTCTGCGAGCCTGGAGCGGACAATGCAGAATCATTTGCAGATGGAGTACCGCGCGAGGGCTTATCCCGTCAACACGTTCTGACAAGAATCGGTGTCATGAGTCTAATTAGAAAGAAGGTTCAGGAATTCGAGCACATCAACGGTTACTACAGTATGCCAGAGTTAGTACGTAAACCAGTGGAACCGGTGAAGAATGCTGCTGGAGAAAGCGCCACAGCCAGCCCTGCACCATCATCTACGACTCCTATTACCTCCGCTGCTCCATCCCCTGCCCCCACGCTGGTGAAGGAACCGGGACAGACTGAGGAACCCTCGAAGGAAGACAAAGATGAGACTAAACCAGAAGATAAAACGGAAGAGAAAGACAAACCGGAACCAATGGATACCAGTGACATCAAAGAAGAAACAGAACCAGAGGAAAAAGAACCGCCTAAGGAGACAGAGGAGAAAGAAAAAGAGCCAGAGAGACGCATGTCAGTAGACGAAGAGCCAGTAGTCAAAGAAGAACCTGCAGAGGCTGAAGAGGAAAAGAAAGCAGATGACAAGGACTCTGAGAAGGTTAAAGAGGTTGATGATAAGGAGGTTGATAAGAAGGAAGATATCAAACTCGAGAAGGACTTAGATGGCGCTGTCAAACCTAAGGAGGAGAAGAAGGTAATATTTCACTTATATTTATACCTTTTAAAAAATCTATATTCTCCCTCAAGAAGATCGTAAAATTACACTCTGATTTCGGTCTTCCTTATTTCTTAGAAAAACATATTTTAGGTTCTGCTATGATTGTTTTTATTACAATTTCACCTGATCATCACCCCGTATCTTAGCCATGGGTATGCATGCAGTCATCTTTAAATCATCAATACGAAGCACGGACATTCAGAAAAAAATTAGTTTTAATGCATTTCTTGACAGGACGAAGACGACGACGACGTAGTGCTTGTGAAGGAGGAAGATGATCTCAAAGTGGAGCGTCGAAAGTTCATGTTCAACATCGCGGACGGCGGCTTCACGGAGCTGCACACGCTGTGGCTGAACGAGGAGCGCGCCGCGGCGCCCGGCCGGGAATACGAGATCTGGCACCGGCGGCACGACTACTGGCTGCTGGCCGGCATCGTCACGCACGGCTACGGCCGCTGGCAGGACATCCAGAACGACCTGCGCTTCGCTATCATCAACGAGCCATTCAAAATGGACGTGGGCAAGGGAAACTTCTTGGAGATCAAGAACAAGTTCCTGGCTAGGCGTTTCAAGGTGATTATGATATTGACACGATCAGGCCCCCAATTCTACTAATACAATGACTTGAAAATAATAATCTAATGATAATGATCGCACCGTTATCATTCAGTTACGATTGTCGCCACCTTCGTTTCTTTGATTTCATTGGTTAATTGGTTTCACAATGACTGCCATTGATATACGACTGTGATAGCAGAATACCAAAAGTGTCAAAAGTGGCTATTTTGCCATTGAGCTATTGTCATTTTGAAGCCATTGAATTAGTAGAATTGGGCCCCAGAGTACACTCTGAGAGAATCGTATTGTGGCAACGGGTATCTGAGTACAGTCAGCATCATATCAGAGTTGATTTGTATACAAGTAGAAACATGAAATGGTTAAAGAAAAACTCGATTTTAGTCTAGCAGGATGTCTGCTTGTTGGCTTAGTTGCTTAGAGCATTCCCTTATCTAGGTGAGGGCCGCGGGTTCGAATCCCGCCTTAGTCAAAAAGATGTATAAACTTAGGTTTAGTGTGGGTTGGCACTTTAAAACAAATAACCATAAGCATTTCTGTTAAACCTTGTAATAAAATGTTAATAATACCTTTTTGTCCATGGGCCCACAATGAACATTTAGAATGTGAGTATTTTTTATTTTAACGCTGGACCCACACGAGTGTACTGTTGATTCACTTCAATAATATTCTCGTGAGGATCCAACGTACACAATCCGTTAACAGCGGATCATAAGTTCACCGAACATTAGAAACGAGTGCATATCCTTTTATTAAATTCGGACACATTTCAGGCCAACCATGTGTCAACTTGGTGTCAAATAATTAGTGTCAGGCCGCGTTAAGACTTCATACGATAAAATCCATTTCAAAATAATCCTTAAATCTGCTGAATAGAGTCAGTTTTGAGTATGACATTTGAGGGAGTGCAAGATAGCTCTACTATATCGCAAGCATATTAAAATTTTATGATGACATATCGCACGCCGTTTGAACGCGGCTTTGCTATGAATTAATGAACAAAACGGTAAAAGCAACTACAAAGCCGAAGAAATTAACAAATAACCTTTGCCCGCAGCTACTAGAACAAGCATTGGTAATCGAGGAGCAACTGCGACGGGCGGCCTACCTCAACCTCACGCAGGATCCGAACCACCCGGCGATGTCGTTGAATGCCCGCTTCGCTGAGGTCGAGTGCCTCGCGGAATCACACCAGCATCTCAGCAAGGAGTCGCTAGCCGGCAACAAGCCTGCCAACGCTGTTTTGCACAAGGTAACTAACCAAAGAGGTTGCATGATGCACTTCCGGCTGTGCTAAGATAGAACAAACTCTCTCCAGGGAGACGCTTCGTGTACGTGTGATAGTTTTGGGAGAGGAAGGGTCCCCCCTTATAAATGTCAGTCAACATATGTTTGTAAGAGACAAATGGTTACAAAGCAGCTAGACCCTACATAGGCTCTGTCCCAGTTGAACTTTGGCCATACTCTGTCCTTGGCTATATTTAGTCCATACACGGACCATTTAGAAAACAAAACATAACTGGACGACCGAAAGCTCAACAAGATGGTGGACCGACGTCTGATGATGAGAAAATCTCATAGAAATCAGGGCCAAGGGTTTGCAATACCCTTGTGTCTTCCTGATAAGCACTACAGAGCACATTTTGTTAGTCGAATGCTGTGGCACCGGGCTATCGGGATTCGGCGAATGTTCGTCTCATGCGTCTGTATCTGTCGTTCGACGAATCATATGGCATTTGTAACGTAGCGCACGCCAAATTCCTATCAAAACAAAAACAAAATTTCCTTCACTATTATTGTTTTTCCAGGTGCTGAACCAGCTCGAGGAGTTGCTATCGGACATGAAATCCGACGTTTCGCGTCTGCCGGCGACGCTGGCGCGCATCCCGCCCGTGGCGCAACGTCTGCAGATGTCGGAGCGGTCCATACTGTCGCGCCTGGCTGCCACCGCCGGCAACCCCGTGCCTGCCGGTTAGTACCTCTGCTACTGTGAGCCACGTGTACATTTATTGATTTTCCAATCACATTCATGTGCGCCAGTTGAGTTAATATTTGAGTCATTGGCCTTTTTCTTTACTGGCCTAGTGTGCGAATACATTTGAAGACTATTTTGCGTCCGTGAGCTGTTGGCTTACTTGTTGGCCTGTTTTTCGATCTGAGCAGAAATACTTTTCTTCCTTATGCTTCTATAGTACAATTAGTAGTTAGTTTTTTTGTAGTTCAGCTAGTTATTACTAGCATGCGCACGCGGCTTCGCTAGCATGGTACTTACATAAAAATAGGCTTAACTTGCCTATAGGCTATTCTAGGTAAATAGCTCTACATATTCAAAGTTTCATCGAAATCGGTCCAACCGTTCTTGAGTAAGAAATGGTGTAACTAACCCGTCTTTTTTATATTTAGAAAGATAATAATTGTTTTATAAGTAACTTTAACTCGTACATGTTGAACATTATTAAAGTGAAAATATTTAAAGGAATGTATGTGAAATGAAAGCATTCTGAACTGGCTGTATGAACGACATGTTGTGGCACTTGCAGCGCAAATGGCGCAGTTCCCGGCGGGCTTCCAGGGCGGCGGCGCGCTGCCCGGGTTCGCGCCGGCCGCGGCGGCCGCCGCCAACTTCTCCAACTTCCGCCCGCAGTACTCCGTGCCCGGCCAGCCCACCGCCACCTCCACCTCCACACCCTCCTCTAATGTCAGTATACACATTTACTATATTATTATTTTTTGTTATCCAAGTCGTATGCAAGGTGATTCATAACATGTATGCTATCCCGACATCGTAATCTAAATCGAAATTGAGGTACGGTGGCCCTGAAAAGGGCCAATAACCATTGGTAAAAATGTGATGAAAGGATTAAAGTGCACCTCTTAGAAGCTTTTTTCGTGGACATGTCACATGTCTTCAGTTTCCTTTGGTGTTTTTTTAGTGCACATACATTTTCCAAATGAAAAATCCATTGGCACTCATGCGCCTGTCATCAGGGATTCGAACCCAAGACCTTTGGATTGAAAGGCGGGTCATTACCACCATCACTTCACCATTACTACTCTTCAGCCTATGTAGTAATGCTTGTGTGGATTTTGTTGTCGTTTTATCACTCTCTAATTAATTGGTATAGTTGTGCCAAGTCATCTGATTACTGAAACTGCAATGCAAGTACGCAATGCACTGCCGTGTATTACATGCATAAATGTTATCTAATATCACATAGAAGCCTTGCCCTTGGAGAAAACTTGTGACAATTTGTACAAACTGTCACAAGTTTTCTCCACTTGACAACTTGTCTTACGTAATTTATTTTTCTCTTTCAGAAATCATAAGCCCTTGGTAACATAAAGGTCAATAATTCGACTACTACCTACACGCGCGCAGGTAAATTTTAATATATTATTCAGCAATAATGTAACTTATGCTTGATTTACTGTAATAGAAATTGTTCTAAAATTGTGCACATTTAGCAAAGGTTTAGCACTATTTATGTCAAGCTCAATTGTTAGTTATAAGACCTAGATTTATATTAAATTTGTATTGTTTGTTTTAGTGAGCGGATAAATGGTCACATAGATGAATATTTTAGATGTAAGCTTTCCAAGATTCCTCTTCCACCTTGGGTTTGAAGTGATAACTTATAGTGATTAGTGCCGGTATGTTTAGTTAACATAATAATTACAAATGAAACAGGACTCTCACACTATTTATTTCATTCTGATCTGTATGAATCTGTTTAATGTGTAAGTGATTGTGGACTTATGAAAAATCTTTATTTTTAATTTACCAAAAATGAAATAAATCAATACAATTAAGTAAACAAATCCTGTAGTTTTAATTTGCGAATACAAAAACTAGGACGTTAGAATCTAATGCCAAAAAGCAGTGGTCTACTGGAACGTACAGTCAGCAACGAAAGTACACACACACAACACAAATTATTTTCATATGACGTGAACGGCATTACTCCATAATAAAATACAAAATATTCTTAACGTTGGCGAATTTTGATACTTATTTATGTTAAGAATGTTTTGTATTTTATTATAGTAAGTTACTTATGGAGATTAATGTCGATAAGGTAATATGAAAATAATTAGTATTCAGCGACTTTCGTTTCTGACTGTGCTACGCATCCCATTTGTGCACTGATGGATTTTTCTATTCGGAAAACTGCATGATGAAATATCCTCAAGGAACCCACGGCTTAGCTCTGCATGCATTGACCATGTCTTTCCTGTAGATGAAAGCCAACTAGGCTGAGGATGGTGTATTATAACATCCTAGGCCTGTGAGTGTTTCTAGTTAAAATTCCACATGACGAAAAATCATCTAAAAGAGATGATTTTCTCGAACTCGGTGGCGTAGCGGGCGAGTGCCCGTCTGAGACGCAAGGGTAGCGGGTTCCATTCCGCTGCGGGATAAATGTTTGCATGACCTGAAAATATTTGTTCTGGGTTGGGGTCAATGAGGATATAAGTTACTATTTGTCTGTATGTTGTGGTACCATAGTACTCGTAGTTTGATACCCATGACACAGGGAATCCTAGTGTGGGGGTGTAACTGTTGGGTGTTATTTACTTAATCCATTTTGGAATTAAAATGCTCAAAACTTTTTTTACACGATTTTATTTTACGATCACATGATTCATAATAAATAACAAATGTACAATAAATATCACCATGTATACGTATCATCTTCCGTATTGTACTTGACACTGTCCAGCGGCCGCACGGCGGCGGGATCGGGCGAACAGAACAGCTGCAGCATACTATCACTGATCCCGCAGTCTGATAGGTTCTCCTTGTTGAATGCTTTGGCAAAATGGTTTGGCTCGTTCTCTTTTGAATCACCATCTGGAACAAGAAAACATTTTTAGATTACACACAATAGTTGGGACCAGCATATTATGTTGCTGTAGCCTGAGCATCTCCAATCTCGATAATAGGAAAAAACTTCTTTGTTTTACACTCTTAACCTCCCCTATTCATAATCTCTAACCTTATCGGCTCGCTATAAAGTATATCTGTCTCTTTCTTTCGTTTACTGTTAGAAAATGCCTGTCCTTTCGACGCGAGAGTTATCAAGCCGATAAAGTTAGTGACTGGTTATAAATAAGAGGGTAGGCATAGTAAGTAGTAATGTGTAGTAAGACGTAAGTCTATGAGGGTAGGCGTCTATCACACATTCACGATAATATCGTCTATCGTGACGATAGACTATACATGGAACTACTGTGAAAACGCTCTTATGTACACATGTTCCACATTAGCCCCGCATGCCGCCTTGCAAATGTTTTTCATCACGTCGGGGTCACCAGTATAGTGTAGGGATTGTTCTACGTGTAGGCGAATGCCGCTGGGGTATATAAATGAATAAACACCAACTCACGAATGTATCCCGTATATTGTTCGAGTAGGTACACAAATCCAATTACACATAAGGTTCAGAAGGCACAAAAGGATAGAACACACAGCACAGGCACTAATAGTAAGTAGATTTGCATTTCGCACACTTCGTGTGCGGCATCAATGCTGAGATGGAACCTTTTTTGGCTCACGCATGCACCTCGGCACGGACTAATGAATACCCTAGTTTTGTTACTTCCTACCTACTTTTGTTTTGTTTCCTCCCTACCTTTTGTATTGTAACCTGTACCTTGTGTCTTTATTTTTTATTTTATTAGTTTGTGCTGTGCTTGTGTGTCCAAAATAAATGTATTTTCTTTCTTTTCTTTCTATTTGTGTAAATATACTTGTGCAACTAAATAAATATAATGTGTAGAAAAGTTACCTACACTCTTTTGCATAATAATATGAAGCGACTCTGAACGTAGATTAGAATATATGTACATATGAATCACCTTGTATAGTAAGGCTCACCTTGTGCTATATTCTGTGCTGCATACGAGAAGGCCAGCGTGGGCTGGTGATGCGCGAAGGTGGCGCTGAACTGCGCAGATGAACTACTCTTCAGCACGTTGAAGAGCGTGTGGACAGCAGTGGGCAAGATCGGACCGCGGAGCTCTATTGAGTAGTACTTGTTGCTGTCGGAATGTATTATATTTTCTCGCACCTGGCAAATATAATAGTCAAGTTGATTAAAAATAAGAAATTAAATTGATTTAATAACATGTTACTAAAATAAAAGAGTTAAGTGGCTGTAAAGTGGCCTTTTCAGCAGGTCACCGCCCAAATGTTGAGATAAATTGATAGATAGATAACTCTTTATTGATTACCGTACAAGAAATAATTTTGAGAAACATGACACTCAAAAGGGTAAAACAATAGGGTACAACAATAATCCTTATCTGATATATATGTATATCTTTCTACCTGGGTCTCTAAGGGATGTATGGGATTGTATGAGAACATTGCATACAATTACCTTGAGAGACTGCAGAGTCCCTCCATGGAAAGCCGTGGGCGCTAGTAGTGTGGGCGGCACCCCCGCGAACGGCCCCGTGGGACTGACTATAGACTTGCAGTTGAGGAGGAAGTTGAACAGCGCCTGCGCGTCCGCGCCTCGGACCAGCACGAGCGACTCGGCCGCACTGTCCACGTTGCTCTCTGCACTCTGGGTGATACGGGCCTGGGGAAGCATTAATCAAGCATAATTTCTTGGTCATCCTGTATTAGTTCATTGACCAGGTTGAGGTATGGTAGCCCTGAAAAGGGCCTATGACCTTAGGTGAAAGAATTGGTGTAGTGAAAGGATTAAAGTGCGCCTCTTAGAGGCTCCTTTCGTGCACAAACTGCTATGAAACTAGTTTTTAATTAACAAATCCTACATACTAATATTATAAATGCGAAAGTTTGTGAGGATGTTAGATGTTTGGGGTTGAATTACGCCGTAATGGCTGAACCGATTTCGATGCAATTTGGAATAGGTATAGGTCTTTACCTAGAATAGCATGTACCATACATGCTATTCTAGGTGGGGTCCCGTGGGTTAGTTTTGTTTTTTGTTTTTAACAGAGCAATGGATCGACATGATTTTTGCATACTAAGGCTCGTATTCAGAGACACGACTCAAGCATAGATTTAATCACAGATCAGCTGAACTCTATTTAAGTATTGAATCTCTTCTCAAACATAGCTTTTATTCAAGAACGGTACTTAAACTATTCTCAGCTGAATCGAGTCTCAAATCTGTACTCAAATGTTCTCGTTTACATTTTGATTTATTTAAAATTTTCGATCCGTTTTACGCAGAAATACAAACAGCCAGGGTGGAAATAGAATAGAACAATAAAGTGAAGTATAAAAATATGCATCAAAGTACGTGTAAAACAGAACGAAAATGTCATTTGATTAATGTCAAATCAAATCTAAACTCAAGCACCGATTTCGTCTGAATGACATTTCAGAATAAGCATTTACTCAGGTGAACTGTGATCATTGAATCTATACTTAAATACTGTTCAAGAATTAGAATCTCGCCTCAAATCGAGATTTAAGTACAGATCAATGCTTGAGTCTTGTCTCTGAATACGAGCCTAAGAATAGCATAATTCTTAGGTATTATAGGCTACTTTTTACGTAGGTCCAAGCGAGCGCAAGCTACAGCTTGGAACAGTTCAGTAGAACAGAACAGAAAAAGTGTTTCTGCTCTATACATTCCGAGATAGAATAGGTGTTACCTGTGTGATGTTGATTTTCTTGATGACCTCGGTCTCCAGCCCCAACTGTGATAGGAACTCGTCTGGATCATCTTCGTCCTCATCTTCCTTTAGAACAGAATATCTAAATATATAAAAACACTATCGTAATAAATAAATAGTTTTTTTTATGTTATACGGAGGCAAACAGGCTTACGGCCCACCTGATGGTAAGTGGTTACCGTCGCCTATTGACATCAGCAACACCTGGAGCATTGCTAATGCGTTGCCTGCCAAACCCCTCCCCCCCTAAAGAGCTCTGGCAACCTTACTCACCGCAGGAACACAACACTATTTGAAACAAATAATGTTATATGGCTGCGATCTTCTGTAAGGCGGAGGTACCTCCCCAGGCGGGCTGCTCCAATTTAGAGCTAGACAATTTAGACAATTTAGAGTCATGCTATTTATTTATTACTCTAGTTTAATCATTGTACAACTCAAATATAAGGAGATGACTAAAATAATTAAATAAAAATCATAAAGAATAAATAAATAATAAATAAAAATCATAAAGAAGCAAAAAACGCCACCTCTCGTCAATGATATTTTTTTTTTTTTTTTTTTTTTTAGGTTTAGCTAAGAATTTCGGCACCAGCGTTTTTCGTTCCATGGCGTAGTTGGTATCGCATTGCCGATTCAAGGTGAAGATGCGGGTTCGAGTACTGCTGGTTCAAAAATGTTGTGTATCATTCAAATTTAATGAGATGACTAAAAATAACAAGCAATTTGAGTTAGTATGAAGTAAAATAGTTAAATAACAGCGAAAGTTATTACTTTCGCTGTTATTTAACTATTTTACTATTGTGCCTCTTACCTATATAGATTTTATGATTGATGTTACGATGGCGTTTGAAATCCTACCTTCGCTGGGTCAGTCTTCTCGTCCATGGTATCATAGCAGCTATCGATGGATGAGTTCTTTGGCTGCTCCTCGGAATTGTTCAGTCTTGTTTTACTATCCGGCCGAAGCGGCATTGTGAATTCCACATCTAGAACAGAGGATAAAATATTTTTGATACCGCGTACAATTCCATGGGTAATATGAACTTTATAATAGCACGAAAATAATGTGCCTGAGTGCTTGGCGCAGGTGGTGGGCGCTATGAGGGCTGGGTTCGGTTCGGACAGGGTACACAGTACCTTCTTGCCTGAGCGCTGGGCTCGGTTCGGAGAGGTACAGTACCTTCTTGCCTGAGCGCTCGGCTCGGTTCGGAGAGGTACAGTACCTTCTTGCCTGAGCGCTGGGCTCGGTTCGGAGAGGTACAGTACCTTCTTGCCTGAGCGCTGGGCTCGGTTCGGAGAGGTACAGTACCTTCTTGCCTGAGCGCTGGGCTCTGTTAGGACAGGTTACAGTACCTTCTTGCCTGAGCGCTGGGCTCGGTTCGGAGAGGTACAGTACCTTCTTGCCTGAGCGCTGGGCTCGGTTCGGAGAGGTACAGTACCTTCTTGCCTGAGCGCTGGGCTCTGTTAGGACAGGTTACAGTACCTTCTTGCCTGAGTGCCTGCCGCAGGCCCCGGGTGGTGGGCGATATAAGCGCACAGGGCTCGGAGACGCCGCAGAGTCCGGCCGCACGGAACAAACACGTGAACGTGTTTGCGCACACGTAAAAGTACGGGCAGTGCAGCGCGCGTAACAGCTGCAAACGATTATTATAATTATGGAAAGGTCAGCGCCGAAGGAAAAAGTGGCGGTGCTTGCTGCTTGCTTGTCGTGTCAATGATTCTTTCTTGGATATTCTGTAGTAGGCCAGTGACCAGGTTGAGGTATGGTGGCCCTGAAAAGGGCCTATGACCGTCGGTGAAAGAATCAGTGTAGTGAAAGAATTAAAGTGCGCTCCTTCCGTGCACATGTCACATGTGTTAGAATTTTTAGGTTCTAGGACATGTTGGATGTTTTCCTTGAGAGCCATAGTATAGCGCACATAAATTCTCTGAATAGAAAATCCATGGGTGCACTACAGAATGGGCCAGCTGTGGCCGCAGTGATACCATAGCCACATGAAGTAAAAAAAATAAATAAATGGATGCACGACCTGTGGAAGAGAGAAGAAGAGCGAGGCCACTACCACCATTCCACCAGTGCTCTCGAGGAGTAGCGGTGAAGAGCCTTTTTTGCAAAAAAAAAGAAATTCAACCTTATTCACTTAAAATAAGGTTGTAAGTAATCAAAAAAAAACTTAGATAAGAGACCTGAAAGAGAGACCGAAAGCTCTCCGTCCACTCCCTATGTAGCGCCTGCTTCACCTCCTCGTTGGCCGCCAGGAAGCCGGTCGCCGCGACTTTTCCCGAGGACCTTGGGAACAGTTCCAGCCACGGCAGGTGCGGGTGCTGCCAGTAGAGGCAGGTTTGGTGGAACCGCGCCCGCGGGGACGTGTCTAGTGTCGGCGAGTTGCTCGTGTCGAGGCAACGGACGAATCTAACGAAAGATTAGCGGTCAAAAAGTGTTTATTTATTTAATACTTTCACACTTAAACTTAGTGTTAGGAGGACTTAATGCTAAAGCATCTTCTACCAGTCATCCTGGGCTAGCTGGCAAAGATAAAGGAGGTAAGTGAGACGTGACAATATAAACTAAACTTATGAGTAGAAATGATTTACTTAATTCCGTTAGATCAATAAATAATATTCCGGACATAGCACACACGGTCAACTGATCCCAAACTAGGCATAGCCTGTACTATGGTATGACTCTATGGTACCAGAGAGTCATATAAATATACATAATAGATAAATATTTAACACCGAGACAGAACAGACATCTGTGTTCATCACACAAATGTTTTTCCAGTACAGGAATCGAACCCGCAGTAAAGAGATAAAACCCACTATGGTACCCACTTATAAAGCCATACAAAACCAACCACTAACCGAACATAAGTGTTACCGGTAAAGCAGAGGTGGACCGGCTAGATGTTGAATTGGACTTTTTTTTTCAGTTTGTTTTGACAAGCGCGCTTCTCATAAATAGCATGTATTATATCACCGTACTATTTGGAGTAGTTGCTATGCAAGGTTTTATCAGATTTTGACTAAGACTATGTATTGTATAATTATTGTATTTTTATTTTATTTTATTTATTTAGAATAACATCATAACAGGTTTTTTTTTTTTTATCCCTAAGGCGATGCCATATGTTATTAGTAGGTACATTATAATAAATAGGTACAATTAAATAGGTACTAATCGATACTTTCATTATAATTGTTTTAATTATTATTATTATTGTTTTTGATAATTTTTCTTTCATTGAGCACTATTTAAGTTTATGTTTATTTAAAGAGTTTTTTTTTGAGAATTTTTATAGTGCACTTTTATTTTTATGTATATCAGACTCTGTTTTTATGATGATATTTTATGTAATTGGTAATATACATAATGTTTGTGCACTTTCAACAAATAAATAAATAAATAAATGATCAGGATTACGTTTGACTACAATCTCACCTGATATTATGTGATGATGTAGTCTACGGTGTAGCACATTTGTATAGAAGAAACATATTCACTCTGGTCTTATTAAACAACATGAACAATGAATTCTTACCCAGTAATTCCGGAAGCTTCTTCACTAGCCTTCAGTTTCAGTGACCAGGCAAACGGTTTGGGCGACATCAGTCTCAACTTCGTTTTCAATGCCCAGTCGATAGGCAGGTGCTTGTATTTCTTCTCAACTATGTGCTGCGAGATAATTTTCATTGTAATTTAGTTTAGCAAGAGTAATTTTTTTTATACAAAATTCACTTAGTAGCTTTGTTTAATTCTTGACTCTGATGGACATAACATTTCACATACAAAACTTGCCGATAATTTCGCTAAAATTCAAAGAGTTCAAAAACTCAATAAGATCACTTTGAAACGTCTTAAGAACTAGGTGAAGCAACGCCTCTTCCTCGCGACCAAACCTAGAAGAATCGGGCAACAAACACGTCTCGGTGCCTATAATTTTTTTTCGACAATTTTAACAAAATGGAATGTACAGCTTCAGCTCACCGACTTCCCCGGCCGTCTGAGACGCGAGTTCGACTCCAGCTACGGGACTAATGTTTGCATGATCTCAAATATTTGTTTTGGGTCTGGGGGTTGTGGTGCCGTGGTACTCGTAGATCAGGATTATTATGTGAATATTGGGTGTTGGCTTTTCTTTGTGCACCCGTACATTACAAAAGAAAGCTGCCTTCCAAACATACTTAGAACTTCTGATTTTGGCTGTGCAATCTGTGCATTGATTATCAGTCAGTCCCTTAATGATTTAATATATTTAGAAGATTGATAACAGCTTAGTGCCTGTACTTTTTAAATCATCATCAGCCTGATGAAGTCCACTGCTGAACATAGGCCTCCCCCAAAGAGTTCCATGACGAACGGTCTTGAGCCTTTTCCATCCACCGACTTCCCGCAACCTTCACAATGTCGTCGGTCCATCGGGTGGGGGGCCTTCCAACACTGCGTCGTCCGGTTCGTGGTCGCCACTCGAGAACCTTTGTAACCCAACGGTCGTCGGTTCTGCAAGCTATATGGCCGGCCCACTGCCACTTCAACCTGCTAATTCTGAAAGCTATGTCGGTAACCTAGGTTCTTCTGCGGATTTCCTCATTTCTTAAATAATAGATTCAAAATGGATAGAAAAGTACTAAGAATCTGTTGGTAGTATTTCGGTACAGTTGGACTTACTTCTACAGTATGCTCTGCTGTGAACTTTTGTAATAAATTGGAGAATGTTGACAGTTTCTCTGTGTCCACATCCTGGGCTGGTTTCTCCACCAGTGTGGCAGGTAGCTTGAGTAATGCAAACAGGGTCTTATCACTGGACTCATTCAATGTGGCATCATCTAGCTTGGCTTTCTTAGTGGGCTTTGTGTTGTTCCTGAGAGTTACAAAAATGGTTAGTCATTATCACATACTAGTAATCATTTTAACCTCGGGCAAGCAAGCCTAGGCCTAAAATACTAAAGTCGTAAAGATTCTGATGACTGGACTATTCACTACAGTTTTTTTCTTATGCAATGTGATTTTAAGTGAACCATCCCAAGTGGGCCTTATTTCTAAATAGCCTTTATTTCTAAACCCAATTGGCAATAACGTTTTGTTCAACGACTTTTAGAAATTCAACTTTTTTTATTAAAAAATTCTATCCAAAAATTAGCTGTTTTGGGTTCAAATTTCAGATGTTTTAGGTAGCTATCTTGATGTTGAGCTTTTATTATTTTTAAAAAGGCCAAAAACAGCTAATTTAAAATAGGTAGAAAAAATACTCAAAAATATTCTTTTATTTTGTTGTTAGAATAGGACCCTTTCATGATAGTATACAATAATATATATTTTTTGGTTCTAACAAAATAATAATAAGTTTTTAGAACAAGTTTACTACAATACTCACTTAGAAAATGGATTTTTTCTCTTATCACCATCAAGGAGCCTAGAGAAATCTAAATCAATAGGTTTTTGAATACTGCTCGGGTCTTCACTGGCTGAGCATGAAGGTTGTCTCATGCGTTCCTATAAAAAAAAACCTTTAGGTATGTAGTCATCTAGATTCAGGTTAATGGGAATTAAGGTCTTGCTACACTTACTAACCTGTAGGTGGCTCAACTGGTATGCCAGTTACTAGGAATGCTTCCACAGGGTCTAACATTGTCTCTTTTGAGGATTCATTTTAATTGATTTACTTACAATGCACATTACACATGAGCAATTCCGATATTGTGGAGTCATGGAGTCACAGTATAGGGAAAGGAGATATTTAATTACAATTTCGAAGCTATCAAGTAGTTTATAATAGGTACTACTAGCTTGCGCACGCGGCTTCGCTCGCTATTTTATGTAAAGAACGAAAAGTTGTCTATTTCAAATTTCATCGAAATCAGTTGAGCCGTTACGGCGTTATTGAACCACAAAAATTCACAGAAAATATTTTTGAATCACTATCTTTATAAACAAGTGTCATTAGTGTAAAACCACGTGAATGCTCACCTGCAGAGCTTTCTTCCGTTTTTTCAACTTGTGCAACTGCATAACTTCGCTTGGTCTTTTCCATGGCGATGTCGGTTCCATTTTGCGATAGTAGTGCAAGTAATTTAATTATCCAGCGCCTATGAATTATTTACACCGTTAACAGTTTACACCACAGAACACTATTTGGTTTACACAGACACTGAACACGCAATCTTGAGCTCTTTATTATAAACTGATTCAATGATGCGACAATCTGCGACATGCGTAGCGGACTCTACTCGATTACGATTAACATTATCATCATTCAAGGAGAATAAGTAAAGAGAATAGGACGGACGATATCAATCGAATACTTGATGAATGAATGCAATATTAATATTTAGCTTAGCGTAATGATTTTTGTTTACTACGAAGAAAGTACGTACGATACAAACAAAAAAAGTACTCTGTGGTACGAACGAACTACGAAGTACGTCCACGACGCTACTGGAATTTCCTGAAACTCAGTCACTCAGTACACGATTTTATGTAAACAAAGTTTTGAAAACGAAAATAATTAACATGACTAGTGATAATTCGAGCGATGGCATGGAATTATTACTTCTCCAGTCACATAGACGTCAGAATCACTTAAAATTACTTTTTATTCGTTCATTTTTCAACAGTTTCTCGAAACCAGTCGCCTGGCGACCAGCATGTCGAGTCGCCAGGAGACTAGTTACAAACGCGTTCCTTTTGAGTAGCGCCGTGGACGGACGCGTATTGAAATACTAGTGCTATCGCAGTCAGGCTACTCATAAGTGACTACAGTTTCAGTCGCGTTCCTTTTGAGTCGCGCCGTGGACGAGGGGCTTAGGTTCGTTTAGCACACAGACCAATAGATGCGTTTAACAGTTGTAACAAAATGGCCGGTGCTATTTCGAGGCCTGTCTGGCACGGCATGGCTCTAGTACTCCTTAGTAGTCTGTGCATGGCTCTTTTTCAAAACTTCTCCGATTTGGTCCGAATAAGTATGACGAATTTATTAAAAAAAACCATTTTATGTAAACATAAAACTAAATTATGTACTGTACGACAGTTTAGTATGTACGTAGTGTCATACATAACATAATATCCTCATTGGTTAGGTATTATTATTAAACTAGCCCCGAGACTGTCCAAAAATTTACTACAACAGTGGAATTCATAGTCAATAAGTGAGGAGTAGGCGAACAGAAAGGCACTTTTCCACTTTAGATAATTTTACAGAAATTAAAAAGAACCTCGGCGTGTTATATTTTTTTGTTTATCAACAAAAATGTAATTTTTTTTTTTATATTTTCTACAAATTCAACGTTATTTTCAAAATAAATTTGCAGAGGTTACGTTTTGTTGGGTAAAAAAAATAATTGCCTTTTTGTTGGACCCCTTTATGGAAAAGTGACCTTTTGATAGGGGCCTATTGAAATGTGACATATTTGAGACATTAATAGAACGGATATAAATACAAACTTTACTACAAATAACTTTTATTTTAATTAAGATGGGCACACGCATTTTATTTGTGAATAGGACATCGTTCGAGGTCGATACAAACGCCCTCATGAACCCCTGCTTCTCCATATTCTACATACACTACTTAGTAGTACTTAGTTAATTGAAGTCCTAAAATAATAGAATTCAGCTTAGCCACAGATTAGATACTTACTAGTACAAGCTTCAGCAGTATTAGCTCGAAATCTCTGATTCAGCAGATCATGCGGTGCGTCGCGGCGCGCAGCGCGGCGGCGACGACGGCGCGGTGCGACGGCGGGCAAGCACTAGGTTGAATAGGTAGGCGGTAGGCAAGGCAGTGCCGAATCGGTCGTCGTCGCACGCTGACTGGTCTGTTGACTTTATCAAGTCTATTTCGGTGTCGTCGTCATGGTCAACTTTACGCGTGCGGCAGTCCTGTGAAAAAAATACTAAAATTAGTAAAATGTGGACTTGCAACCTTTAGTAAAATAAACAGGAATGTGTTAGAAACATGATCCTTTCAGTCGCTGAATTAAAATACAAGTGAAAAAAAATATGGCATTGAAATTGTTATTTCGTGATGGTTTAGAATGTTGTAAAGCGCGTATTTTTTTGGTAAGATTTTTAAACCTATTACTAGTAGGCTTTTTTTCGGAGGGAGACATTGTTATATTTTTTCGGTATACTTACCTACTTGCTAAGTACTTTTTTTATGTTAGAGTACTTTTTGATTTGAATACTACATAAGTACATTCAGAAAACAATAGCGAGCTACCGCACCGCTCTCCGCAGACGACGTGCTCGACCAAGATAACATTAGCAGGACATTGCAATATTCCAAGAACGCGATGATCTCAACATTCCAGTCACTGACAAAATTAAAATAATAATGTGGCATACCTTGAGACAGGCTTTAAATCCGGAGTTCCGGTTTTTCAAAACTCCAGAGTTTCAGAAAGCATTTAGTTACTTAGACATTATTTCAGATCAGGAATTGGTAGATTAGAGAAAACCGGAGTTTAGAAATTCGTAAAAGCTAGGAACTTATATATTTTTTGTTTGAAAGGTGCATTCTTTCCTCGGAGTAGCCAGTCCGCATTTAAATGAGCCGTCTCACTAGTCACCGGTGAGTGCTGAAAAGGGAATAACTTGCCGGTTTTCCTAGGCGCACTTTACGTGACACCATACAAAAACGGTAAACTATTCACTTTTCACCAATCGACAGTGGCTAGTGAGACGGCTCATCTCGATACTCTGCTGCTCCAAAGCTCCTGCTACGGAACTCCGGATTTTTATAGTCCGAAACCGGAGCTTTGATATTTCCGATTTACGAAGCCCTATGTACCTAGTATATTATACTAGGTACCTACATAGGGCTTCCTATATCGGTCTACATTGTCTACAGTCTACATAATTATAATGTAGCAGGCTGCAATACTAGGACTAGGTAGGATACCTACTAATACTAGCATTCTGATGTGTCAAACAAAGTGATAATATGCGAATAAACACTTGCTATGGTAGGCATTTTCTTTTATTGCCCGTGTTACATACTAGGTATACCAGTAGTAATATGGACAATAATACTTTTACTGTCATCGGGTCAGGATAGTCGGAATTCCACTTTGGTATTCACTGGAAACGTAAAAATTTATCAATTTGGCTATTTATAACTGAAGTTTTTGAATGAAAACTGGCTTTCATTTTGGAACTCTGATGATCATAAAATGCAACTCTTAATTTTATTATAGAAAACCAGCTGGATTCGAACCCGCATCTTCGCTTCGAATCGGTAACGCGATAACAACTACGCACTCTAACGTGCGGTTACGTGCGTCTGTTTACTCATCATTTACCTACCTACCTACTTTTCATTGTTGACTGTAGACACAAGTCTTAGATTGATTGATGCGCATTTTTAGGAATTTCCTTAGCATTCCTCAGAATATCCGTCACAGTATGTTACTGTACCTAAGTGAGAGTATCCAACCAAAGGTGGAACTTTTACAGTAGGTAGGTCGATAATACCACCTAATTAGAGCTAAATATTGTTTTTAATTGGCCAAGAGCGTGTCGACCACGCATAGTGAAGGCTTCCGAAGTCAGTTCGGCTTAGGCAGTTAGGTAGGTACCATATCTCCTTTAGCGGCATGATACGTCTTGTATAGTTACAAAGCCGACTACTACTAATCAGCGCACCATATTAAAATGGCATCGCGATTCGTAAACCAAAAAGGTGTAGTAAATGCGGGCGATCGACCGATCGACGACGGACGAGAGCAGTGGATCGAGTGTGTTTGTGAGCTTGTCACCGTGAAACGTGAAAAGTGAATAGCTTGACGGTTTTTCTGACACCATACAAAAACGGTAAGCTAGGTATTCACATCTCATGTTGACAAGTAAATCACAAATTCGGACTCGGGTCACAGGTTTTAAATAGCCGTTCTCTAACAAAGTCTAAGTTTTAAGTCTAAGTCTAGTAAACTTTTTTTTAGTTTGTAAATTAAGTATTAATTTATTTAGTAGGTGGGTGAAATTTTTGAATAGCCCTTTTATATTTGATTTTCAACTCACCGTCATTTGATTGATACCTATACCTACCTCCCTACAGGGAAAATGCTGTCTCAAACTCTCCAAGATTACGCACTGAAAAGGAAAATCGTTCATCTGTGAAAATGTTTCCGCTTCCCTTCCGGTACGACCGCGTTACCTATGAGCATTAGCGTTTCATCTACATAAAAGACCATTGAACGCGGATCAATGTGGGAACAAATCCTGTCATCTGATGCAAATAAGATCTCGATGAGTGCGGCATCGACACGGCATAGTAATTAATGCGAGGCCGCTCGCTCGCCCAGCTGTCACTGTCATCGGCTCTATTCACACGTTCAATGGAGGCTGGCACAACACGGCTGCAAAGGCACTGAATAGAAACCAGCTACGCACGGACGTTGAATAGAGTCTGAAGTGGCTAGCCATACCTACAACACTTATACTTCCAACGCAATGTTGACGACATGTTTGGCTTAGAGGGCGATTGCCTGGCTGACTGTAGGTTCGATTCTCGGGACAAATGTTTGTATGATATGTAAATATGTTCCGGGTCTGGTTGTTACCATGGTACTCGTTGTTTCTGATACCCACAACACTGGGCATCCTATAGGATGATCAGGCATGACTATAATGTGCCTGTTGGGTGGGAGTTTAATTATTTAATTAATGTATGTACTGCATGTTAGTACTATACACTACACCATAATTTGTCATGCATGATTTATGTTTAGTATGCTGTGTGCCAATAAATTATATGATCCAATGTGTACGCTAGCGCTGGTCTATTCTGCCTGAGTAGCTAAATAATGAAGTCATATTTTTACACATCAGTTAAAATGCAGTAAAACTGAGTTTATTCTGGTAACTTCTACATAATTATTTAGATGAATAAGTCTTCGTCTATTCGTCTCAGTGCCCCTAGACGAAAGTCTTTTCACAAAGTGTGAGGCATATGGCACAGAGACGTTGTATCTAACTGTGGTTCAGGTTCAAGGTCGCTCAGCGAGGTATGGTGGCTGAAATGATGATGATCATGGTGACGATTCTTCTCTGCAACTACTAGAGATAAATGCTGATGTCGATCATGGGCCTGCATCGTCTAATTCAAATTACTTTTTGTTTCAGATACTATGGATCTCATTAGTACTATATATTTTTTACGACACATTTATTTATTACAAGAATGAAAGGCGATTTTTTTACACAAGACGAATTTTAGGGGTGAGATAATATGATTGCGAATGCAATAATTCAGTAATTACTATAGATAGAATATACATAATTGTAAATTGTTTGACCTTATTTTTTTCAGTTAGGTCTTTGTGTATCTCGTGGAACAGCAACAGTCTTAAACCTGTGTGGATCACTGATATTATTGCCACAATGCAAGAAACTCAATCAAATTTTGTACAGGATACTCTCAAAGCTATGGCCAGGACTCTTCTTCTTCTGGCTGGAGAAAGCCAAAAGTTTCCACATGACTGTTGCAACAACACTCGTGATATTTGGAGGTGAGTACCTTCCTACATAGTTCCCAACCCACATGGTAAGATGTTTAGTTTAAAACTGCTGAAACGTGCTTTATATATAATACACGAAATAACTAAATAAATCTATGTGGTATCGCTCCAACAAATCTTAAAATACTCCTAGAATAATCACATCTGCACAGACTGACCTAGAAAAGCTACAATAGTTTTTCTGATGCTTGTTTAAACTTACTAACCTGTTTAATTAAACGCAGCTCTTTGAATATGTTTAGAGAAGTTACAGACCTATCAGAGTTCAGAATCTTCTGCAACATACGTAGGTATAAGAATAAAAGATCCTCCATTACAAATCAATACCTATTGGATTTTTGAACGGATTACGGACTAAAAAACTAAAAGCTTCGTTTCAGAAAATCCTTACCCTTCCTCGAATAGGCTTTCAAATTTCAAAGGCGTTCACAAAGCGAATTCGGAATGGTAAAACGCTCATTAGGGGTCTCAGGGAACGTACAGCGTTCACCATTATGTTGTTGAGACGCAGGCTAATGGCAGCCGCTGTTTAGGTTTAGCTTTTGTTTCCAAAGCGCGTTTCACTTATCTAGGCACTTTTGGATACCTACCTATTGTGGTGTTACATATGAAGCTTTTTGTAAGACAGTAAAACAAGTTGACCAATATCACTGCTTAATGCTATAGTATTGACTATCGAGACGTAATGACTAATAAGAACCTCATTGGTATCGATTAGAGGAAGTCGGGACTCTATATTTTCGCACTCTAACTGAAAACGAAGTGTACCTGCATTGCAAAAACTAGTTCAAACGCTCTTCGTAATTTGTTTTGCAGTGTTACATTCCGTATCCCACTTCGTGAACTTGTGGAATTTCTCTAGAGGGTTCGACGAAGAATGTCGCGAAATTAACTTCGCGAACTACAGGAACGAGGTTAGTAACTAACTAACAATGTATTTACGGTCACCTAAATTTACTTTACCATGTACCTATAATATTATGTTATGTGGCGGCTGCATTGTTTTGTGATTGACTTTAGGTAGGTACTACCTTTGTTTTCCAATAAATGACTATATAGTAATCTGCGATAAACACTGGGCTCGCCTATGCCTACTACTTACTACACAAGCCACTTATCTACTATCGTACCTACGGTAGCTACGGTACCTACAGTATTATTTCAAATAATGGCAAATGATAGAGCTATTGTAAATGACTCACCTGCGGTGGTGAAGGGGGCCTTCTTATTCGGCTGTGCTTATTTTATTGCATATTATCTGCATTAACTATTTAACTCGGCAAAGATAAATAAGTTAAGCTCACCACACAGGTAGAGATCATTCAATTTTAAACTGAACTCCCTCCACTGTATTTACCCAGTTTAGTTTTAGATTAGAAGCTCGTTACGAAATGTTTTTATTGATGTTTTAATTTTTTGCCCTAATACTGCTCCTCCCCGGTCTCTTTCATCTCAACGGCAATGGGACGGGCCTCTGTGCGAGTTGACACGGAATTGTCTGTTACAAACGTGTTCATGCTCCGCAGATCGTGCCCGTCTCCTAGCCGTTTCTAAATGGGAGTCAGGACTTTGGCTGCAAGCACTTCCTTCACATCATATTGGTACTTTAATGGATTCTGTCACCTTCCGTCTTGCAACCTGTCTTCGGTTGGGTGCGCGTTGTTGTGCACCTCATCAGTGCCAGTGTGGTACAGCGGTCGATCAGCTCGGTCACCACGGATTATCGTGCACTAGGGCTGCCGGAAGAATATCCCGCCACGCTAGCCTTAATGACATCATCCGCCGGGCTCTTACCAGCATTAACGTCCCAGCCATTCTCGAACCGAATGGTCTGCTACGTGATGATGGTAAGCGGCCGGACGGTATGACTTTGGTCCCTTGGGAGAAGGGTAGGCCTATGGTGTGGGACGCTACTTGTGTTGATACACTAGCGCGCACACATCTTCCGGGGACATCAGTTAGGGCGGGTGCGGCGGCAGATTCGGCCGAGGATCTCAAAAGGCGCAAATATGTTAGTCTTGATAGGGCTTACATATTTGAGCCTTTTGGGGTTGAGACCCTGGGTCCGTGGGGAAACGGGGCCCTCCGGGTTTTCAAAAAGATATCAGGACGTCTGATCGAAGCGACGCGTGACCCGAGAGCTGGCTCTTATTTGGCCCAGCGCATTAGCATTGCCATCCAGCGTGGCAATTCCGCCAGCGTCTTGGGGACGCTTCCGACTGGTAGTGATCTGGATCAGTTGAGCTATCTATAGATCGTTTGTAACGGTCTTTAGATGGCTCAACTGTTTCTTGTGTATTTTGTAAATATTAACTTGTATTAGTTTTAAGTTTCTTTGTGTAAATAAATATCTATTTTTTATTGTTTATAATTTTGTCCTTATTAACATATTTTATGAGTTTTAATTATTATTTCTTACTATCAAAATGGATGACATGTCTGCTAAATTAAATAAATTGAATTGAATTAAATTGATATGCCTCTTGCCGTAAAATAAAACGATAGTTGGTGATATTTTCAGAACCCATTACACTTGCTTCTTAGCGTGACCTGCATAACAGGCCTCCTTATGCTCCTCACGACGTTGTTGATGGGTGTGACGTCACTGAGGGTCATCAGACGGAGAGTCTACAACGCGTTCTGGTACGCCCACCGACTTTACCTGCCTTTTATGGTGCTGTTTCTCATTCATCCTTTGAGGTAAGACTTGAATTATGGTTCCAATTTTAGTTCATCAATGAATCATAGAGTAGCTATTGTAATCAATATTCTGGCTATGGTATCCCATCCCTAATTCGCTAAGAGTATATTTAAGTTTTAATTTTAGACAGTAGGCACTTTGGTATATACTGTTTTAACTGAAATAAATAATTCTAATTCTAATCCCTACCAACATTATCATTCTTCTTCTTGTTTCATTTTTAAGTCATGTTTAAGTCATTATCAAGTCAAGCTCATTAATTTTTTTTTGATGACTATTTTACCAAAAATCGAGGGACTTATTGATAAACCCGAAAAGTCACGATACACGCAATTATTTTATTTCACTTCACTTGTACGCTTACTCAAATAATAATACGTTTAACACCACCTTAGATTATTAAAACCATGGTCCAAAATTAATTCAAAGACATCAGCATCACTCTGCAAGTTCCCGCCAAAAGGTTCTTGTTTTACTACACCTTTTTGTTTTGAACTTTTTATCCTTATTTTTTTAATTAAGTTGCCGTGGGCTTAGATTGGAACTGACAGGACAGTCGATCGTCACGTCACGATAATCTCTTTACCTACTTTTTTGACATAAGGTCGACTAGAACTTAACTGCGTTCTTAGGTAGGTACTTATTGATTTCATTCTTATTAATATTGATGTTAGATACTTACGTACCTCGTACGGGCTACTTACCTACGTACGGGCAACATTGTACCCACAGACTTCTATGGGAGATACTACGGTACAATCGTACTGCTCACATTATTGCAATGAATTATGTATTCAATCAATTGAATTAACGTTAATTGGGCCTGTCTCACAACAAATAATTTCAAGGGCTTTGAGTTATAAACAGTCCAATTTAATCTGGGACCATCATCAATAATAAGTGTATAATAATAAGTGATTCATAAATGTTTACTATCCTGAAAGGGGCATATTCCACGAATTTTGGAAATTCCACATTTTCATTGAATTAACACAATGCAAAAATCTGCTGATAAGGGGTCAAATTAGTTCATTTCATACTCAATTATTCATATTATTAAGAATGTTTTATGTCAAACTTCTCGTACGTTAAATAAATAGTACTTAATTAATTATAAAAAATGTAAAAAGACTAAAAGCAGCTGACGTCAAAATGTTCGGGAAATAAATAGGTAGGTAATGACAAGTATAAAAAAAAAACTAAATTTTGGAATTGTTTTTTTGAAATGAAATGAAATAATTTTTTGGCCAGGTATTTTTTATAGAATAAGACCCTTTCGTGATAGTAGATAAACTAGTTATGGGACACGTTGTATAGGTATGACAATATGTATCAAACGAGACGATTTCGTAATGAAATAACGCATTCATCAGAAAGCAGTAAGTCAAGTTCAGTTTCTAGGGAACCGTGATTCATTTCACCAGCAAAAAAAATACCCAATATTTTTGTTTATTTTATGGGCTGCGCCAAGGCCCAAGAAAAGCAGCGGGTTCTCATGAGGTCTCCCTTGTGAACCGGTTACTGTATTTTAGTATAGGTAGGTAAGTATATTATGATCTGTGGGTAGGTAGGTGCTATTGTTATTCTGAGTTCGGGAACGTTGAGAGCAGAGTAACGGCTCCCATATCTATGGAACTTACTTAGCGTAGGATTTAGGCTTTACCCACAGAGTAGGATTTTTTTTCTATTTTAGGGTTCCGTACCTCATTTGAAAAAAAACCGAATCATCATGAAAGGATCACTTTGTTGTCTGTCTGTCAAGACCCTTTTTCTCAGAAACGGCTAAAGGTTTCAACTTATACACCAACTATTATGGTAGGTACCTATGTGAGCTTATATTCTTCTTCTTCTTCTTCCTGTCCTTGTCCCACGTCATTATGTGGGGTCGGCACTACATGTTTTCTTCTTCCAATCTCTTCTGTTAGCCTTCATCTCAAACTAAAATAATTTAGGTACGTATTGTTGTTTTTTGCGGTCAAGAAATACTTAATAGGTAGGTAATATCTACTGCCTATACCTACTTAGTGACAGAAGTTTTTTTTTTTCAGTGGTGTCCTCAAAGAAGAAATTATTGATACTAATAATAGTCTTAGTTGGGCCAGTGATAATTCGACTGTAAATACTCATAGGTTTACTGCAATTGAATCAAAGGTGAGTTATTGTATCAGCCTGTACCTACCTATAAGCGAACGGAATTCCTGATTAACAGGGGCTCGGCAACTTTTCGGTGAACAGCTGTGTCCAATAATTCAATGGCGTCCAATAATAGGTTTTCAGTGGACTTCCGCGCCGGTTCGTTTGATTACCATAATCTCGGATTTGGCCTTAGGTACTTTATTGGATTTATCGACTGTAAGCCCCTTCGTCCATGACGCTACGCAAAAGTGACGGAACTCATTAGAAACTAGAGTTGCGGACTGATTGGAAACTCTGACTCGTCCACGACGCTACTAGAATTTCCTGAAACTCAGTCACTCAGTACACGATTTTATGTAAACAAAGTTTTGAAAACGAAAATAATTAACATGACTAGTGATAATTCGAGCGATGACATGGAATTATTACTTCTCCAATCACATAGACTTCAGAATCACTTTTAATTACTTTTTATTTGTTCATTTTTCAACAGTTTCTCGAAACCAGTCGCCTGGCGACCAGCATGTCGAGTCGCCAGGAGACTAGTTACAAACGCGTTCCTTTTGAGTAGCGCCGTGGACGGACGCGCATTGAAATACTAGTGCTATCGCAGTCAGGCTACTCATAAGTGACTACAGTTTCAGTCGCGTTCCTTTTGAGTAGCGCCGTGGATGAAGGGGCTAATAGTTACGAGATTGCGTAATATAGGTACTTACCAGTTACAAGGCGATTCATATTACGTATGCTATCCCGAAGGAGAATAGCAGGCGCTACGTGGACAAGACTCGGAATAAATGGCTAAATAATAATAGTCCCGAAAGGGGCTTAACCTACACCGGCAATAAAGTTTGTTCTACGACATTGGTAATTTGGAAATTCATGCTTTAGCACCGTACTATCAACTTTGTGATTTTGTTAAGGCGATGACGTAAGTTGACAGTCTCAAAGATTTATGGTTCATATTCGTGTAAAATGACAAGCTGACAAGCTTGCATTTGAATGGCAATAAGACAACATGGTAGGGCCCTATGGCTTTGATATCAATGACATCGAAGTATTGGGATGATCCTACCAGAATAGAGGTCATTTATAACGCAACAAGATAAATAATATTGTCAGATTATTGTGTCAGATTTAGCCAAGAATTAAACCCGGATGCTTCACAGCCTTCGTTCATCCACCATGCCATGAATGAGTGAGAGAAGAGGGAATCTATGAATTATTACTTGTTTACTGTTGGCTGTCGCTCACGTATTTTACTAGGTTTTTTAGTCATCAAAGTGCCTAGGTATTAGATTCAACCTGACGCTACATGAATCATTTTTTTAGATTTGATTGCCAGTGATGTTATGACTAGGTTTAGGTACCAACTCACCATGCCACAAATCACAATATTAATTTAATTTTTCAGACTTGGTTATGGATGTCGCTTCCGCTGACTTGCTTCTTCATCGACCTTCTGTGGAGAATATTCTCCAGAAATCGCGCTGTCGTCGATATATTGGAAGTAAGTTTTAGCAAAATAGATAGGTAGGTAGGTAGGTACTTAGGTCTACCTACTCTTTCAGCATTGAATAAACAATATGCAAAAATCTGCTGTTTTGAGGTCAAATCAGTTCGAAAAATATTCTAATATACTAATATACTAATATACTAATATTATTATGTTAGTACTAGTAGGTAATATTGATGTCAATCCACGTTTACCTAAGATTTAGATACCTATCATACTAAAATAAGTACCTATCTATCTTATTATTGAAATAGAACTGAAAATATTGCAATTTTTCTTGATCATATTTTTTTATTTTGTTGATTTTGATTCAGAAGAACAAGCCCGGGATCGTAAGTACATAAACTAGTTAGGTACGGAACAGCGATGTCTCTTTACCTATAATAGGTACACATAAAATACATAAATACACCACTCCTTAGTTATACGCATCATTGAGTTGTAGGAAGGTAGCCAGGCACCTAGTTAGCACTGGTATTAGAATTTTGATCATCACCATGAAACCTCTAATCGTTGTAAGTAGGATTATGAAATAGAATCATGATATATTTTATAAAGAAGACTGACGAGTGATCTGCGATGTGTCTTGAACCCTTTGAACCGTAGATTCTCAATATAAATCCACAGTTAAACTTGATCTGATGATAACCGAATCAAATTAGCTTGAACATCTTGAACTCAACGAACGATGTGGGAATCGTTGCAAATTAAATTATTTTTTATTGATCACCTTATAAATGCATTAAATTCTGTACTATATCTACCTAAAGAAAAGTGATATTGCATTTTTGAAATGAAATGAAATAATTTTATAGTCGAAGATTCATGACTTTCATGAGTGAGTTCCCTTGTTAGGGGTAAGTTCCTAGATTACTTTTTAGTACAAAAAATTTTTTTTAGGGTTCCGTTACCAAAATGTATAACGAAACTCCTATGGGTGAGACTTTATTGTCTGTCTGTCTGTCCAGTGTAATTGAATTGGGGCATAGATAAATATTAAAAAAAAACATAATTTAAGGTAATTGGATTCCACAAAAAAAAAAAATTGTAAATAATTTCAGGCACACCACATGGCTGGTCGAACAATAAGTCTGAAACTGAGTTGTCCCTACGAACGAGCAGTGTGTCGTGCGGGGCAGTACGTGGTGCTGCAGTGTCCGCAAGTGTCACTGCTCGAGTGGCATCCTTTCACTGTCGTCAAGGTAGGTAATTAATTACCTATTGCCACTCATCAAACCTGTCAGCCGACGGCTGGATCGAAGCTCAAGGCGCCAAGTCATGCATGTCCATTGCCCGTGAGGGTTCGGGGAAAACCTTTGATATCAAATTTACAGCTCGCCTTCGGCACGAGGTAATCTAATAGTCACATACCTAGCCTGTTGTCTAAAAAATAATGTTTTAACGCATTAGAAAGATACTGCTCTTCAAAGCGTGTTTTGATCATAAAGCGGCTTTTAAAATCATAATACGATATCACCTCAATGAAGAACTAACTGATCATTATAAACCTTGCTGGTGACCTACGATCTTGAAATTAAGCATGAATGAAAGGAAGGGAGGTTTTCTGTCTGGCACAAGGAATTTATTAAATTCGTTATCTACTGAATTTAAAATCCCGAGTGCAATTATTACGAGCCAAAAACTATTTTTGCAGCTAATATTAAACTGTTTATCACTTTGTAGACTTCGGGATCCCGATTTTCCGATCCCATGTACCGAACTCTCTGTCTTCTGAATGATAATAAAATAGGATTTTCTGTCATAAATGTGTGTGTGTAGAGGTGACAAATTGTTGAATGGAACCTAGGTGCCTAGTGCCGGCCTGTGACTACGAATTTTCATTCCGACTACTCCGTAGGGTGGGTGTGGGTACACTATTTATAGATAAATATAATAAACTTTATAATAAGTATACTTAGGGCTTAGGGTATAGCAGAGTTCCTTAGCACATCAAATGCCCGAACATGACGTGATTGTTCCTATAGGAATGCGAAGCGACCATGCGAGTAGCATGCATGCATCGCTCCTGTTAATTCTGTTCAAGCGTTATTAATGGCCATGCATTTTAAAAATCACGCTATAAACGCAGCTGTTAAATCCATTATGGCAGCCGATAACCCCAGTTCCTGGGAAGTGGGCACTACAATAATAGTCACACACGTAGCAGTAGGTACCTTCTACCTTGTCTTTAGGTCTATTGATTGAACGAGTTCGATCCCGCGACGGGATAAATGTTTGCACGGTCTGCCAATATTTGTTCTGGGCGTTGTGGTACCATGTTAGGTGCTCGTACTTTGTGATACCCACGATACTGGTAAATCTAGTGTTATGGGGTTGCCCTTAAAGAAATAGATTTTTCTTCAGTAAATTGATGCGCGCACTTTTTAAATTTTCAGGTTCCTTCTTCGTACCAAAGAAGCTTCGTAGTGTGGATTCGCCTGAAAGGCGACTGGACGGAAGCATTAGAAACGCTGCTGAAGGAAAGAGGTCTACGGGGAATTAAGTAAGTTCCTAGGATGTCTGAGCTAAATGATTTACGTAGAGGTATATTAGATGCCTACTATGGGCTAAGTGTTATTTATCTTGTTCCAGTTTGTTAGTCGACGGGCCTTTCTCAAGTCCGATGGAAGGTGTGAGCTGTAACGAAGTTGCGATTTGCGTGGCGGCAGGCGTGGGGATTACGCCTTTTGTGGCAGTGTTGCATCAAATGCTTCAGTGAGAATCAACCAAGCATTATTTCGCACCAAGTATTAATTCGCATCCTAGCGTAGCGTACGAATGTTCAATATTACTTAGCTTTTCGTTTAAGTATATGTCCACAAAGTAGCCGTACACAACACACATGGATCAGGACGTTAGGATGCAAAACATAGCTTGCTGATATCTTTAGTTTTTGTAGATAACCAATGTAAATAATAATTAAACACATATATTTTAATAAGACATCGTGAGGCTCGACTCCAATCCAGGAGTCGAGCCTCAAAACCACATAGTAAGACTTCAGTGAGTCTTTGTGTTTCCTCCTAGCGCATAAATGTGTAGCTGTGACTAAGCTGGGTTCAGAAAGTTACAAGGCTCTTAGCGAGTCTCTTTGGGCTCTTGCAAAAAATCCCACACTCTTTTGAGAAGCAAGACTATGCCAGTCTCGGCTCTTCCGAAGACTCCAATCTCTTTCAAAGCTTCTTTACCATTTTCCCAGTGAGAGATTGACAGTACCTATAGCTAAATAAGAACATAGGTATAAAATATCTTCACCTTGTTTCCAGAAACCCTCGCAGCCGTCTCCCCGGTAGGGTCCACCTACTCTGGATAGTCAGACACGAACAAGAGCTCACCTGGGTCGCGGAACTCGCGAACAAAACCATGAATCAGCTGCGTAGCGCCAACAGACCTGATCGCTTACACCTCCTATTCTACGTCACGAATGGAAACAAAGAGCACGTGATCGTGCTCAATGACAAGGGGAAGTTTACTCATGTTCTTAACGACAAGGACGATGAAAAAGCAACGTTACTAACCCCATATTTCAATAGGAAGAATGAAAGTGCGGATGGAAGCTACGATATAGCTAAGGACTACCCGCTTCTAGGATGCAGGATAAGAAGGGGCAGGCCTCATTGGGATCGGGTCTTTGGATATTGGGTCCATCTGTATCCAGAGTAAGTGTTCCTATAGTGCCGATCTGCTGTCTAGCTCAACATACCGTGACGTAATCACGGCAATTTGATTTTCATTTCATGAAACTGCAGGGCTATTTTATATCGGGAAGTCTTCTGATCGGACACGTCAGCTTTGCTCAAACCCAATATTTTTTCGGAATGAACATCACCGATGATATTGATCGCTTGTTTTAGAGCTAGTTTGAGAAAAGCTGACGTTTCCAAGAGGAAATCTTTCCGATGTTTGATTTTAGTTTCCATCAAAATACAGCCATGTCTCTAGAATCACGCCATCGATAGACTGATAGCACTTAGGTAGGTACCTACTAAACTTTTATTCAGCACTCTTGTAGTTAGGTACCTTGTGCCTACTCTCTTGCTTATTTTTATATGTATTTTCAGATATTACTTAAACTTATTTTGCTGTGGACCAAAGAAGCTAGTGAAGTTATTACGAAACAAGTGTAAGGAAACTACTATAAACACAAAAACCAAGATCACTTTTGTTCATGAAGGGTTTTAGTGATCTTAGTGGGGATTATGATAGCACGCATGCATTGTATCAAAATCCCTACTGGTGGGACAGATCCTATGCGACTAGAAAATTATTATTTTTTAATGTTCATAATCCCCACCGCTTCTGATCGTGCGGTCGCCCGGTGGAGAATGGGATACAACTTTTTTTATTTGTAATTCACTACGATTCCACAACTAGACGTCGCCACAGGAAAAAAATATTGATTCCCTGGCTAATTGATTACGGAACCCAAAGGCGCGTGAGTTTAACTCGCTCTTTGATAATAATCGGTATAAAAACGGTAAAACGCATAAAAATATACTTAAACCTACCAGGGGTAGGTATTTTTAAAGACATATTTAATGTGCTAATAAACACCTAAAAAATATTTCATAGTTGTTTTATTCTGCTGTAGGTAAATTGTACATAAGTAGGGAATTTAGATCTTCTACACTGCTAGAAAGAATTTGTACAAGGTGAAATTGAATGTAAGTACCTACCTATAAGTTGTAGGTTGTGGGAGTTTGCTTGCACCCTCATTACTCACTATCTCTCACTCGTGAGCGTGTTTCAAGACTCCCAAATTCACGATTTTTAAATGGACAAAATGATTTGCCCTGAGTCCGAAGGTCCGTCCGCAATAAGCACTATTTCGGATTCATACAAAAACACGTTCACGACGAGTAAATAAAAACTGAGAAGAAAAACTATCGTAACTCCCACTCACCGCTCTTGTAACGTTCAAAGAGAATAATAGAACCAATACGTTGTAACGTTTACGTTTACGTTACGTTCCAATGAGGATAATTATGTCACTGCTAATACGATCCTTCCAATCTTCCGTTCGTTCTTCTCTATCACAGACTACCACAGACCAATAGGATGCTAGAGTCCGCGCCACCACTGAAGTCCGATAGACGCGGCCGTAGGTAGGAATCTATAGTTGCAGCACAGATATCTAACGTCTATATTTTTTTTCCTATAAGATTGTCGCCCATCATGCAGTCTAATATGGAATACTATACTCTACCATAGATATGGGACGATGGAGTTTTCATCTCTCTTTGACTTGACCTTTGAACTAAAAAAAGAAATAATGATTGCCTGATTTGCCACTGTCAGTTCGATGACAGTAATCGTCATCTGACTGATCTGTCAATGTCTGTCATTAAAATCTTGTTTTCATTTTTTTTCATATATTTCCCGAGTTGTTTCTGTTTCCAAAGTTTCCATCGAATTTTCTCAAAGGAAATACAAAAAAATTGTGTGACGGTGTTAACCAGTGTTTTTTCTTTTGCTCTGAGAATTTTCCTACGACTGCTCTGTTTTCTGTTTCCATCGAAGAATTCGAAAGTTCTTTGATTCTGGACTGTGTGCTAGGACGTGAAAATGAGCACTACTCTTGGTTTTCATACTAAAGGAGGGCTTGAAAAGCTAGCAAAGATAACGAATCCGGAGCAAAACTTCCAATATTATGCAGATAAATTTGCTAAACATCATTTTCAAATGAAAGCGGTCATTCAGGTAAGTGTAAGGGCATCATCACCACCCTGCAGGACATAGGCCTTCCCCAGAGAGTACCACGACAAAAAGTCTAAAAGCCTTCTTCATACACCAACTGCTGGCAATCTTTAAAATGTCATTAGTATATCGGTTGTGGGGCCTTCCTACTCTATGTTAGGCCAAGGGTAAGGCAGAATAACATTCATATTAATTTGCACTTAGAAATGACCTACCTATTCATATATGATTAAAAATATCATCATCATCATCATTTCAGCCGTACGACGTCCACTGCTGATCATGGCCTCCCCCACAGACAGAGCGAATTCCTTATCATGTGGGGGGATTTGCCCATACTCACCACGCTGGGCATGCAGGTTGGCGAGCGCAGTTAGAGCTATCTTTGTTAAAATGAGGGATGCTGCTATGGGTAGCAGCATCCCTAAGCATCCCTTTTTTCCCTTAGTCCCCTCTTACGACATCCGCGGATAGGTAGATATGGAGGGCCTTCAGGAGGGCAACTCAGGAGCTTCTAAAAGCTGCTAGTCCTTTATGCGGTAGTTAAAAAGCTACATCTGATAGCATAATTACTGCCAATGATAGCAACAACAGCTGCATGAAAAATAAATGCTCAGGGCTGTTCTAAAAAAATTGCCATAGCTTACAAATTCACATTGACATAGCATACACTCATTTTCATTTTCATTTTCAAATACATTATTGCATTCAAGGAATTCTACATCACACATTTATAGGAACATGTTACCGGAAGATGTTGTTTCTGCTACTTCTGTCAATGCATTAAAAAACAAGCTAGACAACTGGCTACGAATCAATAAATCAGTGCTCAAAAAAGTGAACCAGACATGACAATAGACTTTCAATTTCGACACTGAGATGTAGACACATCAGTGGAAGCCGCCCGTCTATAATCAAATAAATAAATAACACTAAAGCCCTACATAGCTATTCTTGTGACAGGATATTTTTGACTTGGAAGACTCAAGCCAAACATTGGCCCAACTCAATGAAAAAGGAAGAGTAGTGTTGGCAGATTTGAGACAAGATCTGGAATATCTAGAAGAGTATGCCAATGATAGTTATGATCCAAAACATATGGCTGAGTTGGAATCACAGAAACAGCAGCTAGCCAGGTAATATATCAATAATTTGATACTTAAGCATTAGTTTAAGTTAGTCCTTAAAGTTCCAGTGAAAAAGCTGCGTGTAACAATCTACGTGCTGCTAATGTATTGAAGCAAGATTTCCTTACTGCTAGTTCTTGCTGTGTCTCTTGTTGTCATGCCACATCAAGGTTGTTAAATATTCTTTAAATAATCTACATTCTTTGTCTAACCCTCTTAATGCCTTCCCTCCTGGGATCTTAAATGCTAGTTGTGAAACCATTTCTTTTTATTTCCAGTCTGTTAAAAGATTTCAAACAGGCTAACATAGCTGGCATGTTCCGACTCGAGAAAGCCCAGAGGAAAGAGCTGATGAGACTGGAAGAAGTCTCTGAACCAGAATTGAGGAATAGAAAACAGTCAAAGGTTGACAGAGATGGACTACTCAAAATGTCATCAGTTAAGTACTAAAAAAGAACATTAACAGCCTGCAAACATTTAACTAATCCTAAATCTTTTTAGTCTGGGTCAACTTACATAACATTTTCTTAAAGCTTATGGCTTAAACAGGACTTTATTATGAAACTACGGTTTTCTCTGAATTAAAGTAAGCCTCTGGTTGTGACATCATTCATTTATTACACTTATTAAACATCACACTCAGAAAACGAATTCACATCAAATTAATCTCCAAGTACAATGGTAAGAGGCTAAGAGCTAGGGCTGTGGAGATAGCTATACTTGAATTTCATAATATTTGTTTATTTTAGGTGTAACAGAGCAACTGCTGTCGATCAGCAGACAGCTGGCTGATACAACACAAAAAAGTCAAGATACTTTAGATAATTTAGTTCAATCAAGCTCTACAGTGCATGTGAGTACCTACACTTTGAAGTCTATTTATGGTTAGCGCCGACCACAAAAGAAATAATATCTTTCTTCTAATAATTCTTTCTTTCTTTCAGTACCTAAGTAGGTACAAACTTAATTTTTTTTTCTGAATTTTCCCACTGTTTTTAAATATTGGATGTTTTTTTTTTCTATTTTTTATAATTGGTTCGCTCTTTCAGCATAACTAAGTCATAAACAAAATATCTAGAAATATCATAACTCTCTCTTACAAATTTTTAGTAAGTACCTATCATAAAATATGTGAAATTCTAAACTAAAGTCCGGTGGCAGACCAGAAAGAATTTTGTACAACAACTCGTCATCCTACTAGGAAACTTCCTAGTAGGAACTTATTCTACTAGCGTACTAATATTGTAAATGCGAATTATGAGGATGTTTGAACGTTTGTGGTTCAATCACGCCGTAAAGGCCATTTCAATTTATCTTCTTGACCCTTTTCACGGCCACCTTACCTCTGACGGCCATCATACACTGACCTAATAGAGTATAGAGTTCCTTACCTAGAATACCATACAGGCTACTTTTTATCTAGACGCGACCGAAACCGCGGGCGCAAGCTCATATTTGTCACTCGTTAAAATTATATTGCTTTCATTGACAGAGATGACAGATTAATGTATTGACGGATCGTTCTTTCTGGTCCGCGACCGTAGTGTAGAACTGAATGGCCGGTCCAAATAGGAAGAGCAAAGCAAGAGTCCTACTTTTATTCCAGGGAACACAATCAGAGCTAGAGAACACAGCTGGCACCATAAGCCAGTCGAGCAAGCTCCTCAAGAAATACGGCAGGCGGGAGTTCACCGACAAAGTGATCATGTTCTTTGCGTTCCTGTTCTTCTTAGCCGTCTGTCTTTACATCGTTCAGAAGAGGTTATTCTAACGAACCCTCAGACTGTGACTTACGGGCAGGCAAGCAAGCATAGTTTAAATAATAGTTTTATTACCATTTTTTAATTAGGTCCCTAATATTTATAATTTCCTAAACTCCGCACCAAAAATACCTACCTATATAAATGCGTAAGACCTCTAATGCCCGGTTCCGATACCGATATACCGATCGCTATAGGTAGACGTTTAGGTACTTAACTAAATGGTAGGCTACATCTGTTATATTCATTCTCGCAATAATGTACATACTGTCTATGTCATACTGTACTATGTACAGAAATTGAATATAACAATATTATTATATTGTTATGAAATTGAATTTTACATTGCAATAAGATATCTTAGTATTTTTATTATATCCATTCCACATAAGTAGCTATCAAAATATTAAATAAAATAACCTATCTTATCTATTTAATGATTTTGGCTTTTTTATGATCTTTATTGCAGGTTAAGTTTAGTTCGGGGATCTTGGTTGACCTTAAATAAACTTATTAGATCTAATTACCTGCTAGGTAACATTCGAACTGGCTAGGTAGAGGTACTAGGTACGTACTTACTAGGTATTTGCAACGCAATTTTCCTCTCTGTTACGTTCGAGCAATGATTCATGAGTTAGTAGCTCAGTACGTCAGTGAGTCGTAGACCTCGGCCCGTCATTGACTGCCTGACCGGTTTCTAATTCTCTCGCTAGGAGCACATTCGTTGAGTGCTTTTATTTTATCTGTGCTCGCGGCCATACGTTGACGCCATCATGCTAGTGTCCGCAGTACTAAAAGCTTTCACAGTTATTTTACTAGCACAATATGTGGTCGCGTCCAACATTCTCGCGATCGTGTCAATGCCCCTCGGGAGCCACTACATGGCTTTCAGAACGTTGTTCCATGAACTAGCAATCAGAGGTCACAACGTGACAGTAATCAACAACTTCCCTGATAAAAATCCGCCTCCCAACTTACAGTTTGTTAATCTGCAAAGTGTACCTAAAGGCCCCTCTCTAACGTTGGAATTGTACGAGACTATAGGCGCATCGTACATGCGTTTGCTGAATATTTATCGGCATATAGCTTTAACTGGTAACAACAACAAAGTTGACTGCGAGACTCTGTTTACAAACGAGAATGCTAGAGCGCACCTTGCTGAAGGTCGCGAGTACGATGTGATATTTGTGGAGCAGTTTATGGGCGACTGCGGGCTTGCGTATGCCTTGGCACACTACGAGGCTCCGATTATTGGCATCAGTTCGCACGTTTTGCTGCCTTTCGCGTACCCGCGATTCGGGATCCCTTTCGATCCCGCAGCGGATGCGTTTTACTTCTCCGATTCTGGACCCAATCCCTCGCTCTTACACAAGGTGGAAACCACTCTTCTGAACTTGTATTTCACCACGGTCGGGCGGTGGTACTTCCACAGTCGCATCTACGAAGTATTTGATAGACTAATGCCAAACAAGACGCTGGATATTGAGAAAGAGGCGAAGACTCGAATGAAGATGATGTTCTCGTACCAGCACTTCTCTGTGACGGGAGCGAGACCATTGGCGCCGCAGCTTCTAGAAATAGCAGGGATTCATGTTGCTGAGCCGAAAACTGTCCCCGAAGTAAGTTGTACACTTTGTATCGCTAACAAGTAGGTACTTAAGTTTTCTAGTTAGTACCTAGGTAGTCAAGCAAAATCAATATTGCCCCCCCCCCATCCATATCACTATGTATTAAGATAATATTTGTCACGTTCCTGCTAATAACCAAATATTAGTGCATTACAAGCGAATCATAATAGCATTCATGTAGGTAGGTACTTAAGATAACAAAACTCGTAATCACTCCGTTAGATTTAAGCTCGTCTGACCGACGACGATTAGGCCGGTAGAGATAGTGACTGTTAGTTTAAAGCGGGCCGTGTGGCGGAACTCACGGTATAATTGTGAATCAAAGTAAAAAGTCGCTAGCATGACGAATAATCTTCGTTTGCTTCTTATTTTACTAGCAATATCTCAACATGTATCCGCGATTAACATCCTCGCCATCATATCTTTGCCAATGCAAAGCCACTACATGGTGTTCCAGGCGTTGTTCCGCGAACTGGCCAACCGAGGCCATCAAGTCACAGTCATGAATAACTTCCCAGACGCCATGCCCGTGCCGAATCTTAGGTTCATCGACCTGCAAGCGAAATCCTACAACAAAACTTCCACGGGACACCCGTTAAAATCATATGAGCATATAGACCCTAATATAAAGCGAGTCGGCAATGTCTATTTGCATGTGGTTACGAAGTTGCTAGGAGATGACTGTGAGAAACTTTTCACAAATGAAAATGCGAAAGAACACCGCGCTGAGGGTGTTAAATATGATGTGATCTTTGTGGAACAATTTATAAGCGATTGTGCGTTGGTATACGCCGCTGCTTTGTACGATGCACCGATTATTGGAATCACTTCTCACACTCTGCTGCCGTGGACTTACTCCCGATTGGGGATATCCTTCGACTTTGCAGCTGATGCGTTCTACTTCTCTACCGCGGGGCCCAATCCTACCCTTCTATATAAAGTCGAGGCGGTACTCATCAATACGTTTCTCAATACCTTCGGGAGCTGGAGGATGCAGAAAACGATCAGTGGTGTTTTCAGTAAATATATGCCTGGTTACTCAGTGGATTTGGAGAGTGTGGCGAGAGAGAGAATGAAAATGGTGTTTGCGTATCAGCATTTTTCTGTGACTGGGGCTCGGGGTTTGCCGCCGCAGGTCCTGGAAATAGGTGGGATGCATGTCGGAACCCCAAAACCTGTTACCTCGGTGAGTTTTCTTTCAAGGTTTCAACTCTGTCGCATGATATAACGGTACCTATAACCTAGTGCCGTTTTACCTACCGAGAAATTGGAAATCAATAAACACATTTTTTGTATAAGAGTACCTAATGGAGCAGCATATATACAAAGTTGTTGTTTGTGGGGTCTTGAGTGTGAACTTAAGTCTATTCTATCTCGAAATCGCATCAGAGGGCACATGAATATGAAAGGAATGAGAGAGACCAACATCATCATTTCCGCCGTAGGAGGAGGGTGTCCATACTTACCATGGGGGCTTACTGGGTTGGCGTGCGCAGTTAGAGCTATAGTTATCAAAATAGGGTACGCTGCTGCCCGTCCCCTAGCTTGTTTCCCTTAGTCGCTTCATGGGTAGATAACTATGGATAGGCCTAGCCAGCCGGCCACGAGATACCTAACGTAATTAACCGATAATAACATTTATAGCCATACTGATAAGCTCTTTTTGACAGGAAATAGAAAAGTTCCTATCAGACGCGACGCATGGCGCCATTTACGTGAGCTTCGGGTCCAACTTGAAAGCCAACACGATGTCGGAGCAGAAACTGCAGCAGTTTCTGACTGCCTTCAAGAGGCTTCCGTACAAGTTCATTTGGAAGTACGAAAACGCAACCTTCACTGATGAAAAGATCTACACGGGCAACTGGTTCCCGCAACTGGATATACTATGTTAGTAGGACCTATACTTAGAAGTATTGAACTATGCCCCGCCTGCTTGCCACAGTCTCACTACTAGGGCATCGAGTCTGGGATTTCACGTTTGTAGTCTCAACAGCAAGCCATGTTCAAACGGCACGCAATATGTCCTTGATATATGTCTTTTAAATAATTTTCAAAATGAGCCTTACCTCAAAAGCCTAGTCAATTTTGATTTGATATTTGAGGGTGTGCGATATAGCTGAAAGTTGACTTTAATAGGTAGGTATCTAGATGTCAGGATCATTTGAAACATATTTTAGATGGCAAATCGCACGCACATTAAACACGGCTTTTCTGTATCTTTCTTAAATTATTCCTAACTAGCTTCCGCCTGCGGCTTCGCTCGCGTGGTAGGTACCAACATAAAAGATAGCCTATGTGCTATTCCAGACTATAATCTATCTATCTACCAAATTTCATCCAAATCCGTTCGGCCGTTTAGCCGTGATTGAACCACAAACATCCAAACATCCTCACAAACTTTCGCATTTATAATATTAGTAGGATTATGATCTTTTCCCTTTCCAGGTCACCCTAAAATCCTAGCATTCGTCTCCCACGGAGGAATGCTCAGTATATCGGAAACCGCGCACTGCGGCAAACCAATTCTCACGGTGCCATTCTTCGGAGACCAGTTCTCGAACGCGGCTGCCGTCAGGGCAGTGGGCCTTGGGAAAACGCTGTACTTCAAACACCTGGACGCTGATAACTTAGAGGAGACTATAAAGGAGCTGACATCATCGGAGTAAGTTACACCTGCGTATTACAACGTGTTCCGTAAACCGAAAGGGGCTTCATCATCATCAGCCGGTCGGACGAACGATCTTGGGCCTTCTCCATCCACCGACCTCCAATATTATAAATGCGAAAGCAACTCTGTCTGTTGCTTTCACGCCTAAACCGTTGAAGTGATTTTGATGAAATTTGGTATGGATATAGATAGCTTTAACCCTGAGGGACAGGACATGGGTTATCTCATGCTTACCTATTTTTACTGCTTTTTTTCTGCAAGCCCGTCTTACAGAAAACTTTTTATTTCCTGTAGGACGGCTAAAAAAATCGGTCACCGAATTTGCCGCCCCTAAAATCGGCCGCCCTAGGCTCAAGCCTACTCAGCCTGCTCGTAAATCCGCCACAGCTCCTCACACATTCTAGTTAGCATTTTAAAATGTATTTTCTTCCATTTCAGGATGCAGGAGAATGCGCAAAGGATATCGAGGCTCTGGCACGACAGGCCGCAGCCAGTCATGAACAGCGCCATCTACTGGACGGAGTACGTAGCTCGTCACAAATCCGGACCACCGTCGCTACCCGCTAAATTCAACACGTGGTTCGAGAGTCTGCTCATAGATGTTTATATTGTGATTTTAGGCCTAATATTATTGATAGGATTTATAGTTTACTCTATTTTTAAGTTTGCTAAGTTTGTTTTGATGAGAGTCATTAGTTCGTTGAGTAAAAAGGAAAAAGCAGAGTAATTCTTAATTACTCGATAACCGGCGAAACTTGGTTTACTATGCTCATAGTACCTACACAAACGCATGTCAAACTCTAAAGTTGACTTTGATATGTTATAATCAAGGATTATCGCATGCCGAACACGGCTTAATTCACAGTGAATCACGTCGCACTGGAGATTGGTCGTACTTCCTATTTCACGTACCAGGGCCTTAAAGTACCACGTCTTTAAGGCCACTTCTTACCAAACTTTAATCATTTCACTGCCGCCGCACGCGAATGCGTCGGTTGTAAAGGCGTAAAAGCCGTGAAGGTTTTCCGATGATGGCCCGTGATTTCAGGGAGTTGTTTAGGGGATTTAACGCTCGTCAAATTCCTGACACATTCCGAAGGTCTCAATAATAGACTGATACTGAACAATTTATCAAATTGTTCTTTAATAAAATTATGGTTTATAGTCTGTGTTCGCGCCGAGGACAGCACTAGCACCCGCTACTCACAGCACTAGTCCAACTCACGGGCGCGACGAGTCGGCGGCCGCGGGCAAATAGAATGATGTTCTGTGCCGTCGACTCGTCGCGCCCGTGAGTTGGACTAGTGCTGTGAGTAGCGGGTGCTAGTGCTGTCCTCGGCGCGAACATACTCCGGGCCCTTGAAAGCTTGCTTTCAAGACTCCATTAATAGACAGATGCGGTTGAGGGCTCGTCTGATGATGCCCTTCGAAGTCGCTATTTCGGCCACTCTTGGCACCTTGTCTTCCAGGCCGTAACACAGGTGGTGTATCCGGCCCAATCTCCATAGCATCGGAGGTAAATTGTTTTCTTTGATAATAACCAGGTCCCCGGGTTGTAGATCCCTTGCGCGCGTCTTCCATTTGGTTCGTTCCTGAAGCTCCGTCACGTATTCCGCTGTGTAAGTGCTGCCGTGTTCGTTCTATGAATCGGTATCTGTCCAGTCTCTTGATGTCCTTGTCTAGTGGTTCCGTTGTAGCCGGGAGCGACATCAGTGATCTGCCAAGGAGAAAGTGCCACGGTGTGAGTGCTGAGCAATCATAGGGAGAGGAAGAGGGGGGTTAGAGAGGACGGCTATTTAGGGTAGCCTCAATTTGTGCAAATAGGGAAGACAGGTCTTCGTACGTCAGATGCGTGTTCCCTATAATGCGCTTTATGTGAAATTTTGTCTTATTTTATGCCTGCCTCAGCGTAGCCGTTGAAATTAGGAGCGTAAACCGGAGAAAAATGAATTTTAAGTCATGATCAGATGCATACTCAGCGATCGAAGCTGAACAGTGTTTCTACCATAGTCGCAAAATATTTCTCTCGGCTTACCTCTTCGCGAGATGAAACGGCGTAGAGACAGCATAAAGGAATCTTTCGATAATTCGCTTACAATCTCTAAATGAATATATTTAAATCATTAATATATTTATATTTAATAAATTAAACATTTGTAATTTAAGTTAAGTATTATGAAAAGGCATTTCAAAGTCTTATATCTACGTCCACGCCGCTCTGTATAAAAGAATGGCCCAGCAAATTCATTGTTACTTTATCCCCTAAACATCTAATATGTAATTAATTATTGATTTGTCGGATTCATGTCATATTTGATATTTGTTCTATTTTAAACGATTGCTAATAATAGCTGATGCTATAATGTTATAATTATCTGTCACAAAGAAAAACATAAATTATCGGAAGTCATTTCTAAGTTTGAAATTACGCGGGCAGCTTTGCCCTCAAGATTCTATCGTTCTATCGTTTAGGTATCACACATCTCGTCGTATGTATGTATTTGTAAAATGCTTTGTTGGATTTATGAGTTTGAATGACTGGCAATTTGAAACTTGCAGGATTACAAACGTGAGATTGATTGTGGTAACAGCATGATTGAGAGGATTGATTGTGAGCATAAGGCAAATCTGATTTCAATTTTAACAAATCTTCAGCTAAAGCGATGCAATTAAAAAGATTTTCCTCTATGCCATCTCTGTCCGACAACTCGCTGGCGAGCCTTTCACTGTTCAGACACTCGACGCGAGTCTGCATGCTGTCAAAGTTTGATTGAAGATCCAAAGATTTGAAAAGTAACAAATGTGAAGTGTGATGTGAAAAGTTAAAGTTATAATTGGCTAACGGCTTACGCTCCTTGTTTCGCAGGCGAAGTGGCGCGCGGCGATCAGCTGGCCGCGGGCGATGACCCGAGACTGGGCATGCGCTAGCCGCGTGGCCACAGCGGTAGGTAGGTAGGCGCCTGCACTGGCAGCGCACTATGAGCGCGCAGCGTGCGTTTGTCCTGGAATGCAGTGAATAAACAAGCCTTGTAGTGCTAGCGTAAGCAAGCGACAGTAAAATAGTGCTCTAGTAGAAATTGAATTTAAGTAGATTGTGGCAGGGATTATTTAATTGTAAAACTATGATTTTTCCAATGCGGGGAATATATTTGCTAGGCAGACTGAAGCATTTAAAATGTTGCATCTGGAATTAGCGCAAATTGATGTAAGTTATAGCGTGGGCGTGAAGTAAATCTATAGGGTAAATGAAAATGTCTATAAATGATTGTACCTATATTTCGAAGCTGGGACACGTGGCAGTGCGAAGCAGCGAAAGAAGCAAATAGCTTTGATTTTATTAAAGGATGATCAGAAAAATGGTCTTAATAGTTCTCGGTCAATAAGTAGCTAGTGAATCATAGAATGTGGTCAATACCTACCCCTCTTGGGTAGATATTTTAGAAAGATGATCGCAATGGATATTCGTAATAAGTATCTAGTGGTTCGTACAGAATTATCAATACCTACCTACCCCTCTTGGGCAGGATCAGCAAGGAATATCAGTAAAAGATGATCGGTACCTACCTACCCCTCTTGGGCAGGATAGGCAAGAAATGTTCAGAAAAAGATGATCAGTACCTACCTACCCCTCTTGGGCAGGATAGGCAAGAAATATTCAGAAAAGATGATCGGTACCTACCTACCCCTCTTGGGCAGGATAGGCATGAAATATTCAGTTACAGAGGATCGATACCCACCTGCCCCTCTTGGGCAGGATGGGCATGAAATAATCAGTTAAAGGTGATCGATACCTACCTACCCCTCTTGGGCAGGATCGGCATGAAATATTCAGTTACAGAGGATCGGTACCCACCTACCCCTCTTGGGCAGGATGGGCTTGAAATAATCAGTTAAAGATGATCGATACATACCTACCCCTCTTGGGCAGGATGGGCACGAAATAATCAATAAAAGATGGTCTATAAAGATGGTCTGTAAAAGATGGTCTGTAAAGATGGTCTCACACGCTCTAAAATATGCTAAGATGCTATCTACCTTTATCTGCACAAATTGAGAATGAAATGGGTAGGAAATAGATAGGATAAGCTCACGGCACTCTCCTTGTTAGTGTGATGCAGGATGCGCTGCGCCAAACTTCTTTTGTTCCTCAGCCAGTGACACGTTTTCACCGCGTGGTCTGGTGACCATACGTGCGGCGGAAGCAGGTTCCAATTTCTTGACACGACGAATCCAGATATCGCCGCTGCCCCGGCGCGTTATTGACCGGGACTGTCAGGGATGCGTGCTGGATAACGTGGCTCGACGTTGGCAAGAAGACTCGAGGTGGCGGATGCAATTTCCAATTTCTTGATTCGACGAATCCAGATATCGCCGCTGCCCCGGCGCGTTATTGACCGGGACTATCAGGGATGCGTGCTGGATAACGTGGTTCGAAGAATACTCGACGCGTGTCTTGTCGCGGCAAAATGGCGGAACGGTGGCGCGCGCGCTGTTTTGTCGAAGGGACCGTGATTCTATGCCCACCCGGGGGCGCCAAAAAATTTATGTCGGCGAGGGGACATAAATGGAAATGAAAAATATGGTTTTCATTCGTATAAATCTATTAGGTATAACTCAATAAATAGGTACAGATAGCGACCGCGTATGGGAGGGAGCGTGCGTTGTCGTCGGCGGCCGCGGGCAAATAGAATGATGTTCTGTGCCGTCGACTCGTCGCGCCCGTGAGTTGGACTAGTGCTGTGAGTAGCGGGTGCTAGTGCTGTCCTCGGCGCGAACAGTCTGACTTTAGAGAAACTTTAACCTTAAAATGTTGTATAATAATAAGAAACTTATTTGCTGACATGCTGTGATTATTTTGACTACAAAAATACTTAGAAGTTTATCATGTATATAAATAAATGAAAATTGGAGTACACATTTTGTATTATTATTTATTGTTACAGAATCTCTCATTAATACGGGTCGGCGCAGACGGACGGAGTGGCAGCGAAGTGACTGATAAAATAAATGATAGCGCCATTTTGTGACTTCAGCCGTATTGTAAAGTACCTAACTAAGGTTGAGTTTCAATTGTTGAGCGCATAAGTCGCTTCTTCGCCACTCCGTCTACGCGAGCTGAGACAGCTAGGCTATAAAAGCCAACCTGAGAGATTTTTTTATCAATCTAAGTGACGCTACATCCGAAATGTTTCAAACTTGCCATGAAAATAAAGTTGGGAAATCAAGTTCCCTTTTGAAGTTTTCCCTTGAAAACTTTTCTCAAAGTTTTTCTTCATCAACTTGTTAAAGTAGTAGACAAAGAAGTTAAATGAAGCATAGCTATGATATGCTATGACGCACTTACACTACTGACAACTATGTCCCAGCCGCGATTCCTCCCATACGAGGGTTGGGGGCTCAGAATTGCGGGCGGGACGCGGTGGTACAGCCTGAGAAGGGTGCCCCTCTCAGACAGGGTGCCCTACTCCAACAGGTTGCCCTTCTCTTCTCAGACAGGGCGCCCCGGAAGCAGCGCCGCGCAGGGCGATGCGGCACCCTACTCAGCCCAGAATACTTGCAAGACATTAAAGTATCGCCAAGTCGTACCTGGATTGAGTACTTTGATGCGAATACCTGGTTTTAAAAATGGGTCACGTCGCACCATCTCTAATGATGTCTGTTTTTACTGTTATGTCAGTGTCAAAGTCAAGTCAATCGCTTTGTTTTGTTTTGTTTCAATTTTGCTTGTTGACAAAGTTGTGTAAGAAACGTGAATTTTGCTGAAGATCGCGGTCTACGGAATTTTGCTGTTGTTGTAAGTTTGCTGATTGGTTTTGCACAGTATAGCAGCCTTGCACTTTGCAGCTCATTTTGTGTAGATGATTTGAGCGCTACGTAAACTGTTGAGATTACGGTACAATCTACTTAGGTACTACCTACTCATAATTTTGTTTCCAGCCAGCAAGCCTTTCGAACCCTTTCGAAGAACAACGAGGAGGCGAGCATTAGATTTAGTACCTGTGGAGTTGATAAATTTGTACAATGACTGCTCTTAATACTGCCGAACCGGCAGAATCCTCTGAGAGTGGGTCCTCGACTCATGAGGACTCTGATGGAGAATCCACAGACGCAGAAAACAATGCTATTTACGCAAGCCGACCCTCCTTGAGAAATGCCCGCGATTTAGCTTTGATGGCAGAAGAGAGGTGGCTGATTGAGATGTTGAAATCCATCAGACAGCAGCGCAATGCACTGAAGGTACTACACATAAATAATTTATTCACTTGGCCTATGGCCTAAAATGGTCACTCTGAGTATCATATTAATTGATACATTATAAATGTGAATGTTTGTTATTCAATCATGCTGCTAGGTCTCAGGCAATTTCTATTGAACTTGGAATAGAAGTTCTTTACCTAGAATAGGATATAGGCGACTTTTTGTCTAGGTTAGGTATGGTTTGCGTACAATTCATCAACAATTCAACAATCATTCACAACATTATCATAAAATAGTAGAAAAACTCAAACAGATGAGATCTGTACACCAGCCAAATTTGATGTGAAATATTTGTAAACAAACCACCCAGTACATAATCTAAAACTATCTTGCATGGTACTGATTTTAGCTAGTTTCGAACTAGTGAGTAAGATTAAAATATTACTTTCCCTACTAAGTTAAGAGCAAACACATCTGTAAACATCCATTCTCCATAGTTCGGAAGTATTTGCTTAGTGTCAGGAACAACAATAAAACTCAATAGAAACATTACCTTCTAGGTGGAAACTCTCTACTACCAAGGTCTGAAAGCACAGTTGTATGCTCAACATGCCATGGAGTTTGGTGAAGCTGCACCTTCTCCACCCACATCACCAGCTAACAATGACATTGACCTCCCCATCCCCGAGCCAACATACCCCGAACTGAGCCCTGACTTAAATGAAATGAATGCTCCAAATGGGCTGCTAACTTCAGAGCGAGAAGATATCATAAGAAGATTAAAACGGATGGGAGATAAACAGAAAGCTGCTCCATCCAATCTTGAAGACTTCACTTTACATGAGGGGATATGCAATTTAGAAGAACTACCGGAGTTGACTGTTGATCGCCCTGAAAGTAAGTATTTGTGGACCATCATCAACCTGTAAAGAGTGCTTTGATGACTGGTCTTGAGCCTTGTATATCCAACGGATTCCCGTAACTTTAATAATGTTGTCGATCCATCTGGTGGCAGGCCTTCCAATACTGTGTTGCCCGGTTTGTGGTTCGTAAATACAGCTATTTTACGAGTAATCCATCTATAACTATAATTTTTTTTACTAAGGTTACTTTGAAATGGAGTTGGATAGCGAGATGGATTTATGGTTTGTATTCCATGAAGTGGTATGGAAGATTGACTTAAAGATTGAATAGACAGTTAGCATATCCAAAACGAATGTGTTTATCTCTTCATGTTTCAGAGAGGATGGAAACCTGGGAAATTGAGGATCCAGAGTATGAGTCTGAAGAGGAAGAGGAATGGAGTCGAGTCAACATTGACATGAGCATGCTGGTCGGAGACAATGAGGCAGACCACTGAGTTCACAGCGACCATAAGCACTGTTACCTATCACAAACCCAAAGTGTTCAGTGTGTGAAGGAAAAAAATGGATAGGTGACCGCTAGTGTCATTAACAGCTGAGCGCTTCCGTGTTTTGATGGGCACGCGAAGAAGTTCTGGCTATTATAGTAGAAGCCATGATGTAGGCATACAAGCAGACTAAAAATTCTGTACCAAAAGTGGCCACTTCATTCAAACTTGCTTATCTGTATATATAAAAGAATAAGGCCTTATTCCATGATCAACGCACAGCTCAAACCACTGAAGCTATAAAGCTGAAATTTGGACAGTAGCTGCCTTATATGCCAAACACGTCCACTAAGGAAGGATTTTCAAAATATCAACTCCTAAGAGGGTGAAAAGGGGTTAAAACGTTTGTATGAAAAATCGAATTCCTTGAACCTACATATTTGAAACTTACTAAAAATAATTAATGATAGAAATAAGGAAAAACTGTATTTTTAGATTTTCAAACCTTTCCCTTAAAAGGGTGTAATGAGATGTAAAAGTTTGTATGGGAGAATCTTAACGCATGGAGAGATTTATCTGAAACTTGGTACAAATACTCATAAAGTCAAATAATGAAATACGTTTTTAAGGGTTTTTCAAAACTGCCCCTTTTTATCAAGGTACCACGCGAGCAAAGCCGAAGGATATCTACAATAAAATTCCTGACATTATTAAAAAAGAGCTAAAAGACTCCGTATTCCATAACAAATTAAAAAATCTACTCTTAAATAAATGCTATTACTCGGTGGAAGAATTCCTATCTGATAAGCTTTTGTAATAAATAAACGACTGATGACATCATAAATAGATACCTAGCTTGACCTGATTTGTTTTTAACCAATGCTATTTTTGACTGTTTATACTACACTGTTATTTGACATTTAATGAATAAGTTACCAATTATTATTATTATTTAAATGTATGTAAAACAAGACATTTGCAGCGCCCTACAGGGTACATGTACTTACTTAAGCTACCCTTACACCTAAGCTGTATCCATGTACATGTTGGCAATAAATTAATGAATATGAATAAGGCGTATGCTAGTCTAATACATAAGGATCAGTGCATGCTAAGCAGATTATAGATAAATTACTTCTCAGATAAACTAAGAAGTAGACGGAGATGTCTCACTGTGTACTCATAAAGCTCAAGGTTGCTCAGTGAGCTATAAGAGAGCTATGTTTGGTGTTTCTCTACGAGATGGATCAGGAAAGCCTATATGCTATTCTAGGTAAAGAAATATTTATATTCCAAGTTTCATTGAAAGCGGTCTAGCCATTACGGCGTAATTGAATAACAAACATCTAAACATCCTCGCAAATTTTCGCATTTGTAATATTAGTAGGATAATTTATACTATCCCGAAATGTGCATAATCAAGGATAATATAGAAGAAGGGTTTTCATGTAAAGGTAAAAAAAAACGAGATATAGGTCCTAACTCCCAACTGGATAGAACTGTACCTAATAGCTTAGCCTAATAGGAACTGCTACGACATCTACCGACGACGGCGACGAGGCAAGTTCGCGAAGGCCGACTGATCTGATAAAACGACCCTCAGACAATCAGTAGAAATGAATGTACGCCTGTAAAACTTAAAACTGTTACTTAAACTGTTGAAACTTATGAAGTGTACAAGTCTCTAGGTAAGCGCCTGCAATAAGATGTACACTTCATAAGTTTCAAAATGATACCACAATATAGATGAAAATGGTAGGTACACATTTAGTTGAAAATGGCACAAGTTGATGGTAGGTAAACAACTTTCTAGTGTTTGCTGTATACCTACATCACTAAAGATAATACAGTGGCATCATTTTTAAAATTATGAAGTGTATACATCTTATTGCAGGCGACTGTACCTACGCAAACGAACGCGAAACCAAATCTATGAGCATTGAGCGCTCCTTATAGAAAGTACCTAGGTACTTTCATAATTCGTAGGTGCCTATAGGAGCTCATGTAATCAACTGCCTTCATTGTTATTTTGCCCATAAATTACATGCAAAGCGTCTCAACCGGGTCCTTTAAGCCCCAATTCCAGAGCAGCAAGCATTAATAAGGCCACATTTACATTACAATCATTCAACCAACTCAATTACAGCCGTGATAGAAGCGCGAAGCATAGCGTGAACATACTTTGTGGTGCAGGAGCTGGCTGCTTTTTATTTCACTGCTGCTTAACATTGCCTCCCCACAGATTCCAAAGCGAATTTCTATACACAATCAATATAATAACTTTATTTCAGGCAACAATAGAATAAAAAAGACATGGAATTTTTCTTATCCTACGGCCCATATACGCAATATATGTATATCTATCATGTGGTAGAGCTATCTTTGTGAAAATACGGGCGCTACTGCACATCCCCTAGCTTTGTTAGGGAACAAAGCTAGGGGAGCCGAATAAGGGTATTCGCCTCTTACGTCATCTACGGGTAGGTAGATATGGAGGGGCTTATTCGGGGGGCTGCTTTTAATTCAGTGCAATAAACAATCGTTTCAATAAAAACTCTTTCGATAGATATGAAGCTTTTCTTTTCGATAGATATGGAAGATTCAGAAGTATCACGAACGCGTTGGTCGCTGCGTCGACAATCCATGGTAGGCATCTAGGTACAATTTTTTTCTTATCTGTCTGAGTTGGGAAGTTGCAACCGACTCTGTAAATACTCAACTACAGGTGAGTGAGTTTTCCTATTTTTAGAGTTTTTAAGTTAACTCCTAGCAAAGATAGGTACCTACTCCTAGATATATATAGATACTTGTATGACGATTTTTTTGTTATCTGCCGAAAGCAACGCCAGCTCCTTGTCTAATATGGTAATACTGCCTGGTTGAAAAATGTGTATTACCGCACAGCAGGTTCTTTAACTTTATTACGTGGAGTGGTAGGTATGTTCCTGCACTTTCAACACACGACGTCGAGTGTTCTCGGTGGTCACCGTTTTTTTAACGATTATGATTGTTCAAACATAAACAAACTAATATCAATAAGTAGGTACACTAACTTAAATATTTTTTTGGGTTCATCCGACGCTGGATTTCGTTAGGCACTTTTCACGGTCGAATAGTGAAAAGTGTGAACTCACTGACTTTGCAGACTAGAGCCTCAGTCAGTAGTGACAAAAAAAAAGTAAATGCGCTTTCGAGCGAGGTGCCGCAAAATATGCGGTTGCCGCCTCGCATGCGTAGCGCTTCTACGCGCGTAGCTAGGTGCGTAGCGATGATTAGTAGACATGAGACTTTTTTTTTTTTATACTACTGAGCTGGCAAACAAGCATACGGCCCACCTGTTGGTAAGTGGTTACCGTAGCCTATGAGCGCTTGCAATACCAGAGGCATCACGCACGCGTTGCCGACCCCGAACCCCGTCCCCCCTAAAGAGCTCTGGCAACCTTACTCATCGCAGGAACACAACACTATTTGAAACAAATAATGTTATTTAGCTGCGATCTTCTGTAAGGCGGAGGTACCTCCCCAGGCGGGCTGCTCCGATTCAGAACGAGATAATCTCGCTGTGCCCTACCTCCTCCTATTGGAGGAGGTAGGGCACAGAGTAGGGCTTCTATTGGAGGAACTACTACTAGCTTGCGCCCACGGCTTCACTAGCGTGGTACCTATATAAAAAGCAGCACCTTTTAGGCCATCAGGTAGGACGTGATTAGATTCCATAAAATATTTTTTTAAATGAGCTGACAGAATCGCTGACAGAAAGGTTTTATGCCAAAATGAAATAAAACATTTCTTTATTTTCTGACATAAAAATTATCGGTCATAATTTATTTCTAGGCTTGAATTTAAAAACATTATGATGGAAACGATTGTTAACGAAGCATTTTTGCTGAATAAATTGTAAATTTATTTTCCTCTCGGTAACTACATATATAGGTTTATGAAAACATTTTTTTAATCAATTCCTTGCAATTTACTTCAAAGTTTAATAAATTTACTGTAGAATCTTCAAGACACGGAACCCGATCAGTAGGGTTCCGCAACAAACTGACCTCTCTCAAGTTCAATGCCTGTGCGCACGCGCATGCCCGTGGAGAGATAAGTGCGGCAATTTGTGGACGCTGGACAATAACGTTTCCGTGTTGCAAAAATAGTTAGATTACTTTATAAAAAATATAGATAACAGGGACACGTTGTTCCCTCAAAAATCATTCTTATCAACTTCCGTATTATATATTCAGGCGGGCGAGTTTTTTATTTATTTTTTATTTTATACGGAGGCAAACAGGCTTACGGCCCACCTAATGGTAAGTGGTTACCGTCGCCTATTGACATCAGCAACACCTGGAGCATTGCTAATGCGTTGCCTGCCGAACCCCTCCCCCCCTAAAGAGCTCTGGCAACCTTACTCACCGCAGGAACACAACACTATTTGTAACAAATAATGTTATTTGGCTGCGATCTACTGTAGGGCGGAGGTATCTCCCAGGCGGGCTGCTCCAATTTAGAGCGAGAAAATCTCGCTGTGCCCTACCTCTCTAAAAAGTCTGGGAATCAGCTAGTCTGGGAATGTTACGCTGAAATCGTGTTGGTATTAGGTAGGTATGGAAATGTAATAAATAATAATAAATATTCCGGACATATTTTATTTTATTTTGTGCTATGAGGCCAGTCAATGTAAGAATTGTAAGTAGTGTAATGTAATATAGTGTAAGTAGTTACCTACTAGCCGTGGTGGCCCCGTCTGAAAAATAGGCCCGTCCTTATCTACCTACCCGTGGATGTCGAAAGAGGCGGAAAAATAAGCTAGGAGATGGGCAGCAGCATCCTCTATTTTGACAACTATAGCTCTTAGGTACTGCGCTCGCCAACCTGCGTGCCCAGCGTGGTGAGTATGGGCAAAACCCCCCACATGATAGGAAGTCGCTCTGAAAACTGTGGGGGAGGCCATGTTCAGCAGTGGACGTCCTACGGCTGAAATGATGATGATGATGATTGTAGGGCTTGTTATGTTATGTTGTGCAAGCGGCTGAAACGATATGTCATCTGAAATTCGTATCAAAATGATGCTTCTGTTGGTGCGATACGCTTTTAGCGTAACCATCCCAGACTCAGCTCAGTTACTGCAATAGACAATTTGTAAATGCTGGCTGGACGAGGTCATGAAGAATGAAATGATCAAAGAGAGACGCCTATTGCTTGCTTGCGTGTCGTGTCACTGATTCTTTCTTGGTCATCCTGTATAAGTTCAATGACCAGGTTGAGGTATGGTGGCCCTGAAAAGGGCCTATGACCGTCGGTGAAAGAATCAGAGTAGCCTATTCATCCCAGCAGATCCCAGCCCATCAGCAAACAGACAATCGCACTCGAGCCATTGCCAAACGTATTTTTCCATCAGCGATTTCACACGGAACGGCCTTAGAGCTATTATCCCGAATATTATCCTAATCCCAGCACTGACCTTTGTTTACAAGTGACGAATTATATTAATGCATCTCAATGCCGTTGTCATGACGTGACTCATTCTGATGGACCGCGGCGTGGAGGGGTAGGGAAATGTGTGAGAATTAGTTCACTTACCCCTTCCCCTAGCACCGTAGCGATCTTGAAAATTACATTTGATCGTGCTCTGATTTGAGAGCGGTTTTTGGTGTGTATGTCTACAGCTTACACAAAGCGAATTCCTGAATTCTGAGTATGCAAATATTTAGTGCAATCTCAAAATCCAATTCAAAACTTTGGTGCCAAAGAGGTTTCTGAGATATGAGCCAAAAACTATGTGTCAGCTGGAGAACCGGGTCTACAGCTCATGTTTTTGGAGGAGGCACAGCGAGATTTTCTCGCTGTAAATTGGAGCAGCCCGCCTGGGGAGGTACCTCCGCCTTACAGAAGACCGCAGCCAAATGCCGCAGCCAGTGAGTAAGGTTGCCAGAGCTCTTTAGGGGGGAGGGGTTCGGCAGGCAACGCATTAGCAATGCTCCAGGTGTTGCTGATGTCAATAGGCGACGGTAACCACTTACCAGCAGGAGGGCCTGGTAAGCCGGTTTGCCTCCGTATAACAAAAAAACAGCGTCCCTGATGCGGGACAGTCGCAACAGCATCCTTAATACGGTGGCAGAGTGCCTTTTATCTCCACTCTGGAGATGCTTTGTGCGGAGGGTAATCAATGGAGGAACCTATTTCCTTGATTGATTACTCTCAGCGTTATTCATCTCACGTACAGATTAGCTTTCTATTTTTCTATTTTATGTTATTTTAATTTTGTATTTTAGTGTATTTGTGTAACTCGTAAATCTATGGACCCATTGTTGTCTGAAATAAAGCAATTTTATTTTTATTTATTTATAACATAAAAAAAAGGTAGGTACTTAGGTAGACTTCGCGTCAATTTGCGAGACATGGGTGAATAACGTTTATTGTTGTAGGAGGTTCAAATTTGAGGAGAGAAAAGACCTTCCACGATGAAACCTTCTCAAATGCAAGCAAAATTAATATCAAATTTAGGCAAGTACTTTTTATTTTACCTTTTTTATAGAATTCTTATTTGCGTTTGAGAATATTTCATTAGAGAAGATCTCTTCTCTACAATTTCTTCATATATTTTATTTTTTATTTATTTTATTTTCAAATTTTGGGAAAACATACAGCTAGAACAAAAAATAAGCAATAATAATATAAACACATGAAAAAATTACATGCAGCTGAGGGCTATTTACAAGTTTCCACTGATAGCAAATTAATTAAGTTTTAGATGTAGTGGTAATGGACGACTAACAAAGATATAGAAAAGCAAACTAAATTTTAAAATACATGCACAAACTTATAAAAATAAATAAAAATAAAGATAAAAGTAAGTAAAAAAGAAAAGTAAAGTTTGTATTTGAATAAATCTAAGTAAGTAGTTGTTTAAGTTAAAGAAATGTCTGAAAAGAATTTGTCACTTAACAGTCGTTTGAGAATGATAGCAGAAGTTGTAAAAATATCAATATCAGGTACATTACGTCCAATAGTTTTATGTTTAGGTACCTACGCTTTGGTATGGTATCTACTTACTAACTATCGTAAGTATGTGTCGTGTATAAGCTAAATGTATTGATGACTTTACAACAACGCCCTTGATCCCACTTCTCAGTAAGAACCTAAGTAAATAATTATTCGCATTTAAAATTAAATTAGTTATTGGAACTGATTGTGGGAATACTGTAAATACTGATGAGGAAAATCTATTGGCACGCAAACACAACACAAATATTATTATGCCCTTGGTTTTGTTTCTCAACGAACCTACGATTGCGCTTGGATTTCAATAACCTACTTAGTATACTTAGTATAATCACAGATAACATAATACTATACTATAATGATGCTTATACTGGGAATCCTACCAGGAGGACTACGGGACAATAATATTATATCTACCTACATAAAATGATCATATATCATGCATGCCAATCATGCCATCTTAATTATGGGGCGTGCTGGAATGCCAACCGCTTTCCCCTCGTGGAAAAATACGAAGAAAATTGCCAAACCAAATATGAGGGCCTAGTCGGCAGTTTTGAGTTAACAGTGGCACAGAGTAGGTAAAGCGCAAAACTCGCACTCGATACCCTCTGAGAATTAAGTTTACGATAAAACTGAATACTTATGCAAATTTTTATCCTCTAATATTTAATCGTCGTGAACAATGAGAGATTATTATAGAGATATTTCAATTTTTTTTTTATACAACAGAAGTGGCAAACAAGCTTATGGCCCACCTGATGGTAAGCGGTTACCGTAGCCTATGAGCGCTTGCAATACCAGAGGCATCACGCACGCGTTGCCGACCCCGAACCCCCTTCCCCCCTAAAGAGCTCTGGCAACCTTACTCACCGCAGGAACACAACACTATTTGAAACAAATAATGTTATTTGGCTGCGATCTTCTGTAAGGCGGAGGTACCTCCCCAGGCAGGCTGCTCCAATTCAGAACGAGAAAATCTCGCTGTGACCTACCACCTCCTTCTATAAAATAATGTCAGTCTGAGCTGATGATAACGTGAGAGGAGTGAAAAAATATGAGCGTCTAACAAAGCCTGGGTTAAAAGGCGCGCAGAAAACAACTATCCTATAAAAAGTCTCTAGGAACATGAAAGTAAAAGCCTTGTTTATAACTCTTTAGAGAGCTGCAAAAGCATTATCGTTATATCAAGTCATAATGCGCTTCCTCTTGGCCGTTTACAGTCCATTCTCCTTTGGATAACTATCGAAAAGGTCGGAGCTTAATACCTATTGCAGCTTATTTACAGAATGCTTGCTTGACGTGCCACTGATTCTTTGTTGGTCATCCTGTACTAGATCAGTGACCAGGTTGAAGTATGTTGGCCCTGGAAAGGGCCTATGACCATCGGTGGAAGAAGACCAATGGTGCGCTTCTTAGAGGCTCCTATGTAACACTGACGAATCTTGTGCCTAGTGACTGACTCTAGGATAAACATAAGAATTGAGAACTGGTGAAAAAAATGTATCCATAAAATCTCTATTCAGTACGAATATCTTCATGGTTTCAGAATACGCTCCCCAAATTATAAATAAATCGGATCACTAATCAGGGAATCAGCGGCGGTCAACACAAGTTTGTTAGTGATCGGTCAAACATTCCGAGCCGAATAATTTTGATTGTAAATGCTAATCATTCGCATCGCGTAGCGAGCTGGTTACAGAAGCTAGGAGATAAAATAATATACTAAGCAAATAGAGTAGTACTATGAATTGCCGTGGTGGCCCCGGCTGAAGAATAGGCCTCTCCATATCTACCTATCCGCGGATGTCGTAAGAAGCGACTAAGGGAAAAAAGCTAGGGGATGGGCAGCAGCGTCCCTCATTTTAACAACGATAGCTCTAACTGCGCTCGCCAACCCGCATGCCCAGCGTGGTGAGTATGGGCTAATCCCCCCACATGATTTGCTTTGTCTGTGGGGAGGCCATGTTCAGCAGTGGACGTCTAACGGCTGAAATGATGATGATGATGATGAAATGCATAACGAGGTACGAACGAATACGAATAGTGGTTAGTTTTGCTGGCAGTGGTTTTACTTTTGTTAATACTTTGGCAGAATCGTTGCGGTTCTGCATCACAGTTGTATTTTTGGTATTCACTCAAGAAAAAATCAAGCTCACTCTAACAGCAATTCGAACTACAAGCTGAAATATTTATTGATCGAGCGAACGAAGATCTCTCAAACAACTTGGGCGATTTGACGTTGTAGAGTAGATATGTATGTTTGTTCAAACATAACTTTCGAACCGTTGATCCGATCTGTATGAAACTTAGGTAGGGCGAGAGAATCAAAATCAAAATCAAATCAAAATAATTTGATTTGGAACAAAAAATAAATTTTGCAATTTAGAAACAATAGGAACACGTTGAAAAACGGCATTAGTTAAATTAAAAACTGTATCGCAGTTTCCAGCGCCCGCCTCCCGTTTACAGTAATTGTAGAATACAATAGATTGGGCTAATGCTCCGATAAAGTACATAAAAGGCGTAAAGTACAAAATACCTCACACAAGAACTTTTTCAAATTTTTTAATAGTCTTTGGAGAAGTTCGACATCAAGATTGCTACCTAAAACAGCTGAATAATTGAGTATGAACTGATTTGACTCCAAAACAGATGATTAAGTTTTTTTTTGCATAGTGTTTTTTTCAATAAAAAATGTCGAATTCCCAAATTCGGCATAGTATACATACCTATTATGAATCACATTGTAAAACTATTAGGTATTTAATCAGTGACATAAGTGCAGAACTGTAGAACATTGAATGCATCAAAACCGGAAATGCAGTAAAATTTGATTTGATCTACAAGCAAAAAATCCGTAGCACTTGTCTACGCCGGATGCTACGCAAAAACTACGAGAGCTACCAAAGGTCATAAATACGAGTTTTAGGCACTGACACTCGTTACGTGGTACACGTTTTATGGTCTAGGAAACTTGTCGGTTGGAAAGCAGAAAACGGACCGTGCAAGGGGGGTGTCCCGTATGGGCTCAAAGTCCCTCAAAGAAACTGATGAATAGACAAAATATACAAAAAATATGAATAAAATCACATACGCATGTATTACAAACAATTATAGGAAGTAATCTTCCCATTTATTAACAAAATGACGACTGGCCTCATAGCTCAGTTGGTAGTAACTCTGCCTTCTGCGCTAGAGGTCGCGGGTTCGATTCCCGCACTGGGCAAACATTTGTGACTAACGCAGATGTTTGTTCTGTGTCTGGGTGTTAAATATATATCTATTATGTATATCAGTCACTGGTACCCATAGTACAGGCTATGCCTAGTTTGGGATCAGTTGACCGTGTGTAATATGTCCGGAATATTTATTTATTTAATGGCTAAGTGAAATTGAGTTGATACTTTATCAACTCAATTTCAAAGGCATATCGGACACGTGCTCAAATCCCTACAATATGCCTATAATAATTACATTAACTATACGCATAGGTAATTCTATAGACTTTCTTAGGTAATCAATTTGATTGGTGTTTGTAACTACAATAAAAACTAACTTGTAACTACAAAAAGATACAACTCGAAAGAGTTTTTATTACCTACTAAATGATAATGATTACCGAAAAAAATTAATCGGTATACTACCCAATAAAATTTGTTTATTTTAGCACATTTTTAATATTAATTATTTTAATTAATGAAAACCTACATCGAGTCGCGAGCTGAGGAGGTTGTACTAAGCAGGAACAGCTTCGGAAAACGATAATTTATTTATACTTACCTAAATTACGCGTGTACACAGCAATAAAAAAGTAATTAATATTTTTTCATTTTGCATAATTTTACTTAACGGCGCGGTGTTATTCGTTTCAGGTGAAATTGATTTCTAAAAACATGGTTGACTTGCTTTCACCCGCGGCTTCGCTCGTGTAGTATCATTATTTTAATTAAATATTTGTTTTTATTATAACAAATAATTATATGTAGAGATACTATTATTTAATAAAAATGTACTCTCGAATATTGCGTATTACATAGAGTTTTGACTTTTTAAGTTGAAAATGTTTATCACAGTTTTGTTGGACATGAAACCCCTTTGAACAAAATAAATATTTCGAAAAAATCGAAAAGTTAGGAATTTTGGTGTTTTTACCCCTAAAATTGGATTATCAAGACAAAGTTATATTTGCGGTCAATATGATACGTGAGCGATCGCAAAATATAAATTTGTCACTTCCTACACTTGGAATTTTTTTATTTCGGACCCCGTGTAATGGTACGGAATCCTCAGGGCGCGAGTTCTCGCACATGAACAATTCCGTCAGACCCGCTATCCCCTTCTTTAGGAAACCGTTTTACGAAACGCTTTGGGACCCTTCGAATCATCATCATCATCATCATCAGCCTGTAGAAGTCCATTGCTGGACATAGCCCTCCCCCAAAGAGTTCCATGACGAACGGTCTTGAGCCTTCTTCCCGCAACCTTCACAATGTCGTCGGTCCATCGGTTGGGGGGCCTTCCAACACTGCGTCGCCCGGTTCGTGGTCGCCATTCGAGAACCTTTACTCCCCAACGGTTGTCGGTTCTGCGAGCTATATGGTCTGCCCACTGCCACTTCAACTTGCTAATTCTGAGAGCTATGTCGGTGACCTTAGTTCTTCTACGGATTTCCTCGTTTCTTATCTTATCACGTAGTGAAACTCCAAGCATAGCTCTCTCCATAGCCCGTTGCGCGACTTTGAGCTTGTATATGAGGCCTATAGTTATAATTCTCACTAATGTGTCTCAATTCGATTCGGCGGCGTATGCGCGTGTTGTTGCTGAGGGATGTTTAGAAGCCGATTTATAAGTCCGTAGCGTGAACACCCGACACCATTCGCAATAAGCTTCCACAGTCGAGGCCGCGCTGACCGTCAACACAATACTTATTTGCTCTGCAGTCTGCAACCTTCCGTAACCGTGATGCGTATCCTACCGCTACTCTGTGCGCTCTTTCTGGTGTGCTCTGCTAGCGCCGCACCCTTCTTTGGAGTTTTTAACTGGTATGTCTGGGAATCTAACAACAAAAACCCCCCGCCAAAGTCAAGCGGCGGCGGGAAAACCTATAACCAAATCTGCAAAGTTCACAACCCGCCAGGCGCCTACGGGAGCATCAAGTGTCCTTAGTAAGGGTCAGAGTAAGCAAGTGTTCTACGCCGCGGTGCACCTGCTTCGCCGCCGCAGTATCATGAGGATGGGATGGCCTGCAGCAACATCAAACTAATTTTATTTCCTGAACAAGTATAGGAACCATAATCCGCTTGTTATTATCTCATGAATGGATCGATTTACAATTTTATCTTATTTTTTTGTCTAAATTTTATCGTTTTACTGTTATCTATCAGTGTCGTTCATTTGAATTCCATTCGAATGTTGTTTAATTCAATAAAATTGCAAAAATCAATTTGAAATGCTTTGAAAACTAGAAATAAGGCTAGGTTAGGTACATGGATTTTTACAAATCACAAGAAGGTACCTAGGTATTTACTAAAACAGTATTGTTACTCACCCTCATTGATTTGCGAAGGTTGTAGGTAAAGCTTATAAGATCGATTATAAGATTAGACACGCAGCTATAAAAAGAAGCATAGGTAATTAAATTTTCCTATGCATAAAAAATTGATTAATTGATAAAAAAACATGTTCAATCATCAACTCTAAAAATGAATGTCTATTTCATTTTTAGAGTTCTGCATCCAATATTAACAAGTATTCCGAAAACGCTTGATTTATAATTGTATGATTGCGGCAGTCGTATAAAGATCAAATGTGTCTTGAGTTTAGTAACGCGTTGAATTCAAACGCATTCACGAACAGAGGAAAATGTCTCAGTCTCACTGAGCTTGACTTCTTTTACCTTAAAGCCGTGTTCAAACTTCTAGATCTTATTTATTTAAAAATGTAGATAGATACATAGGTATTTCAAAATTGACATAACGTTAACTGATGAAAGTAAGTACATTTTGTGTTAGATATTTGAGGGCGTCCGATATCGCAAGCCCATAAAAGTCAAACTCAAAATTGACTTTATTCAGTAGAGATAAGGATATTTTTGAAATTTATTTCAGATGACATATGGACCGCCGTTTGAACACGGCATACCTAACATTGCTCCTTGATTGACTAGCATCGGTAGGTTGGTATTCTTGGTTTAACAATTATGATTATTTAGTATACTTATAAGTTACATAAATGCAAACAAAAACCCGTCAGCCCTGATACTTCCTTCCCGTTTACGAATGTGTCTCAATCAGATTCCAGGGTGTGGGCCGTGAACCCTGCGCGCGCCCATAGTCACACCGACAGAAATCCGAGGCCGATATATAAGTCGGCAGCGAGAACACCCGACACCGTAGCTACAGTTCGTTTACGCGTTTCTTACATTTGGTCGTAAGACACCAAGCACCATTCGTGTTCAAACACCAACGGAGTGAGTTTCAGCAGGCCCAGTTACCTGGTTCATACAAAAAGTGTTCTGCACTCTTTGCGACTGCGATGCGTCTCGTGCCACTCGTCTGTGCGCTTGCGCTGCTTTGCGCCGCGGCTGATGCTTTTTACGATTCATTTTCTGACTGGGGCCGCATCTGGGGAAGCTACGAAACTGCGCCGAGGCCCAACAGCGGCAACACCAATAACGGCAACAATAACGGCGGGAATAGCTACAAGGATATCTGCAAAGTACACAACCCACCGGGCGTTTTCGGGAGCATCGAGTGTCCCTTTTGAGGGTGCTCTACGCCGTGGAGCGCCAGCTTATCCGCCGCAATATCATGAAGATGGGTTGCCCTGCAAACATATCAAACAAATTATATTTCCTGCTTAAGTAAGCCTCTGCGGTCTGCTTATCTATCCGCTTGTTTATCATACCTATTAACCAATCTATTATAAAATCATCATCATCATTCCAGCCGTTTAAAGTCCACTGCTGAACATCGGCCTCATCATTTCAGAACGTAAGTTTCAGAAATTGGGTTTCAGAATAAATTATTTTGATTTCTATATTTCCTTTAGTTTTAGGAAAGACAATTCATATTGTGTTTTTGGAATTAATTAATTAAATTTTGCGTAAGCGCCGCGTAAGAGCGTATTCTGATTTCAGTTGATAATATATCTCGAAGACTGAACTTAGGTACTCGTAATATAAATACGACGTCAGAATCAGACACAGTACTCGGGAGAACATTCATGCTTCATTTTTGTTTAATCTTGCATGTCATACAAAAGGACGGAATGTAGAAATGAATGTTCATTCGGTCATACATAACCTCGACTAAGTATATCTTCGAATGAAGGTAGGTATTTTATGAATTGATCATTGATTTTAAGGAAATATGCCCAATTCTTATACACATACACAAAGACGTTTAGAAACATTGACCGAACTTACCATAAAAATTGTTTTGTTTCACGCATCTTCTCAATGAAGATATAATGAACTAATGTTTGACTCCTAACTAGGACTAGCCCCAAAGACCCTACATATCTAATTTGAATTAAAATAAAATGATTTGGACACAAAAAAATCTTTTATTAAAGGACAGAATTTTCGTTAAAAGAATTATAAAAAAAATACGTAATCGTTGAACGCTTCATCATCTCCCTTCCCACTTCATGTGGGGTCGGCACAACATGTTTTTCTCTTCCACTCCCCTCTATCAGCCGTCAAATCAGTATTCACTCCTTTCTTACTCATGTCGTTGAACGCTTGTCTATCCGAAATTGTAATTTTAGACATTTTCGTGACATACTGTTTCGCGACAAGTGAGATATTTTTTCGCAACAGGTGGTGTTAGAGGTATTTCTGCGCCTAGCGCTATATTATATTATGGCGCACCTATTGACCGCTCTCTAACTTTAACGTTTACAGCTGTACACGCTGTACCTATAGCAGTTCCAGATTATTTAGAAAATGCAAACAAAAGCCCATCAGCCGAGATATTCCCTTCCTGTTAACGGAAAGCTTTGGGAGCCTTCGAATATTTCGCAGATGCGATTCATGCGGACCATGAACCCGGTGCACTTCCGTATTGACATTGACACCGACGATCCGAGGCCGATATAATAAAAGTCGGCGGCGAGAAAGCCCGGGATCATTGTTACAGTCCGGTTACGCTGCTTTGGTCGTAAGAGACCACCAGAAACAAAATCCGGCCAAAAAACCATTCGTGTTTAACAGCCACCGAAGTAAGACATCTGACAAAATTGCTCGCCCCATCCGTGACTACAATGTAGAGATGGTTCGTATATACGCAACCAGGTTTTTAAACCAGGTTCTCGCATCATACTATACGTAACTGGTACGACTTCACGATACTTAGACGTATTAAAAATACTCGGGTGCGGCGCGCAAGTCCACCGCGCACCCTAGGACGCGACGCGCCTCGCGGTCGCAACCCGACATTCCGTCTCGCGGCGCGGCGCGCCCTTGGGTACGCGGCGGACTTGCGCTGTGGAATTGCGCAAAGTACTTGCGCAATGGACTTGCGCAGTGGACTCGTGCGGTCGAAGTAATACTTTCAAGTATTTAGTACCTGGTTTTAGAACCTGGTTCATGTAAAATACGATACGTTACGGATCTGGTACGCGAAATAGCAAGTACGACTCATCTCTACTACAATGCGTCTTCTGCCGTTCGTCTGTGTAATCGTGCTGTGTACCGCCGCCGCCGAAGCCAAGTTCGATGCGTTTAACTGGGGCCGCATCTGGGGATCCTACGACCCTCCGCCGAAGCCCGGCGGCGGACGCGTCGGCGGGAAGAGTTACAAGGAAATCTGCAAAGTGCACAACCCGTCGGGCGCCTATGGGAGCATCAAGTGTCCGTAATGAGAGCCAGAGTAGTAGTACTTCAAACGAATTTTATTTATTTATTTAGAATACAGTTTTTATCCCTAAGGCGATGTCATATGAATAGAATAGAATAGAATATCTTTATTGCCATAGGTCAACACATAATAATAATTGCATGGTAAACTTAGATTAGGTGAACAAGCTATGACTCGTCATATTTTAGTAACACACATTACAATAATACTTTTCTAATAAAATATGTTATTAGTAGGTACATTATAATAAATAGGTACAATTAAAAATATAATTATTTTGAAGTTGTAAACCCATTTAATGGGTTAACTGTTAAGAGACTTAAAAATTTGAAGGGTGTAATCCTTTAAATGTTCCTTTAGGTGGGTTGAGTAAGTAAGCTCTTTATGTAGACATCAATATACATGCCAATTTGCTGTGGACCAAACGAATGCCCTGTACCTTACTTGTTTCTTTTTATTAGAAAAGTATTTATTTATTTATAAATAAATAAATACCCAACAGTATTTGAGTCCAGACCCAGCGCTTGAATTCCCTGGGTTGCAGATATCAGAAACTACGAGTACCCAGAACCCGGAACAAATATTTGCAGATGCAAACTGTTGTCTCGCCTCCGCGGCAATTGCAGCCGCACCTCTTGTGTATGAGCCGGAATTACTCACCACGCTACCGAGGTCAATGTCCATGGAATTCAAAACATATCCAGTTGCAAAGATAAAGATGGGTAATCAAAGACCATATATGTAGTAGTTTAGTGCCTGTTCGATTTATAGGTACCTACTAGGTACAAAATACAGCCCTCAAGCCGGAGAGGTAGGGTCAGCATAATTTCAAGTTTTTGTTTGTTGTTTTGTTGGTAACCACTTTGTCTCGTCCTAATAGGTTGATTGCTCTATAGACCTTCGCATCACGTGCCACTTGATGGGTAATCTGAGTTGAGCTACACTAGGCTGAGTGTACTCGCATTTTTTACTTTCCAAAATATTCCAAATATTAAATGCACTATTCTCAAAATTGTAAAGAATTTTGATGGGAAATAAAAAAGGATCATATCAAGTTTGAAAGCATTTGTTAAAAAAAGCCATTTAATATATTTATAATGTTTTTTCACCTGTCTCACATTATTTTCATTGCAATTGCGGTCAAATTTGATTCCTATTTGAAATTTCTGACTGGCCTCATAGCTCAGTAAGTAGTAACTCTGCCTTCTGCGCTAGAGGTCGCGAGTTCGATCCCCGCACTGGACAAACATTTGTGTGATAAACACAGATGTTTGTTCTGTGCCTAGGTGTTAAATATTTATCTATTATATATATCAGTCTCCGGTACCCATAGTACAGGCTATGCCTAGTTTGGAATCAGTTGACCGTGTGAATATGTCCGGAATATTTATTTTATTTCTCCTCAAAGGAGCAATTTCATTCTGGGCCTGGTCCATGTACACTACATAGTTAAATTAGGAAAAAATAGGAATCAACAAGAAAAATACAATTTCATTATTTTAAAAACAAATGCGATGGTACAAGAATAGTTCTTCTGGTAAGTTTTTTACTATGTGAACACTATTTGAAGGCCGCCATGTTGGTTTATAATTGGCGTTTGACATGACATTGACATATATTTCATGTCATGTTGTTTTGTCATATAAATGTAGGTTGTCAAAATGACATTTCACGCACGTCCATCCGCCATATTTTTGTAGCGCTGTGTGTTGCTCTCTTTGTCGAAGAAAATCTTAATGTACCTTAGAACGAAATCAATTTAAATAAAATAACCAATTAAATACGATTACTTTATTGCTTAGCCATATTTTAGAGTAGTGTACACAGTGCAGGCCCAGGATCCATATATTGATGAAACGTCTCTTTTCCCCTCACTTAGAATAGGAGCAATAAAGTCGTCATATCCTAATGCTAGCCATGTGCTTATGAGTGTACAGTAAGTTTTGTAAATACCTAGATTGTGAAATTACTTTGAGAACTATAATTTATTTAAAACTTTCCCTTGGTACGTATCGCGCTCGATTTTGTAAAACATAATAATGTATAACTTGGACATTTGCTGCTTTCCCCCAGAGAAAGATATCATGACTGTGGAAGTATCTAATATTAATATACCGGACTTATCACACACAGTTAACTGATCCCAAACTAGGCATAGCCTGTACTATGGGTACCAGAGACTCATATACATAATAGATATATATTTAACACCCAGACACAGAACAAACATCTGTGTTAGTCACACAAATGTTTGTCCAGTGCGGGAATCGACTCGCGACCTCTAGCGGAGAAGGCAGAGTTACCAACTGGGCTATGAGGCCAGTAATATGGCTCGCTAGTCCGCTAGATCATGCAAACATTTGTCCCACAGCGGGTTCGATTCCCGCATGTCACAAATGTTTGCATGATCTGCAAATATTTGATCCGGGTATTGTGGTACCATGGTACTTGTAGTTTCTGATACATACACCCACGCACGAATCCTAGTGTGACTGTTGTCTGTTATTTATTACCTTTACTACCTTGATTAGCATTTTAAAATATCTAAAGCTAGAAATTGGAAAGGAAAGGTTTGCGCTCTAGATGTAGTTACATCTCGTGTTTATATTTCGCAACATATCGGCTGGACTAGTTCGTTCTATAAATAGACAGGGACTGTAAAGCTGTGTTCAAACGGCGTGCGATATGTCACCAGAAATTTATTTCAAAATGTTCCTTCCGTCTACCGAATAAATCAATTTTGAGTTTCACCATTAGGGGCTTGCGATATCGTTAAGCTATAGCCTTATATAGATGCCACACGGGCGCTGCGACGACGCAACGCAACGCAGCTTTCTCCGACGTCGCAGCGTCGACGTAGATGTAGGTGTATATAAATTGTATAATGTGCACAACTTTCAGCTTCGATATTCTTAACAATACTGCGCTGTCCTGCGTCGTCACAGCGTCGTCGCACCGCAGCACCCCTTCCCGCCTCGTCTCCCTCACTCCTTGTGCGCTGAGGGTGCGTTGTTTCGATGCACGTTGTTTCAGCGCACCGTGTGGCATGCCGGGCAGATTTGTATGTAGAACTACGGAGCGTCAACGCTGCGACGTCGCAGCGCAGCAAAGTCCGCCCTCAATTTGTCAAGTTCAAAATTGACTTTCGTCAGTAGACGCAAGGAGGATATTAGTTGACATATCGCAAGTCGTTTCAACACGGCCTATCATCGCATAAGAATGTATCTGTGATAAGTTAAAACGATTCGCTAGCCCTTTTTAACCGACTTTAAACTTTAGTTACTTGCCATAAGCTATTTTAGTATTCCAAGTTTTTTCTCACTTTGGTCGACGCCGCCGGTGATAAGAGAGCTGGCTCATTCCTTGCACAAAGAATTTCTTTGGCAATTCAACGCGGGAATGCAGCCAGTGCTCTTGGCACCTTGCCGCATGACCAAAATTATTTGTTTATTTAGTTTCTACTTTATTTTGTAATTATTTGATTTTATATTTTATAGTATGTATATAGTATGTTTAAGTGTATATAGTTAAAATAAATTAGTTTTTAGCAATCCTCGACTTATTAGTACCTACTGCTCTTTTGCTAAAGATAGTTATTAAGTTTGAATAGGGTAATATGAATCACTACAACAGTGGGTTTGAATAGGTTAATGTGTATTTTATATCAAATATTCGTTCAACACTAGCCTACAAAAGTTCTGGCCAAACTGTGAGTTTATTACACTTTAGTCTCAAAAGTGAGCACTGCGTAGCGCCATAATCCATTTCAGGTGGATCATCATCATCATCATCATCAGCCTGTTGAAGTCCACTGCTGAACATAGGCCTCCCCCAAAGAGTTCCATGACGAACGGTCTTGAGCCTTTTCCATCCACCGACTTCCTGCAACCTTAACAATGTCGTCGGTCCATCGGGTGGGGGGCCTTCCAACACTGCGTCGTCCGGTTCGTGGTCGCCACTCGAGAACCTTCGTTCCCCAACGGTTGTCGGTTCTGCGAGCTATATGGCCGGCCCACTGCCACTTCAACCTGCTGATTCTGAAAACTATGTCGGTAGCCTTGGTTCTTCTACGGATTTCCTCATTTCGGATTTTATCACGCAGCGAAACTCCGAGCATAGCTCTCTCCATAGCCCGTTGGTGGATATGGTTAATTAATATTTATATACTTACGTTTATTAGGAACGTTGAGGTACTTTATTTTCGTAATCGAAAGGGCTTTATCGCTTTCTAGGTTCTTATAAATCAAGCACCTGTGCACAGAGGACATGGTGCTCACGTTGGTACACAAGTAAATAAGGACATTCTGCATTCACACCAATTAGCCTATATAAAATAAAGTACCTGCACACCAGTGGCGGATCCAGGATTTTGGTTCGGAAGGGGCTTGAACTAGCTGGGCAGGCTTTATCAAGGTAAACACACAACAACATATTTAATAACAACATATTTACATTTTTGTAAAACAAAAATATATTTTGCTTATTTAAATAATAGAACAACAAATTATTCAATGAATTCGACAGGTTCTACACCGCCAGATACTTTTATCTTGCCAGATAATTTACTTTACTTTATATATATATATATATATATTTTACTTTACTTTTTTTTTACATGGCATTAAAAAATATTAAGTATGGTTAAGTGCTGATTGTGCTTGAAAGGAGAGGCTCCTTTAATTTAAGTAATTTAAGCTTACTTTAATCCTTTTACTACACTAAAGCCCTTTATCCGCTTCTGTTGCCCATCGTGCATAGTGGCTCCCCTGATAATACATTATTTTGGCATTCTTAAAAGCTAATTGGATTTGGGATTCTGTGTAATTTACAGTAAGTGCCATGTTTTAATTTTAATCCTTATGTTTCATTATGTGCTGTGCCGATAATAAAATATTTGTAAAATCGGATATATTAGTATATTTTTCAAAAGCCCACACCGTACCATCTTTGCGATTTTGTTTAGGCAGTGGCGTAAGTTGACAGTCTGAATTATGGTTCAAATGCGTATAGGAAACAAAGAGGGAGATGGACGGTGGGTAAGAACCGGAATCGCTCGCATTTTAATGACATGGTAGGGTTAGTAGATGTCATGGTAGGGTCCATAATAAAGTAAAGGCAACTGATTGTGATTCCGCGGTATTTTCAGAAAAACTCGGAGGGATATTGAATATGATGTATTTACTTTACCTTTCAGAGGGTATATTTTTTAATAGAATAAGGTTTAAATTTATTTGACTTGTTAGGTAATTTAAGAAAAGTTTTCTTGGTGAGAAATAGAGTCGATTGAGAATACGTTGAAAATTTATATTAGGTACTAGTAGGTATTAGTACCATGCAGCGAGTGTGCGATATGAGTAATGAATGTTTGTTTCATTGAAAGCAACCACATACTCGTTTAGTTTACACATCGTAATTTAAACGAATAGGAAATGTTTACTATAGGTGCATACTATGAGACCTGTTCACCCTTGTTTACCTATATCTAGAGTAGGTAAACTAAGGCTAAGGCCAAACAAACAACCTCACTTTTGCATACTACAATAATTCTAGTAGGTACCTATAAAAAACTATAGGTAGGTTAGGTACTCAGATTCCTTTAGATTTACTTATATTTTAAAAAAAATAATTAAATCATTTCTAAAACTCAAATAACTCCAACACACCCAATTAAAATTTATAGACAATGACAGCATTCAAAACGTGTAGTAAAAATGGTAGTACGGAAATAAATCCTGCCGCAAACAATGGGCCAGATTATAAAGAGAAACTTTTACATCAATAAAAATTATCCCAGAGAAAAAAATATCACTGTTTTAATTGCAGAGGTATATTTTTATAAATTTAGACTTGTGCCATTAAGGCCCAAACCAGAGGCAACTGCGAAATATTATGTTCCAGAAATCATAAAATAATGAAATAAATCACTTAAAATACCAACTAGGTTCTGACGAGTGTGAGTGTCCTCACAAACCCTACGTGGTTTTTAGGGCACAAAAACAATAATTGTTACCGTTTTTTTAATAAAGTGAATTTTTTAATAAAAAAAATAAAAAATAAAAAAACTTATTCCCATAGTTAACTAATTTCACTAGCTATCTCAACGCGGGTGTTCAAACCAAATGTTGAAGATGAATTAATGTTATAGTTTAGATTATAATATATATTTATGATCTCTTGGGGCCGATTAAAATTCCTTTTATTTTTGTAAATTATTTGATGCCACAATACAAATTGAAATTATTTCCATGCGCCTAAAAATTGGACCAAACTCTTCTATAACTATTTGCATTATCCTTTAGAAAACATAATATGTATGGAGTTTAGCCTTAGGTATATAGCTTTGAGACATGGACGATGACGCAGCAGGATAGAGAGGTACTGGAAGCGTTTTTGTGTTGGAGGAGGATGAAGAGGATCAGCTGGACGGAGAAAGAAGAAAGAAAGACGAATGAAGAAGTACTAAAACTAAGTTACTTAGAGAAGAAAAGGGTTTTGATTAAAACCATATAAAATCGAAGAGGAAAAATGAGTTGAGCCGAGTACTGGATGTATTTCGGTGACCGTAACCGAGAGAACAGGGAGATGATGATGATGATGATCATGATGGATGTTAGAGTAAAATAAACAGAAACCATATGAGTGGGTACTTTGTTAAAAACAATCATCATCTCCCTGCCCTTTTCCCACTTCATGTGGGGTCGGCACAACATATTTTTCTCTTCCACTCCCCTCTATCAGCCGTCATATCAGTATTCACTCCTTTCTTACTCATCAGGTATACAAAATATAAAAGTACGTTACGTACCTACATCGATTCGCGTTGCTGCACAGGTGGTCAGTAGGTAAAGCTTGGAAAAACCATTATACAGAATGGACGAAACCAATGGCCCCCGGAGGAAGAGTACCGTAAATAATGAAGATAGCGAATTTACCATAGAGAAACCATTCCTTTACTTTAAATTAAATTTCTTTGAATTGAAATTTAATTCAAAGTCATAGGGACTCAAACCACTAAATGAGAAAATATATTATTCGTACTTATCCAATTGCTTAAATTAAAGGAACACCATTAAATTTAACAATTTATTCAAAACGAAAACAATAACATTTAAGAATAAGATCGAATTATTTTAATGTATATTTTATGAATATTCTACTACAGTTTTGTGCAATACAATTCCATTAAAAGACGTGTTCACTTGCCTAATGCACTTTCGAATTTGTAATTAGAAACACTTGCTTACACTGTATAACCAACATTTATTCAAAACCTCTCAGTAATGACCATCAGGAGCCAAAACGCATCGATAGCGCGTTCTAGGATCATGCACTTTTTACTAGCGACATCTAGTTAAAAACGACAACACTAATAATCGTCTGCATGAACCTTCTACTCAATTAAACTCAATTAAACATTTCGCCCACCAAGAACTCTGTTCTTTAATATAACTCTAGGTAAACAAAATGTTTTACAAAAAAAATAAAAAAAACTCAAAATTTCTCTTAGTAACAAAAATAAGAACATTATTATACTTAAGTATAACAAAACAAAAAAAAATCTCTTAATCGTTAACATGCACTCATCAAGTGAATATAATTCAAGATTCACAATTTTTAGCTATAAAACTCAATTTGTTACAGGGTCGTTTACATACACCCGATTTAGTTTTTAGGGTAACAACTCTAGTAATATTGTCTTTTCCTGGATGTAATTTTATAATTTTACCTAATAACCATTTTGCTGGAGGTAAATTATCTTCTCTTACAATTACAACATCATCAATTTCCGGTTCATCCTTTTTGGTTGACCATTTATACCTATTATTCAATGTTACAAGATACTCTCTCGACCACTTTTTCCAGAAACTGTCTAACATTTTTTGACACAATCTCCATCTAGTTATTCCAGAACTATGATCTTGTGAGTAGTCTTCGTCCGGTATAACGATAAGAGGTTCACCTACTAGAAAATGTCCAGGTGTCAAAGGAAGTGGATCATTAGGATTGTCGCTCAAATAGGATATGGGACGGGAGTTTAGGCAAGCCTCAATTTGGGTAAGAACAGTTGTAAGTTCTTCAAAGGTAAGAGTGGTATCCCCGATAACAGTTTTCAAATGACTCTTAGTAGATCGAACCCCTGCTTCCCACAGACCTCCGAAGTTAGGAGCATGTGGTGGGATAAAATGCCATTTAGTTCCCTCGTTTGCAAGCAACTGGTCAATTTCACTAGGTAGTTGAGACACAGCTCTGTTAAACATTTGGCGCATTTCTTTATCAGCGCCCACAAAATTTGTACCGTTATCACTGTATAAATCCTGACAATGACCTCTTCTTGAAACAAATCTCCGGAAGGCAGCTATGAATCCCTTTGCTGTTAAATCAGACACTGCTTCCAAATGAATGGCTCTTGTAACCATACAAATGAAAAGACAAACATAGCCTTTATATGATTTGGAACCTCTTCCAGGTGAAAATCGAATGTTTATATGACCCGTAAAGTCCACCCCTGAACTCTTGAAGGGTCTGCTCGGTGTAATTCTTGCTTTAGGTAACTGTCCCATTAGCTGATTATTATTTTGTCTTGCATATCGGACACAAGTAATGCACTGTCTATAACACTTTTTTGTCAGTTCTCTTCCTCGTATTATCCAGTATTTAGATCTCAAAAGGTTTAGCATTATTTGTGGTCCTCCATGTAGAGTTTTAGAATGAGCATCTAAAACCACCAATTTACTAAAATGGCTCTCATTGGGTAGTATTATAGGATGTCTTTTATCGTATTCTTCTCCTGATTGATTTATCCGACCACCAACTCTCAAAATTTCATTTGTATCCAAATATGGATGGATACTTTGTAGTAAACTTCTTTTTGGTATGTTTCTCTTGGCTTTTAATGCTTTAATTTCTTCTTCAAAATATAAACCTTGCGTTTCTCTAATGCAGATTTCGCTCACTTCTTCTATTTCCGTTTTCGTCACTATTTTTGTATTCACTTCTCTTTGTTCCTTAGGTAATTTTAGTTTTAGAAATCTTCTACAATAAGAGATCACTCTTAACATCCTTCTTAAATTTGAAAATTTGGTCCAGATGAACTCTTCTTTTACTTTGGTTGTCAAAACCTTGATTGGTTTCTCTTCTTCGGTAGTCGTGAAAGTTAAATTTCCTTTGTATTCTTGATCTTCTACTAAGAACTTTGGCCCATGCCACCACAGTTCATGTTTCATTAAATCACTGCTTGACAATCCTCGTGAAGCACAGTCCGCAGGGTTCAAATGAGTACTGACATGATTCCAATGAGTACTATCCAGCATTGTTAGAATTTCTGACACTCTATTACTCACAAATGTCGTCCATCTGCTGGGCTCTCCACGCAGCCATGCAAGAACCACTGTTGAATCAGACCAAGCAAATTGCCTTTCTTTGGGTATATCCATAATTTGAGATATTTCATACAGAAGTTTAGCAGTAAGAAGGGCAGCACACAGTTCAAGTCGTGGAACAGATATTTCCTTTTCAATTGGAGCGACCTTTGTTTTTGCTGACACTAAATGCACATGTACATTCTGATGCTCATCTTGAACCTTTATATATACAGTAGCAGCATACGCAGCATTTGACGCATCTGCAAATGCATGTAATTCACAAGAGTTATCTTTTTTTGTATTCAGCCATCGTGGAATCAATATATATTGAACCTGACTCAAACTTTCTCTAAAATTAAGCCATTCCGTTAAAAGCTCTGGTGATAGTTTGTCATCCCATGTTAGATTGGATTTCCAAAGCTTTTGCATGAATATTTTTGCGACTATGATGACAGGTGCAATCCAACCCATTGGATCGTAAAGTCTGGCTATATCAGACAAAACTTTTCTCTTCGTGATAGGCTCATTTGTTTCAGTTATTTTATAACTGTACTCAAAATTATCTGTAGTTTTATTCCAGCATATTCCCAAAACTTTCATTATGTTATCAGATTTGAACACTAGTTTCTGATCAACCTTTTGGTTTTCTTGTTTTATGTAGTTCATTAAAATTTCACTGTTGGTACACCATTTTTGTAATGAAAACCCTCCAGATTTCATCAACTCATTTGTTTGATCAAAAATTTGTATAGTTTCTGTCTCTTTCTCGCACCCTGTCAATAAATCATCCATATAGAAATCCCGTAGAGTTATTTCAGCTGCTATTGGATATTTATCCATTTCATCCTTGGCTAATTGTTGCAGAGACTTAACAGCCAAATAAGGCGCACAAGCAGTTCCAAAAGTTAGTCTCAGCATCCTGAAATGTCTTATGGTTTGATTTATGTCAGCTCTCCAAATTATTCTTTGATAATCAGTGTCTTCTTCATGTACTAGAATTTGTCTATACATCTGTGTCAAATCTGCAACAATACAATAAGGATGATATCTCCATCTCATAAGGATGTGTCGTAAATCGTCCTGTAGTTTGGGTCCTACTAGGAGTGTATCATTTAGTGATCTATTGTTCGTTCCCTTGCATGATGCGTCGTAGACTATGCGAACCTTTGTCGTTTCTCTATCTTGTTTTACTACAGCGTGGTGAGGAAGATATACAGTATTAGGTTTATTTATCTCTTCTATGTCTTTGATTTCTTCCATGTGTGTTTGCTCAATGTAATCGTCAATGGCTTTTGTGTATTCTTCCTTCAATGTTTCATTTTTCTGCAGTTTCTTTTCCAATAAGTTAAATCTATGTAGTGCTATTTTATCGGATTGATTGTTTAGACACGGCAAAGGATCGAAGTCTTTGAATGGTAGGCGTACTTTGTAGCGGCCGTCTTCTTGTCTCACAGTAGTTTTCTCATATATTTCTTCACATTTTATTTCTTCTCTCGTCATTTTCTTCTTTATTGCGTCTGGTTCTCTTTCTATTTCCCAAAATTGTCTCAGAAGTTCATCTTCTTTCACTCGGATATGTAGGTTGACAATTCTTTGACGCGATGATGGTGTCTGATTCTCAGTAATTGGTCCTGATAAAACCCATCCAAGTTGCGTGTTCTGCGCAATTGGACCACAATTTTCTGGGTGTTTTATCAGTCCCTCAAGAATGATTTCACTGTATATCTCAACTCCTAGGATAATGTCAATTCGACCAGGTGCTCCGTATTTTGGATCCGCTAAGGGCATCTCCTCTATTTCTGACCATCCTTGAATAGATATTTTGCTCGTGGGTAAAAAGGATGTCAGGGTATGTAATACATAAGCTTGAACCTGCACTGAAAATTTAGGATTTTGAATTGACTCTAAATTAAATGAAACCATGTGTTTTATTTTCATCTCTCCATCACCTACACCGGACACAAGACCACTCACGGCGATTCGTTTTAGACCTAAAGATTGTACAGTATCTTCTGTCACAAAGGAAGCTTCAGACCCCTGATCAATTAACGCTCTAACTACTCTAACACAACTATTTGGAGATTTGATCTTGATCAACGCTGTTGCCAGTAACACTTCACTATGATTTTCCTTAGCAAAATGAGAAACAATTTTTCTCTCAGTTTCAGTCTTTGTGGTTGTTTCTGCAGCCGGATTGTCCGATTTTTCACTCTCTACTGGTGAAGGTCCTTGTTGTGCAGTTCTCTCGAAGTGTAGTAATGTGTGGTGTCTTCTTCCACATCTACGGCAGCAGGTTGCTCGCCGACAGCTCTTTACATTGTGGTTGGATGCGAAACAATTAAAACACAGTCTATTGGATTGGATAAACTCTACTCTCTTGTCGATAGGCTGTTTTTGAAATTGCTCGCATTGGAATAGCAAGTGTTCGTTGGTGCACATTACGCAAGTTACTTTATTATTATTTTCTGTATTTTCTTTCTTCTCCTCTACCTTGCAATGGAATGTATTCTTTTTTGTGATTTGTTTATTGGATGCAGGCTTACTTTCTTCTAACATTTCTAGTGTGCGAAATCTTGTTTCTAAGAAACTCACAAGATCCTCCCATGTTGGCAAATTTTCGGAATCTTTCTTGTTCGAGTCCAACTCCCAAGCCTTTCTTGTTTCTGGGTCAAGTTTTGTCAACACTAGATAATTCACAATAGTGTCCCAAGATTTCGTGTCTGTACCTAGATTATTCAGAGCCTTTAAACAAGCAGCAGTATTGTCTAGCAAATGTTTGATCTGCGTTGCTGATTCTCCCACTATAGCCTTTTGTGCAAATAAACGTTTCATAACTTCATTGACGTTGTATCTCTTGTTGTTGTAGCGTTTCATCAATTGATTCCAAGCTTCCTCATAGTTACTCTCTGTAGTAGCAAGGTTCATTAGGAGTCTTTCAGGTTCACCCGAAAGACAACTCTTTAAGTAATGAAGTTTTTGCACTGGGTTCAAGTTTGCATTTTTGTGAATCAATGAGACAAACATGTCGTGAAACGTCTGCCATTCCTCATAACTACCCTTAAATGTAGGTAGTTGTATTTGGGGTAATTTAACCTTGCATCCCGCTTGACTTGTCGTGGTAGTTGAGCTAGTTGAAGTAGTAACAGTAGGTATATCATCTTTCAGTTTTACTTTATACTCGGTGTAGGTCTCTTCAAACTTGCTGTATACATCGTTCATGAAGTACTCCGTTGTCTGTTTAGATTCTTTAGGTACATCAGCAACTATTTTTGAATGTATAGAATTAAATTGCTTCCATAATGCTTCCAAAGTTTCTAGTCTTGATTCTATGTATGAACGAGTAATTCGGCTCTTCGGAGACTTTTTGTAGTTGTTAAACGCCTTTTCTAAAATTTCAACCGAATCATCCTGTTTTCTAAGTAGCGGCTCCATTTTTTACACGTTTTGTATTTGTATGTATGTATCTCTCAATTTTACGTAGTGTTATATTCTCCAGATTTCCAAGTCCAAATATATTCCAAAATTTTCTGTCTCGTATAGAGTTAAATTTTCAAAGTTCAATGTAGTATAAAATCAAAAAATTTACAAGTCCTGTAAGGAGTGAATTTTTCAAAGTCTTTTTTAAAGCAAATATTTTCAAAGTCTTTTTTGAAGCAAATTTTTCTAAGTCCAGTAACGTATAAAATTAAAAATTTTACAAGTGTCGTATAGAGTAAATTTTTCAAAGTCTTTTTACGAAACTCATTTATTTTTTCGGCATAGATTCGGGGTTAGTTCACTGTTTTGGCACTTGTAATTTTTCACTCACTGTTTCACTGTACTCACGGTTTTACTAAGTCCCTGGTTTCGGCACCATGTTCACTTGCCTAATGCACTTTCGAATTTGTAATTAGAAACACTTGCTTACACTGTATAACCAACATTTATTCAAAACCTCTCAGTAATGACCATCAGGAGCCAAAACGCATCGATAGCGCGTTCTAGGATCATGCACTTTTTACTAGCGACATCTAGTTAAAAACGACAACACTAATAATCGTCTGCATGAACCTTCTACTCAATTAAACTCAATTAAACAAGACGAAACATTGAATAGGAACCTACTATTACATTTTTAACGAAACATAACCAGCAAAAACTGTTTTTTTCCCTAGATTATAAACAAATATTGACATACTATTTAGTACCTATTATAAATAGCTAAAACGAACAATAAATTAGCCAAATCAGTGGAACCGTTATCTAGTGATGCTCCCTACTACATGTGGCAATTGATTTTTATTTATATAGACATTGTATAATTTTACATAACGCCTGGGTTATTTAATTGATTCCTGGAACACATATTATTTTATATTCTGTGTCTATAAAATGTGGGAAAAGGCAGCTGTCCTTTTTGGAGTTCTGCGCGAAATTATAATATGTAATATTAACGTCCTGGAGAGGTACCTCCACCTTACAGAAGATCGCAGCCAAATAACAGTTCCTGCGGTTCCAGAAAGTTTGCTAGAGCTCTTTAGGAGGGGAGGGGTGCGGCAGGCGACGCATTAATTAGCAATGCTTCAAGTGTTGCTGATGTCAACAGGCGACGGTAACCACTTACCATCAGGAGGGCCATAAGCCTGTTTGCCACCGTATAACATAAAAAAAACGTCCTCTGACAACGCTCGATGTGTGCCTATCTGCTTGTGGGAAGTCTTTATATTTTTTTTGTTATATCAAATTGGTCTTCTTTGTACGCTTGCGATGAAGCAACGCGTTGAATACCAAACGCATTCGCGGACAGAGGTGAACGCGCCATCTCATTGAACTTGACTCGCTTTACCTTAACATTGCTCCTGAGAGCGACCAGCGACCTGCTAGCAGGAAATTATCTAATCTGATGTAACAGTACTCAGTAGATAAACCGATGCTAGGTTTTACATTTTGTTATTACTGTTTAAGACTCCTACGTATCATACAAAAATGTAAAACCAAGATGAGTAAAGTACTGTGCACTCAATGTTTGCACAAATATGGCATGATTGTTTCTCGATGCCACAGTTATTTCGCAATTACAGGTATTTATAGCGCTAGATTCTGTGGCGCACCGGCGGCGGCTCCTTAGTCTACGGGCGCACCTCGTATTGACCGTTCTCTAATTTTGACATTAATGCTCACAGCTGCACCGTTCTAGATTATTAGTGAATGTTCCTTTTAACTGCGCTATTCTCTTCCTGTTTATGAAATCGCGTTATGAAACGCTTTGATACCCTTCGAATGTTTCGCGCGAATGTGTCTCAATGCGATTCCAGGGTGCGGACCGTGAACCCGGCGCGCGCGCACCCGTGTTGTCACCGACGGCGACGGATGATCCGAGGCCGATATATAAGTCAGCAGCGTGAACGCCCGGCACCATTCGTGATTAAACGCCACCGGAGTGAGCTTCCGCAGGCCGAGGCCGCACTGACCGCCAACTGATTGGCACAATTACTCTTCACCCTTCCGCGAACGCGATGCGTCTACTGCCGCTCCTGTGCACGCTCGTGCTGCTGTGCGCCACAGCCAACGCTGCACCTTTCTTCGAGGCTATATACAATGCCATGAACGGTGGCCGCAGCTGGGGGTACTACAACTACAACCCTCCGCCGAGGTCGAGCGGTGGCAGGAGGAATGAGAAGAGCTACAAGGATCTCTGCCGGGTCCACAATCCGGGCGCCGTGGGCCAGCCGGGCTATGGGGGCATCGTGTGTCCCTACTGAGGGTCAGAGCGCGTGTTCTACGCTGTGGAGCGCCTGCTCCGCCGCCGCAATATCATGAGGATGGGATGACCTGCAAACACATCAAAACAAATTATATTTCCTATACAAGTAAGCTTCTGTGATCTGCTTGTCTAGGTATTCGCTTGTTTATTTCATGAATTAATCGATCTATTTATATATTGTGTTTGTTTACGCATGCTTCTTATCATTTTAATTGTATTATTTTACTGTTACGACTCCTGTACTTCGCGGTCTCATTCAATTCTTCAGTTTTTTGTATTTTTGATGGGCAGGTCACCCATTCAATGTGACAATGACAAGTGTAGGTACGTGTGTGATAGTAGCCTGGAGCGTAGCGGCTCCCATATCTATGCTGAGAAGTCATGTTATGTGTGATGTTTAAATTTGGTGTGTAGCTTGTGATAACGAGTTTTTTTTATTAGTTTCGATAAAAACATTGTTAAGTGTTTTAGTGAAAACGCCGGATGAACTGTTCGTGGAACACGCGCTGTTGCGTCGAAATCTTTATTGTTATTACGAATTTAGAAAATAATTGGCTATTAGTACTTATGAAGGAGGCTGTGTTATTTGTATGGACTGGCTCAGAAAACGACTTACCTACTAGAAATGTTACTTAGGAGTCATTTTCTCATTGAAATGGGCTTACGAGCTGATAATTTATAAAGAAAACAACCTACCAAAAGTTAAGTAAGCTCGTAACTTTTTCTATTGATATTTATATTGTCTTATAATAGTTTCAGGATCTTTTTGAATAAAAGTAAGACATATATACTACAAGTGTTTCTGGGCCTGGCTCTACCTCCTTTCTTATTGGCGTCTTTGTTCTTCATGTTTTTCAACGCTTAAACACATTCAATGATTTAAATACTTTATTTTGCAGTCCTATTAGTAAGATAGTACAAAGCTAGTGTTAATTTTAGTTTAAAATAAGTTAGAATAAGATTGTTGTGTGATTTCAAGTTAAATAAAGAGTATGAAAGATATTGCTTTGTTATTAATTTAGCCATTCACCAACCGATGCATACATTTTCTAACATACTCAATGTTAGAAAATGCATGCATGTCCAATTCACAAGTACTTACCTACTTTATCTACATTCAGAAATCCACAGTCCCAGTCGCAGTCTGTATGTACATTTAATTATTATCTTCTAGGCTTCAACTACATTTTAATATAAAATACGTTTCAAAGTGAACCCTATGATTTCAATGTGACTATGATAAATAGATATTGAATATTTAAATAATGTTCTTAAACTTGGAGCAGTTGGATTCTAAGAATGTTTTTTTAATAGGTAAAACTTGTTCATTTATATAGATATTATTTTAATTTTAACGTTTGTAGATGCAGGTTGCTTTTAAATATGATAAGTGCAGTTTGGATGAGAGAGATTCTGCAAAATTTTTAGAGGTTATTAGGTGAAGATGAAGCGACGCGTGACCCGAGAGCTGGCTCCTATTTGGCCCAGCGAATTAGTATTGCCATCCAGCGTGGCAATTCCGCCAGCGTCTTGAGGACGCTTCCGACTGGTAGTGATCTGGATCAGTTGAGCTATATATCGATCGTTTGTAACGGTCTTTAGATGGCTCATCTGTTTCTTGTCTATACAAGTTAATATTTACTAAAATATTAACTTGTTTAATATTAACTTAGTTTTAAGTTTCTTTCTGTAAATAAAGGTTATTAGGTAACGCCGCATTTTTGGTTATTTTGGTTAAAGAATTTACTCACAAAGAACTTCGCAGTTCAATTCACATAAAGCTACCTATATTAATGTATTTATGTACATTATTTATATGTAATAAATAATCCTGCTTTGTTGTATGTGCTTACCTACTCTTTGTATGATATAATTTTATTCACGAGATCAGACATGGCATGACTTAACTTCAAATAGTTATATTATGAAAATGGTGTCCTTGAAAAAGTAAAATATAGATATTATAATCAGGGATGTTTGGACATGATTTGAATATCCAAGTCAGAATTCTAAGGTGCGTCACAGTCAGTTAAGGAACCTATGGCACATATCAAACAGGTTGTTCCCCCTATGATCCATAATCGTCTGTGTCAAAGGTTCTTTACCTGACTGTGAGTTAAAATGAGAATAGAATAGAAAATGTTTATTTTGATACTAATACAATCAGACTAATAGGTACTACTAATAACACAATACGAAAAATGAAATTCGACCTCATGGTAACAAAAATGGCCACCACTGACAGCATGTCAAATTTCTACTTAGGTTCTTTTATTATAATTTGATCATCATCATCATCAGCATGTAGAAGTATTAAACAGCCACTACTGGACATAGGCCTCCCCTAAAAAGTTCCACGACGAACGGTCTTGAGCCTTCTCCATCCACCGACTTCCCGCAACCTTCACAATGTCGTCGGTCCATCGGGTGGGGGGGGGGGGGGCTTAATTTGAGAAGTTGATTAAATTTACCAAAAGTCATAAAACAAAACTATTTTGTTTTATGTCTTTTGGTAAATTTAACAACTTATCATAAGAGCTGTTTAAGGTTCAAATCCGTTGAAACTCAATTATTGCGCTATTTTAGGTAGAGTCCGTCCGGAGACCAGATGGACTCTGGCGTGAGCAGGGAGCGTTGACGTTACACAAGCGTGAACATTGTCGGGTAAGCACGGATAATTCACGTGAACGTTACGATTACGATACGAAAGAAATCGATCTTTGAAGATGGCTAATGCAGTAAAGTATAATTTGAATTCATCATCATCGTCATCAGCATATAGAAGAAGACTGCTGGACATAGGCCTCCCCCAAAGAGTTCCATGAACGTACTTGAGCCTTTTCCAAGCACTCGGATCGGATGAGTGACCAACACTGCGTCGCTTATTTTCGTAAGGAATTTTAATGTGTTGATATCAAAATTGTAAAGCTATGTTATGTTCAAAACCCTTTTAAATCTGATACAATGGTTAATCTACTAACTGATGTCCAGAATAACAAGCAGTGAACATAAAATACCTAAGTAGGTACATGCTCGGAATGTAAGTAGGTTTCAGAGGAACTTCCTCCCGCGAACACTCAGGTTGTGGAATGATCTCCCTGCTGAGGTTTTCCCTAAGGACTACAGTATGGGGTCCTTCAAAAAGGGCGTTTTGAACTTTTTAAGGGGTCGGCAACGCGTGCGTGATGCCTCTGGTATTGCAAGCGTACATAGGCTACGGTAACCACTTACCAACAGGTGGGCCGTATGCTTGTTTGCTACCTTAGTTGTATAAAAAAAAAATTAAAAAATGCTGATCTTTTGTTGTATCTTAATGTGTACATTTAACATGTGGAAATGCTATGAACATACATTATTCAATCAGTCAAAGTAAGTTTAAATAAACCATGTTAAAACGGCGAGCGATGACTTTATTTTAAAATGATCCTTACATTCCTGAATAAAGTTAATGTTAAGTTTGACGTTTAGTAGCTAGTGATATTGTTGAGCTATACCTAAAGCACGCCGTTAAATGACAAACTCAAAATTTTCTTTGTTAAAGATCATTTTGAAACGATTTTTTATTACATATCAAGGACATAGTGCATGCTGTTTGAAGACGGCTTTATATGGAACGCAAAACACAGGTAAACAATGAAAAATGTATACTACAAAAGTAAAATAAAAACTGCGTAGTACGGTCAACTCCATATTCCACATTAGTTAGCGTAAACCATGCAGTAACTTGCCACTTAAGAACCTTGTCCAAATAAAATTTGCTGTAGTTTTGAGAAGTGCCATCCAATTTCAACTTTTATTATTTAGAGCGAATAAGAAAGTTTATTCCAATTAAATCATCATTCAACATTTTAGATAGCAAATTAATAACTTAATTTGCAATCTAAAATGTTGAATGTTCTATATCCATGAAAATATACCTTAAGTTGATTTGACCATAATCTGGCCACAATTTTTTTTTGTGGTTTCTTTATTTGGAATATTTATTGTAACTGAAACTTAAATTAAAACAAGAACTATATATTTGAACAGGTTTGTTTAGATTTTATTATTAAAGCCACAGCATGCTGTTGTTGGAACGGGAGTTAAGTTTATCTATAAACCCCAGTTCGGGTCAATCAGTAGTTTCTAAATAACAAAATTGAATGTATTTACAAACCTATATATACATTACATAGAGTTGTGATTACATACGTTTAAAACTATGGTTTCTACAGCTCAGTATCCTGAAATGGGTCCATTCGTTTCGTAGCTATGATGGTGCGATGATTCCACCACCATCTACCATGCACCATCGTATTTGTCTCCGGGCACAAATAATTAAATAGTCAAAAGCTAAAATCTTCAACGAGCTTTCGCCCACGACTTCGCTCGCAGGGTAACCTGTATTAATCAGGGATGATGTTGGTAGCTTTCTTAGAAAAATAATTTTTGTGATCAGTTTGGTAGTTAATAACCCACTAAATACAAGAAATTTTGCCTATTTATAATACTCTACAAATCTACGATTCTCTACAAAACTAATCAAAGACCCCAAACCCAAACTGATCACTCATTTGCATTAAAATAGGGTTACGCACGACTGGCACGACACGACTGAAGAATAGACCCTCCAATCTCCATTAGTACTCGTGGATGTCGTAAGAGGTGACTAAAAAGCTAAGGGATGGGCAGTAGCGTTCCCTATCAACAATAGCTTTATCTGCGCTCGCCAACCCGCATGCCCAAATGCGGGTGATGATGTTTGGGTGCAGGCCGTACAAGGTCGGTCGCGCTGGAAATCTATGGGGGAGGCCTATGTTCAGCAGTGGACGTCCTACGGCTGAAATAATGACTGATGATTTTATGTTATTGTAAATAATTGTGATTTGATTATGTATATTTTTATTTAATTTTGACTACTCTATTGCATTAGGTTTATCCTGTAATGATAGATGTCTTGTATGAATAAATAATAATAATAACAAATCTCTAGGAAAAGTTGTAAAATAAAATTTCCATAAGTTGGTATTATCAGCTCATTCATTATCAGCGAGAGCAAAGTTGCACATTAACTCGCCCTTGAAGGGTTGTTAGACCTAGATATCAGTGAATACCTTCAATCAACTGGATGTTCTACAGATATCTGGCTTTTGACGCTGACCCCGACCCGACTCAGATAGTTTATACAAGAGTGACGTGACGATCCCTGGGTTATCTAAGGATAGCTATCGGTATTGTTGAGCACGAGTGTAAATAATCTGCTTATGACAAAATTCGTCTCTTGTGTTGTTGAGTTGGCATTTCTTCTGTATCTGCTTAGTAAGGAAATTATTCTAATACCTTAACATATCAAAGTCAAATGGTGTTTATTTCAATAAAATCACAAGGAATCTAGTTTGTAGACGGTTCAAAGAGCCGTCTACAAACTAGATGAACCTACGCCCTTTTTCACAGAGTAAAATGTAGAGCTTTAGTGCGGTGCAGATCGAACAAGGTGAGTTCATAAGAAAAATAATAAAAGGTTGGATAAATTTGAAAAAAAAAGATGGTGGTATCGAAAATGCTTCCATCAGACGAGAGCCTACTCTATTGATCTGCAACCTATGCCTGTCTCGAAAGGTATAAACAATGGTTCGACATTGCTATGTGGTTAAGCATCTTAGCACCAACACGTTTATTCTTAGCAAATCGACTCAGGTGATCAGTGTCACGTCACTCGATGAGTTGCTTCAGATTTGTTTAATGTTTTTCTTACAGTCACAGTTTAAGTAACAGTCCTCAGAGTGGCCGTTTACCATCCGGTGTGATGAGGAAAAATCGGACGTCGTGACTGCCGTTGCTGGAGCCGTATTGAACGATTGATGGACGAAAGTAGGTAACTATAGACTGGTATATTGTGTATACCTACTATACAAGATGATTTTTATTATGTATACTATTCTGAATGGGGCTTATTCTACACCCAATTGGCAATAAAGTTCTACGTCAAATCTAAGTACTGTCGGATTTTTTTTAGTCTTCTTTATTCAGTCGTTTTGGGGTCAAATCTGTTCAAACTTAATTATTCAGCTGTTTTCGGTATCTTGATGTCAAAAATCTCACACGTTCATAGATTACTTTCAAGATAAACGAAAACTAGTTGAGTAATTTGAATAAAAATTGGCATAAAATCTTAAAAAATATTTGGATATTTTTTCCCCGATAATATTCTGTGCTAATGTGTAAATATTATACTTATTACCAATCACCTTGTAGATAGCATCAGCCCGGCCACAGTAATGGCAATGGCGCAATACAAGGCACAAGTATGCTGTGTAACTTTAATTTATTAATAGGAATGTGAACCGCACTTTATAATTAATGCTCGGATTGAAATAAATGCCGGCTTTGGTGCAATGATATATATGCTTGGCGTAAAACTGTAATAAAGTTGTAATGGTTACGATTAGCAAACATACTATCTCGGGCGCGAAAGCCAAGAAATGCGTAATACAATTCATAGGCATATTCAATCGATTTAATGTGTTTTGGAAGAGATAGGGCACAGCGAGATTTTCTCGCTCTATTTTGGAGCAGCCCGCCTAGGAGGTCTTCGCCTTACAGAAGATCGCAGCCAAATAACATTATTTGTATAATAGTTTTGTGTTACGTGTGGAAACCACCGCGTCTAGAAATAAAAAGTGACAAACGCCCGAATACTGAAACGTCACTTAACTATTTGAGACTGATGGTCTCAATTATTTGAGACGCCGTTATCGTTTAGAACCGTATACAATCGTATATTCAAACATCAATTAGATCACCACTTATATTTAAGTGACAGTATTCGGGCGAAAGTTACTCGAAGCAAGGATAATATAGTAGAAAGGGTATTTGAAGATAGTGACAAGTACACAAAAGCAGCCTTAACGAGGCAAAGCGCCTGGCGTAAATATGTCTTCAACATTAGAAAGGTAAATTGTGGAAACATCAGGCGGCAGATTACTTACATGTGGCCTTACTATACCACAGCTAAACGATAAGATCGTTTTGAACAATATATAGTTTATTAATACTAATACAAGTTAATATTTACAAAATACACAAGAAACAGTTGAGCCATCTAAAGACCGTTACAAATGATCTATAGATAGCTCAACTGATCCAGATCACTACCAGTCGGAAGCGTTCCCAAGACGCTGGCGGAATTGCCACGCTGGATGGCAATGCTAATTCGCTGGGCCAAATAAGAGCCAGCTCTCGGGTCACGCGTCGCTTCGATCAGACGTCCTGATATCTTTTTGAAAACCCTGAGGGCCCCGTTTCCCCACGGACCCAGGGTCTCAACCCCAAAAGGCTCAAATATGTAAGCGCTATCAAGACTAACATATTTGCGCCTTTTGAGATCCTCGGCCGAATCTGCCGCCGCACCCGCCCTAACTGATGTCCCCGGAAGATGTGTGCGCGCTAGTGTATCAACACAAGTAGCGTCCCACACCATAGGCCTACCCTTCTCCCAAGGGACCAAAGTCATACCGTCAGGCCGCTTACCATCACGTAGCAGACCATTCGGTTCGAGAATGGCTGGGACGTTAATGCTGGTAAGAGCCCGGTGGATGATGTCATTAAGGCTAGCGTGGCGGGATATTCTTCCGGCAGCCCTAGTGCACGATAATCCGTGGTGACCGAGCTGATCGACCGCCGTACCACATAGTTGAAGTTTACAACCTATAATTTGGTTACAATAAGTTTACACCTCTACACATTTAAAACAGATAAAAAAGCTTGGGACTGAATATGCAACATCTCGATTATTACTAATAAAGTATGTAAATTCAACGAAATTTAAGACGTATCAAAATCTGTGCTCGCAATGAAAAAATGAATTTACGATTAAATATAATGGCAACAGTTAATCGCAAACTTAACTTAAATAAATATCTTAAGTTCTATGTAAATACACAATTGTAACGGTCTTTAGATAGCTCAACTGTTTCTTGTGTATTTTGTAAATATTAACTTGTATTAGTTTTAAGTTTCTTTCTGTAAATAAAGATCTTTTGAATTCTAAAAATTGTAAATACACAATGTAAAGTAAGTACAACGAAATATGACATGAAGACCGCATGAAAGGGTGTTTTCACAGATCATTTGTTCAAATAAGAAGGGACGACAGAATCCGGTGGACGAAATTGGACAATTCCCTGACATAAAACAATAAGATATCCTTTAAGGTGGAGTCACAAGCCAAGACTGAAATCATAATGTTAGATGGAGCTACAAAAGAACTTCTAATAAATAGTCTTACGTCTGTAGTCACCAAACATTGTAGATTGCTTCTCAGATCTTTAAAGATGCCTCAAAGGGGTGAATGGAGAAACAACCGAGTAGGTATTACTGGTAGGTGGTAGCTAGCATTCCATACGTGATTGGTTGCAAATCCATCGCCGTTTATGAGAATACAAACTGGTTTAAGTTCGATTTTATTCTGTCATATATAGTTTCAATCAAAACAAACACGAACAACGAGGCAGTATTGGAAGGCCCGATGATATTGTTAAAGTTGCGGGTGGAGAAGGCTCAAGACCTTTCGTCATGGAACTCTTGGGGAGGTTTATATCCAGCAGTGGACTTCTACTGCGTCTCCCTATCGCTGGCCCCATTAAGACCACGATGTGCCAAAGCAATAGACCTAAAGATCCGACGGATGGAGTGGCGGCAAAGCGACTGATTCGCTAAGAGAAGTGCGGCTGAAATGACACTGTGATTCGAAAGACTCGTGCTTAGAGAGACTTTGTAACGTTGGTAACCAGTATTAACTGGTTTTAACTATCCAGCCCCTTAACTGGCTTCCCTAAGGATGCCCAGTAGCTGTCGTAAGCTTGAATAGGTAATAAATTGGCCGACCAGGATCAGGGGATAACGTGGAGCGTGTCAAGAGATTGAGCATACGACTTTGTTGTGATGGCTTACAGTAGACCACAGGAATTAACCATAAAATTTTGCATGTACTGGCTGGAACGCTAAGTCTTGTCATTGGCTATGGGCATAAAAACGCAAAACCTACAGCTTGTTCCGTAACCAGTATACTATCCCGAAAGGCGCTTATTCTGAAATCAAAAAGAAAATATAATAGCGAAAAGAAAAATGACAATATTTTTTTCATAGGTAGTTTTTTCCCGAACTGTTTCAAATCTGCTGTTCTTGGTATTTTTATAGAATTTAACACTAATATTTCTACCCAAAGCGACTGAATCATTGATTTAGAACTGTTTTGACACCAAAACAGCTTTATTGCATAATTTTTATTTCAATTACAGATTTTCAAAAATATTAGAACTAATATTATTACCAAGTGGTATATACCTAATTAAGAATCATCTTGTATAAATAGAAATAAATAAATATACGAAGGTATTTTATATTTCGTTTATATTTTGTGTTGCGTTGCATGTGGCAGTTTTTTTTGTAAGTTTTGCTTACTGATCCCTGAGAGATGGAAAGCTGTTACTTAGTCTTGACCCACCGACAACCAAGACCACATAATTTTGAAATACCTTGCAATTTTTTAACATTTTGTTCTGGAATTTTTCTATAGCTGACACAGGTGATGGATTGGTCTGTCATCGGCCCAGGCATCCAAAGTAAATGAACCTTGGTCCACAATATTTCAGTCGATGGCCACAGAATTGCTTTGTTTGAATGTCATGTCTGATTGGATAGGTACGTTGTACAGGCTGTCCTTGAATAAAAAATATTGAAGATCCAACTCAAATTTTATCGATACAAATAGCTGATAGGTTTCCCAGTGCAGTTAGGCAAAATTTTCTTTAGTGACTGGAGCTGACTTTCATCTCGAGGGCAGAGTATCTCGAAATAAGTAGAATTTGAGATACTTGTCCAAAGAAATGAAGATAAACAAAATAAAGTGAGAAAAAGAGGGAAGAAGCAAAAACAAAGCCATAACGAACCTGTTTTTTGCATCGGATTAATAGAATAGATTACTATATGTACTTATCCTGATGAAAACATGGTAAACATTGTCATAGCGGATGAGGGCGCGTAGGAAAAACAAACTTACTTAGACTTGTGAATATTGTGGTTTAGTCATGTATAGAAATATAATTATATTAATTCTCAACCCTCCAGCTCTCCCGTATAACTATAAGTAATTAAAAGATGCTTGTATCTTCAACGGTTCCGGAAATGATAAAACTTATCATACAAAATGTACATAGAAATCGTACTTGTGTCGCGATTACGCTTGTGTAACGTCACGCATGTCATATTGGGAACTTCATTCAAGTTTTTTTTTTCCGGACATATTACACACGGTCAACTGATCCCAAACTAGGCATAGCCTGTACTATGGGTACCAGAGACTGATATACATAATCATCATCATCATTTCAGCCGTACAACGTCCACTGCTGAACATGGCCTCCCCCACAGACAGAGCTAATTCCTTATCATGTGGGGGGATTTGCCCATACTCACCACGCTGGGCATGCGGGTTGGCGAGCGCAGTTAGAGCTATCGTTGTTAAAATAGGGACGCTGCTGCCCATCCCCTAGCTTTTTTCCCTTAGTCGCCTCTAACGACATCCGCGGATAGGTAGATATGGAGGGGCCTATTCTTCAGCCGGGGCCACCACGGCCACATAGGCCACATAATATAACAATAGATACAATAGATACATATTTAACACCCAGACACAGAACAAACATTTGTGTTTATCACACCAATGTTTGTCCAGTGCGGGAATCGAACCCGCGACCTCTAGCGCAGAAGGCAGAGTTACTACTAACTGAGCTATGAGGCCAGTCGACCACTATGTCTATTTGGGTCGGAGGATTCAATTACATAGGTAAGGCCAACTTCTAAAAAGAGGTCAACTGACGAATCTAGCTCGGATTTGGGAAACTTCGACAATTCTTCTTGTCACAACTATACAACTTACATACATGTAACTTTACCATTAATCAGCCAATCCGCACCCACTGTTGGAAATTGTTAGTACCTATGTTTATGGTCCTTCGAGCCGAATCACTGTGTATAAACGTGCGTAACGTGTGAGTGTGTCGCGTAGTTGCCACCAGTTTCCTATAAGGAAGTAGTATCGTGCTCGGTTGGCTCTCATCTCATAGTATACTACAAACAGCGACCAGCAATCAACGCATTGAGTGCAAATAGAAAACAAATTGGCAGTTTCCTCTCGAAAAGCAATCATTGCACGCAATGACCCAGTGCGAAACGTTTCACGATTCCTATCAAATATGCAATGTTCATTTATAAACCTAAATGGATTTTGTAATTTACGCATTGATACTCAACTAATTATGATAATGTACAAATCCCATCAAATCCATCTGCAAATGAAGGTATTTATAGGCATATTGTCGTAACTAATGTCTCATTACAAACACAAATTGCTTACGCTACTCAGAAAGCAACTAGGCTCATGTTTGCTGAAATCGTTTTAAGTTAGGTAATGGATAAAAAAATCTGTCTTGACGTAGGTGTGGTGATTCTCTGAATAGACCCTTTTCAAACGTTTTCCATCCCATAGTTTATAATTTCCATTCTATGACCCAAATAGCATTTTTTTTCCACTGCCGCAGAGCAATTTACCGCTAAGTAAGTTGGTACGCACTGTTTGAAATGAAACATGGAAATACTGCTGAATTGAAATGGTATCGAATACATTATTCATTAGTTTGATATTTAAATAAAAGTTAAAATCGAAAAAAAGGCTAGGCTGAGGATGGTATAGGTGATGCACAAGCCTACTCCATTTAAATTTTTCCCAGGCACTACAGCGTCCTGTAAGTAAGTAAAAAGTTCCTCTTGACGCTGTAGAATCATGTAAAATAGATGGAATAAGGCCTAGGCCTAAGGACTGTCATTAGGCCTTCTATGCAGAACCAACTGTCATATCCATTATTTTAGGTAGATAGATATATGCATTTAGCCACTCCACGCCTGTTTCACTCATTTCCCATTCCGTGGTTCGGTGTGGATGGTCCAATGTAAATTGAAAACAGCTATTTGCATAGCCCCGGGCAGATGGAATAAAAATAGACTTTTAACTGATAGTGGGTCGGTCTAGGTGTTGTTATTTACTTATCGACAAAGGATCCTCGTAATGGAATTTTATATGATGTTATATAACCACTGTCTGGTTGATACTCGTAGTTTCTGAGAAACACAACACAGAATCCTAGTGTGGAATCAGGACTATGTAGATATGTGATTGTTGAAATACGTTTGTTTTTATACAGATTGATTTATAATATGAATACTATGCCGAAAGGGGCTTATTCTACAGGCAATTGGCAATCAAGTATTTTCTACTACTTTTACAAATTCGAGATTTTGAGAGACAACATATTGAGAAAAATGTGTTATGTGAGGTGAAATCAGTTCAAACGCAATTATTCAGCTGTTTTAGGTAGCAATCATGATGTTGTACTTGTCGTAAATTTAGTACCAAAAGCAGCTAGCTCGTATATTGAAAAAGTTTCAAACGGTTTTTTTATAAATATTTTTTTGCCCTATTTCTTCCTTTTTGTTGATGCAATAAGCCCCTTTCAGGATAGCATACATATTATGAGAGCTTATACAGTGCAAATCATAATAATTAGGGGTGTCTGAGGTTTTGCGCATTTTTTTAATAACCCTGTATAATATGCATGTATTAGCAGCAATACGCGTCTATCGCGTGATTGACGCTCCCGCCACTTCTGTAGCGAAACTCTTCGCCGAAAAATATATCGCAAAAGAAGTAAGATCGAAATTAATGTCAGTCTATTCGTTTTATCCCACCCGAGGGATGCCTAACAGCTTGTTTCGCTACAGACCGTGAAATATTGCGCTATAGACACATATAGTACGAAAAAAAGGCAATTTACATTGAGATTTAACGGTTTTTTGAGGAACCGTCTTACCTTTTGAAATTCTAAAGGCTCTATACACGGTGAAACTGACCTGCACAGATTCTGAAAATTAGTCTTAATTGGCAAGTACCTACGTGTTGATTATTTCAGTTGTCTTATATGCATGATTGATTTGCTGTAGATGAATTATAACACCAAATCAGTTTTAAAAACCCCTAGAATGCTCTACATAGGAATGTTAGAGTACGGGTCATCATCATCATCATTTCAGCCGTACGACGTCCACTGCTGAACATGGCCTCCCCCACAGACAGAGCGAATTCCTTATCATGTGGGGGGATTTGCCCATACTCACCACGCTAGGCATGCGGGTTGGCGTTAGAGCTATCGTTGTAAAAATGAGGGACGCTGCTGCCCATCCCCTAGCTTTTTTCCCTAAGTCGTCTCGTACGAGGAGGAGTACGGGTGCCAAATAGCAATGATAATAAACATAGTTGTTTTTTGTAGTAGGTCATCATCAGCCTGTATTAATCCACTGCTGGACATAGATATCCCAAAGAGTTCTTTGGCCAACGTTCCTTAGCTTTTTCCATCTCTCAACTTTAACAATGCCGTCGGTCCATCGGTTGCCATTAGAAAAACTTTATTCTCCAAGGGTTGTCGGCTCTGTGAGAGGAATAATCCTGAAAATGCATAAAACTTTCGCTTTCAGTCCTAACGTGACGACCAGTTTTAACTGAAGGTATTTGTTAAAACTGGCTGTCGACGATAGCCTAAACGTCCTTTCCTGGAGAGATTTTTACGATCCCACGACCTACCTCCACCTCCAGGGCGTCCATCCGCTGGCGGTCCCAGCTTCATAACTCCACAATGTGACGCTGATAAATGGACGCGGACCCGGAGATACGTTGCTAAACAGCGGGAAATATTTTACTTTTGCGGTTGTAAAGGTGAAAATGCGTGGGTATAACGCAAAGATGGGAAAAGGGTACAATTGTTATTTTAAAGGAAAAGATTTCTCATTGCATAAATATTTAAAAAGATTGTGACTTGCAGCTTGGATTTTGTTTTGATGTAGCGCTCTCTTGTTATTTGCAAAGAATTTTTCCCACTTCAACGTTCCACACTATGACTGTATCCGTAACGGCACATGCAAAAAAAATGTTCTTTGTTTAAATTAATATGAAACAACATCCACTGGACCGTTCCGTCACCGACCAACCCTGTTGCGTGCCATAAACGGACCGAAAGCGAATTTACTATGATGATATAATGATACATTCTAGTGGGCATCGTTGTATCTGTCGTGTTTTTCCATCATTTCATTTTCATTTATTTTATTTAATAACAATTATTCAATCGTATTTAAAATCACATAATAAATAAAAAAATTAACATACGAAAAAAAACAATTAATCTTAAAATTCAAAAACACACACCTATCATAAGTCACTTATTAAAATAAAAATGTCAACAATACTTATTAAAATTAATCAAAATAAATTTATAATTTCCCTTTCCCTATTCTAAATTATCATAAGTCAACTTCATCATCATCAGTTATGCTTGATACGTTCATAGCACTGTCATAGCGGGCGAAGGCCTTTATTGCCCAGAAATTTGCTCATAACTTCTGCTATACCTGTGGTAAGAAACTGCTGATGTTTTTTGTTGAGCTCAAATGGAAAATTCGAGAAACCCTACGCTGAAAAATCAATTTATCACGACCACAAATTAAAAATAAACCGTCCACAATCTATTCCGAGCAACAACACAGTGACGCAACGCGTCGGGCCGAGGTTGAGGCATGTAGCGGAAAATAGGCGCAGGCGATGGAGTGCACTCGGGGGCGATGCATTGTTTGTGTGTGTGGCCTGTGGGGTCAAACACTAGTGAGAAGAATAGCTTTTAAATTTTGAATCTTTTTAAATTAGTAGGTAGGTATGGACGCTGTATACTGTACCTATATAATTCTGTATTTTAGTCTTATTTAGCTTAGAACTGTGAAGGAAAACAGTACAGAACAGTAAGTAGGTATTCTTATAAGCGGCGATGGGCCTGCAACCTGTCACGTATGGAATGCTCACTACTGCATAATTTGGGCATATGCGAAATGTTTGGACGTGCTTCTGACTGAAGGCATCTTTAAGGAGCCTGGAGATCTGAGAGGATGTCTACCATGCTTGGGGATAAAAGTCGCGATTATATTTTATTTTCTTTGTTTCAGTCTCGTTAATGTTAATGGAATCTAAGGAGTTAACACTAGTTCGAAAGTTATAATATGGCAAACGCCAAATATCAATTAGCGATTTTCCTTTCGACCTTTCGATTTAACCTTTCGAATTTAAATTGTACTATTTGTATCCCCTTTGCTCTGGAAATCACTTTTGAGACTTGAATGAACGAAAACGAAAACTTCTTTGGAAGAGTGTTTTCAATCAGGACCGTCTTAGGCCATGCAGGAAGGCGCCATTGGGCAAGCAACGTTTGGGGCCCTTTAAGAATGATAAAAAAAATACATTAATGACAACTTTTTTCAACGACTTTATTGGTTGTAGGCTACGTCTAGTGTTGCCAGGTTCGGTTTGGAAAAATTCGTAACAAAAGATCAAAAAGGTCAAAATCTGTTCATCCCAGTAGTTTCAGAGATTTCGTGATGAGTCTGTCAGTGAGTGGACTACTTCTTTATATATATAATACTCGTAGATTTAGACAGGGACTGAAAGCGGTAGAGGTTATAGGTACTGGTACCTTTAAAACATTTCGGTACCATTATGCTATACCGGTAAGGCATTACGGTACGGTTATTTCATACCGGTAGATTTCGGTACCGAAGTTTTGAGCCGCAGCTAGTTCGCTAGGACAGTCGCTCCGCGGTGGCGGGGTGCCGGCGTTTCATCAAGGAAAACCTTTATAAACCTTTATTTATTTCGGTTATAAGTACCGGTAGCGAAATAAACCGAAATGAACTGCGAAGCCAGATTTTCCGGTACCGGTATATTTATCGGTAGAGAAATATTCGGGTAACCGGAATGTATCGGTATGACGTCATATTACGTTATTTAAAGCTACCTTTATATTCCGGTTATTCAGTCACTGGATTTAGATTTTGATTAAAAGTATAATTGCTCAGTTTTGTAGTTTTTTTACCTATCTTAATGATTCGTTGAACTAAGAAACCAATGTGTTTTTCTTCAATGTGTGGGTCCCCAAAAGGGGCCCTGGTAAAGACCTTGCTGCTTTCAGTGCAGTAAATAATGGCTATTTCAATGGTCTGCCTAAAATCTACAAAACTTGTTAAGTCTAAGGATACTTGAAAGCCAATTTTCCATGAAAATAGCTTCTGCAGAGCGGAAACGTAAACCGAATTATTCCAGTAGAACGTTTTGCGAAAACATTAATACTTATGAATAGCATGAGCATGTACCTAGCATGAATACATACTGTTTATTTGAAAACAATTTGGCAGTCTAGCTAGCATTTGAAAAGGTTGAATATACAAGGTGATTCATAATACTTTACCGCAAGGGGCTTACTCTATCAACAAAAAGAAATAATATTACCGGTTATTTCCCCGAACTTTTTCAAATCAGCTGTATCTGGTATTTTTATCATTGTTGTAAGTAATTATTAGACGTTCTACACCAGGATACCTAACAGCTGAATAATTAATTGAGTTTAAACTGATTTTACCCCAATACAGCAGATTTTTGAAGTGTTTTTCAATGAAAAAAGTTGAATTTCCAAACACGCCGCAAGACAAACTTTATTGCCAATTGAGTGTAGAATAAGCCCCTTTCGGGATAGTTAACATATTATGAATCACTTTGTATAGAACTCTTTATTTATTTTCTATGGATATTTTAAGTACATTTCGTTAAGTTTTTAATGAAGTAATATAAAATATTGTGCTTTTAAATGACGCGTTAGATAAGGATCACATTAACACAAGTATAAAAACGAATCAACGAGTACAATCTAGGAGTCTTCAAATCTAGAGTGAATAAGTTCCTTCTGGTAAAGCGTGCTCCATCTTAGGCCACATCTCACTTGCAAAAGTGAGCTGGAGGTCAAACGCCTAACCATCTCCAATAAAAAAAAAAAAAAAAAAAAGAATAACAATCTGTTGCAATTAAAATTCAAGCAAAATAAAACCCTTAATTTTAATCGTACCTATAATTTTTATTACGACGATAATAGGCAATTAATTAAGTTAGTTTAGGATAAATATCAACAGAATCGACACTAACGGTGTCACCAATCAAATACCATAATCGTCGTTATCAATCGTGTGTTATGTTCCTTACAATATTAGGTAATTTTATTACTTAGGCACCTTCGTTATCTCTTAGCTTTACCCTGTTCGAACTGAATCCAACGCCTGCGGGTTTCCCCCAGGAAGACCAGCAACAGTGTTCATCAGAACCAGCTGTATACGCCGTAGCAGCGGCATGGTGGTCGGGACTGGAGGCAACTCTATACCTGTGTCCTCTTTACTAACAGGCATGGTTGGCTTTGTCGGTTTTAGAACTCCTATTGGCAGGGCTTTGTATGGTAATGTATGCTGGACAGCGTCAGGCAGACCGGAACCGTGAAGTATAAGAGGGTCTTGTGTAGGGTAAGACATCGTTGACACCGGTATTTGAGGCACGTAAGTTCCGGGTGATGGTGTATACTGTTGATTTTTTTCTGGCAGATAATTGTTACCATTTTTAAAACCTGATTTAGTCGGAGGATAGTCGAAGTTCGTCGGATTCAGAAATGAACCAGGCATTTCAGGTTGGTTTGATGTAGTAAATTGTAAATTATTTGGTGGAAGCTGACCGTATAACCCGCTGAGAGTAGTTGTAGGATAACCAAGCTTAGCAGGATCCGGGTTTGACTTAGTGGAACCATCTAGGCTAGTAGGTTTGAGCACTTTATGCTGTGTTGGTTTATATGCTTGTGTATTTTGAATTATCTTTACTGGCAACATACCAACGGTGCCAACGAACGTGAGTTTTACTCGTGGCAAAGTCTGAGGATATTTTAATCCATTCAATGTTGTACCTGGAAGTTCAGGTTTATAAAAAGCTCTGCTGTTCTTCGCTTCATCCTTACCAGCTACGTCAGGATTATTTGAAGGATGTATATTGTGCCAGCTAGGGTTCACCACAAAATATAGATCTGTAGGTATTTTTTGTGGGATTTTGTCGAAATACAAAGGTGTCTGCAGTATTCCTTTGTCGGGAATATGAGTACCAGTATTTTGAGGCAAATAGTCCAGTGGAAAAGAATATGCCAAGATACAGTGAAGGAGCGTTGTGAAGAATACGGAATCCTGAAAAGTATTACGGTATTGAGAAGTGGTAATAATTATTAACAAAGGTATAAATATTGGTTGGTTTTTGAAACTATCCATAGCAATGGTTTATTTTATGCTGATGGACACTAGGCTAGATGGAACGACAATGATGCTGGATGGTTAGATTGAATAAATAGGTACATACTTACTCTGATTAAATCCATTATTATAAATCCAGTGGCAATTTAGTAGTCGATTTACGCAAAAAAGTTGAAAAATATTAATACGTTTCTGAATATTCACTTGTTATCACAATATTACTGTTGATTATAACAAAATGCTATTTTTCGTAGAATTTTGCGTGCTGAGTCGTTCGCAAGTTAGTTCTGATTAAGGTTACGAAAATTATCTACAAAGGGAAATCAAGTAGGTACTTAACATGTTCATTGCGTGATCTTACTAAGTCTGGAAATACGATATCGTGTCGAACATCATTTAAAACACATATGCTATTATCATCATCATCATCATCAGCCTGAAAGCCCACTGCTGAATATAGGCCTTCCCTGAAGAGTGCCACATCGTACGGTCTTGAGCCTTCTCCATCAACAGACTTCCCGCAACCTTAACAATGTCGTCGCGTTTGATTCTCAAATTATGAGATTTTTTTGTATATATAGGTGTTTGTTTGTTTGTTGCTGCAAATTGAGTTTAGGCTGTCTACATGTTCTTTTTGAAACCATCAGAGACTTAGGGTCTATTTACAGAATAGACCTTGAGCGCAAATAACTACTTTCAGAACCAAAATGTATGCATAGTTGCTTCTCCTTTTCGCGTCACTGATTCTTTCTTGATCATCCTGTATTAAGTCAGTGACCAGGTTGAGTTATGGTGGCCCTGAACAGGGCCTATGACCGTCGATAAAAGAATCAGTGTAGTGAAAGGATTAAAGTGCGCCTCTTAGAGGCTCTTTTCGTGCACAGTCTTCGAATTTTTTAGGTTCTAGGACATGCCGGTTTCCTCACGATGTTTTCCTTCACCGTTCGAGAGCACTAGCATAGCATACATAAAAAATGATAGTCTATTAGTCCAAAGTGTCATAGAAAAATGTAGCAGCTATGATGAATAGTAATTTTCAAACTTTCGCTATCAGTATACATAGCTTATTGAAATCAAACGGGCGTTTCGGATAAAAAAGGTACGCGATAAACACCCGTTTGTTTTCAATAACCTAGCTATGATGAACCCAGTTTTATCGAGAATGGGTGAGCCGCGGCCGAATGAAAGTAGTCTATATGCTAATCCAGCAGATCTGTAAAGCAGATTGTGCTTTGCAGGCACAGTATTTGAAGTAGCAGTCTCAAATATTGGATACTTGGTTCCACGCGCGACTTCGCTCGCGTGGTACCTACATGGAAAAAAGTTGCTAATACGTTATTCTAGGCTATTTACTACATACTTGTCAATTCATTCATTCAATCCGTTCAGGGGTTGCGGCGTGAAAGAGTAACTTACGCCTTCACATCCTCACTTATAAAGTTTACAAACGTTCGTTTTAATAATATCCTAGCTTGCGCCCGCGGCTTTGCTCTCGCGGTACCTTGATAAACGTTGCCTATATGCTATTCTAGGTAAAGAACTATTTCAAGTTTCATCGAAATCGATTGAGCGGTTACGGCGTGATTGAACAACAAACATCCAAACATCCTCACAAACAAACTTTCGCATTATAATATAATTAGGAAGTAGGATATGTTATAGAAGATGGTTTATAGTTTTTTTTTTTTAATAGTTGCCATTCGTAAATCTAAGACACGATGGCTAATGCAACGCAAGTACCAGACTAAAGGAATTGTAGACTAAACGACTAAATCTTCGATTTCTAACGAAAAATTTATTTCTCAGTCTATTATTAAAGGTTCTCTTACATTTAACTACTATAAAAAACTACAAATACAGAGCTTCTGTAGTAATAAATTGGTAGATTAAATTGATCGACACACATTCAAGTAAAACTTTTTTATTTTACGACACAATACAGAACAAATGCCCATTTCTAATAATGGACCATGTAATCACGTACTTAGTTTCATTGTAAAAAGGCGATTGAAGTACGAGACTTCAGACTTTCTAAATCTTACTGATAGCCCTGTCTAGGCTCAAAAGTCACGTAGCAAAGCCATTCTTCAAGCATTCGCAAAGGTGGCTGTTCGGCGAACAGTGTAACATTCAATATTATGGACCATATTTTGTAGTCGTGGCACAAAAGCGAGGGACATTTACGTTTATCTGATGCCTCCAAGCCGGACATATTACCAGTATTATTTAGGACATAAAATATAAAACGAGCTTTGGATTCAACAATGTAATCCTTGATGTTGCTGTTTTTATTTGCCAAACTGAGTAGATTTCATTAAAAACTGTGTAAGTATTTTTCATAATACGCAGGCTCCCATAGCAGCTACTAAGGTTAGGTTCAAATAACTATGGGGTCGCTAGGCCGATAAAATAAAATGCTTTTTATGGTAAAATTTAGTTTCTCACAGACATTTTCCTATGACAAACACCAAAAACTTTAATTTTCTCTACTAAAAATGTTATTCTGTAATTCTTTATTGCACACAGAAACATGATACATAAATGGTTATTTCAAAAATTCATGTACATAGGCGAGCTTAACCCTAACAAGAGTTTTCTTCCAGCAAACCTTTGGGGCTAGAGAGATGTAAATAATAAAACAAAAAATAAACTTCTCCAAAAATAATCTAAGCAGTGATGCTGATGATGATGAACTCACTCCACCCGCCCGCAATAAGGGTGCCTAAATGCCGTTGAAAAGCGTGCAAATGTAAAACAGAAGTATCGCCAGTTGTAAACTGTTTACAGATAGACGTAAAGGCTGCAACGAGCCGAGGCTGAGCAATGTTTGAAATGTTTGCAATTTTATCGCATGTAGAGTGGATAAACTTTTGGGAAATGTCGGACTGCTGGTAATAATCGCGTATGAGATATTTTTGAGGTTTTTTAAAACAAATGAGTTAACCGTTTTGAAAATACAAATTCTTATACAAGGTGTTTGATAATAATATGTTTACTAAGCTGACAGGGGCTCATTTTACAACCAATAGGCAAACAATTTTGTACAACGGCTTTTGGAAATTCGATAATTTACATTGAAAAAAAACAGTGAAAATGAGTTATAAACTTGGTAAATAAATATCTAAGGAATTGCAAAACACCCCAATAAAGATACCAGGGATAGAATACCTACATAAGTATATAGTATATTTTTACGTGAAATACTAAGCAGTTGACTGAAACTATTTGAATAAAACCAAAGTACAAAATAAATTATCCAACTATTTTCGAAGTCATGGCCACACTTATCTTTGCAGACTGCTTCTGAAGTAACGGGCGACTTTATAATGAGTGTGCTTAACGACGCCCTCTGCCGTGAAACTGATACCGATTAGGAATAACATAAAATATCCGATACAAAAGCATTAACATTTTGCTTATTTTGCCAAAAGCAGATGAAATTTTTTAAACATTATTTGTATTTAAGAATTTCAAGTCAAGTGGAACATTATAAGTAGGTATATAAAAAAAATATACTAAACTAATCTAAATAACTATTTAACTAACGACTAAGTACTAATAAAAATGCGACTGAATTTTTTACGAGTAAGTGTCATAAAAAATCCAGAATAAAGGAAAAGGTATATAAAGGAATTTCAGATTGAGTATGGGCGGCTTGTTTACAAACATGTAAAACCGTGTTCATACGACGCGTCGTAACACGGTTTTACATGTTTGTATGACGTGCGATATGTCATCTGAAATCTATTTCAAAATGATCCTTATCTTGACTTGAACTTCTCGTAATTTTAATAATTAGTTGTAAAGATCAAAAAAAGCTAACAGGAAAAAAAAAATTGAATTTTCTGATAATTTTTTAACGTTACCTTTCTTTGTTTTTTTCATAGAATAAGCCCCCATTCGGGATAAATAATGAAATGAAATGAAATAATTTATTTGCGTGAGGCGTGGTACACAATTTGGACATAAATAATACATACATACATACATACATAAAATCACGCCTATTTCCCAGAGGGGTAGGCAGAGACCACGGTTTTCCACTTGCTACGATCCTGACATACCTCTTTTGCTTCATTCACTCTCATCACATTCCTCATACATGCTCGTCGGTTTAGGGTACTCATGACCTGGCCTTTTTCCAAAACGTCACCGATTTGGTCACTAAACGTACGCCTAGGTCTTCCCCTTCCAACGGTCCCATTCACACTCGCCTTGTACACCTGTTTCGTCAATCATAAATAATAGTGATTAGGAAACCTAGCATGCAAATTTAAAGTAAAAATAACATTGACTCTATCTATTTAAAATTACATAATATTATTCAATTCAAAATATAAATAATAAGAATAGATCACAGAGCAAAACAATAACAAAAAAAGTTCATAATAACTTTGGAGAGAAGCAAAATAACCATATCATACAATATTGTGTTATTTATTTATTTTTATTTTTTTATACAACAGAGGTGGCAAACAAACTTACGGCCCACCTGATGGTAAGCGGTTACCGTAGCCTATGAGCGCTTACAATACCAGAGGCATCACGCACGCGTTGCCGACCCCGAACCCCCTTCCCCCCTAAAGAGCTCTGGCAACCTTACTCACCGCAGGAACACAACACTATTTGAAACAAATAATGTTATTTGGCTGCGATCTTCTGTAAGGCGGAGGCACCTCCCCAGGCAGGCTGCTCCAATTCAGAACGAGAAAATCTCGCTGTGCCCTACCTCCTCCTAAAAACAACTAATCAACTAATGTGGTTACGTCGTACTGAACAATAACCCCAAATAGCTTTTGCATGAGCGGTTAATGTGCAGTGCAGGTGGACCAGTCTTAGTACCTAATAGTTCCAAACTAATTAGTAGTAACCTAATAGAACTAATACTAATTGTACTAATAGTAGTAACCTAAGAGGAACAAACTGATCGGGATACCCTAGTATAGGTAGTCCTCTCTACAAATTTGTCGCGTTGGCTCGTTGTAGATTTCAATTGAATTACTCGAAACAAGTCACGTAACCGGTACAATCAGCGTTTCCTGAATTCAACCGCAAAAATAGATCCATCTAGGTTTCAATAAAATTATACGAACAATAGTGTTTCCCAAAATAGATACCTAGTAGTAGTATTTACCACCCATATATTGATATGATTATTCTGTAACAGAACTTTGCGATTTGGTTTAGGCGCTGACGTAAGTGGACAGTCTCAAAGATTTGTTTCAAATTTGTGTAGAATATCGCTGACACGCTTGCATTTGAATGGAAATAAGATGTCATTCTACGACTAAAATGGGTTGAATGCAAATAAGATATTTTTTACAAAAACTAAACACACCATACGACAGTCGACAAAAAAAAATTCGGCAAGTCGTGATTTCAAGAGATGATGACGTTTTTTTAAGTTTTACGGGACAAGTTGCGATCCCTCAGGAATTAAATTAAAATGGGACCACCCCGGGGTCACACTCTATACACCAGCGAAAAAATCATCAAAATCGGGTTACTATTGGCGGAGATATCGAGTAACATACACACAAAAAAAAAAAAAAAAAAAAAAAATACAGCCGACTTGAGAACCTCCTCCTTTGGAAGTCGGTTAAAAAAATATATTTTATCTTTTTGGGTACGACTCAATAGATCTGTAAGATAAGATATTCCTACCATAATTTTACTAATTATAATAAATACGAAAGTGTGATTGTAATTTTTTTTCAGGTAAGGCTTAATTCATCTAGTTTCTAAGCCGTCCGTTTCAAAGTGATCCTAGTAATTTTATTTAATTAAACACCTTTTAACATTAACTAGAGCAAGAGATCGGGGTGATTTTATGCTTGGATACCGATATTTAAAGCGCCGGAGACTGAGATAAGCTACTTTTTATCCGGGTACCTCGCAACTGAAGCCGTAGACGAATGCTAGTTTTAAAATTATGGTGATTTTCACTGACATCTTCCTAGATAAGCTGAAAAAGTTGAAAAAACAATAAATATTCCGGACATATATCTATCACACACGGTCACTGTCAACTAATCCCATCAAACTAGGCATAGCCTGTACTATGGGTATCAGATACTGATATACATAATAGATAAATATTTAACACCCAGACACAGAACAAACATCTGTTTTCATGACACAAATGTTTGTCCAGTACGGAAATCGAACCCGCGATCGCGATCTAGCACAGAAGGCAGAGTTACTACCAACTGAGCTATAAGGCCAGTCAAAAGTTGAAAAGAAAAAGCGCGCGAAAAGTCCAGTGAAAAGTTTCGAGAGGCGGGGCCTATCCGCGCGTGCGTGGTTCAGTCGCTGAAGACTTGCTTCACTGGCCTCGTCGACGGCTGCCGATGGCCAAGCAGTCACCAGTCGCCGCGGTGACACAGTGCTATGCGGACGCACTACGGATGCCTCTAGAAATCGTAGTGAAAGTATTCAAAAAGTACCATTCTAGAACTGAAATAACATAAAGACATTGCAATAAAAGTTTAACAACTTTTTGAGTTGGTAAAAAAGTTTTCAAAGTTATCTTTTGGATGAAAATTCGTTTCTTTTTTAAGGTAGTTAGTAAGAGTTAGTTAAATAAAGTAACCATCAAAGAGGTATGTGTAATTATAAGTATGAAAATGTAAAACTTATGAATATTCGTAGCAATTATTTAACTTGCAAGCTTTCTTCCAAGCCTATTTAATTTATCTTCTGTACCTTACTAAACATAAATAATATACATATTTAAATAAGAAAGTTTAAAATTAATCGGACACTAAGTAGATTGCGCTTCAATCAAAATAATAATTGATCGAGTGAGCGAAGCGAGAAATTTATCTCGGGTTCTCGAGAACAACTTGGTCGAATCGGCATTGTATTTTTGTATTTATATTTGTAAGAGTATAACTTTCCATCAGCATGCAATCTTTGCATCAACTTTCTCTACAGATCCTTTAGTAGGTGAACAGGTTGTACTATAAAATTTTTCTAGTAAGAGTGTGAGAATTGGGCAAGGGGTTGTTAAGATAAAGGGGTCCAATAGGAGTATAAAAAATTAGTAATACAAATACATGAAGTGGTGTCTCATATGAAAAAACGTTTATACATTCCAAAAACTTTTTATACAACGAAAATAGTACCAAACAAATAAAAGCGTGAGCTCCTTTTGGTAAAGTTTAAATGACCTCGTAGATCAGGTAAGATTGGATATTGATAGCTATATATTATATTGATATTGATTGATAGCTGGATTGCGCTATCAATGCGTTTCGCAAAGTTTATCCCAAAGACTGCTACATTTATGTAAAAAGTGTCTAAGCTGTTAAATTGTCACACATTGTTAAAAAGTTACGAGTTAGCACATAAAGAAGCGATATGTATCCGTTTTAATATGTTTTTGAATATGTAGTAAATATAAATTATACTAATATATGATGCGGACAATGCGAGATCTCAGTTCGGGGTGAAACACTAGTTTAATTATAAAACTAGGTGGTATATTATTCCACAAAGTGATTAGGTACTACTCTTTTCAGGTGCTAAGGTGGCTAATTTTACTATGAACAAAAACTATCCAAAACTAATGACCTAAATATAAATGGGCTATTCATGTCTAGCTTACCGTTTGTATGAAGTAATTGACTAAGATATTGAGGTAGGTATAATTATTACTAAGGCAGGCACTCTAGTAGGCAAGCCATATAGCTCGCAGAACCGACAATTGTTGGGGAATAATGGTTCTCGAACTGCGACCACGAACCGGCGACGCAGTGTTGGAAGGCCCTCCACCAGATGAACTGACGACATTTTGACGACATTGTATTTATTAAACTTGTCTTAACTATAGGAAGGTTTATCTACCCATATTCTTGAAACAACGAAAAGTCTAATAATAGTTACCCGTATAATGATAATAAAAACGACCTTTATTATTGTAAACTCTGTTATTCCAAACTCATTAACCCTAAAAATAGCTTAGTAAGTTTTCCTTTGAAATTATATTTTGCGCGGAACCCTGAATAATGTCACATTTGCGGTTCTAACATTTGCTAAACTACCCCTTAATTAGGTGACGTCAGGATTTCTTTTGACGTCATTGGTTCAGATTATACCTTGGTAATCATTTATTTTATTTTTATGTGTTCTTATAGTTTCGCCATGTCTGTCTGTCAGAGCAGATGTTTAGCACTGTCAGCTTGTTGGTCAGATGATGATGATATAAGCGGTGGTCACTGGTCACGATTGGCGCAGGTTTGGAAAGACTGGCTTGCTAAAAATAAGACTTGTGACCACCAGTAGGCTGCCATGGGTTTACAAGATAGATAGATACATTTTAATTACGCAGGTCCATTATGTCAACAAAAGTAAATAAATAATGATCAGACAGGCCTCATAGCTCAGTTGGTAGTAACTCTGCCTTCTGCGCTAGAGGTAGCGGGTTCGATTCCCGCACTGGACAAACATTTGTGACTAACACAGATGTTTGTTCTGTGTCTGGGTGTTTAATATATATAATTAGCCTACAAAAGTCCATCCAGGGGGCGTGGCCTGTGACGTCATCCAGAGAGTGGTGCGAGCGGGCGTGGAGGGGCGCGCTACGGTCTCGAGCTGCGCGCGCGCCAGTCGGACGGCACTTTTGCTTCACCGCCAGAGATGGACAGACGTTCTACTAATTTCTTGTTGAATTGTTTTGTAAAATTAATTTAAATTAGAAGTTCTTATTATTTTCATTCGTTATTGTTTTTTTTTTAGTAAATTTTGATCGTAGTTTATAATCTCAGAAGTGGGATTCTTATTCCATTCTGTATTGCTTTGGCTTATCTTGATTTAAAATTACGTAGTGGAATTATCGAGAATTCATGACTTTGTTGTTTGGTTAATTTTGTTGCAAAAATGTCCGGTAAAAGTAATCGTAAAGGTCGTAAAAGTGACGGTCCATCTATTCCTGGCTTGGAGCAAACGCTTCAGACGATTTTAGATCGTCTAAGTTGTTTGGAAGATTGTTCCAGGGTTGCGAGTTCGAGCGCAGATAATGCGGGTAGTTTAGGCGACATACCGGCGCCTGGTACGGTTGCGCCACCGCCGCCGCCGCCGACGCCGCCGCTAGTTCAGCCGAGCAGCGAGCTGTCTGACGCGCACATGCTGGCCGTACCCGCCAGCTCTGGGTCATGCGCCGCTAGCGTCGACATGTCTGTACCGTGTCCTAGCGCTATAAATTCCAGCGCTGAGGTGGTTATGAGCGAGGTAACTGAGAAGCTTGTGAGCGCTATCAGTGCTATTCCGGTAAGATCTAACCATGTTTTTATATCGAATTTTGATCCGTCTTTGCATGATTTCGATGTGTGGTGTAGTGAAGTAGATCACGTACGTAGTTTGAATCGGTGGGATGATCGCGAATGTTTAGCGCGTATAGGTAATTGTCTAAAAGGCGACGCGAGATTGTGGCTTAACGAATGGGTCAGCAACGACCGCAGCTGGTCAAACTTCAAGCGGGAGTTTAAGACATTGTGCCCCCTTCGTATTGATATCGCGAATATTTTGTTCGACGTTATGAAAACCGATTCAGACAACTACACTACATATGCGGAATATGCTAGGCGTTCTTTGTTGCGTTTACGCATTGTCAAAGGTATGAGCGACGAATTGATTGCCGCCGTAGTGATACGTGGTATCACTGACCCCCAAATTCGTGCCGCTGCTACCAATGCTAATTTGTTGCCAGATGGTTTAGTAAGCTTTCTGTCGATCTATATCAAGCCTGCTCAGGTAACACCAGTCTCTGTACGTGGTACCCCCCGTAATCATGATTCGCAATCAAGTTCTCGTAAACGAGAACATGACGATTCGAAGGTTAAGTGTTTCTCTTGTGGAGGTTTTGGTCACAAACAGATTTCGTGTCCCAAGCGTGTAAAATCAGATGCATCTACGGAAGACGGTCTATCTAAAAGCGCATCAAACCCCAATAGACAGCCGCCTAGATCTGAGCCTTGTTCTTTCTGTAAGAAGGTTGGTCACAAAGTCGAAAATTGTTTTGCGAAACAGCGTACTGATTAGCGTCGTAAGTCGAATGTAACTTTTAGTCGCTAAGTCACACCTACTTAAAGAACGATATTACTACCGGGTTATTCAGGGGATGCCAGTTGATTTGATTTTAAATAGCGGGTCGACTATTTTATTTCCCGAACTGTAGCGAAGCATTTGCAATGTACCCAGGTTCCGTCATTTCGTGTTTTTCGTGGCATAAGTAGTCAGGAGATAGAAACATCGTACTGCACTACTTTGACGGTCGAGTTTTTCGAGATTACCCTCGAAGTTAATTTTCACGTCATCATCATCATCGTCATGATGTGAAGTTGATTTTCACGTAGTTTAGAATAAATGCATGAACACGCCGGTTATTTTCGGTACTGACGTGCTTGCTAAATAGGGATGATGTGTGTGACCTATACTTGAACGCAAGGTATACAACGACTCAAACGAGCTGAGAACGTTCTAGAGGTACAGAGGTGCAGGTCCGTGTTTACTGATTGATACACCGTAAGTAGGTGTTAGGTCCTGTCATAGGCAGCAGTTAATGATTTATCGTCATTGCAGTAAATCTAGTCGTAGGTAACCACTACTACTTTTCAAGCGGTGTCTATGCTGATTTGGTTGCGCAATGAGACCCCAGTAACTGCGCGTTAGGTACCTTGTCAGGGACTTTGAGGAGGTTGAATACCTAGGTAGAACAGTCAGTAATGGTCAGGTAAGACCGAGCGAGGTTTTTCCCCACTGAAATGCACACCGATGCCTTAGCGCTAGATAATGGAGCTGTTTGCTGTAAACTCATGATAGCGGGCACTAGTACGTCTTTTGTTAATTGGGTGGAAGATTTGGGCTGTGAGATGCATTTCATAATTCCTGAGATACACGGAAGTAATGGTCAAGTTGAGCTGTATTGCTGAACTGTGATGAATATGATCCGTGTCGAATCAAACTTTAGACAAGAAAGTTGGTCGGACATTTTGTGGAAATTGCAGCTCACCTTGAACATTACTACGGAAAAATCAACTAAATGTTCTCCTTTGAATTTGCTCATAGGTAATGAGGGCACAACGCCTGTCATTCGATCTCTGGTACGCGATGTGGCTGTAGAGGCGAGCAGTCCGAATCGCGAATCGTTGCGCGAGCTTGCCCGACAACGTGCCTCAGAGTTGTTGGATGAAAATCGTACTCGTCAAGACGCTCGTGTCAATGAGCGACGCAAAGCACCTCGCACGTTCAATAAGGATGACATCGTATTCGTGCGTAAGACGAGTCAGGCTACGGGCAAGTTGGACTCTTGCATGCGCGGACCATACAAGGTCACGCAAGCGCTGCCACATGGACGGTATGAGCTAAAACTGATCGCTGGTTCGTACGGCAAAACCACGCAAGCTGCTGCAGAATACATAACGCTATGGCGCGGGGAATGGAACCCCGATGTTTGCATCGCATTTTTTGAGAGTGAGTAGCGCTTTGATTTGAAAGTGTACATGATGTGATATTTTAGCCGTGTGTGTGTACCTGTGTACCTCGAGAGCTCTGCACTTGTACGAGAAGCATCCCGTGGGCTCTGCTTTGCTTACCATCACATCATGGCCTCGCACTCGTTATGTATCTCTGTATGTGTACACCCCGAGGGCTCTGTACTTATGTATGAGCATCCTGTGGGCTCTGCTCTTTTGATGCGCGCACCCTGAGGGCTCTGCGATGATGGAGAACATCCTGAACGGTACGTCTCCGTAGACATAACGTGTATCCTGAGGGCACTGCACGTGGACATCCTGAGGGCTCTGTCATTTCATTCCATTTTGTTGGACATCCTGAGGGCTCTGTCATTTCATTCCATTTTGTTGGACATCCTGCGGGCTCTGTCATCTTCTCCTATTTTGTTGTGTAACCTGAGGGCTCTGCACAGTAGGTATCCTGAGGGCTCTGCCGTTTGCTTAATTTACGTACTCGTCGAAGCTTGAGAGCTTGCTGGATATACCCGAGGGCTCTGTCCGTACATGTTGAAAGTAATGAATTTACTTTCAGCTTAAAGCGTTTGATTATGAAATTAATGCAAACAGGTGTCTTTTAGGTGACGATGATGATGAAAGTCAGCCATTTAGTGCTGAGCGCCAAGGCGTTGAGGTGCATGTACATGTCCTGCATCACCATCCCATGAGACGGAAGATCTGCAGCATCCACTCGCCCACTCTGATGATCCTGCGGGCGAGGGCGCGCCGCCGTCAGGAGAAGCCGAATTAGCCTACAAAAGTCCATCCAGGGGGCGTGGCCTGTGACGTCATCCAGAGAGTGGTGCGAGCGGGCGTGGAGGGGCGCGCTACGGTCTCGAGCTGCGCGCGCGCCAGTCGGACGGCACTTTTGCTTCACCGCCAGAGATGGACAGACGTTCTACTAATTTCTTGTTGAATTGTTTTGTAAAATTAATTTAAATTAGAAGTTCTTATTATTTTCATTCGTTATTGTTTTTTTTTTAGTAAATTTTGATCGTAGTTTATAATCATATCTATTATGTATATCAGTCGCTGGTACCCATTGTACAGGCTATGCCTAGTTTGGGATCAGTTGACCGTGTGTGATCTGTCCGGAATATTTATTTTATTTATTTATTAGACAAAGTTCCAAAATATAGTATAAACGATAGCTAGCTAATTATATATTTTTTTATTTCTATTAAGTAGGTATAGATCATATTTTATAGATGAGCACTTATTTATATATTTATTTTAAATTAATTACCACGAAATAGCATTAGCATTGTAATTAATTCAAAACTAAATTCAGCTCTAATTGCTGAATTCTGAAAAAGTCATCAACTTCTGATGCTGACTGTACAAAGTACAAAGAAAATAAGTTTTTACTAGACTTCCCTCAAAATCGGATCAAACAAGTTCATGTTCATCATGAAATGAGAGAAAACAAAGATTTGTTAGATGCTCGTTTAATTAATAAGAGATTTTGATAAATGGCTGAGACACATTTTAAAGAGGTTCTGCCGCAAATACGAATATAAATCTTCATCATAATAAATATTTTAGAGTACGAAATTGTTTGGAGATGCGTAGGCACTTTTTCATGCCTAATCATTTCGTGGACTTCGTTAGGTTGCGTTGTAGAGTTACATTTTTAAATATTTTTTATACTACCTGCTCGTCAATGGCGTATTATGTGTCATGCAAACCTTTCCTAAAGTAAGTCATTACAGCCCTACGGTCTAGCCGGGTCATAATGTTGTACTGAATTTCATTATTTCCCATGGGACATAATGTGATTTGAATTTGGAATGCACCCGACGTGCTTGATCGAGGTTGGTTTCAAAAACCACCCAAACGGTGCAATGAGATTTTATTCGAATTAGGCTGTATGTTAACATTTTCATTGCACTGCCTACAAATTAAAAAAAAGAAAAACAGAAAAACTTTTTACGAAATTCATTTTCACCCGCGCACGAAGAAGGATTTATTCGAATGTCGAACTGACCACTACAGAATAGACTACAAAAAAAGAAAAAAAGGCGCCAAGCGCTCAAACTGCTGTGCTGTTATCTACACCGAAATTCAATTTCGATTCAAATAAACTTCTAAAAAATGTCAAGTGACGACGACAGTGATTTTGATTCGACTCCAGAATGCATACAATCTGAAGCCTCTGGTATAGTTGGAAACTTACTTCCAGAAAAATCATTTCTGTCTACTTAACAGTCATTGTTTACAATTGCCTCGCAGAAAGTATAAAAAGTAGAGTATGCATCGCGGGCTTAAATGTGTATTTGTCTTGGGCGATCTTGAACCCCTCGTACTCAGGATTCTTGCCTTAACTCCCTTGCTCCGCTCAGGAGTTAACCATAGAATCCCTCGTTCTCGGGGTTCAACATAGCGCCCTTGACATAATACACTACTTTAAGCCCTTGTTGCATAATCTCCTATAAACGCATTGGATAAATATTATCTGTAGGTATGTAATGCGCTATTTTATAACAGTACATACTGCAAAATGTGGGCATGAGCCAATTGTTTGCACGTGCCTCTGAATACTCCCCTTAGACATCTTGAAACATCATCAATGAAAGTTGTCCCTAATTTCAAACGTCTTTGACCTCATGTTAACTTTATTTATTTCCATCAAACACAAAGAGAATAAATTATTTTTACAAAAACTAAAAATCGACAGTACATTATTAAATATTTACACTAAAAACTGTTAAATCATCATCATCATCATCATTTCAGCCGTACGACGCGACGTCCACTGCTGAACATGGCCTCCCCCACAGACAGAGCGAATTCCTATCATGTGGGGGGATTTGCCCATACTCACCACGCTGGGCATGCGGGTTGGCGAGCGCAGTTAGAGCTATCGTTGTTAAAATGCATTTATTTATATATATTTTTTAAATTAATTACCACAAAATAGCATTAGCATTGAAATTAATACAAAACTAAATTCAGCTCTGATTGCTGAATTCTGAAAAAGTCATCAACGCTGTCGCCAACGTCAGTCACGCTGCTGCCCATCCCCTAGCTTTTTCCCCTTAGTCGCCTCTTACGACATCCGCGGATAGGTAGATAAGGAGGGGCCTATTCTTCAGCCGGGGCCACCACGGCCACGGACTAAAAACTGTTAAATAATAGCTATTAATTCTTACATAAAATACAGAATAATACAAAAGATAATATATATTTACGATAATTACGTAGGTTATTTTTGGAGTCGGTGAAAATTTAAAACAATTTTTTCTGATGAAGGGGTATAGGATCACTTTTGAATGCCAAATAATATAACTTTCTAGGCTTCGTTTTAGGCAGATAACAGTACATTTCAACACAGTAAAAGTAAAGGAACCGCTTCAGTTCTTGAGTGCCAAATATTATGCGGACCCCAAGGCGACCCCTAAAATGGAAAATTTGAGTGTGGTGTCGTTATAAGGGTCGTAAAAAATGCTTTTTTGTATGTGATAGTTTACGATACATTTATGACGACCAGGTCTAATGCTAGAGTCAGATAACTCCTCAACGACTGAATGAGGGCCATGGACTGATGGAGCAAAAGTTATTCTCAACGGGTAACGGTAAAACAGTCGTGTTAACAAGCTGCGTTTTATTCAGGAACGCGAGCAAAGCTGCTAACGTCAGCTAGTATATTATATAGGTTTGAGGTCGCCCCGTAACTTGGTTATCGCTGCACGCTTAACTAGGACCCGATGGCCGCGGGCACTTGGGAACTTAGGACATGCGCCTGAATTTTGTCGTAGATTATCCACACTTTAGGGATGAGAAGAGATTCCGTGCTTCGAAGGGCACGTTAAGATGTCGTAAAGTTTTTGGAAGGCTTTCATCGCTAGCCCACGATGGAGGCCATCAAGAGTCCTGAATTCACCGTCACCAGAGTAGCTCATACTTACACAGTTTTTTAGAGATAATGTATACCTTCTCGGTTCTAACGAGATCGAATTAGAAATGAGAAGATCCATAGACAAACTACTCGTAATTCACAGAAAAAGCACAGACGATTAGCAAGTTGAATCGGCAGTGCACATAGCATGGAGATCCAACGGCCGTTGGGGCAGAAAGGTTCTAGAGTAGAGTAGAGACCAAGGTTGCTAGGAGCCGTTGGTTGCAGGCCACACTTGATCGGTCCCTCTAGAAATCTAACATGGGGAAGGCAGTGTACTTCCTATAGGGTAATACCTTCGTAAACCTGTATGAGTTCGCTTCCTAAGCGGTCGTCAAATTCATTAAAAATACAATCAGTGCATTGTGTGTGATTGTACACTTTGTAGGCAAAACAAATAACAAAAACATTGGTGAGAACGAAAGTCGTCATTATGCGACTATTTGGTCTATTTATATTAATGTTCGCCGAAACGCGATTTCCGGCATATTGCGATCATATGTATGGAATTTTCAAAAATATTGTCATTATATTTACACTTATATTATAAATACACTGCAAGTTAAAAATTATAAAATAAACTAAGGCCGATAGTAGGCAACTCGCTACTAAATCGTCAGCTAGGAGGGCAGTCGGCCTTAGCCCATCATGTTCAACAGTAGAGTGTGTACTATGCACGCGATAAAAAATATCGAACATAGTCAAACGAATTGGCAACTAAGAATGTAACTCTGTTATCGCTACACGTTCGATTCGGTCCCGACTGCCGCGGGCACTTTGTAACTTGGGTCATGTGTCTCAGTTTTTGACGTAGTTTGACTTTCAGCTGATAAAGAATCGTGACACTTATTTCAGAAGATCTTGGCGATTTTGCGATGTTTTCAAAGCCAAAAGTGTTTTTTTTGTTTATTTCAGTGCTCAAGTTAATAATAAAATCACAATTAAATATCACTTCAAATGGATCGATTTATAAAAAAAAACCAAGTTGTACCCTAATAAATTCCAAGCAAACTTTTAGGAGGAGGTAGGCCACAGCGAGATTTTATCGTTCCTTACAGAAGATCGCAGCCAAATAACATTATTTGTTTCAAATAGTGTTGTGTTCCTGTGATGAGTAAGGTTGCCAGAGCTCTTTAGGGGTGGGGGGGTTCGGGGTCGGCAACGCGTTCGTGATGCCTCTGGTATTGCAATCGCTCATAGGCTACGGTAACCGCTTACCAACAGGAGGTCCGTATGCTTGTTTGCCACCTCAGTTGTATAAAAAAAAGACTATATACCTTGCTTGCTTATCTTGTCACTGATTCTTTTTTGGTCATCCTTTTGTTGAGATACCTCAACCTGGTCACTGACTTATTAGAGGATGCCCTGAAAAGGGCCTCTGACAGTCGGTGAAAGAACCAGTGTAGTGAAAGGATTAAAGTGCGCCTCTTAGAGGCTCCTTTCGTGCACAAGAAACTATAGCTACATTACAATTCACTTATAAAAAAAACCGTCCAGTAAAATGAACTCAAAACCAAATTACCTGGCATTGTAGAGCTCGGACTCTGCCGTTGCTTATTTCGCGCTTATTTTGTTTCACTAAAAGGATTCTAAATTGAACCATCTCAGGGCCTTTTGTGTTAACTTCATAAGCCATTTCAAATGAGATAAGACTGCCGAGAAGCCAATTGCATGCTTAAAACATGATTAGGTACGTACAGTTCCGGCACGGCTCAATTCTCTTTTGACACATTGACGTTTCGATCAAGTTCTTTATACAGCAACAGTCACTATTAATGACTTTCGATGGTTATTATTATTTCCTTCATATTTCAATAATGATGTCACGACATAAACGTCCCTTTATAATGACATCTTCTCAATACGTATTGACCATGTCTTTCTTGTGGATATTCTGTGTGTCCTAAAATATTTTTTTTTTATATTTTTTATATTATGTATATTTTGGACATTTATTTTGTGATTTTGACATTTGATTTTTATTGTGTATTTTGAATTATGTCGTCCCACTTAAATTTAGTACCTATGGGTTTTTTTAAATGAAATAAACAATTTTTATTATATTTATTTTATTTATTATGGCCGGCAACTGAGAGGCAGGGAAGCCTACAATCCTGCCTCAATATACCTCAATAAAACCAAGGCACTACAGCCTCCCTTCGACAAGAAAAAGTTCCAACCGACTCAATATACAATAATCTACAATATATACACAAAAGCCTGAAGTCCACTACTCGACATAGGCCTGACCCAAGGAGTACCACGACGATGTGCCTTCTCCATCCACCGAATTCCCAAAAGCTTCAAAATATCGTCGGTTCATTGGGTTGGGGGACTTCATAAACTGCGTCGTCTGGTTCGTTGTTGCCATTCGAGAACGTTTACTGCTCAATGGTTTTCGGTTATTCTAATTCTACTGGCTATAAGCCTCGTGGCCAAGAAAGATCCAGTGCTTCAGTAATAAGATACGAGAAAAAGGTGCAATTGCCACTTTTTGCCAGGCGAAACACGTCTTCACGTATACAATATTCATGTGCGTCTCGCATCTTAGTAAGAATCTACCATTCGTTTTTATTGAACCCCTTTCGATTCAAAAGACTGCTGTATCGAAGGGATGTTTTTCATTTCATGCGTTTATTAATGTGCACGTGGGTTTTGTATTTGCAAGGCCTTATTACATCTGTTTTAGTCTTTTTTACTCAAGCTGTAGTGTCTGGGATATTATTTAGATGGAGTAGGCTTGCCAAGCAACTATCTATACCATCTTCTCAGCCTAGTCGACCTTATCCACAAGAAAGACATAGTCAATATGTGTGGAACATGATGTTTTCCTTGATCCCCATGAGCACGTGTTAATGCGCACTTACTTTATTGGAATAGATAAGTTCATTGGTGTACGGCCGGGATTTGACCTTACGCCCTGCGGATCGAAAGCGAGGTACTTCCCACTAGGCTAACACGATTCAACCTTTGCAACAATACCTACTAAATTCAAGATGATAACGTTATGGCACTGACCTAATGCTCATTAGTATCACGAAATAATGTAATTATTATTGAGCCTAGTTGCATTGTGAATACAAAGTTGCAACAATTGCTAGTAATAAGCATGCTCAGTAGAGCATGCTTATTACTAGCTTATTAATAGCATGCACGAACCTGCTTGCTTATGAGCAATATGAGCATCCTAGTATCGATTCGATATCAGTCTAACCACTGTTTTTGATTACCAGTTCACATATCTGTGCTAAGCTTCCATTTTGGTCGAGAATATTGTCTTTTAAATTGTATGTGGTTCTAATTGTTTGCTTTGAGCAAGCTTATTCAGGGGTGTTTTTAAAATGCCCATGCTTATTTTTTTATTTTTTTATAATTAGTTTACACATAATAATGTGCTCTAATAGTATTACAATCTAGCCATGCTGTAGGCTAATAAGTAATTTAACATTGACATATTTTTTTGTTAAAATAACTACAACTAAGAATGTGTCCACTAACACTTTTCTTACTGTATCTATTTAAGGGGGAGACACTTTGTTCTTGTGTTCTTGATAGGTAGCTCTCGTTTGCACTTTCACTACATTACACTATTATTTAACACTATACTAGTTCGAAAGGCTTATTGAAAGCACGAAGAGCATGCTCGTTTGCAACTTTTTATAAGCTTGTGTGTCAATTATTCAGTTACGTTTAGGTGTTTGTGTGTGTGTAATGCATCATGCTTGGCTAGTGTTGAAAGAAAGAAAGAAAGAAAATGTATTTATTTGACCCACAACGCAGTAAGTAGGTAGGTAGGTAGATACAAAGAAAAATACTTATACCTAAGTAATACAAAAACACACATAGGAAAACAAAAACATGTAGGCAGGTGAGGCGGTAGGTAGGCTGAGTAATAAGTGAGGTATGCGTTGTATGGGGCAAATGGGTCCCGTCTCAGCATAAAGCTGCACCAAACGTAATATGTACGGTGCGGCACAGGTTTTCAGACGGGGCCTAGGTGACGTAACGTGACGAACATCAATAAACATAACGGTGTGTTGTTGGATGGCATGCTAGAAAATAATAGATCTACATTAACAGAAAAAAAACAATCCATTACCAAAATAATTTTATATTAATCATCATCATTATCATCATTTCAGCCGTACGAAGTCCACTGCTCAACATGGCCTTCCCATTGGACAGAGCAAATTCCTTATCATGTGGGGGGATTTGCCCATACTCACCACGCTGGGCATGCGGGTTGGCGAGCGCAGTTAGAGCTATCGTTGTTAAAATGGGGGACGCTGCTGCCCATCCCCTAGCTTTTTTCCCTTAGTCGCCTCTTACGACATCCGCGGATAGGTAGATATGGGGGGATATTCTTAAGCCTGGGCCACCACGGCCAAAATAAATTATTAATATAAATATTTTATTTAATTATTTTATATTAATAAAAAGGTAGAATTTAATAAAATTAAAAATATTATTTACTAAACTCAACATACTAAACAAACTAAAATTTGACAATTAGGACTTCGAGTACATCAGTTATCTTCCTTGACCTGGATGCTTAATCAAGCTTCATTTATCGGATAAATAATAAATAAACTATTACAAGCTTGTCTTCGGTAAAACCTCTTGATTCAATAGCCACAGATTTACCTCCATCTAGCCCCACGTCACCCATAAAATAAGCTTTTATTGCCCATCTGTTGTTGTCCAAACCAGATCCCCAATCAATCAATAAAGCAAAACGTAGTTAAGTGTCATTGCGGGAAGTCGGCCGCGATAAGTAGGGACTTTCACGCGATCTGCTCCTTTGACGCAACTTCAAGAAGGCCCATTATTAGAGTCTTTGTTTCGTCCAGCGTTTCCTTTCAAAATATTGCTAAAAACATTTTTCTCACAATTTCCTCTTGTAATCTTCCGGAATAGTTGCGGAAATTCGTCACTTTTTCCAGTGACGATTTTTCTCTTCTGTTTCTCGTCTGTTTGTTTTCCTTATTTTCTCAGATGAGTTGTTTACGTCTATTAAATTTCATTAAAATTCTTTTACGGACGAGTTAACGTGATTCGGGGCTAGGTGTTCCATTTTTTGATTGTAATTTAGCTACTGAGGTTATTCATGTTTTTTATTTTGGTTAATAAGTCTTCAAACGACTACATAGAGTAAACACTTTGCAGACTCTTGTCACTAATAGAAGCTATTAACTTTGTAAACTTTGACATTTCCAATTGTACCAACCTTTATGGAATAAAATTGAATTGAATATTGAGCAAGGTAAAATAGCGTCGAAGTCTGATCCGAGACGTTCACAGCAGAAGAAAGGAAGCTTCGGTCGTTGTTAAAATAGGGGACGCTGCTGCCCATCCCCTAGCTTTTTTCGTCTTGGTCGCATCTTCCGACATCCACGGGTAGGTAGATATGGAGGCGCCTATTATTCGGCAGGGACCACCACGGCTAATATGTGTAAAACGTATAAAACAGTAAAATAATACGTAAAAAATCTTAGGGGATTTTGTATCGACATAAGTGGAAAACTTAGTCCAAATTGGAAGCGCCGATGCAGTCAGACTTGTTGATTCATTAAGTTATGCAGTTGCTAGTTCCGAAACTGAGGAGGTATCTAAGCGAGTCTCCGTTAAAGTAGTAACGTAACACAATGTTACATTAGTTTGTGGCACTGTGTTTCTTGAAACTTAGTGTAATGAGTTGGGCTGAGTTTTGTACACTTACAGACACCACTCATAAGATTTTATAAGAGGGAATAAATTTGAATTTATAACGTTTGATATTCTTATCAAAAAAAAAAAATAGATTAAAAATTCCGAATGTATTAAAAAAAATATTGGCTCACGAATTTTATCCCCAAGAAAGGTAGACATCCTCTTAGATCTCCTGGCGGTCAGATCCTTAAAGATTTTAAGTGGGGTAGTCAGATGTATGCCCGAACATTTGGCACATGCCCACATTTTGCAGTAGTAGAGTATTCTATATGTATGACAGGTTGCAAGCCCATCGCTGCTTTAAGAATACATACTATACGATGTGCATGGATATAAGACTAGAGGAAGGCCGAAGAAAAGATGGATGGATTGTGTTAAAGATGGCATGAGTAAGAGAGAAGTGAGTGCGGAGATGACGGCTAACAGAAGAGAGTGGAAGAAGAAAACATGTTGTGCTGACCCCACATAATGTGGGACAAGGGCAAGAAGAAGAAGAAGACTATATGATATTTTCCTTCACCGTTTTAAGCATTTCTTAAAGCGCACTTGAATTGTTCTAATAGAGAAACCCATTGGTTCGAAATCTAGGTTCATACACGTGAGCGAGCACAGCGAGGTACCTCCGCCTTACAGAAGATCGTAGCCAAATAACATTATTTGTTACAAATAGTAAATGAAAGAAATGAGGAAATTCGTAGAAGAACCAAGGTCACCGACATAGCTCTCAGAATTAGCAAGTTGAAGTGGCAGTGGGCAGGCCATAAAGCTCGCAGAACCGATAACCGTTGGGGAGTAAAGGTTCTCGAATGGCGACCACGAACCGGGCGACGCAGTGTTGGAAGGCCCCCCACCCAATGGACCGACGACATTGTGAAGGTTGCGGGAATTCGGTGGATGGAGAAGGCTCAAGACCGTTCGTCGTGGAACTCTTTAGGGGAGGCCTATGTCCAGCAGTCGACTTCTACAGGCTGATGATGATGTTACAAATAGTAACACAACACTGCGGGTTGCCAGAGCTCTTTAAGGCGAGGGAGGGTTCGGGGTTGGCAATGCGTTTGCGATATCTCTGGTATTGCAAGCGTTCATAGACTACGGTAACCACTTACCAACAGGTGGGCCGCAAGATTGTTTGCCACCTAAGTTGTATAGGAAATAAAAAAACTCAAATGCTGACCCATTAATTTGTGTAGTCTCTTACTATAACTTGGTACTGCAATTCCAATAGAACGAAGGAGTACTCAACTGTCTGACCTGAAGTCCAATAGTCAGATAGACAACCAGCTAACTTCAGATGAAATCGATTATCTAAGTTAATATTTGTTCGGATCTCAATAATAGGTGTTGGACCAACAATCATTATCTGCCCTGCTCCAGACGCTCCCTCCCCGGGTCATTTGCTATTGATAGTCCTCAGGCGGTTCTTCATCCTTTGAATTGTCTCAGCATTTACTAACTGCTCAATAATTAACTTGAGCCAATAAATTACAGTTTATTTCTAGTTAGAAAGCAAAATTTCAATCACGTTTCTAAGAATAAAGTCAAATTATAATTATCATTGTCTGAAAACAATGTACAAAAGTTTTCATTTTCTCTACGCCTTTCATAACTTCAAGGTATTCTTTAGAGGCCTTACTATTAAAATATGAATCTAGTTTTAATTAAGTGCCTTATATTATATAACAACTCGTAGTATGATATCAACGTGAAAATGTTATTCACAGCCTTTACTTTGTATAAATAGACAATACACACATAAATTAACTGAAAATAAAAAAATTAAGCAAGTTTCTCATATTCTGAATAAAAAGTGCTCGCAAGTGTACACGAACACTAAACAAGTCCCCGAGGGCGAACTCCCTCCGGATCCACTGACAGTATCGTGACGTCATTGTTTTATACATCGACCCTGTTCGAACGTCTACATTAAGCCGTGTTCAAACGGCTTGCAATATGTCATCTGATATATTTCAAAATGATCCTTACCTCCACTGGTTAGTCAATTTTGTGTTTCAGTGTTCGGGGCTTGCAATATCGATGAGCTATATCGTACGCCCTCAAATGTGAAACTCAAAATTGTCTTTAATTATTTATTGAACGGCGAGCGAAGACTTTAACTACGGATAACGGATAGTTTTGGCGAATAAGCCACACCGCGATTCAGTTCAAAATAGATAAATAACACCCAACAGTCACATACATAGCCCTGACCCAACACTAGGACTCCCTGTGTCGTGGGTATCAGAAACTACGAGTATCATGGTACCACAATACCCAGATCCAGAACAAATATTTGCAGATAATGCAAACATTTGTCCCACAGCGGGAATCGAAACCACATCCCTTGCGTCTCAGACAGGCACGTGCCCACTACGCTACCGAAGTCAAAAATAGAAATATTGACTTCAACATGTCCAAAACGGCACGCAAACTATTAACAAACCCGACATGCCCAAATTGTCCAAAGTCAAACAGAGCCTAGGAAGTATTCCGCCATATTCCAAAAAAAAAAAGTGTAGATAATAAACAGAAAATTTGAATCGCCGAGTTACTTGTAGCGTAAAGGCTAGTAAAAGCTGGGTGCTTTTAGCGAGCTTATTCACGTAGAGAGATTATAACCTAGATTATGCCGAACAGGTTTTCGGGAAACATACGTGCGCCCAAGTAGAAAGTTTATGAACAACTTTATAAAATACTCTAGGATTTATACGAGAAAATTTGGTGATGAGGAAATAAAATACGGGAGAGACTGTGTGTGGAGTCTTGAATAAGATATACCATTTTCCGGTACCCCACCGTACTATGAAGTTTTCCCATTTATTATTGTTACTATTAAATTTTAGAGCTTAGCTCTTGTCGGTGTACTGATGCAATTTCCTTCATTCTGATCTTCCTTCTCTGAGAATGCATGCTCCTTCACTTCCTTATGCGACATGACGGCAATCTGCTCTTTTCTCTGGCTCATCTAACTTATTTTTGGTCTTACTCTTCCTTGCTTTCCTTTTACCATTTCGCCAATGATGTTCGTCACGAAGCTGTCATGTCGTATAAGATGTCTAATAATTTTTTTTCTTTTGTTTTGTAAGGTCTTAATCAAAACACTTTTCTCCTCTCCCCGTAATAGTACTTCCTGAGTTCTCCATCCAGCTATTTGAAATACCAAAATAACATATCTGAGGGTATATATAATATACATACTTAACTTTTAAATAAGACAAAATTGCGACCCGTGACCCGAGAGCTGGCTCTTATTTGGCCCAGCGAATTAGCATTGCCATCCAGCGTGGCAATTACGCCAGCGTCTCGGGGTCGCTTCCAACTGGTAGTGATCTGGATCAGTTGAGCTATCTATAGATCGTTTGTAACGGTCTTTAGATGGCTCAACTGTTTCTTGTGTATTTTGTAAATATTAACTAGTATTCGTTTTAAGTTTCTTTCTGTAAAGAAAAATAAATAAAATAAATAAAAGACAAAAATACATATCAGTGGCAGAGACGAATTTTCATCCAACAATCACAGTGTCTAAACAGTGTTCCCGCAAACAATGAACCGAATATCCGGGTTCGGCTAAACAACACAAGTGTCTAACCAAACCAACATGATGTCGCAACACCTGACTAACATGTTCGAGCAAATCGGCAACTTCACTAAGAACAACCTATCCAACTCCAAGCATGTGAAAGAGAAGGAGAATAAGGCGAACCACGTGGGTGGGAATGAGAAGGCATCTCCGTCGCACAAGCAGCCTCCGCCGCCGCTGAAGAAGCCATGCAAGCTGCGGAACGTGTCTTCGAAGGTGGAGTCGTATGACACTCTGTACACTAAAAACAATTTGGTAAGTGCTACTTTTTTAAAAGCTCGAATCAGATATGCGGAGTTCTGTTGACTAACTAAAGTCACCTAAATTGCCCAGAGGATTATCAAGTTGAAGTGAAGTATGTTCAACAGTGGACGTCCTACATATGAAATAATTTTGATGATGAAGATTTCCACCAAGGTCTATAAAATTGAAAAAAAAAACACAGAAATATACATAATATCACGCCTATTTCCCAGAGGGATAGGCAGTGACCACGGCTTTCCAGTTGCTACAATCCTGACATACCTCTTTTGCTTCATTCACTCTCATCAAATTCCTCATACATTCTCGTCGGAAAAAAAAACTCCGATAAACTTTTAGTAAATTTAAATCTAATTAATTTGAGGCTCGTATTCAGAGACACGACTCAAGCATAGATTTAATCACAGATCAGCTGAACTCTACTTAAGTATTGAATCTCTTCTCAAACATAGCTTTTATTCAAGAACGGTACTTAAACTATTCTCAGCTGAATCGAGTCTCAAATCTGTACTCAAATGTTCTCGTTTACATTTTGATTTATTTATAATTTTCGATCCGTTTTACGCAGAAATTCAGCCAGGGTGGAAATAGAATAGAACAATAAAGTGAAGTATAAATATGCATCAAAGTACGTGTAACGGAACGAAAATGTCATTTGATTAATGTCTAGTCAAATCTAAACTCAAGCACCGATTTCGTCTGATTGACGTTTCAGAATAAGCATTTACTCAGGTGAACTGTGATCATTGAAGCTATACATAAATACTGTTCAAGAATTAGAATCTCGACTCAAATCGAGATTTAAGTACAGATCAATGCTTGAGTCTTGTCTCTGAATACGAGCCTCAGTCTGTCATACATCCACAGTCTGATTTTACCTACTGGTTAACCAGAATAATAATTGTTAGAATGAGTTTTGTAAAAACTTAAGATTTTAAGGAATATTTCTTAGTGTAACTTCCCAGAAAGTACATATGATTCATAATTTTAGCGAGCACGATGATGACATCTAGATTTTCCAACTACCATCGCATCATTCATTGTTATCTTGCCCAATTATAAATCAAAATATCAAAGTGAGTTTACGGACATATCGCATACAACTCTGTTGGATTTTCCGTTATATCATCTACAAAATTAGGTTTAAATTGGGCTGTCTAAGTATGTAGAGCAGATTTGATGATGTGTCTCTACACAATTGCCGGTTTTCCCTCGTTTGTACAATGGAGGTGTAATCAGTTTATCAACCTTGTTATATTTACTACATCGATTGTGATTTAGCCCACTTATGATAGCGGATGGTTGCAGTAAAGTTGGAAAACACAATTTTGTTTTGAGTATGTAGAAATGCTTGTCCAAATAATTTACTCTTTCTAGTCCCATGGTTATGCAGATAACAATGAGTACATCAGAGGAAGTTTGAAAGTAGCGCCAGTGAAGGAAAAGTTGAGAAGTAATAGGTTAGCATGGTATGGGCATGTCATGAGGAGGGATGAAAGTCATGTAACGAGAAGAGCGTTAGCTATGAATGTGGATGGATATAAGACTAGAGGAAGGCCGAAGAAAAGATGGATGGATTGTATTAAAGATGACATGAGTAAGAAAGATGTGAGTGCGGAGATGACGGCTAACAGAAGAGAGTGGAAGAAGAAAACATGTTGTGCCGACCCCACATAATGTGGGACAAGGGCAGGAAGAAGAAGAAGAAGTTCCATGGTTATGCACCCTAATATTCAGATGATCTAAATGTACCTTTGGTTGAAACCTATGGATAATTTCTGCTATAAACTAAAACCGATTTCGTTGAAACTTGGATTAGATACTTATATTCTTTCTTTACCTATAATAGCATATTGGCAAATTTTTATGTAGGTACCACGCGAGTGAAGCCGTGGTCGGAAGTATATAATAAGATAGGTACCTACTAATCTAGACATTATTTGATGTACAAAACCTGCGTACATAACTACAACTAAATGAATTGTAATTATCGATTGAAACAAGGATAAACGTTACAAATAGCGACCTCAGAGAGTCTTCCTGTATTCCACGGAGCTTATTGTGTTATCTCACAGTGGTGTGAAGGCTTTATTATCGCACAAACAACTAATCCGGTTCAAGACAATTGTATCGAGAAAAGCTCGCTAAAGCATTGGTCCCCAAGAAACCATGATCGTCTTTATGACGGGCGTAAGATGACGTAATCGCAATATGGTAGAAGTTACTACAAGGGAGCAAAATCATATTTTTACTTCGAGGGCGTCTATCTTGAATCCAAAGCCTAAATTATATATAAATAGTGCCCGAGTAAAAAATATTTAAGCCCCAAGTGAACTGGTTCACTCTCCTTTTCACTTTTAGTCTCCTTCATGACATAATATTTCCTAAGTAAATATTTTTCCTGAGTTTTCACATGTATCTTTTGGTTGTGTGTGATTTTTGCGTCTATTTGAACACTTTCAGTTCACTAATAGAAGAACACAGACCAACATATTTTTTTGAAATTAATTTCGGTTTCGATACATGTCCTTGATCCGTAATTTGCCACCTTTTTCTTTTTTTATAATTCAAGCAGCGTCATTTGATGTTCGCCGATTTAAAGGAAACTAAGATGTTAAGAGAGATGTTTCGAGAACTTATACAAAATGAAAAATGTTGTTTAGTTAGAAACAACGAGGTGAAACTTTTGTTTCCACAGATGTTACCTTGTTTAGAAAAATAAAACTAAGTACTATTTTTATAAACGAATACGTAGGTATGTTACGTAGTTTGAGAAAATCTATATGTAGGTATAGCCTTTTGTCTTACTTTTTTTAAATAATAAATCAGTTTTACGTCATGCCATGTGTAGGGTGCAAAATATTATGAATCACCTTCTGCAGTACCTATGTTTGCTATAGATAACAAAACTGTATTTGGAAGATAAAAAGAAAGCATCGCCAATATCACTGACTAATGTACTTTTACTATCGTATCGTATCGTAAGCGTAACGCCATCGTGAATTAGTCGTGCTTGGGGCACAGCTTATTTACAAATCATACGAGACATAGATCGACGGCTCTTACATCTGTACTACTTACTAAGTTAGGTCTATCGGCGGGTCTTATCCACCCCAGGGCAAATGTCCCCAATTTTGTACTTTGTCACGATCTTACTGTATTACGTGAGCAAGCATCAGTTTGCTCGCCTCAACCCTCGAACCTTTTCAAGGCTCTATGCGCAGCGGATTAACCGCAGCGGACATTGCGGTCTTGACTATGTTACGGTCGTCCTCAAATGCACTGTGAAGTCGTCAAGCAAAAACACGCAACTTGGCTATTTAAAAAACTTAAAGTTCCTCAGAAGATAGCGAGAAAAGTTCAAGTAGATTCAAACGGCATGCGATATATCCTTGATATGTCTAAAACAATTCGTTTCCAAATGATCCTAACGATATCACAAGCTCCTAAAAGTAAAACTCAAAATTAGGTATGAATAAATTTTATATAAAATTGCGTATGGTGCCGTTTGAAAACTGCTTTAGTCTTATATTGTATGGTTATAAATACAAATGTCACCGTCCCTTAAGACACGTCGTCACATCTTGGACATTTCGTTTATTATAGCAACGCCATGTTTCCGCTATAATTTGTCCGCTAGATGTGCATATCCCCTAAAGGTAGCACGCGGTGTTCATGTTTTCCTCCTGCAGCATTTTATGGGAAGAAAAAGGAAGATTTATTGTACCATAAAAATATGAGGTACTTTTCTATTCCTGTTGGGGGTAACGAAGTGTTGTGATGGTATGTTTCGATTTTCATATGTTTTTGCTGCGTTAAGTACAAAATACTATCTTGTAGACTATGCAAGAAATGGATTGGTAAAAAATGGTGGTACAAAAAAACACAGTTTTTTTTTAATACAACTAAGGTTGCAAATAAGCATATGGCCCACTTGTTGGTAAGTGGTTACCGTAGCCTATGAGCGCTTGCAATACCAGAAGCAACACGCACGCGTTGCCGACCCCTAAAGAGCTCTGGCAACCTTACTCACCGCAGGAACAGAACACTATTTGAAACAAATCATGATACCTATTTGGCTGCGATCTTCTGTAAGGCGGGTGCTCGAGGAATCGTAGAAAATGGAAAGTTGCTTTTTCTATAGGTATACGTTTTTGAATGAAATAGATAGGTACCTATTATTTCTTCTTGATTGAAATTGTTTTGGCATAATAATAATCATAGTTATATTAACACTTAACAGTCACATGGCCGTGGTGGCCCCGGCTGAAGAATAGGCCCCTCCATATCTACCTATCCGCGGGTGTCGTAAGAGGCGACAAAGGGAAAAAAGCTAGGGGATGGGCAGCAGCGTCCCTCATTTTAACAACGATGGCTCTAACTGCGCTCGCCAACCCGTATGCCCAGCGTGGTGAGTATGGGCAAATCCCCCCACATGATAAGGAATTTGCTCTGCCTGTGGGGGAGGCCATGTTCAGCAGTGGACGTCGTACGGCTGAAATGATTTTGATGAACAGTCACATACATAGTCCTGACCCCACTCGAGGATTACCTGTGTTGGGTGTCAGAAACTACGAGTAGGTAACATGTTACCACAGCACCCAGACCCGGAACAAATATTCGCATATTCTGCAAACATTTGTTCCGCAGCGGGAATCGAACCGCACCCCTTGCGTTTCAGACGTGATCTCGCCCTCTGCGCCACCTAGGTAGTCGTCAGTAATGGGGAGCCACCTCAATCATAATTCAATCTTTTCAAAATTTAGGTAATACCTTCCGTGCCCCATCCAATTAATGTGTCGTCTGTCTCGCATTAGCAACAACAGTTTCTTTTATGTTTTATTAAATATTTTTAAATTCTTAATTCAGCTGTGGCCGTGGTGACCCCGGCTGAAGAATAGGCCCCTCCATATCTACCTATCCGCGGATGTCGTAAGAGGCGACTAAGGGAAAAAAGCTAGGGATGGTCAGCAGCGTCCCTCATTTTTTAACAACGATAGCTCTTAACTGCGCTCGGCAACCCGCATGCCCAGCGTGGTGAGTATGGGCAAATCCCCCCACATGATAAGGAATTTACTCTGTCTGTGGGGGAGGCCATGTTCAGCAGTGGACGTCGTACGGCTGAAATGATGATGAATTTAGCTGTACTTTTTTTTATTGTAAACAAAGTTTCAAACTAATGGGAATCCTTCAAAATACTTAAATAGGCTACGTCCCATTTGAATTGAACTTGATCGTCTTGGGTAGGATTAGTTAAATTGATTTAGGTCTTCGGATCTTCGTTAAGGGTTAAAATGTACAAACTACCTAATACCTAAATGATCTAACCCATCATCTAATTTACTAGAATTAATTCGAATTGAAATGAGATTTTGTATTCAAGTTGAATTCAATCCTCTAAGTAATTCTCAGAAAATTATCTCTGTTACGCACATACACACAAAATAGAGTAGGTACAAGTAATAACTTTACAGATTGTCAATGCATTTTTATGAATTGTTTTTTCGATTATTTATATGAAAAAAAAAACACCTTTTCTAATTGGTTTTTTAAACAGCTAAGGTTTAGTTACGTTGTATTCAGTGCTCTATCTTCTTTTGTCACTACTTGAATTTGACCAAGAAGTGAATCAGTTCATACTCAATTATTCAGCATAGGTAGTCTAATCTTGATGTCGAACTAAATGACCAAAAACAGCTTATTTGAAAAGTTCCGGAAAAGAAAAACTGAAAATTTTTCTTTCCCACGAATGCTATTTATTTTAGTTGATAGATGATATACATGTTATGAATCACCTCAGATCTAAATAATAGGACTGAAATTTTCAAAATAAGGTCGTTCGGTGCTCTACTGCGAGGTGCGGGTACGTTTTGACGGACAGTTTTTTTATTTATTTATTTCAGTAATCTAGGATTTTAGTAATTACAGTTTTCTTATCGTTTATTATAGGCTAGATGTATATATGTCGTACTTGAACCAATTTGAATCCACATTTTGTATTCCACTCGCTTAAAAGTAACATTGTGCGAGTATGCTACGTACCTAGGTAAACTATAGTGTAAGGAAATATATATAAAAATATAGTGAAAAAAATTTACTAATTATACCTAACTACTACCTATACTATTATACTAATTACGAAATTAACAAATTTTGATTTACCAATTCGCATAAATGTGCATGTGTGTGTGTGTAGTGTACCGGAGCAGTGTCGTGTGTGTTTTTGTGGAGTGTGTGATGTATAGTGTGTACCTAATACCTGCAAGGATTATAATTAGATTACTTTTCTTTTGAGCCTCACCTAGTTCGATCGGCACCACACTGAAGCTTTAAATTACATTTTCTGAAAAAGGATCATCGAAAAAAGTGATAGGCACCAAGCCGTGTTTGTTGCCTGATTCTTCAAGGCTTGGTCGCGAGGAACAGGCATAGCTTCACCTGGTTTCTAAGACGTTTCAAAGTGATCCTAGTGATTTTATAGAAGTAAATTAAAAAATAATAATAATGTGTATCTACCTATAGCCGCTGATAAATAGCTTTAGCAAGTACAAAACAGATTACGTGCAGTGGGACGTATATTAACATGTTTGTGCATGAGTTTTAGTTGAGTTCATCTCGAGAGAGGCTAGTTATTTGTTGTGCCAGCTAAAGTACTGTGTAGGTACATGAATTTAGCATTATTTATACTTAGCGCTAGGAAATGGCTGTAGTTAATCCAGAGAAATTTTAATATCCTATGAGTACTCTTCACGTTTATACCAACTTCAGGTAAAAGTAATTACATAGAAGTTTGCAGTTCATAAAGGCTTTTATGAACTTCCGCCTGCACCGAGCTGATTACAGGAAGAACCTCAGGGCCAGATACTATTAGATAATGTCATCGAAACACCAGTCAATGCAATGAAGACGGTTCATCATTTCAGCCGTAGGACATCCACTGCTAAGCATTGCCTCCACAGATTTCTAGAGCGAATTCCTATAATGTAGCTTTTTGCCCATGCTCACCACGCTGGGCATGTGGATTAGCAAGTCCAGTCAAAGCTATCTTTGAGAAAATAATGAAGACAGCTATAGAGTCTAAAAGATCCTTAGTGGAAACAGGATCGCCAAACATAACATATTTACAAACAACATATTTTTCAAATGTTAAATCAAAGCATTTTCAATGAATTTAATTTAGCTTAATTTGTCTTTCCTTTTTCTATTATTAATGCAATTATTGACTTTCAATGAAGCCACAATCTGTTGTTTTTGTCTAATTTATCTCAAAAATCCCCGCAAAAATTCTATCTAATTCTATCTTCTAAATTTCGTGAAGATCATTAATCCGATCTTCACCAACGATCATTCGAAAGAGTTATCGTCGAAATAACATGTATACATGCAACGCCAATCCGTCAAAATTAACTCGGATGTACTCCCATAATATCTTATTTTATAAGGATTACCTACTTACCAAATTTAAGTACAAAACTTTTGTAATGAAGAAGCCTTGTAGTCAACTTGATAAGTGCTTGAACCTTTCGGCAACAATATCTTACAAGTAGTTAGTTGTTGAAGTGTGAACAATAATCATCTACATCCAATGAAGTACTTCAACTTAAGGCTCAACTTCACAGAGCCCGCCAGATCCACCTTATTAAATACGTTGTCCCAAAGTTTGCTTTGTTAGGTTGATGGCTTATGAAATTTAAATACAAATACAAATAAATTTATTTACTAAAAATTAGAATGACAAGAAAAACAAGTTACTAGAGGTCCCCGCACTAGGACTATAAAAAAAAAAAAAAAAACTTCCGAATTTCTTGATAAACTTACGTAGTATTCAGAAGCCACTTATAAAACATAAGTTATCGGTGTAGGCCTGTCTTTTTTTATTCCACACAAGCTGACTTGACATACGTTGTCCTATTCAAATTTTTATGAATTCGTATAAACGTTTTGTGAATTTTTGAATATATATTGGAATGTGTAAACTAAGCAAAAATGAGCAAATACTTATTTCTCTGTGATCATTAAATCTATTAACGATCGTGGCTTTTGTGTGTAGTGATATTCTATACCAAAAGAAACACAAAAATACGATCCCATAGAATAAAACAATTTCAGTTTTTCCCGAATTTTGTTTTTTTTTTCCCAAACACCTTAACCGTACGTACGATTACCAACAATTAAAATAAAATAGACGATACGGTCAAGCCTTTCTCAAGCGATCCGCTATCCAACGAACAGTAATCTATTTTTAATTAATTTGATAACATGTTAAACAAGGTTTACAAAACTCACAGATGGACTACATTTGTATTGAGATGGCTCCGATAGGCTCTGTGAAGCGGAACCTTAACCATCTCAAAAGTACTCAGCAAACTGACGAGAGTCAAACTTTATTAATTCGTGTTACTTTAACGGATTAGTAAGTTTAATTATTTCCGCTGAGTACGTTAGACAGTTTGGCGCAAAATATTAATTTCAGCCGGTGGTTTTGCACCCTCTCATATTACTCGTTACGATATCGGTCATTACAGCACGCTGATCAAAGTCAAAAGGCAAATTCTAAACCACCTTTATAATATTGATTATATTTTATATAATTTTTGATAAAGAAATAAATAAAAGTTGATTGAAACATACTGTGGTTTAATTTAGAAATAATCAATATAAAAACTTCCCGTTGGCCCCTTCAGAGACGAACAGCAACGATATTTCCCGTTGGTCCCCTATAGGTCGAAACGTGGGGATGAGCGGGTATTTAATGGTATGAGCGAGTTCTTCGGTCGTTATAGGTGAACCATTTAAAACCAAAACTCCTGCGATCTTTACAGGGGCGCGGGACCTGATGCGGGGAACGGGCGGAAATGCCTCTGATGCAAGTTCCCCTCGCCCGTGGAGTTTGGTGGTTTACCTATATTGTCGTGTCGTATAGCGTCGTGTCGGATAATGTACAGGCTCCTGGTAATCTAGAGCAAGTGTAGCTTGGTTGGATTAGCCAGGTCAATCTATTAGTTTGTTGTGTAAGCCCTCCGATGACGGCTTATTTGGATGACCCTGCTCTACTTTAGGTACCTACTTATGTAGTCTAGATTGGCCTGTAGGCAATCATACAAGGTGATACATAATATTTTATGTGTACCCCGAAAGGGGCTTATTCTATCAACAAAAGGAAATAATATTAGCGAAAAAAAACATAGTTAATATACACAGGAATCGCCTTCTATCTGGCTAATCTGATGAAAATACCCCTAACAAATTTGTATATGTTATATTTGAAGGCACTATGTTGGCGTACTGGAATGTACAAGCGGTCTTTGTATTAACGACGATTCGATTGTTTTCCATTAGGTAATTATCGATAGCTTTGTCCATATGTTACACGAGCGTGACTTTGCGCCTTAGTTCTTCCTTGATGCTTTAGACACATATCTTACAGTTCTAGCTTTGCCAAGTAAGCAATTTATTTCAAATTAAGTTCCATGTAAGTAGGCACACGATTAAAGGCAAATGCAAAACCAGGAAACAACCACCTCGTTATGTGGTTACGGAGGCAACGACCGCACGTACATATATTAGATGGGAAACAAAATAAATGGTCGGGGTAAATATTCTAACTTATAAACTTTCTAAGTTTTTTCACTAACTTGTGACATACATTTTTGTGTATTTTGGTGCAAAAGTTGTTTGTAAGTTGCAGAAAAAATTGGGAATTTTGCTGTTAAAGCTATCGTTGTCAAAATAGGGGACGCTGCTGCTCATCCCCTAGCTTTTTTTCCCTTCGTCGCCTCTTATGACATCCACGTTAGAAGATATGAAGGGGCCTATTCTTCAGCCGGGGCCACCACGGCTCACGGATTTTTGATACACATGACTAAAAAAGGTTTATTATGAAATAAGATTATGTCCTATTTTTACAAAATTATTTTTTACTTTTCGTGTTTTTCCTACGTTTATATTTTCTGAATCATGGTCTGAATGCATTGATTCTGTTTTCAGGAGTAGTCTTATTACACCCTATATAAACAGACGCAGGCTCAACATAATTGAGCTAGTGAGTTTTAAATTATTCCACGTCTACGTACCGAAGTACAACTCTCAGTGTTGCCAACTAGGTAGACGTAAAAAATGCTAAATTTATGCTATGCTTTCAAGAAATATGCTGAATTAAATTTTCGTCGCTACGAGTATGTACGCTACGTATGACAAAAATTACGAAACTGTAGTGTATCGGCCATAATATACATAGGATGTACAGATGGCAATTTCGAAGAAAAAAAGCTTGTCATCTGTAAAATAGTAGCCCATAAGAATAGTAGCATTTTTCTGCCCTCTTCAGGCTAAATATGACGTGTAAAATGGAATTCAATATATTTACCACCAGACGATTGCGTAGCTTATTTTTCATAGGACTACGGCAATACAAAAGTTTTTATTATTACTAAACTCATCTGGCTGCAGTCGAATATATAGAGGCCTTCCATTTTGTTTAAAAGAATTTGCGTTATTTTATTCCATGTATCTTCTAAACGCGATATTAATGTGCTCATATATAATCTGCCAAATGTGGCATAAAACTTCTAAATCGGCAACACTGCAACTCATTTTCCGTTCATTTATGTAGTCAAAACTTTTGAATCGCTAATCTTGTAAACTCATAAGGTTCAAGTTGATACATAATTTAATGTTATTTGTTTAGGCACTTCATTTGCACGAGTTTTGTGCGATTTTGCCACGAAACATTACACACACAATCAGACGCAAATTGTTTCAAATAAACAAGACCGCCAAACCACCTAACTAATTTAAACTTAAATATATTTCGATATATCTAAAAAAAATATGTCTGAAGTATGCAGGAAGAATTATTGTGTATGAAGCCGTTTCAAACGGCGTGCTATAACTCATCTTAATTGTATGTACTTTATTTCATCTTCTAAATAAAGTTAATTTTGAGTTTATATTTTAGGAGCTTGCAATATCGTTGAGTTATATTGCACACCCTCAAATCAGTCTTGACTTTGACAAAACTGACTTTGTTTAGTAGAGGTAAGGATTTTATTAGATATATCAAGGACATATCACTTGCCGTTTGACCGCAAAATATTACCTACTTATATGAGTTATCGAACAGCAGGTTGCTCTTCTTGTCGTGTCACTGATTGTTTCTTGGTGGCCGTGAAAAGGGCCTATGACCGTCGAACTAAAAAAACTATCTTATGCCTCTACAACACTCGTGCATGAAGTCATGAAAACAATCAAACAGTTCGCAACAGTTTGAAAGGCCACTAACAGCCTGTCAATAACATACCTAGTTAGAAAGTGCCGAATGTGTACGAATTTCCATCTGACGTGCAATGTAAGAGCCTTACTGACAGCATCGACAGAAATCGAATCTTTGACTGGCATCAATGAAATTACTGAGATTCACCCTGGCATTTTTAGTCGTTTATATTTATTCACTCCCCTCACTTGCAACGCAATTGCTGTTTTTTCCTCAAAAATTCACCTCAGGACGATTTAGAATGCGAGCCTCACAATGCCTACGGAAGCCGGCTGTCGGTATGGCACATCTTAGCTATCTGAGATGTTAATTAAATGTGAAAAATAAAAGTAAGAGGATAACTGAGATGTAAGATAAAAGTCGATTAGGATTGGACCACGTTTGTACACATGCTTGCATATGTTTGCCGCGTCAACAAAATGCGCTTGAGTTTCTTACAGGTGAGCTTTCTTTATCGTTCTTCGATCGTAATAAAACTACAATATACAACAGATGTTTTGAAAAACCATGGACAAAATAAACTTTAACTTACCGTTCGCATACCCAACTCAATACCAACACGACTCAAAGTAAGCTTTGAAACGTGAGCTTTATAACAGGTGTGCGAAATTTTTCGCGTACCACCACGTTGAGAAATGATCCCTGGCTCGATTTGATTCCTACAGCAAAGACAAATTAAGGATGATGTAAACGTGTGTATTGTTTTGTGGGAACGGTGTGCCAGCTAATGGCCGTGATCTGTACTCAGATCCAGCAGGCTGTGCCTGGTTTGCATGTGTCTTTCATTCATTCCATACGAATTCCGTTTGTTTCGTCCCGAGAGTGTTACAGCTTTCGAGTGTATAATCCTGTCACAAATTGTTGCTGATGTTCGGTTGCTTTGTGAAATGTTATTTTTGATTTTATGCTATTTGGCGATATAAGGCTTTCTTTGTACATTACTTTATTAAGGTGATTCATAATATATATACGATACCGAAAGAGGCTTATTCTATAAACAAAAAGATAGACTACGGAATTTTTTGGTTAAAATATTTTTCTTATTGGTCTTTTTTATGTTTATAACTACTTTAATAGAAATAGAAGAATAACTTTATAAGATTGTTACCTAAAATAGCTGAATAAATGAGTATGAACTGCTTGACCCCAAAACAGCTGATTTATTTTTATTTATTTATTTAGGAACAACAAACAACTACATATGTAAGATACAACAAATAACTACATATGTAAGATACAACTATATGTAAGATACAGTCGAGTTTGCAACCAATCAGAACGTATTTAATTCATGATCTTCATTGCGAAGTTCATTATTGAGTAATGTCTTAAATTTATAAGTACTACAAGCGAAGATATCTGCAACAGATTCAAAAGCTGATATTGCATAGTGAAATAATGTCGCATGCATTTCTAAAAGTCGAAGAACAAATATTATTACCTATTAGGTGTAGAATAAGCCCTTTTCGGAATTGTGTACCTATTATGAATTGCCTTGTATAATGTAAACATTCTCGTGCCAGCCAAAGCTTGTCACCTTGACTCTTGTCATATTGCGTGAGTTTACTACAGAGAGTACAGAGAGTTAGAGCGAAGCTTGGCTCTCAATAATCTTGCTATAGAGACAGGAAACTGGCATTAGTACTTAAAATAAAAACTCAATGTCATTTTTTGTCACAAGAAACGAAACGAATCCTTTTACCATCGCCATTATCATCATCATTAGCCTGAAGAAGTCCTCTGCTGGACCTAGACCACTAAAGAGTGTCCCGATGATCTTGGTTGGGTGGCGTATTGCCTACACTGCGTCGACTGATTCATACTCGCCATTCGAGAACTTTTATTCCACAAAAGTGTTGACCCAAAACTAACCTTATCAGCAACAAAAACACGTTTCAACAATAAGTATTTGTGTTCTCAGCAGATCTCGGATAAAATCACATCGTACAATGGTACAGGCTATGCCAGTTTGGAATCAGTTGACCGTGAGAATATGTCCGGAATATATATATATATATATATATATATTTATTTATATTTTTTTACTCACTAGACGCAGGTAGTGGGACATGTCAAGTAGATATTTCGGTAACAACTAATGTAAATACAATGAGAAAGTATGCAAAAATGCTCGCTAACTTTTCTCTTTTGATTTTTATAATACCGAAATTAGAATGAACGGAATATAATGTATTTAGTAGCAAAGAAAATACCTACTTATTATTATTTTACGAGCTATATGTTCTTCGGCTTTGTAAGGTAAAAGTGGGTTAAAGTCGAATGGAAAATCGCTTTGACATTTCAAAACTAATAAAGAAAACGCCGAGAGAGAGAGCGGAAGTACACAAATAGCTTTATTTACAAAAACAAGGGTGCTTGCGACCAAAACATTCTGCTTGTTGAATGTAAAGTTAATTTTACATCATTGATCGAGCGAGCGAAGATCCCTCAAACAAATTGGACGATTCGGCGTTGTATGTTTATTTGTTAGAGTATAACTTTCGAACGGTTAATCCGTTCTGCGTGTAAATAATTCCATTCTCATAATTCCATACTAAATAATCCTAAATTCCATTGGCCGATTTAACTAATGAGTTAAATCGGCCAATTGGTTGCTAAGATATAGGGAATCAAAAGGGGGGTTTTAAAAAAATCCATATAAAAACATGGTAGAGCTTTGTTGGACATTTATTTAATTTGTATTCCTGGACATATGGTTTTTGGGATACAACGAATATACATAGTAATACTTGATGACGACCTCGGTGGCGCAGCGGGCGAGTGCCTGGATGAGACGCAAGGGATGCGGGTTCAATTCGCGCCTGCGGGACAAATGTTTGCATGATCTACAAATATTTGTTCCGGGTCTAGGTGTTGTGGTACCATGGTACTCCTAGTTTCCGATACCCGCGACACAGGGAATCCTAGTGTGGTCAGGACTATGTATGTGACTGTTGGGTGTTTATTATTTATTATCTAACCAATATAACGTGAGCTCTCAGTTAGTAAAGTTTCAATGACTTTGTAGTTCAGGTAAGATTGGTTATTAGTTAGAACATGCTAAAGGTGCGATTTTCAAAGTTATTCTTAATTGTGCGTTAACGATCATCAAATCAACATTTTTAACGGACTCTAAATCGTTTGTGTTCTACAAATTGATTATGACTGATGAAGTGGGCGCTGATTTATGCTGACTAAAAAACAACACTGTGTACGTATATATATACATATGTTGGTAAACCAAAATAATGTTATTCCATGCTAATGGGGACGTAACAATTTTTATAGGTTTTGTTTTCATTTAAAAATTGCGACACCGGGAATAATGTACTTTCACGATTCTAGCGAAAAATGAATAAATGTAACAGTCCTCATATTCAGATATGCGTTGCTAAGGCTTCGGGTGGCAGGTGAGGCCCCGATTTCCAGGCATTAGTCCCTTCCTGTTTCGAAATACCCTGTTATTGTGCGTTCGTTGTGGTCTGATTTCTGGAGGAAGTGGCAAATACTGGTAGATTTAGGAAGGTACTATGCCCTGCATATCTACATAATAGAATCTACAGTGTAGTAAATGAAAAAGGCGATGTATTCTGCGCTTATTAATTATCACTTCTTTCGCGCATTACCTGGTTAAAAAGTATGCCATTCCTAAAGATACAAGATATTATTATTATTATTATTAAGCCATTTATTTCCAAATTTGAACATATATTATTTTAAAAAAATGATAAAGTAAGTTTTAAACTTTTCAAAGTTTGGGCACCCATCTTTGGGTAAAGGCCTCCTCCATCCATCGCCACAGATATCTGTCTGCGGCATGTCTCATCCATGTAGAGCCGGCGACGTCTTCGATGTCGTCTCGCCAGCGGCGCAGCGGACGACCGCGCGTGCGGCGAGCCGACCGTGGATGATACAAGCTATACCAATACCAAATGTTATATAACCGCCTGGTTTTGAAAAGGTAAAACACAGCTAGAGGGTATGAGAGACATTGTTACTTTCACATTTTCACATACTAGCTTCCCGACCGCGGCTTCGATCGCGCGTTATCCGGAATTTGTCACACCTAACAGTCACATAAATAGTCCTGACTCCAGACTAGGATTCCCTGTATCGTGGGTATCAGACGGGCACTCGCTCTCTACACCACCGATATCAATAATAATTAAACATTAGTCAAATCGCTAGGCGCTAGGTGAAGGCTTTTCATATACCGCTCAAAAGAAAAATAGATCATTTACGATTTTGCAACTGTTCAAAACACTAACTTACTCGGATTTAGCGAATAGAGCGTGCCATAAAACAAAATAATAAAATCGAGGCATCCGAAATACATCGTTAAACCGTATTTTACGTACTAAGGAGGTGAAATGAGCCTTCGACAGGGTTAATTCCTCGTGTCGTGCGAATATCAAAAGTTTTACAGCAGTTGAAATGCCGCTGTTGAATTTACAGCTGCTTTGTTGTTTTATTTGGAGTGTTCACACGCGTATATTACGAGTATCTAGGCATCCAGATGCGCCTCGTCAGTTTTATAGGAAGTAAAAGGCCAAAGGAGCCGTGGTGGCCCCGGCTGAAAAATAGGCCCCTCCATATTTACCTATCCGCAGATGTCGTAGGAGGCGACTAAGAGAAAAAATCTAGGGGAGGGGCAGCAGCGTCCCTCATTTTAACATCGATAGCTCTAACTGCGCTCGCCAACCCGCATGCCCAGCGTGGTGTCTGGGCAAATCCCCCCCACATGATAAGGAATTCGCTGTCTTTGGGGGAGGCCATGTTCTGCAGTGGACGTCGTCGTACGGCGGAAATGATGAAAAGGCCAAGCTTGTGAAAGCTATTTTGACTTAGTTAACTTTTATTTTAAGACATAATTGAAATAAGGCTCAAGACTTTTATCCCCAATCATGTAATGTAATGCCTTTGAGATCCCCAGGCGATCAGATCCTTGCAGATATCAAAGTAGGTAGTCAAAGGCACGTCCAAACATTTCCATTGTAAATGTCCACGTTTCATAAAATTTTACTTTAAACTGTTATCAAAATATCGATCTTATTTCATGTTAATGTAATGTTAAAGGTATCTAATAATTTTCATGGAACTTTAGTGAGCGTTTTGTAAAGCGATACAATAGTGAGTGCTTTGTGTCCAAAAATGGGCAATGTTTGTCCGTAACAGGTGTGCAAACTCCGCGTAACCATAAATACGGCCGGTGTTTAGTAATCCCAACTTCTGTAGTTTATTTAGGACGGCGGAATGTAAGCAATCAACATTGTGAGCTATGCGACGAAATTAGCGGTTAATCAGTTTTATAATTGTGTGTGAAAATGATCAAAAATATTTAGAATAGATGTTGAACTTACGGTTGGTTTTGAGTAACCACCAGCCTATGCCAAAATATGATATGCAAAAATATGATAAGGATACTTCGTAAATAGGATTTTTATAAATGAAAGTGTTTATAAGAACTCTTTAGAGAGCGAGGTCGGCAACGCGTGCGTGATGCCTCTGGTATTGCAAAGTACTCTGGTATTTCAAGTTAGTTTGGGTAGCTTCCTTTTGTAGTTTATGCTTTTATAGTTAGAAAGGAGTTTTCGAAATTCAGCGGAGGCTAAAGTTGGTATGAAAATAACTAAATGCGTCGTGGGGGCTTTCACTAGTCTCGTATACACAAACTTTTATTCCAACATTTGCTACGCCGTGCTACGAACCGCTACGGCGTAGAGTAACGTGACCGAGGCTATAACCAACATAATAAATATGTGCCTCCGCATCCCCCTGGGCTATTTGGTAGCAAGCGTAGACGTTTGCTATAAAATGCATTATGGCTGCATGTTTTTGCATTTACAATGCATGACGTTTATTCTGAAAAGCCGGCAACGATGGACCCGAGACCCGCGCGCGCGTTTTATTACAATTTAGAATGTATTGGACTTGGAATGACAGTGAAGAATGCTTTGTGAGTTTTATACAAGCTTTTACTGAGTTTTGTAACGTCTCTACAACGAGGCAACTTTAAATTCCATGGTATGCTTAAACAATTTTTAGTTTCATGCAAACAAATTTTAATCTTTGGTCAATATAGCTCGGAGAACGCGCAACCATTGAGGACAAAGATTCTCAAATGGCGACCAAAAACCGGGCGACGCAGTGTTTGATGGCCCCCCACCCGATGGAGCGACTACATTGTGAAGTCGGTGCATGAAAAAGACCCAAGACCGTTTGTCAAGAGACACATATGGGGGAGGCCTATGTTCAGTGAACTTCACAGGGTGATGATAAATAAATAAATAAATAAATATTCCGGACATATCACACACGGTCAACTGATCCCAAACTAGGCATAGCCTGTACTATGGGTACCAGAGACTGATATACATAATAGATATATATTTAACACCCAGACACAGAACAAACATCTGTGTTAGTCACAAATGTTTGTCCAGTGCGGGAATCGAACCCACAACCTCTAGCGCAGAAGGCAGAGTTACTACCAACTGAGCTATGATGATGATGATGAATCAAATTTTACAGCAAATGCGATAAAAATAATGTCAGTTTGAGGTCGATAGATAACAGACGTAGTGTCACTTATAATCTATAGACATAAAACTTATAGAAAGTTGAAGCATTTCTTAAAATTTGATTAGTGAAACAAATTAGTTTTCTGACGACTTAGAATACCAGGGTAAGTCTCAAATTCAAGAATTAATCGCTTTCAGTCCGAAATAGATACTATAACCTCGTTAAGAAACGTTCATCTCGTTAAAGCTAGAACTCTGAATTGATCTAAAGTTTCAATAAGCGTGAAAAATAATTGCACAGTTAAACGCCGAGACATGGATGACACAAGGTAAAGATTTATCATATCAAAGTGAGCTGTAAACGCTCACTGTATTATGAGACTTTTGTCTAAATCGCGCATTAAATTATAATCAAAATGCCTACGAGCCCAATTACGTATCTCGTTAATTGTTTTGTGTTTGCATTGAAACTTAAAATAGTTTAGAAGCAATTTGCGTTAGCAGGATAATAAAGCCGCGTTCTAACAGGGTGCGATATGTCATTAGAAATGTATTTCAAAACTAGCTGTTGCCCGCGACTTCATAATAATTGTCACCCCATACTTTCCTCCTTTAGGAATGTTTATGCAAAAATGCAGAAACAAGTATTTCTTTACTCCTTACCAAAAGCCTAAATATGAATTTTGAAGTCTCTAACTTGAGGAATGTTATACATCAACCCAAACAAACTTTCAACCCCTATTGTAAAAGTACGAGTATAATTATATTATTTATATGAACAAAATATAGGTAAACAAGCACTTACTGAAAGAAACTGGAAGTATCTTTATTTACAGAAAGAAACTTAAAAATAAATACAAGTTAATATTTACAAAATACACAAGAAACAGTTGAGCCATCTAAAGACCGTTACAAACGATCTATAGATAGCTCAACTGATCCAGATCACTACCAGTCGGAAGCGTCCCCAAGACGCTGGCGGAATTGCCACGCTGGATGGCAATGCTAATTCGCTGGGCCAAATAAGAGCCAACTCTCGGGTCACGCACTTACTTAACTTTGAATGCCTCCCGATGGACCGATGAGATTATGAAGGCTGCGGGTATTTGGTGGTTAGAAAAGGCTCAAGGTCGTTCGTTATAGAACTTTTTGGGGGAGGCCTTTGTTCAGCAGTGGACTACTATCAGGCTGATGATGATGACTTACTGAAATTTCATTTCAATGATACTAAACTTAGGAGTTTACAACCCGCTTCGAATTCGATCCCTTATTTGACTAATAAGAAGGGTTCAATACTATTATGGGGTATAAAGTAGTAGGCCTGACAAAATCCATACAATTTGGACTTTTTTCGTGCATTTTATTGCTTTCTCATATAAACCTTTCCTTTCTATGTAGGACCTTTTTACATCCATTCTAGATGATTTATACAGCGTCAGGTGAACTTTTTACTCACTCACAGGACGCCTGGGACATGTTTAGATGGAGTACGCTTGCCCAGTGGCCGAAGCATGAATAATTCACGGTAGCGTTACGCTTACGATACGATAGCCTGCAAGATGTCACCATGACACATTCATTACACGTAAAACGTTACGGACGTTTAAGTTCTGAGGCCCAAGCACGAATAAATCCACGATAGCGTTACACTTACGATATAATATTCATCATCATCATCATTTCAGCCATACGACTTCCACTGCTGAACATGGCCCTCCCCCACAGACAGAGCAAATTCCTTATCATGTGGGGGATTTGCCCATACTCACCACGCTGGGCATGCGGGTTGGCAAGCGCAGTTAGAGCTATCGTTGTTAAAATGGTGGATGCTGCTACCCATCCCCTAGCTTTTTTTCCTTAGTCGCCTCTTACGACATCCGCGGATAGGTAGATATGGAGGGGCCTATTCTTCAGCCGGGGCCACCACGGCCAGATATGATATTAAACAATTTAATTAATAAGGTCTAAGAATCGACGATATCATTAAAAAATATTTGACTTTTACTATAGTATCGTAAGAGTAACGCTATAGTGAATTATCCGTGCTTGGGCCTCACGTCCACTTAAACGTCCGCAACGTATTACCTGTCAGTAAAGTGTCATGGTGACATCAAGTTTCAAGCTATTTTACTTCTTTCTATCATGTGGTATGAGAAATTTAAACGTTACAGAACATCATTATCGTACTTGTTGGTAATGTCGATTGGGGCCTATTCTGCAAGAACTGATAATTATCACTCTAAACTTTATAACATACACGTCAAACCCAACTTTCTCCCATTAATTCATTTCGTATATAAAAAAATACACGTGGCCTTCGGATGTATATTTAAAGCAGATTTATACTTTTTATTCCTTGGCTAAATAAACCCTCGTACCTACGTAACAGAACGTTTGTCATATAGAACGAGGCGAGTGGATAAGACGCCTTTGAAACCTTATTGATATAAACGGTTTTCCTTTTGAAGTGTTGCAAAGTCGTTACGTTCCCAAATTTCAATTAGGCTCATTCAGATACGTTTATCTAATAATACCTACTGCTTCAACTAAATACGATTATACTTAATCGTAAATGTAGGTAGATATTTTAGGCCGACTTAAAAAAATCAGATGACCTCATTCTATTAGTGATGTGGTGGTCCCGGTTGAAGAATAGGCCCTTCCATTTCTGCCCCTGGATTTTATAAGAGCTGACTAAGGAAAAAAGCCAGGGATAAGCAGCGTTCCCTATTAACAACAATACCTAGCTAACTGTGTACGAAAGAAGTCTCTATAAAATCCATTCACTGCACTGATTCTTTCACCGACGGTCATAGGCCCTTTACCACCATACCTCAACCTTGTCACTGAGCTAATACAGGATGACCAAGAAATAATCAGTGATACGAAGAAAGCAACAATAGCTTTATCTGCGCCAACCCGCATGCCCAGCGTGGCGAGTATGGGCAAATCCCCCCAAATGATTGTTTCTGGAAATCTATAGGGAAGATTATTTTCAGCAGTGGACGTCCTACGGCTGATATTTATTAACGAAAAGTTACACTATTCTTACAGGAGCACCTAATGCAATAGTGTACCATTATCATTAAAATTATTACCTATTATTATTATATATCTATATAAAACATTTTAAAATATTAATTTAAATTTATAGAATGCACTAGATAAGAAACAATAAAAATAAAAATAAAAAATCTTCATATGATATGATTATGATGATGAAGTAATGTGTTAAAGATAGCATCTTATGATCTCAACCTTTAGAATCAATTCGTATATAGCGTCCCCTATCTTATTACAAACACTATTATGATGGCTTACCAAACTATTACTGTCAGGATTTGTTTCATTATAATTAATTGAATTTCAAAGTTCAACACAGTGATTGATTATTTTGTCAATATCTTGGCTTTACAGATAGGAGACAATTTGGAACAGTTGCCTAGTGTTTAAGTCAGTACAAACGGTAGCAAGTTTTTATTTATAATGTATTTCAAAAAGCCGTGGTGGCCTAGTTCCCCGACTTACGATCCGAAGGTCATGGGTTCGAGCCCGGTCATGCACCAATGAGTCTTTTTTTTCGCAGGTGCAAACTTGTATTTAATACAGTTCAAAGTTACTCAAGCGATTTTAAATGCTCCTACTTTCCGAGCCTGCATTCCATTCCTGACGTTCTTTGTTGCGCCTACATTCTTTGAACACCTAGGGATGCCGGATAGTTGGACAACAATTTACAGTTTTGCAAAAGTTAGACTCAACTTTTTATCTCAACTTTTTTCATCTACAAAAAGTTGCCGGTGTGGCATCTTTCTTGTGAGAAACTAGGTCGAGCTTTGATACATTTCTCCGCATTGTTACTTCGACATTCGTTTTGAAGCATTTTATCTAATAAAATTCGGAAAACATTTGAAGCAGACGTCAAAAGAAATTAGACGACTGACAACCCTAAACGCACCGGAAATTGGCTTATAAAAGGTTGAGTAAGTTTCACAAATCTTTACTTTAAGTGATAAAGTTCTGCATACCCTTCGATTTCTTGGCAACGAATGCTCATATTCTTGGGATGATAAATTTTGCATAACTTTAGCTTTTGTACGAGTAATAGTTCATGATTCGCATGACGCGTAGTAATAAATCAATAACTCCAGCTACATTACAGACTTCAGGCAGTTAGACAAGAAAATGAGACCATGAACAAAAAATTCATGACACAAGAAACACTACTAGTATTGACGTAAGCAGCTTGTTGCAAATGATACGAGGAACATAGGAAAACTCTGTTCTTGTTTTTAAATTAGGGGGGATAAACTTTTAGCTTGTTCTAACAAATAACCAATCTTAACTGAACTAAGAAATTATTGAAAGTTTATCAAATTGAAGCTCATGTTATATTGGTTTCTAGTATTACTATTTCTATTGTATCCCAAAAACCATATGGCCTAGAATAAAAATAAAAATCCTTTTGGAATTAGCAAACAAAGCTCTTTCATATAAGATAAGATAATTATTTATTTCACTTAGGTACATTACACTTCCAAGTAGCCCTAATTACCAAACTAAGTATAAACTTGTATTTTGGCAAATAGTGCCTGCCCTTCATTTTATCATTTGAATTTAGTACGGACATTACATAGAAGGATACAAAAACTATAAATTAAATTATAAATTAATAATAAAAATATAAAAAAATTATGGTACTTACTGACAAGGTGCTAAAATAACATGCTCAAATAACATGCAGAAAAAAAAATAAAGTTAATGTTTACACATTGAAGTGAATTGATTACCTTTTTTCAGGCTTAAAAAAAAATATGATAAATTTCATTTGTTCATGTATTTGTAAGACCTTTTTTTAAAACCCTTGTTTGGACCTCTATATCTTCGCAACCCCTTGGCCGATTTAACTCATATTCTTACCAGCAAATCTGAATAGTACAACCTGTTGATCTACCAAAGTCCATGCAGATCGGACCAACGGTTAACAACGGTAAACATACAACGCCGATTCGTCCAAGTTGTTTGAGAGGACTTCGCACGCTTGGCTCGCTCGATCAATAATGTTATATTTTAAAACAAGTATTTATAGACTGGCGTTAACTAACAGTTGGGTAATGAGTGTTAATTATTAACCAAGTTCCTGAACAATGCCAGAATGATGCGACTCAGGGTATTGACCTACCACATTCCGTAAAGCAAACAGGTATAGTTTGGGAATATCCTATTAAAGTTTGGTCGTAGAATGCTTTCGGAAATGACTTGCATGTTAGCGCTCTAGAGACTGTGGCCTGATTAGGAAATTGTTGCATCTGTTATTAGTTGGGATCGGCGTTGACTGGAATACTTCCTGGTAAATATCTACATTGCGACTCTGTTGTCAGATGCCGTGTGGTCTCGGCTAAAGAATAGCTGAAATGATGATGATGATGGTGTTGACAGAGTCGCTTTGCTGGAAAGCCTTAAAGTTATATTTTGTTGCCTTTATAAGGTAGAGTTATTTTCTATGTGGTTAGTTTTATGCGCTAACACAAAAATGTCGAACTGAATCTAACGTGGGAAGGACTGAGAAGGACTCTTTGCCTAAAAGTTCTGGCTAAGCAGCTGCATTGTTGTTCCGGTTTGAAAGGTGAGATAGATGATGAAATTACGGGCACATGGACTTAAGGTAGAGACAAACTGATTCCACGAACGCAACGTTTGAAACGCATTATGTATGACATCTGGACCCTTGAAATTGTACGAATGGGATCATACTTATCGTATGCAACGTTGCAAATGATAAGTATGATCCTAGTCGTATAAAAATGCAAGTGTCTAGATGTCGTAATGCGTTGCATACGTGGGATCAGTTTGTCTCTAGCGTTACTAGCGCATGTCTCTAGGTCAGGCCCGTCCAACATACGGCCCCCGGGCCACCATGTGGACCGCTTAAGTCCTTCATCCAGCCCGCGACCTGGTTAAAACTTTATAAATAATTAGGTGAAATAATTAGCAATACTGAAACTTTATTTTTTAATAAATCATTTGGTTATATGAAAAATACCGTTGCATTTTACTTTACCTATGAAATTTGTTTTGGCCCGCTACGATTACAAAAATATTAAACCTGGCCCTCTAGAAAATTGTGCTTACCATCACTTGGGTCATCCTGCCAGTCAGAAAAAGGCTGTGTGAAGAATAAAAGTAAAAATAAATTCGAATAGATAACATCCTAAAGAGAAGGTTTCACATTGTACCTACAAGTAATTCCTGCTTTACTTAGGGTATTCGTATCAGCTTTCAGTATCTGAAAACACATTACAGCGTTGACAAAAAAAACGACATTGTTACTTATTCACGCTCACAAAACAAATCGCAGGAATTTGCTCCCGACTTGTGCCCTCGTGCGAACGGGACCCCAGGGCCGCATTCAGGGTACAAAGGTACGTTAAAGTTTCTTCTAGATCCTGTTGCAGAAAAAGTTTCGCGCATTCAATAGCATTATCCGGTTCATAAAATCAGAGAAGAAAATCGATGAGCCTAACACAATTAAAAAATGAGGAGGTTATGACCACGAAAGCATTTTTCTATGAAAGAAAGAAAAAACATTTATTTGTAACCACTTTATTTGTACCAGTTACTGTTTAGGCTTGGAGGTTATGTACACCAATTAATACGTAACGGGCCGACCGATGCATTTTTTTCCTCTGTTGTTTCTGGAATGACTCCGAGGCATATATGTATACATTTACGTTACAGTAGTTTGTTGAATAATGTTGCAATTTTTATAGTAAAAATAAGTAACACAGAAGATCGCAGCCAAATAACATTATTTGTTTCAAATAGTGTTGTGTTCCTGCGATGAGTAAGGCTGCCAGAGCTCTTTAGGGGGGGGGGGGGGGGGAGGGGGTTCGGGGTCGGCAACGCGTGCGTGATGCCTCTGGTATTGCAAGCGCTCATAGCCTACGGTAACCGCTTACCAACAGGTGGGCCCTAAGCTTGATTGCCACCTCAGTTGTAAAAAAAAAAAAAGGTCAGTCATAGCAAAAGTATTGCTGTAAAATATTTGAAAACTCTTCGCTTAGTAGTGCATGATGGCCCAGGGGAAAAAGAAAATGGATAAGGCCCTTTAGCCTACGCTAATGACCTACTCATTTTCCTCAATGCGCCACTGTTGGGCCTCATAAAATCTATTTACATTTAGCCCCCTCGCCTTGTTTAGCGTATTTATAGTGTCAGGTATTTACATTTACACAATACGATTACTCGGTTCAAGAACTTACCTGCGGATTAACAGCAACGGTACCTAGTTACCCAACTTTGGGGTTTGAAAACTTGTAAATCTGTGCCGTGCTAATAGTCATTAAGGAACTGCGACCTATGGTGGACCAATTTAGCTTATCAATCCGTTGTACCTACCTAAGTTAAGTAAGTTCGCAAAAGATCTGTCTATTGGACAAATTCAGTTGACAACATTGAAGACCGACAGCGGCGTAGTACATCAAACAGTTCTTCAGAACATAAATTTTTCAAAAAAATCTGTTCATATATAAAATGTTGCGAACCAAACACGATACGTCGATTAAAAAAAATAGAGTCGAAAATTCGCTTTTATTTTACGTCATAGTAAATTGAGAGTGAAATCATAGTGCCCCGCACCATGAAGACGCATCATGGTATACCATTCGTCAAATTATGACGAGTAGTTTATGCGTTACGATGGCACAGATGAACATACATACATACATACATAGACTGGTTAACCACATAACCCTCCGTAGCCGGGTAATAAAGCGCCCATCTGTGAGATGGACGTGGCGATGCAAAAAATTACTTGGTTAAAACATGCAACCTGGAGCCTTAAGCCGTGCTCAAACGGCGTGCCATAATTAATTTTAAAATTATTCCTACGTCTACTGAATAAAGTCAATTTTGAGTTTGTCTTTGAGGGGCTTGCGATATCGTTGAGGTATATCCCACGCTTTCAAATGTCAAATTTAAAAATAACTCTAGTTAAGGATTATTTTTTATTCATATTTCAAACGCATTGATGACATATCGAACGTCGTATAAACACGTCTTAATGTTCGGTTCAGTGTGCCGCATGCCGATAGCGATGTTTCTTCGTTGGATAGCTATACTGGACCTATATTCTATAACCTATATTCTTTCGATATTTCATTATGTATAACATTTATTTTAAGAGGCAAAGTGATTAAGCAATGGACGCGCGCAAAAAATACACTTTATTATAAAAATTTAAAAGCACAACAGAGCCAGGAAGGTTTTTTATGGTATGTAAATATAGTCCATTACTTTTCACCGGTCGCATACATGGGTGTACTTAAAATGTTATCTCTATTTCACAAACAAAGAGCTAATTTTCCTAAAAGCTGTGCTCTCACTTGACCATTTTTATTATTATTCATGACAATTAATTTTTGCCGGTCTCCCAAAAGTCCCGGTAGGTAATGCGGATACCGTAAGGAATACTTTGTTGAATAAATTTAACGAGTGGAGTTTTTTGAGGGATTTAAAAAATGGAGTAAGTTCTTTCAAGCTGAATTAACTTTTAAGTATCAAATCAATCAAATTTTTATTAAAATTACACAAAGAAAATCTCCCCAAGACCGAAACGTAATGCAATGTTTCAAAACAATATCAAAGTTTTGAAGAAACTGGAAAAAGCGTTCTCCACATTCTCAATTGAAGTTTTAACCAGATATTTTCTTTTGCAAAAACTGTACTTACTCATTTTAGTTTGAAAAATGCTACTGTTTCAGTATGGTTAAATTTTTAAAACAGACAGAACAAAGCTCATCTGATGTTTCAAATGTCCACTACTACTAAGTAGCACTAATGTAGCAAGAGTTAAATTAGCAGAGTTTTGGTGCATATAATTCACAAAAACCTCATTTAGAAAATTAAAACGTATAAATTACTATAAAACTTGATTTTCATTAAAAACGGAATATTTAATTTTTGACTACGATTTTTGAGTTTATTTGTTCTCCTAAATTTCGGCACAGATTCACGGACTATAATGAAAATGATGTTCATAACCTTATTATTTTAAATAAAAATACGAAGCTTCACTTCGGAAATCTTTATTGTACTAAAGTTTTGTTACTACCTCAACATTTCATTTTAAAAAAACTTTCTCTTTAACCCCAAAAAAATTATGCAGACAGGATATGGATCGAAAATATTGAGAGAATATTTACAATTCTATACCGACCCGGGTACACAGGATGTATACTAATAATGTAACTCGCGAATCCTTATAAGTAGTGCTGTGCGCAGAGTATTTCTTCACTTTTTTAACAAGTACATACCTACTTCTTAAAATTTTAATAGTGATATCGAGAATCCTATTATGAAGGACTAGTAATACCTACTACTAGATTATAGTTTAGTTCACAATAGTTTTCTAAGACTCCGTATCCACTTATGCTATCATAATTGAGTCTAATGACATTACGTCATCTACGCGAGTTTCGATTAGTTGATTTTAATCCTCTTCACTTAGCTTTGGTGGATACCAGCCCTAAGTCGGGCTAAATGTCGGGAATCCCGTGAATTATGCCGGGATCCGAAGCGAGGTGTCGGAGCTAAGATCAATGGCACATCCGTTAGCAGCCGATTGTGCGAATCCTTTACCCGTTTGCTGATAGTCGTACCTCGGGCTTTTATGGGCTACTTATTACATTTGAAATACCTGGGCTTTGAGCGTTCTGTTAGCAAAAGGTAAAAGTAAAACCGAGCTCTTAGTGTGATTTCGGTGTCAGTCTGTACTCATAGTTGGGCTATTACCAACTACCAGTGCTAACGACATGTGCACACAATATGTAGTCATCATCATCAGCCTGTAGAAGTCCACTGCTGGACATAGACCTCCCCTAAAGAGTTCCATGACAAACGGTCTTGAGCGTTTTCCCTCCAACGAAATTCCGCAACTTTCACAATGTCGTCGGTCCATCGGGTGGGGGGCCTTCCAACACTGTGTCACCCGGTGGTCGCCATTTAAGAACCTTTACTCCCCAAAGGTTGTTGTGTTGGTTCTGCGTGCTATGGGTTGCCCGGTGCCACTTCAACTTGCTAACTCTGAGAGCTATAAAGTATAAAAAAGTATAAAAAGTTTATATAAGTGTAACAAAAGTAAATGCCGGTGACCTTGATCTTCTACGTAGTACTAGATCTATTCAAGTTACATCTTAATAAGAAAGCAAAAACAAATCCTTAATTTTAAATTAGAACACTTTAAAGAGTCGTTTAAAAAAAACCAAACTGATCAATTAAGTTTAAAAATGGAATAAAAACCGTTTCGTAAATTAAAACAAAAATAATTATGTTAGTTAGAACAGACGAAGTTATCTCGTTACGTTATGAAAGTAGAAAACCAAAAACATAAAAAAGAAATTTTTCTTTCTACGTTTTTCACATGAAAATCTTATTGTAGGTAGTAGGTATGCCTTTGGGAAATTCTGAGAGTGAACCAGACTTGGTAGCATGTCTGGAATACCATTAAGAATTGAATTAATAAATTCATTTTAATTCTAAACTTTAGTAAACAATTAGGGAATACTGCAAGGCAAAGATGCGGGTACAAATACCGCTGGTTAGATAATTTTAGGTAGCATTTGAATTTACTTAATTAGTAGGTAGTTCAATTTACATTGAACCTTTCTTTATGCCTGTTTATATTAAAACGAATGTCAATAGGCGACGGTAACCACTTACCATCAGGTGGGCCGTAAGCCTGTTTGCCTCCGTATAACATTAAAAAAAACTACCTAGACCTTTATGTCTAAGAGATGTTGCCAAAGGCAAGTCCAAGGATTTAATTTGGCCCCATGCCACATTGCACAGTGCATACACCTCTAAACGTACACGTCGCAACGAATGCATGGTACGCAATGGATTATATGTAATTTTTGGTTGCATGCGTTCACCGTATCATCCGGTTTTTCCTGTTTCTGGTGCAGGACAATGGTGCATAAGGTGGACAAAGGTGCGGGTTCCATTCCCGCCGCGGTACAAATGTTCGCATAATCTGCAAATATTTGTTCTGGGTCTGGGTGTTTGATACCATGGTAGGTACTCGTATTCTCGGTACTCGTATTTGAATGTGCTGATTTAACCTCTTACCTCGAAAGCAATACGTACCCCTGTATATTTAGAGCTAAGCCGATAACGTGTGCCCTTCAATTAGCGTGTTAGCTGCTTCGTGGTCGACTGGCTCCTCCGGCCAATTACCTGGCTCATCGTAAACATTGGTGTTGAACGTGTTTGTGTACAAATATTACACGAGTTTTAAATAATTATGTCTTGGTCAAGGGAGTTGAGATTTACCCGAGTTTCTACTTTTTCTTCTGACTTTTATACGCTAATCTATAACGAACAGTGTTGGCCACTAGCTCAATAAACTTAAGTACCTACTAATTGAGTGATCAATTTAGTCACATCAGACTGTGGACATATTATGCAGGTTAATTTAGTATATTTTTAACTTCCAACTTTTTTAAAGAGGGGACTTATGAGTTTGATGCCTTAATAAATGTAGCCTCAAAATAACTGTACCGATTTTGATACCGATTATTTTATTTTGACGACTTTGACTGTGCAGCGGGCGAGGGCCATTCTGAGACGCGAGTTTGATTCCCGCTACTGGCCAAGAAATGTTTGCATGATCTGCAAATATTTTTTCCGGGTCTGGGTGTTGTGGTACCATATTCCTGGGTTCTGATATCCACGAAACAGGGAATCCTTGTGTGAGGTCAGGACTATGTATATGACTGTTGGGTGTTATTTATTAAATTCTTAGGCATATTTGAAGGTTTTTTTTTGACAAAATATTTTTTTTGCCATAAATTCTGTTGCTAAACGGCAATGTTTTCAACTCTGCACTCCTGTTTTAAGGGTAAAGTAGCCAGTGTAATTACAGGCACATTATACTTACTAACGCTTGCTTCTGGGTCATGTAAACAAATTATTTTCTTTCTTTCTTTCTTTCTTTATGTATGCAATGGAATATCACGTGGGCTGCATCCTAGGGGGTAGGTACAGGTGTATTGGGCAGAAGTTACCGCTTAATCGAGTGGGGGTCGTCCAACAATGCGTCGCGTCGCTCGGTTACATTACAAAGTAAAAAAATCGAAGAAAGACTATCAGCCGCAGCTATTTAATGCAGACCTCTTAGCCCCTCTTTATTATTCATGAATAAGCCGCAGTCTCGGTTCTAAACGATGCCATACAAACTTTGTTCTCGATTACCAAAAAAGTTATAAAACATTTCGAATTAATAAGAACAATTTTTAAACTGCTCCGCATATCCTGAATTATCCTGAAAAGTTTAGGGGCTTATCGTCCGGCCCAAAAATATAATGATCCTATCAGAATACTAAAAGTTCTGTTCAGTTAAATTATTTTGTTTCAGCTTTTGTAGTGCAGCTACTATCATCTTCAAATTTAATGAGTTCTTTTTGGAATTCTAGGAGTTGTTTTATAAAGCAAGTCAACTTATTTCATGTTTAAGTAAACTTCAAATAGCTTGCACGGGGGCAAATAAACAGATTTGGACGTCAAAGGCTTCAGACTGCTTCTAATCAGACAAGTTGCTCAGTCCGCAGCAACTACTCAATAATCTATGAACATAGCTCTTTTGCGCTTTAGCGAAAGCTCGGATCGAGAGGATCCGGGGTGGATTAATAAATAATAAGCAGTATCTTCAACTAAAGCTCCTCATCGTTGATTAATAGTACTCTGAAAGCGAGCTTTGAGTATTTACTGCACTAAAATCTCTCGATGACTGGTAAATGTTGGGGTTTCAATGATCGTTGAGACACAAAAAAGATAAGTTTTAAAATTGCATCTTTAGAATGTTTTAAATAACATCCGATCTTGCCTGGACTACGAAGTCATTGAAACTTTACCAAATGGGAGTTCACGTTATATTGGGATTCAAATGCTACTATTTACGTTGTACTAGCGTACGCCCGCGGCTTTGCTCGCGTGGTATCTTGATAAATAGGGGTTGTTTTGAAAAACCCTCAATTACGTATTTCATTATTTGACTTTATGAGTATTTGTACCGAGTTTCAGATAAATCTCTCCATGCGTTATGATTCTCCCATACAAACTTTGTCATCTCATTACACCCTTTTAATGTGTCTTTTTGAAAATCAAAAACTCCTAATTTTCTTTATTTCTATCATACATTATTTTCAGTTAGTTTCAAATCTGTAGGTTCAAGGAATAAGACTTTTCATACAAACGTTTTAACCCCTTTTCATCCACTTAGGGGTTGATATTTTGAAAATCCCTTCTTAGTGGATGTGTTTGGCATATAAGGCAGCTATTACTGTCCAAATTTCAGCTTTATAGCTTCAGCGGTTTGGGCTGTGCGTTGATCGTAGAATCAGGCCTTGTTATTTTATATATACAGATTACAAAAACCATAATTATGGAGAACAAAAATGAAAATCGTTTTGAAAACTCTTTCATATGACACCCCACATCATGTACTAGTATTTGTATAATTAAAAAAATCCCTTTTGGACCCTTATATCTTAGCATTACCAGATAATTTTGATACTATAACCTGTTGATCTACTAAATTCCATGCCTTTCGGTTCAAAATTTATGCTCTAACAAACAAACTAACAAATATACAACGCTGATTCGCCCAAGTTGCTTGAGAGATCTTTGCTCGCTCTACCAATAAGATTTCATTGCATTGTGCCATTGTAATTGATTAACTGGCCTCATAGCTCAGTTGGTAGTAACTCTGCCTTCTGCGCTGGAGGTCGCGGGTTCGATTCCCGCACTGGACAAACATTTGTGACTAACACAGATGTTTTTTCCGTGTCTGGGTGTTAAATATATATCTATTATGTATATCAGTCTTTGGTACCCATAGTACAGGCTATGCCTAGCTTGGGAAAATTGATTCAGCACCGAACGGTAGGAGTTTCTTCATCAAAACATCATAATTCTTTCGACAGGTGAGAACAATCGCACTGAGTTTGTAATCGCAGGATCAACTCTTAATTATAAACGTGATGGTAGCCGTGTGCCGAAATTTAAACACCATTTATTTGAACGGATCTGAAAATCTCTGAGGAAGTTAAACAGAAAGGACTTGCCACCCTATGAACCTTATCATCATCATCAGCCTGTAGAAGCTTACTTCTGGACATAGGCCAAAGAGTTCCTCGACGAACGGTCTTGAGCCTTTTCCATCCACCGACTTCCCGCAATCTTCACAATGTCGTCAGTCCTTCGGATAGGAGGCCTTTCAACACTGCGTCGCCCGGTTCGTGGTTGCCATTCGAGAACCTTTACTCCCCAACGGTTATCTTTTCTGCGAGCTATATGGCCTACCCACTGCCACTTCAAGTTGCTAATTCTGAGATATGTCGATGACCTTGGTTCTTCTATGGATTTCCTCATTTGAACCTTATACCCCTTGATAATTAATCACTGGATCAAGTTCTTGCCGAAGTTTACCCAACCGGTTTGAAAAGGACTTAGAAAAAAAGACAGTTTTAAGCCTTTTTAAACTTTTTAGAGTTGACAATTGGATGAGAAATAGTAGTACGTAATGTAGTACTATTTTTGGTACTCCTATTTTAATCGATTCGTAGAGTTAATGATTTATGTTCTGTTTACAATTCGTCTATGTGTTTAAGCAATAACAATCTGTTAAGGGTCGGATGGGACGATTTCGGCTGGCTTAATGCGAATTTTAATCAAATCCGTCGTGAATTGGTTTGGTCCTCAGTGTTTGTGTTTGGGTCAGTGTGTACAAATTAGATGTTAGGCCGTTTTAGGCAGGTAGGCACCGAGCCGTGTTGGCCAAGTGGGAGATACCTCGACTTTCAGTCTGAAGATCATAGGTTCAAATCATGCACCAATGGATTTTTCTATTCGGAAAATATATGCGCGGATTAATACGTGCTCAAAACGGTGAAGGAAAACATCTTGAGGAAACCCGTGGCTTAGTCAGCTCCGCACGGATTGATCATGTCTTTCCTGTGGATAAGGCCGACTGGTCTGAGACTACGAGTATATATGGTGCTGGGCAAGCATTCTTCGTCTAAGCATGTCCCAGGCACTACAGCGTTCTGCAAGTGGGTTAAGAAGAAATAAAGAAAGAAAATACATTTATTTTGGACACACAAGCACAGCACAAACTAATAAAAATGACGGTTAAAAGTTCCATGTTCGAAGTAAGTACATTTAATAAGTGTGTTAGGAGGCCCCACACCCGATGGACCGACGACATTGTGAAGGTTGCGGGAAGTCGGTGGATGGAGAAGGCTCAAGACTGTTCGTCATGGAACTCTTTGGGGGAGGCCTATGTCCAGCAGTGGACTTCTACAGGCTGATGATGATGATGATGACATGTAATAAGGCCTTGCTTACTTTTTAATGCAAGGTAACACCCAACAGTCAATACACACATAGTCCTGACCCCATACTAGGATTCCCTAGGTGGATATATGAAACTATAGAGTGCCATGGTACAACACCCAGATCCGAAAAAATAATTGCAGATCATACAAACATTCGTCGACCCCGCACCCCTTGCATCTCGCGCCACCGAAGTTGTAACCGAGTTGAGTAAGATGAAAATAAATAAAAATATCAATATTTTTTTGGGTAGGAGGTAGGAGATTCTTCGCGACCTGATTTTTGTAATGCATATATTGTTCTGAAGCCCCTAAATAAGTTTTAATTAAGAACAAACCATTGTAGCATTCCTCACAATGGAAACAAGTTCACGCGTGATTACATCAGCAATTCGCACACTTGTTAGCGATCGAACGCGTGTGTACACGTCATTACCATCTTTTACATTAATTTATTTCGTACAACATGGCCAGCCCCACTAGGCCCTACTATTGGAGCTTTGTGAAGGGTGGGATAGGCCTCGGGTACTGGCCAGACGTCGTGAGACGGCATCAAAGAAATATCGTAGGCATGTAGCGGTACAGTTCAGGCGTCAATTTTGGGGTAGGATTCGTAATTGCGTTAGCATTCCACACTCGGAGAAATTCGGTTTGGTTAACTTGATAAAAAAAAGAAACCATGCACCTACAGTAAGTTCTTCAATTGGAGTTTATGAGGAATGTTTGTAGGTATTTTTTTGGAAAAGACGTCTCTGAGTATAATATAAATTGATGAACGAATGCTACGATTTATTATAATTATAATAACGTTCAACAAAATGTGATATCCTAAATTTAATGTTCGGACGTGCTTCTGACTACTCCTTTTAAGACATCTTCAAGGATCAGAGTACCCGGAGATCTGAGAGAAAATCTATACCATACTGAGGAATTAAGAGTTGAGAGCCTTTTAATACAATACTGTTCCTACAAACGTAGTGAGCTATATTATAACCCCAAACATTTATAATACTCGTACAGGCAACGTTATACGGGCCGTGAATTAATGTCATATTTTTTGAATTGAACTAAAACAATAGCTTTTCTAATCTACCTCGAGATGTAGTTACAGGTGAGCCCGGGATTGATTTTCAGGAAGTAGATCAGTAAAGTGCTGCTTTTTATGCAAGCGACGCGCCGTTGGGTAGCGTGCAATCATTTCTGAATCGACCTTCCGAAAGAAATGTGTTATTTTTTCATTCAGCTAAGCTGTTTCGTGTGGTTTATAATTCTTGAAGCTTTACTTAAAATTGGATAAAGTCAATCATCATCAGCCTGAACAAGCCTGCTGGAAATAGGCCTCCCATTAAGAGTGCGACGACAACCGGTCTTTAGTCGTCCGTCTCCATCCACAGATTTCCCGAAACTTTCACAATGTCACGTTAGTGGTTGTTATTCGAGAACTTTTACCCCACAACAGTTGTTGGTTCTGCTTGCTATATGGTCTGAACACTGCCAATTCAAATTACTAATTCTGAGAGCTATGTCGGTGACCCTGTCTTTTTCTACCGATTTCCTCGTTCCGGAGTTCATCGAAACTCCGAGCATCGCTTTCACCAAAGCCCGTTGCGCGGCCTTTAGCTTGTGTATGAGGCCAATAGCAATACTCACTGATTGTAGACTTTCGTCATGAGGCTCTGCCGAAACGCTGCCCATCCGAGTTGGATTCGTCGGTTGACCTCTGTCGAAGTTGGACCTGCCTAGTTGAATCGCCTGACAGACAAAGTGGTCTAAAACGTGAATTTACTGTCATGTGTTCTCAACATTTACTGTGATGGGTGCGACATCAATCTCTTCAATCTCTATCTACACATATTTTTTATTTACAACAACGTTGCAAAGATATCCAAGGAATAGAGAACTAGTTTGAGATTATGTATGATGTGAGCTTATTTTAATTACACTAGGTACTAGGTACTACTAAACAAACAAAATCTATGACATGGAAATAATTCGATAATACGGTATATTCAACGCCATTGCAGGAAGTGTAGGTCGGTGGTCGATTATACCTCCAGTCTTGCCTTTACTAACATTATTTCCACACTTTCAATTATTATATAAAGACAGTACTTGTAACTCTTTCTCTCTGTTACCTTTTCATGATTAAGCGGTTGAACCAATTTCGATGAAAATTCACATTTCAATCCGCAAGTCGTCACTCAACCAATTTTAGTATTACTCAATTCAATTTTAGAATGTCTGTTAACAGACACGAAAAAAGAAATGACGACAGACATAATGTCGTTTGTCGTCTATCGACATCAAACTGATCGAGGAGTACCTAACGCAATTGTCGTAAAATTTGAGATAGATACTAAAAATTGTTTGAGTGACGACTTAGAATACCAGAGTATGAGTGCAGCAGGGGTTTCAAATTTGTAGCGAAGAGATGTAGAGCTATAAGGTAGTATGGGCACAAGGAACCCTGATGTCATATAAGAAGAGTTTTAGGTAATTAGGAATGTGGATAGGTAAAGGGAAATATGGATGGACTGTGGGAAAGAAAGGAGTGATTACTGATATGACTGCTGATAGCGGAAATGGAAGAAGACGTGTTGGGATGCCTGTTCATGATGTGGAATAAGACTTGATGATTATCTAGGGTTTGAAGTTTATAGAGAAATACTTCTTACGAACGAAGTGCCATTTCGTATAGGTTGATCCAAAATAACCCTTGTTATTTTACTTATGGAGCAAAATGTTATTTACCCATATCGTATCGGCGACTCGGCTTGCATTTATTAACGGAAGCAAAACGAAACAAGCCCTGTGGGAGCAACCTCGTCCCGCAGTTACGGGTAACGGTTTCGGTTACTGGTCTGCGGGCTGAGAGCACCGATTCGAACGATTTTAAAACGCTAGCGAGTGGGTCGTCTCCTACAATTTGTTGAACAAAGGCATCACTACAAAATGATTTAAGATCTTTATGAACTCTATCAACATAACACTTACAAGAACTAAAATAATCATCTTCATCATAATCATTTCAGCCGTACGACGTCCACTGCTGAACATGGCTTCCCCCACAGACAGAGCTAATTCCTTATCATGTGGGGGTATTTGCCCATGCTCACCACGCTGGGCATGCGGGTTGGTGAGTTAGAGCTATCGTTGTTAAAATAGGAGGCGCTGCTGCCCATCCCCTAGCTTTTATCCCTTAGCCGCCTCTTACGACATCCGCGGATAGGTAGATATGGAGGGGCCTATTCTTCAGCCGGGGTCACCACGGCCATAATCATCACGGCAAATAATCATCTTATAATAACGTAAAACTTTCCGGGTTATCACTTAACAAAGAATGGACACGGTCAAAAACCGTCGAGGGCATTGTCATACGTGGTGCTTTTTATTTAATTACTATTCGTCAATACAGGGCTTAATTATCGGCATTTATGTACCATGCAATTTCGTTTAGGCGGTGACATAAGTTGACAGTCTCAAAGATGTAAGGTTGAAATTCATGTAAAATAGTGCGTGCGGACATGCTTGCATTTGAACGGAAATAAAACGTCATAATAGGCAATGTAAACTTATTGCGCACTAACCTTTTTTTTTTTTTTTTACGATGGAAAAATGCCTTACGCGTCCGCCCCAGCCCGGGGAAAGCCAGAGGGGTATGTCGGGCTCTCCGTCAGTTACTATTGCTAATGAGACAATAGCAGCCGACGGCATACCGAATAAAAAACTATCGGGGTCCTTCTGAACGCCTTGTGTCGGGGCTGTGGGTACGCTTTCGCATTCTTCCATGGCCCCGACGGCGTTGACTCTTTTACTAGGAGTCCCTTCTCAAGATTTGAGTCTCATGCCACCACTCTCTTGCGAGAGGCGCGCGTGACCTCCGCACATTATAGAAATAGAAATACTTTATTAAGCCATCTTATAAAGACCATGTATACTAAGAACTATATTAAGGTAAGTAGGTAGGTAGGTACATTTAAAAAAAACAAAAACCTTAACAATTACATTGCGCACTTACCTAACGCAACAGGACAGCGCGTGGCTGGACAAATAATTTTAATTTCACTAGTATTTCTTTATTTGCGCTAGCAAGCATTTTAAAACGTAAGAACCAGTGCTAACCCCCTTATCATGGCGATAGGGATGTCCGACTGTCCCGAATATCGAATTAATCGGCATTAAGTTTTATGGACAGCTGTTTTGTGGTAGAGATAGGGCAAGGCCCTTAAATTTAAGATACTTCATAGATTTCGAGTATCCAATCATTTAATGCTTTATATTATCAATGTAAGGAACATGAAAGCTTCATAAATTGTTTGCTTGATTCACATTACAAAGACTGAAATACGAAATTAACTTATTTAAAATATGTCGTAGATCAGTTGTCAATTTTATAATATTTAACGAAATAGGGACAAGCCAATCTTCAATATTATAGCTTGTTTGATTGAATAAAATAATCAAAATATTGAAACAATGCGAAAATCGAAGAGTACCTTACGACATTATCAAAGCCAGACGAGCTTCCGCAATCAAAATTATGTCAAAACCTACTTCCCCTTAAATTCACAGATTTTCAAGACTCATTTAATATCTCAAGTTTTTTTGGAAATTCCGTAACAAAATCCCGCATTGAGCGTGATAATGAACCTATTTGTGAGATCACCTAAGTTTTTAAGAAAATGAGACGCAATCAACGCCTAATGCTTTGGGTGTCAGCTAATGGTTAAATATGGATTAGGGTAGACCTGTTTGCTAGAGATAACAAAAAATATTGTGAAATTAATTATAGGCCTAAGTATATACATACAACGTATAACCGTAATCAGTATACTTTCCCAAAAGGGGCTATCAACTAAAAGAATTATATAAATCAAAACATTAAATTATTTTTCCCTGCCTTTTGCAAATCAGCTGTCATCTTTCTTCATTTTGAACCTTGTACTGATTTGACTCAAAAGCAGCAGATTTTTGCTTAGTGTTTTTCAATGAAAAAGTACGAGTTTCCAAAAGTCGTAGAACAACTTTATTGCCAATTGGGTGTAGAATTAGCCCCTTTAGGGATAGTATTCACATTATGAATCACCTTGTATTTTCCGGGGTCTAACGATTATATTTTGAAGGAGTTTTGAAGACCTATTATAATAGGTCTATTTTCCGAGAGCAGTGGTGGGGTTGCTTAAGTTAATTAAATAAACTAAACTTTGAAAAGATATTATTAGAAAACTGTTTTGGGTGTTCATATTGTTTCATTCCTTTTGTAGTAAGGTTGGAGGTCGATAATACAAACGGAATCACTAACTAAGGCCTAGCGAAAATACCTCGATAAATACGAAAAATACCTCTCATGCTTGCTCGGAGCGAGTGTCAGAGCTAGCGAGTAAATTTAGATGCCATTGGCGAAATTGTGGTAAATTCTACAAAGCTCTAAAAAGAAAAGTAAAACGGGTAAGGTTTGGAACGCGTACTAATACTTGGATTATTTTTGCCTCACGCAACGCAATACTCAATATAATCATACCACTCAAATCAGATTAAACTCAATTATTCAGCTGTTAAAAATAGCAAAATTGATGTTGTACTTCTCATACGTTTAATAATTAGATTATATAAAGATGATGAAAATACCAAAGCTAGCTAATATGATTAAGTTTGGGGAAATACGGAAAAAAATGAAAGTTTTGATATTTTTTCGCTAATATTCATTCTTTTTGTTAATTAAATAAGCCGTCTCGGCATAGTATTAATAAAATGAATTACATTGTATATATCAGCGAAAGTACCAGTAGCGAAAGCGGAAACGAAAATGAACGATGTAAACACAAGATCCAATGTAGCGCAGTGTAACCACGATTGCTCGTCTGACTGCGGTAGGATTGCACTTACGCGGTAATGGGCCGCAAATGTAGATGTACCTTTACCGTGGACTGACGAGATGAAGCGAGGATACGACTTACGAGCTTATGATGTGCTATGAGTTGTAATTTGTTGGTTTCTAACTTAATTAAGGATTTTATGCCTAACGTACGATATACATTTACGTAGATTTAGGCTGAATAGAAAAAAAAAACGACGAAATAGTGTTTTAAGAATTTTTTTACAGAAAGAAAATTAAAACGAATACAAGTTAATATTTACAAAATACACAAGAAACAATTGAGCTATCAAAAGACCGTTACAAATGGTCTATAGATAGCTCAATTGATGCAGATCATTGCGAAATAGGGTCCATTAATTTAAAAAAAACCCACTTGACTTTTTATGATAGGATAGAATGCTCAGGAAAAGCACGTAGCTTGGTTAGTTCTAGCTGGTAAAAATAGCGTAATTTATACGAAATAGATTGAACTGTATCGTAGATTTTTAGGAGGTAGAGCACAGTGGAATTTCTCGTTCTAAATTGGAGCAGCCCGCTGGAGAGGTACCTCTGCCTTACAGAAGATCGCAACAAATAATATCATTTGTTTCAAATAGTGTTGTGTTCCTGCGGTGAGTAAGGTTGCCAGAGCTCTTTAGGGCGAGGGTGTTCGGGGTCGGCAACGCGTGCGTGATACCTCTGGCTCACAAACAACGGTAACCGCTTTCCAACAGGTGGGCCGTATACTTGTTTGCCAACTCAGTTGTATAAAAAAAAAGTTGATGTATAATCTTATCTACTTTTTTTTATACAACCGTTTCTACGTAGATGTATTTCGTAGCTCTCGTAGCTACTGTCTACAGCCGTAGCTTGTGTAAAGCTGCAAATAATACAGCGTCGCAGTTAAACTGACAAACACAGATCCTAACCACTTTATTTCAGTCACGTTTGAGAACAACAGTTTATAAATTTCAAACTCCGCTTCAAGTTTTCCATGTAATTTGTTCTAGATATCGTCTTGAATAACAAAGCGTCTATTGCTTCTCTTGAACAAAAATCACAGCTATTTTCCACAGATGGTTTGCAGTCTTCCTCAGCAAAATAAGTAGGTAGGTAATAAAAATAAAAAATAAAATATTGAATATAAAAATGACGTATTAGAAAGAAAGAAAGAAGAAAGAAAGAACATTTATTTATTTGACCCACAACGCAGTAAGTAGGTAGGTAGGTAGGAAGATACAACGAAAGAAAAAAAAAAAAGTATTAGGTGTATCCACTTATGGGACCTTACATAGAGGTGAATTATTTAACTATGAGTTAACTGTATTGTTGACTTTATTTACACAAATAAACTTAAAACTAATACAAGTTAATATTTACAAAATACACATGAAACAGTTGAGCCATCTAAAGACCGTTACAAACGATCTATAGATAGCTCAACTGATCCAGATAATTTGTAGTTGTAGTAATTAAACAAGTCAACAGATTGTTGACTTGTTTAATTACTACAACTTGTTTTGTTACTCAATATTGGAAATAAATAAACATTATAATTATGAATTTTCTAACGATTACTGTTTTTGTTTTTTTTTATCATTTGACTTTTATTTTAGTTGATTTAAGTTTTTTTGCATGCCATTCTCTCCATTTGCATATGTTACCGGTCATACATGTGTCAAAGAATTTTATTCAATATGACACCAATAGTCATGTTTTGTTTGGAGAATGCTACGTTAACTATTACGGTTTCGCTCTTGTGTTTAGCGGTTGCGGTATACGATGCGCTGGGATCGAGCGGTGAACAGGTGGAGACATTCTTTAATTCCTAATGATTTTTTGTTTAAAATCACAAGGATCACTTTGAAATGTCATAGAAACTCCCTAGGTAAAGCTATGTCTGTTCCTTGAGCGACTGAACCCGGAAGAATCAGTTAAAAACATCTCTTGATGCACTCAACTAAGTATTCGGCGGTAATTGCACGCCTGAACAGGCAGAATACACCTATAAAAATGAATAATAACTTAAACACAATGTATTTCATGCAATAAAGTATGATTAGATTTGAAAAAAAAAAGAGAATGCCTTAAATCTGTTAGTGAAATGTAACCAGCAAACAAACTAAGATTTAATTCACAAAGCACACCCCTATTCTGACACGTCAGAATCATCTTGTTTCTCTGAAGCTTGCATGCTTGCAAGAATGCTGAGTAATGTACGCGAGTACGTGCGTTGTAATAATGCGTCGGTCACACGTAGCTGTTCCTGAGGCAGCGAGAACAAAGGGCGAGCTGAAATCAGTCTGAGCAATCGCTCACCGTAGGCCACCGCCATAATGGCAACATAAAGGTGGCAAAATCACAGTGTGCTTGGCAGAATTGAAAATGTTCAATCGCAGAAACTTGCCTAATGGCAAGTGGTTGTCTTACCTCACGTTTTGCTAGCGCTTTAAAGACTAGCAGCTCTAAAAAATAAATGTGATCGTCGCTGAATTTTGTAATTATTTGGGGTTCATTACGAGATGCGCTGACGTTGGGGTGTCGAGCAATTCAGCGATTTAGTGCCTCAGAATAGGAACTGTTAATTGAGCTTGCACAGATGATGTTGCTTTAATTTCACGACTAAATCGTCTTGTTGCCGCATCGGAAGATGAGGGCACAGAGGAAATAGCAGTACCTACCCACGTCGGGCGGTGTTTTACCGCTCCCGACCCGTTACGGTTTGTTATTGTTTGTTGGGTGTCAAATCTATTCGAACAACATTGTTTTAGCTTCTCGGTTGTTATGTGTGAGTTGCTGATAGAAGCACTCTACTAAACCAAGAAATATGGCTATTACCATAGGGAAAAAATTATTCCAAAAGCCTTTTTGTTTTTCAATACGATTTATTTAATTATATGTATATTTGTATTGTGTTTAAGATCTCTCCCTGTCGTTCATTTACAAAAATAACTTAATAAAATAAAATAATAGTAAAAAAGCCTTTTACTACTTATTAAACTAACATATCTTATCAAATTTAACTACACTTGTTTACTTAAAATTAATTTCGCTGTTTATCCTATTCTCTAATCTAAATTCTCCGCAGTAGTAACCTCCACGGCGTAGGCCTCCCCTAAATCCCTCCATAAAAACAGAAATAACTGACGTGGTCAAAAATACACACATAGTGTTAAGGCGATCGATACTGAAACTAACATTATTTGGTCACTGTTCACAAAAACATTAACCAGCTATTTAGCGCAATCAAGATAAAAAACGCCGATTCGACCATACAAACAAAAAAACAGAACAAATATCTTAACCGATGGTTGCAGTAACAACCGTTGTGTTTGTGAACATCAGCCTAAGTAAAATAATATGGCTCTATTTTCGGCAAGGCCGTAACAAATTTATTTATAGTAAGGCCATTTTCCCTTAAGCTACGCTCTGCCTCCGTGCTATTGATAAAATAGGATAAAAACATAGTGACTGCAATTGTGTAAAAAAGTATCCTTGCGATAAAGGAACTCAATTAAATAGAGGGTCTAAGTAAACTGTCTTGCCCTTCATTTCATTAATTTTCTCGTCCCATGAAGGGTTTGTTTTACCCTAAGTAAGCGCAGATGTCTTCACTATAAATGAGTAGTGGTACCCGTATAAAAAGACGCCATGTCCTTATTTGTTCTAGTAAAACAGTGATATGCTGCTTGCTTGCTTGTCATGACACTGATTCTTTCTTGGTCAGCCTTTATTAGGTCAGTGACCAGGTTGAGGTATGATGGCCCTCAAAAGGGCCTACGACCGTCGGTGAAAGAATCAGTGTAGTGAAAGGATTAAAGTGCGCCTCTTAGAGGCTCCTTTCGTGCACAAGTGTTAAAACAGTGATATAAAACTCATTGTGTTTATAACTAGTGGTACACCCGGAACTGAGATCTCGCGATGTCCGATAAAAGTTGTTGCTTCGAGGATCGTTGAGGTACAATTTGACAATCGCATCTCTAGTGTTTTCTTACTAAGATCCAATCTTACCTGACTCATTAAAAATTTGCTAAATGGGAGATCTAGTTTGGTATATTATTGGTTTTAAAAAATTAGTAGCTATAAGTATTCGTTGAACCGTTCGAAGACCACTATGTCTATTTGGATCAGACGATTCAACTAGGTAGGTCCAACTTGGACAAAGAGGTCAACCGACGAATCCAACTCGGATGGGCAGCGTTTGGGAAACTTCGTCATATCTTCTCGTCGCAGATACCGCAGAGCCTCAAGACGAAAGTCTACAATCAGTGCGTGTTGCCAGTGATGACTTATGGCACTGAGACTTGGTTGTTAACTATAGGCCTCATATACAAGCTCAAAGTCGCGCAACGGGCTATGGAGAGAGCTAAGCTCGGAGTTTCACTACGTGATAAGATCAGAAATTAGAAAATCCGTAGAAGAACCAAGCTCACCGACATAGCTCTCAGAATTAGCAAGTTGAAGTGGCAGTGGGCAGGCCATATAGCTCGCAGAACCGACAACCGTTGGGGTGTAAAGGTTCTCGAATGGCGACCACGAACCGGGCTCAGGACGGTTCGTCGTGGAACTCTTTGGGGGAGGCCTAAGTCCAGCAGTGGACTTCTACAGGCTGATCATGATGATGATGATGAAGTATTCGTTGTAAATCAGAAACCATATTGCCTAAAATATAAATCGTTTTTTAATGTATAAATAAAGCTCTGTTATAAGACACTACTTCATGTATTTGTACCTATAACTTTTTCTAAAACCCTCTATATCAAAATAGCCTCATGGACAATTCAACTATATATAGTATACCTATTGACCTACTAAATTCCATGTAAATCGGACTGACGATGACGTGACGGTTCGAATCGTATGCTCCAAAAAATATCCAAGTTGTTTGAGAGATCTTCGCTCGCTCGATCAATAATCTAATAAATGATAATGTTCGTCTAGCAACACTTATGAACTCTGTGCAAATTCATGTGTATGTACCCGTGTAAATATAACAATTTGTACAATTAAACAAATAACGCATGAATGCGTTTACACTGCGCTAAACAGGGCAATGAGCCTGATTATTTTGGTCTAATAGTGCGTTTTATTGTGTGTTCTGTCTGTGTGCTGTATATTTTTCCACGAAGTAAAATCTAATAGAAAACAGGCTCAAGCAATATTTATAGTGTAAATGAAAAAATATAAGCGGAAATAGTTTTTCTGTTACTGTTAGAATAGAATATAGCTTTATTGTACATCAAAAGAAAATACACAATCAAGGAAATAAAAACACATAAAAATAGTGTGACAATGTTACTGTTTTTTTCCCGTACTTTTTTAAAATTCGCATATTTTTGTCTTTTTTCGTCTTTATAACTAATTAATTAACGTTAGAAAAGTTCGACATGAATATTGCTATCCAAAACAGCTCAATATTTGAGTTAGAACTGATTTGACCCCAAATCAGTTGATTGTTGTGTAGTTTGATTCAATGAAAAATGTAGAATTTACAAAAGTCATACAACAAACTTTATTTACATTTGGGTGTATATTATTCCTTTCGAGATAATTACTAGATATTATGAATCACCTGATATAATGCTTACATTTTGTAAAAACAGACCAACTGACCCCATTCCTTATAACTTTCATCCCATCTTGATGTAACGAGGTGATCTCTAGTGAAACAAGTCACGCGTGCTATATCTCGGATCTAAGCTGCGTTCCAAGAAATCACTTAATAATATCATGTCACTTTCATCTAGATTCATCATCATCGTCTGATGAAGTCAACTGCCTCACTCAAAGAGTGCCACGACGAACGGTCATAGCCTTCTCCTTCCACCGACTTCCCGCAACCTTCACAATGTCGTTGGTCCATTGGTTGGGGGGCCTACCTACACTGCATCGTCCGGTTCGTTGTCGCCATTCAAGAACTTTTATTTCCTAACTGTTGTCGGTTCTGCGAGTTATATGGCCACTTCAACTAGCCAGATTACTTGAGAAAACTAAACAAAATGCGTACGTGATTGCGATGGAAATGAAATATAAACGTTACGTACGTAAACGATGATGCTATGCGACCGAGTGACGTCAGGAAAGTCGAATGATTCTATAAAGTGTAGGTACCTTATAGAGTCATTCAGAGTTTTGTATAATTATCTGCAGTTAAGTAAGTAATTGGTCCTTTGACGTCGCTCGGTCGCATGCCATCATTGGTCACGTACAAAACAGAACATTATGAGCAGTGGCCCGAGCATGAAAAATTCACGATACGATAACAAACGTCAAATGTTAGCCAGTCAAAATTAAAAGATTTCAAGCATCGCCGATGTCATTGGCTAATATTTGTTTTCTACTATCGCATCGTAAGCGGAACGCTATTGTAAATTATTCATGCTCGGGCCACTGCTCATTGCAGTACAGTGCTTCAGAACACTGTCGTTGGTCTCGCGTACCCACAATACTTTGTGGGTACGCTCGACCAACGACAGACAGTAGATACGTGCCCAAGGTCATCGAAACAAGAAGACCATGGAGCATGCTAAGCCCCAGGGAGTGTTTAAATTACAAGAACTGATGTATATTATAGCAGCATTGGTTGCATATTTGCAATTTCAGAAAGAAACACCCAAAACGTCACGGTTTTGACAAAACCACCTTTTCACTTATCACACTCATAATACCGTGAAAAGAAAGTGTATTAAAAAGATCATCCCCCTACAAATTATTCCCAAGAAAAATATGAAAAGCTAATCTTCAGCTCAGTGGCTCATTAACTAAATATGGTATGTCCTTTTCGTAACAAAATTTCTCACTGCGTCTTACTTTAGATACGTCGTTTAATTTAATGAATCCCATTTTTTCATCCATTAGGATCGTTATGTATTTGATAAATGCAGGTAAATACTACAATGGAACAAAAATATAAACAGATAATTAACAGAAAAATCTTAAAAATTTTAGGAACAGCTTTAATAGGTAAAAGTAATTGTAAAACCTTCATCGTTTGTATTCAGAGGTCGGTAGATAAAGAGATATTTTCGTATTTATATGACCTATTAGCAAATGACTTAATATCACGACCTTACAGCAATACATCTTAGGAGCCGTGTCTTATCATATCGTATCGTCTGTGGATATCAGAAACTACGAAGCTGTTAACACTTTTAACACTGACAGTACTCCGCTTCATGTTTTTCAATACAAATTTCAACCTTATAGAAGCAGTGTAAAAAACGGGTATAAATGTATGGCATTTCAAAATTATTTTTATGTTGCTTTAATTAGCTCAGTGTACCGAACGGGTATAACCCATCACAACACCCAGACCCAGAACAAATATTTATAGATCATGCAAATATTTGTCCCAGAGAGGGAATCGAACCCCTTGCGTCTCAGACGGGCACTCGCTTTTGTAGTTTATTGATACTTGGAAATACAAACATACATAATAAGCCCCTTTCGAGTTAGTTACACGAGTTAGGTACGTAAGTACCTACTGTATCTTCGTAGCACGAGTAACGAGAAAGAAATGTCCACATGGAACTGTGTTTTAATTTGATTATTTTTATTTGAACGTATGCTTACGTACTTTGATACTATTTCACGTGATAATTTACATTGCGTACAAGCAATGGCGCATTTCTTTATTTATTTTTTATACCTACTTTTTTTTGTTTACGTATTGTGACTCACATAACAAAATAAAGGAAGTAGCTAGGCAGATAGAGGTGGGTCATCATCATCATCATCAGCCTGTAGAAGTCCACTGCTGGACATAGGCCTCCCCTAAAGAGTTCCACGACAAACGGTCTTGAGCCTTCTCCATCCACCGACTTCCCGCAACCTTCACAATGTCGTCGGTCCATCGGGTGGGGGGTCTTCCAACACTGCGTCGCCCGGTTCGTGGTCGCCATTCGAGAACCTTTACTCCCCAACGGTTATCGGTTCTGCGAGCTATATGGCCTGCCCACTGCCACTTCAACTTGCTAATTCGGAGAGCTATGTCGGTAACCTTGGTTCTTCTACGAATTTCCTCATTTCGGATCTTACCACGTAGTGAAACTCCAAGCATAGCTCTCTCCATAGCCCGTTGTGCAACTTTGAGCTTGTGTATGAGGCCAATAGTTAACGACCAAGTCTCAGTGCTATATGTCATCACTGGCAACACGCACTGATTGTAGACTTTCGTCTTGAGGCTCTGCGGTATCTCCGACGAGAAGATATGACGAAGTTTCCCAAACGCTGCCCATCCGAGTTGGATTCGTCGGTTGACCTCTTTGTCGAAGTTGGACCTACCTAGTTGAATCGTCTGACCCAAATAGACATAGTGATCTACAACTTGAATGGTATCGTTCCCAACATTTATTTAGAGGTGGGTACTCTACAACAATTGACTGGCCTCATAGCTCAGTTAGTAGTAACTCTGCCTTCTGCGCTAGAGGTGGCGGGTTCGATCCCCGCACTGGACAAACATTTGTGTGATAAACACAGATGTTTGTTCTGTGTCTGGGTGTTAAATATTTATCTATGTATATCAGTCTCTGGTACCCATAGTACAGGCTATGCCTAGTTTATGATCAGTTGACCGTGTGATTGTGTCAAAAAAAATAACAATTGTTTCGTTTATTTCGTCTTTTCGTTTATTCCATCCAAAGGAAACTTCTCCAATAGGAGATGCAATTCTCAAAACTTGAATCGTGTAACCTACACGTACGATTATAAGCTTAAAGCGAACATAACTTTTCGAATGTGTTGAAAACGAAGATGTTGATGATGACTTCATTATTGCTCGTAGATTCGCACGCTGCTCGAGAGAAGTGAAAATCACTCTATTTAAGGCTTACTGCCAGTCCTTCTACTCGAGTAGCCTCTGGCTTAACTGCACCCGTCGGGAAGCCAGCGCTCTACGCGTCCAGTATAATAACATCTTTAGGATGCTGATGCGACTGCCTCGCTTTTGTAGCGCATCTGGTATGTTTGTGGAGGCGCACACGGATGGTTTTCACGCGATCATTCGTAAAAAAGTCGCCTCCCTCTTCCAGCGTACGCGGGGTAGTGGCAATGGCATCCTGCAGATGATTATTTCACGTCTGGACTGTCCCATCCAAAACAAATGGATGAAAATACTAATGGGGTCAGAGTCCATATAACCAGGTAGATTATTGCTAATTATTTTTTATTATTTTATATTATGAATGTTAATTTTAATTATTTAGATTTTATTGTGACATTTTATATTTAATTATGGATGTATTATCTGAAATAAATGAGTTAATAATAATAATAATTATTCATTGAAATCACAAGGATCATGTTGAAACGTTATTACGCCTTTATTTAAATTAAATAGTTTACTTAAATTTAAGCATTGTCCCTTTCACTGTTTCTCATTATAATGTAATGAATACACCTACACTCCGAGGTGATCGAAAAGTGTACCTATACCGCGTAACCGAAATAGAAGGAATAGCCTAACTAATATCGCAAAAATCGTTTACTATTAAGATGTTATCACAACAACGTTACGGCCTAGTTAGATAAATAACACGACACGAGCGTCGATGAATGTTTATGTATGAGTAACCTTTGGTAAGCTCGGCTGGATATTAATTACGACAGGAACGCCACCTTATAAATACGACGTGGTAATTTGTTAGGCTAGATTGCACAGTCGAATCGATGGAAATAAGTGATAACTAACACTACTTAAAATATTGTCGTCTCTTTCTTTGTCCATGGAAACAATAAGGACGGCTATTATTTTAGAGGTTTCAGATTAGGCTACTTCAGGAAATCATCATTATTATAATATCGAAGAAGAACATCGTCGACTTTAAATTTGCAAGCTGGGTTTCCTGGCGAAGTGTGTGAGTCTAATCACTAATTATTTATATAAAAATTGTGTACCACGCTTCACGCAAATAAATTATTTCATTTCATTTCATTTTGACGAAGATGTCTTGTCCCTGCGTTTCCGCTCCTTCAAAGTAATGCCTCAATAAACCCTTCTCTAGCAACGGCCCAAGCCGAGGTCCGTACCTAAATGGTGTCCTTAAACTCGTTGCCATAGTATTATGTTACCTGTGCCCCAACCTAACTTTTTCTCAGCCGCAGCGCCCTCTGCTTTCGGCATAGTCTGGTTTCGCATAGGTTTTGTATAGGTGTAAAAATCCGTCCAAAAAAACAAATCTGGTAAACGGGAATTAAGGGACAATGCGATGCGACTGTCGTGTCTTCTGTACCTATGTCAGTTTGTCTTCTGTATTGTGAGAGGGATGAATGAATGATAATAATTTCAATGTATAATTTATATTTTGACTTTCTTTTATTCAAATTGTGATTTTTAATTTATTTAACTTTATGTCAGTTTTGTTTTATTGTTTTTAATTTTATGTTTATAAATTATTAATAATTAGTATAATTGACAATCGCCTAATCTAATTAATTAAATAAATAACTAATTAAATAAATGACTAAATGTGTCTTTTGCACATGAAAAGTCATAATCCGTAAAAAGACTAGAGACTGGATTTCTTCCTAACGCTAACTGGTTGTTGCGTCACTTATTCATTCTAAAAGCATAAGAACAAAGGACTGCTATTGTATAACAGCATTTGAAATTATTATTCATAGTAGAGAAGTGGGTATGTAAAACACGAGTGGCACTTGGCGTAGCACTTTATATTTGCAGAGTTGTATGTTCAACTCAGTGGACTGATCCGCGGAGCGCAATAGGATATCACCCAGCCCCCGGCGCTTTGATACAAAGCTACAAGACTCGAAACTTTGACCACCCGAAGACAAAAACCCTTATGGAGAATCCATATAAGGTCATCAAAGTCAAAAGGCGTTTTTTTCAATAAAATCACTAGAATCACTTTGAAATGTCTTTGAAAATAGGTGAAGCTACGCCTGTTCCTCGTGACCAAGCCTAGAAGAATCAGGCAACAAACACGGCTTGGTGCCCATCATTTTTTTCGATGATCCCTTTTCACAAAATGGAATGTAGAGCTTCAGGGTGGTGTCGATCAAACTAGGTGAGGCTGAAAAGAAAAATAATCTTAATAAAATCTCATCAAAAAATAAACAGTATGGGTGTCTGTTTCTTGAACAATTTAATATTTCATCACCATTACCACTTCAGCCGTCGGACGACAATTGCTGATCACAGGCCTCCCTCACAGTTTTCCAGAGCGACTTCCTATCATCATCATCATCATCAGCCTGTAGAAGTCCACTGCTGGACATAAGCCTCCTCCAAAGAGTTCCATGACGAACGGTCTTGAGCCTTCTCCATCCACCGACTTCCCGCAACCTTGTGACTTCTTATCATGTGGGAGGAAATTCTCCATACCCACCACGCTGGGCACGCGGGTTGATTAGCGCAGTTAAAGCTATCGTTTTTTAAAGAGGGTACGCTGCTGACATCTCCTAGTATTTATTAGTCGCCTCTTCGACATCCACCACGGCATTTTAATATATACCTTGCCTATTAATTCTACCGCCAAGCAGCAATGCGAGCAATGCTGGTAGGGTGAGCAAGCTGGTGGCATTACAGACAAGAGGCTTACCAGCGCATGTCTCAGGGGTACTCTGGAGCCTCTGGTATTTTAAGTCCTTAAACTATTGTAACCACTTACTAAAGTTGGGCCGTAGAATGCCTGTTTGCCACTTATGTTGCATAGGAAAATATTCATTTTAGCCTGCATGATGCACGTCTGCATAAACGCTCACCGACATGAAAGCTATTTCAAATTTCTCGTTAGCCCATATTGGCCGGTGTTAGCTTTGCACGAACGATTAACTTTTTTATTAATATCCATCGGCTTTGACGAGATATCACTCAGCCGTGCGCAGGTAATCCACTTTTCAAACTTCCAAACTATACTTTTCCGAGCAGGATCCAATATCGTCTATAATCATTCCCGGCTAGTAAGGACCAGCATCTATACTTTCATTCATCTCAGTCTAGCCAGCCTCATCCACAGGAAAGATATTATGTTCAATACGTACGGATTTGACTAAGCCGCGGGTTTCCTCATGAATTTTAATCGTATTTTGCCGTGCTAAGGTGCACATATGTTTTTCGAATTGAAATATTTCGTCTTGACTTTCGAACCGAAGTTCGTGGGTTCAATCCCACGAACTTCGGATCGAAAGTCAAGACACCTCACACTAGGCCAGCGCAGCTCATTCATTGCTCTAGAAAATAGGAAGAGCAAACGAATAATTATAGGTCGTCTTGGAAATCAATCGAGGAATTCAAGATTTTTAAAGTATATTAAGTTTTCGGAAATAAACGTAAAAAAATAAATAAAATATAGTGTAACTGGATTTCTGACACCTTCAACTTTAAAATACGACTTATTTTAATTAACTAAGGCTCGTATTCAGAGACACGACTCAAGCATAGATTTAATCACAGATCAGCTGAACTCTATTTAAGTATTGAATCTCTTCTCAAACATTGCTTTTATTCAAGAACGGTACTTAAACTACTCTCAGCTGAATCGAGTTTTAAATCTGTACTCATGTGATTCAGCCTGTTCTCGTTTACATTTTGATTTATTTATAATTTTCGATCCGTTTTACGCATAATAATAGCCAGGCTAGGAATATGATAGAGCTTTCAATAAAGTGAAGTATAATTATTATCAAATTACGTGTAACGGAACGCTGTTTAAAGAAAATGTCAAAGTCAAACGTTTTGGCGGGAACCAGTGCTTATATTATCTATGGCGGGAACTTGTGAAGTGATGTTGTGCTCTCAATTTATTTTACAAAACTTGTGTAATTATGAATAGTTTTGGTGGTTGGATTAATTTGAAAAATAATACCCCGAACAAGGATTCCCTGTGTCGTGGGTATCACATAAACCACGAGTACCATGGTACCACAACACCCAGACCCAGAACAAGTATGAAGATCATGCAAACATTGTCCCGCAGGATGATAATATCGGGAATCGTGATTTTGTGAATTCTTATTAAATAGTAGGAAATAAAAGATTGTCTGTAACACATTTAATTTTTTTTAAATAAAATACCTAGTAAACTTGGTCTATATTGTTCTATTATATTTAAATACCTACTTTATTATTTGTATTAAAAATGCGAGAATAACTCGTGTATATCTGTTAAGCTATATATCACGGCTCTGGTCGTGTGTGATGGGATATTGCTCAATATCGTGGTCTTCCGGCGTTTCCTCGTTAGCCAGGATATAAATGTGAAGTAGATCTCCATTATCAGCTGAAATTACAAAGTAACATTGTTATTACTTAGTTGTAGGTGTACCTATGTAAGGTTAGGTAGGTTGGTAAACATACCTGAAACGATGCAGTAGCGTAATATCGCAAACACACCAAAACTTGCAGTTCATCGTTACGGGTAACCCTCTGCTGATAGGGCGCTGGCGCTGGTTTATATTTTTCACGACACCTCTGGAGAATCTGGTTCTTTTCCATAAACTCACTACTTCCAATGCGAAGGGATCGTCAGCGTCCCATATTACGCATTGGATACTGATTTGATTTCGTCGTTTCATTGAAAATAGATAACTCTTTATTCGTATAGCACATTAAACTTAACAAAATATCCATATTATCTTCAAATATTTACTTCTTTATTGCTTTTTTTTGCACCAATTACAACAAAATCTATATTTAAGTGTGGTCCGGAGCACGCTTGAGTGTAGATCTCATTTTCCTTTGAATAATGTCAAATCAAATCTAGATTTAAGTACCGATTTCGACTGATTGACGTTTCAGAATAAGCATTTACTCAGGTGAACTGTGATCATTGAATCTATACTTAAATACTGTTCAAGAATTAGAATCTCGACTCAAATCGAGATTTAAGCACAGATCAATGCTTGAGTCTTGTCTCTGAATACGAGCCTAAGACACTAAGCAAAAACCGGACTCAAGTTTTGAAGAATTTTGTTCGCAAACTTCGAAGATCAATAGGTCTTCAGCAAAATTAAATTGGTTGGTTGGTTATAAGCTTGCAGTACCAGAGGCATCACGTTAGCGTTGCTGACCTTGAACCCCCTCCCCCCTTACTCACCGCAGGAACATAACACTATTTGAAACAAATTCATTTAATTAACAAAGTTATAAGTTTTTATGTAAGTCATAAGGAAAATTACAACCAAGACACAAAATTTACCTCCACTCACGCAAGAGTTATCCTTCAGAAACAATTAAATGTAAAATAGTTGACGCTAAATTCGACTAATGACTCTCAAGAGATACTTATCTCCCAAAGCGAAAAGCCAAATCCAATTCAGCCAATCCAAGTGGCTCCTCACTTGATCCGCAAACAAATTGCGTGACAAACTTTGACTAAAACATTGTTCCGAGATGTAAATAAGTTTCAGAATTGATTATATTTACATAATATGCCAGTCACCGTAAATCTAGGAATACAAGGACAGATCGAATATACATTGGTGATAAGGAATTTGACTGCGTCTGCGCAGCAAATAGCACAGTGGTACAATTTTTGGGCATGAAAATGTTGAATTCACATGTGATATTACCAATTACCAACCCAATCAATACAGGCCTATCAGTGAAGCCTAGGTCTGCAATCTAGGTCATCTGCGTAGGTATACAAGAATTGTCTAATATTGGAACCGGCCGAGCTCCGGAGGATATTCTATTCGAAAAAAATATGTGTGCATTAAAACGTAGACAGGAAGACATGGTCAATACCATGTCTTTCCATGAAAACAGCAGATTCATTGAGTTGGAACTGATTTGACCTCAAAGCTTATTTTTACATGGAGTTTTTTCAATGAGAAATGTCTAATTTCCATAAGTCGTAGGACAAACTTTATTACCAATTGAATGTAGATTATGCCCCTTTCGGGATAGCATATATATATTTATATACACACAAATAGGATTAAATAAAAACGAAAGCAAATAATCTTATTAGGGTGCGTCTAAATAAAGTTTCGTGTCTTGACGGAATACGAATAACACGAGATATTTTTAAGATCTTAGGTTTGTTCGTTTGCGCTGGAACTATTTGTTTATTTTTGTATGCAAATATCTGACCCATTGTAAGTTATATTCTACGCAGGTCCAATACAAAACAGCCCCCAACTAGATGGAAAGTCGACGTAATAAAAGTCGGTGGAAACTGTTGTACGGTGTCCAAAGTAATGTTGAAACGATGCTAAGTGAAATGCTGATGAGAAATTATGATCCCAATATTTTATAGTGCGACTTCATTATAACTTAATTGATCGTACTTTAGATGCCCCTCTGGATCAAGTTAAATTTTCTGAAATATTGCATCATATTATTGTTTATTTGTTACATAAACATCACATCCTAGTCCTAACTTAATTCCGTTATTACAAACGATGTAGCACCGTGTTGCGACAATCAGTTCCATTTATCAGCGTAATCCTGGCGGATCTAATAGTAGAACTAATTGAACCCCTCCTCTCTTCATTATGAGAACAGCGCATGGCGCACTACTAAATGACTTTATTGTTTGTCCCGTTTTTTGCCGAACTCCGGGGACAACAAGAACTGAGCCGGAGCTGCGGCGTAACGTTTGTGTTTGGGAGCCACAAAGCAAAAAGTTTGCCAGTATAGGTGTGCGAATTTGAATGCGAGAAATAATTTGGGCATGCGTTGTTTTGCGTCATGTCGTGTTTTCATATTTGGGTGTTAAAGCTTATGTTGTAGTAAAGGATTCGCTCACGCGATACACGGGTAATACGTGGCCTATGTCTTTCCTCTGTTATTCATCCGTAGGTACACATAATCGTGAAAAAATAACAAACAGTGAAGCAGAGTCACTTTCACATTTAATTATGACTGTATAAAACGTATTGCAGTAAACTCATGATTTATTTACTAAAGACCTTTCGTTATCATCATACGCAGCCTCATATTCACCCTCTACCGGTTCTATGCCACCGAGTTTTACGATTTTTCGAACATAATGACCTTTGGATCAAAAAGTGGGGTCACTGCCACCACACCACCAGTGGTCTTATTAATTGTTTTAATGATTACTCAATGATATAGTAACAAAACACAATCCTACTTTTATAATAAATGCAGAAGTTTGGATGTTTGTAGTTCAATCACGCCGTTACGGCTCAACTGATTTCGCTGAAACTTGAAATAATAACTGATTTATTGAGTTTGAACTGATATGACAAAACAGCTGAGATTTGAATTGAGATTATGAAACAAAAAGTAGTCGAAAGTCATAGATCAAACTTTATTACCAATTGGATGTAAAATAAGCCGCTTTTGGGATAGCATACGTATATTATAAATCACCGTGTATATTCTTACTCTATTTTACAGCAACTAGGAGTAAGTTAAATGCACCGCACCACCCTACCGAGACTGATGTGACCGCAAACTGCGCTTAAAACATACCCATAGATGAAACATACATAGATTAAACACAAGTTCTCGTCTAGAACATTGTGATTTAGATGTGGTTACATTAGAAAGGCTTTCGTTTGACATTCCTCCTACACGATTGGTCTATCATTCTTTGAACAAAATTTTCCCAAAAATAGCGAGCGAAGATCTCTCAAAGAACTTGAACGAAACCGCAATGTATGTTTTTATTTTTGTTTATTTGTTAGAGCATACTTATCGAACCTTCAATCCGATCTGCAAGGAATTTTGAAGGTCAACAGGTTGCTCTATCAAAATATAATTTTCTTAGACATGAACTAAATGGTTGGCTCAACTAAACTACTACTAAATGGTTGGGTTGCTAAGATATAGGTGGGTTTTTTTCAGCACTGGGCTTCATCAAGCTGATGTTGATGATGAATTAACGATATAAAAAAAACCAAGTTTCAAACATCAAATCCATGTGTATCAGAGCTATAGGCTGATAACTTATGCGTAGAAATCACAGAGGTTGTTCTATGTTGAATCACATTGTAATGTGTAACCAAAAACCAAACTGCCAGCTATTCTGTAACTAAAATCACAGTAATAGCGCCGCAAGATAACCAAACAAGGGAATAATAATCACCGGCAAATATAATGCTCCGAATTTGGAATAAGAGATGCATGACTCTATACAAATATTGTTAAACAGTAGCACATGACTAGAACCCGAGGTTGTTTGTGATGAGATAAAGTTGAAATGTAGTTTGTTCAATATTTGATTATGTCATAGTTAATCGCTGGATCCGCTGAGGAAGCGTTGTCGCGTGCATTGAACTGCTGAACTTTTGATTTGACCAATTTCGGGAAATTTGTCACCGGTTTCTATTTCTACAAGGTGATTCATAATATGTATTCCATCCCGAAAGGGGCTTATTCCACAACCTATGGGCAATAAAGTTTGTTCTACGACTTGTGTAATTTCGAGATTTTTCATTGCAAAAACTCTATGCGAAAATCAGCTGTTTTGGGGTCAAATCAGATCAAACTCAATTAATCAGCTGTTTTAGGTAGCAATCTTGATTCTTGTACGTTTCGTTCTTAGTTCTAAAGATAATAAAAATACCAAAAACAACTAATTTGAGAAAGTTTGTGAAAAAAAATTATATAAAAAATATTAAAATATTGATGTATTTTTTCGCTAATATTATTTCTTTTTGTTGATAGAATAACCCCCTTTCGGGATGGTATACATGTTATGAATCACCTTGTATTATAATAAAAAAGATGATTCATAGTATATATCCTGAATGGAGCTTATTCTACACCCAATAGGCAATAACGTTTTTTATAAGAGTTTTGGACTGTAGCCCTGAAAGGAGCCTTTGCCTGTCGGTTTGCATAAAAACAATGCAAGAAAATCTGCCGTTTGGGGTCAAATTTATTTGTTTAACAAAAAGTTTTAGCAATCTTGATGATGAACTTCTTGTTTGTTTGATAATTTGTTATAAACATGATAAAAATACCAAAAACAGCTAATTTGAACGGGTTATACCCGTTACCGAACGGGCTGCTAACTAAAGCATCATAAAAAATACTAAGCCGGGAAAAACAGTTTAGTCAGTAATTTTTTTGTATTAATGTATTGAGTTCACATGTTATATACCTAGCCTTCTTCAGTCATGTTCAATTCATTTCTTAGTAAAGTTTTATGAACGCACTATTAGAGTAAGCGTATGTATTACTAAGGAGAACTGTACACGCTTTAGACAAGCCCATATGCGCTTTATATATGTGTATTTAACGTGTTTTATACTTTCTAAAATAAATAAATTAAAAAAAGTCGCTAATATTCTTTCTATTTGAAGATATAATTAAGTAGCCCCTTTTGGGATAGTAGACATATTGTGAATCACCTTGTACAAGCAATTCTAATCAGCTCGTAGAAGTCCACTGCTGGACATAGGCCGCCCCATAGAGTTTCATGACGAGCAGTCTTGAGCCTTCTCCATCCACCGACTCCCCGTTTCCTTCACTATAACGTCGGTCATCAGTCATCAGGCGGAGGGCCCTTCCAACGCTGCGTCGTCGCTCAGTTCATGGTGGCGATTAGATAACTTAAGAGCTATCTATATAACTAGCTTGTAGAACCGAAAACCATTGGGGAATAAGTTTCCCAATGGTTTTCGGTTCTACAAGCTATATGGCCAGTCCTCTACCACTTCAACTTTCTTACTCTGAGAGCTACGCAGTGGTTCTTCTCAGGATTTCCTCATTTCGATAGATACAAGATAAGATGTATGTATAATGATGTTAGTTTAAAAAAACATCATATCTACTTATAACCAGAGTGTGCAATTATGTTCTTATTTATCTTCTCATTTTATTGAATACCAGTTGCATCGGCACAATCTAAAAGAAGCTATCAAATTGATCCGATTGCGACGCTTTGACATGCAAACGTATTGCTTTTCTATAAACATTTTACAACTTGCTTGCAAAGGCACTAGGTAGGTACTCTAAGACACCTATATTGAATGTGCAGCGTCAAATTGGAAAGGAGAAAATAGTACAAGTATTTCTTTGATGTGTCAAGGAGACCGAATGCATATCTGTATACCATAGTCTGGTAAGTATGTGTTTGATATCAAGCATATTTTTTTTATACAACAGCGGTGGCAAACAAGCTTACGGTCCACCTGATGGTAAGCGGTTACCGTAGCCTATGAGCGCTTGCAATACCAGAGGCATCACGCACGCGTTGCCGACCCCGAACCCCCTTCCCTCCTAAAGAGCTCTGGCAACCTTACTCACCGCAGGAACACAACACTATTTGAAACAAATAATGTTATTTGGCTGCGATCTTCTGTAAGGCGGACGTACCTTCCCAGGCGGGCTGCTCCAATTCAGAACGAGAAAATCTCGCTGTGCCCTACCTCCTCCTAAAAGAAAGCTGAAAGAACTCTACCAAAGCTTCCGTGGTTAACGGAACTAATGTTGTTGGAAACCCTTTCCGAGTTTGCTGTTAGGTTAACCTGACATACCCTTCTTTTGCCCCCGCGAAAGGAGGGATCCATGATGGATTTCCCCACGTTAAAAAAAAAAAGGTACCTACTGAGTGCATGTTTTTCATCGTTATAGCAAAGCTACGTCACGGCCATCAAAGCTCCAAATGTCACCAATAAGATGTATGACACTGTTTGCAAACAAAACGTTAGCACCTGTGAGTTTGCTTTGTGCGATAAGTGTTATAAATACTGTGACCGCACCTCTGCTCTCTTAGTGCGCCCGCGCGGCGATCGCCTCATTCACTAATTAGCCATCCCTTACACGAGTCATAAACTTCAAGTCTCTAGAAAGTGTAGTTCGAAATGGCTCCCGGTATAAATCAGATCTCAGAGACAATAATAAACAATGCCCTCAAAGCTATATCGACAGATGACAATCTTATCAGCAAGGTGCTGGCAAGCAACGAGGTTAAAACTTGCCCAGTTGAGCATTTTCCTAGTAAGATCGAGAATAGTGTGAGAGAAAAGCCAGTGCGGAAAGTAATCAGGCCGAAAGTGTTGAAGAACCACGAGTCACGTGATTATTTGTACGATAGATTGTATGATACGCCTTGCCCAAGAAATGTGAGTACATAAAGCTTTTCACTTTCATCATCATCAATTAGAGTGCATCTTATAGTAGGTATTCAAAATTATGTGATGCAGAGGGCTATAATTTATTTTTCATAAGAGTAATAATTTTAAAACAGAGATGGGCACATAGATGCACTTGTTAAAACCGTTAGTTAGCCAATTTTTAGGTATTACGTTTTAAAATAAAAAACAATAAGGTTTCATTATTCATAAAAAACAATTCATTGAAATCGCATCGATTATTTTGAAACGTCTTAAATCTAGTTTGCTGTTGACCTGACCCCAAATGCAAATCAGTTTAAACTCAATTTATGATTGCAAACAAATGATTGTAATGCTGTTGTAATGGAAATCTGTTTCTGAAATCGATACAAGCGTAAACATAACTTTACTTAAAGCTCATAAATTATGATCCGAGCAAACCGCAAGCAAGTGGAAATAAGTCCATTTATACTGGGTAAGGCCTAAAATTACAACAATTATCTTACACTTATGTATGCGCAAACAATATTTACTTTATGTAAATGAGTGAGTATAGATTACATTATGTTCATATTTACTGTTCAGCGCGCACGCGCCCACATAATAAACAACATAGGTATACCAACTGGATGGGATAGTTAAATAATTCATTGTAAATACAAATAATAAATAACACCCAACAGTCAATACATAGTCCTGACCCCACTCTAGGATTCCGTGTCATGGGTTGCAGAAACTACGAGTACCATGGTACCACAACACACATGGGCACTCACCCGCTACGCCACCGAGGTCGTCACTAGATTCCCTTTCCCTATATACGCAGAACCAACAACCATTGGAGAATAAAGGTTCTCGAATGGCCACCATGAACCGAGCGACGCAGTGCTGGAAGGCCCCCACCCGATGGAGCTACGACATTGTTAAAGTTGCGGGAAGTCGGGTGAAAAAGGCTCATGACGTTCGTCATGGAACACTTTGGGGGAGGCCTGTGGGGGAGGCCAGCAGTGGACTTCTACATGTTGATGATGATGATACTAAATTCCACCCGCGGCTTCTCCCGCGTGGTGCCCGTGTGTCGATTCTGTTGTTGTTAATGCAACAACAGAATTGACACAATAAATATTAATTAATATTACGTGTAATATTTAGAAATGCTATTTAAACAAATAAATTTATTTCAAAATGACCCTTACGTCTACTGAATAAAAGTAAGTAGTTGAGTTTGAGTTTAGGGCTTATATTCACGAGTATATCGTTATACTGATCAAAGCATACGATATATTGGACGCTCTCTTATCATAACTTAATTTTAATTAGCTTCTGTCCAACCAGCTCCGGCAAGGGCATAGGTACAGGATTTTCTAGTAGGCAAGTATCTAACCAGGTCTAAAACTAATTTATCGTACTAAATTCTGTGAAGTTTGTTACTAAGTTATGATTATGATTAAGTTTTTATCCTTATCTACGCTTGCGCTGTATCCTTACAAAAATGTATAAGCTTTATGCAAAACAATTCAAAACAGAACGGCGTTTACAAAAGGAAAATTCAAACCCACAGCCTTCAAAACGAAAGTCGAAGTAGAAGTACTTCGAATACCAGCTTTCAACTAAGTCAACATGGCTCTTAGATCTTAGACAATTATAAAATATGGGTGAAAATACCCACCTAATATGAATTCATAATGAATTTCATGACTAAAGTTAGGAATAATAAGTTTCTCGTCATGTTTAGATAATAAAGCAATCTTACAAAACAGTACCAACCTGTTAATATTCAGAACTTTTCGCAGACACCCAACTTATTCGACGCTTCTTTAGAATTCCACTCGTAAGCATAAAGAAAATTAAAGTATTTAAACTAACAGAGATAACATTTGGTTTGTTCTAATGTTTATTCTTGAATAGGTTTAACACGTTGATTGCCGTCGCGTATGTAAGGAGCCATCCAGATTCCAAAATCGGTTTTTCTTGTACTACCTACATGGATGTTATCTTATGCGGCTGCAAAAGCACCGAACTACATCAGAAGCCGGCGCGTAATCCGTAAATCCGTAACAAAGAACTATGCAAAAACACACGCGTAGTCGCACTGAACGCGTTAAATAACTAGCTGGCTCGCTCGACTTCATATTTTCAAGGAATTTATTTCAGTTTTCACTCCCTTAGGAAGTTATACATCAAAAAACCGTATGAGATTATGGAGTATGAGATAAATGGAGCGCTTGTACCAAATTTTCCAGAGGTCCAGTCCGTAATGTTCTTGAGTTAATCAGTTTTCACCGGTGAGTGGTGAAAAGTGAATACCTTACCGTTTTTGTATGGTGTCACGTAAAGCAAACAAGCTATTTAATTTTCAATACTCACTGGAGACTAGTGAGATGGCTCATTTAAATACGGACTCGCTACTCTGTGGTCTCAGAGATATTGTGACGAGTAAGCTCTTTCCAATACTGTAGGTATTATAGATTTTTTATTGCTCATCCCGGTTTGGTCTAACAATTACCTAGAGTCAGGTAGAGCCGTCAGTTTTCAAAATACTAAAATTAATACGTAAGTACAGAAAAAGGGTAGTCGTAATTGAAATTCTAGAAAAGCTAGAACTCAAATACTACGTCCTTACAAATACATAACAAACAAAGGAATCTCATCCAGTAGGTACGTATAAAATTCTATGTCTCAGGTTTATTACGTTAAACATCGCCTTATCATCTGTCTCGAGCAGTGTAGCTGATTTTATTGGCCGGCAATTTTGAACGTTCCACCCATTTAGTATTTTGTATCAACAGAAGAAACAAATATTACTGCAGTTAGTCATTTTTACAACGTATTTGTTTGTTTTGAAGTTAATGAGACTTGGCGATTTCCACTTCTCTACATTTAGCTCCTAAACTTCTAAACCAATTTTAATTCACACAGTGCTGGCCCAGGCTCCATATACTGATGAAACGGCTCCTTTTAAAACATTATTGATGCACACTTAAAAAGCCCATATGGGCTTGTCTAAAGCGCGTAGAGTTCTCCTTAGTAATTAAACATGCATGACTAAAGTAGGCTTAATCTAGATATATAACAAAAACATATGAAATTAAAAAAAAAAAAAAAATTAAGAGATAATTATGAGGTAGATAACTTAAACATCGCATCGTTCTCTGTTACTGGCAAGAACCAGCGGCCGGCACCCGCTCTTATCAGTTGCTAAGTCAGCTAAAATACGCCGAGCGCACTTGTTTACGAGTTGAGTGAATACAAGGTGTTTTCGGTTTTATATTCGGTTTTATAGATTCGGGCTGTATAACTTAGAGAGGAAATTGGTGAGATTCAAAAATATGTTTCAGACGGTCTCGGTGGCACAGCGCACGAGTGCCCGTCCTAGATTCAAGGGGTGCCTGTTCGATTCCCGCGGGACATTCTTAATTTTTTTATGTAACGGTCAAGTCACCGTCAGGTCAAATTCAGTTTTAATATGATATTAAGATGAAGGCTATTTTACTAAGACTTCGAGGGATCTTCTGGCGCCAACCCGAAAAATCTCGATACACGCAATCATTTCGTTTCACTTAAGTTGTGCGTTTTACTCAAATAATATTACGCAAAACACCATATTTACACAATATTATATAACCGACTTCAAAAAGGAGGAGGTTCTCAAGACGGCTGCATTTATTTTTCAATTGAACACTAGTTTTGTAAAATAAATTGAGAGAACAACTTTACTTTGCAAGTTCCCGCCAAAAAGTAAATGAAAAACCTACCTCCCTCATTTTATTGCACTCACAAAATAAGTTGATGTCACATCCATCAAAGTCAATGAACATTTCACTCCAACGATAACCTATCCAGGAATCTATCTGTGAATCATTGAAAGGTTATGTCACATAAAAACACAATCGCATTTTACGCCCGACACCTTTTATAACCTAAAAGCGTGTGTTATGTTAAGGCTGTTATGTAAACGTAAAAACGTTTTTGACAAACATGTTTTTATGAGTGATGGCTCGTCAACGGCATTATATCTTCGCGACCGCATTGTAATGTTTAGAACTTAGAGGTCAGAGAGGTATATTTTCGTGGTAACTAGAATTTTAACCTGAATCATGCCTAATACAATGATGATACCGACAAAGATAATACAATGACGATCTCGGTGGCGTAGCGGGCGAGTGCCCGTCTGAGCCGCAAGGGGTTCGGTTCCCGCTACGGGACAAATCTTTATATGATCTGCAATGTTTTAATCTTCGTGTTGAATTCTCGATCATCATATCATATGCCACAAGCATTCGAATGCTACCTACATTCAAAATGCTTCTAGCACGCAGTCATTTACTACTTTTTATTTTTTTATAAATCCACGTTTCAAAAATAGAACCTTCCTTGATTGTAACTGTTTTGGTAATAAGCGCTACATATCGTAGAAATTTAGAAAATTAATTACAGAAATTAGTAGGTAATAAGGCCTAATTGCGTCATATAAATATTAAATTTTTCCTGCATCCAAGATCACGTTCACATTTTATTGCGAATATTTTATACTTCCATCCCCCGTACCATCAACTGCGATTTCGTCGTGACGTAAGTTGACAGTCTCAAAGATATATGGTGTAAAATAGCGCTGACGTGGTCATATTTCAATGAAAATAAGACGTCATGGTAAGGCCCCATACTTAACCATTGGTATTTATTGTTTTTAGGTTGACTACAAAAATATGCTAAACAAAGATAACCTTATTCATATCAAACCTTTATACGATCAACATTAGTTGAACCAATGTGAATCGTACCTAAGTTTCACAGAATCGGGGGAATAGGAACACTTTATCTAGTTATCCTACATTACCTTTCTTGCCGTGCAATTGATTCTATTGAACCCTTCAGCGAGCGGGTCTCTAAATAATGGAGTAAATAGACCATCCTATCTGGAGCTTTAAACATCTATTCAGTATTTCTGGTTTGCGTCAAAGATATATTCAGCTCTCATTGCACAATTGCAGTCAATGTTCCGGTGATTTGGTATATATTATGATAGATTCATTTTTATTAAAAATATTGTATGGATAAAACATAAACAGCGATAAAGCCTCAAGGAGGAGAAAGGAGATAACTAAGTCAAATCGTGTCAATCTGCATGTACTATTATCGCATACAAAGCTTTTGTTTATTGGTCGGTTGTAAACATAATACGTATGCGAGTATGCCTAAATTCTCGCCTGTGTTCTCACAACAAAGCGACCAGGAAAAACGGGCACATTATTAGTGAATTAAGTAGGTATTTAGGTTACATTATGTTAGTAAATAAATAAAATCACCTATTGCCTGATAAAGAGAAAAAACAAACAAAAACTATTTGATCTAAAAACAATGGCAGGAAAGATTAGAAGGGCGCCAAAAAAGAACGTTGAAAAAAAAAAAAAGACGATCGCTGTTCTTCGAAATCGATTTTCATTAGGATTCTACATCAATATTTTCTTGAAACTGATTTAAGCATCATACATATCAAAGAAGATCTTTAAAAAATCAGTGAAATCCATGTTAAATGTTAATTATTAAAATATGTTCATTTGTTGCAGCCATCACTATGCAACGAGAATACGTGTCTTGGCAGTTTGATGGCCATCCCTGGGCGCGGGGAGGTGGCGAGAGAGCCGGCTGAGGTCCTTCACGATGCTAAGGACTTTTTTGGACAATACTTCGCTTCTATAAGGAGGTTGGCTTTAAATAAGTTTATTTATAACTAGCGTCCGTCTGCTGCGCTAATTATTTTTATATGTTTTTTTTTTGCAAAAGTTTAAAGCTCTGAAAGCTTTAACACTGTCTGGGAAAAAATATCCTTTGCAAAAATATTTGTTAATCATGCATATTAATTACATAAAAAGATGATAACAATCCAAAAACTGCTATTTTGAAAAAGTTCGTGTTTTTTTTCCCCTCTAATATTCTTTCATTTGAGTGCTTATCCGTTCGACCCAAGATTTTTCTACCCAATATTATTTTTACCCGTTCAACCCAAAACATATGCTCCGTTCTACCCAAAGCAAAAATCTGAGTCACTTAGTTGATAGAATAAGCTTCAAGCTAGCTTCTAAGAAGTAAATATTATTGTCAATAACCTTGTATTGCAAAATATATTTTATAGGTGCAAAACACAAATCATTCTGAATGGAAAAACAAATTTTGAACTGTGATCAATAATTTTAAGTCGAAACAAACCAAAATACAAAAACGTTGTTTCTAAAAATGTTTACCCCTCTGAAATATTTTATAGGTACAGGTACAATAATCATAAAAAATAAGTTTTCTTTCATACGAGTATTATGCTGAATACTCCTTCTCGGATACCAAGTTTTATATATTTCGTTTAAACATTTTTACATACTTTTTCAATAAAAATATTTCAATGTTTCTGTAACCATTCTATAAATAACTAAGTAACTGTAGTAATATATGAAGCAATTAAATAAAATTAACAACTAAATCGTACTTTTACTGCTACTATTTCACAAATGTACATTTAAATCGTCTACAGAGATATATTGATAGTATTTTTTTTATATACCTTACTTATAAATTATTAGATGCATCATCATCATCAGCCTGTAGAAGTCACTGCTGGACATAGGCCTCCCCGAAATAGTTCCATGACGAACAGTTATTAGCCATTTCCATCCACCGACTTCCCGCAACTAAATATAAAATAAAATATAAATATAAATATTCCGGACATATCACACACGGTCAACTGATCCCAAACTAGGCATAGCCTGTACTATGGGTACCAGAGACTGATACACATAATAGATAAATATTTACCACCCAGACACAGAACGAACATCTGTGTTCATCACACAAATGTTTGTCCAGTGCGGGAATCGAACCCGCGACCTCTAGCGCAGAAGGCAGAGTTACTACCAACTGAGCTATGAGGCCAGTAATTGAGGCAACTTTAACAATGTCGGTTCTCGAATGGCGACCACGAACCGGGCGATGCAATGTTAGAAGGCCGACCATGCGCGCCTTCAACACTGTGTCGCCCGTTTGGTCGCCATTCGAGAACCTTATATTTTCAATGATTATTTCATTCAAAATAACGTGGCTGATAGAGATTAGTATGATTCGGAGTAAGCAAATTAAAGGCTGTTTTTTTTTTTGCAATAACAACAATAATGCATTTTCCATTTCTCAAAAATTTTGTATTTATATTTTAACAACACCTCTGTATGTTCGGCTATAATATAAGTTTCTACACCTACTGAAATAGCCTCCTTTGCCAACCTATCGACCTCCTCGTTTCCCTGAACACCAACGTGAGAAGGAACCCATTGCAATCTCAGATCCATACCACTGTTTAACAGAAACAATACTTTCTTCAGAATACCAAACGCTACAGACGCACCTCTAAAGGCTGTTATTACTAATTACTTCTTACTCGGCAAGCCTACATGTCCCAGGCATCACAGCGTCTGTCAGTTAGTAAAAAGCTCCAACAGTTCCGCTGTAAAATCACCTAGAATAGATATTATAAAGGACTACTGCACATGCACTGCACTACTTGCAATATTTTTTTGACATTTACTTATGCGAGGTAACAAGATTGCTGACTATAACTTTTTGTATGGTTCTCTATAGGGCTAACACGCCAGCACACGAGGCCCGCTGGAAGGCGGTACAGGATGAAGTGGAGAAAACTGGCACATACCAGCTCACAACCACCGAGCTCGTGTTTGGAGCCAAACTGGCCTGGAGGAACGCCAGCCGCTGTATTGGCCGGATACAGTGGTCTAAACTACAGGTAAACAAAGATATTGAGATATTTTTTTGACCACAGCTCACGCTTTTCCAGGAGAAAGAGCCTCATCGCCGTTTGCCGTATAGCCGTGTAACCAAATGAATAATTAATTATCACCATCATCAACCTGTAGAAGTCCACGACTGGCCATAGGCCTCCCACTAATAGTTCCATGACGACCGGTCTTGAGCCTTTTCCATCCACCGACTTCTCTAACTGGCAATAAATAATATTGGCAATAAAGTTTGTTATACGAATTTTGGAAATTCGTAATTTTTCATTGAAAATATGCTACTTAGCATAAATCATCTATTTTGAGGTCAAATCATTTCAAACTCAATTATTCAGCTGTTTTTAGGTGGCAGTCTTGAAGTCAAACTTCTCGTACGTTTATTAAATTAGCCATAAAGATGAAAAGACCACAACAGTCAATTTAAAAATGTCGGGAATAAATCTAAAAAAGAAATGATATATATTTTTTTGGTTTATTTTTTTCTTTTTGTTGATTGTATGAGCTCCTTTCGGGAAAGTGTACATTATGAATCACCGTTTATTTAAATAATGTTAATCGCTTTAACAGTATTAGCAAAGGTATAGAACTACAAGCTTAAAGTGTTTGAAAAGAGCAATTTATTGTTTAGTAACAGTCGAGAAACGCTGGAACAAAGTAGAGCCACCGTTTCGCGGAAATACCTCTGGAATGAAAAACCAAACAACTTCAGCCTAGAATCAATTATACTACTTCTTAGCTGTAGGTAGTTCTTTCTGCAAAGAGCTGAATGAATTTGCTGGCTCTAATGAGAAAACTCTCATTTCCTCTAGGAAAAAAAAATAGGCAATTATCACCTAGTTAGGGAGAGTTCCGTGAATTTTTTCTTCAAACGGAGATGTTTTTGCAAAATTGATGTCGCTTCAGCGCGTAACGTAAGGAAATTAAATACTTTTAAAAACAGAGCATTCTTGATTTATTAAATTTTTTATGCTCATAATATAGCTATGTACCTATGTAGTACGACGCTGGCAGCTTTGCACCCGTGGTGCAGAACCAAATTCATGGGCTTCCGAAAAACATAGCATTATTATTTATTACTCAACCACCATTTTAGACCTTAAATATATACGAATACGAATTTTCAAAATTCCTTTCTTAGTAGATCCCTACGCAAATACACCCTACAAATTTCAAATCACTACGACCAGCGGTTTACGCTGTGCTTTGTTTTTATGTCATTCGGGTATTTTAAATTTTATTTAAATAAATATTATATATAAAAAAACTGTATTTACAGAAAGAAACTTAAAACTAATACAAGTTAATATTTACAAAATACACAAGAAACAGTTGAGCCATCTAAAGACCGTTACAAACGATCTATAGATAGCTCAACTGATCCAGATCACTACCAGTCGGAAGCATGTATATATACCATGTATATATATATATGGATTTTATAAAAAGATTTTGAAAGTTATTATTACAACAGTTACAAAATTTAGTAATTCCATTTAGAAATTAAATTCTGAAAGCGAAAAAAACATGATACAGAATTGCAATACTGCCACAATTAAACCCTCAACCCTGCTACCGAACGCTAATTATTCGTCCGTTTCCATTCAGTTTCCTCGGTCGGCGTGGGTTGGGGACGATTGACTTGAGGATTTAAAACGACTTTACCGGACAGCCTGCTAAACTGTCTGATGTTCTTCAGCACACTTTGTAATTACGTAGCTTAAATAGATTGCGCGGGCTAATCGGCGCGATTTGATTATAGACTCGCGGTTTTGGGGACCTATTCTGAGAATGATTTCGCTGGTAGAGGGTACTGAATATCGAAGTTTGAACAAAGTTATACTGAAATTAATGAATTTATCATCATTATCAACCTGTAGAAGTCCACTGCTGGACATATGCCCCAAAGTGTTCTATGACAAACGGTCTTGATTCTTTTCCATCCACCGACTCGTCGCAACTTTCACAATGTCGTCGGTCCATCAGGTGGGGGGCCTTCCAACACTGCGTCGCCCGGTTCGTGGTCTCCATTCGAGAACCTTTACTTTCGAATGGTTTTAATGAATTTATATGTTTATATCTTAATTTATTATCTTATTTCGTGCGATTTACGATTTATTTATTTTTTTAGATTTATTTTTCTTACTCCCTACTACTATTACTACCTACTAATATTATAAATATGAATGAAAGCTTGTAAAGTTGTGAAAATATTTGTTTCTTAATTACGCCCAACCACTCAATAGAATCTTAAAATGTAGGGTCTTATCTTGGTCTTATATTCTCTTAGCTTACAATAAGCTAGCATGTATTAGATTAGTGGTCTAGAATTTTCTGGAAATAAAGTTAGGTATTTGATTTGATTTGAAGGAAATTTGGCATGTGTCTATGAATTAAATAGCATGGAATAACATATAAAGCCACTTTTTTATCGTTTTACCACGCGAGCGAAGCTGCTGTGGAAGCTAGTTTAAAATAATCAATTATTCATTATACGTTCACAAAGTTCGTACTTTGTCGTTACATTGTCATAATACTCCAACTGAAACAACGCTCAATTTAAATAACCACCAAGTTTTCGTACTCCCGTAGTCCTGAATAGGGGCCTGCAGGAACACTCGTTAGAAACCTCTCAGCTAACTAATTTGTCAGAGAGTGATGTGACGCCATCACGCCACTCGACGGCGATACGACGCGACGATTAGGTACTCGCAAGCACCTACTACTTCAGTTCAAGTTCCGAATTTGCAGGAATTTCAATGAAAGGTGGCTTTGAAAGTAAATGAATTAATTTCGTTGAGATGTCTGGGAGATAAGCCATGATCATCATCATCCTGCCCATGTCCTACATTATGTCGGGTCGGCACATATTTCTCCTTCCACTCTTCTGTTAGCTAGTTAGTTATCTCCACATTCACTTCTTTCTAACATCTTCACAATGAAGATGACATTTTCATGTCACCTTCTTTTCTTTGGTATTCCTCTTATATCGATCCATCTAAGCATTAAATCCATCTATCATCTTTCTCACACTTACATTTTCCGTCACGGACTCTACTTTCAAACTTCCTATAATGTGAGTACATTCCATAATTTGTCTATTCTTATCACTCCAGACATCTATATCAACATTCACATCTCAACCACATGCAATCATCTCAGTATCCGTAATATTTAAATTTTTGCATCTCTAGGACTTCCGAAAGGCGTAGGTAAAATAATGTTAATAAAGCGTTTATGGGTGTTGATTTATTAATATTCTGTATCCATCCTTTATTGGCTGAAGCCAACGGGATTGAATCATTGCTTTGAAGACGTCTCCACAGTTTTCCCTTGAGATCGAATTCATTAAAAATTGATTTATAAAGCGAGCCTTTCCAAGTGGCTTCCATAACATTACTTCGGTACGAGGAATACAACAGTGCATTCCATTTATTTAGCAATGCTGTTATTGCTTTGCCATTATTATTTCGCCTTATTACATCTATTCTAGATGATTTATACATCGTCAGGTGGAACTTTTTACTCACTTACAGTACACCTACACCTTGTATGTATGTTTATTATATCATCTTTTATTTTCTTTCAGGTATTTGATTGCCGGCAAGTTACAACCACCAGTGGGATGTTCGAAGCTCTTTGCAATCACATGAAGTATAGTACCAATAAAGGAAACATCAGGTGCGTAAGCCGTATATATGTAAATAAATAAAATAAATATATTTGGGATTTACTATTTTATTATTATGTATAGATTTCAATATGCAAGACGCCTTTGGTAATTTTTGGTATCTACAATACAGACCCACAATAAGAATTGTTTTGGGCTTTTGTGCTCCTTTGGGTTTTTAGTAACGGATTATTAAACCTTTTGTTTATTTGTTTTCATAGTGTTAACCCACACTCATGGATATCTATGACTATATGATATCCCAAAAACATTCGCCTCAGACGGGATTCGAATTCACGACATTCCCTGGATTATAATTCACGTTCATTTACGTGGCGCTCTTGTCGCTTCAAGCCGATTGAATATCTCAGAGAATGTTGACCAGACTCGTAGTGACTCGATGGCGCAGCGGTCCCCGTATCTAAGAAAGGATCGCGGTTTCGAGTCCCATTTGAGTCAAAAATAAATGGGATATTACAATACCAACCTTTATTGAAAACTCTTGTATTTTTAATACAGATCAGCGATGACGGTGTTTCCGCAGCGGACAGACGCATTGCACGATTACAGGATATGGAACAGTCAGCTGATCAGCTACGCGGGCTACAGGCAACCGGACGGCACTGTGGTAGGGGACCCGATGCATATGGAGTTCACCGAGGTAACATAAAATAAGTATTTGTTGAAATACATTTTTCTGAATTAGCATTAATTAGCTCAGAAACGGGTTTACTGCTATTCACTGAGAAATTCTTGGAAAAGCTCCTGGCTCCGACTTAAGATCAGTACGCTGCTGTAACGATTATACAAAGTGTTTCATAATTATGTACCTATGCTATCCCCAAAGGGGCTTAGTCTACACCCGATTAGCAATAAAGTTTGTTCTACGAATTCTGGAAATTCTAAATTTTTCATTGAATTTCAATTACTCAATGCATATTTATTTTAGCTTTTTTAGGGTAAAATAAGTTCAAACTTAATTATTCAGCTATTTTAGGTAGCAATCGTAATGACGAACTACTCGTACGTTTAATAATTAGTATAAAGACTTATATATACTCAGACAAAAAGACTTATATAAAAGACCTAAATAAAATAATTTGAACATAGTTTCACACTGACAAGTAAACAAACATTGTAATTTCCCGGTACCAATAAATAATGCCACAAAGCTCTTGAATATGTAAGTTACTAAGTTTAGGCGCTTGTAAAAACAAATGTTACGAAGTCTGAACAACTACATATCAGCCTAACATCTGTTGTACAACAACAAACCCATGTGTTTAACTTCAGCTAAAATGTTATGTCTTCTAAATTCGCTTACTTTATTCCCGTTTATTTATGGTTGAAATTAATAACTTTCAGTTTATACTCTGTCATGTGAAATTGATGGTGGCTGTAAAAACAGTTCGTTGGTTACACTACAAATAAATCAATCTACGGGTGACATTTTTGACGTTCCACCACCTGTTTCCTTGTATGCGCACACTCTGTATTCGAACCTGGGCTACGAGGGATATAAACGATAAATTTACCTCGTCAATAAGTCACTTTAGGAGGCTTTACGGGTCTGGGTGTTGTGGTACCATGGTACTCGTAGTTTCTGATACCCACAACACAGGGAATCCTAGAGTGGACTTAGGAATATGTATGTGACTGTTAGATGTTACATACTTTTTTTTCAATAACAAAGTTTTGTCTAGGTTTATAATGATTTAATGTAATTGCATTAAGGAATTCCTTCCACGAAAGTTCCTTAAAGACGTGGCGTAGTCTTCGTAAGACATACAATGATTCCGCGGGATTTATTTTATGAAATGGTTTCGTCTAATGTCCTGGTATCTCCGTTGACCAAGATCCGTTATCCGTTGTCCGGTGTGGCGTTAACCGCTGCCACACTCTCAACATGTGAGACGCAGCAAGGGAAGAAAGCAGAGACGTAGTGTGGCAACGTTACTCGTCATGCCAACCCTTCTCTGTTATTACGCACGAGTCAAAGGACCGGATATGAGCACGAGTAATTAAGGAACGGTACTTAAGGATAATGGTCCTACCATTGTCGAAAGGTGAAATTTGAATGCGGAGAACGGCGATGAGTAACGCGAGTAGAGCAGTGTGTGGCTGCCTAGGGCATTAATACGGCAGAGCGAGGAGCATAGTGTGCTGCGAAGTTGGTAGTAACTCTGCCTTCTGCGCTAGAGGTCGCGGGTTCGATTCCCGCACTGGACAAACATTTGTGACTAACACAGATGTTTGTTCTGTGTCTGGGTGTTAAATATATATATATTATGTATATCAGTCACTGGTACCCATAGTACAGGCTATGCCTAGTTTGGGATCAGTTGACCGTGTGAATATGTCCGGAATATTTATTTATTTATTTATTATTTAAAGTCCGCGTCCAACGAAAAATATCAAAATCAAAATATATTTTTTTTGCTTGTGTTTATATATATGTATATACCTTTGAAGATATACCTACACTTGTCTATATTCCCCAGCTCTGCTTGAAGCTCGGTTGGAAGGCGCCTCGCACCGCCTGGGACATTCTTCCGCTTGTGCTCTCGGCCAACGGGAAGGATCCCGACTACTTCGATATACCGAGAGAGCTCATCCTGGAAATACATATGTCACATCCATCGTGAGTATTAACTATATTTCTGAAATTTAAAGAATCTGATTGGTTCTAGGTAAAAATTCTTGGCATTAGTTATTTCTAAGTTTTTAGATCCATGTTATTCCAAGTCATGAATAATAAATCTTATAACGGAAAATAAAAACGATTCCGAAGGTCTCTCCCGTTATACATTCCAAGCGAATCTTTTCCATTCCATCAATCTGATTCTCGTGAAGCCATTGTTAAACATTATAAAAAACAGCATATCATTTATTTTGATAGCCAAAGTATTTTGGCAATCAAAATAAATGATACATTTTGTATACGTTAGGAATCTTTACGTAAATTTTCTACCAACGGTTTCTGTTTATTGACTATAGTAGGTACATCCTTATGCATAGAATCAAACACACCCTGTTAATTTCAACTTCAACCAGCGGTTTAGGCTGTTCGTTGTCTATATCAGTTAGTCAGTCAGGACATTAATTCTTATTTATATTGATAAAATCTTTTTATACAAACATTGTTGTTTCGCTGGCCGAATTAATCTATTTTAAAATTATGGCATTCATTTCAATTCTGAATCTCGAAGATAGCAGATATTGTATTTTATTTATTTTATGCAAAGATCGGCTTTTGTTTTCGCTGCTAAATTATTTATCAGCAGGATCTTTTCCATTCAAAAATAATCCAGCTTTAAGTAAGCAGCTATTTCTATCAATGTTCATTACTTATGTATGTCATTACTTATATAGGTCCTTTGATTATAAAAAGGTATCTTAAACGGTAATGAAGTTGGAGTCGATCCACGTCGATAGATATAAAAGATTATCCTATAGTAAAAGTAGATTCTAGATTACTGAAAACCAAGCTTTGTACAATACCGTCAGCACCAAACATGCCGGAATACCGATCGCGAAAAGCGGCTTACACTGCAGACCGTACGCGCAACACGTACATTTTTCCATCACGGATTTATGCCAACATAAAAAGGTCGGGGAATGCATATTATGCCGGGGGAGGTAAAAGGCGGTGCGCCAAATAGGCGTACATACAAACATTCGGGGTAGATTGCTTATCGTAAAAGTGTGGTCCACTGATCTCCAATCAGAGTTTATTGGCCATAACTGCGTCGATTCAATGTCGCCGCCATTGATAATGCTAACAGGCGTTAGTGTGCGCGTAAACTGCGATCACTCGTTGTGCTCGAGAGCAAATGTTGGGATGGTGTGTGAGTTACGTGATCAGGAAATTGAGTACCTACTGTTTAGGTACATTGTACACATTCATTAATGGGTGATTAGGAAAACACGTCATCTACGCAAATGGAGGTTATTACTATGCTAACTAAACTATATTCAGTTTGTTGAGGTTTATGGGTTCATCATTACTATGGTATAATTAAGTTAGGTATAGAAACTAAACAAAAACAGGAAAATAAATTTCGGGCTACTGCAGCTAGAAAATATCAACAGTTATTCGGATTTCGGTCTAGCGTGCATCGAGATTTTGTCTGTAGGGATTGCGTGATTTGCGTGGTACAAAATAAACTAAAAAAAATGGGTAATTGTGAATTAGTCATAGCAATAAGCCACAGTTCACAACATAAACGAGCTCTAGTAGTTATAGTATGTTATTACAAGTAGCTTTGCTTATGTGAACTGTGGCTTGAGTCAAATTCATATGGCGATTTTACCAGGTCTCATATTTAGCGTGTTATATATTATATATTTCAGAGTTTTGTTACAGTCGCGACCATTTCTGGGTAAAATTATTATCCTCCTGCTAAGAGGAACGGAAAACATGTTATATTATGATGGATGCTCCAGATACCACGCATATCCGTAACGTTATTTTATTAGGTTACGTTATTAAGCGTCAAAACTAGTAACGAAAACATATAGATATTATAACTTATTCAATAATTATATTAAGGGCCCGCATCCACCGAAGCGAAGTGTAGAGAATCCCGTAAAAACAATACCTAAATAAATATTGTCAAAATAGCATCACGTCACATAGCTACAGTTAAGTCGATTAAACAGTCAGAGTTTAAACAGCTTGTGATATGTCAACTAAAATATATTTAAAAATGATCTTTACATCTACTGAAAAAAGTCAATTTGAGGCTGACTTCTAGAGGCTTGTGATATCTTTGAGCTCTATTGCACGCCCTCAAATGTCAAACTCAAAATGGACTTTAACAAGTAGATTTAAGAAGCATTTTGAAACGAATTTTAGGTGACTAACATTGTACCCCGTTTGACAGGGATTTGAACAATTGAATTTATAGCCTTTTCACGGCGAGGTTAAGACTTTACAACTTTATTTAGTGTCATTAGGTCAATTTTACGATAACACGATAAGTTCAGAGTGTTAAAGTTAAAACGGCTCAACTGTACGTGCGCTTCGACTGGTTGTATTAACACGCTATGGGTGGATGATGGCCAAGACGTGCTCTTGGTGTAGCTTGCCTGATCGATCCTTGCTGATAAACTAAGCTGATGGAACATTCAAAGATAGATACTTTTTAATGTTGATTTCAACTAATAAACTTTGCAGATATCCTAAACTGAAAGCAATATTCAATGAAAGAGACTTTTGAATGGTGATTTTAACTAAGCTTATTTTAGTTTAATACTCATACACGAGCCGGATATAGAATTTTATTTTTTTAAATCAAAATTAAAATATTGTTATTATTTAGTTCCTACTTAAGATAAAAATGTCATGACTAGCTATAATACATGAACTGCTATGAAAACTCTTATGTACATAATTTCTGAAATAACTGTGTTTTGTAAATGTTTCTGTTTGTAATAAAGAATTAAAGTTATTTGGATTTCCTCTATTCTGATAGCACATTGCATTTGTATATATTTATAAAACCATGTTTTACAGGTACGATTGGTTCAAAGACCTGAACCTCCGCTGGTACGCACTACCAGCTGTGGCCAACATGCGTTTCGACTGCGGCGGTATCGAATTCACCGCTAATGCCTTCAACGGCTGGTACATGAGCACTGAAATCGGATGCCGCAACTTTTGTGATGTCAACCGATTGAATATGCTTGAGGTAAGTCTCACCTTAGATATCGGAACATCCGTTGTCTAGCAACGAGATGTGCAGACAATGTCGCAAGTATCGCGGGCCACAACTCAATAAGGCTTGCACGGGATACAAAGGGAGGCTTATACCCAGCAATGGGTGAAGGCGGGGCTGCGGATGATGAAGTCTCACCACGAGAATTTACAAATTGCATTGGCAGTGCGCTGGGTAGTGACCAAATGTCACGTCTCTTTGTGGGAAGTGCTTGGTGTCGTGACCATATTGTTCGGTGTTTTTGAGTATTTTAAATGGAAACCACAAGGCTGATGGAGAAAGAACGAGTATGGTAAAAGTTTTCAGTTGCTACGTAGGGTGATCATCATAACATCTAAATACCAGGATTTTAACGAGAAGCATCTTGATGGTGCCTTCGATCTGGATAGTACTTTGAAATATATTGATCCCCTTATCCTTGATATTACAATAGCTCCCCCTTGTAAGTAATGGAACATTTTGAATTCTGGGTACATTTGAGTACCAACTATTGTGTACATTTAGAGCTGATTATTGATATTTTACTCCCATAGAAAGTAGCCCAACTAATGGGACTAGACACGCGAACATCGACCAACCTGTGGAAAGACAAGGCTCTAGTCGAGGTGAATGTGGCAGTACTCCATAGCTTTCAGCTACAAAACGCTACCATCGTCGACCACCACACTGCTTCCGAAAGCTTCATCAAACACTTGGACAACGAGAACCGATTAAGGTTAGTAACATAGAAGCGCTTCACAGACTCAACGAGCCTTGAAGAATATGCTCTCCAATCTCGTATTTGGCAACTCTTAGGTAGTTTGGTAAGTGCAAGTCCTGGATATTTTGGAAAGTCTTGGGTAGTTTGGTAAGTCTTGGGTAGTTTGGCAAGTCTGAGGTAGTTTGGGATGAATGTGGAGAGAACTCTTTAATGGAACAAGTAATCTTCTATTTGAAAACCATAAGTTTTTTAATGGAACTATTGATAATTCCTCTTTAGGGTTCCAAAGTCTGACTAGAAACCCTGATAGTTTCGTCATATTGTCTGTCTGCCAGTCTATCCGATTTTGTCAGCCGTTCTATTTACAAATATCATGCTGACATTTTGTACGGTAATACATTATGAAGACCTAATAAGCCTACTAACGTAAAAATAAAAACTGTAAGAAAAAAGTTCCTCCCATTGTGAAGTGGATTTGTTAATTTTTTATTGCCTACCGTCATAGCCTACAGGGTGAGGTATCATGCGATAGGTCTTTAAAAATATTACGAGGTTTAATGAACGCTTTTTTGAAACAGAGGTCCGTTTAATAAATATGAAGCTTCGAAGTGGTAAATTTTAAAAGATAAGATAATAATAGCTAAGCAAACATACTTTGGAAGCTTTCTCTGTGCGTGGTGTTATCAGCTAACACGCACTTGGCCATTTTACTTTTTTTTGGAAATTAAAATTGGGTTGGTGGGAAAAACGACTTTATACTGTACCTACTTAAATAGGTACATGTAACTTTTAAATGATCCTTAATTTCTTTTTTTTATTTAAAAACTACTCCAGTTTATGTCAAATTGGTTCATGCATATTCATAGAGCTCAGATGTCAGTTCAATTATTTCTAAAAAACTATGATGTCAACTTAAATAAACATGTAAACATCGTAAAACCTTGAATAATTTCCCACTAGAATAATCTCGCAACAAAACCAAACAATATTTTACACAAACTAGGTGAAGATCCTGAGGGGTCACGACAGCTGATAAATAAAAACAGAAACGACCTGCAAACTGCTACGTGTCCCGACAAAGGACCGGGACATCTTCACACAAGTTTTATCACGATTTTATCGTTTGCTCTCCAACATTTCGGGACGAGATATACGCCCGGACCAGACACATGTATCTTTCTGGAACTTTAGTCTTTACATAGATGATTTGGTGAGGTTTGATGCGGATTAACTCCTTTATGATAAAACATATAAGCAATTAAAATAATGATAGAACATAATAAGTATAGTGGTTGGGATTTACCCAGTTTCCAAATGTAAGATTAAATGATATACTAATAAAGGGGGTTAATTTGTCACATAGATAAAAAAAAAACTATCTACGTAACTGATTACAAAACTTGTGCGTGCACTAAAGGCATTTTTATTGACATTTTAAATTCTCACGACATGGAAAGAAAGTTCATTACAATTTCCTGTTATACAATCACGTTTATAGAGCACCTAGCCAACACGTTTTTGAGGTAAACATCCGGATTTGGGTTACTTTAAAAATTAAAATGAACATTTTAATTACTATTCAAACGGTTAATGTGACAATACGTATGATAATTGATTAATTAAAACGTTCCTGTACCTGTTGGAAGTACCGTTTTACTCGTAGATGGTAATCATTTGAGTCATCATCATCTTCCTATCCTTATCCTACTTAAGTACGGTCGGTACAACATGAATCCTATTCCATTTCCCTCTATCAGCCGTCATCTCAGCACTCACTCCTTTCTTACTTAATACTTATGTCATCTTTCACACAATCCATCCGTTCTTTCTTTGACATACTAAATTTCTATATACTTGTAAGCATTTGAAGTCATAGCCAAAAATAGATATGCATACATGCTTATTCTAACATGATTCATAGTCACCACCAGAGAGTAAACCTACTAGACTAGATGACTCTTACTTACTAGTCTTGAACATAAATAGCTCACGACTTTTGTCCTCAAGAATGGAAGACCACCTCTCAGATCTCCAGGCGTTCAGATCCTTGATGATGACTAAGGGGGGTAGTCAGAGACGTGTCCAATCATGTGGTAGAAGCCCATCGCCGCATTGAGAAAGTATTCTCACTGGTTTCCTCACGATGTTTTCCTTAACCGTTTAAAGCACGTAATAGAGAGCACCTAAAATTTTTCGATCAAAAAATCTCATTGGGTCACGACTAGACTCGAACCCATAACCATTATCAACAACCTGTAGAAGTCCACTACTGGACAAAGGCCTCCCCCAAAGAGTTCCACGACGAACGGTCTTGAGCCTTTTCCATCCACCGACTTCCCGCAACCTTTACAATGTCATAGGTCCGTTGGGGAGTAAAGGTTCTCGAATGGCGACCATGAACCGGGTGACGCAGTGTTGGAAGGCCCCCCACCCGATGGAACCCACAACCTTCCGGTCAAAATTCAGGAAACATGCCACTAGGCTAGGATGACTTTTAGATGCTACATATTTTTGTTTATCCTCGTAGTATTGTGTTTATTTGTTTGTTTATTGGTAAAAAGGTGGTGGCAATTGAATTGTGGTCCAAATAAAATTGCGCTACGGAAACGCACTGTGGCAACTGTAGGTGCTGATTCATACATAATTATTACGGTGACCATATATTTTCAGATGCGAATTGTCAATAGCATGTTTGCAAACACGCCGGATGAGAATCCCGAAAATTAATTATAACCAGCCGCAGTTCGTAATTAACCTGTCATCGCTCGGTCCTTGCAGCTTTGTTGTATCACAATAGCAAAATATTGTGGACAACGCGGTGGCTGTATCAAGGAAGATGATATTTATAGAGCAACAGGTCCTAAAGCTAGGCTCTAAACTTTTTGTATATTTAAATCAAGAAACATTCCCAGACTGCTACATACCTGATCTGTTGGAGGCTCAAAAAAAAAGAGTAGCAGGAGACACTATTAGGCAAATTCTTCGTCGTCTTAACAAGAATCACTTACCCGACTAATGAAATCTCTGAATGACAGCTAAGATGAACACTGATCACTTATCTTTTTATTGATTACTAAATTAAGAAATACGAAATAAATTAAAAAACGGAAGATCTGTTTAAGCAACCCACCTATAACTAAGTCACGGTGATTAGTTCGACTCGAACGTTCTCTACGTGCAAAAGTCAAAATTTGCGTAATCATTTTAAAATGAATATAAAATTGACAAATTGTTGTTTATTAGATTACAAATACACTTATTTCGCTAATATGATCAGCAAAACGTGGGCATGTGCCAAATATTCGGATATGCCTCTGGCTACCCTTAGACATCTTCAAGGATTTAATCACCTGGAGATCTGATAGGATGTCTACCATTCTTGGGGATAGAAGTCGTGAGGCTATTTTATTATGCGAACACACTAATTTCATATAATTTTAATAAGCTTTGTGCCAAGTTAATTGGCACCGCTACATTAATTCAGCTAAATATAAACTTATATTTCGATCTTACTTATATAATTTTTTTTCGCCCCCTTGTACACAAACTTGATTGCGTCCCCTTCCACCGCAACCATGTGCTCTTAAGGATACATTACGTAAACAATGTTATCTACCGTGTGATTGTTTTGATTTGCAACACCATCATGAACCGACTAGACTAAAATATCACAGTTTATTTATAGTCGATTTATGTAAAAAACTATGGTAAAACTGTAAAGATGTGATAACAAGTAGGCACTTCTTTTGATTACAGTCACCTTATTTAACGTATCTTTCGACAATTTTAAACATTCATTAGGTATTGATTTATATTTTTTGATACAATAATTTTTATACACAACAACGTTACCTTTTAACATAACTACGTCAAATGAACTAGTGACAACCGGCGGCGTAACTTCGATCGCCTGAATTTATTTTCATACAAACTGAAGCCTCCGGCGATCCTTTAAGGGTTAAGTTTCGAGAATTCCTTTTTTGATAGGGGGTACCTACCTATTACTAAAACTACAAAAAGCTTCCCTTCGAATTTGATACTTCGAGTACTTCTGGTTTAGGCTGTGCCTGTCCATTTATTTTCAGTTCGTAAATTTTTTCAACAATTAAATCCTTGTTTTTCATTTTCGTTAAAAGCTTTTAGTTTATCCACTTATTTCATTTCATCATGTCACTAAGCGGTTTACATGTTTATGTATAACACATACAGCTAAAATATCGTTTTTCTGTTCAATAGCGACGTCATATCTTTCTTTAGCATTACGCTCAAGCCCTTACGCTTTCCGTAAAATGAGCTATTTAAAGGTAGTGAGTGGTAAATGATGTACTACGTGCCCCAAAAATGCGTCACAGTTTTTATAAATATTGCAATTACCATCGTTTTTCCAAATCGTTATAATGTATCTCTATTATTTTTGTTCCAAAATAAATAATTTGTAAGAATAGTTTCATCGGTCATTCATCGGTCGGTACCTAAAACTTGCGTGAAAAACGACCAGGCAAGTTTTATCAAGAGCGGTTTTGCAGTTACAGTTCCTTATAGTTTTGATAACCCTTAGTATTTCTCAGAGTAGTTGGCACTTTCGGCAAGTATTAAAGGCTTAAGCACTTTTGGCAAGCTGCAAACTGTTAACTTCTCTAATTTGAGCAAGGTTTATGAACATCTGTTGTTTTATTGATATTGTTGCGTTAGAACTCTCTATTTTGTACAACTTAGACGAAGTAGGTACCTACAAGTAAAAGCCAGACACTTCTAGGAAAAAGTAATCCTTGAAATTGCCTCTATATTTGACTGGCCTCATAGCTCAGTTAGTAGTAACTCTGCCTTCTGCGCTAGCGGTCGCGGGTTCGATCCCCGCACTGGACAAACATTTGCGTGATAAACACAGATGCTTGTTCTGTGTCTGGGTGTTAAATATTTATCTATTATATATATATATATATATCAGTCTCTGGTACCCATAGTACAGGCTATGCCTAGTTTGGGATCAGTTGACCGTGTGAATATGTCCCGAATATTTATTTATTATTTATTATTATTATAGGTCTGGCTGCCCTGCAGATTGGATATGGATTGTGCCCCCTATGTCTGGGTCCATCACGCCAGTTTTTCACCAAGAAATGGCTTTGTATTACTTGAGACCCTCGTATGAATACCAGGTAAGGCGAAAAATAAACATCATTATTGTTCCTGGGTATGAATCCCAGGCACCAATGAATGGATTTTTCTGTTTGAAAAATGTAAGTGCACATATATCCCGTTTTCAAAACGATGTAGGTACACATCGTGAGGAAATCCGCAGTTTGGTCAGCTCCGCACCTATTGACCATGTATATCCTGTGGATAAGGCCGAATTGGCTGTGAGTCCTGAGAGGTACCTATAGGTGCGGTAAGCCAACTCCACCTAAACATATCTCAGGTACTAGAGCGACTGTAATTTGGTAAAAAGTTCCACTTGATGCTGTATTAAATCATCTAGAATAGATGCCTTACTTAATTTTACTTTTTTTATGTTTTCTTTTATCTAATGTTTTGAAACCTCTCTAGTCTATGAAAAACATAAAAGGTGGTTTCATATTTTGTATCGAATCAGAGCTACAGACTTTTCGGATATTGTAGTATGGCAAACAATTTATCTCTTTTAGGAGCCAGCATGGAAGACACACCAGTGGCAGAAATCGAAGCCAATAACTGGCAAAAGACCGATCAATAGGAAGTTTCACTTCAAACAAATAGCTAGAGCTGTCAAATTCACGTCAAAGCTGTTCGGCCGAGCTCTCTCCAAGAGGATCAAGGCCACTGTGCTGTACGCCACCGAGACTGGGAAGTCCGAACAGTATGCTAAGGAGTTGGGAGTGATATTTGGACATGCTTTTAATGCTCAGGTACATTATCCTCTAATACAACCTATTAGTCTCTCGCCGGGCCTGTCTCCGACTATGAATTAATGCTTATTTATTATTAAATATAGACCTTTACTTTTTCTACATTATATTATATGTGTTCAACTTTAACGTTACTGACTGACTGATTCATCGCCGTCGTGGCCCCGGGTGAAGAATAGGCCCCTCCATATCTACCTATCCGCGGATGTCGTAAGAGGCGATTAAGGGAAAAAAGCTAGGGGATGGGCAGCAGCGTCCCTCATTTTAACAACGATAGCTCTAACTGCGCTCGCCAACCCGCATGCCCAGCGTGGTGAGTATGGGCAAATCCCCCCACATGATAAGAAATTTGCTCTGTCTGTGGGGGAGGCCATGTTCAGCAGTGGACGTCGTACGGCTGAAATGATGATACATCAACGCACTAGACCATAAGTCCTATAAACATGAAACTTAGAGGGTATATTCCTCTTATGTTGAAGGGGAGCACTAAGAAATACATTTTTAAGGGTATGAAAAGGGCTGGAAACTTTTGTATGATTTTTTAACTCTTCTGTATAAGGTCAGTGACCAGGTTGTGGTATGGTAGCCCTGAAAAAAAAAGGTGCCTATGACCGTCGATGAAAGACACAGTGTAGTGAAAGGATTAACTTATGCCACTTTGAGGCTCCTTTCATGCACATGTCACAATCGGATCGAATTATTTCACAATTATAAAAGAATTAATGAAACCTATGTTTTAGGTCCATTGCATGGTAGACTATGATATCACATCTATAGAGCACGAAGCTCTCCTACTGGTTGTGACTTCTACCTTCGGTAATGGAGATCCACCCGAAAATGGCGTTGTAAGTATTGTTTTTTGAATCGTTTGCCTTTAAAATATATAACTTGTTTAAAAAATATATTTAACGCTTTTTCGTAGGCATTTGGTGATCAGCTTTGTGAACTTCTGTCAGAAACGGACGATAACTCTGGGTAAGGCATTCAAATGTCTTTAACAATATGTTGAAATTACAGTGCCAAAAACTTTTTTAATAGAAAAATGTGTTCTATTGTGTTTTTTTAAAACATCTTGATATTTTCAGAAACCAATTGTCAACACCAAAGTCGTTCATAAAAGCGAATAGTCAAATTGAATTACAAAAATATGCTGGAACCCAAAGTAAATTAAGTCGACTGGAATCTCTGAAAGGTACGAGAATTATACAATTTTCTTAGATACTAGGAATATAACAAGATTACTCATAACATTTATACAATCCCGAAACGGGATTATTCTTCGATCAACAAGAAAAAAGAATATAAGCAAAAAAAAAAACACTAATTTCTCCCGAATTTTCTCAAATTGGTCAATTGGTATTTTAATCATCTTTATCACTAGTAACTAACCATACGAGAAGTTCGGCATACAATTGAGACTGAACTGATTTGACCCCAAAACAGCTTATTTTTGCATAGAGTTTTTTCAATAAAAATTACCAGTTTCTATAAGTCGTAGACCAAACTTTACTGCTAACTGGGTGTAAAATAAGTCCCTTTCGGGATAGCATACATATTAATGAATCACCTTGTTTTTTTTTTTTTTTTTTTATGTTATACGGAGGCAACCAGGCTTACGGCCCTCCTGATGGTAAGTGGTTACCGTCGCCTATTGACATCAGCAACACCTGGAGCATTGCTAATGCGTTGCCTGCCGAACCCCTCCCCCCCTAAAGAGCTCTGGCAACCTTACTCACCGCAGGAACGCAACTTTATTTGAAACAAATAATGTTATTTGGCTGCGATTTTCTGTAAGGCGGAGGTACCTCCCAGGCGGGCTGCTCCAAGTTAGAGCGAGGAAATCTCGCTGTGCCTTACCTCCTCCTAAAATGTATACCACTTACTTAAAAATGCTAGTTAAATTAAAACATTGTTTAACATTCACTGTTCTCTGCACTGTATCTCAGTATGTAATAGTAAGAGATGACCAATACTTTAAGAAGTTTTTAACTTTTGACAGATTTTTATAAGTAAAGCCATTAGATCGCATCGCAAAAAATCTTCTAATTTAAAGAATGCTACAATAAATATGACATAACTGATGATGTCATAAACTTCAAATAAAATAAGTATATCATTTAAACCCATTAGCCATAGGTACCGTGAGTTACCTTGACCAATGTCAATAACGTGAGACGTTTTAAAAGGCAAGGTGAACTGCTTTGTAGCTTTGACAATTGATCAGTTAGTAGCCCTTGGGGCCAATTCTACTTCTTGCTCGTTGTTTTACTCTTTTTTTCCTGGTCATCCTATATTAAGTCAATGACCAGGTTGAGGTTTCAAGATTCAAGATGTTTATTTGCAGATATAAGTGTTACAGAGAGGTCTTAAAGCTATGAATATGGCACTTATAAACTTATTCACTCTTTTCGAGCAAAGCAAATTATTATTTTAGACGAAAGACTGTAAACTTAACACATACTATACTTAGTAAATTTTTGGGTATACTACAGAAACAGGACTTTGAATTTATATAATATACAAATAAGCAACATTCACTATAAAGTTAGCTATAGGAAAAATTACATGGTTTAGGTATGGTGACCCTGAAAAGGGCCGATAACCCTTGGTGGAAGAACCAGTGTGGTGAAAGTATTCAAGTGCGCCTTTTGTGCACACATAGATACTAATTTTCATCGTATATCGATTAATTCAGTGTAGATTACTTATTTGTAAAGTTAAACGTTATATTCAGTTACAACTAAGGTTCAGTTCCGAACACGGTTCGAATATTACCGAAAAAGCCAATCTACTAATTAGATAACTGCACAAATTCGTAACCAAAGTGGATTCGCAGATGAAATGCAGTCGGTAACTTTATTTAGTATGCATGTCCTGTGTTTTTTGCGGAATAGGTCGTTTGACTTTAGAATGACTTTTGTAAAACATTCGATCGATCGTTAGCTTTAGCTGAAACGTAACTGAAGTTGGATTGTTATAGCAGAATAATAAAACACTGAAAAGCGTATTGTTCATCTGCTTTCGTACTCACTGCGCGGCGAACGTTTGGTGACCAAATCGGTGACGTTTTGGAAAAAAACCCAGGTCAAGGGTACCCTAAATTTCCTTATTCCTAATGCATGCCGATGAGCATGCATGAAGCACAGGGTATGTCAGGATTTTATAAATGTATGCCTAGCTACAGTCTAGACTGGACTAGTTAGGGACTAAGTTCTTTGTCTACCAAGTATACTAGCCAATCGTTTGCCCATTATCTAAACGTAAAACGCCCCATACAAGTTTTTTTAATAGTCATCCGTTTCAGGAAGCACAACAGACGCCACCTCGATAGATTGTTTTGGGGCACTCAGCAACGTTCGCTTCGCCGTGTTCGCGCTCGGATCCAGCGCTTATCCGAATTTCTGCAACTTTGGCAAATATGTGGACAAGTTGCTGTGCGACCTCGGCGGCGAGAGGATCCACGAGATCGCGATGGGAGATGAGATGTGCGGACAGGACCAAGCTTTTAGGAAATGGGCTTCAGCTGTTTTCAATGTAAGTTTACACAAATTCAAAATTTCACATGCGACTCAAGTTCGCCATGTAGTTGGTTATGTCGAGAGGATGAACGAAAGAAGATTGACGAAACAGGTCAATTTCAATTTCAATTTATTAATCTTTTGACATATTTACATGTGCTTAGATAGGTCAGAACAGAACAGATACATTTTTAGACAAACAAAATAATAACATGTAAACACACAAAATTACTCTATGAACACAACAAGACAAGACAAAAAAATTATACACAGCACAGATTAAACGTACACAGCTGAAAGATTGAGGTGTATAAGGAGAGTGTTAATGGGACCGTTGGAAGGGGAAGACCTAGGCGTCCGTTTAGGGACCAAATCGGAGACGTTTTGAAAAAAAGCTAGGTCAAGAGTACCCTAAACCGACGAGCATGTATGAGGAATGTGATGAGAGTTGATGAAGCAAAAGATGCATGTCAGGATCGTAGCAAGTGGAAAGCCGTGGTGTCTGCCTACCCCTCTGGGAAATAGGCGTGATTTTATGTATGTATGTGTATGTACTCAAGTTCGTATCTCAGGGGCAGCTACGCTCGCATGATGCCTGTAGTATTTCAAGCGCCCATGCCCATGGTAACCATTAACCAGCAGGTGGGCCGTTAGGTGTCTGCCACCTATGTTGTATAAAAAAGTACGTACCTAGTTTACATTGATTTGTTGAGACCTTGCCCAGCGACAAGATAAGGCCAACCAAGCCTGCAGGAAATAAGCCTCGGCAAACAAACGTTTCTCAGAATTGTACAACAATAGTCGAACAGCTGTTTAGGTAATTTGTCACGTTTATGTTTTTATTGCAAACAATCAGTTTGCTACGTAAATTTTGGTAGATTATTTGCGTCATACGTAATACCGTACGTAGAAGAACCAAGCTCACCGACATAGCTCTCAGAATTTGCAAGTTGAAGTGGCAGTGGGCAGGCCATATAGCTCGCAGAACCGATAACCGTTGGGGAGTAAAGGTTCTCGAATGGCGACCACGAACCGGGCGACGCAGTGTTGGAAGGCCCCCCACCCGATGGACTGATGACATTGTAAAGGTTGCGGGAAGTCGGTGGATGGAAAGGGCTCAAGACCGTTCGTCGTGGAACTCTTTGGGGGAGTCCTATGTCTAGCAGTGGACTTCTACAGGTTGTTGATGATGATGATGAAGTAATACCGTTAAAATCACAGAATCTAAAGCCGTTCAGATGGAGAGAGTTCTCGCTTCGATGATGGGATTATAGAAATAAGATAAAAAATTGATTCGTGTAACCTAGTATAATCATCACAAGTCGAGTTTGACTGCTGTAGTATAAAAATATGAACGCGAGTATTGCCTAGAGATCAACTATCACTTGCGGTAATTTTCAGGCAATTATCGCCTATATTATATGTAGTATACACACATCTTTGAAGTTTAACATGTATACATTTCATAATTTTCAAAATTATACAACAGCACTAAAATATTAATATGTACACTGCAAAAACTCAAAAAAGATGTATAAATTTGTATTATTAAACTATTTTCAACTTTACTGTACCTAAAACATGAAATGTATACATCTAAGTGCAAGTAACTGTACTTGGACTTTATTAAAAACAATTTCACCAGGTTGCCTGTGAAACATTCTGCCTTGATGACGACGAAACCCTTCAAGAGGCTAAGCGAGCGCTAGGCTCCGTCACCCTCAGCGAAGAAACAGTTCGATTCTCCAACTCCGGTACTCGCTCACCATCCCTTGTCCATGCGTTGCAATCTGCCTTGAACAAGCAATTTGTACCTTGCATTGTGAAGGCTAACAAGGATTTGGGAGATGCTTCTGCTGAGAGATCTACTATTTTCATTGAAATGGAACCAAAGGTAAAAAACATTTTAATCGGATAAAGATAAAGATAAAAAGATAAAAAATGTTTATTTGAGCTAGTCTTAGGTGGTAAGTACAATTGAGAAAAAATAATAATAACAATATTATGGACTACGGACCTCCAAACTAAGTTAAAAACTTGTATTTTGGAGGTCAAAAATCCCAACATTATTAAAATAATAGATAATTGTAAAAGGTTCTTAATTATGGTTCTTTGACACCTAAACTAAGTGAAACACTTGTGATTTAGGTGTCAAGCTCTTTACGTGGTGTGATGTGGTGGACGTGTAATTTTAGCAGTTATTTTATTAACTAATCAATACAGTCACAAAATTACTGAAATAATATGCATATAATATAGTATTTAATATGAAATACATACATTACTTAGACAAATGAACGATCTATGACCGTACCGTTCATTCAAATAAAAGTTTTTGATCCTTTTCTTAAAAGTGGCTAGTGAAGGGTTTAAATAACTCTAATCATAATTTGCAGGGGGAAATAAAATATGACCCAGGAGACCACGTAGGTATAATGGCATGCAATCGCAAAGAATTAGTAGATAGCCTCTTATCCCGAATGAAGGATATTGACAACTTTGAAGAACCAGTTCAACTGCAGCTCATGAAGGAAACTCACACATCTGCAGGTATGTCTACACAATTAATATCAGTAAAGGAGAAGAGGAGGGCAAATAAGTTCACAAAAATAAAATAGATCTCCAAGCGGTCATATCTATGAATATTATGTCTAAAGAGGGTCGTTGTCAGAAGCATGTCCGAACATGTACGTGATAGGTTGCGAGCTCATCGCCGCAGTTCACATAAATCTTAATAAAATGACATTGAGCTCAAAATGGTAATTGGGTTTTATTTTCTAGGCCCTGTCAAATCCTGGGAGCCACACGAAAGACTTCCAGTTGTAAATATACGCGAACTCTTCACGAGATTCCTGGATATAACTACTCCGCCTACAACGATTCTACTGCAATACCTGGCCACGACTTGTGAAAATGAATTAGAAAAAGAAAAACTTAACAATCTGGCCACTGTAAGTAATAATCAAGTTACTAATCATCATCATCGTCATCATCAGCCTGATGAAGTCCACTGCTGAACATAGGCTCCGCCAACGAGAGCCACGACAAACGGTCCAGTTAGCCACAAATATATTTATATTTCATCCAGGATCCAGCAGCATACGAAGACTGGCGACACTTCCACTTCCCAACATTACCAGAAGTGTTGGAGCAGTTCTCTTCAGCGAAGCCGAGCGCCTCGCTGCTGGCCGCTCTACTGTCTCCACTGCAGCCGCGGTTCTACTCCATCTCGTCTTCACCACTCGCTAACCCGAAGAAACTGCATCTTACCGTTGCCATTGTGACGTATAAGACACAAGGTGAGATGATACAAAATGTATGTCTGCTAGTATAGGTTCGTAAAGTCTAACTTTAGTGTAACGTTCATTTGATAATATTTCTGAATAATCCTCAGTTTCAGTTTCAGTTTTAATATTCTTCATCTTTTTTTCAATTGTAAGCAAACTGAAAAGTATTGTTGAAAACAGAATATGAATCATCAAGCTTCTACGCGTAGCGTAATATTATGAACTGGAATGCTAGCGCCCACAATCTCTATCCGATTCATAAACAATGTAATGCATTAATGTCTCATAGTTTATTATTCTCAGTTCCCACGATTAACGCTAAGCGTATTTGACTGGCTTTACAATCTATTTTTGTGCTAACCCCGACATCCGCTCTAAACAATGATAGAATGCTAAAGACATTAATGACATCGATGGTTCGTTGGTTTTTATTTTTGAATGTCATGATGTAATTTTGGTTCAGATGGTGAAGGACCTGATCATTACGGCGTCTGCTCAAACTATCTCATGGACCGTCAGCCTGGTGATGAGGTTCATCTTTTTATACGAAGGTAAGTCTCACTCCACTTTTGCTATCACTCACTCTCTTAAGCCCTCTTTCTTATAACTTGTTTGTTTTAGCGCTCCAAACTTCCACTTGCCTCAAGACTTATCAGTTCCTCTCATTCTGATTGGACCTGGCACTGGTATAGCACCGTTCCGTGGCTTCTGGCATCATCGCAGAGCCCAGCTGAACTCTCGCACTCGTCAGAACGCTGGCCCAGTATGGCTCTTCTTTGGATGCCGAACGAATACTATGGATTTGTACCGAGAGGAGAAAAAACAGGCTTTGAAAGATGGAGTCCTCACAAAAACGTTCCTAGCATTATCGCGTGAAAAAAATATTCCAAAGGTAGGTAGCATTCACGGCAAAAAAATAAATGAATATTGTAATCGAAAAAGTCGTATACAATTAATTAATTTTAAAATCTAAATACACAAAGTGACTCGTTTTTACAGATGTACGTACAGGATCTAGCTGAACAAGAAGGAGCCCAAATACATGACTTGCTCGTTAGTAAAGGAGCCCATTTCTATGTCTGTGGCGACTGCAAAATGGCTGAAGGTGTCCAGCAGAAATTAAAGGGTATAGTGAAGAAACATGGCAACATGACAGACGAACAAGTGCAGAACTTCATGTTTATGCTCAAGGTAAGTCTTAACACCCTCACTGAAAAATACCAACAGAATTCCTATGTCCTTATTATGTTTCATCATTTTTATACCCTTTTACCATGCTGCGTGTTGTAGACACAACGTGGTTTTTTCTGACCCTTACTTTATCTGCCGTTATAGTAGTATGGAGATACTTACTCATCTCTAACCCATGACATATTTTTTTTGACCTACTTTTTAGTAACCTACTTCTATATCCATATACCATCCACATTCCATATCCTCAAAACTTTTCTTATACACGAGTTTCATCCCTCTTCTCAAAAAAATAATTATCAAGATAACTTTTTCTCTCAATACTTTCAAACAAACTTCTTTAAATAATTTTGACGTGATATTAACCACGATTTGGAGTATTTATTATTTCCCGATATGACGACAGAGTTGCATATACCATATTCCATCATGCCATGTTTATTTATAAATCCAAAAGTCTTTCGATCTTTCGATGTCTTTAGTTAAATCACGCCGTAACGGCTCAATTTATATCAATGAAACTTGGAATAGATAGAGTTCTTTACCCAGAATAGTACCATGCAATATCATACCACAAGTCAGTCTTGAATATTTTTTTGGGAAAATCACGTAGTTTAGTTAGTCAAAAGTTCTTCCGTGTGTATCTGATGAGCCATCTTCTCGAAAGGAGGAGAATCGTTACCATGAGGATATATTCGGTATCACGCTGCGCACGGCCGAAGTCCACAGCGCGTCTCGCGAGTCTGCGAGAAGGAACCGCGTCGCTGCGCAGCCATGACGGCGGTCATCGCGGTTCCACGCCACCAAGCTTACCTGATCGACCAACTATTGTATCTTTTAAGCCACGCTAGATTTGTCATTATCATCATCAGCGCCCATGTTCACCTAATGGGTATAGGCCTCTCTTTGTTCCTACCACTAGCAACGGTCAGCCTCAATTTTTCTACTTTATTATCTTTGGCCTCATCCAAGTGATGACGCTTTCGATGTCGTTGACCCATTGTGCTGTTGGACGATTTGTATCATTGATAAATGTTACTGCTGTAAATTCAAGTTTGGATGAAATAGGCTTAAACCAACTTTGATGAGATAATAGAGAAGGATTATGGACTAAGACTGGACCATTTAAAAGTAGGAGATCGTATTGCAATCAAATGTTACTTCTTCCCCTTTATATACCACAAACTCAGAGCTAAAGTGCGGGAGACAGAAGCATAAAAGGTTCTTCTTTAATAAAAAGATAATGTATTATTTCGGGTAAGCACCAAGTAAAACTGCAGGGCTATTTTAAAACATCGGAAATATATCCGATCGGGCACGTCAGTTTTTTTCAACCCAGCTCTAAACCCATTTCAGAATGAACATCACCGATGTTTTGATCTCTTGTTTTAGGCCTGGGTTGAGAAAAGCTGACGTTTCGGATGTTATAAAATAGACCTGCAAGTTTGACATTAACTAAGAATACCTATGTATTTATAAAACTGTACAAACTTACCTTAGCAGATGTTTTGACCTCGTGAGCATCGTGAATTTGGCAGCTCCTTGGCGTTGCTAACTCAAAGCTTATATCGCTTCTATAACACATTTAGAGAAGATTTAAAATGATTAGTCTATATGGGGTAACGATATTTTTTCCTATTATTTTTAAGTATTATCATGTTATCAGCATAAAAGGGTAAACTAATAGACTTTTTTTAAAGTCTGCGGGGATATAACTGAATCAAATAATAAGAAACCAAGCTATCTCTGAAGTTATTATGCGCTAATTATGTTTAAGAAATTTATGTTTAAGGAATTTAGAGTCAAATGGATGAAATTGTGGTGAATTGATAAGTTTTAAATAGAAACACGTCAATTATATCCATCACGATACTGTTCAAGTACTTTGATCAAACATTATATCAACAAATTGACTTGATTTGAAGCCGAAGCGGCCACTATTGAGGTTGTGTATAAATATTGGTTGAGTTTGAAAAATGTTAGTGTAAATAGTTATGCTAATTCCTCATTACATAATGAACTACTTAATACATTCCATTTCAGTATTAATATTGTACCTATTGTAATAAATTTGATTATATGATGCTGTTTAAAATATTTACCTACTGCATTTATTTATATATACTTTCTAAGCAGGGTGATGATAATTCGCAACGCACAAACGCATACAATTTATCGATGTTCTTTAACCGCATATTTATTGTTAACGTCAATACCAACATTGATGACAATGACATTTGGGAAGCATGATAACAATTTATCAAACTTCGTCTTAGAAATATCTTTTTCATGATTATTATAATGTTAAATTTTAAATATTCACGATTTTCATCAAAATATTGTCCAAGCTATGCTTAAAAATAATATTAAACGTATGTATTTTGAAATGAAATTTATTTAATAGATAATATAGTCCATTTACTGTAGAATAGGTAGCTATAACTATTACATTTATTTAGTTTTTATTCAATATTGTTATTTCAGAGTAGTAAAGAATGGTAATAATTTAAAATCTTACATTGCCAAAATTATCTTCTAATTAAGTTTTCTGTATTTGTATGGTACAAAGAGAAGAGAAGTGCGCTGTTTATGTGGAATTAAACTACTTTGTTATGATTTGGCTTGGCCAAGTTTAGAACTAATGAATCTTTATTTAATAAATTAAATATTTTATTTAATGTTATCCTGAACTTTTACTAACTACATAGGTGTGAGTGTTGAATTTGTGATTCTTAAACTAGTCATAAGTAATATATACTTATTTATATTTTCTATTAAGTAGGTACTATGAGAATTTAATATACACAATCTTTTCTGATGTTACCCAAACTATAAATAAATAAGAATATCGTGCAGTGTAATTGTTGTATTTACTAAATATTTACATGTAATGAATTTAAAATCTTATATAAATTATCGAAAAGTGGTTTATTAATAAAGTCATAAATTATCACGCCATATATTGTTCTGCACTATTTCATCTGATTAATTAAAGTATTGTCTAAACAGTTATCAAAATTTAAATGAAACTATTGTCTGTAATTGGTTAAATAAAGTTCCTTCGTATCCAAAACTGAGTTTTAATTTTCGCTGCTGTCGCCATGTAAGCCGATTCTGTGAAATTTTGTTAAAAGTGCTAAAGTGGCAGTAGGCAGGCCATACATATAGCTCGCAGAACCAACAACGAACCTGACAGTGTTGGAAGTTGGAAGTGAAGGAAGTCGATGGGAAAGGCTCAATACTGTTCGTCATGGTACTCTTAGGAGGACGCCTATGTCCAGCAGTAGACTTATACAGGCTGTAAGTTACGAAAGACTCGCGATTAGCTCGCGCTGTTAGAAGATAGCTAGTACATAAATTTTCCTTCCTAGAGTTGTACGTATCCAGGGAACCAAGAAACGGGTATTGGGACTGTCCGTACTCCATGGTATTCATCCCCGTTAGAAGACTCAGAGGGGAGCCAACAAGAAAGAGGTTCGTACGCATCCAAATAAAGTACCAGAAATTGTGTTACATTTTGATCACGTGTATTTTATTTTAGGGAAAATTGTTTCCTTATCGCATCTTTTATTTGAATTCCGTTTTATCGGAACGCCTCGATGTTGAACAGACTGTCATTCATTGTGTTAAATATATCATTCATTGAATACTTTTTATGTTGCCAATGGAATTTTAATTTATTTTTGGTACAGTTAGTGCGAGTAGGACACGCGCCCGGAGGCTTCCGTACATTCTAGATCCCAAGTGTGCGAAATGAAAAAGCTATATTTTGCGATCGCTAGCATTGCGTGAAAGTGCGAAATTAACTGAAAATATATAATTGCATGAGATTTGAAATATTAATCTCAGCTACATACCTACATATTTACATACATACATACATTAGACATATTTCTTGACCGCAAAAACATCCGACTCGTAAACTATTTCGCTTTTCAGAGCTTCAGCTACTTTTCTACAAAGTTCATTATCCCTTTTTACGGTTTACGGTCAATATCATACAATGAACTACGTGAGTGACCGCAAAATATAAGTTGGTCACTTCCTACACTTGGAATATTGATTATCTGACCCCATGTTATGGTACGGAACCCTCAGGAACGAGTTCTCGCACATGACCACATTACATCTTTGTTTTATTATCTCTCTACTTCCGTCAATGTACACTAGCTTTTATAAAAGCGTTATCTGATCAATTCACCCTGCCTTGATTAAATGGCTTTTCGATGTGAATAGAGATTAGTTAGAGAGAGATTATTCTTTTGCGATAAATAAAACACGATAATGCTATAAACGGAGTGAAATTATAATCAAGTTTGGTATTGCACAATAAGTCAAAATGTATTATCCAGTCATTTTAAGTTAGATCCGAGCGCAGAAGATTTGGGGGAGACCTTTGCTCAGCAGTGGGAAGATACAGGTTAAATAAATATTTCTAAATAATTATATGCTGTTCATCAATACATTACCCGGCTGTTAACGCTGTTAAGGCCATGATAAGAAAGATTATTTTTACAAGTGTCCACGCGCATCTTCGCTCGCGTTTTACTTGGATAAAAAATAGCCATACGTCACTTATGTTTCGGCTTATTAAATTCTTATATCCATGCCAAAATTCGATCTATTGGTCCGTGAGTGAAGGACAAACCAACTAACCAACATAAAACACACTTTCGCATTCAAGTTCAAAATCCGATTAGTCACAAATGAATAGGTACATTCGAAGTAGGCGCATCGCTTTTTATGGTTTAGGGAACTTACCTGCACTCAGCAATAATTCCCCGTTTTATGATCATTCTAATCAGAAATGCACAAACGCATTGCCTATAGAGGTATTTATTAGGATGAATGAGTACAAGTACTAGTAAATGTGACCTATACATTTCACGATAATTTTCTTGTTATTGAACAAGTGACGACCTAAAATACCAGGTTGACAACAATGTCGAGAAGTGACGAAGTTTGCTAAACGCTGCCCATCCAAGTTGGATTCGTCGGCTGACCTCTTTGACGAAGTTGGACCTGCCTAGTTGTAATTTTAAGATATACTTGATCAAAAGAGCATGACAGGAGCCTCTAAGAGGCGCACTTTAATCCTTTCACTACACTGTTTCTTTCACCGACGGTCATTGGTGCTTTTTAGGGCTACCATACCATACCACGTCATACCTCAACCTGGTCACTGACCTTATACAGGATGAAGAAAGAATCAGTGACACGACTAAAAGCAAACATTTGAAATTGCCTAAGCTGAAGATGCCATGCCATCAAAAAGATTGTGAAGTGTATGTATCGTTAATAATGTATTTTCCTATTTTGATCCGTGATTTCGGATGATGACATTTGGTTGGGCTTAAAAAACAGTGCGGGCATCGAAGCCAAAACCGTCGTCATTAATCGATTTAAGATCGAAATCTCGCATCCTGGTATATTCCCGCAAAAAAACAAAATCCCAGAAAAGTTGAACAGATCTTAACATTGACATTAGTTTTGTCATTTTGAACGGCGGCGGATACAACTTGGATACTGTCAATGAATTGAAGATATTTCTGAAAAACGAATGCCCGATTGCTGCAACTTTTCTCGATTAATTTGTCAATTTTTGCTTTTCCACACCAGTTTAAATTTAAAAAATGTTTAATTTAGTAGCCAGTAATAGTAACTACCTGAATTAAAGGCAGATTCTTGATAAGTTTTGTATGCAATTTTATTACTATATACCAGACTCTACTTATCCAACAAATAGACGACGTATTGCCTTAATCTTGATTATTCTACATCAATAGATGTAGCAATGGCCTAAGCGAGGGAAAAAGTAAATTATCTACGTGCATAAACCTAGCATGCCTCGCTACACTACCTAGGGTAGATTCAACAAAGCGCTATGTTATGCCAGAGTAACAATTCCTGGGACAACTCCCTGGAAAACAGGCTTACTCTAGAGTAATTTGTCATTTTATTCTATGGATAAGACTTATATTAGTTTGGTTGAATCCACCCCTAGCCGTTTTCAGGTTCTAGTGCCGCACGAGTGATAAAAGTGAATGACAATGGATATCAGTCTCGAAAGCGCTAAGCGTTTATAGCCTCAAAGTTTCTGAGATGAATAAATGAAAACTAGCAAATGGAATGTAAATGCAAAATCGATTAATTTTACTGCAAAAATATACAGAGTAACTTAACTAAATCAATGCTACAATAACGAGGTACTTTGCAGACAACTATATAGTATATAATATTTTTTTTAAAGAAAAGACAAGCAATTTCGAAGTCTTCTTCTTTATTCCGTGCTATCTTTTAACACAAAACTTGTTTTAAGGCAAAGCTGTTACTAGTCAGGGATTAGACAAAAAAAAACATTGTGAACTCCAAATCCAAAAGTAACTATTATCTCTGAGCCAATCACAGATTTGGTCAAGTGTCTGATAATGATCACGTGTGAGCACCTTGAGCTGATATTACGATGCTTCATTCAGTCGACGCCGGCGGCCGGCGCGGGCGCCTATGACGCATAGCATGTTGATATTTCTCCGCCGCTTAGACCGCCCAGACCGATCGCCTCCTCGAAATTCCAATCCAGCTCCGGATCTCTGTATATATTATGCAGCCAACAATCGCCGGTTCAGTTAGCTTGCGATCCGCGTACACTCATTACGTATCCAATGTTCAACATCTGCTGTAAGGATCCGATGGGATCGCTGAAAGAAAATTTGAACAGTATGGATCAAGTCAATGGACACTTCGTGCCGGCCACGTGCCCCTTCAGTGGTGAAAGTGTTGAGTTGAAAATTGATAATAACAATGCGAAGCCAGTGAAAACAAACCTTCGCATCAAAGTGCCGCTACCGATCAAACTGAAGCATCACATTAATCTGGATGAGAACTTCGATACGCTGCACTCTCGGACTGAGGAAGTCACTAGCTTGGTAAGTATTCATTGATTAAAATATGTTCCATCGGCACATCAATGAAGCTCTACATTCCATTTTGTGAAAAAGGATCATCGAGATAATGTTAGGCACCAAGCCGTGTTTGTTGCCTGATTCTTCTATACTTGGTCGCGAGGCTTCATTTAGTTTCTTAGAGGTTTCGAAGTGATCCTAGTGATTTTATTAAAATAATCTCCTTTTGATTTGACTTAGAATTTGTTAGTTACACATTCGAAAAGCCTTCTACTAAGTATTTCTTCAGTACATAGTGACCAATACAATAGTTAGGTATACTTGTTAACCTCATAGCAGTAATGTGTCTTTCAATATGTTTTAATTGCTTTTATCTGCGAGGAACAATTTAGCAATTCAACGCATTCCATCTTATCTTCATCAATCTTAATAAATGTACTTACCTACGTACTGAAACAATTTGGTGTAACTTTTCTATAGAGTTACATATTATAACTAGTGCAGTAGATATAAGATATAGAAAAGAAAGATATGTAGTTGCGAATAGAAAATACTACCTCGTTCTTATAACTAAAAAAAACTAATTGTGTGCCTTAAATTAGGTATGTAATAACCATTCCTACCATAAAAAAGTTTAAATTACAAATTAGCAATTTGTCAGTCACACTCATAATATTTGTTTGAAGAATGAATATTTTGATCAGAAACCCACCATGTTGATGGTAACTGATTGAATAAATACACAGCCGTATCATATGCATCATTTCAGGAAGTAGGTAACCGATAATATTAGTCATTCAATAGTCTAATTTTTACCCGTCTGATCACTACGTCCGCGCTATGTTTATCGCGCCTTTCTTTCTTATTTAATTTTATGGTATCTATCTATCTAAGTAGCTACAAAATGTTTTACCGCTTTTCACCTAACGGCTGAAAATTAACTTGGGTATCAAAATCAAGAGATTTAAACATTATACGATTTTGGGTAGAAGTAAATATTCTGAGAGACTAGGCCCAACCATGATGTCTTATTGCCATTTAAATATGAGCGTATCAGCGCTATTATACTCGAATTTTAACCATAAATCTTTGAGGCTGTCAATAAATAAATAATATCGCAAAGTAGATTATACGTGGGTGATCCTTAAAAAAATATGTTAGGACTATGAAATATATCTTAGAACCTTGTTTGAGGTTGGACTTATGATCCAACATTAATGATCTTCTTAAGGTTTTTAATGACTCAGAATCCCAAAATTTACTCAATTTTTGGAAATGCCTCCTTACTAAAAAACTAAAGGAAAAAACCTCCTTAAACCTCGCTATTCCTTTAGCAAAGTTAGGACGTTGCTAAAAGAATAATAATTAACCATAATAAACCCCTTGGCGCAAGTGGGTGAAGTCAGCACAACATTGAATATTGTGTTTCTGTTACAGTTACAGCCTACAGTCCTTTAAAGTGTTGTAATCTTGCGGATAAAAAGTTCAAATCCCACATCTACATTTTTCCCAGTATCACCTCTGACTACCGATAAAGACATGATTTTTATAATCGATGACATTAAATGAGGCTATAAAACAACCACAGTATCCGCTATACAAATATTTGCTTGTGTCATCAACATTTTGTTAATGAGATTAACGTAAACATAAAACTGCCTACACCTTTATCTGGTCGTAAAATATAAAATGGATTAACAAAAGAATGAACTAATTATACGGTGTAGAGTCAGTGTTAAAAAGCTCTCGAATTTTTATATTGTAGCCCTAGACTGCGATTAAATGAAGCCGATCTAATGATATAAAATATTGACCTTGAACATCCTTTGTATTGAAATAGATCCTTTCGTATTATAATATTTCTTTCTAGCTACTTCATTTCAATCTGTGACAATGCAACATTATATCACACTTACCATACAGGTCATCCTTGAAAATACTATTTCAATGATTTTTCCTTGTCAAGGAAGTTTTTGATAAATATTTGAAAGTATGTTGGTAACAAATTATAGAAAACAATGTCTGTTAACGTCTATTATTCACTACACTACTATATACAACAATTCATTTTTTTACCTTTTATGACATTTTCCCCCTATTCTCTCCCTCTAGGATAAATTTAATAATTTTCCTTTATAACACTAAGAAAAGGAAGTACTTTCGAAGTTTCATGCTGCGTGCGTTGATCGTCAGTCAGTCAGTAACGTAAGAGTTTTACATATTAGGATTAAAGGAAAACAAATTTACAGATAAGATAAGGGTTCCATATAATTTGTGACAAACGATTTCAATGATAAGGAAAATCCAAGAAAATAAAAACATCCCGTTCAAGACTTTTTAAAAATTTCTTTTTATATTTTCTTCAAGCCTGTAAACTTTTTCTTACATTGCAATAGGAATATTAATACCTATATTGTTTCATTTAACCACTTGATATTTTACAAAACTTTTTTACCATGACTGTTAAACGTTAAGTTATCCAACACAGTGGAACTTTCTGTAGATATCACTAGTAGGTATCACAATACAAAGATAATAAGAATCGAAACGTGTTCAAAGAATTCTCGTTATCGTACGTCAGACGCACAGGCGCTGTCACATTGACGGCACGTCAAGATCGATCTACAAGCATCCGGATGCTAAGGAATTAATTGTATCTAAGGTCTGAGGCAATGATACGATGGGCTTTGTTTCTGATAAATAATCGTTCGAAGCTCCAGGATGTCCAGACGAAATTTTTAATTAAAAAAAAAATATGACGGAAACAATCAAATTTTCTCTGCATCTAGTTTGAAATTCTGCATATAGTTATGGACCGACGAAATTTTAAAAGTTCTGGGATGTCAGTAGTTGGAAATGGCTCAAGACCGTTCGTAATGGAACTCTTTGAAGCCTATGTCCAGCAGTAGATTTTTGCAGGATGATGATGATGATGATGTTACAGATTAACCAGCAAGGGATTTGCTCATCTGGGCGAAAGACATCTCGTCGACATATCAACCTAGTTGTCGCACCAGCTCGTTGTCTTGTCAACACAATGTCGATTCGACCGAACATTAGACGAAAACAACAATTTTATGCGCAAGAAAAGTGGAACTATTATTTGTATTAAAAACTTAAAAATCAATACACGGGAGAATAGGCCCCTTCATATCTAAGGGGAAAAGCTAGGGGATGGGCAACAGCGTCCCCTATTTTAACAACGATAGCTTTATCAGTGCAAAAATACAGTGGCACTGGAGGACATACGTTACTTTTTATCCAGGTATCACGCGAGCGAAGTCGCGGTCTACAGCTATACTTTATCATAAAAGCGCCAAGTACTGTGAACGCGTTGATGTCTTTTGTACTAATTTCTTTGTCTTATTTATTTCAAACCTGAATACATAATAAAGTGTGAGTTGGTCATGTAAGGTTGCAAGACCATCATCGCTTTAAGAATACCTACTGGTATCATTGGAGTGTCACTGCGTGATAAAATCCGAAATGAGGAAATCCGTAGAAGAACAAAGGTCACCGACATAGCTTTCAGAATTAGCAGGTTAACGTGGCAGTGGGCTGGCCATATAACTCGCAGAACCGGCAACCGTTGGGGAATAAAAGTTGTCGAATGGCGACCACGAACCGGACGACGCAGTATTGGAAGGCCGATGGACCGACGCGCACTTAAGTAATAATAATAATACGTAATAAAAGGGCCCCTGATAAAAGTACCAAACGCAATAATTAAACAACTTGGGGCATCGTAGCATCTACATGTTACGTTGCCCTTTGACTGGCATGCGTAGATGGAAAAATTGCCCCAATTTACATCTACTACTACCGTAAACTCGCTAACTTGGCATTCAACAGCCCGAAATATTGGTCGCATAATACGTAAGGACGTCCCAAGGCTGTGAGAACAAAAACACTGAGACCAGTGAACCTTACAAGCTGGCCATAGAGGTAAAATTCGTTTGGCAGGTGTTGAGTATCTACGCACAGCATGCACGTGATAATTTGATAACAAAGACCGGTTGTGGTGGAACCGTTCACTTTAAGTAATGAGCGAGTTTCCCGAACACTTTGTTAGTACAATAATGAATTTATTACTCAATTCTAGAGTTAGTACGTAGTTGTAGAGTACCTTTAGTTGCGGCATTTTAAATAGTCACTTTTGGCAGATTTGATGAAGTAAGATTCTAATCTAAAATTATGAAAATAAAATATCCTTAAAAAGTAAGAAGTCACCACGGTTAGTCATAAAGTACACGAACAAAATATAAGTTAATCGCTCCACAATCTTACATAACTCTCTTGTTTTTCATAGGTAGGCAAGATAGGGATCATTTGATTCAAGCCTGACACACCTATTTCGCTCCATTCGCTCAAACAACAAACAATATTTAAGAAATCTTCATCCATCTACTAAATTCGTTTTTATCATTGCATACATACTATTTAGATACTTACCTAGACTGTGTAACAAGAACGACAATTAACTACATACCATAGTTATGGGGACCAAGGATGTAAATGATTTTGTTTTTTTGAGAAATAAACGTATTTAGACAGACGGTCTATTGTCAATTTATTTTACTGAATACCTCAATTATTAAAAGAGTGGACGATATAATCTTTTGGGCAGTTTCCGTCCGAGAGATACAATTACACCTGTCAAAAGTTATTTAAACATATGTCGGTACCGTCGTAGTGCAAGTGTGGGTGCAGTGGGAAATATTGTTATTTATTTAGTAATGGAAACTGTTCGTATATTTATCATGGTTTATTTGCTGAGTTCCTACTCCAGCTAGTTTGGTTATAAACTTTGTAACTACGCAGATGTATGATTTTATCCGTAGAGGTAATGAACGAGTCAACGTAAAAAGTATGCTTAAAAGGTAAAATATTTAAAAAAAACTACAAGATTTAATCAACAGCCTTTTTCAATCAAATTAAAAAAACCTAATTAAATCTAATCCATATACATTATTAAATAATAAAATAAAAATAATTTAAGAAAATCAAGTTCAACTCCAACAAATTAAGCGACAACAAACAGCAAATATTCATGTTCGTACAATTCAGAAGGGATGACAAATTAACCCTTAAAGTTTGAACGCAAAATATTGCATGAACAGTAGACCGCAGCGAACCCAGCTTAATTAATACTTTAACCTATCCCAGACGGTTAAGGCAGAGTCATAAGCTTCAGGGACGATTCAGTGACGGTAATAGTAATAAATAAATAACACCCAACAGTCACATACATAGTCCTGACCCCACACTAGGATTCCCTGTGACGTAGGTATGCCAGACTCAGCGTGCCATGGTACCACAACACCCAGACCCGGAAATTTGCAGATCATGCAAACCTATCATCGAACAATAGTAAAGAAAAAATTAAAAAAATGGCATATTAATCTTAACTATGAAGAAACTGAAGAAATTATTGTTATTCAAAAGTAACCTGCCTTTTTGTTTATATTTTATTTTGGTATGTTGCGTGGTATCTAATCTTAAGCACAAACATACACACAACACAAACAGCAACACACACCTACACCATACATACCAAACACTAACATTACACTAAAAACAAGCACCTTCCATTCAAGTAAGAGTTCTTATAAGTTTAACCTCTTTTTTTTATAATAAGTTGTTTATTTTTTTTTTAACTAAGTAGTGAACGTCTACTCCTCTTATCCTAAGGTTGGGTACTGGAAGCTGCGACACAGTTTTAACTTTAGCAGTTTTCAGTGTTCCTCATCACAATTCCTGTTATGTATTTTAGTTCACTGAATAAAAAATAATAATAATAATAATATTGTCCCGCAGCGGCAATCGAACCGACGAACCCCTTGCGTCTCAGACGGGCACTATGCCGCTACATCACCTTCAAATATACTTTATACAAGATGATTCATAATATGTATGATATCCCGACTATGCTATGCTATGCCTTGACCTTTGACCTTGTTTTCAACACCGTTTTAAGATGCTTAAAACATGGAATGAAAACATCGTGAGGAAACCAGTAAGTACTCTTATAGCGGCGATGGTCTTGCAACCTGTCACGGATGGAATACTCACTACTGCAAAGTGTGGGTAAGTTCCAAATGTTCGGCCATGCCTCTAATAACCCCCCCTTCAAAATCTTCAAGAATCTGATCACCTGGAGATGCTTACCATTCTTGATAAAAGTCATGAGCCTATTTATTTAATTTTAGTTACAGTGTTGCTTTGATCTTAAAATTTAAATAGAAAATTATTTAATATTTCATCTACATAAAATAACGGCGCTGTCCCTGTGACTGATAATTGCACCAACCAAGACAGTAAAGATGTTCCCAAAGTTATATTGTAGTTAGGTATGCAAATACCTAAACTTTGTCGGTAACTGAATCAATTATGGAGAAATGATACGCGACGAGAAGGTATCAAACGTTAGCAGGTGGAGTGAATATAACGTCTGCCACACTCAAATTGAAGCAGTTTTGAAAGTTCCCATTTAATATACAATAGTATTACAGGATGTACAGTCAGCACGTTTGATTTGTAGGCCACCATAAATCCTTTTCAAACTAAATCGATCATCACGTCATTCCCTTGTGTACCAATAGAATAGAATATGTATTTATTTTCTCTCAACAAAGGTTAACAGTAATGGATGAGATACAGCAGAATATAAATATTGTAGGTTGATAAGTTAACCTGTTTTGTGCGAGACCGGTGCCTGAAATAGGTTTAAAAAACCTGTGCTACAGGACACCGGGCCCCATGCTGCTGGTCGACTTAGGTACCAAAACAATTTGTACCAATTATATTAACCAATTGTACTATCTTTTATTTTGTACTATGTAGGTCTTTACAGATGGCGAGCGCAGATCAGCTATTGTTGATAGGGAATTGCTGTTGCCCATCCTTTCCACTTTACTGCTCTTAGTCGCCTCTTATAACATCAACGGGTATTTATACGGCTTATTCTTCAGCCGGGGTGACCACGGCGATGTCATTGGCATTATCATCATTAAATTAGTGTGTAAAGTACCCGGACAGTATTAATGAATATATAAATAATAAATATGCAGGTATCGGTAATTACAATGAACAGATAGCAACGGCACCGCGTAACGTAAGACCCCCTTAGGACATTGATGCTCTGCCAATTTCCGGAGTTTGACCAGGATTAAATGAGAAAAAATATGCAAATAAAGATATTTTAATAGCTAATAAAATCTCTGAATACGGAGAAAAATAATGCATTTCAAAGAATTTTTGTTTGCATATAATTAAGGATCCAAAAATATAAGAATTATGGTTTTCCTTATTTAATGAGGCAACTCACTAAATAGGGAAAACTCATAATCAGTTAAATCAAATAATTATATTAGAAATGTGAAATCTTGTAAAGATTTGAAGATATATTCGTTATGATATGGAGATGAGCAAGACTAGTGCATAATCGTGATGAGTGCTTTTGTATGCCAAATTAGATGTGGATGATGTTGATAAATAAATACTTACTATGGAAAGGGTTGGTTTGGACCTCATTAAACACGAAATCCTTGTTTCATTATTTGCTTAACCTTCGTACTTAAAAACCAGCTAGGTCCGACTAAGGTTCTTAAAAATTATCGGACAAAACGCGCTTAGGATGCCGTTATTATTTTCGCGAAGTGAGCGCAACAGGGAAGCTGTTTTTTGCGCTAGATGGCTTCAAATGTGTCGATCCGTGCCTCGGCAAACATACTTGAAGCGCAGCAGAACCGCCAAAGCAGCTACGGCGCCATAAATTCATTGTTATATTGCACCCGCAGAGCATTGTAAGCCTTTTGGGAACCTTTAGCTGACTCGCAGAGTAAAATGATGCACAGTACGCTTTAATGATTTCCAGCTAAAAGTATGCAAAACGCTGTGTGCTTCGTGCATGTCAATAAATCGACTATCATGCCATGTGAAGTACTAATCATCGCAGACAATTCTTATAAGATTACACAAGTGCTATAATTACTAGCAGTCAATTGCTTAATCCGGGTAATCAGTCTAATTATATGAAAAAGGTGATTCATAATACATATGTTTACTATCCCGGAAGAGGCTTATTCTTTGGAAAAAAATGTTTATATTTTCGCTAATATTCTTTCTTTTTGTTGATAGAATAAGCCTCTATAGGGATTATATTATTTATTTTATTTATTTTATTTTATTTTATTTTATTATACATTTAATGAGTCACCATGAACACAACGATCTTGAATTGATGTAAAATGTATTGAACGCAGATTTAGAAATAGTTGCTATGTTTCTTGGGGTAAAGATTTATTCAACTATCAAAGATAAGATAGAAACTCGACACTGAAATACCATACATTAATACTTTTATGATACAACTAAAATTATCGACTCGGGTGGAAATCTCCTCTAGATTTGGGGATACGTTGCAAATGACATAATTCTAAAGTTTTCAAAGAGATCGACGAGTCAAAACAAAAGCCTATAGGAGTCATACGGTGAAACCGATAAGTAGAACTAATGAAAACGAACGCTATATTTAAAAACGTCAACCTTGGCTCAAATAGTTCCCAGCATACTGTTTGAATCGCCCTACAACGATCAAACGTCTATCGATCATTCTATCGCAATATCATTACTATGACGAAACCGTGTAATCAACCGCGCGAGACAAATGGACACACAGAATAAGAAACAGTATTACAATGATAGTTACCAGGCTTGGATTTCTATTATTGACAGAGCTAGGTGCGGAAGAAGCGTGACCGAGACACGGATGTGGGTATTCCCTGGTTTCGCAATATTTGCCATATCTAAATAGCTAGATGAAAGCAAGCCTTTTTGTTGCTGAAATTGAAGGAAGCACGGTCAAGTGAGGAAATCTCTTGACAAGATGAATTACCGTAACCAATGTTTTTCATCATCATCATCATCAGCCTGCAGAAGTCCACTGCGGGACATAGGCCTCTTCCAAAGAGTGTCATAACGAATGGTTTATGTGACCTGCGTTTTAGGGTTCCGAAATCCAATTAGCAACCCTTACAATTTCACCAAGTCTTTATGTCCATCCGTAAGTCTCATCTGCCTATATTTCTGCCAAGTAGTCATAGCAGTTATTTTTGCAGTCTATTTATAGGTACCTACTATTTGCACGGTAATAAAATATCAAATATTAGCCAATCAAAAAATAATATTTCAAGCACCGCCGATGTCATTGGCTCCTATTTCACTTTTAATATAGTATCGTCAGCGTCACGCTATCGTGAATTATTCCTGCTTGGTCACAAAGTGCAATCTTCAGCGCGCTCACTACATGGACGGGTGACCATTAGGGGCATTAACAGCTGAGCGCTTCCATGCTTCGCAGGGCACGTAAAGTTGTCGGTTCCGGCTACAGAAGTTATTTAGTCACGAAGTAGGCTTTCAGGCGGACTATTAACTTTAATAATAATAAATATTCCGTACATATCACACACGGTCAACTGATCCCAAACTAGGCATAGCCTGTACTATGGGTACCAGAGACTGATATACATAATAGATACATATTTAAGACCCAGACACAGAACAAACATCTGTGTTAGTCACAATTGTTTGTCCAGTGTGGGAATCGAACCCGCGACCTCTAGCGCAGAAGGCAGAGTTACTACCAACTGAGCTATGAGGCCAGTCACCATTCTTTTCTCTTTTTTTTGAGTTGGCCACTGGCACAAACAAACTTAGTAACTCAAAGAAAAGAGAGCAAAAAACCAAGTAGCCTGGTCCGAACCGCTGAACTGGTAGGTACGTAATTATATGTTAGGATGAATACTTATCTAAATGACCCACATAAAAAACGGGTTGCGTTGGTTTTTTAAAATAAAACAGTATTCAACAAATGTAAGACAATTGTATTGGTATAAAAATAGGCTACTCCAAATCGTAACATATGTCTAATTTTTATTTAGCGTTGTTTATTGGTAGGTACTCTATTGTATAGTTAAGTAACAAAGTCATTTTACAGTGCTATTGGAATAAATGCATCTTTTTCTTGTAGGTAATAGTTAATGCTTGCTTGTTGTGTCACTTATTTTTGTCGACTGTGGTATGGTATGGTTATACCCGCCACTTCGTTCGGTTGCAGCTATTTTTACATAAACTTTAACCATAAGGGGTTGTGTGTCGGGAATTCCTTTCTGTGCACCCATACGTTACAACAGGAAGCTACCCTGCAAATACCTACTCTTAGGACTTTTGGTGTCAAAGAGAATAAAACCACCACGTTTTATTGTCTTTCAGTCAGTCAGTACCATATGAGTTATTGTTTATGATGAATGAATGTCATACTTACTTTGGTTTTTTATTCGAAAGTGTTGGTGGCCAGTGTTATCCTCGGTAGGTAAGCAAAACGCAAAGAGGTTGGTATTAATCATGTAAATATTCAGAAATTTGAAGTCAGTTTTCAGTTTTTGTAATAAATATCTTATGTTATCTTGTATTGGGTCAGTGACTGGGTTGAGGTATCTATGGTGGCCCTGAAAAGGGCCTATCTCGGGGAATGAAACAGTGCAGTGAAAGGATTAAAGTGCGTCTCACAGAGGCTCCTGACCAGGTTAATTAATAATTTTAACATCGGTCTATTTGCCCTTATAGCATCCAAATATCAACCAGATCAAGCTCATAATAAATTCAGCTTCAAGATGCTGCCTTCAATACCTACTCTCTGATTAGAATTTATTTTTAAGCGGCAAAAGCTGGCACTTTCTGAGAATAATCTAAATTTAGCTCCGCCGAATTTTACGTAACATCTTATCTCGCGCATCTAATTTTGTGAGAACTTGACTTGGCCAAGAGGTACTTCGTCAAGGCCTTAGAACTTCAAGAATTATGCTTGTAGTGCAGTTTCATAGGTCACGGGACTTTTCAGATCAAAGTCTAAAATTAGTTTTACAAGTCAAAATCAAATTGACTTTTTCAGTAGACCTAAGGATGTAAAAATGAATTTTGATTGACATATCGCACGAAGTTTGAACACGGCTTAAGAGCTACAGCTATTATCCTATCGAGATGTCAATAATTTTATTTATATCACACATTTACCGAAAGCATGGCTAAAAGCTTTTAAATGTTTAGATAAGATAATAAATGATGCCCTCATAGTGTAATACCTACACTTTGGACTTGACGCCTGTATCAACAATTTGCGTAATTTCAGTGATCGGTACTCTCCATTCTTTGATATTAATGTCTGTTTGGGTTATTATCAACATATTACCATGAAAAGTTTTCATAATATCACTCAAGCTTTCGTCAAACACATAAGCAAGGTTCTTGTCCGAAGTATCAAGATACTCGTACAGCTAAGCAATTAGCGATTGGCAAAAATATGTTTAGGCAATAGGCCCAAAGCTATACATATGCTTAGGAATAAAATAATAGTACAATTACAATCATTTTAGCCCTAGGAATAGAATAGGACTCCCCCGTAGATTTCTAGCGTTCTGCTTTCGATTCTCAGTTCAGTACCCATAACTCTCTTTAGAAATGGACAAGTACGGAATTAGTCTACGACGAGAACGACCATGTCTACCCGGCAAGCCAAAGGAGACAGTACAGTCAACATCGGAAATCGAAAAATGCTTTGAAATTAATTCATTATTGCAGCTGATGGGTTTATAGGGTTTGTGTAACGTAATTTATGTAACTTATGCTGCTGACTGTACCATGTGGCAAGTGACGTGCATCACAGCACAGGTTCCATTCACAGCTCTGATTAGTTCCAGCGAAGTCGCAGCCGCACAATTGTGTCCGTTTACATGCGTCAGGGACGTGACAAGGACGTAATAGTGAGAATGGTTTTAAGAATAGTTGTTCAGGAATATTTGGAATATTTTTAGTTTTGAAAGAAAATAAAACTGCATTCAAATATTTTCAAAAATTCACTTGTCACCTTGTCACCATCACCTGGGAATCGAACCGACTAAAATCTGTAAAAATTACAACCTGTACTGTAATTGCATCGATCGTTAGGGTCAATTTATAAGGATGAAATCTCTCTAGAAAACTTGATAAATTAAATGAAAGGAAAACCATGAAAACTCCTACTAAAAGTTAATATAATTATCCTATCATTCTTCTATTGTATTTTGCGTCTTCTGTCTGTGTTTATCAAAATAAATTGTATTTCAATTCATTTTTTTCATTTATATTCCTTAATAAGGGTTTGAGTTTACACCTTGGTAGAGGCTTTGGCTTTGAAGGCTGCACGGCAATCACTCGAAGCGATGTCGCGGGCGTTCAACTAATTACTATTCATAACGATTCATTACGGTCGCACGCAGGTAAAAATTGTTTGCAAAGCAATTAAGTAAGCTCATTAGTGTGTGGATACAATGTATATATTGTTATAAAGCAGACGTTTTATTGGTGTGCTACATGTGTTCGAAAATGCTTGGGTACGAATCTATTTTTATGAGCATTTTAATTATACATATACAAGGTTACCCTACTAATATTATTAATGCGAAAGTTTGTGAGGATGTTTGTAGGTTTAGATGTTTGTTATTCAATCACGCCGTAACGGCTCAACCGATTTCGTTGAAACTTGGAATATAAAGAGTTCTATAGGTTTCTAGAATAGCATTAGGCTACTTTTTATGTTGGTACCACGCGAGCGAAGCCGCGGGCGGAAGCTAGTTAATGATATGAATAGCACGAAAGAATTGTTATTGGCAGTAAAGATTGTACTACAACTTTTAGGAATTCGACAGTAATTTTATAATTGAAAAAAAAACCTGAATGTTTTTTTTATGTTTGCCGCCCGTAGTTTTATAAATATTTTGTTTCAGAACACAAAATGCAACGAAAAAGTATGCCAGTCAAGTATTATGGACATCCCAAATCGCGGTGACACGCCCAGAACAAAAGAGGAAGTCTACGAAGATGCACAAGTGTTTCTAGGACAATACTTTGCTTCTATACGAAGGTAAATAAATACCGATTGTCATGGCGAGAGTTTCTCGCACGCTGTGTGGCGAGAATCGCCTAAAGATTATCGCAAACGAGAATAAAGGCAATGCAACATTTTTGGTTGACAAGAGTGCTGATAATGATGATACACCATCATAACAGCCGTAGAAGCTCCGCTGCTCAACATAGGCCTCTCATAGATTTCCATCGCGACCGACCTTGTACGGCCTGCATCCTAACCGTAATATGAGGGAATTTGCCCATACTCGCCACGGCTGGGCATGCGGGTTGGCGAGCGCAGGTGAGCTATTGTTGATAGGGAACGCTGCTGCCAGTTCTCTAGCCTTTTTTCCCTTAGTCACCCCTTAAGATATCCACGGGTATTAATTGAGGGGCCTATTCTTCAGTCAGGTCCACCGCAGCGAACCACACCTCTGAATAGTTCTATTCTACTAGGTTCGGCTGTTATGTGTTAGAAACAATATTGACTAGGCTAGGCTTAACAACTAACTATGTATCGACAGTCGCCACGTCTTAGGTATTCCGTCAGAGGTGAGCATGAACAAACACATTAAATCTAGTGGTGATAATAGACTTCAATGTTGACAAGTGCCATTAATGCAGTAAGATTGTCTGGATGAGATAGTCAAATTGCTTTTAAAATAACTGAGATCATGGAACAGAATGTTTTGATCAATAGTCCACATATTTTATAATACAGTTCAATAAATCGTTAAATTGCATGAAGTCGGTGGATGGAAAAGGATCAAGACCATTCGTTATGGAATGCTTTGGGGTAGGCTTATTAGCTGCAGTTGTTCTACAGGCTGATCATGATGATAATATCTAGTGAGTCCAAAATAGCTTACTAGCTGACCTACAATAGTAAATCTAATGTAGAGATTTTCATAAATAACCTAGTTGGCCTAACTAACCTAGTGGGAGGCACACTTTAGATGGGCGATGGGCTTGCGACCTGTCACGTATGGAATACTCACTACTGCAAAATGTGGGCTTGTACCAAAAATGTACGGACTTGCCTCTGACCCCCCCCTTAGACATCTTCAAGGATCTGATTTCCTGTTGATCTGAGAGGCTGTTTACCATGCTTTTGCATGTTTGTAAGTGGAACTTATCAATTAAAGCAACATTTATGTTTCAGAGAAAACTCTGTAGCGCACATGTCAAGACTAGATGAAGTCAAAAAAGAGTTGAAGGACCGAGGAACGTATCAGCTAAAAACCTCAGAGTTGGTGTTTGGAGCGAAACTGGCCTGGCGCAACGCATCCAGGTGTATTGGGCGAATACAGTGGAAAAAGTTACAGGTAGGTACAAGGACCAACAAATGAAAAAAGAATCAATATAGAGCGTAGTTATAGCAGTTCCACATTTTTGCAGTGGAGTGCAGCGAAGGTCTCAATTAACTAACCTGTATTTGAATAACCGGTAAACAACTCTCAACTCGGATTTTGTACCGGCAACAATGTTGATTGATCACCACACTGCCAACAACTCGGAACTGTTGTCATCTAAGTACATGATATTAATTATAGCAAAACTTTCACCGACCTTATTATATGGATGTAATAGGTATTTATTGTTTGTCATTCATTCTATCACCAAGAAACAAAATGAACGAATAGTAATAACGGAACGAATATGTTTATCATGAACGCTTCGTTAAAATTTTTCAATTTAATTTTTTTCTATTTCTGTTCGATAAAATGTACTAGAGTACTAGAATGAAATTCGTTCTAGGAAAAGTTACTTCTAGTTCAATGGTGAGAATACATTATTACTAGTAGGTCGTTCAAGTTACCACATTAGACTATATCCAACTATGTAGATATATTAGTATGACTGAATTCCCAATATTCCCACCACTGATCTAGAACGAACTATTCCTAGAACACATTTCAATCTAGTTCTCTACATTTGATCGATCAGATCAAAAATACAAAATTTTAAAGCACGCAATAATCTTGATCATGACAATCGTTCCGTAATTTCTATTAGGTCAATCTGTTGATTAAGTCAGAATGATGAACGACGATGACGAGTATTTTTATCTTACTGTTTCGTTCTGTTGTACTAATGTAGATAGATAGGTACTAATAGTACTAGATTTCAGAACTAGTACACTAGTACGATTGAGCTAGCGATCCCTGTACTGACCGAGTAGGAATAAGCCCAGGTGGAGCCGAGCCATACGAACTTTTAATTAGGGTTGCCAGCTTTGTAACAAGTCGCAAACGAGATGTAATTAAGCGAAGTAGCCTCTGCCAGATAAACATAGGTGGAGTTAGTTTATTATACTGTCATTTAAATTTACACTGATTTGCTAACATGGTAACTGGTTTGAGAGCTATCTTAAAAATAGATAGCGTGCATCGAATCTGAAAATTAATTAGTAATTCAATAAAGAAGATTAAACAGAAATCGTGTTGTTTGCTGATGACACAATAGTTTTTATTGGAAGTAAATATTTGAAAATATTTACTTCCAATAAAAAGTATATACTATTTCGGATATACAAACAAAATGCCTAGAAAAAATAAAAAAATGAAAATAGCAATTAAAAAATGAAAAGGAAGAGCAGACAAAATTACAAGCCGAAAATATATTTTACGATAGACGATAGAAGCAAGTAGCTTAATATCCTGCATTAACGTCAGTTTTACCATAATTATTTTCAGGTGTTCGACTGCAGAGAAGTAACCACAGCAAGTGGAATGTTTGAAGCACTTTGCAACCACATCAAGTATGCTACGAATAAAGGAAACATTAGGTAAAGACGAACTTACAACCTACACTTTTTTCACAACTCCGCATCTACACATCTCTACGTCTTCACGTCTTCAAGTCTTTATATTCGCATTTATAATATTAATTAGGATTATGATAAATAAATAAATAAAAAAAATATATTCCGGACATATCACACACGGTCAACTGATCCCAAACTAGGCATAGCCTGTACTATGGGTACCAGAGACTGATATAAATAATTGATATATGTATATTTAGCACCCAGACACAGAACAAACATCTGTGTTAGTCACAAATGTTTGTCCAGTCAAAGTCAAAGTCAAAAGGCATTTATTTCAATAAAATCACTAGGATCACTTTGAAACGTCTTAGAAACTAGGTGAAGCTATGACTGTTCCTCGCGACCAGTGCGGGAATCGAACCCGCTACCTCTAGCGCAGAAGGCAGAGTTACTATGCTATGAGGTTAGAGTTACTATGCTATAGCTATGAGGCCAGTTATGATAATTCGTTTAATGAAAGTTGGTGATTTTCAGATCAGCAATAACAATATTCCCGCAACGGACAGACGGTAAACACGACTATCGGATATGGAACCACCAGCTGATTGCGTACGCTGGTTACCAGGAACCAGACGGAACCTTCATAGGAGACCCAACTAGAGTTGAATTCACATCGGTAATATAAAGTGCAGTGCAGTGTAAAGCAGAAGGAGTGGAGTGAAATTTATATGCGCTATATACCCTCAAACGCTGAAGGAAAACTTCGTGAGGAACCCGACATGTCCTAGAACTTAAAAAATCTTAAACATGTAACGAGAGGAGTCTTTAGGAGACACACCAGAATTACCACCATGGAAGAATAAATCATAACGACCGGTCTTCAGCACACTCTATCAACTGACTTCCCCCAACTTTAAAATGTCATCGGTCCATAGGGTGGGGACCTTCCAACAGTGCGTCACCCGATTCGTAGTATATAATATATTTTGTATTTGAACAGATATGCGAGAGACTTGGCTGGAAGCCTGGAAAGAAGACGCCATGGGATATTCTGCCTTTAGTATTACAGGCTGATGGCAAGGATCCAGAATTCTTCGAACTTCCTCGAGAAATAGTCATGGAAGTAAAACTGGAACATCCGAAGTAAGTAGGTACACCATGTCGAAAAACAACTTAGAAGCGTGGCTGATGATGATGCCAGTTGTTCGCTTCTACAGTCCGTTATTGAACTAACAGTCACAGACGTCACATAGCCTATCACAAACGGACTTTGAAGACGCTTCATTTGATACCTAAAGTAAGACTAGAAGTTTAGCTACGAGGGGGCGCAGAGGCAATGTTCGTGGTCGTCGTCACTTGGCCCTAGAGAGTGATGAAAAGAATAGCTTACCATTTTTGTGAGGTGTTTCGTAAAGAGCACCTATAAAAACCAGCAAACTATTCACTTTTCACCACTCACCGTCTTCTTCTTCTTCTTGTCGTGTCACTGATTCTTTCTTGGTCATCCTGTATTAGTCTATTACCTAAACCTGGTCAGTGACCAGGTATAGGTATGGTGGCCCTGAAATGGGCCTATGGCCAATGAAAGAATCAGTGTAGTGAAAGGATTAAAGTGCGCCTCTAGAGGCTCCTTTCGTGCACACTGTACTCACCGGTGATTAGTAGACTCGCTACTCCGATGAACATACATACACACATACTGATAAATACATCTCTCTGTGGTCGAGTAATAATGGCTAATGTTTGCAGTTACGACTGGTTCCAAGAATTAGGGCTTCGCTGGTATGCCCTGCCTGCCGTATCTGGGATGAGACTGGATTGTGGTGGACTGGAGTTCACTGGTACTGCCTTCAACGGATGGTATATGGGCACTGAGATTGGCTGCCGGAATCTGTGTGACAGCAACCGATTGAACGTTATAGAGGTAAGATTTTTAAGAAGAGCCATGGGAGGCATGGTCTGGAATAGTCACTAATGCAAAATGTGGGCATGTTCCATATATTGTAATGTTTGGACGTACATCTGACTACTCCCTTGGATATCTTTAAGGATCTGATCAGTTGGAGGTCTGAAAGGATGTTTACAATGTTTGAGGATAAAAGTCGTGAGCGGTCGTGAGTCTGTTTCTATTTTTATATATCAGTGAAAAATATTTTTTTTTATTATAATTTTGGACTCAAAGCTTTCGGTACTGAGTCACTTCAGTGCATTTTCATCAACAAATGAGTGTCACTGATCTCTTTAAAAATAATCGAAGAAGAACCTACTTACTTAGATTGTTAACATTTATTATTTCATCTAAGATACCTACCTAATATTTGAGTAGACTGTTTTTATATGCTTCTGTATCCGTATCATTGACCGATTTGTATCCATCACCGGACCATCACAAAAACTCATAAATGGCATTCTTTATCTTAAATCATTTTTACTTATCACATGCAAATTGGTAGAAAAACCCGGTGCTACCGTAGGTACATGTTTATTAATTAATATTTATTAACAAACGAGCGAATAATTACTAAATTTATTATTTTCAATTGCCATTAAATTTTAAGCGGATATTTTAATTTAGGTATTTGTAACCGGATATGCCGAGTCCAGCAAACTATAACAAATGATTATTTTATTGCTCTTTATCAAACTAATAGCTTCCGCTCCCAGCTTCACTCGCGTGATACCTACGAGGTTAAAAGTAGCCTATGTGCTATTCTAGGCTATAGTCTATGTCTTTGCCAAATTTCACCCAGGCGAAACGATCCATTCAGCCGTTCAATTCATCCATCCAATCTTTCGCATTTTTAATGGCTATCACAATTATAAATAAAATAATAAAAATAAAAATAAAAAAGCCTTTATTATTCCTAACTAACATAAACAATGTATTTCCTATTTAATTTTATATATCTAAAAAGTTAATTAAGGACCCCTCGGCGGGTATAGGCCTCCACATATAGGCGGGTATAGGCTATCACAATTACTACCTACTTATTTATCACAATTAATTTTAAAATTATTTTGCCCTGTATTAAAGCCTATTTTAGAGTCCCATAGGGATTTCATTAGAGCTGCTTTTATTTCTTGTTTTTATACATTCTTTATACAAATGTTTATTTACAGAAAGTCGCTCAGAAAATGGAACTGGATACCAATTCCTTCGCATCTCTATGGAAAGACAAAGCATTGGTGGAAGTGAACATAGCAGTTCTTCACAGCTTCCACAGAGACGTCGTATCAATAGTCGACCACCATTCAGCATCCGAACAGTTCCTCAAACATCTGGATAACGAGAATAAAAGTCGGTAAGTGAAGGGAGTCCAACCAAAGTGCGTTGCAGTAAAATACATACTATACTATCAGATAGAGATAACAAGAGCATCATCATCATTATTTCAACAATAGGATCGTCCACTGCTGAACATAGGTCTCCCTCACAGATTTACAGTGCGACCAACCTCGTACACACACAATCATTTGGGAGGTTTTTCCCATACTCGCTGGGTTGCGACGCAGATTAAGCTATTGTTAACACAATGAAATGTAATTAAGCAAATGTTACATTCAAGATGTACCATACATTTTTACAGAGGGGGTTGTCCGGCAGACTGGATATGGATAGTTCCACCAATGTCATCATCGCTTACAACAGTGTTTCATCAAGAAATGGCTCTCTATTATCTACGGCCCTCCTATGATTACCAAGTACGTACCAAACATATGCAATAAAGGCCTTTTCTCACTACAACGTTCCATACTATGACCGTATCCGTATCGGCACATACAAAAACTAATTTGGGCGTAGAAGTGTCTGTCGTATTTTTCATGTCTGATACGTTCATAGCAACGTCATAGTATGGTGGTACGGGGTAGTGGGCAAATACCTTAAAGTACAGTGTATACATAATATCAAGGAGATAACAGATTAATTTTCATATTGAAACTGACTGTGTCAGAAACAATGACGTATCCCTTTTGTAAACAGTCGGGTTCTAAATTCATAATAATGTGGAAATATGAGATCACATAACACCCTTGGACCCTTAATCCCCTTATTGGGTAGAGGAAGGTCATGATAAATGATACAGCAATTTTCATAGCTATAATCAAACTATGAACTTGAAACTAAACAAGATACACTCACTCTTGCCTGTATCTTCTAGGCTTGGTCGCGAAGAACCGGCGTACATTCAACTAGATTTAAATTAATGATCCATGCGATTTCAATGAATACAGAAATATTGACTAACTTACGCAACTCAGAATTGTTTCGTCAATATTTCCCTATTGTTTGGCAAAGTGAAAGTAGTCGGTGATTCGCCCCATGTATGAATTTTTGACCATCGATAGGTAACTTGCAAATGGCTAAGAGATAACACAAATAAGTGAGATGGTTATGGTATGGTATATTAGATAATTATGCCCCGCCCCCTCTTTAAAAAACATCCTACTTATGAATCTACATCAACACAATTTTTTTTCAAGGAACAAATTCATACTTTGATATGATGTGGAGAACTTTAATAGTCATTTTTTACTTTCTTTAAGTAGTTATTCACGTGTTTTTTGATGTTATTCGATGATAGTAACAATATAGTACATCGTGACAAAAATAATAAATAATAAACATCGTTCGAGGCGAAGTTACTATTTAGTAAATACGTTTACAGGAATCACCATGGAAAACATATCAATGGACGAAGTCAGAAGGCACAAAGACAGTTCATAGAAAGTTCCACTTCAAGCAGATTGCCCGCGCTGTGAAGTTCACTTCAAAACTGTTCGGACGGGCCCTCTCGAAACGCATCAAGGCTACGATCCTTTACGCCACGGAGACAGGCAAATCTGAACAGTACGCAAAGGAATTAGGAACTATTTTTGGACACGCTTTCAATGCACAAGTAAGTTTCAAAGTTAATTTTTGTACATAAAATGCGTATTAAACGTAATCCTACTTGTCAAAGTTCTTGGAAGTATCTATATGTGTTCCGACGAATAATGACTCTTAACTGTTTTGTTCGCGAACAGGTCCATTGCATGTCGGAATATGACATGTTCTCAATAGAGCATGAGACGCTACTTCTTATAATTACATCGACCTTTGGCAATGGGGAACCACCAGCAAATGGCGTGGTAAGTATTAATGATAATAATCTGCATTTCAACAAGCCTGTGAACAAGCCCCATTAACACGGAAGTACTACTATATAGTCTTTGGGACTACCTAGGAAGCCTGAGTCTTGAATGTATTTCTCTGTCAAATGAAAATGTATTTTTGTCGCAGGAGTTTGCTGACCATCTATTTCAAATGCTTTATACTGAATCAACCAATCCAGAGAATCAGACATCTGAACTCCTTAGTGCCGGGTAAATAATTTATTCGTATATAATTTTATTGGAACAAGTCATTAATTAGTATTAACAAAAGTAATTAACAATACCCATATTTCAGGCATCACAAGACCCCAACACCAAAGTCGTTGATGAGGACGAACAGTGTGATGAGAACGAATAGTATTATGACGTCTAGCATTGAATACAAGAGGCAGCTGACACGGTTGGAATCAAACAAAAGTAAATTCTCTTACTTAACAGATTTGAGGGTATAATTAATGCAAGAAATAGTGAAAATATATTTCAAGCGTGTGTTTGTTTTAGGTAGCGTAGCAGGAGCTTCTTCAATAGAACAAATAGGGCCGCTGAGCAACGTCTGCTATGCAGTATTTGCTTTAGGCTCTAGTGCATACCCGAAATTCTGCAACTTCGGGAAAACCGTTGACAAAATATTGGGAGATTTAGGAGGGGAAAGGATTCTAGAGCTATCGTGTGGCGACGAAATGTTTGGTCAGGAGCAACAGTTTAGATCTTGGTCATCTAATATTTTTCAAGTAAGTTCTTAGTTTCAAGTAAGTGTTTACTTAGTTAAGTAATCACAACTGTTAAAATATAAAGCAAGCTAAATTTTCTAATTTGAATGCCTTTTTTAGGTAGCTTGTGAAACATTCTGTCTCGAAGAAAACGACATGGTAAAGGACGCCAAGAAAGCATTAGGAGGAGTACCACTCACAGAGGAAACCGTCAGATTTGGAAAACCCAGCGTTGTATTACCACTAAAATCAGCTCTTGAAGCTGGATTTAGAAAACTGCTTATCACGTGCAAAGTTAAGGAATGTAAGCATTTAGGAGACTTCACAGCTGATAGAGAGACAATTTATTTAGATATGGAACCACAGGTAATTATAAAACATAAGTAGTTTCGAAGTGTAAAAAGCACCACCATTGCAGTTTTAGCAACTAGATTATATGTATAGTAATGTTTTTATTTTGCAGACTGAACTTAAATATGATCCCGGAGATCACGTTGGAGTTATGGCTTGTAACCAAAAAGAAATAGTCGATTCTGTATTAAAACGAATGAAGGATGTCGACGATTATAAGAAATGTGTTCAATTGCAAGTTATGAAAGATACTCTAACACCTACGGGTAAGTAAATTAATAAATATAAATAATATTCCCGACATATTCACACGGTCAACTGATCCCAAACCAGGCATAACCTGTACTATGGGTACCAGAGACTGACATACATAATAGATATATATTTAACACCCAGACACAGAACAAACATCTGTGTTAGTCACAAATGTTTGTCCAGTGCGGGACGCGAAGCCGCGACCTCTAGCGCAGAAGGCAGAGTTACTACCAACTGAGCTATGAGGCCAGTCAATTATGATTTTGTTGCTATGAAATTTAAAATTAATGGATAGGAGTCTATTAAAATATGTGATCATGCTTTAGGTTCCGTAAAGACGTGGGAGCGACATGAAAGGATACCGGCAGTGACAGTAAGAGACATATTCACTCGGTTCCTAGATATAACTTCACCTCCATCTACGAAGGTTTTAAAGTATCTTGCACATGTATGCTCAAACAAAAAAGAAGCGGAAGAAATAAGAGAACTGATATCGGTAAGCAGTTGGTAATGCATGTAATGAATGGTAATGCTAAAATACCTGCGAGCAATAATTTCTAATGTCTGATCTTTTTCAGGATTCAAATAAATACGATGACTGGAGACATTTCTATTTTCCTCATTTGGGAGAGGTTTTGGCACAGTTTCCTTCATGCAGGCCCCAAGCGTCGCTATTAGCAGCTTTGCTACCGCCTCTTCAGCCTAGGTTCTACTCAATATCATCATCACCACTAGCACATCCTAATGAAATTCATGTGACTGTCGCTGTGGTCGTGTATAAAACAGAAAGTAAGTGCACCTCAGATTTTATTCCCGATTGTTATATTTATCAAAATCTGGATCGAAATCTGGAACTGTGATGCATTTTGCGCAATTTGTTACACTAACTATTTTGATAAATATTTGGGCTTCGAATACATTAATTCAATTCAATTGCAGATGGCGAAGGGGCAACACATTACGGAGTATGCTCGAACTATTTAAAAAATCTAAAGACCGATGAAGAGCTCTTTGTATTCATAAGACGGTTAGTTTCAGCGCCAATTCAAGTCATTTGTGAAATGCATAACAAGAACACGATACTATAATAATAGTGTTAATACCCCATAACGTCATAGTCACACGTCCTCTGATAAGAAATCTATGAACACTTCGTGCCATTGCAAAACCTAAACTATTGAATTCCTATCAATGGGCATAATAACACATTATTTGTTCATTCTGGTGTTGTGCAAACTGTAACTTTATGCATGCATTTACTAAACTCTATTTTGAATGTTTTGTTCTGAGACCATGATCGATGTTTAATTTACGGTCTTTAAAACATGTTGTGCCGACCCCACATGAAGTGGGATAAGGGCAGGGAGATGATGAGTCGTAAATACTCTTATTAATTAATAAATGCTATATTTACAGTGCACCAAGCTTTCACATGCCAAAACAAATATCAGCACCGCTTGTTTTAATCGGTCCTGGATCAGGCATAGCTCCATTCAGAGGCTTTTGGCACCATAGACGCCATCAAATGAAGAATCTCATACCAGAAATGCAAAAACCTGGTCCAATCTGGTTGTTCTTTGGGTGCAGAAACAGCGGAATGGATTTGTATAAGGAGGAGAAGGAAGCTGCGTTGGTTGAAGGAGTGATAACCAAAACCATGGTGGCTCTATCGAGAGAACCAGGTGTTGATAAGGTAACTGTAAATTATAAGTACAAGGTGATTCATAATATGTATATGTGTATGTATGTATGTGTATGGTTGTGCCGTCATGCAGATAGGTACGCTTTGCATGGCTTTTTATTGAAGTTGGTTCGGAAGGTCCACGCGTCTGCATTTTGTTGAGCTCTTAATGAATAGATTAGCGATTGTTGTACTACAGTGCGTATTGTACCTCTTGTCAATTAATTCGGAAATTCGTGAATTAAAGAAAGGGAAATAACACTATACTAATCAGTTGTTTTAGGTTCAAATCAGTACAAACTTAATTATTCAGCTGTTTTGTTACCAATCTTGATGCCGAACTTCTCGTACCTACAAGTATATATATAAATATATACAAATATAAGTACAAATATTTATTGCATAAAAATATACGTTTTCATAATGTGTTGCACTGATTCCTGCTTTAGTTTTCACTGTGTTGTAGGAAAGCAGTAGCTTCCCCAAAATATAGCATATACATTTTACAACGATGAGTAGCAGTAGTTAACTAGGTACATTAAACTAGGTAGGTATAGCTTAAGATTAATATTTGAGTAAAGATAGAAAAACGAGGTTAGACTTAAGATTAATAGGTAATATATAGATTAGGTAATACTTAAAGTAACGTGTAATATAAACTAAATATATTTATGTAGGTATATTTATTATCTAAGTTAGTGTATGCGTGTGTTGATTTTGTGATCCAATGTAATGTGTTTTGTTTGTATGTGTATGTGTGTGAGAGTGTGAATTTGCTGCTCATTATCTACGTGCATGATGTATTAGCGTGTTTGCAGGATGTAAACGTTGTTAAGATTGACGACAGCTTGTTATTAAACTATTTTCACTAGAAAAAATTTCTATGTCATTATAATCTTGATCCTGTAGCCAGTGTTTTATGGTAGTTTTCAGTTTGAATTGAGTCAGGGTGTTTATTTTGATAATTGAGTACAATTTATTATAGAGAACTGGTGCACGATGATAATAGTGCTTCTGCGCAAAGGTACTTTTGCAAGGTGGCACCGGGCACTTGTCAGTTCAATTGCGAGACGTGGCTAAGAAAGGGACTGTTTCTGTATGATACCTACGTATACAGTCGCTTATGTAAAGTTTTCGAACGGAGAGTACCTTACACTTTTCATAAACATCCTTGGTGGGATGTCTGAAGGGTAGGGCAGGGCTAGCATAACTTTTAGGAGTGCACGTTGCGCTCGCTCAACCTCTCTAGGGTGAGATATAATAATGAGTTTAAAATATAATAGAAATACCTGGGCATACTATTTTTTTTTAATTATGGTATGCCCCTATTGGGGCTTATCACTATAAAATAAAAAATATATAATTTGAATATGTTCCGATAAATTCAGTGTAGATTGAAAATTTTTTATTTTTTTTAATAATAACTTTGGGCTATAAGGATCATTATGTTTCATCATACTGGTTTCTTAAATATAATAAATGGTACTTTTATTTCAACAGAAACACGTTCAAGCTTTACTTGAAGAGGAAGGAGAGGCAATCACTAAATTACTACTGGAAGAAGATGGACACTTCTACGTATGCGGTGATTGTAAGATGGCGGAAGAGGTTCAACAGAAACTGAAGAGTATCATGAAAACATACGCCAAAATGACTGAGCAGGAAAGTGAGGAGTTCATACTTGACTTGATGGTAAGAATAACAAATGAAGAATTGACAGGCCTCATAGCTCAGTTGGTAGTAACTCTGCCTTCTGCGCTAGAGGTAGCGGGTTCGATTCCCGCACTGGACATACATTTGCGACTAACACAGATGTTTGTTCTGTGTCTGGGTGTTTAATATATATCTATTATGTATATCAGTCGCTGGTACCCATAGTACAGGCTATGCCTAGTTTGGGATCAGTTGACCGTGTGTGGTAATGTCCGGAATATTACATTCCGGAAAAGGTATTTATAATACTATCATCCTTGATGACATTTTACGGTTTTCACCAATATGTAGGGTGATGATCAAGGAAAGTTTGTGTGTATAAATTACCCGGGCAAACCCAGGAAGAGTTAATTCCGAATAGTAGATAATTTTATGATCTTTTTGCAGGATGAAAATAGATACCACGAAGACATTTTTGGCATAACTTTACGCACTGCAAAAGTACAAAGCGCATCGAGAGAATTTGCTAAACGAACTAGACAAGAATCAGCGCAATCTCAACTTTAAGTTATACGAAATAGGATTTAGTTTTATGATAAGCTTCGTAATTATGTAATGTAGCATTGCAAGCTCTAAGTAAATGAGTGAAAATTGTATTAAATATTTTGGAAAAAACACTTAATTAGGTATTTCTAAACTGCATTTATGTACCAGCTGTTTGCTGCTGCCTGTTATTTTATAAGTACGAGAAATACGTTGTTCGTAAAACTACTAGTATAGTATGATGTTATCTGTGACCAGGATTAATAATTAATATTTAATATGTCTGTTAAAAATTCCACGTTTACCTATTATAATCCCAGGTATGCTATCCCGAAAGCGGACACACGGACGTTACTCTACATACAAATGACAATAAAGTTTAAGTTTTAGTAAGTTCTACGACTTTTGGAAATTCAACTTATATCAATGAAAAAACTCAGCTATTTTGTGTCAAATCAGTTCTCAGTTCAGCTCTTCAAATTCAGCTGTTTAAGGTAGTAATCTTGAAGTTGAACTAAATACCAAAACAGCAAACTTGCAAAATTCCGGTAAAAAATTCTTTCTTTTTCTGTTGATAGAATATGCCTCTTTCGGGATGGTATACGTATTCTGATTTACCTTGTACAACCAAATTTCGGTGATATCAATACGTTTCCTCGGATGGACCTACATATAAAATTTATTACAGTTTAGACTAAAGTAGTTATCTAAGTTAGAAATAAAAGACACTTAGATTGAGCGTAGTCGTTTCATTGATTTGTCCATACCGAAAAACAGCGTTGTTGTGTTAGCTCTTTCTCCTCACAACGTGATCGTATATTTCGATTTGTGTATACCTTGGTGAAAAAATTCTTTGTTTTGTGGTGTTTTGGCCGGGTTCTTGCTGAGGGTCCGGACATATGATTTTGTGGTCGTGACGATTTTGAAACAGCAACCCCTTGTCTGGATCCATAAGTGGCTGTAAACGCAGAAAAGCACCTATTTTGACACTATGCTAGTGTTTAATTTAAAATGACTAGGTATGCACGATGATTCACAATATGTATGCTATCCCGAAAGGAGATTGTTTTATACCCAATTGGCCATAAATTTTGTTCTACGACTATATTAAATTAGACATGTTTCATTGAAAAATCTCTATGCAAATATCTGCTGTTTTTAGGTCAAATCAAATGCTTTAGGATGCAATCTTGATGCTGATCACCGTGTATAATCAGAAGGAAATATGCAGTAGCAGGAATTTTGAAGATGTTTGACGAAACTGTAGACTCTAGAAATTATGCTCAAATATTTTCATATCCGTTCAATATTATATTTGCGACAGGCAAAGTTCTAAGCAACAATCCGAGCAAACTGCACCAGTGAAGATACTACGTGGGATTGTTTTGAAACAGTTTTCAAGTTTTGTGATGTACGCGCATTGAGTGAGAGACGTGCAGAGCGGTCTTTTATGCATTATAAACGAATGGAGACACTGCTTTTATTTAAGAATATTATTTTAAAACCGGACGCCTGATGTTACCAAAACCTCTTAGATCTTCTGACAACAATTTTTCACTAGTAGAAACATGAACGAAGTATTTTTGGACTCTTGTAAAAGGCTTTGGCGCGTAGACAGTTTTGTAACAAAAGTGAATTCTATTTGCTGCTTTTATTTAAGAATATTATTTTAAAACCGTACGCCCGATGTTACCAAAACCTCTTAGATCTTCTGACAACAATCTTTCACTAGTAGAAACATGAACAAAGTATTTTTGGACTCTTGTAAAAGGCTTTGGCGCGACAGTTTTGTAACAAAAGTGAATTCTATTTGCTGTACTTAGTTAAATATTACACACCAATACCCAAGTCACCGACCTTATAATGAGAGCTCTGGTGGAGGAGTGGTAGTGGCCCCGCTTTCCGATCCACAGGTCGTGGGCTCATAACCTGTCGTACACCAGTGGATTTTCCATTCGGAAAATGTATGTGTGCTATGCTAGTGCTGTCAAACGGTGAAGGAAAACATCGTGAGGAAACCAGCATGTCCTAGAACCTAAAAAAATCGAAAACATGTGACATATGCACGAAAGGAGCCTCTAAGAGGCAAATGTGTGATTCTTTCAACGACGGTAATAGGCCCTTGTCAGAGCCACCATGCCACAACGTGGTCACTGACCTAATACAGGATGACCAAGAAATAATCAGTGACACGACAAGAAGAAGAAAACCTTATAATTCCTGCTGATGTTGCTCCTGACAGTACCATGCCTCCAGTGATAGTACCCCAGATCATTATCCCTAGGCCACAGCATCTTGCTAGACCTGAAGAAAGGAGTCCAATTCTCTGAGACCAGTCTGTGCGCGTAGTCTATGTAGCCTGATATCTCGAATCCACCTTTGGTAAAGTGTCTGATGAATATGATTGACTGTGGACAAGGGAGTTACAATTAATAGATTAATTTGCTGCCTGACAAATACATTTTTATGAGCAAGTTGCCGACACTGGTGACGGATTTTTAAGGCCATCTGGCCTTCGACTTGGTGGCTCTGTACCGAGACTCTCCAAAGCATGGAAGAAAGAAAGAAATAAATAAAAACTGTTTATTTGCCCTACAAACGTCCCCCCTTCATGAGCGCTTCGGTTCTTGTTTCTCTTTACTGTAAATTACATTTGAGCGACATTTTGTTAAACTTAATACGATGATATTCTAATCGCATGCGTAAGATATACATAAGGCTCTTATACTATTCAATTCTAGGCTTAGTTACACCGATATTGACGAGGTTTCAGCCGTGTTCAAACGACGTGCCATATGTCATCTGAAATTTGTTTCAAAATGATCCTTACGTCTACTTTGTAAAGTCAATTTTGAGTTTGACTTTAGGGGCTGGCGAATCGTTGAGCTACGTACGAGTATATCGCACGCCCTCAAAAGTCCAACTCGAAACTGAGTTTGATCAGTATACTCAACGAGGAGGTAAGGATAAGGGATCATCTTGAAACTAATTTAAAAATATATATTAGGTGACTTTCGCAGCGCCGTTCGAACACGGCTTCAGAAGAGGAGGAGAATGGACACTACTGGACATTGATTACTGTTCGTGATTACATATTCACCTGCACTGACCTTTGTATTGTTACTAAGTCATTCAATGCAGTTCAATCAGTAAAATCAAGGCATTGACGTTGTGATGATTTAGCTATCGTTGTATGAAGATTGAGGTATACCTACATATCTAGGACAAGCAATTACCTGCTCTTCAAAAATATATAAGTTGAACAAAACTTAAGGGTTACTTTAGTATGTTAGACGATTTAAACAAAAATTAGTTATTTTTATATATTTGTATAAGCAAAATCTTTTGCATATAGTCAGTTATTAATGGGGCCTTGCATTTCCACTATCTGCTAATTATATTCGGAGCTGAGACGTAAAATACACAAATTCGTGCATTTCCCAAAGGAGCAGGCTTCTGGTAGTACGGTCGGTCGGGCCGAATTCCTTAAAGTTCCGAATTCAATAACCTTTGTGTGCCCTTCACTATTAAGTCATAAAAACCGGATTGATTCGTCCCAGATCCGCAATTATTCGTTTATAACTTCAATAATCAGTTTTCTCGAATTTTATTATTGAATTAAAAAGACAATAGCGTCTTGGTCGGGAGTCATTTCTCCAGAAATAATGAGAACCAATTACAACGAGAACTCAGAATCCTACACGCTATATCAAGATTAAGAATTTTATGCCGATTCATTCCAAAGATTTTTGTTTTGCGTATAATTTTCACCAGTGTTTCTAATTACTTTTTTTTTATATTATACGGAGGCAAACAGGCTTACGGTCCTCCTGATGGTAAGTGGTTACCGTCGCCTATTAACATCAGCCACACCTGGAGCATTGCTAATGCGTTGCCTGCCGAACCCCTCTCCCCCCCCTCTAAAGACAATTCGCGTCCCACGTCGCAGTTTCTACGTGGCAATTAATTGTGTTTTTATATTTATATGTATGTTAGTCTTTAAGGTCTATATCTATATCTATATGGGCTGTAGTGTAAGAAAAATTCCATCTGTTTTTTATTCTATTGTTGCCTGAAATAAAGTTATTGTATTGTAAAGAGCTCCGGCAACCTTACCCACCGCAGGAACACAACACTACTTCGATTTTTCCAGTTCAGTATTGCTGAGAATTTATATCACCCACTGCTGAATCGCAAAGCAAAGAATCATGCCCACCCAGTAGGTCCCTACTATAAAATCTGGCATATTAGACGACTTCAGTGGCAAAGCGCGCGAGTGCCCCTCTGATACGCAAAGGGTGCGGGTTCGATTCCCGCTGGGGGACAGATATTTGCATGAACTGCAAATATTTATTCCGCGTCTTGTTGTGGTACCATGTGACTCGTAGTATCTGATACCTGCGACACTAGGAATCCTAGTGTGGGGTCAGGACTATGCATATGACAGTTGAGTGTTATTTATATCCAAACCAAAATGCGATTAAAACTAGTTTCTCTAATTTTAACACCAATTCTACTATACAAATCTTTATTTGGAATCAAGATACTCTCCCCTTTATTTGAGAAGTTGCGGTTCTTATATTGTATACTCCTTATTTGCACAAGTCTTATAATGAGTCTACCAGTTATAACATGGTACATTTCTGGCCGTTATCCTTTGATTCAGCTAAACCACTTTATATATTACTATTTTATTGTGTAAGTTTTGAACTTTCGCATCGTTGAAACTAATAAAAGTTTTGTGTGTAAAGTTATTCAGGTGTTCATTTACCTAGCTATAAAACGTCTTAAGTCAGAGTGTTTTAGTATTGAAATTTATCTCAGGATAGAGCAGTAAAACTTATATTGATTAAGTTTTCTCCTTATAATATAGTATAGTTAAGTAATTAGTCATAATGCATATTTTAAGGGATGTAGAAAGGGTGTGCTGTAAAAACAACTGCTATTGGTGAAAAGCTTTTTTTCAAGACTCTCGCAAAAAGGGTCTTGAGGCCAAGTGAGTAGGTACTACTGGAAGAACCAATGCATCTCCAAAAAATGCTAATTCTATAGAAAACTTTTTTATTAAACATAAACCAATGGATTTTCCATCCGAAAAATTATTTGCTTTATAATAACGCACATAATTCCATGCCTTTACCGGACATGCCTTTACCGTTTGTGAGCACTAGAATATAAAACTACGTAAAGGCATATCCTAGAGTCAAAAAATTTGAAAACATTTGGCATGTGGAGACCTTATAGAATATTTATTTTAACAGTAACTCGTAATTTGTAATAGGTACAGTCAAAAATAATGGCCCGAATGAAGAAAAGCGGACCGTATCGGACTTCTGCTAATCATTATTATCATCGTCAAGTGCGAATGCCTCACTAGATTCACGATTAAAGGATATTCTGAGAAATGTACGTTTTGCATAAGTATTAGACATTTTGAGAGATGTAATTTTTGCGAGCGCTGGACATTTTGCGAACGGATATACCACGCCTAAACGATACAGGTACTTTGGCCATATTGCTCGCAGGAGCTCTGATAATCTTGAGCGCTTTATGGTGACTGGAAAGGTTAAGGGTAAAAGGCCGCGAGGGCGAAGCCCCAAACGATGGACGGACCAGGTATCCGATCACCTAGAGATACCAGTAAGTGCAGCTCTCCAATTGGCAACAGATAGAAACCAGTGGAGACAAGCAGTTAACAAATTGCAACAAAGGGGTCACGATCTTCAGTAATGAAGGAACGAGGAGGAGGAGGAAACGATATCAACTACTCTTTGACACACCTGAAGAATCCCAACTCGATTGGCTCGCTCGCGTACTGCCAACTCTCTGTTAAATGGATCCTCCACATCTGCGCCTTCGCTGACCATCACGTATGGAGCCACAACGGGGTACACGATCTCGTGTATAACTGCGCGGCGAGTATTGAACTCCTTTTCTGATAGGGTGTCGCCATTTGCCCTGGAATAGTATCAATGCAGGAAGTAGAACGCAATAATTAGGGTTCCATACCTCAACATGGAAAAATAGGAACACTTTGTAGTCTACGAGTGTATTTTTTCTTTTAAATTAAAACCCAACAGTCGCATACAAAGTCCTGACCCCATACTAGTATTCCATGCGTCGTGGGTATCAGAAACTACGAGTACCTACAACACAAATATTTGCAGATCATGCAATAATTTGTCCCGCAGCTGGAATTGAACCCGAATCCCTTGTGTCTCAGACGAGCCATCACCACCGAGTTAAACAGTCGGAAGTGGTAAGTTTTTAACAGGGTTACCCGAGAGCGAATCCTTGGTTAAAAGCGCAAAAGTCATAATTGGTTCGCAGTCTAATGATAAAATAATATGATACCGATCGATTTCAGGGTGGCCAAAAAACCCCGACCAATGCATACCTCAGCATCATCCTGCCCTTGTCCCATATTATGTGGGATCGGCACAACATGTTTTCCCCTTCCACTCACTTCTAAAAATTGGCAAATTGAAGAAATACTTCTAGGCTTCTTGACAAAATAAAAACCCCACAAAAATATTGTGCTGTTCATGAGATACATAGAAAGTTTAGTGCAAAACATGTATTTTTCAAAAAATAAAAATGTCGAGGAAATTTTCACCAATCGTGTTTTTAAAATTGTTAAGTGAAAGATCTCTGAATAGTCTGAAGTTTCCTGTACTTAAATATGAGGGTTTTAACTTTCACAGAAACTGAGCTAGGTAGGCAGTTTAAATAGCAAATTTGCCTTATACGAACTTTTAACCGTCATCTCTGCACTAACTTCTTTCACTCATGTCATCTGATCAATTCATACCTATGTAGGATAATTTTATCGGGATTGGCAGTTACCTGTAACCAAGGGCAGCAATGGTCCGGGCAGCAGCAATGCTCCTCAGATTTCGAAGATCGCTGATTTCTATCAGCGAGTCCAAGTACTCGTCCCATGTATCGAACGGTAGCAATCTCCTGTCAGCCTCCACCCCCGGGGGGTACTCGTTCTTCTTCTCTGCCATCGCCATGATCGCTTATGATTTCGATAAATTGTTCATAAAAAAAACTAATAATTCATTGTAAATCTTGGAGAAATCGTGCGCTCAATGCACACCTAAAATTGTTTTGGGTTGTTTGACACTGACAGCACTAAAGTACTAGGCAAAAAGATTTTAACTAAAGCATAGTGAAGCTAATAGAGGTTTTACACCATCATTGAATTTATGGCGCGTAAACTTTTGGACTTCTAACCGCCCAATCTCTAAACAAAATAAATTATCAACGTAGTGTCTTAAATACTCTTAGATATTCTCTTTGAAATCTTCCACCAAATAGTGTGGAGAAACTTATAGAAAAAAAAGAAAAGAAAACATGGTCACCACTTTTAAGGAAAAAAATGAAACGACCGATCATTATGGCACTATTTGGGGGTGGCCTATGTCCAGCAGTGGGCTTCTACAGGATAATGATGACGATGTGTAGAGTGCACCAAATGGCTAATAACCTACACAAGATGCCTAACGAAAAATGCATTTTAAATGGACAAACCTTTATTCATAAAAACTGAAATTTTGACATCTAATTGGATCACATAAGACATATGAACATTTTCCGGATCTAAAAGATCCGGAAAATGTTCATAGTAATATAACGAGAGGTTACCTAATCTTATCAAGTGCCATTGAAGTGTCGATATCATTAGACATATGGGCACGAAAGATGTGTACTAAGGTAAGCTAAGGCTAAGTAGGGCGGCACTCATGCGTAATTTGGTTTCTACTTGAACCATATTGGACTTTAAATCATTAAGAGATGTTCAATCAATTTGTGATGTAGGTATAGCTTGGGAGGAAACAAAGGTCTAACACGCAATGGTATAACCAGTTGGTGATGGTTATGGCCGCATACATGCCTCTAGCTGGCATATTAGTAGTATCTAGTAGAAACTTGAAACCTACGAAACTCTGGTGCAATAAATACCTATATTTTCCAAGTATACCTACTACTTCCTACTAATCCTACTTAATATTACAAATGCGCAAGTTTGTGAGGATGTTTGGATGTTTAGATGTTTGTGTTTCAATCACGGCTAAACGGCCGAACGGGTTTGGTAGAAATTCGGTACAGAGATAGATTATAGTCTGGAATAGCATATAGGTTACTTTTTAAGTAGGTACCACGGGAGCGAATCAGCGGGTGGAAGCTAGTAATACATAAATTGAAACTCACATTCTCACTCTCATATTGCGAGACGAAATTGAGTCGAAATGCAAACCGTGGCTGGTTTTATATTCCCGTATAAAATCGATATGAAACAGGGAAATGTATTGAATAGAGGATACCTTACATAATGCAGACGTTATACCTGCCTAGTTATTTTTCCAAGTGAATTGAAAAGTAGTATTTTGGACGTATTTCACAGGGATGGAAAGTACACGGCACTTGCCTGACTACCCCTTTAAATATTACGCCGTGTTCATACAACGTGCGATATGTCCTGTAAATATATTTTAAAATGATCCTTATTTCTACTGGATAAATACAATTTTGAGTTTGACTTTTAAAGGGGCTTGCGATATGTGTGAGCCCTTAAATGTTAAATTCAAAATAGACTTTATCTAGGGATCATTTTGAAATACATTTTAGATTATATACATGTATGAACACGGCTTATTCTAATTCTAATTCTAATCGGGGGTGGTTAGACCTGCACTGACTTCCCGCTGTGGGGTGTTTTGTGCATTGTCCCCCTATGCTAACCCTACCCCAGCCAGCCCAGCTCCTTAAAATAGCGAAGCAGGACTTTGGGTCGTTGGTAACATTCTCTCAGTATCCCTGTATGCAGCGGTGTCTGGGAGCCGCTTCTGATCACGGCCCGCAGACCCGATGTGGTCCTGGCCTCTTCCGTGGCTGCACAGTGCAAAATTACGTGCTCTACTGTTTCTTCTCCCTGTAGGCAGCCCCGACATAATCCGCTGTCAGTAGCCCCTGTCTTGTACAGGTGATGGTTTCATTCACAGTGACCTGTGATGATGCCCACCAGCATTCGCAGGTCCTCGCGTTTCATCTTTATTATGGTGTTGGTGGACTTCTTGTCTGGGCCCGGGAGCATGACTTTCGCCTGCTTACAGTCCTTTCTGCTTTCCCAGAGCTTCTGGTGCTCTTTTTCAAAGTGTTCTCTCAGTCTGTTTTTGATTTCCGCCGATGGTGGATTTGATAGGCTCTTGTCCGCTTCTGTAGGAACAAGTTTTGCTCCCTCTTTTGCCAGGACGTCAGCCCTGTTGTTGCCCAGGTTTGTGCTATGACTCTTTGTCCATTTGATGAGCACTCTATGATTCACACTTAGTTGTTGGAGTGCATTATGACATTCCAGTATCGATTTGGACCTGGTGTCTGGTCTTTGAAGAGCATTTATAAGTGCAGCACTATCTGTTGTGAAGATAAATTGTTGTGTGCATGCTAGAGCTTTCCCTGTTTCCGGCACAGACTTTAATGATGTCAGTATATCTTTGGCCGCCAGATGTAGACCTATAGTTTCGGCTTGTAAAGCCGTGGTGGTTGTGTTGAGTGGTTGAGCCTTACAGAGTCCCGTTTCAGGGCAGTAAAAGCCACAGCCCACCCCCGTTTTCTGTTTGGCTCCATCTGTGTATATGTGGTATGTGGGCAGCCCAGGTGAGGAACTTGAGATACCTTCGGGCTCCGAAGTCACCACTTCGTACGATTTGTTGACCAAATAAGAAGTAGCGATTCTGTCCGTGCCTCGTAAGGCCTCCGGAATGACTTTTGTCGCCTTGTCAAGTATCTTGCAATGATATGTTGTTCTGTTGTCACCTTTCCACTGGTTAGTGGATTTTATTCTTAGTGCTGCTGCCATCGCTTCCTGCTGTATGTGCAGCTGAAGTGGTACCAGCCCCAGTATGACATCGAGTGCCGCCGATGGAGTAGATTTTGTGCACCCACTTGCGAGTGAGCATGCTAGTCTTTGGACCTGTTGTAGCCTATTGATAGCAGTAACTAGGATAGTTCGGGGCCACCAGACTACAGCGCCATAGGTGAGCACCGGTCTAACCATGACTTTGTACATCCAGAGACACAGCTTCGGTTTTAATCCCCAGTCCTTGCCCACGGCACGTGTGCACTGCCATAGCACGTTTGTAGCCTTTGTCGTGACATGGTCAAGCTGCTTGTTCCATAGAAGTTTGCTGTCCAGCCATATGCCCAGGTATTTGACCTCCTTACACAAAGTCAGTCTTGTTCCAAATAGGGATGGTAGGTCTAGTGCCTGCAGTTTCTTCGTTTTGCGAGTAAAAAGAATCAATTCAGTTTTGTTTGGGTTCACAGATAGGCTGTGCCTATGGCACCATGCTTCCACAACACGAAGAGCTTTTTGCATCTTCTCGCATAGAGTTGATTCAAATAGTCCCGATATCATGATTGCTAGGTCGTCAGCATAACCAATTGTAAGGATGCCATCTTTGTTTAGTAGTTCTAAGAGCTCGTTTGCTACGAGTATCCAGAGTAGGGGTGACAGAACTTCTCCTTGTGGGCATCCTTTTGTTACGAGACAACGTGTAATTTCGGAGCTTTCGATCCGAGCCGCCCTGTTGGCCAGCATTTGTGTTATCCATTCGTTCAGGTTCTCATCAACCCCTTTATCTCTTAGCCCCCTTTCGATGCTCGGAAAGGTGGTCTTATCAAATGCACCTTCAATGTCGATGAAAGTGACCAGACATGATTGTTTGTCTTCCAGGGCACTTTCAATCTTGTGGACAACTTGATGTAAAGCTGTTTCAGTGGATTTGCCTGATTGATACGCGTGCTGGTTTTTGTTGACCGGGTTGTTAGCCAACGGCCCGCTACGGATGTGTCTGTCACAGAGTTTCTCGAGAGTTTTGAGAAGAAATGAGCTCAAACTGATCGGTCTGAATGAACACGGCTTTATCCATATAATATTTGAGAATGTCTTTTTCCTCTCCACCATTATGGGTAAATAAGGTCTATTCAAAGATATCGTCGTCTAGCCTTACGGCCGTCATTGCAAAACCGTTCCTAGGAAACCATGGATAGGTACTGAGACAGAGTCTTAGGTACTCCGCCGTAGACGGCACAAAAATTTGCATTCATCGTAGAAAACCTCTCGAGCATTCTTGCATTATCCAAGAAAATAAGCAAACTTTCCGTCAACGCATCTTGTAAAACTCCTAACAAGACAAAGTTCGGTTTTGTAAAAGAGATTTTGTACTGCGCTCTTCGGAATAAATCTAGCGTTGAAGTTGGCAGACATTATTATCTGCATTTAGATGGATAAAGTGGTCGTTGTGAGTTATAGGCAAACTTATAATATTTGCATTGAATATGTTATGCGGTAGGTACCTACATATCAACCTAACCTTACCTTAGGGTGGATATTCATGACTTTAATGAAGACGGTGGACGGAAACAAAGGTCGAACGAAGGGATCAGTACTTTCAATAGCTACTTACTTCATATGCGTCGTAAAGGCTCACTTTAAAGTTTGCGACCAAGAAAGCACCTATGTTTATTTTTTTTGCTCAAAACTAGAGCCGATCTTTGAAAATTAAAAGAAGTCGCTTATAAAAGCATAATTATTATTTAATTATTGATATGATAAATTAATAAATAAATAAAACATAGTCCTAACCATAAACTAGGGTTCCCTGCGTTGTGGGTATCAGAAACTACGAGTAGGTTCTATCGTATCACCATAACATACAGAGCCAAATCGAATATAAGCAGATCATGCAAACATTTGTCCCGCAGCGGGAATCGAACCCGCACCACTTGCGTCGCGGACGGGCACTCGCCCACTACGCCACCGAGGTCGTCAAAATATGTAGCAAATCTATGCAAAAGACTGTAAAATTGGCCTCATAAATCAAACCGGCACTTACTCGTAACTCGCACCATAACTAGCGTTGATAAACATTTTCTTCCACGTAACATACGATTCTGTAAATATCCCCGTTCTGTAATATATGTTACGTCACATTCAAGTAGGTAATGCTTGTTTTATCTAAATCCGTTTCGCTCCAATGGTCTCGTATGCTACTTAGTTTTCAATGGAATCAGGTGAGTAAGTAAATATTGCAATCGACGCTGCATTCTAAACGCAAGATCTCTCTCACCAGAATAAGATTATAGAGATCTACAACTTTATTCTGGTGAGAGACAGCAACAGCAAAATTCAGACATCTATCTATCCTTGTGCACGAAAGGAGCCTCTAAGAGTACTGTAATCCTTTCACTTCACTGATTCATTCACCGTCTATACCTCAACCTGGTCACTGACCTAATACAGGATGACCAAGAAAGAGTCAATGACACGACAAGAAGGAGAAGATAAATCTATCAATCCTACTATCCTAATAATATTCATAATGCGAAAGTTTGTGAGGGTATTTGGATGTTTGTTGTTCAATGAATCACGCTGTGTGTGTATGTGACTAAACCGATTTCGATGAAACTTGAAATAGATAGAGTTATTTATCTAAAATATCATATCGCTCCTTTTTATTAAGGTACGCGAGCGAAATCACGGGCGTAAGCTAGTCTTCTATATCGTCTTCCATCGTGAAGATTACTATGTTTAATTAGAGAGTTTATAAAGTGTCAGTGAGCAGGTGTCTCCGGCGTTTGACGGTAATTAAAACTTTGATCAGGCCTTGAAAAAATATAATTAGCTGTTACCCTGCTATCCGTGACGAAGGCCTTTGGGCAGGCTGGCTTTAAACGCCAGGGTGAGTGGAGTTTTGAGGGGAAGTTCTAGTAATAGGACCAAATTCGATAGATTTTTCTATGAAATTAATGTCAAGCTGCTGTCAGTTTGGGTGGAGTGAAAACATATATACTAAAAATATTAGGGTCTAGATCATACAAACTAAAGTTAAGAATAACACACTGTAGGTCGCACAGGTTTGAAGGTATGGTACATAAAAAAAAACATGTGAAAAAACCAAATGAAAGCTGTTTTTGACCTAAAATGTAGGTACATGTAAACTTGATGTGCCATTGATGGATGTTTTGCCTAAATGTTTAATTTTCCTAAAATAATACTTACCTAGAAGCATAGATTTATGACTACTAGCTAGAAGGGTACCTTCAAGACACATTGTCAATAAAAAATGAAAAATTTTCGATAGTCGTATACTGCCAATTGGATATAAAATAATCTCTTTTCGGGATAGTACAGTTGTAGATATACCCTTAATAAGGCAATTTCAATAGAAGAATTCGGAACCATATTGCTTATTTACGCAATAAATTTGAACCCTATATACCCTTAAGACCTACAAGCCTCCTGTATTCATTTAAATAGAATACTTACATCTGTTTTGTGTCCTGAAACTGTGAGCGTACGATATCTTGATTGTCACAAACAAATCCTAAGAGAAACTCTATTGTAATGGAAGCTGTTATCAAAGACAGTTCTGAAATGAATATTCTAAATATTGTAATTCACGCACTTTCCGTGCCTTTGCTGTTGGAAAATGTATGCGCATTGTGAAGGAACATCGAAATGTTTTATTTATTCGTATTGTCTGCGATGATGCAGAGAATGCTTGATGCTAACATTCGTACAGGGTGGGGCGAAATAATGTGGTATCACGGGTGCCTTTTTTTGTAGTTAAAGAAAAAAAAGAAGGTGTTTTAACAAAACTTTCTGTTTTCTAAAGGAAACATGCATTTTTGTTTTTTCGAGAAAAGTACAGTCAGCCTAAAAAACGTACGTAAGTCCAAAAAACATGCTCTCAATTGCTCATAAAACAAAAAAAAACTAAGTATGTACCTAGGTACGTACTTACTTATCGTACCGAATCCAATCATAATATTTTAATCTAATAAAAAGTTTTCCTTACATTTTCTATGAAGCGCTTAATGTTTGAAGAGTGTGTAAAATCGACAAATTTATCTTATTTGCAAAACTCGCCTTCAAGGTTTCCCAAATCACCATCTTTGACGCCCGATGGTCTGTAAACGACGCAATAAATAAAAAATAAACTTCGCAAACCCGCAAGTTTTTACAATCGAAACTTTGGGGCTTTCAGAAGAATTCCAATCAACGCCTTTTGTAAGTTCGCCATATTACGGAAGGGTAATTAACCCACAAGGGTTAGTTTAAAGTTAAACCCACTTGTTATACACTAGTATATCAGATATTAAACTATTACTATCATTTGCTATTCCATAAAAATAAGATATTTAAGTAACTAATCCGTGGTAGACGGTGTTGGTGCCACAATTATCTGTTCATTTACCATTTAAGTTACAGTTTATGTTTTATAGTATCACTGTTTGTAATCAATTATATAAAATAAAAATAAAAGAAATATAAATAAATAAATATTCTGGACATATTCACATTATCACACAAATGTTTGTCAATTGCGGGAATCGAACTCGCGACTTCAAGCGCAGAAGGCAGAGTTACTACCAACTGAGCTATGAGGCCTGTTCTGTTTTCGATACGAGTTATAAAATTTATAGGAAAGGCCGCATTTTACTATTATCGTAGATTTTATAGAGCTGAACGATACACAAACTTATTTAGCATTCAAGTTTTCTAAGTAGCCCAATCAACTTAGATATTTCTCTAGCGTATTGCCGATAAATTTAGACCTCCAATCCAAACACAACCCAAACCGCTGACTGTACATTAATAAAATTCCTGTGCTGACTCTCCTTCCCTAGGGGATTGCACGGACTAAAATATATACCCTAACTAATTTTGATGCTTATCCCCATGGGTTAAGGCAAGTTTTTGTATGTCTAAGCAACAAGGTGTAGATTAAAACGTCTTCGTCTGTACTGAACCAAATCGTAAATCATGAAGTCTGTCTTGTTCGAGCAATGTTTGCAAATCGCTTGTTTTATTTTTGTTTGCTTTAGATATTGGTGCTTATTCTGCTTAAAGACCACTTTGGTAGAATTACGAAATAGGTTACGTTCTACGGTTTTATTTTGTTTTGGGAATAGAATCGGAATTTAAAAATTTTAACAAGTATTTTTTTTATTTAGCCTGGAAATGTGTTATCCGAATAACATTATGCACATTGGCATGATTAAGATTTTATCCTGAAACTATTAGGTAGGTACTAGTGGTTCGCCCCGAACTGATCTCGTGGTGTCTGCTAAAAGTTGGTGCATCCAACGCACCCACAAATACTCTTTGAAAATCGCATCTTTAGTATTTTCTTACTAATATCCAATCAAGTCATTGAAACTATACCAAATAGGAGTTCAAGTTAAATAGGTTTTTAAATATTAAAATTTTCGTTGTAAACCATATGGCCTACAAAAAAAACCTTTAAATGAGATACTTTATTTTTTTAATACACTTTTGTAGGTACCTCTGAATCATAACAACCCCTTGGTCGATTTAACTCATATTCTTACAAGCAAATCCTGATAGTACAACATGTTGTCCTACTTTATTCCATGCAGATCAGATTGAAAGTTATATTCGAACAAATATTCATACCGTCAATTCGTCCTAGTTGTTTAAGAGACCTTCGCTCGATCAACTACTCAATGGTACAGTCACCTCTAATAAGATGTGAACTTTGGCATTATTGTGAAAAGAGACGTTTCATCAATATATGGAGCCTGGGCCTGCACTGTGTACACTACTCTAAAATATGGCTAAGCAATAAAGTCAACGTATTTAATTGATTATTTTATTTAAATTGACTTCGTTCTAAGGTACATTAAGATTTTCTTCGACAAAGAGAGCAACACACAGCCCTACAAAAATATGGCGGATGGACGTGTGTGAAATATCATTTTGACAACCTACATATAACTGACAAAACAAAAACATCAGATCAGACAACTTTACATGAAAAATATGTCAATGTCATGTCAAACGCCAATTATAAACCAACATGGCGGCCTTCAAAAAGTGTTCACATAGTAAAAAACTTACCAGAAGAACTATTCTTGTACCATCGCATTTGTCTTCAAATTAATGAAATTGTATTTTTCTTGTAATCTCCTATTTTTTCCTAATTTTTCTATGTAGTGTACATGGACCAGGCCCAGAATGAAATGGCTCCTTTATTTTAGACATACATCTTATTAGAGATGAATGTACGTCATAAACTTAGAACTCTCAATCTTCGTAGTATAGTAACTCCAAAATGTTGGCACAGCTAGTTTTCGCTTCGTTAGCGTACTTTGTTCTTACGTGCAAACGCAACGACAGTTTCAAACAAACAATGTTTGGCCTTTTTACTTGAAAGACGTACTTACATATTGTGTTGTTCCTCAGGCGTAATGATGCATAGTTTTGAAAGGACTTTCTTACTGAAGCTCTTTACTGAAACCCTGTTTTTTTTTATACAACTAAGGTGGCAAACAAGCATACGGTCCACCTGTTGATAAGTAACCGTAGCCTATGAATGTTTGCAATACCAGAGGCATCACGCACGCGTTGACGACCCCTTGAAAAGTTCAAAAATAGTTAAGTATATTTAAAAAAATGTTTAAAATATAAATTTTTGCGCATAGTTTATGTATAATATGGCCATCTATCTTTTACTTTTACTCACAGGACGCTGTAGTGCCTGGGACATGTTTAGATGGCGTAGGCTTGCCCGGCATCTATACTATTCTCTCAGCTTAATCGGCCTTATCCACAGGAAAGACATCGTCAATACGTGCGGGGCTTACTCAGCTGCGGATTTCATCACGATGTTTTCCTTCACTGTTTTGACCTCTTGTTAATAAACGCACATACATTTTTAACAAAAAAACATAATTCACGACCTTCGGATCGCAAGTCAAGTGAACTCCTACTAGGCCAACACAGCTCTCCAAAATTTATACTTTATTATTTCAGTCATAGAACGTATAACCTAAGTGCGGACGACACTTTGAAGTCGCTGGATGGAGAAGGCTCAAGACCGTTCGTCGTGGCACTCTTCGGGGGAGGCCTATATCCAGCAGTAGACATCTTCAGGCTGATGATTATAATGATGATGTGTCTCACTAAACTTTTGCTAAAGTCACTTATGCTATCACAATTAAATAAGTTAAAAGAGCGAATTGCTCTTAAAACTTAAACAAGTCGGTACAACAAAATTAACAGCACTTACAGCTAGTTTAAAACTTAAGATCGTAGACGAATATAATTTGTTCTTAAGTACCTACCAATTTAAATTATTTCTTATTAAAGAGTTATAGTTATACCTTATAGGTTCTGCTTAAGTTGAGTAAATAATTCAATGAAGAAAATCTTCAAATACCTAAGGTATTATAACTAAACCTTTTCATGCTGCCTATTGCTTATACCTACTATAGGTAAAACTTACGTATATATTATAAATAAATAAATAACACCCAACGGTCACATACATAGTCCTGGAGGACTGGGAGTCCTGTCCCACTAGGATTGCCTATGTCGTGGGCATCAGAAACTACGAGGCCACAACACCCAGACCCGAAACAAATATTTTCAGATCATACAAACATATTATGTCCCGCAGCAGGAATCGAACCCGCGTGTCAGACGAGAACTCGACCCGAAAGCGGCTTATTCAATCAACAAAAATAAAGAATTATATAAATTATAAACAAAAACAAAATTCAAGAACAAAATCAAAATAAAAAAAAAAATTAATAGGTAGGTACTTTTGGCCAGCTAAAAAACTAAACTTCTAACACCAGAAACATGACCTGAATACTTTATTTCCCTTTTCCAGGGACAATTTATACAAAACAAATTACTTCTTCCTATGATAGATAGATAGAATAGAAAACTCTTTATTGTACACCACAAGGACATCTTACAAATTACACACAGGTACAAACATTCAATATTAATAGCGAAGTACACTGGGCGGTCTTATCGTTAAGAGCTGAGAGGGTTTTTAAAGCGAGCCTATGCCTTAAAATAACCATTTTACAATTTAATTACGATTTCAACCGCTACTTCAGTTCCAGGCTTTCTTCCAATTTGCTCCAATCGCATTCAAGTCACTGGTAGTTCGGCAAACTCGCTAGTAGTTCCGACAGAGGCTGTCAGGTAGCTCGGTCGTTACAAATGTAGGCGACAACTTCATTTACCTAGCTACATTGCGTGCGACAAACGATGCTTGGAAAAGCTTTATCACTGCGCGGTTTTGGGAATTATGTCAATGGTTTCATCACAGGTACCTACCGTCATGAGACGAGTGGAATGTTTTTTTTTGTCTACATTTGAAATCTTATTGTTAAAAATATACAATTAATAATAATAATTCATTTATTTCAGACTAGGTACCTATAGTAAAGTTACAGATCTTAATAAACTTATTCTACGGTCCATATCAATAATACCTTTAAACTAACACCTTTTTCCACTGGGATGGATTTTGGTTTAATAGTAAATGTTTTTCCTTATAATATATGTATAGTTAATTTCTGGAAAACCATTTTTTTTGGACCAAGTAAATTCTTCTTCGTCAATATTTGAGCTTGCATAAGAATGAAGATCACTTGACTCATAGTTCACCAATATGGTTATCAAATATCATTATGAATTCGCCCGAACACGTAAGTAATCTTGGAAAAGTGTTTACAAAGAGACAAAGAGCTCAATAATAGGCGAAATTCCTAGGTCTTCGCTTGGACCACAGTAAAACATATGGACTAGAAGCAGTAGTACTACAACCGACCGTAAACTCCCCCGCCCCTACCGCGGTGTGTTTATATAAACGAGCAATGGATAGGGAAATCAAAACTTTAATGAGGCGAAACTTTATTATCCACCGGTTGTCGGTTCTGCGAGCTATATGGCCTGCCCATTGCCACTTCAACTTGCTAATTCTGAGAGCTAAGCGCTATGGTGGTGAAATTGGTTCTTTTACGGATTTCCTGGATTCGGCTTTTATGTGTTGTCGATCATACAAACATTTGCCCCGTAGTGAGAATCGAACCCTTTGTGCCTCAGACGGGCACTCGCCCGCTGCGCTACCGAGGTCGTTTGTCATGATGTTTGGCAGTATGTAGTTAATAGCCTGGAGTAACATAAATACAACTTTTTTATCCTGGTAGGTGCCAAGCTAACTAAGTCGCGGGTGGAAGTTTGTACATAAAAAAGAACAAAAAACTAATCAATCATCAAAAATAAAACAACATATCGATTAAGTAGTTGTTTTTTTTTTCAATGTATGGTAATGGCTACTGTGCCTGGGTCGCCTGTCCGTATTTTTATGAGGGCTCGACTTATCACCGAACGCCCTTTTGTCGCAAATCCGATTTGAGCTTCGAATTCACAAATTCCTGTACGAAATCACGCGTGGCGATGTAAAGCAATCTACACAAGGGTTGCAGGCTCGATTAGCTATAAAATTCGACGAATAAAACTGTCAAAGGTGGGTTATGTGTGAAACGGGAGCATGTTTCACGGTTTTGAGGAAACCACGGCGTAATAATGTTTCCCGTGACTTTTTACGCACGGAAACCCTTTGTTTTTAGAAACCCTTATCAGGAAGATCGCGCTTTGTTTTGTATTTAGGGGGATTTTTGAACTTGCATAACCTATCTAGGTAGGTAGATACCTATAATATTTAGCATTGAAGTTGCTGTCTTTATCTGGATTACAATAGCCATTATCATTAAAGGAGCTGATTTTAGTTTTGAATCAATTTAAGTGCATTCTGATGATGATGATGAATTAGTAACGAAAAAGTCGATGCATGATGAGTAAGTAGCGAAAAAGACAGGATGTTTCCCCTTTTTACCCGACTGCCGAGAAGAAACGACAATATTTTTTTAGTTTTAACCACTGCTCAGCTATTAGGGGGCCGATCGGAAATCGTACCGAATCGAACATGATATGTATACGTACGTACGTACGAGTACCTAGCCCCGTACCATCAACTTTGTCATTTAGTTTAGGCTATTACAGTCCCAAAGATTTATGGTTCAAATTCGTGTAAAATAATTGCTGGCATCCTTGCATTTGAATGGCAATAAGTATGAAATACCGCCATCAAATCCAGCTAATAAAAACTCAGTAAATGGTTATACCATAGAACAACCGAATCTTCTTTCTATTCTGTGGGGAATACGCAACGCACAAAATAATATTAATTTCCTGAATGAAAAAAATTATATCCAACTGTTCATAGCGTCCGTCCACGGGAATAAATCACGGCAATCAGGCCGTGTTTGCACTGTTAATTAACTGAGTAATAACCGGCAATCGGCGGCTCTGCTGCTTGATATTTACAGAGGTTGAAGTTCATTCAGACGAATCGTTTGATTTTTTATCCGAGGCGCTTTTCATGACGACATACTACGGTAAAGACTTTTCACGTCTTAGGCCGTTTGTCCACCACCGCCGTCACCGAGCCCGAGAACGAGAAGGCACAAAAATATTTTTATTTCCCTTAAGAACTACTACTCATAAAATAAAATAAAAGAAATCAAATGCTAAATGATAAAAATATTGTGCGCAGCAGAGCTCTTGGAAAACATGGTCTTCAGGGCCTTTCAGGGCCACTATACCTCCTGGTCACTGACCTAATACAGGATGACGAAGGAAGAATCTTTGACACGACAAGCCAGCAAGCTACACTTGATACGCCCCTTCAGGATAGGAGGTATAGCTGCATAATTTAAATCACCTTGTATAACGTGTGGGATGGATACTTACAATAAACTGTGTAAAAGGTTGTCAAGTGAATTAATTGCTTTACGCCAATAGGTACCGCGAGAAACATCGAAAAATAGAATTTCCTTTGTCTCCGTAGTTGTATCAACAGTGCTGAAGGGTTCGTCACACAGCGGCCGCTAGCACAACATCTTGAACTGTTACTACCTGCTTTCCTGTTAAAGAACTAGCTCCTGCCTGTGGCTTCGTTCACACTAACTTTTTTCGAAGTTATAACACTACCTATAATCTTATTAAAACGAAAGTAACTTTCGGTTCCTGTCTCTCTGTCTGTTTGAAAAGTTTTCGAGACTAATCGGCTGAACCAATTTTGATGAAATTCTGTATGGAGGTATTCTAATCCTTGAAGATGGGCTTATGTTACTTTCTATCTGGGTACGGCGCGAGTGAAGCCGCGGGCACCAACTAGTCCTACTAATATTATAACCGCGAAAGTTTGTAAGTATGGATGGATGGATGTTTTTTACTCTTTCACGTAAAAACTACTGAATGGATTTTAATGAAACTTCACAATAGTATAGTTTATACATCAGAATAACACATAGGCTACAATTAATAAACATATTGTGTGCATTGTCCAAAATATGACTACTGGCTACTCGAAATACTAATCCTGCGCAGACTTAGTCGCGGGCACCAGCTAGTTTATTATATTTTAGAAAATAATAATTATGCATAAAAATAAACAAGTTTAACATAAGAAAACAAATACCTACCATCTATTTACTACCATTTTCCAGGAATTATTGTAAATCCAACGATATTTTTCGATGACTGCTTCGTATCTTCTTATTATATCGTAAATTTATCTATTCCCATTTAATTTCCGTCTAAAACTAATTTTAATTTAATAAAGCTAGTGGACTGGAGCTAACAAGAAATAATTTGAAGGCAAACATCTGTCCCGCTGAACGCTTGCTCAAATATTTAAGCGTAAGATTTTCCGACAATAGAGGTCTTTCTCGAAGACAGGGAGCAGTTTTATTTTCATAATATCTTTAGAAGGGATAATAATCGACCGGTACGTCTGACTGGGCTTTTATTTAGATTGGGAGGCTGCGCCGTAGTTCACTGTATATAAGCGTTAAATTTTCGTCGCAGTGTGTTAAAATGGAGAATCCTCTACATATCCTACTAATAGGTATTATAAATGCGAATGATTGTGAGGATGTTTGTGATTCAATCCCGGCCGAACGGATTTGGATGAAATTTGGTACAGAGATATATTATAGTCTGGAATAGCATATAGGCTTTTTATGCAGGTACCACTTGAGCGCAGCCGCGGGCGGAAGCTAGTCTCAAATATACCAACAGTTACGATAAACGCACGGAATTCCCATAAGTTTGATAAGTAAAAAAGAGGAGAGAGGAGGAAGGGCACAGCGAGATTTTCTCGTTCTGAATTGGAGCAGCCCGCCTGGGGAGGTACCTCCGCCTTACAGAAGATCGCAGCCAAATAACATTATTTGTTTTCAAATAGTGTTGTGTTCCTGCGATGAGTAAGGTTGCCAGAGCTCTTTAGGGTGAGGGGGGTTTCGGGGTCGGCAACGCGTGCGTGATGCCTCTGGTATTGCAAGCGCTCATAGGCTACGGTAACCGCTTACCAACAGGTGGGCCGTATGCCTGTTTGCCACCTAAGTAGTATAAAAAAAAAAAAAAAAAAAAAGTATGCCATAAGCAAGCTTTATCTGCGCTCACCAACCCGCATGGCCAGTGTGGTGAGTATGGGTAACTTCCTCCCCCCCATGATAGTAAGACGTCCTGCAGCTGAAATGATGATGATAAACTAGCTTCCACCCGCGGCTACACTCGTATGGTACCCGCATAAAAAGGAGTCTATAAGCAATCATTATCGCCTGTAGAAGTCCACTACTGGACATAGGCCTCCCCCAGTATGGCCTGCCCATTGCCACTCCAACTTGCTGATTCCGAGAGCTATGCTGACGACCTTGGTTATTCTCGGCCTTTATGTTATTCCAAGCTTTTAACTACAACATGCCTTTGTTTCCAATAATAGTGGTTGCGGCGTGAAAGGCTAACAAACATCCTTACATACCTAAGTGACAATGTGTGAATACACTACTCACAATAATACCTATAGGTATCTTAAAAAAACTTTCGCATTTATAAATAAGTGGGACAATCAGAATTAGAACAATAGAATCTGAAGTAAATAACCACAAGCAAATAATAACGTCACCCTCATATTTGTATTCTGTTTGATAGAAATTATACCCCAAAGGAATTAAATATTCAAAGAAACGTGGTCATAATTTGCTCGCCTTCAGCGTTTGCGTATATTCCAGTCCAGACGTTAATTTCATTGTTATGTATATTGTCAAGTCACAGTCCGACTTGGATTTGGCCAGCATTTATCGTGTCGGGGTCACCAATCTCAGTGTTTACTAATGCTTAGGGAAATGATCAGATGATAAACAGTTCACTTCGCATGGACTACAAATAATAAATAAATAAATATAAATATTCCGGACATATCACACACGGTCAACTGATCCCAAACTAGGCATAGCCTGTACTATGGGTACCAGAGACTGACATACATAATAGATATATTTATTTAACACCCAGACACAGAACAAACATCTGTGTTAGTCACAAATGTTTGTCCAGTGCGGGAATCGAACCCGCGACCTCTAGCGCAGAAGGCAGAGTTACTACCAACTGAGCTATGAGGTCAGTCAAATAAAATAATACATTGTAAACAGTATAATCAGGTAAATAATACATTGACGCAATATTTTATGAGGAACTTAGCCTATAAAATTCAGTAGGAAGTTGTATTTTGGACGATAGATGATGAGCTTTGAACGTCTTTTGGGAAAAACTATAAGGTATTTTTCTGTAGAACCTTAGTCAAGCTTCCCTTTGACGAATTTCGACATCAGACGACAACATTACGTGTACAGTGAACACACACTCATACAAAGCAAAATCTAAACAAGTCAAACATTGAGTAAAGTTGTCACGAATGCGAAAATCAAACTCGGCCCGCGACGACAAACAAAGGCTTACTCGCCAGTCGTGCCCCACTTATTCAATAATGTGGGGTTAAAAAGCCTTGTTCTCGGGATAAACAAGCAGAATTGAGGAAACAAAGAGTGGCCACTCGTAATGGAAGCGGAATATGGATGACAATGAAACTCTCCTTTGGTGCGAAAGCCATGGGAAAGTAATTAAATATCGTGCATCGCCCTCTCTTCCGAATTTCGGCTTATCACCTAGTTTATGGCTGATTTCTGAATTATCTGATTACAAAGCGAATCTACCACATGAAATGTAGGTATCACCCACCAGTTGGCACCCACTTGATGGGTGAGGTGGGCGCCTGCTTTTCTCTCTTGTAAATGTGTCTACTGTTAGTGATCTGGACCAGTTGAGCTATCTATAGATCGCTTGTAACGGTATTTAGATGGCTCAGCTGTCTCTCTTGTGTATGTATTGCTACTTGTATTAGTCTTTTTTTACTGTTAACCTACCTATCTACTAAGCTTTATTTTATTTTGTGTGATTGTTATCTGCTGTTGTTTCTTCTGTTTGCTTTTATCTCTGTCTGTGCTGTATTTGTGTGTGTGTCAAATAAACAATTTATCTATCTATCTATCGCCTATTTATAGGACTATATTGTATGAAATTGTGTTGAGACGACTTGTGAAATCTTTATAATTTGCCAGTCAGGTTTTCCGTTTGAAATGAAATGAAATGACCGGCACTTTTTACTGAAAAAATAAAAACAAAGTCTAGTAACACCTAATTCCCAGCCCATTAATTTTGACAACGGATGCGCGGCGAGCCTTAGTTTCGTACAGAAAAAGGCTAAAACCGCGAGAGGGTTGAAGTTATCCCAAGTTTTTACATGGAGCGGAAAATTGGGCGGTTCTCATTAGGGAACGGCTATTTGTTTCGTCTACTCGCTACTTCAAGTGCTTTGTGGGAACTGGGAAGTGTAATGAAATATTGTTTGGGATACGATGTTGGGTATTTTTCCAAGTTTTATCACTAGGGTGGTTTACTGCTACGCTACGGTAGCTGAAATAATATCGGCAAAATCTCATATATAACTACGGATAGGAGATTTACATATCAACTTACTTTGTTATGATTCAACATCATCATTTCAGCCGTACGACGTCCACTGCTGAACATGGCCTCCCCTACAGACAGGGTAAATTACTATCATGTGGGAGGATTTGCTCCCTTGGATGATTTTGCATACTCACCACGCTGGGCATGCGGGTTGGCGAGCGCAGTTAGAGCTATAGTTGTTAAAATTAGGGACGCTGCTGCCCATCCCCTAGCTTTTTTCCCTTAGTCGCCTCTTACGACATCCGCGGATAGGTTGGGATAGGGGGTTATGTAGGGGCCTATTCTTTAACCGGGGCCACCACGGCCTTGTTATGATAACGCATTATTTATGGTAGAAAGGCGGGAATTTTTGGTGAATGGTGATTGAAGGTAGGTATAGTTTTCCCATTTCACGATGACATGACTGTTAACCTTTAAATCATTGATCTAAGATTCAAATTGCAATGATTCAGCCGCTTTCGTGAAATGGAATAACTCTACTTAGACCAACGCGGTTAGTCCATGACTGTGGTGCAATTGCGTAAGGGTAATGGCAATGAAGTTCGTAACTTTGAGGGTGATTTTAACATTCTTAGAAACATTCAAAACGTTCCAAAGTACTTCAAGACCTTAGCTTCTCCCTTTTTATGTTAGAAAAACTTCAGATGTCGATCAAACCCGCGTGATTTGTGGAAAAACATTAAACATAATGTGGCAAATTTTAATCAAAAATACACAGATCTTCCACCGCACTTTATAGATCCAAATATTATAAATAATCATTTCCTCTCGCTACCTGGAAAATGTGTGGTAAAAATATAGGAATTAACATATTACGAGTTCAACAGACACAGCATGTCTGTATTTAGTTTGCATACTGTTGACGAAACTCTAGTAGGTAAAATTATCAGATCTTTTTCAACAAATGCGATGGGCGTCGACGACATTTCCATGGATATGGTCTTGTTGACATTACCTCAAACTCTTGGTGTAATAACAGCTATAGTCAATACGTCTATCGAAACGGGTACTTTCCCTACTTTATGGAAAACAGCAATAGTTAGACCTATTCCCAAAATATCCAATCCTATAAATATCCAATCATCCAACAATAAAAGATTTGCGTCCAATCAGCATTTTGCCTTTTTTGTCAAAAATTGTCGAAAAGGTTGTATGTATTCAACTAACGGCTTATTTAGAATATTATAAGATTATTCCGTACAAGCAATCAGGGTTTAGAAAAAACCACAGCACTGCAACAGTCCTTATGGATGTTGTGGATAACATTTTAACAGCTCAAGACGCGGGTAATGGCACTATTTTAACGCTGCTCGACTTTTCACGAGCATTTGACACTATTAATATCCCTCTTTTGTTATCGAAACTGTCCTACTACGGCTTTGATAGCAATGTGACGTTTGTGGTTTGATAGCTATCTCAGCGATCGCTCTCAATTTGTTGAACTGCGGCATGCTGATGGCTCAGGCTATGTTTCTACTACCATGCCCGTAACGCACGGAGTTCCACAAGGCTCTATTCTTGGTCCGATGTTGTTTTTGTTATACTGCGCAGATATAATAGCAAACATTAAAAATTGTAAGTATCACCAATATGCCGATGACCTTCAGCTATATATATCTTTTAGGCCGAGTGAAGCTCATGAGGAAGTCAACAGATTGAATCAGGATTTGGATCGTATAGTTGAGTGGTGCGGGTCAAATAGCTTAGTTTTAAATCCAATGAAATCCAATTTTCTGGTTCTATGGTCAAAAAATAAAAATGTAACATAATCTCTCATGATCTCAAAGTTCATATTGGAGGAATTAATATAGATCGAGTTTCTGAAACTCGCAATCTCGGAGTACTCATGGACGGTTCATTACATTTTGAAAATTATGTGATACAGACAGCTCGCAACTGTTTTTACAGATTATCTGTTTTATATCGGATGCGCGATTATCTAAGTATTGATCTACGAATTCAACTTTGTGATTCACTAATCCTGTCAAAGCCTTACTATGTTGATAATGTGTTTGGAGAGTGTTTGCTCGCTCGCTCTAAAAAACTGCTGCAACGTATACAAAATGCACGTGTAAGATTCTGCTTTCCCATTCCGCGACGAGCCCATATTTCTCCTTACATGAATAGCCACGGACTTCTTAACATGTCATCACGTAGGACTCTCCATTTTGCTACTCTGCTTTTCGGAGTTATTAAAAATCAACAACCATACTATTTGCATGAAAAACTTAATTTCTCTGACCGCCTCGTTCGTTTTGCTGTTCGTCTCATTTGCCCTCACCACAGAACAACTGCCTTTCGTGGCAGCTTCCGGTATGCTGCCACGAAATGCTGGAACAACATACCTCCTCCTATCAGAAACTGCAATACTATTTATTCTTTTAAAAAATCACTTAAAATTCATCTATTAAATTCACAAGTCCAACTCCAAAGGTAGTCGTTCTCGGTCGACTTTGATAGTTAAGCTGTTTCATCATCATCAGCCTGTAGAAGTCCACTGCTGGACATAGGCCTCCCCCAAAGAGTTCCATGACGAACGGTCTTGAGCCTTCTCCATCCACCGACTTCCCGCAACCTTCACAATGTCGTCGGTCTATCGGGTGGGGGGCCTTCCAACACTGCGTCGCCCGGTTCGTAGTCGCCATTCGAGAACCTTTACTCCCCAACGGTTGTCGGTTCTGCGAGCTATATGGCCTGCCCACTACCACTTCAACTTGCTAATTCTGAGAGCTATGTCGGTGACCTTAGTTCTTCTACGGATTTCCTCATTTCGGATCTTATCACGTAGTGAAACTCCAAGCATAGCTCTCTCCATAGCCCGTTGCGCGACTTTGAGCTTGTACATGAGGCCTATAGTTAGGTAACGACCAAGTTTCAGTGCCATAAGTCATCACTGGCAAGCTAAGTTTATACTGTTAAGCTGTTTAGAATAATAAAATTATAAGCCTACATATTATATTGTTTAAGTGCTGTGTTACATGTCTTGTAAAATTCTGTTTTGTGTGTTAGTAGTTTAAGTAAGTTAGCTCATTTGTATTAGTAATTTAGGAAATAAAAACATTATGTGCGAGTGTATCGCAGTTGCCGCGTCATTCCTCTGTGGCACCACAGAAAACCAGCGCCGCAGCAGCTCCACTGTGCTATGCGGCACCAGCTGAGTGGTGACCGTTTTTGTGTCTAGGTTTTAAGCTAATATTTTATTTGTTCCGTTTGTTTAATTTGTGACGCAAAATAAATATTTTTCTATTTCTATTTAAATTGATAAAACCATCCTCAAATTTTCGGAAGTCATTACGCTTAAACAATTGCACCACTGGTCTGGTTGTTAAATGGTTCTTGGATTCATTGAAACCATTAATACAATGCATTTACACGGTATTCTGTTTGTGGAAATGTGTGTTCGACTCGTATGAACGATCGTCATTCGGTATTTTGGAGCCTCTAATTAGGCACATGATTGTTACCAGTTACGTACCGATGTGTCTGGTTTACGTACCCGTGCCGACTAAACTACCTATTTAAGTTACCTAACTACTGGTAATATACCGGACTACAATTTTTCGCTCTTACTCATTTGATTGAATGATAGGCAAGTAGGTAGGTAAGTCTTTAGAGCATGGGTTCTTAAACTATGTGCAGCCACGGACCCCCTGGCAAATAACATTGTGGAAAAAAAACTAATTAAAAAAAATACTTATTGATTTTTTTGTTTTTATTGACTGCGGACCCCTGTCACACTGATTACGGAACCCTTGGGGGTCCGTGGACCCCACTTTAAGAAACCCTGCTTTAGAGGGATTGACCTGTGAAATGATGATACCGAAAATACCGATATCAACTTAAACACTTTGTTTTTTTTTTTTTATAATAATATCACACACGGTCAACTGATCCCAAACTAGGCATAGCCTGTACTATGGGTACCAGAGACTGATATACATAATAGATATATATTTAACACCCAGACACAGAACAAACATCTGTGTTAGTCACAAATGTTTGTCCAGTGCGGGAATCGAACCCGCGACCTCTAGCGCAGAAGGCAGAGCTACTACTAACTGAGCTATGAGGCCTGTAATATTACCTACATATTACGTTTATTGTTGACTAGCTTCCACCCGCGGCTTCGCGTGGTACCTACATAATTATGTAGGCATATAGGCTATTTAGCCTATATGCTATTCTAGGTAAAAAACTCTTTATTATTCCAAGTTCCAACGAAATCGGTTAAGCCGTTACGGCGTGTTAGGTAGGTATATACCTAACAAGTTGGTAGGTATATAATCAGGTTGTTTGGGTCGTTGGGCCAACCACCCAAACATCCGAACATCCAAACATCCTCACAAACTTTCGCTTATTTTATTTACCTATAATAATAGTATCTAGGATCTCGCAAAAAACTTGAATGAATCGGCGTAGTAGGTATGTTTATCTTTTTAGGACATCCCGGTTTCCTCACGATGCCGATGTTTTCCTTCACCTTTGAGAGCACTAGTAGGTACCTATAGCGATACTAGTAGAAAGATAGAGTTCACCGATACCGATATTGAGTCCAGTACCGATATAGCCTCGGACTCGTGTATAACTGACCGATAACCGGCAGAAGTTATTTCGCCCGCTCACAGCAAATGTTTTGATTTAGGCATCTAGTTTGACTGGGAAGTTATTGGCTGACGAATGTTGATGTTTCTGTTATGATTGGATATTAGGTAGGTACTTAATGTGGCTCGTCCCAAACTGCAATATCGCGATGACCGGTAGGTAAAGGTGGTGTTTGCCAATTGAAGACAGTCACCACACCATTGTCCTACTATGTTCGTGGAGTTTGGGTAGGTACAACCGACCACAGTTCACATCCTTATAAATGCCATCATATCCCATCTACTTTTAAGAATCGCACGCGCTAGTTGAGAAACCGTTTCCATCTAAACGAGGCTTTAGCTATAAGTAGTACTTATAGATTGTATAGACAGGTAGATACATCTGTGTATGTAACACTATCAAATTTTGATTCGAGTCAACAATCTGTGTAAAGACAACGCTATCGCACCGCTGCTGTTGTGGTTATCCGCACGGCACAATCACGTTCTTCGTAGGTCCTATTTGACATCTCACTTTAATTTGAAGACGCTCTATTAATAAAGCAAATCAAGCAAAAATCCCCGTTATAACAGTATTAATTAAGTTCATAATCCTCCTCTTTCAACACCAAACTGATTGGCTGCATTTGTTTGCATATCTGATACTCGCTTCATCAAGGCTCCCCAAGGCGAAGTACTTAGCTTATTTTTATTATGGAAAGGAGACGATCCATCACTATTGTTGAGTGAAATTGCTTTGAGGATCGACTGTTTACGTTATAATTTTTCACCTGTTTGTAATGCGGAATAGAAGACCTTATCTATACCCGCAAACAGAAATCTCCTATCGCTTTGATAGATTGCTATTTGGTAAACTGCTTGGGTGAAGTTTATAAGGAATGTAAAACAATCCGTTCTACCTAGTCCACCGAACGATACTAGACTGTATACATGTACCTAACTGTAGATAGAAAGGCTAAGTGGGCGGAGAAGACGCGCTAACTATAATCAGAGCAGATTCCCGCAACTGGATAACATACATGTATGATAAATTGATAATGGACACTATACCAACAGGTTGGGGAAATAACAGGATGTGAAGGGTAGGTTAGGTTTTGTTCTGAGGAAACAGATTGAATTTGATGAAAAAAGGACAGCTTTTTGGAATTTTTATGGGTATAAAATGTAGGTACCTACTTCCTGCCTGACTGCTTACCTCAGTCAAAAAAAATGTCTCAATTGGTGTAGAATAAGCCTCTTTCGGGATAGCATACATTATTATGAATCAAGTTGTATACTTATTAGAATCTGAGAATAAAACAACATGTTACATAGACAAGTTTTTATTTCTGCATAAATGCAATACCTTCTACATGTAAAAATACTAAAGAAAATCAGTTTATATTGAGACCTTTATTAAAATGTTTATAGTAGGCGTTGTTCAACTTGCACAGATTAAAATCTTTAAAAATAACAAGACCGTGAATACCATAGACAAGAATACAAACTAGAGTCAACATGTTATGACCACTTCACCTTATAGCGGCCCTTCAGAAGGCCTGCGATATATTATAGAATCTTAGAATTCATTTGAAAATTATCCTAGTGTAGTTTAAAGTTAATTTTGAATTTGACATTTGAGGGCGTGCGATATAACTCAAAGATATCGCAAGCCTCTAAAAGTCAAGCTCAAAATCGACTTTATTCAGTTGGCGTAAGGATCATTTAGAAACGAATTTCAGGCGACGTATCGCACACCGTTTGAACACGGCTTAGACTTATGTAAAGAAATAAATCACTTTGCCAGCGTACAATTTTTATAAATACAGTAAATGTATCCGTTTGTTTCATGTTAAAAAATGTAGGTAGTGAATTGAATATTATAAAGAACGTAGGCAAGGCACTGTAGTTGAATTGAGGCACACACATCATTATGAATTAGAATTTAGATCATGGGCCCTACCATGAGCGTGTCAGCACTATTTAAAACAATTTTGAACCATAAATTGAATGATTTATGGTTCAAAATTGTTTTAAATAGTGAGTAAGACTGTCACAGCCTAAACAAAATTGCAAAGATGATTGTAGAGGGCCCATGTCATGAGGTATTATTAGTATGCTTGACATTTATATACCTACACAAAAATATAGCTTTGTAATGCATTAGTATCAGGTGGGTTTTATGGATATTTGTCTATTTTAGGCGGGGCACCCTAATAATGAGCCTGAATCATAACAATAAAATAAAATAAATCAATTTTATTTTTAATATCGATGTGAGAGATAATTATTTATTTTTTCATCAAAAATAGAGCTATAAATATATTATTCGAACATCAATAAATATTTTAGGACCATTTTCAGTCATTATTTACCTTACTCCTTTACTTTGAGGCACTAAGCAGAACCAGCAAAAGCTGAGTTTACAACCCAATTACTTTAAAAAATACAATTAGTATAATTAAATATACTATAATAAGTATACATAATGATCCATCAAGAGTGGTTCTCTATGGAGAAGACTGAAACTTTATTGAAAACTGATATAAAAACTGGGAATAAAAAGATATTCAGAAAAAAGTCTACACCATCAGCATCATTATCATTTCAGCCGTAGGACTGACCAGCCAGGCTATTGCGTAAGCAAAATGGTAATGAGGATCGTAATTGTAAGGATGATTTTATCAATTTTAGCGACATCTGAAGTATTTAAAACATGAAAAGGAAGAAGCTAAGGTCTTGAAGTTTTCCCTTGTCAAGTTTGGAACGTTTTGAATGTGGCTAAGATTGTTAAAATTACTCTCAAAGTTACGAACTTCATTGTCATTAAGCTTACGCAATTGCACCACAGTACTGAACATAGGCCTTTCCCATAGATTTACAGAGCGGCCGATCTTGTGCGGCCTGCACCAACGGCTGGCTCCCAGCAACCTTTATTAGGTCGTCTTTCCATCTAGTAGGGGTTCGTCTTACGCTGTACTTTCTGAAGCGTGGAAACCACTTTAGAACCTAGAAAAAGTCTACAATCGGGGAACGCAACCGGTCCAAAAATATATTGTGTTAATTTATGGTTCCTTCGAACAAATCTATGTATCTCATAAAGTTTCAGAATTATCCATACTGACCTTTCTTGATAGCTATTCCTCTATAATGCATGATGGAATAGATAATATTAGAAATACATTCATAAGAGTATAAAGATTATTATTAGAAAATTCTAAAATTTATTATAATTTTTTAGTGAGATTACACCAGATCTATCAGACGGACTTGGAGAAAGAGCCAAAACTCATTGTATCTTTACTGTATACTTAACATTTCGAGATTTCCATAAAAAACTTGTCAAAACTGGTCAAAACTAGCTTAACGAAGTTCAGAATTATACAATGTGTCCCGTAAGTAATATACTATCCCGAAAAGGGCTAATTATATCAACAAAAAGAAAAAAAAACAATAAAAACTTAAGATTTTTTCCCGATCTTTATCAAATCATCATCATAGTTGTTTTTGGTCTTTTTATCATCTCAATAATTATAATCAAGATTGCTACCTAAAACAACAGAATTGAGTTATCCCACTTTGTAATATAAAAATACTTACGACTATTAGATTTGGGTTTCAAAATTAAACAGTTGAATAGGTAGGTACGCCGCAATTCGCTAGAATATTTATCCCACTTTGTAATACAAAAATAATGAATATAAAAATACTTTGACCATTAGATTTAGGTTTCAACATTATGCGGTAAATCGCTAGAATAGTTATCCCACTTTGTAATACAAAAATAATGAAAATAAAAATACTTACAGACTATAATAAGCTAAGCTAAGCTTGTGAAGCGTAATATGAATAATGTGAATTCTCGAATAATTGCTATATTTACGCACTTGAGATATGAGCTTATAATTGTGTATTAAAACTATATTTATGGATAGTTCATGTCACAGCGGTACTCCATACTTTTTGTATGAAAACATTCATGAGTTGACTTTGAATTTTCTCTAATTTCTTTTAAATTTATTTATGTACTTAGTACTTTTATCGTTTGCTTATGCGTTAAACATTGAACCCACATAGAGATAAAAATATAATCCTAGAAAAGCGGGACTGGTTTTCTTATTCATGAAAGTTGTTCTTAGTAAAGTCCCAGCAACCCGAGGAAGGTTTTCTTGTAGTGGCCGGAGCAATCACCCTGTAAGTAGAGAATAAGTAATTAAGTTTATAAGTATACTGGGGATTTAAATAAGTAGATAATGGTGTCCATTTGTAGACAACTACAGAAGATCGCAGACAAATAACATTATTTGTTTCAAATAGTGTTGTGTTACTGCAGTGAGTAAGGTTGCCAGAGCTCTTTAGGGGGGGGGGGGGAGGAGTTCGGCGGGCAACGCATTAGCAATGCTCCAGGTGTTGCTGATGTCAATAGGCGACGGTAACAACTTACCATCAGGAGGGCCGTAAGCCTGTTTGCATACGAATAAAATAAAAAAATAACAATACAAAAAAAACTAAATTCGGCAGCGCAAAAATTATAGCCATCCTTGTTGATGCGATGTAATAAAAATGTTGACGATTTATATTGCTGTCATATAAATTTAGGTTAGGAAATCGACACAACTTCAAAAAGTTGTTTTTCGGATTATTTCCCGAACTAGTTCAAATTAGCTGTTTTTGGTCTTTTTATCATCTTTGTGTATCAAAAGTGATTATTAAACGTATGAGAAGTTCGACGTCACGATAACAACAACAGGTGAATATTTGAGTTTGAACTAATTTGATCCTAAAACAGCAGATTTTTGCATATAAATTTTTATAACAAACTTATTGCCAACTTTTCGGGATAGCATACATATTATGCATCACCTTGTAGACTTTTTATCCGGGTACCACGCGAACAAAGCCACTGGTGGAAGCTAGTAAAAATAAAGAAGGTCAAGTGCGAGAACTCGCGCCCTGAGGGTTCCGTTCCATTGGTCGTGGGTTCGAATCCCAGTGTGCACCAGTGGTCATGGTAAGAAAATAAAAATAGACAAACTTATATTTACGGTCGCTCACGTAGTAATTGTATGACATTGAACGCAAATATAACTTTGTTTCCTAAAAAACTTTGACATTCCTCAATTTCAGACTTTTCCCTTTAATTGTGTTACAAAAGCTCCTAGCATTCCAAATTTCAGAATTGTGAGGTAACTGGAAGTACCCTAGAGGTATTTCATTTTAGCCATTTCCATACAAAAATTATACATTCATTGCCATAGCTTTTTAATGCATTAAGCTAGAGCTTTGATTTTTATACGGCACCATAAGCCTTGATACATACCTTAATAGGTGGTATAAATTTTAAGTTGATACCTTTAGCCGTTTCTGAGAAAAAGGGTCTTGACAGACGGACAGACAGAAGACAGACAGACGGACAACAAAGTGAGAAGGGTTCCGTTATTCCAAATAAGGTACGGAACCCTAAAAAGGACGAAAATAAAATTAGCACCTCGATCCAGCTCTGCAGCGTCTCTCCGTACTTGCTCAGGAACATATCGGCGATGTCCCCGAGGTCGACTTCGCAGCGCGTCACCATGATGCGGATGAGCTGGCGGTCGTTGGTGCCGAGGCCCTTCATCGACTTGTGCAGCCGCTCAGCGAAGAACAGCGGCTTGTTGCGGACTACTTTCACTGGAAACAAACGGGCATTCAGTTTGAATTATGTTTTCTATTGAGTTTTTACAAAATCAGTAAGTAAGAATGTCTTTTTATCATATTTATAACTTACTATTAAACGAATTAAAAGATCGACATCCAAGATAACTACCTAAACAGCTGAATAACTATGCTGCAGGCATGCTTTTACTAATAAAATGTTGTTTTCAAGTGTTATGGATAAACTACTAATCTTACTTAAATTAAATTTATAAGGGACCACCTCGGACTCATTCCCTACACAATAAAGACGGTCAAGTGCGAGAATTCGCGCCCTGAGGCTTCCGTACCATTGGTCATGGGTTCCGTGGTGAATCCCGGTCGTGCACCAATGGATTTACCAGTCAGAAAGTCAGAAAATCAAAATTCTAAGTGTAAGAATAGACAAACTTATATTTGCGGTCGCTCACGTAGTAATTGTATGACATTGACCGCAAATATAACTTTGTTTCCAAAAAAACTTCGACATTCCTCAATTTCAGACTTTTCCCTTTAATTGTGTTACAAAAGCTCTTAGCATTCCAAATTTCAGAACTGTGAGGTAACTGGAAGTAACCTAGAGGTTTTTCATTTTTACCATTTCCATACAAAAATTAAAGTCGAAAGGTCATTTCTTTCAATAAAATCACTAGGATCACTTTGAAACGTCTTAGAAACTAGGTGAAGCTATGCCTGTTCCTCGCGACCAAGCCTAGAAGAATCAGGCAACAAACACGGCTTGGTGCCTATCATTTATTATACATTAATTGCCATATCTTTTTAATGCATTAAGCTATAGCTTTAATTTTTATACAGCACCATAAGCCCACAGACCTTAATAGGTGGTATAAATTCAAATTGATACCTTTAGCCGTTTCTGAGAAAAAGGGTCTTGACAGATGGACAAAAAAGTGATCCTATAAGGGTTCCGTTTTTCAAAATGAGGTACGGAAACCTAAAAATGAAAGAAATACATTTCGAACCAGCCGTTACGGAATATTTGATGTACCTACAAAAAAATGCATAGCAATTTTAGCCTCCTCCATTTTCAAAGTAATCCTAGTGATTTAATTGCAAATTGAATTGAATTTGCCGTAGCCGTGGCGGAGTATTGGTCAACAAAGATTTAGTCCCCATCCGTCCACACGACAGAAGAAGTAGATTGAAATTTGCTATTTTGACTTGACTTTGATTATCAAAGGTTCAGAATTCACCTCGACTTGAGTCGTACTTATTAAAATAATGAGAAGGTAAATGCTTGTACCAATAGCGCGTAATGCCTTCTCCAGGTCCCCAGAGAACTCCGCCTTGATTGCGTCGTCGATATCGTGTCCGGTCAGGTATTGGTACTCCTGGAAGATGGCCGCCAGCTGCGGGAACGAGCGGGAACAGAGAACAGCGTTGAATACCGACTCGTCGGTTCCGAGGCGCAGCTCACCTGAAATAATGAACAATATTCACAATCCAGCCGAAGAAGGCGAAGCCGCAGACAATCCTACTAATATTATAGACTAGCCTATATGCTATTCCAGACTATAATCTATATCTGTATCAAATTTCATCCAAATCCGGTTGGCTGTTTAGCCGTGATTGAACCACAAACATCCAAACATCCTCACAAACTTTCGCATTTATAATATTAGTAGGATAGTAGGATGCGAAAGTTTATGAGGATGTTTGGATGTTTGTTGTTCAATCACGCCGTAACGGCTCAAATTTCGTTGAAACTTGGAATATTATTATTATTATTATATATTCCGGACATATTCACACGGTCAACTGATCCCAAACTAGGCATAGCCTGTACTATGGGTACCAGAGACTGATATACATAATAGATATATATTTAACACCCACACACAGAACAAACATCTGTGTTAGTCACAAATGATTGTCCAGTGCGGAAATCGAACCCGCGACCTCTAGCGCAGAAGGCAGTATAAGTATAAAAAAGTATAAAAGTTTATTTGTGTGTAACAAACGTAAATGGATTAATCACTAATTAATAGAAACTTACATAACTAACTAACAATAAAGTTGAGAGCAGAGTTACTACCAACTGAGCTATGAGATAAATAGATAAAGTTCTATATCTCGAATAGCATATAGGCTACTTTTTATGTAGGTACCATGCGAGCAAAGCCGCGGACGGGAGCTTGTAACTGAATATTATTGCACAAGGTTTCAAACCACAACAGTGATTCATTCATCAGGAATGAATCACTGTAGGCGGACGTAACAAACCTACGTCACAGTTAGAGAAACACTTATTACACACAGTACAAACATTTTCCGTTGATAAGGCCCTTGTTTGTAAACCACTCTCAAACATATTGTTTCAAGAGCTTTCATACCAAATGTAATTTTTCTCGATCTCATGTTTGACAGCGGTTTTTACGGCCTAAGTTGAGCGTTATTTCGTGATCGAGAAAAACGCCTGTGCCAGATCGACGCAAGAGTGATGTTATAATAATAATTTACATTTTATTTCAGGTACTGAACATAGGCCTCCCCCAAAGAGTGCCACGACGAACGGTCTTGAGCCTTCTCCATCCACCGACTTCGCGCAACACTCGCAATGTCGTCGGTCCATCGGGCAAAATTAAACGTAGAGAAGTTCGGTATCAAGCCTAAAACAGCTAAATATTGAGTTTGAACTAGTTTGACCACCAAAACAGCATATTTTCGCAGTGTTTTTTAACCAAAAATGTCTAATAGCCAAAAGTCTGGAACTTTATTGTCAATTGGGTTTTGTATAAGCCCCGTTCAGGATCGAATTCATATCACCTTGTAAGGGTTTGGTTTTCCTTCGAATTACGGAGCTCTAAAAATTAGCTTACCAGCTTGCAACAAGCTCCTAGCATCCTCTCTGGCCCTTTCTATGTCAACGTGAAAATCTTCGGACCGGTTACCCTGAAAATAAAAAAAAATACAATTTAGTTAGTAGGTAACGGAGAAAATAAATAGGCAAGAATTTTACACATAATCTCAGATCTCCAGACGCTCTGATGTTTGAAAATGTCTAAGGGGGTTAATCAGAGGCAATCTCAGACATTAGGTACAGTCAGCAAATGCCATCTTTTTGCATTACCTACCAAGTCATATGGAAGTGAAGGAGCTCGCATTGGAAAGATCAGAATGGAGGAAATTGCATCATTACACCGACAAGAGCTAAGCGCTTGAAGGATTTATTTCATTCTGGGACTGGTTGATGTAGAGTAAATACTGGGCTACATACAGGCCAACGCGGCTTGAGTTCCTACTTCCTACATTTAATTTAATAATATACATACTAATTTTAAACTATGTCTGCATCCTCGCCAAGTTTCATTTCTACCTATACAGAACAATACTAAGGAAAACACGGACATTATTTTGCTTGCTACCAACTCACAATTACATTGCGAAAAATCCCCGATAGAATAACAATATTTTATGTTGTTAAAACAGGATAAAATATATCAGGGAACCTCATCCAACTAATATTATAAATGCGAAAGTTTGTGGGGATGTTTGAATGTTTGGATTCATGGTAATTTTCCTAATCCCCAAGACGCCACTGTTTTTTGATAGAAGCCCACGACACAGGGTTTCCTACTGTATAACTATGTATGTGACTATAGGGTATATATAAGCGGGATAGTTACCATGCATAAAGAGGTCATGAGTCTCTTGAAGTTGCCCGATGTATCACCACGAAGGTCATCTTCAAGTAATGTTCCATACACTAAAAAAAAACGAAATATGATTACTTAGGTATTGCGTTTTTTTTTGCCTCAAGCTTTTTCTAGATACGGCGATGCGCTGACTTCACCGAGTCACTGATCGACTTGGCCAAAATTCTCTGAGATGTTCTTCGGTTCAAATAGCTCTAACAAAGTTAACCTGGCTAACCTCGTATAGATGTCGCTTTATACGAAAACAAAATAACTAAATTCAAAACTGTATTAATAAAATCACAAATACAATTGACGCTTAGGTATTGTTCTATAATCGTTTTGGACACCCCCTAGAATTCGGAGCGATAAATAAGATACTATCTAACATCCTGCTCGGAAGTAAGATACAAAATGGTTTAGAAACTAATTATACTCGTGTATGTTATGCATTACCGGAAATGAACTATTTAGCCTTATGCAATAAGGTGCCATATACTATTGTACATCCAGTGTTGACATACGATACAGAGACGTGGTCTCTCTCTCTCCGGACCTCATATGAAAAGCGAGCTATGAAGAGGTCTATGCTAGGTGATTCTCTACGAGATCAGAAATGAGAAGATCCGCAAACTAAATCAACGAAATAGCCCAGAGGATTAGTTAGTAGTACCTAAGTTGAAGTGGCGTTGGGCGGGGCACATAGCTCGGAGAGCTGACTTCTGTCGGGGAAGAAAGGTTCTATAGAGGAGACCACGCAACGCCAAGGGCAGCGTGGGACGGCCCCCAGCTAAATGGAAAGACGACATAATAATGCCATGGGGTGCATGCCGCACAAGAACTGCCTTAAACGGCTATGTTCAGCTGATGATAATATCCATAGCATCAAAGTTGCAGCTCACTCTAATCAACAGCACTATCAAGTGTTGCCAGCGACTACCTGCCGCCACAATGTCAATCCGTCGGCTTCGTGACGAAATTCTATACACTTTAGCGCGTCACACACGGCAGCTATAATGTAAAAATGTATATTATAGCACGATACATCTCATTACATCTTTCCATAGAAACCGTCAGGAGACCACACACGGCAGCTATAATGTATCTTTTTACATCTTCGTATCTTCTGACACTTTCTATGGAAAGATGTAATGAGATGTGTCTAGCTATAATATACATTTTTACATTATAGCTGCCGTGTGTGAAAGGCTTTAGATATATTTGGCCAGTTGTAGGTGTTGCGAGCTAAATGGCCCGCCAGTTTCCAATTGACGTACTACTTCTGAGAGGTGTATGACCTTGCGTTTTTTCTAAAGTTCTTGGCCTCGAGAACATTTGTCTATGTATTATATGAAACCGGAGTTGTTTTTGGATTATTCGCAGTCAGTCATCACATCAGTACTACAAAGGTCTGTCTGACGTCACGCCGGCCGTCATTTGACAAAACCTTCCGCTTCGTAAGTGATGTGATGATTCAACGCTTATGAATCGACTCACTTACCTTATTAGCCTAGTTAAAAAATGTTCTGAGTAACTAAGGTAAGTAAGTTGAATCATTCAGTTCAATCGCCGTACGTATCACTGATTCTTTCTCGGTCTGTAAAAGGGCTTTATCAAAGTACTTTACAGGAGATGCCACCGCACCATCAATTCGATTTAGTTTAGGCGGTGCGTAATTTGACAGACGCAAATATTTATTGTTTAAATTCGTGTAAACTAGACCATATACTTATATTGTGTAGTCAGCACTAGAGCAGACGCTTGCATTTGAATGGCAATAAGGCATAGTAGGGCCCAAGATCTTTGCGGTTTCGGTCTATAACTGACCAAGGACACTGGGATAGAATACTATAAACATTAACCTATAAGTCTGTGCAGGCTAAACCTAAGCTATTTCAGTTTGTTACGATCTATAGAAGTCACGGGTATATTTCACTAAACTACTATTGGTCTCTCTACTTGTAGTTGTTTTTTTTTTTATTTATCTTCCAAAAATTTATTACATAGTCATTTATAGAAATATCACTAAAAAAAACCAAGGTTTGTAGAACTAATGCTAAATGTAGTCTTCGGCTATAGGTAGGAGCTACGTAAATTTAGTAATAAGGAGTAGATTCTAATTTTATTATAAGTAGGCACTTACGAAGGTATTGATCTAACAAAATACGTACAAGCAAAATACGTAAGTAGCCTCCTATGATAGAAAGTAAGATTTGAGTTTAAACTTTATGTTTTTACGCGTAATGCTGTCGATTAAGTCAGTCGGCAGGTCGTTGATTAGTCGAGGAACAAGGTAGTCAGCTGTCCTCTCGCCGTACGCGTTGTTTGCGCGCGGCATGCACAACCGGTTGATTGATGTCTTGTGACAAAGTAATACTTTGTTTGCTTTTGCGCCGTATGCGTTGATTCATTAGTCGAATGGGAACTCCAGAGAGATATAAGACGATCTTCAAAAAGGAAGTCTTACGCGTATTCGACACTGAAGATACTAAATACGTAGAAGTTTCGCAACTTTTTTTTTTTTTTTTTTTTTCCGGACATATTCACACGGTCTACTGATCCCAAACTAGGCATAGCCTGTACTATGAGTACCAGAGACTGATATACATAATAGATATATATTTAACACCCAGACACAGAACAAACATCTGTGTTCATCACACAAATGTTTGTCCAGTGCGGGGATCGAACCCGCGACCTCTAGCGCAGAAGGCAGAGTTACTACCAACTGAGCTATGAGGCCAGTCGATTCGGAATAATTGAGTTTGAACTGATTTCACCCCAAAGCAGCAGATTTTTGCAGTGTTTTATCAAACGTCGTAGTATAATCTGTATTGCCTAATAATAGAATAAGCAAAAAGGCCCTTTCGGGATAGTATAGCTTAGCTTATTATGAATCACCTTGAATTCTCAATCTTTATATTTGACACGCATAGGAACGACGAAAAGGTATTAGTGTAGACTACACTGTACAATTCGGTAGATACCTGTATAAACTTTCACTTCGATTAACACAAGCGAAACGAAACGTCATTGAAATTCACATCTTACGCGCATTACAATTAAAGAACAAAATCGCAAGGAACGTTGTCACAGAGCCGTTCACATTTAGAGCATCATCGGAAACAATTCATTAGAAGACACACGACGGTAGCATACTGGGGCAGAACTGACCGAGAATCGAATGTACCTATCATTGCAATCCTACTAACTTGAAAACATGTATAGTGTCATTGGGCAAAGTTGTACCCTCGATCAGCAATAGTTTCGAGAGTCCATCGCTACCGTTAACTATGGTTCAGCGCAAACGGATGGAGTGGCAGCGGAGCGAAGTTTTCGCTTAACAATTTAAATTAACCTTATTTACTTTAAAATACGGCTGATATCACAAAATTAGCGGGCCTCTCCTAAGAGCACGCGTGTCGCGTGTCGCAGTACCATTTTCTTGAAATGACGGCGCACCCGATTATTTATCGACCGTTCTAAAGCTGCGTTCAAACGGCGTGCGATTTTCATTCAAAATTATCCTTACGTCTACAGAATAAAGTACATTTTTAGTTTGAATAGAAGTTTGTTTGAGTAGAAGTTTAGAATCAATCCTTTAATGTTGTACTTTAGATGTTTTATTTGTTAGAAAAAATATTGCGTAAGATGCTGTGATATATTTGCATATACAGACATATTATTTTACAAATGGTGGTATTTTACAATTATGGTGAATAGTGAAGATTATGAATGGTGAGATTTAATATTTATATTATGAAAAAGTCAGTGGGGTGGTTGGGACTTTTTTATCCCAACCAACCCACTGGTGGGGTGGTTGGGAATATATCGAGGAACCGACTATGGATGTGTAGAATGATAATAAAGAACTTGACATACTCACTGGCTGTATAAGACTGCTTGATAACATTGATCTCATGGTTGGACATGGTGCACATTACTTCTATAAGCACGTCCTCATCGGTGCCTATGCCGGATATAGCGTCATGGAGTTCCTTGGCGTAGTACTGCGGTAGCGGCGTCATAAGAGCGACAAGGATATCTTCGAATTTACCACTTGTCTCGCTCTTCAGGTCCGATACAAGGTCCTGGAGGAATTTAAAATAAATAAAGATCTGTTCATGTTGAGAAAAAGACTAAAATATTGGCAAAAATTGTAGGTACCTAATCAAAGTAAAAGTGGAAATAAAGTTCATAGAAATGCGCATCATGTTAGTGCTGCACGACTATCTATAGTTTAACTATAGATAGTCGTGGCGCACCATGGCTTCGCTGGACAAGCTATTGAAATTGCGCGTAAAAGCGAACCAGGTCAGCCATGTAATAAGCGAGGCCGATCGCGGTGAATGGTTAACTGGTGGTAAATAGGTAAAATAAACTCATCGCACTATTCGAAAAATGCAAGGGTGCATTAACACTTGCTTAAAATAATGAAGGAAAACATCGCGAGGAAACCAGTCGAGGACATCACTGCTGCAAAATGTGGGCATATGCCAAATGTTTGGACATGCCGCATGCCTCTGTCTGACTAAGACATCTTCAAGGATCTGACCGCATGGAGATCTGAGAGGATGTCTACCATTCTTGGGGATAAAAGGCCTCTGTACTGGAACAGATTGTACTATAGTACTATAGTACAATCTGTTGAGTAGTAGGTACTTATCCTTTTTAGTACCATTGATGGTATAAACAACTAGTGTAACGCTCGGCTTCATTCGTAATTTAGAATAATTAAAATCATCGAGAGAGTATTTTTTTTTCGAATTTACCTTCACCGTTTTCGCACATACTTGTCGAATAAAAAACTCATTGGTGCACGACCGGGATTCGAACCCACGACCTTTGGATCGAAATTCGGGGACATTACCACCCAAAAGATCATCATCATTTCAGCCGTTGTCAAAATAAGCCTCCTCCATTGATTCAAGAAACAATCAGTTTGGGGGGATTTGCATACCTCCTCGCCACTCTGGGCATACGGGTTGGCGAGCGCAGATAAAGCTATTGCTGTTAATAGGTAACGCTACCCATCCCCTAGCTTTTTTCCCTTAGTCGCCTCTTACGACGTACACGGGGAGAAACGGAGGGGCCTTTTCTTCAGTCAGGCCATTTAATTTCATGTGCACAAAAAATACCAACTAGGTTCTACAAAATCTCTGCTAAAAAATCTTTCATGAAAGTATTCGTCGGTAATGTCGGTCGGTATTGAATCGGTGAAAACGTGGTAAACAATATGAGCCAGTAATCTATTCGTTGCCTGGCGTCAAATACTCTGGCTATATGCCAAATAGACGCGAGAAAGTTTCTCATCAATCGTATGGTATGGTATCAATCGTAAGTTTTGTTCTGGTCTATTGATTCAGGCGTGACTTTGCGTTCCATTTCTATTTAAAAAATAGACAAAAAAAAACTAGTACTACTCCGCTAATCTATTTGGCACACGCTCAACAAAGACAACAAAAGACGCTCAACAAAAGACGCGTGAACCTCCTCCCGCACCGCGTAAAAACGCTTTACGTGAAGTAACTGAATTAAATATTTTTTTAGTGCCTAACGGGTATAATATTGAATGAACCCCTTTTGCTTATTATAATATTTTTTTGTTAAAACTTCTTTTATACATACCTAAGTTATAATATTTTATTAATGTTTCCAATGTTAAAATAAAAAATCGACAAGTGGTTTTTTTTCCTCAAAACCTTGACTAATATTTGCAACATAATTAATATTAATACCGTTCCTAACTAATATAAATATTTTGGTCCGATAATTTAATTACCGAATTGACGTACCAATCCCATGCCAATTAATTTAGTTAGGTACTTACCAATTCCACTAAGTGGGTAAAAATATACTAGGGACTAAGGCTTTTAATTACTAAAGTTGCCACGCTATAAGCTATTACATAAACACACAATGATAATAAATAGGTTAATAACCCCCTCATTCATAATCCCACACTAACTTTACTGGCTTGATAAAAGTAACCGCCTCTAGCTTTTGTTTACTATTAGAAAAGGACCTATCACGGGTTCACACAGTTTCAACCTTACTGCCTAATTAATACGGAGTAATATGCCTATTGTTATCTACCTGGCTGTGAACTGTACGGTAAACAGACGCAGCTGATAAAATCGTTAAATTCCACACTCAGCGCTCGGTGAAAATAAACATACCTACCAATCATGAGGTAAATTATGCGACAACAGTAGTTACTAAGGTAAGCCATGGCATGTATGCAAAAATGTTGGTCGTTTTATACAACGTGTTCCTTAATATACTATCCAGAAATGGGCTTATTCTATCAACAACAAGAAAATAATATCAAATAGTAGAGTAATAAACTTTTAAATGGTCTTTAGTTATAGTTTAGGATTATTAAGTAGTATTTTATGACTGTTTGTTTTCCTAAGAAATAAAAATAAAATTAATAAAATAAATAGGTAATTGACTCCAAAACTGCATGGTGTGTTTTCAATGACTACTTTCGGAAGTCGAAGAACAAACTTTATTGTCAATTGAGTGTAGAAAAGCCCCGTTCGGTATTAATCATGAGCCACCTTGTATACATAGAGCGTTATGAATGCAATTTCCTGAGGTAGAATGCCATTATGGTATGGTGACCTAATAATGAGTTCGGTCGATAAACTAAGCTAACTTTAAATTACTAACTGTGCTCGCGGACTATAACTATCATTGTTCATGAATGCATAACTAAGCCCAACCCAAGCTCTGCCTGTTTTTTTCTGGTATATTACATTTCACCATCTTCATCATTTTAGCCACAACTGAACATAGGCCTCCCCTATAGATTTCCAAAGCGAACTATCTTGTGCGGCCTGAACCCAATTACAGCTCCCAGTAAGCTTAATTGGGTCGTCTTTCCTTCTAGTGGGAGCTCTAGAACCTGTCTGCCCCAGCGGCCGTCGGTTCTCTGAGCTATGTGCCCCACCCAATGCCATTGTCAATGTCAATGTCTATGAGTGCGCCCACTCAAGTATCAGCTTGGCAGAATTGTGACAACAAGCCACAGAAGCCAAAAACCAAGAAACTAACTAACTAAGTATCAGCTAGGAACACTTGTCTAGAAGTTGTTGACGAATTAGTCTATCTGGGGCAAAAATACCAGCAAGGTAGGGCCTACTTCGAGAAAAAGGTCAGCCACGAATCAAAACGGCTGGGCAGCGTTCGGGAAAATGAAGGACGACTTCTTCTAAAAGAAAGTCTTTGACTGTCAATGTGTTTTACCAGTAATGACAAACGGCACAGAGACGTGGTTTCTCACTGTGTGCGTCATATGAAAGCTCAAGGTCGCTCAGCGAGCTATGGAGAGGGCTATGCTTTGCGATATCGAAATTAGGAGATCCGTAGACAAACTAAAGTCACCGATATATCCCAAAGGATAAGTAAGAACAGCAGGCCCTTTTCAGGTCCACCATACCTCAACCTGGTCACTGACCTAATACAGGATGGCCAAGAAATAATCAGTGACACGACAAGAAGGAGTAGTAGTACCTTTATAAGTATACCCTAATTTGTGGACAGCGGGGCTGATTATACTTTAAGAACCACCTATTCTATAAGCTTTGTTATGTAATTTTTGAGTGAAATTGTTTGTTGTACTGAATAAATGAAAAAAAAATCATCATCATCATCATCAGCCTGTAGAAGTCCACTGCTGGACATAGGCCTCCCCTAAAGAGTTCCACGACGAACGGTCTTGAGCCTTCTCCATCCACCGACTTCCCGCAACCTTCACAATGTAGTCGGTCCATCGGGTGGGGGGCCTTCCAATACTGCGTCGCCCGGTTCGTGGTCGCCATTTGAGAATCTTTACTCCCCAACGGTTATCGGTTCTGCGAGCTATATGGCCTGCCCACTGCCACTTCAACTTGCTAATTCTGAGAGCTATGTCGGTGACCTTGGTTCTTCTACGAATTTCCTCATTTCGGAACTTATCACTTAATGAAACTCCTAGCATAGCTCTCTCCTCTCCATAGCCCGTTGTGCAACTTTGAGCTTGTGTATGAGGCCAATAGTTAACGACCAAGTCTCAGTGCCATATGTCGTGGGGGTTGGTAGCTGGGCTGGGTAATAAAAAAATAATAAAAATAAAAAGTGAGAACGGTGCATAATGTAACTAAAACCCTTACTTTTCCATACAAAGTCTTGAACTCATAAGCTATCCGTAGCCGCTGCTCGTTGGAGCGCTGCGTGAGCACCTGGATGATAGTTTTCTCATCAGTGCCGAATCCTTTCATCGCCTTGCGGAGGCGTTCAGCATCGGCGCGAGGCTCGAACGGGTGGACTGGCACCACGGTCGGCTTGGACTGTAAAATGAAGCATTATGTTACCACTGAATACAATTGGAACCAAAATAATCACATCACACTAACCCTATCCTAACATCCAATCCTAATATCCTACTATCCTATCATCATCATCATCATCATTTCAGCCGTACGACGTCCACTGCTGAACATGGCCCTCCCCAACAGACAGCGAATTCCTATCATGTGTGGGGATTTGCCCATACTCACCACGCTGGGCATGCGGGTTGGCGAGCGGAGTTAGAGCTATTTTTGTAAAAATGAGGGACGCTGCTGCCCATCCCCTAGCTTTTTTCCCTTAGTCGCCTCTTACGACTATCCTATACTACTACGCTATCCTACTATCTCATCCCATCATCCATCCAAGTTGGATAGGATGATGGGATGAGATAGTAGTGATGAGATAATCCAACGACCTATCCTATACCATAATCCTATCCTACCATCCTAGATGCTACTAATATTATTAATGCGAAAGTGAATTTTGAATACTTTACTATCTCATCGACTTTTTTTTTAGGTAACTCGTGAGCGAAGCCGCGCTCAGCCACTAGTAAAGTATAAATGCGTACCTAACTGTAGGTTTGTAACGTTTTCATGACTAGGCGACTGAACCGATTTTGATGAAATTTGGTATGGAGATAGCTTAAGCCCTCAGGTTGGACATAGGCTACTTTTTATCTGGGTGAAGCGAAGCCAAGGCATGGATGGCAATAAGGCATTGTAGGGCCCATAGCCTACTTTAAATCCAGGCTCCGAGTGAGCGAAGCTACTGGTAAATAAATAAAGACCAAAATAATGTCACAAATTTTGTACCATGTAACGAAACGATTTGAATCCCCGCCGTAAGCCAATTGAAGCTCGGTAGACACTACGCATACTTGCGTTCGACGTTACAGAGGACATATTAATCACCAACTCTCAAATTTAAGAGCCACTTTCTACAATATCCTTTCCGCTGGATCACATCACTATTATAAACATAATCACATGGAAATCACAGGTGCAGTGGTAGTTTATAGGTGAATTTTAGAGAATGTACTACCTCCATTGTGGAGACCAATGCCAAGACTGAATGGATTGATAAATGTACAGAGAGACGAAGTGAGCATAACAATATAATTGCAGCAAACTGTTCCTTGAATAGTCTAAGTGGATGTGTGGATATGTAATGTCAGTTTGTTCGTGGTCATTGAATGCTATGCTTGTACTTAGTCTTTTTAGTACATTTAATCATCATCATTTTTCAAAGGAGGTAGGGCACAGCGAGATTTTCTCGTTCTAAATTGTAGCAGCCCGCCTGGGGAAATACGCCTTAAAGAAGATCGCAGCCAAATAACATTATTTGTTCCAAATAGTGTTGTGTTCCTGCGGTAAGGTTGCCAGAGCTCTTGAGGGGTACCTTTAGTATTGCAAGCGCTCATAGTAACCGCTTACCAACAGGTGGGCCGTATGCTTGTTTGCCACCTTAGTTGTATTAAAAAAAAACATTTCAAGCATTGGATGTCCACTGCTGAACATAGGCCCCATAGATATCTAGAACGACCGATCTTGTGTGTTCTGCACCTAGCATCGGCAAGAACATTTTAGTCTCATATTTTGTTACTTGATTAAAAAATGTTGATGTTCTCTTACCTAATCATGAATATCAGATCTGCCATCCAAACCTACATACTAACATGTCAATACAAAGCAAGCAAGTGTTTGGTCAAATCCCAGCACGCAATAAAATTATGTTATATTTTATGCAATTCATAATATCCCGAAAGCGGCTTATTCTATCAACAAAAAGAAAGAAAATTAACAAACAAATATACCTATTATTATACAAGTGAATCACCAAGTATTAAGTAAGTGATTGCTTATGAATAAGGGTGTTAGTTAATACAACTGTCACAAACAATAATAGTCTTGACTTTACCCCACACTAGGATTCCGTGTCATGGGTAGAAACTATGATGTGCAGAAACTACAAGCATGTACCTACCATGTACCACAATAACAGCCCCTAAACAAATATTTGAATAATTTAAATTGTAAAAATATTAAGGTAAATGTAAAATCTAAAATGTAGAGTTGTGCGATTTTATTGGACAAGAGTAACAAATACACATCTATATTTAAAAAATGCGATAAGTTTAAGTGTTATAAATCTTAGTATAACGCGAACACAGCCGCGGGCACAAGCTAGTAAATAAATATGCAAATGCATTAAGCAATTCACATAATTGTTAAATTGAGTAACTAAAATATATTAATAATCAAATAACAAGGAAAAGTTTAAAAATAATGTCCAGTTCCTATAAGTAGATTACGCCGATCGGTAGACATTAACTACCTACTAACGTTACTTCTAACGACAATAGATCAGATTTTACGTTTCACAAGTTGGTTTAATATCTTCATTCTCAAAGAATCCGTAAAACATGATAAAAAAAAAACGGAGCCCTCCCAAACCTCTTCCTTGAATACAGGTGATTCATAAATGTAAACTATCCCGAAAATGTCGTACATATTCAATCAACAAAAGGAAATATCAGCGAAATAATAAAAAAACAAATTTATTTTTCATCATTCAAACTAATTATTTTGTCAAACGTACGAGAAGTTCGACATCCCGATTGCTATCTAAAACAGCTAAATTCGGTATTGGGTATGCACTGCTTTTAATTCAAATCAGCAGATTTTAGGAGTGTTTTTCCAATGATAAATATCGAATTTCCAAATGTCGTTTATCAAACTTTATTGCTTATTGGATTTAGCAGAAGCCCCGGGAGGGATTGCATACATATTATGAATCACCTTGTATAGGAACGGGGCATAAGCCAAGTTCAACATACCTTTGGCTGATTAGACACTGGGGATGACACACTGTAAGCCCTGTTACTTTGAGCATGAGGTTGGTTTTGCGGTGGGTAGCCTTGGTATTGGTTTGGCTGGCCAGCTTGGTGGCCCTGGCTCGGTTGAGGGTATCCAGCCGGCGGGTAGCCAGTTTGAGGTGCTTGGGGATAGCCCGATTGAGCAGGTTGGGGATAGGCTGATTGAGCTTGAGGATAGCCCGTTTGAGCTGGTGGATAGCCAGTTTGAGCTGGGGGATAGCCAGTTTGAGCTGGGGGATAGCCAGTTTGAGCTTGAGGATAGCCCGTTTGAGAAGTTTGGGGATAGCCCTGACTTGGGTAGCCTTGACCGCCTTGCTGGGGGTATCCTTGACTGGATGGGTAGCCAGCCTGTGGTGCCGGGTACCCTGTGGTTGGGAAACCCGGCATCGGCATAGGATTAACAAAGGATTGTGGGGCGCTGTTGCTAAATCCCACATTATGAAGGTATGGCTGAGGTGGATATCCCGATTGACCCTTAAATTAAAGAAAAAGTGCAATTATAATCCATTTTATAGCAAATAATCAGGCAAGAACTGTGAGTTAAAGATCAAAATCCAAATGTGTTGGGGGACATAGGTAAATTGTCATTCATAGTAACAAGGTATTACTCATTTGTATTTGACCAAGAAGCTGAATAGAGGAAGATGCCCAAAACCTATGTCACAGAATAAATAATACCTAGTTAAAGTTGCAAAGAGTAGAGATGTGTTTTTACCACAATGTGAAAAAAAATTTTTAGTCTGAATTATGAATCCCATATAATTTTTTAGCCCTGTGGAGCCTAGAAAAATACAATAAAAATTCAGTTATTGATTTCCCCTATAAATAGTTTTTTTTGTATAAAATCCCATTTTTACATTTCCTACCTTAGCTAATATTTGAGTCGCAAGTTTAGCCCAGGGAAGTAGTTTGAAAAGTTATTTGCTAGGTAGCAACTCTAGCAAAGGGTAGGCTACGGTTCGGCCTTAGTATCCTGTGGCACGATTTTCTTTACAATATCACTTGTAACTGACAGGCAATGATGTCTAGATGCCTTAGTACCAGTATGAGCCATGCCTGTGTACTAATGGCTTTTTGTGAGGAAATATTTTGTTTAAAAGAAATGTTGAGTATAATATATTTTTATTCATGTGCACACATGTCATGCTCAAAAGGAATAAAGACGGTCAAGTGCGAGAACTCGCGCCCTGAGGGTTCCGTACCATTGGTCGTGGGTTCGAATCCCGGTCGTGCAGAAGTGGTTATGGTCAGAAAATAAAAAGTGTAGGAATTGACAAACTTATATTTGCGGTCGCTCACGTAGTAATTGTATGACATTGACCGCAAATATAACTTTGTTTCCTAAAAATGAAATTCCTCAATTTCAGACTTTTCCCTTTAATTGTGTTACAAATTTCAGAATTGTGAGGTAAGTGGAAGTACCCCAGAGGTTTTTCATTTTAACCATTTCCATACAAAAATTATACATTAATTGCCATATCTCTTTAATGCATTAAGCTAGAGCTTTGATTTTTATATGGCACTATAAGCCCACAGACCTTAATAGGTGGTATAAATTTCAAGTTGATACCTTTAGCCGTTTCTGAGAACAAGGGTCTTGACAGACGGACAGACAGACAGACAGATGGACAACAAAGTGATCCTATAAAGGTTCCGTTTTTCCAAATGAGGTACGGAACCCTAAAAATTGTTGGGATACCCGCGGTTAGTCAGCTCTGCATTTTGTATTGACCTTGTCTTTCCTGTGGATAAGGCCTGAGAGGATGGTATAGGTGCTGAGCAAACCTACACCATCTAAACATTCTGGGACATGACTACAGCGTTCTGTAAGTGAGCAAAAAGTTCCAGCTGACGCTGTCCATTAGAATAGATGTAATAACGCCTTTCTTTACAACTACGGCTGGCCCTACTATGATGTCTTATTCCCATTCAGATGCAATCATGTCAGCACTGAAAACATTATTGTGAACACAAAATATCAATGTTCAGGTTTTTAATATTGTTCATGTATAAAATCTGACTCCTAATAATGTATGGTATACCAAAAGGGGTACACATTGAAAACAGCTGTAAAAATCAGCTGTTTTGGGGGATAAATCAATTCAAACTCAATTTTTCAGCTAGCAATCTTGTAAGTCAAACTTCTCATACATACATTTATGTCCTTACTTACTAGGTACTTATTAAAAATCAGTGACAGGGATCAAGTATACCTACATAATTATTATGAATCACCTTGTATATTGACCTTTATGACTTGAATTGAGACTTTGAATTTTTCTTTAAACGAGAACCAAAATGAATAGGTTAATTTAACTCAAAGATGAATCAATGAACTCCACATTGTACCTACTTTTCTGCCCTAGCCCTAGGTAGTGTTTTCTATAGCCGGAAGCGCGGAGGGAGAGCACCCGCCCCGCTCTAACAAAAACAAAGGCAGTTGAGTGAGCCACAGAGGCTGAGGTTGGTCGCACGAGCATGAATGCCTGATACGCAAGGACAGAGGCAGCACATCCCAGTTGCGGATACCATTCCTAACTTAAATACATCGGATAACCTCATTAATGTTTTTATTTCTCAAAAACAGAGAATTTCCTCATCACCCCACTGCCGCAGGATACTAAAGCCGCGGAGCAATGCAAATAAATAAATAAATAAATCTATCACGCATGCTACCACTAGGTACACTACAAAATTATTAGCTTTAACATACCTGCTGGTAAGGATTCATGATTTATTCAGTTAAGTACACAACTTCACAGTAAGATAGCGGCGGAACCACGCACACACGATTTCTATCTTGAATTGTTTTATGTTTAGTTTTCAAGTCAGTGATGGCAGAGACAACATAGAAAATTATACAAAATTACTCTATGCTCTATAGACTACAACACGGCTAAAAGAAAAAGTATTCTGTGCACAGACTAACTACGATCATACTACGATTCTGTGAGAGAGACAAAAAGCACACAGCCAGCAGAGAGTAGGTAGGTACTTTTTTATATAAAAAAAGGGAACCACAGCATACTATTATGAAATACTACGTTTATGAGAACTGAGAGAAGACTCACTTCTCTCAAGAAGTGAGTGAGTGAGAAAATAAATCAGACAGACAGAACTCTTCGAAACTTAATTTTTGCCCCTTCGTCCACGGCGCGACTCAAAGGAACGCGACTGAAACTGTAGTCACTTATGAGTAGCCTGACTGCGATAGCACTAGTATTTCAATGCGCGTCCGTCCACGGCGCTACTCAAAAGGAACACGTCTGTAACTAGTCTCCTGGCGACTCGACATGCTGGTCGCCAGGCTGGTTTCGAGAAACTGTGTGAAAAATGAACTAATAAACAGTAATTATAAGTGATTCTGACGTCTATGTGACTGGAGAAGTAATAATTCCATGTCATCGCTCTAATTATCACTAGTCATGTTAATTTTTTTCGTGTTCAAAACTTTGTTTACATAAAATCGTGTACTGAGTGACTGAGTTTCAGGAAATTCCAGTAGCGTCGTGGACGAGTCAAAAGTTTCTAATGAGTTCCGTCACTTTTGCGTAGCGTCATGGACGAAGGGGCTTTGAGTAGCGTCGTGGACGGACGCGCATTGAAATACTAGTGCTATCGCAGTCAGGCTACGACTACAGTTTCAGTCGCGTTCCTTTTGAGTCGCGCCGTGGACGAAGGGGCTTATTCAAAAGTCTCAGTCTACAGACGATGGATGAGGGAGGATGGATATGTCACTGTCACTCACTAACTACCTCCCTCACACACTACTCACACTTGAATTGGAGGTGCTGCCAGCCCTCAAAATTTGGTTTTCCCCCAGACTCAGTGGAAAATACCCTAAATTCAACAACTTTTGCACAGTTTTCCCCTAAAAAGTGTAAAGAACAATTTAATCAAACTTAAAAAAAAACAAATTTTTGAAAAATCATACTTTATACCGTACACCATAATTATACTATATTGCATAATTCGCGAGTGATTTTGTATAGCCAAATAATGCTTATGGCCTAATAATATAGATGTTATTTCTGATTCATGATCATTGAATTATTTCTTTTCCTGGCCCTTCGGTTATCGCTGCCGCCGATGACGCTGGTTGGTATCAATAAAATGGTTTAAAAAAGACGGTCAAGTACGAGAGCTCGAGCCCTGAGGCTTCCGTACTATTGGTCGTGGGTTCGATTACTGTAGATCGGTTTTTATGACTATTATGTATTACAATAAATGTTATGTTTACTTATATTATGGGAATTGTTTCTAGGTGTATTGATATTATTAGACAAATGTCAAAATTATTAGTAAAGTAGATGATCGAGCCACTCAGAATTGAACGAAGCCAGTGACAAGGATTATTGGACTGTGCATTACCAGTAATGATAATGTAATATTAAGTGCAACCTGTAGGCTATAGGTATGTATAATATCGACCTAATAAAATATAGCCCATCGTCGCCAGGTGAGCGAGCAAATCGAGCGTGCCGCTGCTGGCCGAAGTACAGAACGAAGTGGTCACAAAATATCGGACTGTGCATTAGGTATCTGGCTGTATATTAACAAAATGTGATACTAGAGTGCTCGCCACCACTGAAGTCTTACGGAAAAAGCGGGAAACTAAATTTTATCAGAACTACACAACATTTGAACATTTAGTTCTGCGAAAGCAGCGCCGCGTCTATCGGACTTCAGTGGTGGCGCGGACTCTAATGGGCGACATGATAATTAGAGCCACGGGAAAATCCCGCGGCCTATCAGCTCTGCACGTAGAGTAGGTATTGACCATGTCTTTCCTTTCCTAAGGGTGAGGCCGACTAGTCTGAGGATGGTATGGAGATAAAGAATGGGCCTACGTACCTACTCCATCTCAAGTGTAATCTCAACTGTCCAGGGCACTCTTAAGCACCATATTAGGTGAGTAAAATGATCGGCCTGACGCTGTAGGTACCAACCTATATAATCATCTCTAGCCATCCGTACATAAATAAATATTTCAGACATTCTTCGTTTCGGATTTTTCCAAATACATCAAGATCTCAAGTGGCGAGATATCTACAACTACACTACTAATATTAAACAGAGGTAAGTTTGTTTGTCACAATGTCTATCCGACTCCAGGACTAGAGCACAAATCCTATCCAATTGGAAAAAGGGGTGAGACAGGGAGACGTAATTTCTCCGAAACTGTTCACCTCTGCATTGGAGGATGTTTTTAAGTTTCTGCACTGGGAAGGGCATGGCATCAATATCAATGGCGAATACATCACTCACCTTCGATTCGCCCTCGGAATGCACCCTCTAGTACCTATTTAGGTAGGTAGGTGGTAAAATCTGGAACAACTGGACCAATTCTAAAAAAAAAATCATTAGTGTAGCAGATCCTTTTGTTGTCAAAAAATACCTATTTTTTCTTTCATTTTATTTATCTTTATTAAAATACACAGTTGTTGCTGTGTAACATAGGCTATAAGACAAGTATTCTCAGTATTTTGTTAAAAATCATATTTAAAATCACGTCTAGAATAATAAAAGTACCTACTTATTTACCGTGGCTTGGTACCGTTAGAGTTCAAGAGAATATCCATTTTAAATAAAGAAGATCAAGTGCGATAGTTTTCGCGCCCTGTGGCTCACGATAAACAAGTAATACGGGGTCGGGAAATTAAGATCTCACTCAAGTGTATGAATGAAGTGACAAGAAGCAAGAGCCAATGTAGGAACGTAGGTACTTGAAGTTTGAACACGCGGACAAAGTTGCGGGCAGGTCAGATAGTTTATGAATATATCAGATAGTATAAATTCATAAGTTTGATAGCAGCGAAGGATTACCTACCACCAAGATTATGCATTGTTAACGTTATTAGGAACACAAAACAATTGCATTTATTGAGTGTTTGCTGCACAGGAAGAGTTGCGTTCATTTGAAAATAAAAACTGCATCAAAATCTTTCCAATTTATCTTATAAAATATCTTTTACCTACATTACTTTTTATAGAAGGCTAAAACCGCGTACCTATTTTTTTTCGAAGGGTTAGTAACCTGGCGGCTCTATCATGGCATACGAATGGAAAGACAAAGTTGTCTTGATCACTGGAGCCGCTACCGCTATTGGAGCTGCTGTGGTCAGGATTCTTATGGAAGAAAATGTTAAGGTAAACTCAAATTTTATAGATACAGATTTATTCATAAATAGAGATGGTTAAATCATATTCATGCAGATTTTTTATTTATTTTATAGCACGTAGCAGTGTTGGATATAAACGAAAAAGTAGGAGTTTCTCTTCAAGACGAACTTAACGCCAAATATGGAAATAAAGTCAAGTTTTACAAGTGCGACGTATCAGATGAAGAACTGCTGCAGGGGTGCTTCGAAACAGTTGTGGGTGAACAGGGGTTCATTGACGTGGTGGTGAACAACGCTGGTATTATGAATGACAGTGTCAAAACATAAAAGAAGATGATCGATGTCAATGTGGTAAGATTGATTTAAAATACCTATACAATGTACGCGAAAAAGCCAGAACTAGGTAAGTAGGCACCTATTTGCATGTTGTGAGTCTTGAGTAAGATGTTTACTTATGGTACTAGCGTAGGTCGAAGGTAGTTTTCGTTACGTTGTTTGTGTAACTATCACTGTGTTTTAAGTCTCTTACGACCATTTCATAATTAATAGGTACGTAATTTTAATCAGTATCTTATTTAATTTTAATCAATAAGTATTTTATCATAATTGCTTTTTAATTTTCAGACCGCTCTGTGTAGCGGTACCATCAAAGCCATCGAGATCATGAGTAAGGAAAAAGGAGGGAAAGGGGGTACCGTCATCAATATCTCCTCTATTGCTGCGCTGCACCAGACGCCTGCACTATTGCCGATATATTACGGCACCAAGAGTGCCGTTTTGCAGTTCAGCAACTGTATAGGGGTTTGTATAAATAAAAGTACTTACCTGCAGTAGGTTTGTATGTAGTTACCTACGTTGGTTAGGTACCTATTATTCAACGATTACCTATTCTTTATTGCTAAGGTAATTATCTACCTCCAATATTTATCTTATGTGATCACGATTTGATATCATAACCTACTTAGATAAGCTTTGCCTGTCAGTAAGTACTTAGGTACTTGCGCCATCATCAGCCTGGAAGTCCATCCCATAGGCCTTCTCACTAAGAGCGTCAGTAATGATCTAAGCCTACATAATATATTTTCAGTACAACTAAACACTAAAATTTATCTTTAGAGCGAGGAATACTACTCAAGGAATGGAGTAAGAGTGCTAGCCATCTGCTTCGGAGCCACTGACACCCCTCTCCTGCATCTCAACAACCTCGGCAGCTTTGACAAAGTAATGGATGCCCAGTTTGCTGATACTTTAAAGGATTTTGTTTATCAGAAGTAAGATAATTCTCTCATTGTGCAACTCTCTTCTTTTACGCCTCTCACCTGCATAAAACCTTCGCCATGGTACTGATTCTTTCTTGGGGAAAACCTACCTACTTTTTTACGGTGAGCATTAGGATAAAGTTTGAACAATAGGGCGAAGGAGGTACATTTACTTAAGTTATTATATGAATTTTTAATTATTATACTTTTTAAAATAATATAAATTTGCTTTAAGTATAATAATGGTAGGTAGGAAGATAATAAATATAATATCTTTAATAGGTACCTACGAAAGATAATTTTTCAATGAGTACAAAAACTGACCCAAATATACCTAGGTATGTACATATACAGTCAAAAGTACCCAACTATTATAATAAGCTGCATGTAGTCGACTCTTCTGACCGGTAAGTGACTAAATTTTTTCCTATATTTGATTAAACGTAATAGAAACGTGCCACGCAAGCTGTATATTTGAACAAGTATCAAGGAGGATATAAAAGAAATGTGTTTTTATTACGAATGTATCAATTCGTATGGGTTCGCAAAAGATTGATAAATTGGGCTTCTATATAATAGATTTCATTTCTTGAATTTTCGGAACATTTTGTCATGTTCTGTAATATCGAAATTGACGCCTCCTGTTAAAGTTAGTCCGAAATTTCGAAACTATGGAGCTTCAAAACGGAATGCACCCTAGTACCTAGTAACAAATCAGCGCATTCAAACTCACAATTTTTAAATTGTCACCAGATTAGACTACTAGCCTAGTAGTCAAGTAGGTACACCGTACAGGTACCTAGTAGTACTAGGTACCTACTTGTCTAGGTTTTATGCATTTTTCACTAATTTTAGAAGTAACTTTTCTTCATAGGCTAGAATCAGCAGCCCAAGGACTAGTGGACATGTACAAACAGGCTGAGAGCGGCAGCACTTGGATAGTGACCAAAGACAGACCCGTCAAAGACATCACAGCCACCGTCAAGAAGGCTTACGAACTCCTGTCATTCCATGCGTTTGAGTAAAGTAGGCATAATAATATTATACCTAGAACACCTAAAATAAAGTTTAAATTTATTTAAAGCCACACCAACGTCCAACATGCCCTTCTCTTAGGTTTAAAGACATTTATTCTCAAAAAAGACAAACATGTCACTTACATGAGAATATTAATAAACATTATGCAATAGTTGTTAGTAGGTCGTTCTGTAGGTAGGTAGGTAATAAGTAGGTATAGGAAGTACGTAGTATTTAGGTAGGTTTTATTAGTAGATATACTCGTTCAATGCATTCCGCTATCCAAAGGGATGACTAGAAGTAGTTTTCAATGACGTGTTGTTGTAATTTAGCTTTAAATGCATTGAACGAGTTTACATTTTTTATAATCGAGGGTATTTTGTTATAAAGCTGTGCGCCTTCAAAAGTGAACATCTTTTTACCGTAATTAGTGCGTATTCTCGGTACCACCAGAAAGCTGGCACGACGAGTGCTACGGTTGGTTATTTGACGCGTTGTTATAAAGGATAGGCTAGTATGGAGTGAGCTTTTTATAATTTTTCGGACAAGTATGCAGGTGTTGTAAATATATAACTGTTTAATATTCATTAACTTAGTTTCTTTATAGATTTTAATTGTTGGTGTTAAGTATGGATAGTGGAATAGTACTTTAATGATTTTGTTTTGGATAATTTGCAGTTCCGCTAATTTAGTTTTTGTGGCGCTGCCCCAAATTTCTATTAAATATAATAAGTGTGGTTTCACTAGCGAGTTATAGTTTGTATAACGTATTTGTCGTGGAATACATCGGACAATGTTACGAAGTGATCCAAGAAGAGAAGAGAGTTTAGTTTTGATGTGTTCGATGTGTGTGTTCCACGACAAATTGTTATCCATTCTTAAGCCTAGATATTTTTCGCATGTTTTTATTTGAAGAGGTACGTTGTTTATATGTAATGGGTCATGAGGTGAAATTATTTTATTTTTTGCTCTAAAAATAGTGTAACATGTCTTTGATGTATTAACCGTTAATAGGTTGTGTTGAAACCAAGAGTGCAGGGTGTTTAAATCTGTCTGAGCTTGTGGGATTATGTCAAGTATCGATGAGCCAAAGTAGAATAAGCATGTGTCATCGGCGTATAACGTTATATGGCCCTGCAGACCTATTTCGTGGATATTATTTATATAAATTAAAAAGAGTAACGGACCCAGTACTGACCCTTGTGGAACTCCACACGTTATCGGAGTTGTTTTGCTTTCAGTTTTATCGATTTTGACTACTTGTGATCTATTTGTTAGGTATGATTTAATCATTTTTAGTGCAATACCTTTCTTATCTTCTCTTATCTTTTCATTCCAGTCCATCCAAAGGTTGCCTGGTAGAGATCGCTCTTAGCGATAAGGCCGCCCATTGTATTGCCTTATAATTGTAATATTATCCCTCGATTCTTTATGTGTGGTAATCAATAAATTGTTATCTATCTATCTAAAGTAGTGTAATGATTTAATGTAGAGGTAGTACTATTTAAACACCCTAAGTGAACTCATTGGTAGAATACACACATAACGCCATAGCCTAATTTGTTGATTAAAAAGTATGTTTCGACAGGCCGTAGTTTGACGTTGCGGAAATGTCAGATGGGTTTTTGGAGCGAAACACTGATTGAGATATTTTGATAAGAAAAAGGATTGTAAATGAATATTTTAGCAGTTTAACAATAATACAATAGTTTATAACATATCTGGATTTTTAATGGCAGTAGCTCACCCCAGGATATAGTATTTTACAACTCAGAAGTGGCAGAACGACGCCCGATTCATTGTTACGAACGAACTGGATCACCAAGAGCATGAGTGACAAATCTGAAAAGAGAGGAAGTGATGGACGCTTTCGAAGCCGCAGTCGTAGCAGCGACTACCGTGGGAAGGCGCGGCGCAGTCGCAGCTGCAGTCGTCATAGCGACTACCGGAGGCAGGCGCGACGCAGTCGCAGTCACCACAGTGATGAGCGATTGAAGGTGCGGCGCAGGCGCAGCCGTAGTCGGCGCAGTGACTGCAGAGCGAGGGTGCGGCGCAGTCGTAGCAGGAGTCGCCGTAGTGACTTCCGAGCCAGAACGCGACGCAGTAGGAGCCACAGTCGCCGTAGTGACCACCATGTCAAGTCACGCCACAGTCGGAGCCATAGCCGCCGCAGTGATTGCCGAGTGAGGGCGCCACGTAGTCAAGGGTGCAAACGCATTGCCAGCAAGAGCGGCAGTCCCCAGCAGAGTAGCAGTCCGAGTCACAAGCGAACACGGGAGAGGGAGGTACGTGATGAACATAACCAAGATAGATCAGATAGACAAAATGTTACACCTGAACTGCGTTCTACTGAACCAAATATAACAAACAATAGCAGTTGTGTCCGTTCCATAAGCTTATTGACCGAACATCCCGTATTGGGTAATGATACCCCAATACCACCACATGATGAGAGTAATGAAAGCTCAAAAAAGCGAAATACTTTAGATTTTTTAGAAGACTTCATTATGTTATTAAAAAATAAAGCAGGGGATCGTGAAACGTTTGGAACTCTAAACAATGTTATCCCAGAGTTTGACCCGATGTCAAAAGAACAGACAGTTATTAAATGGCTTGACAAAGTTGATGAATGTTCAGAAATTTATAGTTGGACTGACAAGCAAACAGTTCACTATGCCCTGCCCAAACTTGGTGGTCTTGCTAAGACCTGGTATCAGGGCCTACCCTCTATTAAGCATTCTTGGTTAGAATGGAAAACTATGTTAAAAGAATCATTTCCTGCATCTGAGAATTATGCTGAAATTTTGACCGAGATGCTTAATAGAAGGGTACGCACTGGAGAATCACTTGAAATGTATTATTTCTCTAAAATGAACTTGTTGAACAGATGTAAAATATTTGGAAAACAAGCAGTAGACTGCTTGCTCTATGGTATTGAGGATAGGGGAGTGCGTTTGGGGGCTCAATCAGCGAAATTCAATAAACCTGAAGATGCTTTAGAATTCTTCAAAACCGTAAAATATCATAACAAAGATAGCATTGAAAATAAAAATTATGCAAACCGAGAAAGGCGTCCGGCTAATCAGTCTTCAACAAGTAATTCCACTAAAGTAAGTAACGGAAACCAATCTAAAGATAGGGAAGCCATCAGGTGTTTTAACTGTAATGGCTTTGGGCATGTCAGTTTCAAATGCCCCAAGCCCATCGTTAAATGTAATAAATGTTTTTTTATGGGTCATGATGCTTCTAGCTGTCCTAAAATGAAGAATTCTACTGATTTACCTAAGGAAAAGAAAGTTCTTGAAGTCAAAATAACCGAAGGCACCAATGACAAATATAAGATTGTTATAAAGGTCAATGACACCAATACACTTTGCCAAGTGGACCTAGGTAGCGAGGCGACACTGGTGCGTGAAAGTGATGCTATAAGGCTAGGGTTAAGCTGGGAAATTGTCAAAGAACCCTATTTAAGAGGATTGGGAAATGTGCCACATCTACCCCTAGGTCGCACCTTAACCAGTATAGAAGTGCAAGGTATTCTGGAAACTGATGTTGAAGTATTCATTGTAGATGACCACCTCATAAACTGTAGCGTCTTACTTGGTCATAGTTTTACAGAGCGACCCACAATAAAAATCGTAAAAATGCCTACCGACTTGAAGTTTGAACGAGCGGATAGTAATTCAAAGGTGCCTCTGATTGCTGCTGCTGACACTACGGTGAACATTGGTGAAATGATATCCATACCAGTTAAGTCTGACAATAACTGTACCGGAAGTATCTACGTAGGTGGTTCAGTAAGAGGTTGCGTTGGTTATGAATACTACTTACTTCCGGGAGAGTACCAAATCAACAACTCTGAATGTGAGCTGCTTATACAATGTGTTGGTACTCAACCTATACATTTTGCAAAGGGCTCTCTTATCACTAGGGCACACTTAGTAAGATCATGCAAAGGTGTACTGAGTGTCTCTCAGGACCCTGTTTTCAACGAAAGTGACACTATTAAGTGTGGAGAACAACTATCAGATCAACAGAGACGCAATTGCGAGGAACTCCTAAGCAAATTTAAGGACTGTTTTTCAAGTGGTATGCACGACCTGGGGTTCACCAATGTCATAGAAATGGAAATTCATCTAAAAGACTCTACTCCAGTTGTCTATAGGCCCTATCGATTATCTCATCTCGAGCGCATACAAGTCCAAGAAATGGTAGATGACATGATTGAACACGGTATCATTCGTGAGTCAAACTCCCCATACGCCAGCCCAATCGTACTCGTTAAAAAGAAGACAGGGGAGAAACGGTTATGCGTAGACTACCGCGCCTTAAACAGTCGAACTAAACGGGATCACTATCCCCTACCTCGTATAGATGATTTATTAGATCAATTAGCAGGTCAATCACTATTCACATCTCTTGATCTGGCCTCGGGCTATCACCAGATACCCATTGCTGAACAGTCTCGCGAGAAAACCTCTTTTGTCACGCCCGATGGGCAATTTGAATATAATCGTATCCCCTTCGGCTTAGCTAACGCACCAGCTGTTTTTCAGAGGGCAATCCATAAGATCTTAAGCAAGGCCAAAGTAGGATACATAATAATTTATATGGACGATATATTAATACCCTCCAAGACGTTTGAAGAAGGACTAGTTCGACTTGAAGAAGTACTTGGTCTTTTACGAGAGGCTGGGTTGACACTAAAAATGGAGAAATGCCATTTCTTTCAAGAGAAAATTGATTTTCTCGGTTTTGAAGTCGACAAAGATGGTATAAAGCCCGGGGCCCAAAAGACTGAAGCCGTGTCAAAGTTCCCGGCTCCGCGAAACCAGCATGAAGTTAGAAGATTTATAGGATTAGCCAGTTTTTTCAGAAGGTTTGTGAAAGGATTTGCCCTAATTGCAAGACCCCTTACAAACCTATTAAAGAAAGATACGTCATGGCAGTGGGGAGACACAGAAACAAAATCATTCGATACCCTAAAAAGACTACTCACGGACAGACCAGTTCTAGCTCTGTATGATCATAATGCAGAAACACAACTGCACACTGATGCGAGTAAATTCGGTGTGGCGGGCATCATGTTACAGCGGAAGGAAGCAGATCCCTGGCGACCAGTTGCTTATTTCAGCCGCCAAACTCAACCTGACGAAATGAAAATGCATTCATTTGAACTTGAAACACTTGCTGTCATTAGTTCGTTAAACAAGTTCCGAACTTACCTTATCGGAATAAAATTTACAATCGTTACTGACTGCAGCGCGTTACGCTCCACATTTACCAAGAGAGATCTCGTCCCACGCATATCAAGGTGGTGGATACAGTTTTTAGAATTCGACTGTAACATCGAATACCGTCCAGGCGAGAAAATGGCTCACGTGGACGCGCTTAGCAGAGGACCTGTATCAATAGAATCAGAAAAGACGCATACACTCGACATACTGGCAGTGAGCACTGACGATTGGATTACCACTGTCCAGTCTGCAGATGATGAGGTCAAACGCATTCGTGAAGTCTTAGAGGATCCAGAAACTCCGAAGATAGCAGCAATATTCAAAGAATACACGCTTAAAAATGGACGAGTATTTCGAGTTTTAGGAGATGGTGTTACCAGGTGGGTCGTCCCTAAAGGTGTACGGTGGCAGATATTAAAATCCAACCACGATGACGTAGGACATTTTGGTTTTGAAAAAACCTTAGAAAGAGTCCGATCTCTGTTTTGGTTTCCAAAAATGAGGAAATTTGTAAAAAAATATGTTGCTGCATGTCTAGGTTGTGCTCACCACAAACTACCATCTGGGGCCAGAGAAGGATATTTACACCCCATACCCAAAGCAGACATCCCATTTCACACATTACATGCAGATCATTTAGGCCCATTTCCGCGAAGTAAGCGCGGAAATACCTACATATTAGTTGTAGTTGATTCATTTACCAAATACGTGAGTCTGACTGCTGTACGGAGCACGAAAACGAAAGAGAGCATAAAAACACTGAAAGCGCTTTTTAGCTATTTCGGATCTCCGACACGTCTTATAACGGACAGAGGCACAAGCTTCACAAGCAAGAAGTTTAAAGCGTTTGTACAGTCCATTGGTACCAAACACATTCTCAACTCGGTTGCGACACCACGCGCCAATGGACAAGTCGAACGGTATAACCGGACAATCTTAGCTTCTCTTGGCTCCATGACACACGGCAAAAACAACAACACATGGGATGAGCTCCTCCCCGACGTACAATTGGGAATAAACACTGCTGTTCATAGCGTGACAAAAAAAACACCTACGGAACTGTTGTTTGGCAGAAATGCAGCCAACCCTGCCCAGGGTATTCTGAATAACATAGTAAACGAGGTAGAAGAGTTAAGTGATAAGACTATAGATGAGATAAGATCGGAAGCCGGTGATCTAATTAAAAAGAATCAAGAAATGAACAAGATAAGATACGATAAACATAGGAAAAGCGGAACAGAATATAAGGAAGGTGATCTCGTCAGAATAGCTAGGACAATAGTGACTGGACCGGGTCAGTCGAAAAAGCTGGAAGCTAAATGCCAAGGTCCGTACAGAATCAAAAAGATCCTACCGAACGACCGGTTTGTCGTAGAGGATACACCTCTGACCAGGAAAGGAGCTAGGTATGAAAATGTGGTAGCTATAGATAAAATATTCCCCTGGTTGAGTTATGATGCCCCCTCTTGCTCGTCCAGTGAAGATAATGATGAGACTGATAAAGAATGATGATTAGTTTTATTAAATGTTACAAGTTCATAATAGAATAGATAATAAGTGATTACCTAGTTAAAAGACTGATGAATGATTATTAGAAAAACAAGTAAAATGCTATTGTGATGTAAGTGAGGGCATGACTGGCATACGAACTTGCCGCCCAATTTATGTAAGAATAAGTGAGGGCATGACTGGCATACGAACTTGCCGCCCAATTTATGTAAGTTTAAGTGAGGGCATGACTGGCATACGAACTTGCCGCCCAATTTACCTAAGTACAAGTGAGGGCATGACTGGCATACGAACTTGCCGCCCAATTTATCTAAGTACAAGTGAGGGCATGACTGGCATACGAACTTGCCGCCCAATTTATATAAATAAGTGAGAGCATGACTACCATACGAATTTCTCGCCTAAATGTTAACTTATTTTATGACTAAATTGTATAATTTTAAAGCATACCTAAGAAAAATACCAATGATTACAAAAGACTAATGTAACGCATGTGATACTATTACTAGGAAATAGTGTAATGTTTTATGGTATTAATAATAAATAGAACCACTTAGTTTAATTCATAAAGTTAGCCTTAATATTAATTTTGGCAATAACATTTAATACAAATTAATGTGATGTTAATTATTGCAGATACTATTAAGTACTGTTATTTTCATTCATATCCATCTTGACTTTATCGCAGTCAAATACCGAATGATCAAAACCAAATTCTAATTAGACAGGCTGTAATTTAAATTTTGATGTGAGTCCGCTATAGAGAATATTTTTAAGATGACACTGTTAACAAAATAGTTTATGTTGTTTATAAATAACGCTAATATTAAAACTTTCTGAGAATAATTATGTACTTACCAATACATAGTAACTATTTAGTTACTTCCTAGAATTGTATAAACGAAGAGACTCGTTTTTAGTAGGATGGCCGACTGTAATGATTTAATGTAGAGGTAGTACTATTTAAACACCCTAAGTGAACTCATTGGTAGAATACACACATAACGCCATAGCCTAATTTGTTGATTAAAAAGTATGTTTCGACAGGCCGTAGTTTGACGTTGCGGAAATGTCAGATGGGTTTTTGGAGCGAAACACTGATTGAGATATTTTGATAAGAAAAAGGATTGTAAATGAATATTTTAGCAGTTTAACAATAATACAATAGTTTATAACATATCTGGATTTTTAATGGCAGTAGCTCACCCCAGGATATAGTATTTTACAGTAGGTACCTACATAAAAGCATCTTAGAAATGTAAGTCAAATTAAATGTTTTATTCTGTAACAAGCATATCTTCACCTAGTTTCTAAGACGTTTCAAAGTGATCCTAGTGATTTTAATGAAATAAAAACCTTTAACTTTGACTTGACTTTGTATAATTTTTAGGGGTTCCGTACCCCAATATGAAGCCCTGAAGGTCCCATTGTAGGTCAGGTTGTCATATTGTTATTTATTTATAATTAACATTTCAAAAATAGTTCAATATATTAGGTATGTAGTTTTACCTTATATTTTTTGAATAGTGGAATAGAAGGTTAATTTTATGTTTTCATTATAATATTGAGAAAAATTCATAGTCGATGATTTTTTCTTTTCCGTGAGAATTTCCAGACTTTACAAAACTCAGATACTTCTAGTATTTTACCTAAGTGGTTCCGGTATATACAAAATAACTCTATGGTGGTTCCAGAGTGGAAAGTAGTTATAAATAAAATTTTTAATCCTAATACTTTCAACTGTTTTGAGATTCAAAATTTAAACACATTCGAATATAGAACAGTTCCAAATTCAAAATTGCCGGGAAATTATGTAAACGACCGAACTTAGAAGGTATGCCTACAATATTTTACCTGTGGTTCCAGAGTGGAAAGTAGTTATTAATAAAGATTTTAAAGAGACCAAAAATAGCTAATTTAAAAATGTTCGGTAAAAATCTGAAAAGGAAACTGAATATTAATAATATTCATATAATATAATATTCATAATAATAAAATGAATATTTTAGCTAATATTTTTTCTAAAATATATATTAATATTTAATAAGGGGTGGATAAGGATGCTCTATCGTGTAAGCCCCTTTCGTGATGTTAAACTTAGGTACCTACCTTACTAAATAATTTGAATCACTTGTACCTATACCTACATAGGTACTTTTACAATCATGTTTACTTATTTGAGCCTTATCCGCAATAATATTGATTAAAGATAAGTTTATTGAAGCGTTTGATAGAAACAACCAGATCTCTCGAGTACCGAGGTAGGTACCTATAGGTACACTTTAGATAAATGTTTGTCAAAGCGATTGATAGTGTTATGAACACGAAACAATTTCATTTTTCGGGCAGTTGTTGAGCAGTAAGTTTGTGTGTTTATCAAGAAAAAAAAACGGAATCCTAACACCTCGGGAACTTCCGAAGATTCTGTAGGTACCTACTTGATTTTCAAAGGTTCGATAAAGGTTTAGTAGGGCTTTTATCATGGCATACGAATGGAGGGACAAAGTTGTCCTGATCACTGGAGCCGCTACCGCTATTGGTGCTGCTGTGGTCAGAATTCTTATGGAAGAAAATGCTAAGGTAAGCTTATCTATCTTGTCATTGATTCATGGAGCATTGGTGGAGTGGTTGTAGTGGCCCCGTCTTCCGATCCACGGGTCGTGGGTTCGAATCCCGGTCGTGCACCAATAGATTTTCGTGTGGTGTTTTCTAAGTGAACTACTTTTAGCGGGCGGGAATGAGTTTTCCAGCCCACTCCGCTTTAAAAGTACGCCGCAGTGTTCTTTTCCGCGAACTTTTTGAATTTGGAACATCTTAGTTTTCAGCGGCAAAGAAATCGAACGCAAATATTGTTTGAAAAAAGACTGGCTGGTACGACGACGGCCCATAGTTTTTTACAACAGAGGTGGCAAACAAGCGTACGGCCCACCTGTTGTCAAGCGATTACCGTAGCCTATGAGCGCTTGCAATACCAGAGGCATCACGCACGCGATGCCGACCCCGAACCCCGCTCCCCCTTAAGAGCTCTGGCAACCTTACTCACCGCAGGAACACAACACTATTTGAAACAAATAATGTCATTTGACTGCGATCTTCTGTAAGGCGGAGGTACCTCTCCAGGCGGGCTGCTCCAATTTAGAACGCTGTACCCTACCTCCTCAAAAACCCATTGTTGAGTCTAAGAACTCATTTGCTCGATAAGCCAACGTTTTAGGCGGCGCTTAGTGTTCTCAAACACTGAATAAAAACATCGTAAGGAAACCGGCATGTAGTAGAACCTAAAAATTCGAAGACATGCGACATGCTCAGGCGACAATTAGGTATGTGCACGAAAAGGAAACTCTAAGAGGCGCACATTAAAGCTTTCACTGCACTGATTTTTTCGCCGATGCGACGGTCATACGCCTTTTTCAGGGCCACCATACCTCAACCTGGTCACTGACCTAATAGGTACAGGACGACAAAGAACAAACCAGTAACATGACAAGCATTGATTCATAAATGTTGGATATGGGGTAGGTCACGATGATAATGCAGACCTTGTCTTCCATTTTATCGTAGAAACCTTTTCTGTCAATGTACCTACTGAAATATTTTTTCAACTGTTTTGCAATTCATTGGACTTTGTTATATTATCCATATTTTTTTCATAGCACGTAGCAGTATTGGATATCAACGAAAAAGCAGGAGTTTCGCTTCAAGACGAGTTAAATGCCAAATATGGAAATAAAGTCAAGTTCTATAAATGTGACGTATCTGATGAAGAACGGCTGCAGGAGTGCTTCAAAGCAGTTGTTGGTGAACAGGGGTATATCGACGTGGTGGTGAACAACGCTGGTATTATGAACGATAGTCTCAAAACATACAAGAAGATGATTGATGTCAATGTGGTAAGATGAATAAATATTACCTGAATCTACTGAGTATGTGTAAGTAAATAGGTTATTTAACTTAGATACTAATATGTATCAAAGCGAAGCTCAACAAAATAATTATTATGATGAACCTAAATCATCATCATCATCATCAGCCTGTAGAAGTCCACTGCTGGACATAGGCCTCCCCTAAAGAGTTCCACGACGAACGGTCTTGAGCCTTCTCCATCCACCGACTTCCCGCAACCTTCACAATGTCGTCGGTCCATCGGGTGGGGGGCCTTCCAACACTGCGTCGCCCGGTTCGTGGTCGCCATGAACCTAAATACCTATGAACCTAAATAGCTGCGAGTAATTTGTGCTGGTAAACATAAGTCGAGGTAAGTTACTTGTGTTTATAGTTGCGAAGATAATAATAGCATTGTTTTACTTAAGGACGTGGAAAATGCCGTAAGGTAGGCGCGCGTGAAATCCGCTCTACAGGATGATTCATAAATGTATACTATCTCGGAAGGGGCTCTAATCTATCAACAAAAATAAATACACAATATTATAGAAAACCTTTCTACTTATTATCTTTGATATTAGCCAAAAAACTCATATAATTTGTTTTATACCAAATTACCTAGCTGGTTTTGTTGGTCTTTATATCATGTTTATAACTAAGTAATTGAATTCAACATTAAGTTTGCTACATAAATAAGCTGAATAATTGAGTTACCTAACAACCAGCTGATTTTTGAATGGCATTTTTGATTTTTTCAATGAAAAATGTCGTATTTCCAAAATTCGTAGAACAAACTTTATTGCCAGTTGGGTATAGAATAAGCCCCTTCCGGGATATCATACATTTATGAATCACCTTGTATATTCTCGGTTGTAAGTTAACAGCAACAATGGGAATCGGTAATAGAACGACATTGTCTAAGTACGTCAGATCGATTTTCATCAGTAACTTGCAATTTTTATTTTCAGACCGCTCTTTGCAGTGGAACACTGAAAGCCATCGATATAATGAGCAAGGAGAACGGGGGTAAAGGGGGTACCGTCATCAATATCTCCTCTATTGTCGCGCTGTACCAGACACCTTCCCTATTGCCGATATATTTCGGCACCAAGAGTGCCGTTTTGCAGTTCAGCAACTGTATTGGGGTATGTAGAATCCAATAATGACTTCAAATATATTTTTAACAAAAACTAAAAACTGACTTCAAATACCTGAATATTTACAAGATCAATATCAACCTCTTTTTTTTTGTTATCAACCTCTTTGCGTTTTGCTTACCTACTGAGGATGACACTGGCCACCTAAACTTTCGAATAAAAAACTAAAGTATGCATGACATCCATTCATCATCAATATTAAGTAATAACTCCTACGGTACTGACAGACTGACTGTCAATCAAACGTAGTGGTTTTATTCTCTTTGAAAATCAACGCAGAGCCTAACCAATATTATAAGAAATTTGCAGGGTAGCGTAACGTATGGGTGCACAGAAAGGAATTCCCAACACACAACCCCTAAGTTTAAAGTTTATGTAAAAATAGCAGCAACCGAACAAAGTCACGGGAATTACCATAACATACCACAGTCGACAAAAAAAAATTCGACAAGTCGTGATTTCAAGAGATGATGACGTTTTTTTAAGTTTTACGGGACAAGTTGCAATCCCTCAGGAATTATCTATACACCAGCGAAAGAATCATCAAAATGGGTTACTATTGACGGAGATATCGAGTAACATACACACAAAAAAAAATACAGCCGACTTGAGAACCTCCTCCTTTTGGAAGTCGGTTAAAAATGCCCAAAGGAGGAAGGTTTGCATGACGATCGTAAGGCCTATCGCGATGTATGCATCTAAGTGTTGGGCTACCATAGGGACGGATGAAAGAAGAGTGCAAGCGGCGGAGATGCGAATGTTGAGATGGATATGTGGAGTTACGAGAATGGACAATATAAGGAATGAATACATCAGAGGAAGTTTGAAAGTGACGGAAAAGTTGAGAAATAATAGGTACCTAACCATGGGCATGTCATGAGGAGGCATGTAACGAGAAGAGCATTAGGTATGAATGTGGATGGATATAAGAGTAGAGGAACGTATAAGAAACGATGGATGGACTGTATTAAAGACGACATGAGTAAGAAAGAAGTGAGTGCGGAGATGAGTTTTCAAGTCTCACTGAGACATGTCCGTAACTCACGAAAATTACGGACTTGGCGTCAGGTTTTTCATTAAGATTTGACATCATACTACAGTAGGTATATTATCTAAGCGTACTACTTATGAAACTGTACGATATCATTTTTAAAAATTAACAATGACCTAGCATCACGCCCGTGTTGCCGACCCCGAACCCCCTCCCCCCTAAAGAGCTCTTCACAACACAAGTCTATTATAGGTACCTATACCTACTACGCGTTGCATGCATGCCTAACCTAATATGAAGGTACCTAATATTTTTTCCAATATAACGTAACACAAAATTTTAGAGCGAGGAGTACTACTCAAGAAATGGAGTGAGAGTGCTGGCCATCTGCTTCGGAGCCACTGACACCCCTCTCCTGCATCTCAACAACATCGGCAGTTTTGACAAGGTGATGGAAGTCCAGATTGCTGACAATTTGAAGTGTTTCCTATATCAAAAGTAAGATATTTATCTCTTTAACTACTGTAGGTAGGTACATATAAAAACTTGCGGTGGAACCGAAGAAGAGAATTCCATCAAAAACATAAATGGGAGCCAAGTTCAATTAAGAACATGCGTGGTTGTCGACTTCGCCGACAAAACAAGAGGTTCTAAGTGGGTGCCAAGTTGTGCCAAGCTCAAAATTTGACTTGGCTAGTTTACATCTCCTTAATTTAGTTATTTTAACTATAATTGGTCTTGTTCACAGGCTGGAATCAGCAGCCCAAGGAGTAATCGACATGTACAAACAGGCTGAGAGCGGCAGCACTTGGATATCGACCAACGACAGACCCGTCAAAGACATCACAGCCACCGTCAAGAAGGCTTACGAACTCCTGTCATTACATGCGTTTGAATAAAATTAAAACAAGTATATAGTAACAGTAGTATAGTAGTAGAGGAGGTAGGGCACAGCGAGATTTTCTCGTTCTAAATTGGAGCAGCCCGCCTGAGAGGTACCTCCGCCTTACAGAAGATCGCAGCCAAATAACATTATTTGTTTCAAATAGTGTTGTGTTCCTGCGGTGAGTAAGGTTGCCAGAGCTCTTTATGGGGAGGAGGGGTTCGGCAGGCAACGCATTAGCAATGCTCCAGGTATTGCTGATGTCAATAGGCGACGGTAACCACTAACCATCAGGAGGGCCGTAAGCCTGTTTGCCTCCGTATAACATAATATATATATATATATATAAATATGCCAGAGTAGGTACGTACCGACTAGGGGGTGCATTCCGAAATTTCGAAGCTTCATAGTTTTGAAATTTCGGACCGGCTAGATAAAAGTGAAATCTATTAAATAGTACATTTAAATCAACATTTTGCCTTCATTGTGCGTTTTCTGGCGGGTACTAAGGATTTTTTTGGAAATATATACTTTTTATTATATAAATACACTTCCACATCGAACAAAAAGTCTTATTTTTCTTTATTTTTCGATCCTTCATCCAGTTTCGAAATTCCGAAACTTCGAAACTCATGAGGCCAATTTCATACGTCAGTTTCGAAACTGAGAATCTATGAAACTGCAACCCCTAGTACCGACCGACATCGCAGTCAAAATTTTCGAATGAAAAACTATTAAAATGCGAAGTGATGTTTCCGCGTCGGTCGTTGGAATTGTGGTTTCATTTTGACCTTATTTTCTTTCCCATCTAAGATGCTGATTATGTGCTACGGTATTATTATTATTAAAGCCTTATATTAATCCATTGAATATTAATATTTCAAAATAACGAACACGTTTAATCTAAATACACACTTAAACATTAATATTAAATGTAAAGATTAGTCACTAGACTAGTTTTTTTTTCATTAAATTAAATTACATTAACATAGATAAAAGATAAAGATAAAATATTTATTTGCTGTGAACATGGTATGTAGTGTACAGGTGTTTATATTTATATTGTTCATCATATTCAGCTATTTGTCATAACGTACAAATATTCATTATTCTATGTACCTATCTATTTTCATTCAAGGATCTCTATCCGAGTAAAGGCCTCCTCCAAATTCTTCCATCTCTTCCTGTCTGTAGCTATCTTATTCCTCTCCGCGCCCGCTGTTTCTTTGATTTTATCTTCCTACCTAGACTAGAAAGTCTACCTCTTTTTCGTTTACCAGGTGGGCCATGCCATGTGGTTACGAGTTTTGTTCATTTCTTATCGCTCATTCTAGCTATATGGCCGGCCTATTTCCATGCAATGATGTATGTGCTACGGTAACGTAACGCAAATAAATAGAAGTGTGCTCAAATGGCGTAGGAAAACATCGCGAAGAAACCGGCATATCCTAGAACCTAAAAATACGAACTACGAAGACCGTGACCTGTGAACGAAAGGAGCCTCGAAGCGGCGCACTTTATTCCTTTCACTACACTGATTATTTCACCGACGGCCATAGGCCCCCATTTCAGGACCAACAAACCTCAACCGGTCACTGGCCTAATACAGGATAACCAAGAATTAGAGATGGTTCGTATTTACGCAACCAGGTTTTTAAACCAGGTTCTCGCATCATACTAAACGTAACTGGTACGACTTCACAATACTTAGACGTATTAAAAATACTCGGGTGCGGCGCGCAAGTCCACCGCGCACCCTAGGACGCGGCGCGCCTCGCGGTCGCAACCCTACCTTCCGTCTCGCGGCGGCGCGGCGCGCCCTTGGGTACGCGGCGAACTTGCGCTGTGGAATTGCGCAATGGACTTGCGCATTGGACTTGCGCAGTGGACTCGCGCGGTCGAAGTAATACCTCAAGTATTTAGTACCTAGTATCAAGGTTTTAGAACCTGGTTCATGTAAAATACGATACGTTAAGGATCTGGTACGCAAATTAGCAAGTACGACTCATCTCTACCAAGAATTAATCAGTGACACGTCAAGCAAGCAAGCACTGGCCCACGCATGAAAAATTTCACGATAACGTTACGTTTACGATACCATAGCAAATGTCAAATACATCCTACCTAATAGCCATTTAAAAATAATATAATTCAAGCATCCCCAATGCCACTGACTACCTATTATTTGACTTTAGATAGGTACCTACCTACTATCATAACGTAAGCCTATCGTGAATTATTCATGCATAGGGCACAGAAGGCGCTCTCAAGTTACGCTTAGCTACGAAGTTATATAAGTATTATTTTGGTCTTATCACTAATCTGAGCACAAAAACACTTGGTGGGCACTGTCATTCGTTATCCCTAGATACCAACGTAAAAACAAATAATCAATTGTAATGATAAGAGATAATCTATCCAGTACCTACCTACTAATCATGATAAAATGTTTCGGAGCGAAAACAAAAACTATTCATTTGCAGAGAATAGAGAGAGAGGCATCAAAGAAGTTCGAAGCTCATTTAAAAATTGCTGTAGAGATGAGTCGTACTTGCTATTTCGCGTACCAGATCCATAAAATATCGTATTTTACAGGTACTAAATACTTGAAAGTATTACTTCGACCGCGCGAGTCCACTGCGCAAGTCCGCCGCGTACCCAAGGACGCGCCGCGCCGCGAGACGGAGGAAGGTCGGGTTGCGACCGCGAGGCACGTCGCGTCTAGGGTGCGCGGTGGACTTGCGCGCCGCACCCGAGTATTTTTAATACGTCTAAGTATCGTGAAGTCGTACCAGTTACGTATAGTATGATGCGAGAACCTGGTTTAAAAACCTGGTTGCGTATATACGCTTTGGTTGCGCCTTTTTTTTGCTTTCTTCTGAGAAATTCCTAGTAAATTAGGTATCTAAATTTTTGCTGCAATTTAGAGGTGGTTCGTTCGAAGAACACAAATAACACTTCATCTTCAACAATATTTTCATTCGTGTACCATGATAGCCCCTCTAACTAAAGGATATTATCTTCTAAAGTCCTAGAAGGTCTCTTCTTCTTTCTAGTTCTGAAGGACTAGTTAATTGAAAAGATTTGTTGCAGTTCAAATTTTCAAATGAACTGCATACTTTTCTTACTGTTTCGTGTATCACTATCGCTTCTACAATTATTATTTACTAGCTTCCACCCGCGGCTTTGCTCGCGTGGTACTTACATAAAAAGAAGCCTATATGCTATTCTAGACTATAATCTATCTTTGTACCAAATTTCATCCAAATCCGTTCGGCCGTTTGGGTGTGATTGAACAACAAACATCCAAACATCCTCACAAACATTGGCATTTATAATATTAGTAGGATATCTCGGTAATCGATAGATATGTTTGTGACTAACACAGATGTTTGTTCTATGTCTGGGTGTTAAATATATTATATATCTATAATGTATATCAGTCTCTGGTACCCATAGTACAGGCTATGCCTAGTTTGGGATCAATTGACCGTGTGTGATATTATGTCCATTTATTTATTTATTATTTATTTACTTATTAAATGTCGTATTTACTTGAAGGAATGATTTACCCGTACGGAGCCGGGGCGGGCCATCTAGTATTTCTTAATACATGTACCTGTGTAGGTTTACTAATCTTCCTACACACGCAGATAATCTCATGCACGCACATCCATGACACGTTAGAGCCTACGTACCTTTCGTGTTAGAAGATATTAGGCTTTGAAAACGTAAAGACCGTTTGTTATTAAAATATAATTTAAAAACTTCCAAAAAGCCTTAAAAAAACCTGTGTGCCCTACAAATAATAGATATGAAAATTTCTTGACATTTCATAACTTTATAACACCTGTTAGATGACGATAGTAGTGCAATAAATACAAAGTTATAATATTGTGCACTTTATAATGTACGATTCAAAGGATAAGGTAGTGTTGGTTACTGGCGGAGCGGCAGGGATTGGCGCAGGAGTCGTTAAGGCGTTCGTGGATGAAGGAGCTAAGGTACCTACACACTTTCTACACAATGCCTTTTTAAAAACGAATACTGTAGTTATTTAGACCACGAACCGACGACATTGTGAGGGTTGCGGGAAGTCGGTGGATGGAGAAGGCTCAAGACCGTTCGTCGTGGCACTCTTTGGGGGAGGCCTATGTTGAGCAGTGGACTTCATCAGGCTGATGATGATGATGATGATGATGATGATGACTGTAGTTATGGGATTCAGCATATCTCCAAAAAATAGTATGCCAATTAAAATTATACAGGGAGAGAAAGATAACTGAGATGTAGATTACTTTACTGGTTTCCGTGTTTCGGTAGAAATAAACAAGTATTTTTTTGTGTGATTTTTTGCCCTTTTTTAGCACGTAGCATCTTTAGATGTAGACTTTACAAATGGGGAATCTCTACAAGCCGAGCTGTCCTCTAAATATGGAGCAAGTAGAGTAAAGTTCTACAAATGTGACATCACATCAAATGACTTGGAAGATGCATACGAAAACATTTTGAAGGAATTCGGATACATTGATATAGTGGTGAACTGTGCCGGTATTATGAATGACGAAAGAACAGTTTATTTGAAACAGATTGCTGTTAATGTTGTGAGTATTTTATCAACATCTATTTAAATGATTATCCAGAATATTTCTTGTAAAAATGGTTATCGTCTTGACAAGGGCACTTCAGAGATGAAACGAAAACCTGAGGCTTCTTTATGGCCACCTCTACCATCATCCGAACCGTCTTCTGTTTCACTAGTTGAGTTGGGGCAATGTCCAGGAGTAATGTTAGCTGAGCAGGATTCATCCTCTGATCCAACGCTAGGATTTCCAATCTTACTACTATTATAAATGCGAAAGTTTGGATGGATGGATGTCTGTTACTCAATCTCGCCAGAACGACAGCAAGACGGCACAGAGATATATTATAGTCTGTTATAGCACATATGCTACTTTTTAAACACGCGAGTGAAAGCGCGGGCGCAATCTATTTATAAAAAAATTATATGCTCACGACGATATGGTTGTCAACCATGCTTGCGGATAAAAGTCGTGAGCAAGATTTTAAAGCTATAAAATATATTAATATGTTTCAGTCAGCACTCATAACGAGTTCATTAAAAGCGTACGACATCATGCGGGAGGATCACGGTGGAAAAGGTGGAACCATCATAAATGTGTCTTCAATTGTGGGACTCTTTAAAGCTTCATTATTCCCAGTGTACGCAGCAACAAAGAGTGCAGTTTTGCAGTTCAGCAACTGTCTTGGTGTAGGTATTTTTCTGTTTGTTCAAGCTGCTTATTTCTGTGAGGAACTGGGTTATTATATGGAAGTACTCAACAAATCGGTAGGTACTACCAAATGTTTCATTCAGTTTTTTATTTAAGTCGAAGCCCCACTACCCCGGATCAGGAGTGCGTGTACTAACGATATGTTTCGGTGTCACTGATACGAGTATACTTAGTACGAACAAAATGCGGGCTTTTGATGAAGAAACAGACTCTATATTGGTTGACTCTCTCAGGAAATTACCTATTCAGACGTGAGTTACTATCTTCTTCAGCCTGTAGAAGTCCACTGCTGGATATATGTCTCCTCCAAAGAGTGCCACGACGAATGGTATTGAGCCTTCTCTATCCACCACCTTTCAGAATGGCGTTGATCCATTTGGGGTCTTCCCGATGGACTGACGACATTGTGAAGGTTGCAGGAAGTCGGTGGATGGAGAAGGCTCAAGACCGTTCGTCATGGAACTCTTTGGGGGAGGCCTATGTCCAGCAGTGGACTTCTACAGGTTGATGATGATGATAATGATGGAAAATGAGAAACGCGTTCGCTCGCTTGAGGCATATAGCGAGCAGTGCGGCAACTTAGATTCAAGGTTGAATGCACACTGCACAGGCGTCGGAAGTAACACTGCGCCTTGTAATAGGATTTCACCAACAAACCTCAATCGAATTAAAATCAGATAAAGGTCAATGAAGTTTCTATGCCAGTTGTTATGTAGGTATTCTTATATAGCCAAAAAAATAGCTTCCGTCTTTTATCCCCATCAAGAATGGTAAACATTCTCCAGGCGATCAGATCCACGAAGATGTACCTAGTTAGAGGCCCGTCCGAACATTCGGCACAAGCCCACACTTTTCAGTAAGTACTTAGTGAGATACAGTTTCAAGCCCATTGCCGTTTTAAGAATTGCCTGGTTTCCTTACGATGTTCTCCTTCACAGTTTTAAACCGTTTTATACCCAAAAATAAGGTTCGTATTTGCTTGCAGTACTGGATCTGCGGTCGCTGGACTGATAGAGGCCTTTAAAGCTGGCGCTGGTGGTAGCACCTGGCTCGTGACCTCGAACAGGCCAGCTGAAGATATCACTAAGAATATTACTGAAGCATACGCCATTATGAGTCAAGGTGTTATGAGTAAATAGTAACGCAGTTACAAACCGTTGGTTAAGTTTCATGGTTTTTGGATTGGGAAAAACATTTGATAGTTATAGCCTCAGTTAAGTGGTTAGCAGCCCTAAGTTTGAGTGAAATATAGTAATGTAATAACTATTGCATGAAAAAAGTTCGCTAGTGACAGCCCTACGATCATCATAGCTAGAGATAGAGATATGTCAATACAAAAACAATCAGGCCGCAGATCTCTGAAATGAATAAGATAATAATATAAAGTACAAGGTAATTCGTAATACCGTAATATACTATCACGATAAAAGGGATTCCATTCTATCAACAAAAAGAAAGAGTATTAGCAAAATTTTAAAAATTTTAGCGAACTTTTCTAATACCGTTCGTTTTCGTCGTTATAATGCCGGTCGGCTTGTTATTAAAACGAGAAGTAAAGTAAAACAGCTGAATAATTATGTTTGACTGATTGGACCCCAAAGCAGCTTGCGAGTGTTTTTCAATGAAAATTGACGAATTTCCAAAAGTCATAGAACAAAGTTATCAATTGGGTGTGGATTAGGCTCCTTTCAGGATAGTAAGCGTATTATGAATCACCTTGTAATAAAGGTACCTACGTACCGAGGTAAATTCAACCATGTGCTATGATATTAATAAGATGAAGATAAAAGCCACATATAGCTTGAGGTTAACGAAAACGAAGTGATTTGTTGTAAAATAAAACTAAACACTCATGCAGTAAATATTTTTTATTTAAAAACTTCATCATCGTAATTTGAACGTGAAATAATTGTATCTCTGCTTAAACAGCTATTTATCCATCATTATTGTCTTCCAGGATAACCTGATCGGTAATTACTTTAATCTTTACAACATCCTTTATTTAATAGTCCGAGATCTGGGTGCATGAAACTAACGTCATTATATACCTCAAATATTTGTTTTAAACTCGACTAAGGAAAACAGGATATTTGAGTCATTATAACGGTCCGAGTTATATAAGGGCTTTAGTTGCAAAAATAACAACGTTAATTTGACGTATGGACTTTAGAACGATTCGATTGCTTCCTCTCAGTGACTAAAAATAGGTTTAATTGGCTGTATTACTATAATGTGGTACAATCAGAGGGCATGGTAGCAGGATCTATTAAGATATTGATTGTTATGTAACTTATTTACACACAAAAATATATCCAAACATATTATGTACGCAACATGTAAACATATTTGGGTATGAAATGGCTTTGGTTTGACGTGCCCAACTCTCGGTATTCAATGTTTGATATGATGCAACGTATAGAAGGAAAATAAATCCGGAACTCGTACATTATGGAAGACGATACAAACGCTCTACACCATTTTGACTATTAATGTTTTATAACTACGATTTACAAATTTATTTATTTATAACTACGTCATCTTTGGAAAATTTACGAATGTGAATAAGGTGAATCATATTTTTCAAAAAGTATGCAAATATTAGATATGAATTAAGTCACTTTGCTGCGTAGATTTTGAGCGGTAAAGATATCGACTTAAGAAGATTAGGCCCCTTTCGGCTCACTACAGAGGTCTGAGTCCATAATGTTCGTGAGTTACTCACTCGTTATTGGTGAGTGGTGAAAAGAAAATAGCTCACCGTTTTTGTATGGTGTCACGTAAAGCACCCCTGCAAAAACCGTCAAGTACCTAATAAACTTTTCACCACTCATCGGTGGTTAGTGAGACGGCTCATTTAAATGCGGACTCGCTACTCAGATAATATGGAACCCCGTTGTACCTATTGTAGCCTATTCCAGTTTTCTTACCAGTTTTTTTTTAAAATAATTTTAGGTATACTATGTAATAAATTTTCCAAAAATGCCGACTGAACACGTAAATGATAAAGAACACATTTCGACTTGTCATTCTTCTCTCTGTCTCTACCTACCTAATAATACTTATTCGGAATTCCCTATTTCTTATGCTAACTTTTGATTGACCTTTTTTCAGTGTTGGGATTAGTTATCAATATCGATCAGTTTCCAAAATTCACAGTTCGCTGCCTTTCAAGTTTGATTGTTCAAGGTATCTAAGTTAGGAGTAGTTTTATTATTTTTTAAGTAAAAATATAAAGACCGGTTTCGAGAACATAAATATTTAGTGTTATTGTTACATTTATTGATTCCATTTATTGTATAAATCATGCTCTCGCTGAGATCGAAATTATTTTCTAGAATCTCTAATAGTTAACTCGATACAATAAACTTTAGTAATTTCCTTGGGAAATAAACGAATATCACTTCGATTTCTAAGATATGAATAGATTTTCTATAATTTATTTACACCATAGAATTAACGAGCTAGTGAAAATATATATAGATATTAATTATTATAAACTTTAAATAGAAAATTATATGTACACTGAGAAATAATAATATCTTTAATAAGATTTTCTTAGTCTCAAGAAGATAAGAAATGGGCAAATGGAATTTTAGTTATAGTCCGGTCATTCGGTGCTCAAAAAGGGAATAATGTAACTGTAAAGAATAGCGGGAGTTTTGAAAATTCATATTTTTTATAGATTTTGATGTGCTCTTTTCAAACTTCCACCTCGTGTCCTTGCCGCTCGCGCAGCCATATTGGGAAAATGGCGCCAAAAATAGAGTTATTTCACAATATGTCCTTTCAAATTCAATAAATGATGAAAATAGTATGGTGAGTTAAATAAGAATATCAATTTTTAAAACTCCTGTAAGCTTTTCAGTTAAAACTACCAAATGACTGGACTACAATTTCGTTTGTTAAACATTTAATATCGTTACAAAAATGGCAGTATTATTATCACGTATACGATTTTTTACAATTTAAATAATAGTTTATATAACACAATAATAAATGTCCAATATTAATAGAAATATTGCCGCAAATATTTTCATAAAATTTGCTGCCACCACGTTCCTATTTATTTAACGAACCTTGAGAGAGATATCTACGAATCTAGTTTTATTTACTTACAGAATTTATTATTATTTTTATACGTTTATATTAATGAATATCTCTGCATATTTTATGCGGTGTCGATCGGTCAATAAAACTACTTAAGTACCACTATGCCTAATGCTGAAATTGTGCGTACTTTTCAAGCCTTGAAAATTATCTTTGCCCATAGAAAGCTGCAATCTTTTCATCAGAAGGCAACTTCCTCAGTTTCCTACCAAATCAAAAATAATGAGAATATTTCGAAACACATAAATTAAAACTGATCTACTTTTTAAAAGCGTATAAAATCGTCAGATTGACCACCGATCGACTGCTTGGTCCAAAATATAATCAGCACTAAGTCCTAGCTACTTCAATTATTTAATTACTAGGTATATACAAAATTCAGATATTGCAACATTTCAATGAACATCATACAATTATATTGACCACTTTGAACAGATAACAAATCGGTCGCTATACCTTCCATTTGTCATACGATTCAGATGTGGGTACGATACAGAGTTACATTAGAGCGATTTTCCATGATCCACAACACGACACGATAAAATACATGACTTTTCAGAGCTCGATAAAGTTGTATCAGCCGTTTTCTAGCAACCGTATCTTCGCGATTCAGGTTCAACGATAAAGAAGTAGTAATTGCATAATATTTCGTGTCGTGCCTTGTAAAAAACGCTTGTAGGTACTATCCTTTTTCGAATATCGCTATCACCACTCCGAAAATGATATAACAACATCAATCATCAGTCAATACCAATTTCACGGGCACAACTCTCCATCAATTCACTGTCAATCTTTTAAAATCCACTCAAGTTATAATCACAAATTCGCAAGGACTCCGTGCAGAAAGCCGGTCACACAGTGGTGACGCGGTCTATTTCCACGTACCGCACGGAGTCCTCGCTTTGTCAGCAAATCACCTCTTTTTCATCGAAAATGGCGGTGTCGGATGACATACTCTTCAGCCGCTGTTGTAACGCCGAGCGACGACGGCGGCAGGAACGCATCACCGCCACCTGAAAAGAAACGTACATAATGATAGCTTTAGATCTAGCCAAATGGCTTAAATAAAATTTTGCATCAGCAAAATTCAGTTAAGGCAAATGCAACAGCATTCATTTTGGTTCTTCATCTGAAAGAATGGTGCCTATAACCTACGGAGTAAGAAGAAGTCTGTTGTTCTGTGATCCCACCTCATAGTTAGTGCGTATACTAAAAGGCTGAGCACGAGCAAAACGCGAGTCACTCGTCCTCACTTACTAGACACTAACTGCAGCGACGGCAGCGACTGCCGACGTACTGCCCGCGCAGTACGCGAGCGTACTGCGCGGGCAGCAAGAGCAGCTGTGCGCGAGCCTCCCGTCCTCAAAGTCGACCAGACACTGCAGTATTGCATTAGAGCTTAACTAATGCTGTAGATAGGCCACAGCAACGGCGGCGAGTAGTCTGAACACAAGCAGTGTGCATGTGCACTGCGGGGCCATCCGGAGCAGGGCCGAGTAGTGCGCGAGCCGCTCGTGCTCTTACACAGACACTGCACAACGTCGCACCAGAGCTGTACTAATGCTGTCATCATCATCATCATCAGCCTGATGAAGTCCACTGCTGAACATAGGCCTCCCCCAAAGAGTGCCACGACGAACGGTCTTGAGCCTTCTCCATCCACCGACTTCCCGCAACCCTCACAATGTCGTCGGTCCATCGGGTGTGGGGCCTTCCAACACTGCGTCGTCTGAGAACCTTTGTTCCCCAACGGTTATCGGTTCTGCGAGCTATATGGCCAGCCCACTGCCACTTCAACCTGCTAATTCTGAAAGCTATATCGGTGACCTTGGTTCTTCTACGGATTTCCTCATTTCGGATTCTATCACGCAGCGAAACTCCGAGCATAGCTCTCTCCATAGCCCGTTGAGTGACTTTGAGCTTGTGTATGAGGCCAATAGTTAGCGACCAAGTCTCAGTGCCATATGTCATCACTGGCATCTGTGACAAGAAGATATGACGAAGTTTCCCAAACGCTGCCCATCCGAGTTGGATTCGTCGGTTGACCTCTTTGTCAAAGTTGGACCTACCTAGTTGAATCGTCTTAAATAATAATGCCAATACTAATTACTAATGCTGTAGATAGGGACTAACCACAACAGCGGCGGTGAGTAGACAGAGCGCTAGCAGTGTGCATGCGCACTGATCCTGCGTGACGACACACCAGAACTAAGCAGATAGGTAGGTACTAACCACAGCGACGGTGGTGAGTAGACTGAGCGCAAGCAGCGCCAATGCGTACTGCGCAGGCATCCGGAGTAGTGCCGAGCAGTGCGAGAGCCGCTCGTCCTCTTACACAGACACTGCACAACGTCGCACCAGAGCTGTACTAATGCTGTAGATAGGGACTAACCACAACAGCGGCGGCAAGTAGATAGAGCGCTAGCAGTGTGCATGCGCACTGATCCTGCGTGACGACACACCAGAACTAAGCAGATAGGTAGGTACTAACCACAGCGACGGTGGTGAGTAGACTGAGCGCAAGCAGTGCCAATGCGTACTGCGCAGGCATCCGGAGTAGCGCCGAGCAGTGCGAGAGCCGCTCGTCCTCTCCGTCCGGACACTGCGCGACGCCGTCGCACCAGAGCGCAGGCGATATGCACGCGTCGAGTGACGCGCAGCGGTACTCGCACTCGCCGGAGAGTGCGTACACGCCGCCGCGGGAACTTGGGTGCCTGGAAGTCACAGGAGAGCAATAGTATAGTTTAGCCCATAGAATTACTTAGTAGACCTAATATTATACGGAGGTCCTAGATTGCTCCAGAGGTTGTCTACGATGCAGTGCCTAATCGGGTGGTATAAGCAGTCATCATCATCATCATTTCAGCCGTACGACGTCCACTGCTGAATATGGCCTCCCCCACAGACAGAGTAAATTTCTTATCATGTGGGGGGATTTGCCCATACTCACCACGCTGGGCATGCGGGTTGGCGAGCGCAATTAGAGCTATCGTTGTTAAAAAATGAGGGACGCTGCTGCCTATCCCCTAGCTTTTTTCCCTTAGTTGCCTCTTACGACATCCGCGGATAGGTAGATATGGAGGGCCCTATACTTCAGCTGGGGCCACCACGGCCAAGCAGTACGCAGGTGGTTTTACGTCTCTTATTCTCCTACCTAATGCTGAACTGACTGTCCCTGCGCTAGTTCCTATTTCATCATCGGCCTGATTAACATATGCCAAAGAATGCCACAACGAACGGTCTTGGGCCTTCTCCAACCACCGACTTCCCGCAACCTTCATAATTGCGTCGGGTTGGTCTATCGAGTGACCTTCCGACTGCGTTGTCCGGTTCGTTATTCGCCATTAGAGAACCTTTTAAATCCCGTCCCCGTCCCCAATGGTTCTTGGTTCTGCAAACTGTAGGTATAGCCTGCTTTACTGTATTACCTTCTAGAAAGTTCCAGCCAAGAAATGTAATAAGAACCACTCTCTGACGCTATCAGTTCTACGGCCAACGACCTTGGCCAGTCGAGGTCGAAGCGGTCAGGAGAAGGAGCCGGTGCAAAGACATGTCGTGCTAGTGGATCGAGAATTTTAGTCCAGCCGTCTGAGAATATTTCCACAATTTCTTCATCCTGAAAGCAGAAAAAAAAAGATTTCTTTTTGATCCAACGGTCGTTGGTTCTAAGAGCTATTTGCCCCACCCACTTCAACTTACTAATCCTCTGACTTTAGTTCGTGTACGGATCTCCACGTTTTATTTAACTGTACCATGTAGAACGTAGCTAGTGACTTACATCATTAGGTGGATTCGGGCATATAAAAATCGGCGACAGTCCCCCAGCAAACACAGCAATCCGATTCGGGGTTCTGCACAAATGCCTCAGATCCGGAGCAACAGTAATGTTGTTTATGAGAGTGAAGTTATCCAGTTCAGGTTCCTTGATGATGCTGCCTTTGATTTGGATGTAGAGATAGCGGCCTGGTGAGGGGTCTATGAGGAACGGAAGGTTGTCACATTGGACACGCTGAAAATTATAATTGAAAGTCTATTAGCTACAAATTAAATTTGCTACAAAATTCTTAGAAAAACAATCGAAATATCTTACAATGGAGTGGTGTATTCTAATCCCAACTTTAAAAATAGAAAGAGCGTGGTTTTGTATACCAACAAAACGCACTAGGCCTCTTGTGGTTGTCGCCCCGATCCTGCTCAAAATACTTCCTAAGTCTTCCTCAAGTTCAGGATGATAACTACAAAATGCAAAAAGATACGACAGCGCTACTTACATATTCTGAATTGTCTGAGGTGTGGACTGGCTCGTTATGTTCACCATGCTCTGCGGTCAATCTCAGCTCACCACTGGCCCCGGTGACGTGATGGGACTCCTTGCATTCCGACTCCAGCCGCACAAACTCCACGGAAGCCTCAAAGCCGAAAGAGCGGAAATCGTCAGTAGCCGTCATGTTAACCACGTCGAACTTCAGTTCGGCAACAGTTGATGTAGACGTGAACTCATAGTCTCCGACATCGCTGGAATTTGATAAGCGAAGATTAAAATCAGAGAGGTTTGCGGGTTACTCGGAAGTGATAGCGGGATGAGATGATGATAAAGATGAAAATAAAATGTTTGCGGCTGAATGTTTGCCCTTACCTGCAAAGACAATCCCTCGGCACTCCCGTTCCAACATTCCTCCAAGGTCGGTCAAAGATCCTGACAGCAGCGGTAGGTTCACCAGCGCAGCGGTACCAGGGTGAGTGAGCAGAATGTACTGAACGGCAGAGCCGTCCACCGCTTCTCACGCCATTCACTCGAAGACGTACCACTTCGCCAGGATTGGCTTCAAAACGGTAGGTGCAGCTGAAAATAGTTTTTTTTTTAAAAGTTAGTATTTTTGTAGTACCTATGGCCTATACTTTTTTATTGTTTATGTAGCATTGAGACTAGAAGTCTTTTTCTCATTTACCGTAGATGTAACCGATGTAATACAAGGAAAATAATTCCAGTAATAATCTAAGGAAAAGTGCTGGTTAAAACTGCTACGGATGTGCTACGACTGGTGCTACGAATCTTAGTTTTTGCAAACACAAAGTCACATTAACTTTATGACTTACCTCATAACCCTCTATGTTTATAGAACAAGATAATTATATCTAATATTATTCAAAACATCCTTACCTAATATTACGCATCCCTCCACGCCCATAGAGAAACACATCTCTAGGCGAAGAAAAGTTCACCGGGGGATCTGGCGGGGCTTCTGGGAACGAGCGGGAAGAAAATCTCCTGGAGCAAGGCCCTCGACCCCAAGGCTCACCATCTTGGTGCAGGTCAACGAACTCGTACAGGGTCTTGAAGAAAACTGGCCTAAAAAGTGTAATTAAGTCATTTACTTTGAGCATTCATCTGTTTTATTTAAGCTCACAAGTTTGAATCCATTCTCGTTTAATCATTTAGTGTACCGAAAAAATAGAACAGTGACACGATAAATTACTGCTAGAAGTGTGATAACGCAATCTACACATGCTGCATAAAGATTTGCTAATCACCAGAGGAAGAGCATTATATGCATTCAAAATGCGCAGGCAAGCCATGGGGCCTGCGATGTCCGCGTGGGAACAACAAGCTTATTGCATTGTGTGGAATTATACCCACGCTAAGTATAATTCCACACAATGCAATAAGCTTATTGCATTATAATTCGTAAGTATATAATACGTAAGTATAATTCCACACACGTTCTTTCAAAATGAACTATATATAATAAAAACTACAACGATATCCCATTGCTATCGAAGAAGACATTCAAAGAGATCCTCTTTATTCAATTTGCTCAAAACTTACTTCAAAGCCGTTCCTTGAGTTAGCTTCAGTTCCAGCGTCAACGAATCTCCTTTAGACAGGAAGCTCTCAGTCTTAGCACAAGCCCTGGACCTCCTCATCAGAGCGTGTTCACAAGTCCTAGGAGCGCGTTCGCGACAGAAGCGTGCGACAAGTGTTGCGTTTGTGGGGGGACGGCCAACGATCACTGACTGGGGAGATGTGGCCCTCGACATTTGAACTGAGCGTTCTTTATCACTGCAATTAATACCATTGTTTTGCTAAGGATGTCGATACATGTACTTGTAAGATCTGTAATAAAACCGGGCATGTGAGAATGAACAGACTACGGGGGTCCTAGACAAGATTCCGAGACGTTTATTTTCCCTTTCACACTAACGTATACGGACAGCGGAAATTTAGTTTATAAATTTTGCAACAGTCTCGTTATATTTCACAAGCTAATGCCATTTCCATTCAATTCAATCTTTACGCTGGCGTTATCGCCAACAGAAAATGGATCCTGTCTAGACCCCCAGGATAATGACGCGATCATCTCCCGGAGAGGATACTTTCGGGATATGTTTCACAGAAACGTAGACGTAGAAACGTCGTAAAAACGTAAAAACGAAAATTTGCAGACTATTTTTTTTTTTTTTTTAAATATGCGTGATTAAACCACAAACATCCAAACATCCCCACAAACTTTCGCATTTATATTATTTATTTATTTATTTAGTAGTAGGATTCTATACGTAAAGTATGATACCCGTAAACAAATTATATTATTGTTTTTAGCTGCAGAAAATAACTATTTGCCAACAACTAAGCCAGTTGAAATAATCCGTTATTATGATATCATATTAAAGCAAACTGAAATCATAAAATTATTCTATTATATATTTTGGAAGTCTCGCAAAACCTTAAATCCGATTACACGAGAGTAATAGCGTTGAAAATGCTCGAGAACTTACCAAAATATATCGCTGCAGCCCGGAGATATCCTCATCGGGCCGTCCCATATATTCAAATGGCTCCCACAGTATTCGTCTTCGGGTAGGTTCGGATTGAGTGCGTTTGTCACATAAAATTTCAGTACCGAAAACCAAACTCGAAATCGCGGCGCCGAAAACGACGGCCTTCTGTAAATAATGTTTCGTCCGGAGGGGCCGGATGTGTCAATTCCCTGCATGTGATAAAGGCAGGTCGTGTTTGGCGGGAGGGAGTGCTGGGGGTGCTCCAAGACCCCCCTGCCGGTCCCCCTGATCCAGAACTCGCAAGCCCGCTTGTTCTTCGCGTAGGTCGGTGACTGCATGTCCACGAATCTGACCTGAAATTAATTATTTTGGAACCATAGATTATTTTATAGATGAAAAAGATGAATACCCATTGAAATATTTGACCGGGATAGCTTCGTATTTTGTATAGTAAAAGCCACAAGGGATTTTCGCTTAGGTAAGGAAATAATAAATAATCGAGGATCCTTTTGCTCAGAGGCGCATGTTGACTTAGAAGGTCTTCTTCACCGAGTTATTTCAAAGGATTAAGCGTATTTACGGGACAAAAATAATGGCCAACCTTAAGCCGTCTTCAAACGGCATGATATGTCACCTCAAATTCGTTTCAGAATGTTTCTTACGTCAGCTGACTAAAGTTGATTGTGAGCTTGACTTTTAGGTATTAAGCACGCCCTAAAATGCCAAACTCAAAATTGACTCTAATGATTAGTAAGCATCACTTTAAAATAACATTCAAACATATTTTGGATAACATTTCCACGCCGTCTAAGCATGCCTTTATTCCATAAGTTAAAACAATGTAGGCCTCCATTATTGTCCGTGCAAGCCTACGTTACTAATTACACTTTGGCAAAGGCCCAAGTGAGGGCCCCAGGGCGCTGATTTATTATTGTTCACTTAGAACGAAACACTTCATGATGATGTATAGACTCCATTAACCTAATTCCAACAAATGATTAGGAATAGAAAATTAGCATGCGCGCTGCATGTGCCAGATTCACGCCCTGCATTTACAAAGAAGAATGAGTTGGTAGCTTATTTGCCTTCCTTCGCATAGTTTGAGGACAGTGACAAAAAAAGGCTCACGTCTTTTATCCCCAAGCATGGTAGACCTTTCAGATCTCCTGACGATGATATCCTTGAAGAAGTTTAAGGGGGTTAGTCAGAGACACGTCCAAACATTTTGGCATAGACCCACATTTTGCACTTTCATATTATGAAATACTCACTAAATGCAAAATGTGGGCATATTATTATGTGACAGGTACCAAGCCCATCGCCGCTTATAAGAATACTGACTGGTTTCCTTAATTTCGACTGACTTAATCTTTTTCCTTTTTTTATTTCATTTTATTTTGCCTGCCTGAAGGCTTGCTTTGCCATCTAAAATGAACGTAGGTATTTATCAGCTTAGTGCTTCTCTTTTGAGTTGGTCCGAAACCAACAGAAATTTAGTAAAGGGTGAGCAACGCTTCTGTTACGTTTATAATACAACCGCCCAGCATTTGCAAATCCATTTCTGACTGGGTGCATTCATTTCCTAGAGAGAAATGCAATTACTTCACAATTATTCTGTTGGAACATAATTTTACGTAGCCTACCTCGAAGTTTAGCTAATGGGGAGTTGACTAGTGAGAGCTAATTGAATTACCTATAGTAACCTCGAGCACTTCTACGCTCAAAGCGGGCTTATACAATCTAGATAAAAGCTCTTCTCATTATTATAATTTTGATGAGTAGGTAATGTCTGAGACATTTATACGTAAATGAGCCTTTGCGTCAGTAGTATCATTGATTTGTACCATTAATGGTACAAGTGACTCAACTGTGTATCCTTAGTACCATTAAAGAAATATGAGGATATTCCCCCGTAATCGTTAACCGATACCTATGGAACTAGTGGATTGTAGATGTTTGTTTGTTGAAGAGAAAGATGATAAACAATAATACCTTCATATTATTTATTATGAATTTTTTATTAGGATTATCAAGTACCTAAACTAAAGTGGAGACTGACCATTTGATTTAGGTACATTTAAGTATGTAAAACATGCATTTTATTATCCTGAAACTTGCAGCTATTTTAACTGGAACGCATAGATTTGCCTGCACGAAGATGCTAACGACTTACGCTAAAAAAAACTTCCCAACTCTTGGCAACTTACTTTGAAAACTGCATAAATTAGACCCCCAACCGACATTCGCAGTATCTGCAGATAACTGCAAGAATCAGGTCAAGAACTATTTATTATACCTAGCATGGAATATTGTAGAACCCAATTTAAAAAACTGATCACATAATATGCGAATTTTGCAACAGCTGTTGTGTTGGTAGTTGGTAGCGAATTCCGCTAAGCATTTGCCGGCGGGTGCTTCGACTGATGTGGCATTTATGCGAATATAGTATAACAGATTGCGTAATATTCGCCTTGGTAGGTAATATTTGCGTAAATCTAAATAGGCATTCGAGCTTACCTCAACTTCCAATTGGAATCCATGTAGAGATTGTGCTGTAGCAGGTTGCAAAAATGTACCAAACGGGGATGTTGTAAATTCCACCAACAATTCCGGGCCGCTCGATATCGCCTCCGGCACCGGCACCCCTCCGCCACAAAACCTCAGAATAACTGGATCCCTCGTCGTGTAACCGTCGTACACCGTTACATAGTCCTGAACTTCGTCACATTGTTGCCAAAATTTCAACTCCCGCCCATTGTTCCCTCGTTCTTGTTCCGTAGAGTACAATGCCTTCTGACTTCGAATTGAAACAAGCTGTCCGTTCGGCTGTTTCACAACGATCAGTGCGTGCTTTCCTTGGGGCACCTCGTGCTGCCTCACGGCGTAGTAACACGTCAAGTTTCGGGGGTAAATGCCGGGGAAATTCGGGGACTGTAATCTGCAGTTTTTACGATCGCAGTCGCTGAATATCCTCGAGCAATATGTTCCGGAGATCAAATCCCCCAGGTAATAGTCCGGAGTTTTTGTGGGCCTTGCGACGTTCGCATCCTCGCGTGATATGTTTACGGGGTACGGTAACGGCTTCATCTTGAAATAAGGGCGTTCTGCAATAAGAAATGGTTATTGGATGTATCGGCTCGGAAACTTCGGGGTGTACCTCTGTGCGGATTCATGTTGCTACCAGGAAAAATATTTAGAAATCTCAGCTGTAGGCGCTTTGTATTCAAATGATCCGTGATTACCGGTTTGGGGAACTTTTATGGAAGAATGGATCGTGCTTTGAATACTCGAAGTTTTTAATCACGATATTGATGAAAGCTGTATCCTGATTATAAAAATGATTTTTACCTGCCGGGGGTGAGCCTCCATAACGGACCGTAGCATAATCTCTCCTCAAAACTTTATATGCCATTCGAAAGTCGAAGTTATAATTGTTTTGGTCTTTCGACAGATGCAACAGCCTTATGATGAGCGTGATGGATTTTGTTTCACTGTAGTATATCGAAGGACCCCATGAGGTGCCACACCAGGAGCCACCGACTTGTGGGCGACTAGCTTCCTGGATTTGCATGTAGCCGTCGGGGCAGCCATCTTCTGTGAAGGATGTAAACCGGCCAAGTGTGAAACTGTCGAAGAGAATCTGGAAAGAAGAATATTTTGAGAAAACCTAAATCACAAAGTGTAGGTTGAGAACATAGTACAGCGAACAGCTGATGAATACCACGTGGGCCGCATCCTACGTGTTAGGATTAGGAGTTTTTTTTTCAAAAACTGCTATAAAAGTTATGGAATGACAACGTATCTACCTACTGTACTACAGTTCCTACAAGCTAGCGATTTTGGTCCTGATTTGCACGGACACTGATCATTAATTTACCTCTGTTTTCTGCCAACCTACATTCGTTTATAATTCGTTTATAATATAATTGGTTTTGAAACAAGAAAATTCTTTTCGCTTATTTTAAAACCTAAGCTTAAACCATATCCAAACATTGAAATTAACGAAGTAGATAAGGTCAGGCGGGGTTGATGGCTCATTTATATCGGAAATCGCTTTATGTGGACCAATTAAAGTTAAAGAGCTTACAGTTACCTACTTTTATAGCCTTTGGGGATAAAATCCTAGAATAATTCCGAAATGAAGCGGTAGTCAATTTGTTTGTTGGCAATATACGTCACGGTTTATTTTAAAAATCGTAAAGAATATTTAAAATTACTTTAAATCATGAGGATTTAAAAAATTATGCTTAGGTAGAGAAGATGATTGAAAGGTGTTTATGGCGAGTGTGAATAGGATCGAAAGGGAATACTTTGGCGTACGTTTAGTGACCAAGTCGCAATGTGATGAGATAATCTTTTAATCTTGTATGGCCAATATTTAGTAATTTGCTATCGTATCGTAAGCGTAAATTATTCATGCTCGGGCTGTTCACGAGTGAAACAAAAGTCATCCAGTTACAGCGAGTCGCAGTGCTCTCTGTAATTTGGTGAAATTGGAAATTTAATGGGGTTATTGCGACTTCTCGCACGTCTCATTTCCGAGTTTTGAGCGATGTAATATTTTACGCGATGAGGTAATAACCATTTCCGGGTTTTCAGTGTAATATCTGGATCTAGAGTTCTGATAAGTGTTATTGAGCGGAGTCTGATAGCCTCTTACGCCATCACTATATAGTATATAAGGCAAAATCCTCCATTGCATCTATCTATCTGTTTGTCTGAACGGTACTCAACGGATTTTAGTCGGGTTTCCAGTAATGAACAGAGTTTCAAGAGGAAGGCCTACAGCCCTGTAATATCAACTTTGCGATTTTGTTTAGGCGGTGACGTTCGTTGAAAATCTCAGGTATATGGTTTAATTCTTGTAAAATTGCGCTAATACGCTCGTATTTAAATTGAAATAAAACATCGTGGTAGGGCCACATAAAAAAACGAACATATTCATTCATTTTTGATGTATCGCAACACCCGAGGCTCTTTTTGATTCAGTCACTCGAAAAGCATGGAGCAGTTGGCCGAAATTGAACCAGGCAACGCGGGAAACGCAATTTGCACCTTCAAATTGCATCTGTGCATGATAAAGGCTTTCTCACTTGCCGGAGCAGTATCGGTACAGATCCGATATCCAGCTAATGGATATCGCACATTGAGATTGCAAAATAGTGAGCATTGAGCGGGAGAGTTTCTGACATTATTTTGTGATCCAATCATGCTATTAGTGACTTAACAGTCAGTGGAAACTTTTCAGGGAAATTTAAGAAAACTCCCACATAGATTCAAATTTTAAGAATAAGTGGTTATTGCAGAGTTTAAATATTTCGGGCCCGAGGCCTTTTCGAACTTTAACCCGTGTCGAACGGCATGCAATATGTCATCTAATATTTATTTCAAAATGATCCCTATGTCTTTATCTATTTTCTCAGTTAAATAAACGTGTTTCAAAACCCCTGCTTCAACACCAATGGCCTATGGGTGCAGCTGTAAAGATAACGCATGACGTGTCTAAGGAATTTACACAATCAGAGGCACATTTTCATCATAACTGTCTGCTATGGAAAGTAGATGTCGTATAGTAAGATGCCATTACGGTAGGTAGTAGGTACAAATACGTGTAGAAGCGGCCTAAGGCATTGATAAGCGTTCACACCCACTGGGAATTGGTGCCGCTGCAACAAAGAACTGCAGTCGATTTTATTTCAGGATTCCCTGATTCAATTGGTTTCTGTTGAACGTTGTTCCAGGAAAAGCTGTCCGTACTTAGCTTTGTATCGGAGAGAAATGTGAATTTGAAGGAGAAAATAATGCAACTGGTTTCTTTAAGCTATGAATCGATTTACTTGGATTTGAACACTCAAATAAACAAAAAGTAGCTTTCAGTGGTAATATTTCATTCTTATAAATTTTTAAACTAAATTTAAGCGTAAATCGAGACTCGAGAAAGTTTTTTAATAAAATACAATAAAAAAAGAATCAAGTTTGACATCAATTCCGATGAAAATACTGCTGACAGGGTTTTCACACTGATGTGAGGAGAGTTAAAAGATAAGCTTTGCAATATATGCCAGAGTTATTTATGGTACTGATTGAACAATTGTGGTTATTGTTGATGTATATTTCCAAAGTTTTTTTAATGATACGAACATAAGGCCACCAAAATTATCCTCAAAACATGGACCCATAACCGAATAACTTATTCATAAATCAAATGCTCTACTTATATCTCACATTAGTTTACGAAACGTCATCCACACCCTTCATGTTTACCCTTTCCAAGTGGAAAACATAATTTTGCATCGCCAGGATTGCCCGAGGGAGTCTGATGGAATAAACGTGCCCGCGCAGACATGTGGCGTTTCAATTTATTCACTGTTAAATAAATGTGATATGACGCGAAGCTGAAACCGTCTTGGGATGTCTCTGAATCTTATTTTTCTTGTAAAGTCTGAGTACTGCACGTTAGTAGAATGTACGAGATCTCGGTTTGAACTAATAGTAAGTATCAATACTTACTATTCGTTCGAACTGAGATCTCGAGATAGGTACCAGGTAAAAGTTAGTGCTTCGATGATCGTCATCCCACTTACTGCTAATTTTTTAAAACCTTTATTTGGTCCCCTACGTCTAAGCAACCCCTTGGCCGGTTTAAGTCATATTATTACCAGGAAATTTTGATAGTACAACCTAAGTACTAAATTCCATGCAGATTGGTTTGAAGGCTCGAAAGTTATGCAAATAAACATACAACGCCACATGTCGACATCTTTAATGATAACATTTGTATAATATTTAATTCGCTTCGAGTATATTTAAGTTTTAATTTTAGACATTAGGCACTTTGGTATATACTGTAAGCTTGCTGTTTTAACTGAAATAAATAATTCTAATTCTAATTCTAACGCCGATTCGCCCAAGTTGTTTGAGAGATCTTCGCTCGCTCGATCAATAGATTTATCAAGTGCATCTGTGGTTTAGCGGTAATTTGATTAATAAAACTACGTTCAAACTGACGCCAAAAACTAAAAGATGGGGTAACGCGGCAGTAAGCATGCTGACGCGTTGGCACACCCTCATTTTAAACAGTAGACAGCGCCGATTGCGCAATTCACGTTCCTGCTTCGCAGTCAATTTCCACGCGTCGGTTTAGCTGAAGCTTTAATTAGAATTGTTCCGGCTAAATTGTAGAGGTATGTTGTGATTATTGAGTATGTGCATGATGTGACAATTATATCCAATCAGTCGTACCAATCACGGTAATAATAGTTTACTAGTGGTATAATTAACAGAAACATCAAAGCCTAATTATTATTGAGTGATTATTATTGAGTGATGATTATTAAATCTGAAAGCATAAGAGTTAGAGAAAGTTTTGAAAAACCAAATCGTTCGTTATAGAGATAAAAATAACTGCATTCATCGATTTTCAGAAAGAGTCTACGCGACTCGGGAATCAATAAATAAATATAAATATTCCGGACATATCACACATTGTCAACTGATCCCAAACTAGGCATAGCCTGCAGTATGGGTACCAGAGACTGATATACATAATAGATATATATTTAACACCCAGACACAGAACAAACATCTGTGTTAGTCACAAATGTTTGTCCAGTGCGGGAATCGAACCCGCGACCTCTAGCGCAGAAGGCAGAGTTACTACCAACTGAGCTATGAGGCCAGTCAAAATCGAATCCGGTATTTTTTATTAAATTATTATTCCAATGTCTACAACTAAAATTAATAATTTAATAAATATTTTATTTATACAGGTAAATTATCATATTTATCATACAATGGTAAGCTTTTATAAAAAAAAAATATTAGAAAAAAATCTTCTCAGAATGACTAAAATAACCTCGTCATTACTACACAGTAATGAAATTATTCAGAACGATTTTATCAGGCAAAAGTTTTGCAAGAAGACCAAATAACCAAATATAAAAGGAGTTCTGACGTTGCGTATACCGGCTTAAGCCTTATGCACCAACTTTAACTAGCTCCTTAAAACGAGGTCATCTTACTTAACAAAACAGTATTAGCGAGTGGCTCAAAACTTTTTAATTTACTTGGCTCAGCCATTGCTCAGCAAGTTTTAAACGGCCGAGGCGTTTAACAGGGTGTCGCGTTTTCTGTTCGCATTCATCCTTCAGTAAATAAAAGGCACAAAGTGCAAAGTTTGCACAGTGGACACTGCAATTTGCTAAATTAAAGTTCTGGTAAACTATTCGGGGCCTGGGGGTCATTTGTACTCACGAATTTTTCAATCGAAACTCAGCTAAACGATATCTTTCTTCTCTTTATAGGTGTTTTCGTATGCTGCTACTGAATAAAGTTCCAGCTGCAACTGAATAAAGTTGCAGCTTACGTTTTAGCTAAAGTTTTTACTTTTGAATGTTTAAGGAACGTTAAGAGGCCAATTCTACTAATTTAAAACGTTTGACGTTGTATTAAGTCCGAACTATGGTTCAGTGCCGATCGCGGTTCTAATATTACCGAAAAAGCTATTCTACTAATTATAACACTGCACTCAATCGAACTTAAGCCGAAAAAAAGTTGATCGGCAGCTGAAATGCAGACGATTATTTGTATACATGTGTCAACATTTGAGCGGAATGTTTCGAACAGAAAAAGTCATTGGTGCACGACCGGGTTCGAACGTATGACCTTCAGATTGAAAGTCGGGGTGAGTCCCAATAGACCAAACCAGCTTGGAGATTTTGTATTATTTTAAAAGGAGTAAAAGTATACTACAAGGCTCTACGCCGTAGCCCCTCGTAGATGCTAACAACGCATCATAAATCCAACGTATCTACGAGGGCATCTACGCATTTTCTATTATCAATGGGTAATTATTATTCTTTATTATTTTCTATTATGACTGTCTATGTTCACAATTTAATCTCTTAGATTAAAACAATGCAATATTCTAGAAGAACTTTCAGCGTAGCACCACGGGGTGCGAGATTTGTTTGCGAACCGCCCGCAGTTAGGTGTGTCCGCCGGTATTATTTGCCTTTGTACTTTGTTTTAACGATTTTTCAGGCGCTTGCTCTTGTAAATACGGCGGACCAACGTGCGATTTTAATCTCTCTGTCACTGGACGTACAGTCGAAATCTGCTTGATTACAATTTAGTGGTCATGTAACTTGAAACTCGGACAGGTGAGATAGGTTAAGGTTTTTGTAGAGGTGTACTGCAAAGTGGTTTTCAACGGAGTATCTTTTACGTTTATGCTTTTTGTTTCTTTAAAATACCTACAACATTTTATTTACTATATAGTACACTAATCAGAGCATCTAAGCAGCAAGTTTTTGAATCCTTATGATAAAGCGTAGCGAACGAACGTTGAATATTACTAAGTGCCGAAGTGCTATGTTTTGACGTAGGTACTTTTGACTACTATATCTAAGGGTCTGAGTGTTAGAAATAAAATAAATAAATAAATATTCCGGACATATTACACACGGTCAACTGATCCCAAACTAGACATAGCCTGTACTATGGGTACCAGAGACTGATATACATAATAGATATATATTTTACACCCAGACACAGAACAAAAATCTGTGTTAGTCACAAATGTTTGTCCAGTGCGGGAATCGAACCCGCGACCTCTAGCGCAGAAGGCAGAATTACTACCAACTGAGCTATGAGGCCAGTTATCTAAAATGATGCCTACAATACCTGGGTATTTAATGCGGTACTGAACAAAGACTATTATGAGTTTGACATATATAATCAACGATATCGCAAGTTCCTAAAGAAAAATACGAAAAGATTCCTCCAGGGCAGGCAACGCATTAGCAATGCTCCAGGTGTTGCAGATTTCTATAGGCGACGGTAACCGCTTACCATCAGGTGGGTTATAAGCCTGTTGCCTCAGTATAACATAAAAAAAACAAACTCTACATTAATTTTATTCAGAAGATGTAAGGATAATTTTAAGATAAATTCTAGCTAGATGATATATCATACGCCGGCGCCGTTTGAACTCGGCTTAAGATGACAATCAAATATCAGGCACTTCTGACACTATTCCGCTAATCTATTCCTGACTAGCTCAACAAAATGCAGACGCGTGACGCGTGCAGTACAAATTATACTATGCGGCATGAATAAAGCACTGGGTCACTATAATAAAAAGCCATGCGAAGCCTGCATGTAGGTATATACGCTTTGCATGGCTTTTTAATACGGGCGGTGCGGGAGGTGTAAGCCTTTGAATTTTGTTGAGCTTATGCGTAATAGATTAGCGGAATAGTGTACTAGTTAATATTTGTTTGTCTATTTAATATGCTAGTGATGACTTATGGCACTGAGACTTGGTCGTTGACTATAGGCCTCATATACAAGCTCAAAGTCGCGCAACGGGCTATGGAGAGAGCTATGCTTGGAGTTTCACTACGTGATAAGATCCGAAATGAGGAAATCCGTAGAAGAACTAAGGTCACCGACATAGCTCTCAGAATTAGCAAGTTGAAGTGGCAGTGGGCAGGCCATATAGCTCGCAGAACCGACAACCGTTGGTAGTAAAGGTTCTCGAATGGCGACCGCGAACCGGGCGACGCAGTGTTGGAAGGCCCCCCACCCGATGGACCATTGTGAAGGTTGCGGGAAGTCGGTGGATGGAGAAGGCTCAAGACCGTTCGTCATGGAACTCTTTGGGGGAGGCCTATGTCCAGCAGTGGACTTCTACAGGCTGATGATGATGATTTAATATCTTAGAATGGGCTTCCTCAAAGAACCACTGAATCAATTAACAAAACTTATAGTGTTTTTTTGTGTTAGTCTTGCCGCATAATAACAGTCATGTATAATTCGTATAATAAAGCCATGGCTCCGTCCTGGTGGAACCACACAGTAGGTGTACAGCAGGTACTCAGTGGAGTCGGCCGCGTTCGCTGAAGTGTTCTCTTTTGTTGGTGTTTTATTATTTCGAGCCTCCACGCTACATGTTAATAAAGCGAGGATGTGTGAGCCAGAAGTAATTAAAACAGGAGTAACATGCCGGTAAATTCATATCTTTAGTTTACTAGTTGATATTTTTTTAGCAAAATTATTCGTTTGATAGAAAAACATGCTTACGATGATTAAAACGCCTAAAACTTAGCCTGAGTGCTTGTAATATAGCCGTCCCCTGCTACAAAAGTCTTAAGGCAATGATAGAGGCCTTAGCTCGGCCTGCGCCGTTGTAACCGTTGACTGGCCTCATAGCTTAGTTGGTAGTAACTCTGCCTTCTGCGCTAGAGGTCGCGGGTTCGATTCCCGCACTGGACAAACATTTGTGACTAACACAGATGTTTGTTCTGTGTCTGGGTGTTAAATATATATCTATTATGTATATCAGTCTCTGGTACCCATAGTACAGGCTATGCCTAGTTTGGGATCAGTTGACAATGTGTGATATGTCCGGAATATAATATACGTGTGAATCCTAATGTGGGGTCAGGACTATGCAAGTGAATGTTGGGGGTTGTTATAAAAAAAAAAAAAAAAAAAAAAAGGAGGAGTCTGAGTTACGTAAAGTGGTCATGCTAGTGCGTTTCCCTTTACTTTGTCTTCGTACATATTTTTAGGAAAGCGCCAACCTAGGCTGCTATTAACGTTATTGTTGCGTAGTCAATAGCGGCTCTTGAAAGGGCTTTAGCCGCTTCGCCGCGTCAACCCCTCAAGACGAAATGAGCCGCTTGGGGTCCTGTATCACTGGCACTAGCTTTCAAGTGGAAATGAGTTTTATCACCTTGACTTAAGGTTTCCCATCGTTTTTGTTGATTCACGGATAGCCCGCTAACCGGCGGGAATCAACCAGTCCGCCAAAGGATTATAATCTTTCAAGCGTTAAATCAAGTCTCAATATCACGTGCGCACTTGATGGTGACACAAGTACTAATACATTTTGGGCCCTGCCATGACGTCATACTGCCATTAAAATGCAAGCGCGTCAGCATTATTTGACACAAATTTGAACCATAAATCATTGTGACTGTCTACTTACGTCACCGCCTAAACGAAATCGCAAAGTTGATGGTATGGGGCTATGTAGGAGTAAGCGTTTCTCCACGGTACTGTTATTATTCTGTGACCATGGGCACTGTGAAGAGCACCCTGTAATGTACTACCGAGTACGGAGAAAAAATATCTTTTAAGATACAGCTGAGGGCTATTAAATTTTTTCAGGCACGGTATCGGGGCTTTGGGAGATGATTAATTTTAGCGTGAAATGTATTTTTGGTACGTTTATTTTTGGTATAGGTTAATTAACTTTTCTTTTTATAAAGCCAAATGGTTTAGGTTTGCAACGCTAGTAATGGAAATAACCCAATTAAGAACTGGTCTCTGTGATACGTTTTATCTGTCTGGACGGGTTAATAATACATTAAAGACTTGGTAATTATATTTGACCTTCAACTTAAAAATCAATCAGACACCCAACAATACATTGTTCCAAGAAACAGTCATAAACAATCGCGAAGCCAATGAGCGTTCTTATCGGCTGATAACGTACTGAAAACGAGCACGTACATTCGAGTATAAAAGACGTAGCTGAGAAAATATAAGCGAAGCCGTTTTGAATACTCCGTACTTAGCCGTGCGACCACAAAATTGACTTTATGTCACTACATAAGGTTTTAAATTCACCAACGCGCTGTCAAAAGACTATGTGCCTGTCATGATCTCTGATTACCGCTACTTGACGAATAAAAATAGTTCTCTCTGTTTTTGTAAAGTAGCGATAATCAAAGATGGTGAAAAAGGCACTAACCCCCCTTTTTCATAATCTCTAAGTAACTTTATGTCCACCTCATTCTTTTGTTCACTACTAGCGTACGCCCGCAGCTATGCTCGCGTGGTATCTTGATAAAAAGGGGCAGTTTTGAAAAACCCTCAAATACGTTTCTATAATAATATTTCATTATTTTACTTTATGAGTATTGTACCAAGTTTCAGATAAATCTCTCCAAGCTTTAAGATTCTCCCATACAAACTTTGACATCTCATTAAAGCCTTTTAAGGGGTAGTTTTGAAAATTTAAAAATACAGGTTTTCCTTCTTTCTATTATACATTATATATAGTTAGTTTCAAATCTTTAACTTCAAGGAATACGATTTTTTTTACAAACGTTTTAATCCCTTTTCACCCTCTTAGGGGATTCATCCCTAATAGATGTGTTTGGCATATGAGGCAGCTACTGTCCAAATTTCAGCTTTTTAGCTTCAGCGGTTTGGGCTGTGCTTTGATCGCACCTTGAGGCCTTGTTCCTTTGTTCTTGTATATATATACAGATTAGAAAAGGATAGGGCGAGAGTTATCCAGCCGGTAAAGCTAGTGAGTAATTAAGTCTGAGTGCTCAAGTTAAAACGGCTCAACTTTATCAAAGTTACGAGTATCTATATCGCAGTCTATATGAACATTAATTATTTTATACTACTTCCTACTATACTAGAAAGTTTGTGAGGATGTTTCTTGTTCAAACACGCCAAAACGGCTCCACCAATTTCGATGACACTCGAAATAGATAAAGAGTTCTTTACCTAGAATGGCATATAGGCTACAGTTTATCAAAATAACACGCGAACGAAGTCGCGGGCGCAAGCTAGGAGTATATCTGTAGGTTCAGTTTTAAAACTATTCACATTATCTCTCATACCTTTTAATAATATTTTTGAGTTGGTCAGTAACTTCTGAGAGCGATGTTACCAAATTAGTTCGATTATATTGTTAAACTCATTATACACGGCTATCTCTTAGCTAGTAGAGCTATAGTAACAAATGATTACTTTTGCGAAACAATTAATCTTATAAGTTTGATTAATAATTTTGTGGATTGAAGTGGAATAAATTAATATTTTAGTGAAATGGCGGAGGATTTTGTGAAAAGGTCGCCGAATATAGAAGATAAAGTGTTTTTGGTGACAGGTGGCGCAGCGGGCGTCGGCGCCGGGGTGGTGCGGGCCCTGCTTTTCGAAAATGCGAGAGTAATGAAATTTTACTATGAAACTGGGAAAGTATTACGCAGTTAATCGGCATAGCTGCGAAAAATTACTATTTTAGGAGAAACTGTATAAAGTTTATTACGAACATTATATCCTGTTATAGTAAACTAGCTTCCACCCGCAGTTTCACTTGCGTGGTACCTACAAGGATAAAAAGCCTATGTGCTATTCCAGACCAATCTGTACCAAATTCCATACAGATCCGTTCAGACGTCCTGGCGTAATTGAGTTATAAACACCCATTCATCCAAATTTTCGTATATTTTCTTTTCTGGATTATAAAGTGAAAGTAGTGGTTAAGACAGACACACACTTATGGTTAAGACAGATAGACAGACAGGTGGACATCAAAATGGAACGGAACTCTAAAAGTGAAAAAAAAAAAGATGTTTTTGTCGCTAATATTCTTTGTTTTTCTCGATGGAATAACCCCCTTTCGGGATAGTATACCTACATGTTAAGAATCACCTTGCATAAATAAGCCGTCTATATTACCAGGGTATAAGAGCGCCTAGACTTTAGAATATCAACTTTGTTATTCCATCGACATACATATTCCAGCGCATATTATTTCTAGATAGTGCTTAATTATCCCCCAAGATAGAGAGTTGTTGATTTTATCTAATGGTTTACATAATTGCCTGTTAGCTTTACAGAATGATGTTTGGTCAATACAATTAAACATCTTAGGCCGTGTTCAAAAGAATAACGTTAGTTTTGAGTTTGACTTTTAGATGCTTGTGATATCGTTGCCTTCAAATGTCAAACTCAAAATTGCTTTTTTTTCTGTTGAGGTAAGGTTCTTTTTGAAAGGAATTTTGTATGACTAATCAAAGCCATATCGCATACCGTCTGAACACGGCTGCAAGGTATTGCTAAATCAAACAAAAGTATCTCTGCACTGTTTTGAGTTAGATAATGTCGTGCTATTGTTCTCTACAAATAAGTTCATACTCTAGGACAAATAGTACTCATGTTATTTTCTGCTATTTATAGATACCGTAAATTTTAAGACTGCTTACTTTAAAACACTACTTTTCAGCACGTTGCGTTCCTCGATGTTGCGGAGCGCGAAGGCGCCTCACTAGAGCTGGAACTCACGACCAAGTTTGGCGCTCTGAGAGCAAAGTTCATAAAATGCGACGTGTCAGATGAGAAACAGCTCTCCGCTGCTTATACCCAAGTGTTGGAGAAGTATAGGAGGCTGGACGTGGTGGTTAACAATGCTGCGGTGCTGAGCGATAGCGAGAACTGTTTCAAGCGGATGGTCGATGTTAATTTTGTAAGTTTATACAAGGTTTATACAAGATTCATAAATGTATGCTGTCCCGAAAGGGGCTTATTCAAAAACCAACTGGCAACAAAATTTGTCTTTTAGAAATTCGTAATTTTTCATTGAAAAACTCTATGCGAAAATCAGCTGTTTTGGGGTCAAATCAGCTCAAACTCATAAGCTGTTTTAGGTAGCAATCTTGATCCCGAACTTCACGAAAGTTTAGTAATTAGTTATAAAGATGATAAAAATACCAAAAACAGCTAATTAGAGAAAGTTGGTGAAAAAAAATATATAAAAATCCGAAGCACGTCCAAACATTTGGCACATGCTCAGATTTCAAGCCCACCGCCGTAATACAAATATCTCATGTGGGGATGAAGAACTTTGTTCATACATTTCAAAACTATTTTTATATTTATTCCAGGCAATACAGTTTTTAAGAAGCGACGAAAGTAGTAAAATCCGTTGAGGATAACGAGAATTTTTATTTGTTAAAGGGTTTCAATGACTTCCGCGCACCATTAGTATTTCCAAACAAAAAAGGATGCAAACCCGTTATAATCTACTCCTTATTTCTATCGCATGTCGTAATTACCGAGTAATTATTAGCTCTAACAGCGCAGCTTCCCAATTACATCTGAACCTTCGTGTCCCGAATATGATTACGAAATGAAATTGGCCGCACTTCAGTTCAAACAGCAAATTCCAACACTCATTCTGCCTTAGTTACACTCTGGTATAGCGGGTTTGGATATTATTAGATTGTTTTCGACAGGCGAGCACTGGTGGTGTTGTGGTAGTGACCCTGCGATCCAAAGGATATGGGTTCCGACCCAGCTCATGCACAAATGAATTTTCCACTCGGAAAATATATTTGTGCAGGAAAACGTCGTTAGGAAACCGGCATGTCCTAGAAACTAAGAGTTCGATGACACGTGACGTGTTTTGGCCGTGGTGGCCCCGGCTAAAGAATAGGCCCCTCCATATCTCTATCCGCGGATGTCGTAAGAGGCGACTAAGGGAAAAAAGCTAGGGGATGGGCAGCAGCGTCCCTCATTTTAACAACGATGGCTCTAACTGCGCTCGCCAACCCGCATGCCCAGCGTGGTGATTATGGGCAAATCCCCCCACATGATAAGGAATTTGCTCTGTCTGTGGGGGAGGCCATGTTCAGCAGTGGACATCGAACGGCTGAATTGATGTGACGTGTTTACGAGAGGAGCCTTATTGGTCTACGCTTTCGCCAACGGTCATTAGTCCTTTTCACGGCCACCATACCTCAATTTAACTAAGAAAAATACACGACAGTAGTACCTAGGTACTTTGTACTACTAGCAGTAGACTTCGCATCTTCGCATCATTACAAACTTTCGCATTTATTAATACGAGTAGAATAAGTAAAAGGTAGGAGCAGGATGTTTGAAGCGAACAGCGGTTCGAAGGTCAGATGAAACTTTACCTAGGTTCATTGTAGTACCTGGCTGCTGCGATTACCTTCTTTTCTTCCTTTCCCAGACCGGAACTGTATTCAGCACACTCAAATCAATGGACGTAATGGGGGTTGATAAAGGAGGAGTTGGAGGGACTGTAGTCAACATGTCCTCACTTTTAGCGTTCAACCTCGGCAGCCATCTCCCGGTCTACGCTGCTACTAAGACCGCAGTTTTGCAGTATAGCGTTTCCATGGGGGTAAGTTAGATTTAATCTATCATGAATTACTTCAGTGCTTCGGCTCTTGGACTCTCGCATCCCGTTATACAGCCTCGAGAACGCTATTTGAAAGTATAATAATACTAGCTTCCGCCCACGGCTTCGCTCGCATGGTATCTACTTATAAAGTAGCCTATATGCTATTCCAAACTATAATATATCTCTGTACTTATCCGTATAAATCCGTTCAGCCGTTTGGGCGTGATTGAACAACAAACATCAAAACATCCTAACTTTCTCATTTATAATGTCAGTAGGATTATTTTGCTAGGCACTTGCTGATAATGAAAAAAATAACGGGAACAGTAAGCCAGTCAAAAGACTCTGAACACGAATTAATTTCAATAACACCTGAATGACGAACGGTTATAACTGACCAAAGCATCTTAAGTTTGTTTATTTATTTTGGTCAGTTGGGAAAGTAATGTGGTTCAGGTGTTATAAAAACAATGGTATTCAGCGACTTTAGTTCGGAACTGATTGTAACTCTAAAAAAATGTGAATGGCCGGAGCTTTATTTGATACCTTAGCACCCAAGATTTATCTTAAAATACGTTTAAACAATCCTCGCTCTTGGATATCACACACATCTTAAGAGGCCAGTCCACAAGATTACAGATTAAAAATCTCAGGATCACTATCACAATTGTTATTCTACTCCCCTTTACCTTAAAAAGGCCTTCTTATCTTTAAATTACGCAAGATAATGTTATACAGAAAGTTAAAGGCTGAGGAGTTCTAATGAAAGAATATAGAGCGGCATGGGGCCCGGTGTCCTGTAGAACAGGTTTTTTAAACCTATTTCAGGCACCGGTCTCTCACAAAACAGGTTAACTTAACTACCTACAATACTTATATTCTGCTGTATCCCATCCATTACTGTTAACCTTTGTTGAGAGAAATAAATACATATTCTATTATATTCTAATATTACTTGGTAATAATATTATGAAGATATTCTGTCGTAAACTGAGTTCATACCTTTCTTAAGCCGTGTTCAAACGGAATGCTATGTAAAAAATATATTTCAAAATAATCCTTATCAGTAAAGGTAAGGATAATTTTGAAGTAAATTTCAGATGTCATATCGCACGCTGTTCGAACACGGCTTTAAGCACTGAGGTACTTACCTAGATGGTGACATCAAACATGAATACATATGAGATTTTCTAAAGCCTAATTTCAGGAGCTTTTTTAAATGGCCCTTTTTATTGGTAACTAGCTTCCATCCGTGGTTTTGCTCGCATGATACGTAGATAAAAAGTAGCCTATATGCTTTTCTAAGTAATAAACTCTATCTGTTCTAAGTTTCATAATTGGTTCAGACATTACGGCTTACCACAAACATCCAAACATCTCACAAACTTTCGCATTTAAAATATTAGTAGGATTTCAGCTGAAATTTTATGTTTCTTCCTAAAATCTTGCCTTTGCTTGCAGTCAGGAGAATACTACAAAAGGACACGAGTGCGTGTCTTGACTGTCTGCCTCGGCCCGACCGACACCGCTATACTACAGCGAAGCAATTTGCAGAACTTTGACCAGACACAGCTAACCAGCAGAGTACCCGTAAGACAGAGGTAAGATAGATAGATAGATTAACACTTTATTGTACACGAGGATTAAATAAATATAAATATTATCCGGACATATCTCACAAGGTCAACTGATCCCAAACTAGGCATAACCTGTACTATGGGTACCAGAGACTGTTAAACATAATAGATAAATATTGAACACAAAGACACAGAATAAACATCTGTGTTAATCACAAATGTTTGCCGAGAATCGAACCCGTGACCTCTAGCGCAGAAGGCAGAGTTACTACCACAGAACAGAAAAAACAGGTTACTACCAACTGAGCTATGAGGCCAGTCTGTCAGATTACATATTAAATCTACAACAAACTGAATTTAGTGGCCAACAATGGGCGCCCTTATCGCTGAAAGCGCTTTCTTCCAGGCAACCTTAGGATGGAAAGTAATTGAAAAACAATAATGGAGGTTAGTAAGAATTCACGATTTTTGTTAATAATAATAACACCCATAAGTCGCATATATAGTCCTGACCCCACACTAGGATTCTCTGTGTCGTGGGTATCTGAATCTACGAATACCATGGTAAAAAAATATTTGTCCCGGGTCTGGGTGTTGTGGACCCGGGACAAATATGTGCAGATCATGCAAACATTTGTCGCGCAGCGCTATCGAACCTTTACCCCTTGCATCTCAGAAGGGCAATCGCTCGCTACGCCACTGAGGTCGTCAAAACTCACATGAATATTAAATATAGAGTAATATATAGTAATATATATAGTGTAAACTTTCAAGCTTTTGTAAGATTTACTTGTAAAATTAGTTGGTTGGTAAAGTATACTTGCTAACTTTTGAGTTTCATTAAAATTTATCGGTGGAAAACTCGTGAGTTTAGAGGAGAAATAAAAAAAAATGCGTTTGAATGCACTATTAATCCGATGATAATAATCTGTCTGATGGCATTAGAGGAAAATAATCAAAAACCAGGGGTGATTTTGAAATCAATATAGCTCTTCGTCTGAAAGCAACTGTAATATTTGAAAATTTTTACATTTTAACACAGATTTTACATTTCAGTTTATTTTGCAAAACTTAGTAGAAAGTCCCTAGATTCTCAGAGCTGTTCAATCAATATCGAAAGAAAAGCAATCATCCAAAATCGCTAAAAACAAAGCGATAAATAAAGCAATCTCGTTGTGTTCCATCATTCTTCATATTTATTTGAGTTAATACAGGGTGTCTCGGAACACTATTCTTAAAAGTGGATTTTATGTAAAGATAATCAACGAAACTAAAAGTTTTTAACTCAAGTTTAGTCCACTTTCACAACCATTTTCCACAACTAAACTTAAAATATAAAAAGCTGTCTCCTGACTCACCCACTGACCAACAACGCACAGCCCAAACTACTGATCGTAGACTTGATAACTTGTCTTAGGCGTTGGCGTGTACTATAAAAGGGCCATGCTCTTGGTCAATTTATTATTTTAGAATAGCACAGGCTTACAAATACCAGTCGTTAATCAATGTCAACGGTTTTTGGGCCGTCTTGTGAACTCTGTCTCTGGGTTGACGTTATAGTTGGCAACTAGTTCAGAATAACTCTCGAGTGCCCGTCTGAGACGCAAAGAGTGCGATTCCCGCTGCGGGACAAATGTTTGCATGATCTGCAAATATTTATTCCGGGTCTGGGTGCAGTGTTACCGTGGTACTCGTAGTTTCTGTTACCCACGATACAGGGAATTCTAGTGTGGTGTCAGGAACACTATAAAAATAAATATTCCGGACATATTCACACGGTCAACTGATTCCAAACTAGGCATAGCCTGTACTATGGGTACCAGAGACTGATACCTATATATAATAGATAAATACCTATTTAACACCCAGACACAAAACAAACATCTGTGTTTATTACACAAACCCGGATCGAACGTCTAGCGCAGAAGGCAGAGTTACTACCAACTGAGCTATGAGGCCAGTCATATGACTGCTGTATGTGACTGTTGGGTGTTATTTATTTATTTATCTGAGTGACACCGCCGTCTTGAGATATTTCAACAGCTTACCTACATTCACATAATTGTGGCAGTCCAGAAACCTTCCATAAATACCTTTTAACCATAACCATAAACACCTTACCTCACTGAAGAAAAGAAGAAAGAAAGAAAGAAAGAAAAGCTTAGCTTAGCGATCTGTATCTTATATTAACCTGCCAAGGTAAGTTGCAGTGTAAATAACTGCGTAGTTTATAATTTATGGGTGCTATTTGTACTTGGCTGCTTAGCGACCGACAGTCAGCTATGCCACAGACGCGCTCTTGGAAAAGCGTTGTCCAGAACTGACTGAAGTTCCTCCACTGACGAGAGGATAAAACATTCCAAGAACGCACCTGGTTCGTGGTTCACCCTATAAAGTATTCTAAAAAACTTGTTCCAGAGTCGAGTCTGCAGTGAACGGTATAATACAAGTGATCAATCAAGGTGCGAGCGGGTCCACGTGGATTGTGGAGGACGATAAACCAGCTTACGAGTTCTCAGAGAAAATTGCGGGTGCCTTTCAAATTCTATCGAGGACTTAGGTCATTGTTGGGTAGCAAGATCACGGGATTAGAACTAAGTGGCGCATTCATGGCTTAAGATGCCTTGTTTGCTTTTAGTTTGCACAATGTGGGCTTTTATGTTAAGGTTTAACTTTATGGCTTAAGTTTTATGTACACAGGTAGGTATTATTTATTTCAAGTCTTGTGTCAAGAGACATGAATTTATTGTAACAGCTCCCATTATTGGCCTTCCCTTCCTCTTTTTAAATAAGATGTATAGCACGAAAATATATAAACTGGATTAAGACTCATTAATCTGATTTCATTTCATTTCATTAATCTGCGACACGTATTATGATTCTACCTAATAAAATAGAATTCTAATAGAATAGAATAGAAATATCTTTATTCATAGCATCATGAAACCTTAAAATTACCCAACACCATAAGGACTAGGTATACACTCTACTCACACACACTACACACACACACACATACCACACACTACACTACACTTCACTTTCCCCACTAAACGATGGCCTGGAAAACCTTGAAACTCGTATTATTATATATCTTATCCCAAGTTTGAAAACAATCGTAATCCGCGTCAATATTTCACCTAGATTAAAGTCTTTAGACCTAGATAGCCAAAATTACACCAACATTAAGTGAAAATTACCCTTAAAATGTACCCTTATAAGGCCATGTTGCTGTGCCGACTCACAGATCGCTTCGTGAAAAAGTAATGAAATTGCATCGAAGTGGAATTCAGATGTTTTATTGATGAGCTACCATCGCTCAGTGTACGCCAATACCTGCCAACACCAATTTAAAACGGGTCGGAACAATCAATTGATGGAATGATGGATTGGTGTTTTCATAAGCTCCTAACTGGTTATGTTCGTGAACTCTGTTTTTTGCAGCTCTAAGCTTTGTGTCGTATCTTACCGACCTTTCAAGATAGACATTTTCCGTGCCGTCTAAAGCATGAAGTAATCAGCCACTAGCGGTTATCCATGCATTTGGTGACCACGCTGAATGTTGCGAAAAATGTATACGAACTTATTCATTTCATATTGGCAATTACAAGTAATAGATCCTACGCTTGGCAAAATCGATGAGAGCGTATTTACTCGCAATATTGGATTCCTTGACATACCTATATCTTTGACTTTATGTAAGTGGTACTTGATTTCATTGAAGAACTTATTACTTTATATCAGAACACGCTCGAAATATTCGAAAGCTCTTTTCTTCAATAGGTATCTACTTAAACTGCAGCCTTCCCAGAAAAATCTTACTCTATTATTATAAATGCAAAATTTTGTCAAGATGTTTGGATGTTTGTGGTTCAACCGATTTCGATGAAACTTGGAATGGTTAGAGTTCTTTACATAGAAAAGCATATATGCTACTTTTTATTTACCACGCAAATGAGGCAGTATTGTAACGTAATGCTCCAAATCGAATCTAAAATGTTACATTACAGGTGAATGCTCCCGGTGAGGGAGCACCTTAAGGTTTAGAATAAGCAAACCCCTTTCGGGATAGTGTACTTTTGTGCATCTGTGGTTAAACAAACAGGATTCCTTTCTATCATCCAACACATGAGCATGTCCCAGCGGAATGTACTTATCAGAATAAGTACAACCCCGCCTCTCGGGATTTTGTTAATTTATGCCCATGGATTACTGTTAATCTGAGCCTAGCTCATTTGGCAACATTGCCGCTTCTTATATCTATATATCTGTGCATATAATAAACAGTAATTAAATTGTAAAACGTGTTTATGAGATCATATTCGATTTGGAAGACTTTGTTTTTTTTGTTCGGGCTAAATTCAGAAACTACGGAACGGCTCTTTATGATAATTTACGTTATTGATTATAGTCTAAATTGTTACATTGGTTACACCCTTGAAGGCGGACAGAGGTGTTTAAAGTTTGTTGTTGTTTGTATATTTATTTGTTACTTTTCAAAGATATTTTTAATAACAAATAATGAGATACGGGTGACAGCGTTTGATAAATAATCATCATCATAATTTCAGCCGTTCGACGTCCACTGCTGAACATGGCCTCCCCCACAGACAGAGCAAATTCCTTATCATGTGGGGGGATTTGCCCATACTCACCACGCTGGGCATGCGGGTTGGCGAGCGCAGTTAAGAGCTATCGTTGTTAAAATGAGGGACACTGCTGCCCATCCCCTAGCTTTTTTCCCTTAGTCGCCTCTTACGACATCCGCGGATAGGTAGATATGGAGGGGCCTATTCTTCAGCCGGGGCCACCACGGCCAAAAAAAAAAATATCCACGTTTAAAATCTAAATAAATTGATGTTTTATTTATAACCAAAGTTATAATGCGTGTATCTCGTCTCACAAATACAATATTGCTTTGGAACTTTGAAGAAATATATAACAAATCTGCCGTCACCGCTTCTTAGGAGTTTAGTTTGAAACTACCCAGAATTATCACTCGAGCATGGAGTTCCAAATCGCAAGTTTTCACATGAAGAATTTTGATGCAATGATGCTTATTTAGAATACTTCAGAAACTCGCGTCAAAGGTTTACGAGAGTGCAATCTCGTGCACGCAAGTCTTATGCAAGTTTACGTCAACGACTACTTTGCAAAATGTTTATTAGGAGAGTATATTTTTCTACTTTGCTGTTTGTCCTGTTTCACTAGAAATTTTACCAAAAACATTGATAATAATTACTTTACAGTTTTTACTTATAAAGAAACTCCTATTGATGTTGTGAGATCGATTTTCTTGCTGAGCTGACGCCGTCGGTCACGTCTTCTTATAAACTAACTTATCTGTCATATAGTGGTATTACAGCTTGATCCATCACCAATACCTTTTTTTCGGGCGGTAGGTGTGAGAAAGTGCACATTGTTTTTTGACATCCAATCTTTGTAATTAAATAATAAATAGTACAAGTCCAAAATCTGATAGAACCTATGTGTTAAATTATCATACACTTCACTCTACCTGCCATCTACTGTTATCCTTGCAAACAAATAACTATTCGCCAAGTTATTTCTTCACTTCACTGCACTGCCACACATCACACATAACCTCCAATTGCAACATGGACCCCACTGCATTCCAAAAGTCTCTATCTGAGATGGGGCTTATGTTCCAAGCCACCATGGAGGAGTTTGAGGGGAAGCTCCAAAATAGTAAGTCCCCAGCCTTGGACATCCCAGCATTGGCCAATGAGTTTGCCATCTTCAAGTCATATGTGGTTAAATCTCTCCGAACACTGCAAGATCAAATCATTATGCTGGGAAATCAGGTTGACAGTCTGGAGATGCGTAGTCGTAGAAAAGTCTTGCTCTTCCATGGTGTCCCTGAGGTGAGCCAAGAAGACACTGCAGATGTAGTGGTGAGGATTGTGTCTGAGCGGTTGAAGCTGTCGGCTTTCACAAAGGCTAGTATCGGTCGGTGTCATCGGATGGGGCGTGCTACGTCGGACAAGCCGCGCCCGATACTATGCAAACTTCGAGACGTTGCTGTACGTGACCTGATGTGGTCGTCCAAGACTGCCCTCAAGAACACTGGTGTCACGCTCTCGGAGTTCCTTACAAAAGCGCGTCATGATACTTTTATGGCAGCACGCAAGCGCTTTGGTGTCACGAGGTGCTGGACGAGACAGGGCTTCGTCTTTATTCTCGGGTCTGATGGAAATAGACACCGTGTCTCCGGCATTGAGGATTTGAGTAAGATCCCACAAGTGGAGGCGTTAGCACCTAAGGCGGCGGCGCCGCCGGCACCAGCGGCATCGGCATCGGTGGCAAATGCGAAGGACATCGCTGTCCTGCCGAAAACCCGACGTGCGGCGACCTCTCGAAAGTGAAGAGTAGTTGTTTACTAATATGAAGCATAATCTGACCGGTATTTCTCTTTGCACCGTCTATTTCACTATATAACTTTATTTTTGAACCTTTATTTTTGCTCTATTGTGAATCTCCAGGTTACTCAATATTTTATTCTACTTGCCCAAACAGGCTGAACCTTTAGCACTAATTCGTCTGTTGTTAGTGTGTAGCCTAGCTCTATAGCCGATAAGTTGATCTAGTGGAATCATTTCTGAAAACTATAATGATACTAATACTCTTGCGATTCGGTCTCGTCAGAATCTAGTGCTATCATCTTAAAACTTTGCTGGATCCATGCAATGCTTAAATATTCAGTGAAATGTTTCGGCGAGTCGCTTATTGGATATACGCGGATGGAATACTTCGAACTGACCGTTGATAGGTTAATTTCGGAGTCATGATTTGGAGGAGTGATAGTGGTATTCTGCTGCAGTGTAGTATCGACTGCGCCGTTTTGATGGTTTCAAAGCGAAATCATCTATTATTATCCTATTCAATTCCCTTGGGCTCAATAACTACCTGTGTAGGTAGTTCTACTCCATTGTAACTTTTACCATTATGTAGTGGTCTCACAAATGCACTCCAAGCAATGCAATGCATTTAAAGCAGAAATTATTGTCTTTTAAATTGCCGAGATACTTGATTATTTCTTAGTCATTTGATTATTCCTCTCACGACGAGCCTAACTCTACGTAAACATCGGAAAAAACCAACAATACCTTTATCCAGGAATATTTACAAACAACAAAGTATGTTCTCAGTTAATGTAAATAGAGTAACAATGAAACTGAACTTTTATTAGAAACAATAAAAATCGCGATAAAGCTTCCCTAAAAGCACAATAACGGTACGTAAAATGCTACATATTAAGTACACCTACACGATTGTGTAAACAGTTTAAAAGGATCTAAAAAATACTTTTCAATGTTTTTCGTCTTTTGATGAAAGATGAGTTCAGGTCGAGAGTCGTGGTATCTCCTACTTGGCCAACACAACTATTATAAACAGTATCAGCAATAATATTGTTACGGGCACCGCCACATAAAACTGTACCCAGCATTAAACAAAATGATCGAAGGGTCGGAAAGCAAACAATCTCCGTTATTGGCATTCGGCATAATCTCGAAGGCATCTTGAAGGGCATATTCTTAAAAAACAGGACTATAAAGTCGAGGAGACAGTATTTGGCTCCCTTGGATGTTCGGTCCATTTGCTGAGGCGCCCGAGCCGAAAATCATTCTAGTGCAAGAGCTGACAGTAATATTCCTATGTAAATCTATCTTAAGGCTTTTGAAAACCTCAATGGCGTGGTGGACGAGTGCCCGGCGGAGACGCTAGATGTACTAGTTCGCTCCCTGCAGCTGGGAGCGACCCGCACTATGAACGAAAATATAATTAACAAATTCTTAAAAGTCACGGACGTACGTACAATACGTTTCTTTAACTTATTTTAGATATGTAATTTTAAATGTTACGCTAATTAGAAACTAAGCGTGAAAACGGTATGTTTGTAACATTTTAGTTAGATTTCTTTGTGCCAAGCGAATTCCCACCAATAACAGCTATAATTTTCAAGATATAATTTTTAATGATTATCCCTGAACATGCATCATCATCATCATTATTTTACTTGAACACAGGCCTCTCCCACAGATTTCCAGAGCGACTTCCTATTATGTGTGAGGAATTTGCCCATACTCACCACGCTGGGAACGCTGGTTGGCAAGCGCAGGTAGACGTATTGTTTGCTGGACGCTGCTGCCCATCCCCTAGCTTTTTTCCCTTCTTCGCCTCTTATAATATCAATGAGTAAGATATGGAGGGGCCTATTCTTCAGCCGGGACCACGGCCAATTAATTATGGAAACATGAATAATAAATTGAAAATTGCGGAGCAGAGTTTTCAATAAGTTTGGTACCGAATGGCTGGCTTTCTGACTATTCGGTATTACGACATGGAAACCAACCAACTGCTTCGGGTTGTGGCTTCGGTGACTTACGTCTTGTTCAGTTTGCAAAGTGGACTTGCAATTTCATTAGAGCTAGGGAGTTTATAGGGTTAGTACGTTATGGTTGGCTTCCATGTTTCCTAGCTTTGAATAAGAAAAATTGACGATATGGCTGAAGAATAGGCCCCTCCATTACTACTCGTGGATGTCGAAGTGAAAAAAGCTAGGGATGTACAGCAGCGTTCCCTTACAACAATAGCTTTATCTGCGCTCGCCAACCCGCATGCCCAGCGTGGTGAGTATGAGCAAATCCCCACAAATTATTTTTTGGGTGCGATCCTTTCACTGCACTGATTCTTTCACCGACAATCATAGGCGCCTTTCAAGGCCACCATACTTCAAACTGGTCACTGGTCTAATACATGAGGACCATGAAAGAATCAGTGACACGACAAGCAAGTTCATTTTAACATTCCGGAGCAGCCTCTTTGTCCTAAGTATACGACGAGACAGCGGCCATCTCTTTCATTTCAAGTAGCTTATCCGTTTTTTATCTCTTGCCTTCTTTCCCTTCTATGATTTTCTTGATGAATTTGTACTTATTGGTGCTAAATGGCAGGCCATTTAGCACCAATAAGTACAAATTCATCAACCCCATTCAACCCCAGGGGGTTTAGACAAGAACCTCATGCTTCGTTTGTCTATAACCCTAACGTCATATGAACAACGGAATTTAGTCTAACAACTTTGTAGCAGTCAGTCATGTAAACATCACACAAGCTAATACCTTTTCCATACAATTTGATCTTTCCACTGGCGTAAACGCCTATAGTAATTAAATCTTGTCTAGACCCCTGTGTCTTTCCAGAATCCCGGAAAAGGTAGAATACAAATTTAAGCTATTAAAGCCCTGGTCGTATTTTATTACTTTTCTTTACAAACCAAACTGTGAAGTTAGGGTACTTTTCTAAATATTTTGCTTCTTTCAACAGCCTTTGTGCGGTCAGCTTTATTGTTTTTCGTTTTGTTGTTGTTCTTTTTATTATTTGGACCTGAAAATTAGGGTTCATCGAAGGAAATACTGGTATCGATCGGGACCAGTTGAACTGAAAGTTTTATGCAATTTACGCTGCAAAACAAAAGTTGAAGGAATGATTTGGAGCTGTGTCGAAGAAAATAGCTCTTTCAACTTTAATAGTGATGTAATCGTCTTCTTCTTCTCTTTTAATTTAAGAGCAACGCTCTTGTCGGCTTAACTTATGCATCACTCTCCACTTATTGCTTTCTTATTTATAATTTAATGCTCAAGTCATACTTCCGCAGCGTTTAGAAAATCGACGTCGAAAATTTAAAGTTTTTAATAAAAAAATCCATTATTGTTGTGGCCGAAACTGTGTTGTTGAGAGTTTTCAATGTGGCCCATAGAACGGGCCAGTAAAAAAAGTAATGGCCTCATCTACAACAGGTTTCAAGGCCACCTAAATACATCAATAATTTGGGCCATATAGTTTGGAAAAATTATAGCCCATATTCTTGATGGCAAATACAAAAAACACTGCCAAGGCATATATACCGATGTTTCATCGTGGGTAAAAATGTAAAGGTTTTCCGGTCACTGCGCGGACATCGGCTGACCTACTTCACTGCGCCATCGCATCGCTTAGAGCTAGTGTGACTGCGATTGAAAGTGAGACGATAAATTGGCCATACAGGTTTTTGAAATATTACGAAAATAGTAACATTTAAAGCCAATTATATTTTCTTAAAGTTTCAAAGACTTCATAGTTCAGATAAGGTTGGATAATAGTTAGAACATGCTAAATATGAGATTTTTAAAGTTTATATTATTTGTGCCTCAACGATAATCGAAGCGCCAACTTTTACTAGACATCGCGTGTCTCAGTTTATATTCAGATAAATATGCATAGTCCAAATCAACGGGTGAAACTGTTTGGCTAGTGAACCCAGCCACGTGTTTTGAAACCGAAGACAGGACTAATGTAGCGTAATAAGAAGATTACTTTCCAGTAATTAGGTCATATTAAGTAACTGGCGCTACTAAAGATACGGTTTCCTAAGAACGGCAACCGTCTTAGTGGCGAAGGTAATCTAAAAACCTTTTTTATATTCTTGCTGATTCATCTATCACAACAACAGGAGATTTTTGTATTAAGTGGGGGCCATACGGCACAGACTTATGCTGTGCAGCATGTTGCCTGATGATGATTGACATCGTCCACACGGTACAGTAGTACCTACAGACATCTGCACAAACATCAGACTTCCCGTCAGCACGGCTAATTTACACCAACTTTAGTCCGCACTTAAAGTTTTTCACACTGGACGGCCTTAGGCTGCCTTACCACCAGAGATGAGCGATGTAGCTAAGCGGTGAGCGAGAAAAAATCCACTAATAGGATTATTTTATTTTCCTAGCTTAGCTTAGTTTAGCTCTGGTGTAAAAGAGTTCAACAAAACTTTTATTGCATTACTCATTGAAGCTGAGGATGCGAGCTGCGTGGTGTGTGTATGTGAAGTAAGCTCGCGTCACGCATCTTCCTCTTACAGCGCCGAATACTTACCTCGCGCAAAGCGCATCTTTCCGCTACACCGCTTAGCTTTGGGGGAAATAGAGACATCGTTTTGTAGCTTAGCTTTGACCTACCTCACCTCTTAGCTACCTCGCACATGGTGAAAATGCTCTGGTGAAAAGGCAGCCTCAATCTATTTCTCTCCATCTCAGATTTAGGCTGCCTTTAGGTAATTTAGGTTAGCTTTAGGTATGCAACTTCTCTTGGCAGTTTATACCACGTAGGATTCAGAATACGTAGCATTTTTTTAAATTTTATTCCTGACGAAAGGTTAAAATTGTTGTTTGATAATAATTATGGCAGCCTCTTGATAGGAAACGAAAGCTTGTAATTCGATAAGGTATACTTTGTATTTTGATCACGAAACACTTCAAAGTGAATTATTCTTTCAAAATTGAGAATTTCTTTCTCTAAGCAACAAATTCTAAGTCGCGATAAACGAGAGAAAAAAGGCTAGTTCGAAAAGTAATGACTGAGAATAATTACATGCAAATTATAGGGCGGGTAACAAACGACTGCGAAATTAAACTGCAGAGCTAATGAATGGGAAACTTGAACTAAAAAATACTAAAAAAGTTGAGGGAACGAGAATAGTACAATTACTCCTTTCCCCTTTCATCATCAGCCTGAGGAAGTCCACTACTGTACATCATCAATATCATCATCATTTCAGCTGTAGGGCATCCACTGCTGAACGTGGACCTCTCCCTTAAATTTCCAGCGCATCCAATTGCATCCAAACAATCATTTGGGAGGATTTGCCCATACTCGCCACGCTGGGCATGCAGGTTGGCGTGTGCAGATAAAACTATTGTAACTAGGGCACGCTGCTGCCCATCTTCTAGCTTTGACCCAGTTCACAAAGAAGACAAAAAAATGCATAAATATTCCTAGATCTATGACTTTCGTATATTTTGCCTTGAGCTTATAAGTTCATATCTGCCTGCCATTAGATCCCTCAGAGCGTTGGGCAAGAAGTTATTGTACCTATATCTCAAAGGTGCGGAACGGGTGCTCTGCCAGAGCATTTTTCATACCCGCCGTCCCACGCCCCGGTCTGCGGAATTATATTACTCTTCATATTTTGTCCGACGATTTGAATTATGAAAATGTTTTTGAAAAATTGAGTCAGTTTGTAAGGGCTGTTTTCACTGTGATTTAAATAATATGCCCTACTACATACGGTGAACAAGGACAATATCAGTATTTATTTCCAAGTGGCGATAGGTTTTAGCGATTACCACTTAGAATTAAAAAAATATATATCCTTATGTGTTTTGGAGCACGCACAGTGAAGGCTCTATTAGCTATTGGAATCTACATATCCACTGACCTGCACCAAGTCCCCGTGGACTCCACCAGCAGCAGTGATGGTGAGCAGACAGACGTAAGGCACCAAGTCTTCCCGAGGCCGATGCAGCTCCAGCTCATAAGTCCTACCGATGTCTCCGTAGTAGGTCCTGTTACAGCCTGTGGATAAAAAAAAAACATAATATTCGATTATATTCTTACTTTATTAGATATACTTTCAGTGATAAGGCCGCCCATTGTTTTACCCTTTTGTGTGCCATGTTTCTCAAAATGATTTCTTGTGTGGTAATCAATAAAGAGTTATCTATCTATCTATCTATGCATACTAATAATAATGGCCGGATGGCCCCGGCTGAAGAATAGGCTTGTCCATTACTACCCGTTGATGTCGTACAAGGGGGAAAAAAAATAGCTAAGGGATGGGCAGCAGGGTTTCGTATGAACAATAGCTTTATCTGCGATCGCCAACCTGCGTGCCCAGCGTGGCTAGTATGGGCAAAATCCCCCCCAAATGATTGACTGAGTGCAAGCCGAATGAGGTCGGTCGCGCTGGAAATCTATGGAGGCCTATGTTCAGCAGTGGACGTCCTACGGCTGAAACGATGATGATGATCAGAATAATTATTGGATCCAAGCATTTAGGTACTGAATTTATAAATTCAAGAGTTTTTGAAGAACTTGTTAGGCTAGAATGGCTAAGCTGGCCCTGAATGGAAATTCAAAAAGTTACTAGCCATAGCTTAAATACTACCTACTTTTTATCAGGTAACTACGTGGATGATATATTGCTGTACGTTTGCTGAGCGCATGCTGCACGCGTGCATTTTGTAATGAAATGTGAAATGTGTTCGTAAAGAGGCTCGTGCAACGCGCGCTTGCAACTTGCGGTTGCGCACTGTTTCAGTAATTGCGGGCGATTGGCGCATTTGCCAATGCGGACGCTCCCTAATAGGTATTTTTTTTATTTCGCCCTAGAGATTGACAAGTTGGGTCGAAACACTCGAGTTGCTATTGCTCCAAAGTCTTCAAACTGTCAATAAAGGGTTGAGTGGATCCAAATAGATAAAGCTCGTGCAACAATGAACCCATCAAAGGCTAATCCCTAGGCGTAGGTGATGAACTCCGCATAACAAATCATACTTCACTTCGAGCTCAACAAAAGCTATCATTCATCAACTTTTCCACGCGTTCGTTCGAATAAGTGTCATTACCACGCTGGTAATTTTTCGGTGCGTACTCAAAGCGTGATTGCGCATACTGTCACTGTGACTGCAAAAAAGAAAACACGCGCTGTTATTTCGTACGTCTGTAACGCTAAAGGGAGCTTAATTTGTTAATAAAGAGCTCTTGTAGTAACAGCGTGCCAGCGGCGTATACAAAAAATTAAAAAAAAAAAGTTTTTTATTTCTACAAAATCACTAGTGATCCTAGTGATTTTATTAAAACTCTTCGAAACTAGTTGAAGCTACGCTTGTTCCTCATGATCATCATATCTCATATCATCGAATCATATTTGCTGAGCATTTGCCAATGTGGACGCTCCCTAATATTTAAATTATAACAACGTAACTACAGATGCGTAAAGCAGTATAACAGCAAAATATGACGCAAACACCATAATAATTCAGAGCATAAATCAGGAAAACGCATAATCTGTCCAGAACAAACAACCTGGGTCTCTATTCTCATGAAATTGCAGGTGATGTTCCCTCATGTGTTACAAAAATAAACAATTATTTCCGAGATTCAAGTTGGGACTGCCCTGCGTGATTCGAATGTAATGTTTGGTGCAAATTGGGTACTTACAAGCCGTTCAGGACGTAGATTTGTTTAATGTTAACTTTTCTTTACGATCATATTTTGTCATTTATGATTATTTTAGTCAGAACTTTGATTCTTATAAACAACAATGTGTTCCATAACTAGTATACTATCCCGAAATGGGCTTATTCAACCAACAAAAAGAATGAATATTTGCAAAAAATCCAAGTCTTGAACTAAAATAGATGGCTAGTCGCAAGAATAGGGACTCAGTAGGCGAAGTTTTCGTTCCGGTGAGTTGCACAGCGATAAAGTAGCAGGAGTTTCCTAGTCTTACGACAGCTTTCAAGCTGATTGCCCAAACAATATAGGACAATGACACGGGGAGTGAGCAGCGTTATTACTGAAATGAATGCCTGAAATTATTACACAAGAGGTTTTTTATAGGTAAATATATTGTGTCACATTCTTTTAACAACTTTCTCAATTATTTTTTGCTTAAAATCAAAATCACACTTCGCAAATACACTTTAGTCACTGTATAACTATATCTTAGTCTGCCTTCTGCGTTCCTCTCTAGAGGTCGCGGGTTCGATTCCCGCATTGGACAAACATTTGTGACTAACACAGATGTTTGTTCTGTATCTGGGTGTTAAATATATATCTGTTATGTATATCAGTCTCTGGTACCCATAGTACAGGCTATGCCTAGTTTGGGATCAGTTGACCATGTGTGATATGTCCGGAATATAAAAAAAAAAAAGTGTATTTGCCAAGTGTGATTTTCTATCGTCTCTTAAAAACTATTTACCCTCTGAGAGGCAAGTAAATAAATCTCAATCGTACCTAATACACCTACAATCTCCTGTCACTGTCGTAATTACCTACAAGTAACATGCAAATAGTTAGTCATCATCATCAGCCTGTAGAAACCCACTTTTCGAGGCCTTCCCATGGCTGAAACAATGATGACATTAACAAACCTTTAAAAAAACCCAATAGACAACAATTTTAGGGTCTCTTCTAAAAATTCATCCACGAAACGTTTACGCCGATTAATGTAAAATGTAGCAGCCAGGTATGTACCCGCTCAATTTTCTCGCACACGAACACAAATGTGTGTGTTCGACGCAATTGCAGAGATCCTCATTAGCCGCTCCCTTGTGCCGCGTCACGAACTGATGCCGAAATAACTGTTTGCGGGAGCAAAAAGTGAGGGATAATCAAAATTTGTACTGAAATTTGAATGGAATGGCGAAATTTGAATAGCAAATGAGCTGTACACACAGCTGTTTAGAAATGATCATTTTGCATGCTATGATCGTTGAGGCTGGTTATGATATACTAATTTCGGCAGCCTATTGCTAGCTTGCTTGCCGTGTCACTGGCTGTTTCTTGGTTATTCTGTATTAGGTCAATGATCAGGTTGAAATAAATTGGCCCTGAAATGGGCCTATGACCATCGGTGAAAGAATCAGTGTAGTGAAAGCATTAAAGTGCGCCTCTTTCGTGCACATGATACCTATCTTTGAATTTTTAGGTTCTAGGAGATGCCGGTTACCTCACGATGTTTTCCTTCACCATTAAAGAGCACTAGGATAGGTACATTTTCCGAATGAAATATCCATTGGTGCACGGGATTCGAGCCCACGACCTGGGGATCGGAAGGCCAGTACCACCGCTCGCGCACCAACAGTATTGATGGTTGTAATAGAATTATCAAATAAAAAAGTATTCTACCCAAGAAAAAAAAACATAAACAAAAGCTACCGACACAAATTCCTACAAAAGTACTGAAATGCATCAACTGAAGGACTCTTTTCTTCCGAAGTGGCGCACACACATACACTGATAGTAAGTGGTACGTCCCACTTATTTTTACAATTTCTCGCACGCTCTTTAGGGGGGGAGGGCGTTCGGGGTCGTATGCCTCTGGTATTGCAAGCGCACATAGGCTAAGGTAACCGGCATTCTCTAAATGAGAATGAAGTCGCAACTTTGAGGATGATTTTATCAATCTTAGCGACATCTGAAAGGTTTCAAACATAAACAGGCAGAAGTCAGGTTCGTGAAGTTGTCCCTTGTCAAGTTTGAAACGTTTTGGACATTGCTATGATTGTTAAATTGACCAGATATGCCATTTCGCTTACACAATAGCAGCCCTGTTCACTGACGTAATGTAGCAAGCGAAACCCAGATATGAAGTATCGCGACGCGACTTTATATAGCGTGTCGCTGCAATCAGCACGGCACATCTAAGTGGTACATCGCAGGCTCCAAGTGGCGCTGCGACATGTGTGCCGATGTATCATGCAGCAATCAAAGAGAGAGCTTTTAGTGTAACGGATACCAAAAGTTGGGGGTTTGTGAAGCAGAATGGCAGTTTGAATTGTGATTGTGAAGTTTTATATACAAAACACTAATGCAAATACTAAGATTTATTTGTGCGCACTTCTTGTCAATGAATAAAACCAAATATTACTTTAGTCAGTAAACAAGTTGAGATTAGTTAGATTAGTTACATTTCATTCATTGTATTGGCTATTGGCAATTTAAACCACGGAGCAACCCAAATAAAAACGGTCAGACGAGTTTTAAAGAGTTTACGAAATAATATCGAAATATAACTTTTATCCCCAGGTTTAGAAGATAATAGACATCCTCTCAGATCTTCAGGCAGTTAGATACTGGAAGATGCCTAAAGGGGGTAGTCAGAGGCACGTCAAAACATTTAGCACATGCCCAATTTTTCAGAAGTGTCAGAGATAACCATATAACAAACAAACAAATTACAATTACCGCTTTCTTATATTAGTGTACCTACCTAGATGAAAAAATGAAGATTTATATAATAGATAAAATAAATAAATATTCCGGACATATCACACATTGTCAACTGATCCCAAACTAGGCATAGCCTGTACTATGGGTACCAGAGACTGATATACATAATAGATAACTATTTAACACCTAGACACAGAACAAACATCTGTGTTAGTTACAAATGTTTGTCCAGTGCGGGAATCGAACCCGCGACCTCTAGCGCAGAAGGCAGAGTTACTACCAACTAAGCTATGAGGCCAGTCAGATAGTTATATAATACTTTATTGATCACCACACGAAAATAATACAAGAGATTAACACCATTGTAAGTACAAGGCAATACAATGGGCGGCCTTACTATATTTTAGTCGAACAGGTATAATGTGTGGAAATTACTCCTATAACTAAAGCGTGTCGCCTAATGTAAAAACATTGCATGTAGCAAACATCACAGTAATGCCAACATTAATCTGATTAAAATGTAGCGCAGAAAAACCAACATGATTACTTTCAGCAGCTTTTCATTCGCACTGCTGTTTCACTCATGCCTTGTGTCCTACAATATAGCTATCGTCACATGTCTGCCGTAATTTTGCAATGAACGGAACACTCGACGTGCCCCCGTATCCTTGTCTATTATTTATCTATTCCATCGAACAATAAAGCTCTGCTCACGCCACGCAGGCGGTCTGGCATCTTTCTTCGAATTTCATACATTACAACCGCTGCGTTCACGCTCACGTCACACGCACGCATGTCTTGCTCAGGCCACTTCCATACAATAGACCACGTGATATGTCAATAGCTTATCGAAGCTCCATACATTTTTTCGTTTTTCTATATCTTTCATAGAAACAATTGAATGTTAGTAGGGCTTATCATCGAATTAATACAAAGATGACTACTAATATCCCGTTCTTACCAACCGTCTACCTTCCTGTGACCACTTATCGTTATTATGACGGGCATCGCTTCTGTGAGAACCCGGGCTTTTTATATTCAAAGGTACATTCACACACGCAAATGAAATAAATTTTCTTTCGAAACAGTGCAAAACTAAAATAGGAGAACATCCATATCGCGTCAAGTCCATTGTTACGAACATTTTGTGCGGGACCGAGCGCTCGTTGCCTCTCTTTGTAACTGTCAAGTTTTCTACGCGAGCGTATAGAAAATCTCAATCCTTCTGAGTAAAACATGAACATGCAACTTATAATCCATGGAATTTTTGCTACAATTCTATGAAATAATCCGTTGAAGCAATGTTAAATAACTTTATTGCTCAAGATTTATTCTCGGCAACTGAAGATCTGGTTTCCAAAATAAAAAGCAGTGGCAGCTAGCTTACAATTTATTATCGTTGCTAGCTGGCGGTAATACTAAAATCACGTACATAGACTATGTAGGTTCCCTTACGCTGATTTGGCCCCGTACAATCAACTTTGCGATTTTGTTTAGGCGGTGACTTAAGCTGACAGTCTCAAAGATTGACTGGCCTCATAGCTCAGTTGGTAGTAACTCTGCCTTTTGCGCTAGAGGTCGCGGGTTCGATTCCCGCACTAGACAAACATTTGTGACTAACACAGATGTTTGTTCTGTGTCTGGGTGTTAAATACATATCTATTATGTATATCAGTCTCTGGTACCCATAGTACAGGCTATGCCTAGTTTGGGATCAGTTGACCGTGTGAATATGTCCGGAATATTTATTTATTTATTTATGGTTCAAATTCGTATAAAATAGTGCTGACACGTTTGCATTTGAATGATAATAAGCTGTCATGGTAGGACCTTCATCATCATCATCATCATTCCAGCGTAGGACGTCCACTGCTGAACACAGGCCATGCGGGTTGGCGAGCGCAGATAAAGCTATTGTCGTTAATAAGGAACGTTGCTGCCCATCCCCTAGCTATTTTCTCTTAGTCGCCTCTTACAACATCTACGAGTTGAATTGATGAGGCCTATTCATCAGCCGGGTAACCACGGCATGGCGTTATGAGTATATAAACCCTATAATCTAAGCTATGACGTAATTGGATAAATTTACTTACGCCAGAGAAAAATGTTCAGCGTTCTGTGAAATCAATTACAGCTGAAGCACAGGAGCAATTTATTGTGTGGATCGAATAATAAAGGTAAACCGTATAGTTTTTTCGAAATGATAGATTTTGGAACAAAACTCTAATGCTTTTGATAACTTGAGGGTACTTGTACTTTACCAATTTGCAGAAGTATCATCATCAGCGCTGTTAGGCTCATAGGAGATGACTCGCTTGTGGAGTCCAATCTACAAAGCCTTGAACACAGACGGCGGTGTGGCCAGACTGTCAGTGTTCTACAAGTACCACTTTGGTGACTGTGCGCAGGATTTGCATGACCTCATCCCTCCTTCCCCCTTCTACTACCGGACAAGCAGACGCACAGGTAATTACCACCCTTACCTGGTCGACATACCACAGTGTCGAACCAAACGTTTCTGCTCCACCTTTATTATAAGCACTGGCAAAGAGTGGAACGATCTGCCAGCGTCTGTTTTCCCGGACGAGTACAATCTAGGAGTCTTCAAATCTAGAGTGAATAAGTTCCTTCTGGTAAAGCGTGATCCATCTTAGGCCACATCTCACTTGCAAAAGTGAGCTGGTGGTCAAACGCCTAACCATCTCCAATAAAATAAAATAAAAAATAAAAAAAAATCATCATTTTCTTTCCCTTATCCCACTTAATCAGCAATGACGTGTTTCGGACTTCCACTCTCCCCTATCAGATAAATTTTAGTACTCAACTTTTTCACACACTAATGTGATCTTTCTCAGTCTTTTGGAAAGTATGTTATGGACTTTAATTTTTAGCCTGATGAAGTCTAGAACTGGTATGATGAAAGGATTAAAGTGCGCCTCTTACAGGCTCCTATCGTACGTACATATGTCACATATCTTCCTTATCTAACTTTTAGGTTCTAGGACATGTCGGTTTCTCACAATGTTTTCCTTCACCGTGAAAGCACTAGTAGAGCGCCCATCAATTTGCCGAATGGAAAAACCCTTAGTGACGACTGGCATTCGAAGCTACAAATTTTCGATTGGGAGTCAGGGTCACTACCACTCCACCTGTGTTCTCAGACTATATTTGCAAGATTAATAATTTGTTTATTAAATAAATAAATATTGCGGACATATTCACACGGTCAACGGATCCCAAATTAGGCATAGCCTGTACTATGGGTACCAGAGACTGATATATATAATAGATAAATATTTAACACCCAGACACAGAACAAACATCTGTGTTAACGCCTCTAAGCAACCTAACTTCACTCGCTCGACTCGCCTGCAGCATACATCGGAGCTTCCGATGACGCCCGACGTCCCCACTCGGCTCTCCACGAAGCGAATCGTTTTTTTCACCACTCATCTCAATCCACCGCTCTATGCGCACGTCAGTTATTATGTACAATTGCCTATTTCAAGTTTTTTATTTGTAATTAGCTGCATTGAGTAATAAACCACTGTATACCGATAGTCTCGACTTATCATTCATAACAATTTGGTCCTTCGAGCCGGATTCGCGAATCAGCGAGTGATTTACAACCCAATTCAAGAGGGAAGTTTTTTTATGCTCAAACGAACGGTGGTAGCATTCGACGTGGCCCGGTGGACAATCAAGACAAAGAGAAGTGTTAATCAAGGAAGGGTAACGCATGTCGTGAGTTCGTTCCAGTTATTCCCTGTTTCTAAATATTCCCTTTAATCATTTTGATTTTAAAATCAGTAATATCCATCCAATCAATCCTATTTCAAAGTTATATTTTATCCTTTATTGCGTACAAGTGTTCTGTTCATTTCAAGTAGGTGTAGGTTGCCGCAATACGACAATAATTAATTGTGTTATTTTTGCACTTTCCAGCAACAAAGGAGTCGTGCGCGGGCGTATGTCCTTGGACGTGACCTTGTGCGAGGCGTCCGATAACGGTTATTCAAAGCTCTCAGCCTATGCTTTATCGACTGCTTTTTTATAATTTAAGTATCGTTCTTTCGCATTTCTTCATTTATTTCTAACGATTCAGCTTTGCAATTTATTTTTATTTGCAATTTATATTCTTTCTTCAATATAGTCTCATTCTTTCCTTAGTTTTTTTTGCATTTATATCGACCATATTAATAAAGAGATTTTTTCCCTTTTCTTAAAATGGATTCAAAATCATTAATTAGGCGAAGAGCGAGCTACAAAACCAAGCTTACTCAATTTAAGTCATACTTAGATTCATTGCTAAGCTGTTGCACATCACTCAGTAGCATTCAAATCAATGAATTAAATATTCGTTTGTCCAAGCTCGATGCCCTCTATTCAGAATATGATGCCGTGCAAACTGACATAGAAAACCTTTCTGAAATTCCAGATGATCAGTACAAAGAGCGAGAAACATTCGAGACTCAGTACTACGGTGCCATTGCCATTGCTCGAGACTCATTAGATAAGCACGCCACTGCGTGCACCGCGGAAGCAAGCGCAGGCAGTAGCGCGTCGGTGACGGGTTCAGGTACCGCCGTTGCAGGTAGGCCCACACTCAAATTACCGGTCATACACTTGCCAAGCTTTTCTGGTCGCTATCAAGAATGGTTAGAATTTCACGACACATACACTTCACTTATACACGACAATAATTCGATACCTAATATCAACAAGTTTCATTATTTACGCGCAGCTTTGAAGGATAGTGCAGCGTGCATCATTCAGTCCCTTGATTTCTCGGCCGATAACTATGTTATTGCATGGCAGCTGCTTTGTGAGCGCTTTCATAATAGCAGACTTTTGATAAATAATCATATTCAATCTATTTTTAATATTGAATTAATCAGTAAAGAGTCTGCAAAAGCTTTGCGCAATATAATTGATACGGTAAATAAAAATCTCAGGGCTTTAAAAACATTGAAACTACCTACTGAACACTGGGATGTACTAATAATTCACATTGTATCCAACAAATTAGACTCGGTAACGTGTCGCGAATGGGAGGTCTATCGTAGTAAAACAGAAGGCATTCCCACACTCAAGGAATATATTATCTATTTAAAGGGTCGTGCTGATTTGTTGGAAACAGTCGATGAACAGTCTAACAATAAACGTAGACATAGTGACAGTTCAGTCATACGCAATAAGGCATTCATCACAAATTCATCATCATCATCATCATCACATACACACCAGGGAACCACGAAAAATGCATGCCCGATATGTAAACACAATCATGCCATTTTTAGGTGTTACAAGTTCAAAGCCATGTCGGTTCAAATGAGAATTGAACAGGTCAAATCTTTGCGGCTTTGCCTGAATTGCTTACGTAGTCACAGCGGTAGAGAATGCATTTCGGGCCCTTGTACTATCTGTTCAGAAAAACACAACTCACTTTTACATCAACCTGAAAAATCTGAAACAAAGGATCATCAATCTAGTAGCGTTGTGTTATCTGCTTCTCACACTCAACTCAAAGATGAATCAAATCAGTCTGACACTATTACACAAAACCTAACACTTTCATCCACGAACAATCTAAACTTAGTGCTACTATCAACAGCTGTAATTAAAGTCTCAAATCATGATACCAAGCACACCGAATCAGTGCGAGTACTGCTTGATAATGGTAGTACATCCAGTTTCATCACCGAAAGACTCGCAGAACAACTTAACTTGCAAGCTTTTTCAACCCGTACCTCTGTCGAAGGGTTGAATCATCAAACATCACAAATCTCGAAACGTTGTGATGTCACAATTTCGTCGCGCTATGATGTCACTTACAAAACAGATATCAGCTGTTTCGTTGTCCCACATATCACACAATCATTGCCGATCGCACAGATCGATTGCGTTACACTCAACATACCGAGTCACATTAAGTTGGCTGATCCTACATTTGACACGCCTTCACAGGTAGACATGTTATTAGGAGCAGACATTTTCTGGGACATATTGGGCAGCAAGCGCATTTCACTTGGAAAAACCAAACCAACTTTAAGTGAAACACGATTGGGTTGGTTAGTTGCAGGTGTAATTCATTCACAATATCTATCATGCAATTCTACAGTCCACTGTCACCACCTTCAAGATACAAGTCTTCAAGATCAACTCACTAGGTTCTTTGAGCTTGAAACAGTTACACCAATCAGTAACAACATGTCCAAAGAACATCATAAATGTGAACAATTATTTACACAGTCCACGACTCGTCAATCTGATGGTCGATTTGTAGTCACCATACCACTCAAACAATCTCCTTGTGAGTTAGGTGATTCCTTCGAACAAGCTAAATCAAGATTCTTATCACTTGAACGTAGATTCAAAAGAGACCCAAAATTTAAGCAATTATACAGCGAATTCATTCAAGAATATATTGATCTCGGGCATATGTCCGAGAACACATCCACACATCAGCATAACACTGTACAAAACTACTTACCGCACCATGGAGTATTGCGCGAAACAAGCCTTACCACAAAGTTACGAGTGGTTTTCGATGCATCGGCTGTTACAACGTCTGGCCTATCATTCAATGACATTCAACTTGTGGGTCCAATTGTACAAAATGACCTCATAAGCATTTTAACTAGATTCCGTCAGCACAAATACGTTGTAACCGCCGATATTGAGAAGATGTTTCGTATGGTCAACGTAAATGAATCCCAGCACACCTTGCAACAAATATTGTGGAGATTCGATCCGACACAAGAAATTAGGTCCTACAAGCTACTAACTGCTACTTACGGAACTGCATCTGCGCCTTGGCTAACAACGAGATGTATTGTTGAATTGGGCAAGCTGGTAGATGATGCTCCCGTGAAAGAGGCCCTAATTAATGATTTTTACGTTGATGACCATATTTCGGGAAACAATGATCCGTCAGAGCTCGTACGCATAAGCAAGGAAGTAATAAACCAGCTAAGAAGTGCGCAGTTTCATCTCCGGAAGTGGCACTCAAATAACTCACACATTCTTGAACAGTTGCATGGCCAGTTGAACACAGACTCACTGCTTAATCTTAGCAAAGATGATCATTCCAGAACACTAGGCCTAATATGGGCATGTAAGGATGATTGTTTTGTATATTCAGTAAAAAATATTGAATTTCCCAAGGAACATAATAAAAGAACAGTATTGTCAGTAATTTCTCAAATATTTGACCCACTGGGTCTAATCAACCCATCAATCTTACTGGCTAAACTCATACTTCAGAAACTATGGGCTTCAAAATTATCATGGGATGAACCACTTCCCGTAGATATAGGTAAACAATGGTCAAACTTCATAATAACACTGCCATATTTGAATAATATAAAAATTCCCAGACATGTAGTTTGTGACGAACCAGTAAAAATAGAAATTCATGCTTTTTCAGACGCATCTATCAATGCATACAGTGCTTGCATATATTTTCGTTCCACAACAGCTGATAATAAAAGTACAGTGCACTTGGTAATGGCTAAAAGCAGAGTGGCGCCAATAAAACCAATGACAATGCCTCGCTTAGAGCTATGCGGTGCACTGCTTGCTACTCAATTAGCAAAAAAGGTCAGTGAATCTGTCCGACTTTCACTGGAATCTACCACTTATTGGTGTGATTCTACAATCGTTCTCGGTTGGATAAATAGCTCTAATACACATTTATTAAAAATGTTTGTTTTAAATAGAATCAATGAAATCGTTGAATCAACCGAACCTAAATCTTGGCGATACGTGCCTACTAGTATGAACCCTGCAGATATAGGCTCAAGAGGCCTTGAGCCTGTGAAACTACAAGAAAATTCTCTTTGGTGGCACGGTCCCTCTTTTTTATTGGAATCAGAATGTCTTTGGCCAAAACATCCAACACAAATTAGCGAAAAGGACTTGCCTGAATTCAAGACACAATGTCACATAACTTCAAACGAAACTCCTTCACACATTCATACACAGTCAGGCAGATCCTTTCTACAAAGATATTCGGACATCAATAAATTACAACGCATCACAGCATACATACTTCGGTTCATAAATAACTGTCGTAATTTGCAGACAAGATACACAGGGCATTTAAAAATCACAGAGCTTAGTAAATCTATGCATTTAATATGTAAATTATCACAAATGCAGTCATTTCCTGATGAATATCATATCCTATCAAAAAGGGGACAGTTAAAAATAAAAAACCAACTTGTAAAACTTAATCCTTTTTTTCAAGAAGATAACGGCCTAATTAGAGTGGGCGGTCGCCTGTCTAACTCTAATTATGATTACGACACCAAACATCCAATATTGTTGCACGCGTCTCATAACATCACACAACTCATATTCAAACATTACCATACCAGTTTAATGCATGCTGGACCGCAACTTCTATTAGCATCCATTCGGCACAAATATTGGACTATAGGAGGCCGCAACCTTGCTAGGAAATCGGTCCATAGTTGTCTCACTTGTTTACGATTTTCAGGCAGAACCATTCAACCAATCATGGGAAATCTTCCTAAAGAACGTATTCAAGGCGAGTTTCCTTTTATTAACACAGCAGTTGATTACGCAGGACCCATTCTGATAGCGAACAAAAAAGGCAGAGGTTGCAAGCATATCAAGGCATATATATGTGTGTTTGTGTGTCTTACTGTGAAGGCTGTACACATCGAATTAGTCACCGATTTAACAAAAGAGTGTTTCCTTGCCGCACTCAATCGATTTATTGCACGCAGAGGACGTCCTGCTTGTCTGTTCTCGGACAATGGTACCAATTTTGTTGGCGCTTGCAATGAACTAGCAAGATTTTTGAAACAATGCAATCAAGAAATCAGTTCGTACGCCGCTCAAAATTCTATAACTTTCAAATTTTCTCCGGCTTACAGTCCTCATTTTAATTCATTGGCTGAGAGCGCTGTAAAATCAATCAAGCATCATTTGAAAAGAATTCTATCTATGGCATATTTAACCTACGAAGAAATGAATACATTGTTACTGCAAATTGAGGCTATACTCAACTCTAGACCTATCACTCCGCTATCCTCTGATCCATCTGACTTAGTCCCTCTCACTCCCTCACATTTCTTAATTGGACGAACATTGACAATGCTTCCTTCTCCACAGACACAGGATCACTCACTGCATTTATTGCCACGATACCAGAGAGTGCAGCAACTGAAAGCTCACTTCTGGAACAGATTTTATCAAGAATATATTTCAGAACTTCAGAAGAGAGTAAAGTGGCACAGGAGCAATGCAGAGCTACATGAAGGTGACATGATGATCGTAAAGGATGACCGGCTACCACCGAACCGATGGTTAATTGGACGCATCACCAACCTCTACAGAGGCAGCGACGGGGTCGCTCGCGTCGCGGATCTGATGACATCAACTGGAGTTATACGAAGAGGATTCAATCGACTAGTACCACTGCCAATTTTGGAACAGGGTGTTCCAAAGCCCGGACCTTGTTAACGCCTCTAAGCAACCTAACTTCACTCGCTCGACTCGCCTGCAGCATACATCGGAGCTTCCGATGACGCCCGACGTCCCCACTCGGCTCTCCACGAAGCGAATCGTTTTTTTCACCACTCATCTCAATCCACCGCTCTATGCGCACGTCAGTTATTATGTACAATTGCCTATTTCAAGTTTTTTATTTGTAATTAGCTGCATTGAGTAATAAACCACTGTATACCGATAGTCTCGACTTATCATTCATAACAATCTGTGTTTATCACACAAATGTTTGTCCAGTGCGGGGATCGAACCCGCGACCTCTAGCGCAGAAGGCAGAGTTACTACTAAGCTATGAGGCCAGTCAAATATTGGTAATCAACAGCGTTTACTTAAATCTAGGCAAATACAATCTTATAATAGATATAAGGCCAATAAAAGATAACCCCAATATTGTAAATAAAGTTATAAGTTATTGAGGCAGGAAAAGTTGGTACAACCAATAAACTGAATTCCGAAGAAGTCATTAGGCGGAACCCAATGACTTCCTTAGAACCCACCCGACTGCCGACTGTACCCGGTTTGTAGGTACCTAAGTAGCAGTAGGCAGTCTAGGTATCTTATATTATATATATATATATATTTTTTTATGTTATACGGAGGCAAACATGCTTACGGCCCACCTGATGGTAAGTGGTTACCGTCGCCTATTGACATCAGCAACACCTGGAGCTTTGCTAATGCGTTGCCTGCCGAACCCCTCCCCCCCTAAAGAGCTCTGGCAACCTCACTCACCGCAGGAACACAACACTATTTGAAACAAATAATGTTATTTGGCTGCGATCTTATGTAAGGCGGAGGTACCTTCCCAGGCGGGCTGCTCCAATTTAGAGCGAGAAAATCTCGCTGTGCCCTACCTCTCGTAAATATCATTATCTATAGAAGGCGTAGTTTATCTAGTAACAAAAGTCAGAAAAGTCAAAAGTAATAATATTCTTCTTTCGAATGGTCTCACTTCTTTGTTTGTCTTTCTGCTTGATGTTCATTACTCTTCTTTCCATTGCGCGACGTGTTATTTTTATTTTGTCTTGTGTTCATTGAAAGTTATACTTGCAAGATTATCAAATCCAAACTGTCTCCGTCATTCTAGATTAAACTGAATCAATCATTTACCGCAACAGCAGGTATGCAATAACAGCGTACAGAACACACGTGGATCGTGTTTGCTGCAAGCAGAGCTCAACTCGACACAATAGACCGACAGACCTTTGTCAATAACCGATCGAGAGGTATTGGATATTTTTGCAATGTTGCTATTCCCGTTGGATTTGCCAGTGTTTATCGCATTGTGTTGGGTGTATATCCAAATAACGAGCTGATAGGTTTAGATCGACTTAACTCGTGCTCAGACTTTTGTCTGAAACAGATGAAGTTTTCAAAGGCTTTTCACTACTTAATATCTGGAATAGTAGTCCTAAAAGTCAAACTATTCTGTAATGACAGAAACATTATACAAAATATGATTATTTAAAAAGTCATGTACATAGGTGAGCTTAACCCTAACAAGAGTTTTCTTCCAGCAAACCTTTGGGGCTAGAGAGATTTGATAATAGGTATGCATGAGATGCATCGTGTATGTATCTTCATAACCAATACATACTAACTATTTACTTTATACACTAGACGTAAGAATCATTTTGAAATAAATTTCGATTGACAAATCGCACGCCGTTTGAACTCGGCCTTATTACTAGCCAACGATATTGTAGTCACAAAGTTAACTTTCAGTTATGTGGGACCTGTGAATATCCATTTAGAATTCGATAAGCACAACACTGGATCTATTTTTACGGTGTCCTATTCATCTTATCGAGGTTTTATGGCGAAACCGTAATGGTGTTTACCCAACGAGGGTTCCTGAGCTAAAGCGAATTTTTATTTATTTATTTGCGAGCGTCTTCATTATTCCGTTCGGCTGTTTGCAGTGCGTGCTTGTGGCACTTTTATTTAGTACATTATTTATTTGGTCTGAGCGTGAGTACAACGTATGAAGCCCTTTGTATGAAGTCAAGAGCTTATTAAGAACGCAGCGCTGAAGGCTTGTTCGGACTGCATTAGTAATTTAGTAGTGTCGTGTAATTTAGTAAATAACAAAACGTATGTGAACTACAAAACAATTGTCTAGGAGCATAATGAAAGATATAGTCGAGTCAATCCATTTTGATGATTTCTTTCGGGCGGTTAGCGGCCTCCACCACGCGTCACTGCTCACTGGTTCATCGACTAAACAATTCCGAACAAGTACATTCGTTTCCGCAAAAATCGTACCACTAACTTGTGTACTGTATTCAACCGTAACGCCAACGATTTCTGGGCTGTAGCAAGTAGTTTAGCTATTAAATAACTTGGTACTCGACCAAAATAATAATGTTAAAAAATAAAAAAAGTTAACAAGGTGTGACAGGCGGATTGATGGCAAAGCGAGTAATTAGCTAAATAATGGAAATTCAATCTTATTTACTTATGAATATAGTTGAAATCACATGCTGAAAAAGCCTATGCTGAAAAGCAAAACAACAAAGATACCGTTGATGTTTAAAATTATTTTATTTATTTTATTGTTAAACTAGTACTTACGAAGGTTGCTAATAAAGGCTATTTGAATCTTGAATAGTTGAAATCACACGCCTCTACTCTTGAAGCTCACATGTGACCTTTTTATTTTCCTTTATTTTTTTAACCGTGTCCTATTTTTGTAATATTAGAAATTTCTGGAATTTTCTATCTCATGTTAATTTCTATTAAAGCAGATGTTGCTTTATATTCCAGCAGCATCATCGAAAGCCTGTATTGCCACATTTGCATTTACAAACTTGGCAGCCTGCGTTTCCGAACAATATCCACTGATATTGTTCGGAAAACGCCATCGTAATTGAATAATAATGAAAATTCGCACGTTTTTCAATATAATAACATAGCTTAGTCAGTATATTAGTAATAAATCGCTGAATCTATAATAATTAGAAAATCTTCGATAGCTGACTGAGTAGGTAGGTAGAATTTATTTATTTATTTAATTTTACTGAAATTTCCTCAAATTGCCACTTACATAATTAAGATATGAGACATTGTGAGATAAATACATAAATCAAATCAAATACCTAACAGTAACATACAATAGACCTGCCTGACCCCACGCTAAAGCCCTGTTCATATGGCAGCGTGCGATATGTCATCTAAAATGTATGTCAAAATGATCCTTACCTCTACTGGATAAAATCCAAAATTGATTTTATCCAGTAGAGGTAAGGATCATTTTTTTTTCAATTTGACATTAAGGGCGTACGATATAGCAAACCCCTTAAAAGTCAAACTCAAGATTGACTTTATCCAGTAGAGATAAGGATTATTATGAAATACATTTAGATAGACATAGGGAATCGTACGCCGTATGAACACGGCGTAAGATTTCCTGTGTTGTGGGTATCAGAAACTACGAGTACCATGGTACCACAACATGCAGACCCGGAACAAATAAATAAATAAATACTCCGGACAATATCACAAATATCACACACGGTCAACTGATTCCAAACTAGGCATAGCCTAGTACCAGAGACTGATATACATAATAGATATATATTTAACACCCGTCTGGGTGTTTGTTCTGTGTCTACAGAACAAACATCTGTGTTAGAATGTGTATTTGCAGATCATGGATCACATTTGTCCCGCAACAGGAATCGAACCCGCACCCCTTACGTCTCACCCACTACCCCAAGGTCGATAAATAAATATGTCCTATGACACTCGCGGAACAAAGACGAATCCAATGACACCTCATTTGCCAAAATCCATCAATCCTGAACGGATTGCGCTGACGCACAAAGGAACAATTATACAGTGTTATTTATATAACTTAAAAGTCAACTCCCGAATACTGAAGGTACATCAAAGCTATATGAAATAGCTTTTGGCTGAAACCTTTTTTTTTTTTTTTTTTTCGGACATGTCACACACGGTCAACTGATCCCAAAATAGGCATAGGCTATGGGTACCGGAGTCTGATATACATAATAGATAAATATTTAACACCCAGACACAGAACAAACATCTGTGTTCATCACACAAATGTTTGTCCAGTGCGGGAATCGAACCCGCGACCTCTAGCGCCGAAGGCAGAGTAACTACTAACTGAACTATGATGCCAGTCGTTGATTGATTTGATATACACAAGAGAAAAAAAATAATTACGTACATACTTTCGTCGAGATAGCCAAAACTTGTTGTTGTTGTGAATCCCTTGAGGCAATTTGCACCTCTTGTGCATTGTAAATGAAACGACTTTCAAAGTCAGATCGTTTGCGCTTAGCAAGTTTGATCAGCGTTATTGATGAGTTTGTTGTTTCACTTGTAAATTAACCGAAGCAGTGTAATCAGCGGCTCTTGGTGTGGCGAATCGTTGTTAGTAAAATTACCCTTTTATACATAATCAGTTACTTACTTTATCGAATCGATAACTCTTGCCCTGTCTTTTTGTAATAGTAAACAAACTTTTATAGTGTATCGTATTCGTAGTCAATCGATTTCTTGAGCATTTTCCGATCCAAGGTATCTTACCTACTTACACGTCACATTTACACACTTACATTTTTGAGAACACTGTATGAAATTTCATCGATGTTACAATCTTGCGTACCAATAAAATAAAAATATAATAAAAAGTCCCCCCAACGTACCCCATATTTTTTTAAAGTACTTCAAACTATATGGGAAAGATTATAATTATAATGACAAAGCTTATGTTTTTGTTTTCTTTTGTCATAGATCCTTCGGAAATTGTGAAAAAAATCACCAGAACGGAGCTTTATACTATTATCAAAGAGTTCAAAAGAAAGAAGATTGAAGAAAAATTTTCGTTGTTGGAAGAAAGACTTGCGCAACTAACTTCATGTGCACCCCAAGAAACAAGTGTTCTTACCCGTTCTTTGAAATATTTCAAGTCCAGTTTCAATAAATGTTTTTTTTTTAAATAAATGCCTAATTATGATGAATTATTGACTTTTATTTCATAAAATAGTAAAATATAATATAAAATAATTTCTAAATAATATAAAATAATAATAACTCCTATGTGCAACGCGGGAAAATTCGCGCGGTTACAAATATAAAAGCTAAAAACGTATCTCATCTACTGTCCAATAATGGAGTGGGTGCTCGATCTAACTTGAATCTCAACATGTTCTTGATAGACACTGATTTAGACAAAACTGACATTAGCAGAGCCCTCATTTCTCCACAATGTGTCAGACCAAGTTTTGTTAACCGCACTTACTCGGGTTGTACAGTAATGAATGTGAATAAAATGACTGAAGAAGCACGTAGTTTGTTGGTTAGTTACCGAGACTGGGTTCCGTCCGACACTAATGACTGCGAGAATGAATTACTATTTTTAACCGACTTCAAAAAAGGAAGAGTTTATGAGCGAGTTTGCATTTTTTATAATCATTTTGTGATTTTAATGTATAAATCGAACGAATCATAGTCACCAAGAAAAAAAACAACATTGTACAAATATAATCAATTCCTTAGCATTTCCTTCTGTTGAATATAAATACGAGTTTCTCATTGAATAGTACCCATCTACTAAGTTTTACTTCGGCCGCACGAGACCCGGGTCCTTAACAAATTTCAATTTAACCTGTTATAAAGTTAGCCAACTTGTAGAAATTATTATTAGCGACGACGACATTTTCTAATTTGTAAGGAGAATTGTCCTGGTAAGTTTGTATTGAACGGGTTCTTAATGCAGTCTGCCTTTGACGGTTTTCAGGGAATATTCGTTACATTTTATGAATTCAAATAATGTTCAAGTGAATATTCAAACTTAGCGTTTAATGTTATTTGGATGCTATGTTTTGAACAAAACCATATAGTTGCCAGATTTTATGGAATTTAACAGCAATGCGACAGCATCAGCTGGCTTGTGGTTTAGAAACAAAACTTAATTTCAGCATCCTTAGGTATAAAATGAGTCTGGAGTTTGACTCATCTTTTTCTAGTCATTAAGGTCACAGCCGGATCATTTTGAAACGTCTCAAACCTAGTGCATCTCATACATCATACCTATTAAGTTCAAGTTGGTATTCCTATGCCAACTTTGCACTACGCTACCTTATTTTAAATGGTAGGTGCAAATTCCAGTTCAAATGGCATTTATATAAACTGAAAAGTGCTCGAGAATGCATTTAAAGTAAGTTTTCCGAGTACCAAACCACAGTCACAACTGCAAACAAAATGTCGGCCACTGACCGCAGGTAAATTAACATTTAACAATACGAAACCACGTGAATGTTTGCAGTAAACTATTTATTACGCCACAGATGCAAAGTGTAATGTTCCATATTTCTCATCTATATTTCAAAATTGTATCTTTAGTCATACATCGATACTACGAATCTGATTAGAAAGCACTTGAAGGCAAAGCTCTTTTTTAAAGCAATTTGTGAAACATACAATCGCGGCGAAGAGAGCTCAATCGTAAGAGCCGAGACGAGTGGTATTAAGATAGCTGTTTGCCCTGGAGACACTTCTGTAATAGCTTTTCTATCCCTCTCACTAAAGCACTATAATATAGCAATATAAGCAGTTCATCATCATCACCATCCACAGCCTGACTTCACCCACTGCAGGATATAGGCCTCCCTTTGTATGTGCCATTCTCCTATATCCTGTGCAAGCCTCATCCAGTTGCGGCCCGCGATGCTTGCGATATCGTCTGCCCATCTCGCTGCTGGACGACCAACGTTCCGATATCCAGTTCTTGGACGCCATTCAGTTAACGCCTTACTCCACCTGTCATCACCACGCCTTGCCAGGTGTCCTGCCCAACTCCATTTGAGTTCCGCTATGCGGTTGCCAACGTCTTTGACCTTCGTACGACTTCGGATCTCGACGTTGGCAACACGGTCTATAAGCTTGATACCGAGCATGGCACGCTCCATGGCTCTCTCATCCTGTACACAGCCTCATGCGTGAGCGTCCATGTCTCGGCACAGTTATATTGAACCAATTATTTCTTGTGCACTTTTGAAATCTCTTTTGAGTAGGTATTTATTGGAATAGGTTTTTCCAAATAGTAATACTTTCCTAAGTCACTATATTGTCATACTAGTGCTAGTATATTATAAATGCAAAAGTTTGGATGTTTGTGGATCAATTGCGCTCAACCGATTTCGATGAAACTTGGAATTTTTAATATTGATCTCAGAATTAGCAAGTTAAAGTGACAGTGGCCAGGACCACATCGGGTCTGCGGGCCGTGATCGGAAGCGGCTCCCAGACACCGCCGCATACAGGGATACTGAGAGAATGTTACCAACGACCCAAAGTCCTGCTTCGCTATTTTAAGGAGCTGGGCTGGCTGGGGTAGGGTTAGCATAGGGGGACAATGCACAAAACACCCCACAGCGGGAAGTCAGTGCAGGTCTAACCACCCCCGATTAGAATTAGAATTAGAATTAGTGACAGTGGCCAGGCCAGCTCGTAGAACCGACAAAAACGCTTGAGCATAAAGGTTCTCGACGTTTGTCTTGACGAGGAATTCTAGTGGCTGATGATGATAAGTCCTTAATACGGTCTACCAGTTTCAGGTTAAAACACACTAGTCGCAATGAAAACGTGCTCCAAGCCACCAAATTATGTTTCGAGCTAACTCATTTGTCACGTGCAGCTCCACTTTTATTGTTCTCCAATATACCATTTATAATACCAGCTACTCTTGCCCTGCTATTAGCTAGGTAAACGTAGCTAGGTGAACGGTGTAAACCCCTTCGATAGGAAATCCATTAGTAAGCCCTTTTCCCGTCGCGTGACTTCCACGAAGGAAGTTGATTAAATCTACACGTATTGTGACACAGAGTTGTGTGTTAGAGATATTACCTACATGATTGGGGGTTGACTTCGAAAGCAGTTTAAAACTTTTGGGAATTGGTTCCGCATCGGAAAACTTTTTGTCGTGACGTATTTTTTGTGGTTGAGATAAGGTTTGGAAAGTTTTTATCTCTACGCGTTAGGGTTTCGCAATTCGTCCTTTTTCAATTTTGGTAAGTTTATCTGATCATAGCAGATTGTTTATTTTTTATGATAAGCATTTCCATACCTAATTTAGGGAAATGAGTGAAAGCAATTTTCTAAAGTTTTATACAACTGTAGAGAACTGTAGAACTGGGAGTACGTTTTTGTGTAGTATATGTTTCTATTGAAAAATAAATACCTAACTGTCACTTATAGTCCTGACCCCATACTAGACAGAAAATCGCAGCCAAATAACATTATTTGTTTCAAATTGTGTTGTGTTCCTGCGATGAGTAAGGTTGCCAGAGCTCTTTAGGGGGGAGGGGTCAGCAACGCGTGCGTGATGCCTCTGGTATTGCAAGCGCTCATAGGCTACGGTAACCGCTTACCAACAGGTGGGCCGTATGCTTGATTGCTACCTCAGTCGTATAAAAATAAAAACTAGAATTCCCTCTGTCGTGGCGAGAAACTATTATCAGAAGCTACGAGTACCATGGTACCACAACACCCACACCCGGAACAATTATTTGCCGATCATGCAAATATGTGACCCGCAGCAAGAATCGAACCCCTTGCTTCTCAGACGGACAATCGCCGGCTGCGCCAACGAGGTCGTCATTTAAAATAAGCGTAGTCTCTCGTGAATTCTAAATGGCTGGCATACAACGGAAGTTGGCAATACAATTTGTAGCGATTCAAAGGAGTTCAATGTTAAAAGTTTGCAAAAAAATCAACGTACCTACTAATAGTTTACCTATAAACTGACCTTCATTTAAATTACAAACTTTAGCCTCTTTGATCTACATCTGATAGAGTTCCAACTTCTCAAAGTAACATTTCCAATGATCCAACACTTAACTTAGTTTAAAAAGCACTTCATCATTCTCCTGGCTTAGGCGAAGTTCGTGTGCTCTAAGTGATTCGGAAGTAGTGCTACAAACAAACTTACAAGACCCAATAGTATTGAATACTTACCTTCTCTTCATCGCCTGATAGCGGCTGATGGCTTCCGAGGATCAAACCTGCTGTGACGACAGCAGACATTTTATGGCGAGGCTGAAAAGCAGCGTAGCTGAGCCCTCGACCATTTCACCTGTCTACCTACATACATACCAAAACATGTAAATTACCAATTGTATTTTTATAGCTGTGTGTAGGATTCTTGGTGAATAAATGCCCTTTTATTTTATTTTATTTTTTATTTTACCTACATAAGAACTAGCTATACCTATATGAGGCTTTAGTTGGAACTAGGTATAAGGAACCTAGTCTTATATTATGTGGAGCGCATCTCTTCGCTAGTCCTGAACGGCTGCGGCCTGTTTCGCGTGGATTTATTTTCCACCTTACCTTGTTTCACTTTAACCTATTCTACCTTTAATTTCCGCATTTGGGGAGTAAAGTTTCTCGAATGGCGACCACGAACCGGGCGACGCAGTGTTGGAAGGCCCCCCACCCGATGGACCGATGACATTGTAAAGGTTGCAGAAAGGTGGATGGAAAGGGCTCAAGAACGTTCGTCGTGGAACTCTTTGGGGGAGGCCTTTGTCCAGCAGTGGACTTCTACAGGTTGTTGATGATGATGAGGATTTCCGCAGATTTGGTAGCAGATTCCGCCGAGGATCTCAAAATGCGCAAAAATGTAAGTCTCGATATCGTAGATAATTGAGCCTAAAATTGTTGCCTGAAAGTTCGTAACCGTTCGTGGTAAGTGCAATTAAACATTTCTACGAACCTAATAGTTATTATTTCTGTTATTTTCTTAGGAAAACCAAAACAATCAGTCACTGAATCCCTTCGGCGTTGACCTGTTTACCTCGTGGTAATATTTTACCGAATGTACCTATGGGCATCGGGCACTAAGCCAATATTCTCATTCCACCAATATTCTACCTATGATATGTGTATTTTGATAAATTATGGAAGGTACTGCGGACGTGTATCGACTTTAAAACTGTAGAACTATTACACAAGGCTTGTATGCTTGTATATAAGGTATATATTTACTAAAACCGGGACTTTTACTATTCGCCTAAACGAGTCTGTAGCAGAAACTACATATTTGACTGACAACTTTGTTCTTTTGTCGTAATGTTCAATTATTGGCAACGATGTTACAAAGCCATGGTATCTGCCTACACCTCTGGGAAATAGGCGTGATTTTGTATGTATGTATGTATGTGATATTACCATTCATTATTAACTACACCCCTAAGTACTATCAATAGTGTCGTAGGGAATATTTTTTAACGATCGCTATCCCCCCCTTCATACAAAACTAGGGCTTTAATCTGATACTATTTACAGGCTTACTGCGTCAGTAATTACTGGACAGTTTAACTCCGTAACACGCTCTAGCCAAGTCCTCTAAAAGCCTGTGTCTATTCAGATCGACTCTTGATGTACAATGAACTCTAGCGTTCTGACTTTAGATTCAATTTGGCTTGGATACGAGGAAACTGTGTTTATACTGGTTTTCTTTGTGTCATGTCATGTTACAATAATATGATTGCGTTCAATGAAGTAACTGGCCTTAGAGTGGCCCGACTATGAAAAATTCACGCTAACGATACGATAGCAAATGTCAAATAATTGACTTTTATCATCGTATCGTTAGCGTAACGCTATCGTGAATTATTCGTGCTTGGGGCACAGATTTTTGGTAATTGTCGTTTGATACGTTAGTTTAATAGTGAAACTTTACATTGGTTTCAATATTGCCGTATAAAATTAAACTTTAATACTCATTAGCATCGCACATAGCGCGTACACTGCTGATTCACCGCTGTAGATGTTAATTGAATTAGTTCAGGACACGCGATGGAGCGGTGTACAAAGCGATACTTCCTTCCATTTGGACGCGCGGCAATAGGATTAGCGCAGGCGAACATGACCTGGCTGGCCTTTGAGCAGTGCCAGAGCTCAAAGTTTCTCTTGTTTTTTCCAGCAGCTGTAGACAAGATTATTCTGCCAGTGTCCTATGAAGCTAAGCCGTTTGAGTGTTAAAATTCTTTAAGCTCGTTAACCTCTCATAACCATTGATATGGAACAATAAAACTGCTCTTGGCATTTTGAATGTTCTATTGATTAATTTTAAAATTTATCTTTTTTAATTGCAAACCAATCCTGGGGGTAAGACCTAAAGACCCCACTTTTCTGCAAACTGAGTAAACCAAAATAAGGTTAATTTATAAAGGCGTTTTCTTGCAAAATTGCAACGCAATAACGTCCGTCCTAACGACTATGAAAGAGAAACCCAAAAGAGGTCGAGCAATTTCTACAAATTACTTAGGTATTGGTCTATTCTTCAGCGTTCACTAATTTGATCGTACAACTTTATAATTCGGCTAGAATTTTCGTTATTAATTAAAACTTTAGAGGATACTTGCTACTCGCGTATTTGTACGATTTTTGTTTCACGGACGAAGATTACTTCCCTACCATGGGAGTTCAAAGTTCTTGGAAATAATTAAGGCTAAACGCCTTAATTATTTCGCGCGATATATTTAAGCTTTTTACGCATCCTACTGTGATAATTTTATGCTAGAGGAAGTATCACTTAGTTTAATAGGTACTAGAAATAATATATTTTTTTATTTCAGTAGTCTAGGATTCACAGTTTACTTATCGTTTAATATAGGCTTGATGTATATATGTCGTACTTGAACCAATTTGAATCCACATTTTGTATTCCACTCGCTTAAAAGTAACATTGTGCGAGTATGCTACTATATAACTTACTATACAACTTACTATATACTTGCAAAAAGGAACTTTGAGAAGCAGTAAAAAAAATGCAGTATTTTCTATATAAATAATATCAATCTACTGTCAGTGTGAAAGGAGTGAAAAAATTATACTTGCTTCTGATATTGTGCTCTCTACATTCAAACTATAATATCTACCATAAAATTGAGGACAAGAAAAAATCCTGCCATCATTGCCATCAAATAATAAACACGCCGCAATAACTTCGCTATAAAAAATCATTGCAATCTAGTGATAAAAAATATCAACGACTAAGAATACCGTATTTCCAACATTCACAATGTCGTCGGTCCATCGAGTGGGTGGCCTTCTAACAATACGTCGTCCGATTTGTGGTCGCTATTACAGAACCTGTATTCCCCAACGCAACTCAGCATTAAGGAACGTAATTTCTCAAATTTGAAAAATGTATGTTACGTAATGTTAAAGCTTAAATTATGACCCGTATGTATTTCGTCGGATTATTCCAGAAATCCCCACCAGCTAGACCGCCACAACGCGACGTAGTCTGTTGCTAGTAGTTTTTTTTATACAACTAAGATGGCAAACAGGCATAGGGCCCACCTGTTGGTAAGCGGTTACCGTAGCCTATGCGACTGCAATACCAGAGGCATCGCGCACGCGTTGCCAACCCCGAACCCCCTCACCCCTAAAGAGCTCTGGCAACATGACTCACCGCAGGAATACAACACTATTAAGCATTAGCTTATTTTAGCTTGGTGGTAATTTCTCAAATAATCCAGTGTGAGAGGTGAGGAAACCTCCACGCCGCTAAAAATACGTAAGTTTTGAACGCCTTCAATATTAGCTTAATACACCGGAAGTGGTCCTTCCTTTACCGCAGGCACTGCTATAAAGTGGAGGTTTTATCGCAAGCTTTCACGGCTCCATATACTTAGCTCCCTAGGGGTAATTCTGTTACCGATAATAATAAGATATGAAAACGCTAACATGGTTTATTTAGATTCGATTTGGAAACTCGTGCTTACTGAGAAATTTTGGCGAGATTTACGGAAAAATATGGAAGATGATTTCAGAATCTTGTAAGATAATAACCCCTATAGTACCTAAATATATAATTTAGAACGCAGTTTGTTCAACCAATATAAACTGCAATGAATTCTGAGTACCAGTTTTAGTTCGTTGTTGACTTAGAATGCTATCGATAAAATTAATAATAACCACATGCCCTTAAAAACTTAACCCTTAAAAGATTACAGCACCGGTAATTTTAAGCCCCGGACGGAAAGAGTTTGGTTTCGTATGAGTAGGTAACTGTCACATGACGAACTTAAAGTCAGCAATTGACAAAATTACAACAATCTTTATCAGCAATGGACATGAAAGTAATGTTAATCTGATGTCTTTATAAGTGAAAATTTACACTACACTTCAAATATGTACGGGGGTTTGTATTTTTATGGCATTGTAGCTCATAAGACGACTGAACCGATTTATATGCTGTTTATTTAATAATTAAGCATTATTTTAAATTTCGGCCGTGGTGGCCCCGGCTAAAGAATAGGCCCCTCCATATCTCTATCCGCGGATGTCGTAAGAGGCGACTAAGGGAAAAAAGCTAGGGGATGGGCAGCAGCGTCCCTCATTTTAAAAACGATAGCTCTAACTGCGCTCGCCGACCCGCATGCCCAGTGTGGTGAGTATGGGCAAAACCCCCCCACATGATAAGGAATTTGGTCTGTGGGGGAGGCCATGTTCAGCAGTGAACGTCATACGGCTGAAATGATGATTTAAAATTTATATCTATGAAGGTCAACCTTGTTGGCCTAGTAGGCTGTTCCCCGGCATTCGATCCAAAGGTCATGGGCTCGAACCCGGTTGTAGACCAACGAGTTTTTCTATTCGAAAAATCTAAGTGCGCATTAACACGTGCTTAGAACGTTAAAGGAAAATATCATGAGGCAACCAGTAAGTATTTAAAAAGCGGACATGTTCGGACATGCCTCTGACTAGCTGTCTTAGACATTTACAAGGATCTGATTGCTTGGAGTGCTGAGAGGATGTCTACCATTCTTGAGGATAAAAGTTGTTAGCATATATCATTTTTAATTTTCTTTGTTAGTACGCTAAGTCTCGCTTCTGATATTATACATTCTACATTCAAACTATAATATCTACCATAAAATTGAGGACAAGAAAAAATATGCCATCATTGCCATCAAATAATAAACACGCCGCAATAACTTCGCAATAAAAAATCATTCTGAAGGCTCCTGAAGATTCTTAGATGTTTTTAATAGACCGCGTAGCGTCGTAAACCGAAGTGAAATTCCTTAGGAAATGTGTCTGTTTTCAAACTGGACTCGAAGTTTATAGCGGCTCATAACTGTGCGTGTGATCGTAAAAGCCTTATAAAATGAGCTAAAGGTATAAAACTTGCAATTCAACGTAGGGTACAAAATATAGATATGAAAATATGACATTCATAAAGTAAAATTTCTATAAAGAGATCGCAAGCTAAAAAGCTACGGATTTTGAAAAAGTTTCGTGTTTCATTCCTCATTCTTCATTTCCTTTACTCGTTGAGAGGTCCTTACGTAGAATAGAATAGAATAGAATTTAAAAAACGTTTATTCTACTACCTATTTAAGCAATCAAATAAAATGTAAAAATGAAATTCAATAGAATAATTATTTAATCTAATACTTAATGCATCCTTTAATATATTTTGTTGATTTAATATTATATACTACTTAATTTTACTATTTACCATTTGCTTATGTTTTTTTATTAAGGAAATAAAAGGCTATAATATTATTATTATTCGTGTTTCATTGAAAGTTTTACTTCCGGAGCCGGAACAGCTAGTAGAGCTAAGTTGGATTTTCCATCCATTAACCACGGATTCAGCAATAATTAATAATTTCTTCTACTAAAAGTGTATTTAAGACAACGTGTTCCGTAACTTGTATATAACACCGAAAGGGGCTTTTTCTTTCAAAAAAACGCACTGTTTTTGGTGTTTTTGAAAACTTATTAACTGAATAATTAAGTAAAATTCGACATAAAGATTGCTATTTTTAACAGCTTAATAAATTGGTTTTAACTGATTTAACGCCAAACAGCTGACTTTTGCATGGTGTTTTTCAATAGAAAATTTCGAAAACCCAAAAGTCGTATAACGAACTTTGTTGCCAATTGGCTGTAGAATAAGCCCCTTTTGGGAAAGTAAACATATTATGAAACACCTTGGTATTCGGTGAATTGACATAACGCCGGCGCCCCAGTGATGTCTTCCGTTCTGACTCCTCAAACCATCGCAACATGGCCGAATTTGTTTGACCCTCCTCCTTCAGCGATGAAATTTATTACAAAAACCTCTTAAGACCACGGTGAGCGACTGCCCCGACACATCGCAAACCATCACGAGGTCAACGTAATGAACCGTAACAAGTTACGTTTAAGTTGCTTCACGTAGTCCATCTACGTTTGTTTATAGGGTTGGATAAGTGGCGAAGCATGTTGACTAAGGGATATTGTCTGGTCTCTCTGGGAGTAGGATACTTTTGCCTGTGTCCGGTCAATCAAGATAAGTGATACTAATTCGATTTACTGCCATTTACTGCTCTGGAACGGAGTGTGGATCTGAATCCCAATTAAGTTTATTTAGTGAAAACGGTGATTTAGATAATCCCGGTTTCTGAATGGAAGCCATGATTTTTTTCAATGAATTATTGCTTATTATCATTATGTTTAATTATAACAGCCATAATAGGTTCTTCTGATGTGGCGATGTCGTCGTGTGATGCAATTTAGGCAATGTACGTATTTTATAGTACTAGCTTCCTTCCGCGGCTTCGCATGCGTGGAACTCAGAACAAAATAAGTGTATACAAGGTGATTCAATGAATTGCATCCGGAAAGGGGTTTAATATATAAACAAAAAAATATAAAGAAATACCGAGATTTTTCCCGAACTTTTTATTAGTTATAACATGCTAAAGGTGCGATTTTCAAAGTGTATGTTAATTGTGTCTCGACGATCATGGAAACTTTACCAGACATCCTGATATTTCAGTTCGCGGATATGCAGTTCATCACGATGCGTGTCAAAGCGTTGTACGCTAGCTTCCAGCGATGGTGGCTGGAAAAGTCGATTTGGCAGCGACAGAGCGTGAAAGCGCCCTCTTTAAAAAGGGGAATGACTAGGGGAAACTGGTATGTGTTGTATTCGGCAGGTTTGTAGATAAACAAAGTATTGCGTAGTTCGGCTTAAGGTGATAAGACCTATAGACATCACGTACCTATACTACATAATAGCGTTATTTAAAGTACAAATTTTTGTGAAAAGTTTTTAGGAAACTCAGCGCATTTATGATTTTTTATCGACGTCTTTGCTGACCAATCACGATAAGGTGAAGAAGATAGATACTTAGGTAAGTACATTATTTTGCGTTGCTACCCAATCAAAATAAATTATCTTATAAACCCAGAAAGCTCGTCAAAACAAACTAATGTATCCCGTCTAATGGATAGTGACTAACGAAAAATAACGTTGAGTCATACTAACTCTTGTAACGAAGGTTCTGAAAAAAGTTTAGGGTCTTGATAACATTTATCAGTGTTTCAGCTAAGCTCTAAACCAATAATATTTTTAAATAAACTACATCCTGCTTGTAAAAAAATGCTCCTATAAAGTCGTGTTCAAACGGCATGCGATATGTCATCTAAATATTATTTGAAAATGATCCCTACATCTTCGGCATAAGTTTACTTTGAGTTAGACTATATTACATATAGCTAAAAGATTACATATGGCATGGTGCTTAGACACGAATATAGATAATTATTTACAAAATGTTGATGTCACGACTATTGAGTCTGTATAAAACTCTATGGTTCTGCCGAACTAACGGATTATAAACTAAAAGGATATTGCTATGCCGTAGTACGTCGTAGACGCTCTACGAAAACAGTATTTTCACTCAAATATCTGTACCAAAGGCCTTGCTACGCTATCGAGTAAGACACAGAATTCTGGCTCGTATGCTTATTCGTAAATTCTGATGATGAGTATTAACTTAGAGAATAAACTCTCGCCTGGCGCCGTGCCAAGCCATTGCTGAACGATTATGCCTTTTGTAGTTATTATTTTTCGCTGAGGTTCCATTGCAGTAAGCTATTTGATTTAGGTTGTTTCAATTCCAAGTTGATATTGGTTTTCTGTTTGTAGATGTTATTATGCAACTTATTTCATTGCATGAACGGGAAATGGTTTCAATATATAGACGAAATTTTATGTATGAATTCATTGGTAGTGAGAAAATTAAAACTAATACAAGTAAATAAGTATTTACAAAATACACAAAAAACAGTTTAAATATCTAAAGACCGTTACAAACGATCTATACAAGAGCTCGATTGATCCAGATCACTACCAGTCGGAAACGTCCCTAAGACGCTGTCTGAATTGCCACGCTGGATGGCAATGCTAATCCGTTGGGCTAAATAGAAGCCAGCTCTCGGGTCACTCGTCGCATGGTAGTGCACACTATCTGAAAAGTATATTATTTGATAGTGAATTTAAAAATTAAAATGATTCAGCAGAAGACTTCCTATGAATGAAATGTTATAAACTGGTGTCAAACTGAAAAAGTGTAAAGTGAAAAGAGTTGCATGACAAAACTTGAAAACAAAGACTTTGTTAGGCACGAAGAAGCATCCCACAATAGTGACATCATGGGTTGAGTATATTCTCGTTAACATATTGGCGCAATCGACATTTCCACTCTAATATGTAACCTATCGATCTAGTCTATTCACGAACCAATCCATTCATCAACTTGCAATCACAAGTAAACACAGATTAGCACACAATGTACTGAAAACTGAATACAGGATATCGATCAAAGTTGTAGTGGGGTGTGGCTACAACTTGGAGGCGAAGATACGGCACAACTTTGCCTTCGATTAGTATTCCACGCGATAGTTCGAAACCCAATCAATGTTTACACCATTTGCATGGTGTAACGTGGATTGGAGATAGGCTGGTTAGTGCTACGTGAAGGTTGGGAAAAGTGCCAAGCCAGGAAATAGCAAGCTTATAAAGTTTATCTTTTGCAAATGTGGCTATAAACTAAGATACGACTCAGTATAAAGCGCTGCAAACTTGTAAGCAAGTAGCGCGCTGATCTTTCGTCTTGATCTTTAGCTGATCCTTAGATAATAATATGTACTTCAATATTTCATACAACGTTGTTATCGATCGATTTTATAAACTATAGCGAGGTTCTAAAGTTTATCTATTGCAAAATGACATAGACACAAATAAAATTTCTTTACAAATTTACCTTAATTTTTCAAACTACTACGCGTATTTCAACGTAGGGGATGGGCAGGAGCATCTCCTATTTTCACAAAACTGCTAAACTGACTGCTTTCGACAACCCGCATGCCCAGTATGATGAGCATGGGCAAAATCCCCCAATATGATAAGAATTCACTCTGGAAATTTGTGTTCAATGTTCAGCAGTAGACGTCCTACGGCTGAAGTTATGATAATGACGATGATTTCAACATATCGTGGTACCGTGTACCGCGTATTGTGATTTAATTAAAGTAATTTAACACCGGGTTCAGAAAATAAATTTAAAAGCACAACGTAAATTGGCTCTCTATATTCGACCGCCTCTACTCTACATTACGTTCGCGTGATTACTGAAGGCGGTGTACATGTAAATTAGTTTGACTCCGACAAAGTAACTATTACGAAATCAACCCAGCTGCTATTGAAGGCTACCATTACGTAAAAAGCTGGTTTTTGTCGAACTTAGTTCGCAAGTACGTTCCGTTTCAGTAAAGATTCAAATCTAAATAAACAAAATAAACAATCACCTTCTTGCATTTCGTTAATTATCCACTATTATTATAAATGTGAAAGTTTATGAGGATGTTTGTGGTTCAATCACGGGTAAACGGCCGAACGGATTTTGATGAAAATTGATACAGAGATAGATTATAGTTTGGAATAGCATATAGGCTACTTTTTTTGTAGGTACTACGTGAGCGAAGCCGCGGGCGGAAGCTAGTATACAATAGATCAGGCAAAATACAATATTTTTGTTAATCTATGGAATAGAAATTACTTGATCGTGGCTTAGCTCAGCTGTAGACCTAATGGTAAGATAACATAACTAGAAGAAGGCGCAGTTAAGTAAACTGTTTGATTTTTACACATCTCTTTTAAATTCGGCTTCATACGTGAATGCTTCTGAAGTTACGTTTTGATTAGGGAAACACGGAAGCTGTGCTTGTCTTGATGAAATCTCATTAGTTTTGTAATCACGTACCGGGCTAATTAAAGCGTCTAGATGTGAGGTTACCTTTAGCAATTTCGGTAATGGTTGCAATTTTCGCATGGAAACTTATAGGCGCTGAGTTTTCTGCAATTGTATAAGAAGTATCTTGTTAGCTTTATTCCAGATGGTTTATATACAACGTCAGATGGAAGTTATAATAATTTTAGTCCCTTAGACTCGTCCAGTGGTATTCTTACGAATTCTATAAAGCCACATTGTATAAATTGCGTTTGTTAAACACAAATATGTAGTTAAAATTAGTATATAGTAGTTCATGCAACTATTATATCCTAATTTGTTCATTTCATGCAGATCATGCAACCATTTGTCCCGCAGCGGGAATCGAACCCGCACCACTTGCGCATCAGACGAAAACTCGCCCACTACGACACCGAGGTCAATGTTTAGTGAAATGAGATGTAAGAACCAATTTGGTGTATAGAGTCAAGTGCGCTTTTATCACGCAAGTAGCGTCACTTTTTTCCTCATACGAGTAAAAGTTAGGTAAAGGAATTATTTCAGTGACATCAAACATATTTCTACACCACAATGGAAAACGCAATGCGGTCCTCTCAAAGGGAAATACTTCGTCAAATTCATATGTAAGGGAATTTCAGCCGTTCACACACCGGCCCTTGCTATTTTACACATCAAAAGCGCAGCTTGGGACTAAAAGCTGGCTTACTCATTTACTTTTTACATGCTTTGTTTGTGTGTATTATAATTGTCGTCTAAACATAAGCCACGTAAATCTGAATAGGCTCTTGCCATGGACTCAGCAATATAAAAATAATATGCAGATATTGTAATTATTTCTACGAATAGAGCTTTTAAATATGGTACTTAGCTCTTTCAACGAAATACAATAATAATTTCCGAGCTGAACTTTGCGTTGCATACTAAAGTTGCATACTAGTGAACAACGGGGAAATAAGTGAATAACTTTAAAACTAGAGCTTTTATTGCACTAGTTGTTTATACGCATAATACATACTACAAACAAAAAGTGGGAACCTAGTGGGCACCACGATCTAGTGAGAACGTAGGTTCGATCCGAAAGACGGGTTCAAACCCCGATCGAGTAACTTCGAGATTTTCTATTGAATACAATTGCGCATTAACAAGTGCACGGTGAAGGTAATCAGTAGGTAATTATTATTTTAGGCGATGGGTTTGTAACTCGTCACAAATGGAATAATTCAAAATGTAGGCATGTGCTAAATATGTTTGGAAGTGCCTCTAACAACCCCGATCTGTTTGACTGGAGATCTGAGAGCATGTCTACGATGCTTGAAGATAAAGGTCTCAAGCCTATTTCTTTCTGAGATAAATATATTTTTGAAAGACCGTATGAAACTATACAAGATTGTTTCTTAAAACTTGTCAACACGCATCACGGTGAGAACGTAAAAAAATATATACTGGCGGCTTTAGCGCTTACAGTCTTGGTCCTTGGGTGTACCTACATAATGACCCATGTGACGTTTTCTGAGACACTTTTTCAGGCTCATGCGCCCATACCATGTTGTTTTATGGTCATTCAAATGCAAGGGTGTCAGCACTATGTTACACGAATTTGAACAATAAATCATTGAGAATGTCAACTTACGTTACCGCCTAAACAAAGCCGCAAAGTTGTTACTAGGCCTTATCTCAAATAGATTTGTCATGAATGAGTTTGAGGTTTATGCTTTGAAAACCCTCGATAATAACTCGCAAAGTCAAAATCACTACTGCTACAATATCTACCGCTTGGTATTAAATTTGAATTAGTAATGAGGGTAGTTCACAACTCACGGCTGGTAAATATGGGACCGGGCTAGCACTAAACGTAAATTAGTCTGCTGGGAGAGTGATACGGGCGTTGTTTCAGGCATGCAATTATGCCAATGACGCAACATATGAACTGCCTTTATAAGCAGTCAGAAAGTGACCAAAAAGGCACGACGGCTGTGTGTGTTGGCACTAACTCTTCTCCATGCACAGCCTTTTGAGTATTTTCAAAGTAATTTATTATTCAAATGATTTAGAAGTAGGTAAATAAATACAGACTCGCCACAATTCTTGACTGAATTAATATCTGCACACACAGCGCAAAAAGACGAGCGCTAAGTTCCATTTAATTTTACTAGAACCACTGCATCTGCGTTGGAATTAATTTTCTCTTCATTCATATTTTATTTAATTCCAAGTTAAGCCTGGTTTTCTAGAAACGGTTACCGTCATAATTATTTATAGCGGAGACGCGACAAGGTCACTAACCTAGACATTTAAGGTTTAACATTTTTATAAGTTTTTCTAGGTTACTAACTTGTTAAACCTTTCTTAATAAACCTTTCTTTTGCAAATAAATACTTATTTTATTTTATTTATTTATTTATTAACGAGTGTATTATTTCCAGAGGAATGACACATCATACAGTCAATTGCTGCCGTTTATTATTTTTATGAAGTTGCCCCTATAATTTCTCGCAGCAAGACTAAGATTATTAGTCTAAGTATCGTAGTATCGTGGTCATATCATCATTATCATCATCTTGCAGCCTGTCTACTTGTTAGCTAGGCCAAAGCCGTCGGTTACAGAATCAGGAGGCCTTGGATGAAGTCTGCGGATGAAGCCGTCTTCAAACAGCCTGCGATAACTCATCGAAAAATTATTTAAAATGACCCCTTACGTCTTCTGAATAAAGTTAATTTTAAGTTTGTCTGTTTGGAGCTTGCGATAGCGTTGAGCTTTATAGCACACCCCGAAATGCCAAACTCGAAATAGACTTTGTTGAGTAGAGGTATTGATCATTTCGAAACGATTTTTTTTATCTTATCAAGGACATATCACATGCCGTTTGAACACGATTGTATGATGATGAAAATTTTGTGCAGACAGACCATTAAGATCATATTCACTTTAGTAATTTCCTTTGGTCCGTTCTGGTATCGCATCATTAGTATGTATGTATCGACTATATATACCAAACCATCAGCAGCAACACGAATCTGAGCCTGCTCTGTGGTAGCTACACCTATTTATTAACCTATCACGCAACCACAACTTTTTATGGCTACCACAATGCAAGCAACCACATGCTATATGTGAATACTACAATACAAGCGGTGGACCTTTTCGTGATTATGGTAATTCACGGCCTTGCATTGTTTTCCGACAGTCTGGTTCTGAAGTGGGTTCGAATCAGCCCTAAGATAGCACCCGGTGTGATTGCGGTTATTTATCTTATTACGAGCGACACAGGAACCATTATGCTTTGTTTTATCGCCTGGGGCGGACCATTGTGGTCTACGTCATTAAAACCTTAATAACGCTGTATTTACTCTGAAGGCTGCGTTCCTACCAGACATACCTTAGACTATAGGCGTGCAGCACCAGTTTTTAGCTTCAATGGCTTTACAGATCATATATCCAAATTGTCCAATCCAGAATCTGTCCAACACCGAACAATGGAGTTCAACACTGTGCGAGTGGAGTGAAAAATACTAAACTACTGCCTACTCTACTTAGTAAGGATAAGTGGTATATATATAAGTATAGGCAGTAGAAACACAAGGAATTCACAATAACTAAGAATAGCCACGCCGCTGTGGTGGCCCAGGCTGATGAAGTAGACACGTATGCAAAATAAAAGTAAATTGGGAAATCCTTTTTTTTCTTTTGCGTAGGCAGTGAGCGGGTCACAACAGGAACGGGATAATTGTCCTGACCATTTTATCTCGATGTTGAGATCCCTGGATTTTGTGACGTGCGACAAGACACTTCAGCAGAGTGTATAAATAGGAATCAAAAAGGTTTTCACTGTAATTTTGAAAGAGTGAACATGCTTGAGTGAGGTGCTTTTACTGATATTGCGATATTTCATCTGAAATTTATTTCAAAATGTGCCTTATCTCTACTGATGTAAAACAATTTTGAGTTTAACATTTCGAGGCAAGCTCCTTGTAGTCGAACTAAAAAAAAATATGATGACATATCGCAATACTTATCACAAGTACAATGAGTGATCGCTTTTAAGATGACTGAACTCCATCTTAGGCGATATAATCTGCAAAGTAGTTTACTTATGAAAAAATCGCGTAACTGAACCCTTGACGTTTTAGTCATTTCCAACTATGGTGTAGTTCCGATCGCGGTTTGAGTATTACCCAAAAAGTCATTCCATAAATAGATGACTAAACTAAATCCTAACATAAGCCGAAAAAAGTTGAACCGCAGCAGAAATGCAGCCACTAACATTATTATTCATGTATGTGTAAAAATTTTAGCGGAATAGGAGCTGGCGAACTTTTTACGTTCGATTGAATTAGTAGGACGGTTTTCGTAAAAAATCGATCGATCGTTAGCTTTAGCTGTAACTTAATTGCAGTTAGATCGTTATTCAATCACAAAATACGAAAACACCTAAAAAGAAATGTAAAGCTGTAGTTCAGCAGCGTTTCGATTGAAAAGTTTGTTACTAGAATTGACCCCTGTCAATCGTAATAGGCTTCAAGTCATCATCACCATCATCATCAACCTATTATTAGTACAGTGCTGGACATATTTAGAGATATAATGTGCCCAAGACGCGGCTCTGAGACCGGTCTTTCACTCGTCTAATCCAGCTATCCAGTTTCTGCCAGCTAAATTTCGCAGATCGTTGCCTCGCCTCGTTAGCTTCAAGTACCAAAATTCTATTATATCTATCAGAACACGATAACAGCTACGCAACAAAAGAGGAGGATTTTGAACATTAGCAGTAAACTTTGAAGCAAACAATATTCTAAGCCACGTTTCTAATATTATCAAGACATCATCCTTCTCTCATCCTGCTTCGTCGTAACAAGAATGGGCTCTAAACCATTAACTCGGCCCCTAACGCAGCATTGTACTTCGGCCGCACAAATTTAATAACACCCCGCTCAAAGGAAATAAATTGTGAAAGAATCTTCTGCAGATAAAAGCTGTACGAAGAATGAATAGATTTGGGGATGGCATTGGAACGAATCGAAAGATTTATTTTGGGCGACGAAACGTGCTGATATAGATCGAACATGCACACTAAAAGCAAGGTCGTTTGAGCTAGTGACTAGCTGCCTTTTGTAAGTAGGCTTGCACTTAACTAAACTACTACACATTAATATATTTTTTTTATAAAAATCCGTCTATTACCCCGAATAAATAAATAGATAGACGGACAAATGGGCATAAAAGTAAAAAAAAAATGCAACATTTTTTGTATTTACATACGGTAACAGAATGGTTTTGAAGAAAAAAAAAATTGTAGCTACATAATTTTGGTGTTTACTGTTTTAGATATTTATATCAATTACATAAATCGCCTTATTGTGGATACCTTTTTACAGTATATATTCTAAACCAACAATGTAAAAAATCTATGAAATTGTTTCATAAAACGAAGAAATGAAGAATCATAAACATGAAGTTTAAAGTAAGCACTTTACTGGCAAAGTTGAAATTAGTTTCCGGGCTCCATTCAAAGGAGATAACATTATGCAGGAAAATAAAGTAAGTAACTGATACCATATGCCCATATGACAGAAAGACAACAAAGCAAGCAAACGCACCTGGCGTCGAGAATTGAGCTTAGTTTCAAAAATAAATCGTGGCTGCCCTCAGCTGGCCTCATGCTGGCCTCAAGAAGCTCAGTTGCGGGTTCGGTTCCCGCACTGGACAAACATTTGTGTGATTATCACAGATGTTTGTTCTGTGTCTGGGTGTTAAATACGTGTATATCTATTATGTATATCAGTCTCTGGTACCAAAAGTACAGGTTATGCCTAGTTTGGGATCAGATGACCTTGACCGTGTGAGATATGTCCGGAATATTTATTTATTTATTCATTTATTTACGGCTCGCATATGGGCCCTCTTGGTACCCATCATCATCATCATCTTCATAACCTAGTCTCACATTAAGTGGAGAAGGCACATAGTGTTTTCCTCTTCCACTCTCTTCTGTTAAAACCGTCATCTTCACACTCACTTCTTTCTTTCTATGTCATCCTATTAAAAAATAAAAAACAGGAGCTAAATAAGGTAGTTGCTCGGCACTGTATCCAGTGGTAAGTGGGTATGCGTACTCGTGCCCGTCATCGTTAATCACGTGATTGTAGGATTACATGTCCTCTAAGAAAACAATATAAGCACAGAAACTAACGCATAAAATGAACGCTCGCCTCCCTGATCTGCCACCTCTTGCCCTGTTCTCCCAGCTCAATGCGTTTGCAAGTTAAATGGCAGCCCACCCTTGAGTTTGTACCTACTTACAAATTCAGTTTGGCTGTACAGTAGTTCTTCAGCCGGGGCCACAACGGCCCACGAATAGGCCCCTCCATATATACCTATCCGCGGATGTCGTAAGAGGTGACTAAGGGAAAAAAACTAGGGGATGGGCAGCAGCGTCCCTCATTTTAACAACGGTAGCTCTAACTGCGCTCGCCAACTCGCATGCCCAGCGTGGTGAGTATGGGCAAATCCACCCACATGATAAGGAATTCGCTCTGTCTGTGGGGGAGGCCATGTCCAGCAGTGGACGTCGTAAGGCTGAAATGATGATACAGTAGTATGATAGGTTAGGTAACGCTCTAAGATTTCGGAGAGCCGAGCTACACTCGCTGCTCATAAATTTTAACTTAGTGTCCGATGTATGATATAGTTATGTACCTACCAAAGGGGTTGGATTTTTATATGTTTTCTACTTGCACAGCACATCATATTTCAATTAAAACTAACTAGTAAGTAAAGTTTGAACACTAAAGTGAGTAAACATAATCAGAAAAGTAATCAGAATTTTTAATTAAACTCCAGATTTTAAAACCACTCTCATGAGAGATAATAAAGGGGCATATTGGATGGATACAACACATTGCTGCGTCATAAATGTAGCAGCTGCAACACATTCGTGGATTTCTGACTTCAGTTAACTTTTTTTTTCACTCCATTCATACAGTAAGGATTTGGGGGAGACCTTTAACTTAACAGTTTGATAATTGTAATGGAGGAATCTAGATGTAAATTTTCAAGGGTTTACTACCAATGGTTTTCAAAATAATTAGCATTTTTGTTTTGATTAAACCTCCATTCCAGCCCTTTGTGGTGCTAATACTTATATGCTAGGTCCGAAAATGCTCACGCCGCTTGACAAGCAGCGACGGGTCGAGAGTTTTTGGCGCGCGTTGCCAGGCATGTCCTAGGAGACACAGGGTTTGCAGGCTTTGACCAACCACCCTTTTCTTAACTTTTCTGTACCTTAAGCCTTAAGTACCTTAGGCCACGAACTTATCAGCCGCCCTGGTATATGTCAGTCAGTCAGTCAGGACGTTGAAGCCGTGTTTAAGCGGCAGCTAATGTCATCTAAAATATAATTTAAATATTTTTCAAAATAAAATTTTCCTTACATCTACTGATTAAAGTCAATTTTGAGTTTGACATTTCAGGATGAGCTGAAAAGTTCAACGATATCGCTAGCTCCTAAAAGTCAAACTCAAAATGTACTTTATTCAGCTGATGTGAAATTCATTTTGAAATGGCACATCGCAAGCCGTTTAAACACGGTTTGATTCTTAATTATATTGAAGGTCAAAAAATGTAATAACATTTATGAAACAGGGTACAAACCATGCGTGTAATTAAACACATAGAGGACTCACACACAAAAGCCTTCCAAAATGATATATTTTGATAGAATTGACTAGCAGTTAAAAAGCAGTTCTTTGTTTTAGCTCTATTATCTTCAAAAGATATTATTATAACAAAACAATATTTCGGGTATAATCACAGAGTGCTAGAGCAAACCATACACAAATAATTGTCATGCATTAGTGAGCAGATTTTGAAAGACTCTCTTGTTGAAGAATAAATTAGAACAAATTTTTTTTTAAAGATAATGGCGACCTTTCAAACAACGCCAGTATTTTTTTTAGCATTATTGCTACAGCAATTAATACAGTGATAAAATAGCGACTTGGTGCTTGTATTTTACATGAATGTGCGTGTATTATGAATGTATAAATTACTCATATTCATGCGATAAAGCAAAAAAGTTTGTCGTAGAGTCAATAGGGCTCACAATTAATTTTTTCGATGGTACATTTTCCACAGATCCGTATTCCATTGTTTTTATATAACTAAAATACGGCGTGCTTTTCCGTTCAGTGTTCATACCCAAGTGTTCTATTGTTTATTATTAATCTAAGAGTATAATAGAATCAGTAGAGTATGGGGAGCAGTTCCATCCCCGTTCAGAAACTCAATTATTAAATTCATTGTTCTTGGAAACTATGTCCCTTTTGTTGCTCGTTTGCTTTGGGATTGAGATTGAATGCAACGATTTCGTTTAATGACTAGTTGAATTGATCGTTCGTTTCAAACTAGTGACTTCATAAAAGGAGAATGATATCATTTTGGCGGCAATGTCTTTTTATATGTATACTTACGTAATGGCTGGCTGGTTCCAATTTCAGTATTTCTATTTTCTATATGCTATAATTCTTTATTTTATATTTTGTAGGAAATGACTGCGATGTGGTTTTATTTGAATTTTATATAAGACCGTTTAATGAGTACTTTTTTCTTGAAACCTTAAAAAAACTACGTCTTAGTTTATGGTTATTTTACTCGAAAAGTTAGTTATTTTATAGAAGAATCTGAGCGCCTGCAGATCAAAGATGATCTCTCTCTTCCATGCTCGTAGATAATATTCGTGAGCCTATTTTTCTCTTTAAAAAAAAATGGCATACCAGCAAACGTGGACTTCGCAGAATCATCATCAGCAAACATGAACTATTCATTACGAATATCGATCCTCGCAAAAAATACCAATCATCATCTTGCGAACTAACTGTAGAGGCAAAAATATTTAGACTATACTGCTACGGCGTAGCTCGCGTCGCGTAGACGAGTTAGAAGCAAACTTTCTCACTCATCCCATTCTTGATAATGTCAGATTAAAATACCTACCTTAAACCTTAGTTTTCCATTATAAAAGTAGCCATAATATGAAGGCCGTAAAACTAAAAAAAATCTACTATTTTATATAGTTAACTTCATGTCGAATTATAAAAATGATAAAACCAAAACAGAGCGAATTAAAAATACTACGTATTCGATTTTATTTCGCTAGTATTTTTTTATTTTTGTTGATAGAATAAGCCCCTAGGATATGGAACACGTTGTTCATGTTGTGTTACGTTCATCATTATTATCACGGATGATACTTCTTAAAAAGTTCCTATTCTCCTCCTTCTATTCTGTATTTTTATTTTGGCAGCGACCCAGCCAATTTAACGCACAGTAGTTTACATACATACCAAATAAACCTTTTGTTGACTTATTTGTCTGCTTTATTTTGGATAAAGGGTACATTACATTCCCCAGAATTCGTTTAAGAATAAATGTCAGATTAGATAATATGGTGTTGTAGGAAAAAGCTCTGACTTTTCCTATTGACTCTTAATTGAAGTTGGTTTTTTAGTTTTTATAACTTGATTATTAAAGCAATACTTAAAATAAAACACCAAAAGGGAACCACAACCTCATAAAAAGCCGCGCCTCACGTCAAGTCATAAAATTAATCACCCAGACCATAAAAACTTCTGGATTGAACCTCCGAGTAATAAATCATTAGCCAACGACCAAGTTTAAATCAAAGAGAAATTAATTTCCATTACGCCCGCTAAACCTATAACTCGCACAAAAGCATGCCAGATACTGGTAACAGCTACTTTTGGTATGTGTTTTTTTATTATTTTTTATACAACTGAGGTGGCAAACAAGCATATGGCCCAGCTGTTGGTAATTGGTTACCGTAACCTATTGGCGCTTGGAATACCAGAGGCATCAAGAGCCTTAGAACCCTAAAGAGCTCTGGCAACCTTACTCACCGCAGGAACACAACACTGTTTGAAACAAATAATGTTATTTGGCTGCGATCTTCTGTAAAGCGGAGGTACCTCGCCAGGCGGGCTGCTCCAATTTATAACGCGAAAATCTCGCTGTGATCCCCTCCTCCAAAAAGGTTCTGCTAGAAGCTCGTGTGCTAGATCTTGCAGTCCATTAAATGTTTACTCCTTGTGAGGAAACGAGTTCAAATTTGATGTAGAGTTCAATCAAAAACCGATGAATCCGAGACGGATGGACAGCGTTTGGGAATAATCGTCATAAATTATTATATACTAGCTTCCGCCCACTTGTAAGAGTTTCAAAGACCGGGTTCCCACTTGTAAGAGTTTCAAAGACTTTGTAGTTTAGGTAAGATTATGTATTAGTTAGATCAATCGTGTTAAAAATATAATTTTCAAAGTTTATCTTAATTGTGCCTGTTGAGGCATGAAATCACTAGACATCGCGAGATATCTCTTCAGGGAAAACTATTTGGTTATTTTTAATACAACATTCTTTAGTATTAGGGTATATCGCTTAAATAACGTCGGAGCAGCTGAACCCATTTGAATAAAAATTATAATAGATATAGTTCCGTAAAGCACCACATGCGCAAAAGCGTGGTCGTTTCGTATACCTAACTTTAATCTACCCTTCTCACACTATTTCTCTAAGCCCCAATAAATCCTTACTCAAAATGGCAGGTGTACCTTGCAAGGCTTCAGTTCAATCGTCGTATTTCAACGCTAAAATATTATATTTTTCCCAACACTCTCAGCTGCCGCCCCGTCATGGGAAGTCCCAGGAAAAAGGATTATGAAAGAATTGGAGTTTACTGCTTTAAGTTTCAAGTGACCCATATTTTTATGATGTGATGGGAGCAGAGAGTTCGGTTAGTTATTAATGTTAAAAGATACTTCATCATCACGATCAAGTTTCAGTGTATGTGAAACTGATTGGCAACTGATTGTGGACTTTTTTTTTTTTTTCTTGGGGCTCTGCGGTATCTATGATGAGAATATTCCCAAACGTGCGAATGCTTAGAGCAGCATGATTCTTCAATCATGCTGCTCTAAGCATTCGCACGTTTGGGAATAGACTTGCTACGAAATGAATAAAATACTAATTATTTTATTTTAAAAATGTGCAATCAAAGGGCTGGATTCAAATATCCGGGATTGGAGAACGTGTGTGAGAAAAATGTCCGGGTGGAAATAAACACAACGTTTATTTACACCTCACACGACCTCATATTTTGCCATCCCTTTTACCCCCATATCTCTAAAACGACCTCACTTAGTCAAAAACACCCGTGCCATCGAATTGCATTTGTTTTAATAACCAACTTCAAATAAAGGAGGTTCTCAATTTTGATTCATCCGCTGGTGTACAGGAAATCATCCCTAGATCGTCAACTTATACCATTAAATCTATAGAGGTCATCAGTCATCACACTTTCTATCATTACTAAACTTGTTGAAACATCTTTTGTGGAAATTATTATACTTCAGTATTTTATTCGAATGAGTGTGACCAGGTCACCCTCCACATTGCTCGTTCGTAACCAAGCTTCTTTATTGGAGTATTTTTTTATAAATCTTTACAAACAAAACAAATTATGAAAAGTTATAGTCGGACACGCACACATACGATGCCGATTCATCCCAGGGAAACCTATTAACCGCTCACTCATGAAGTTTCTTAGAAAAATATAGCTAAAACTTACGTGTGCAATGCCTCGGCTCGTCAGACGAGTCGCCACAGTCGTTAGTGCCATCGCAGAACCGGTTTACCGGAATACACCTCTTGTTAGCGCACTGGTACTCTGATATCCTACACCTGGTGTCGTTTCCTAGCAAAACCGGTAGCAGTTCTGGCTCTGGTATATAGTTTGAATTTAAGTCTTTTTGGTAGCTTGGACCATCTTTCTGGTAAACTGGACTATCTTTTTGGTAATTTGGTCCGTCTTTCTGGTAGACTGGACCATCTTTTTGGTAGTTTGGATTATCTTTCTGGTAGATTGGACTACCTTTCTGGTAATTCGGTGCTTCTTTATGAAAAATCGGATCATCTTTCTGAAGTATTATAGTTGGAGTAACGATGTCACAATCGGTGAAGGAGATGATACCGATCAATATTCCAATTCCCAAGGCAATATCTGTAACAAATAAAGTTCCTTTTAGAATTTTCGGTAATTTTTCAAAATAGCAAAATAAAAGGGGAAATATCAACTCCATCAGCCATCGATTTTCCTGAAAGATCCAACACTCTAAGACCGAATCTGGTAGACACGTAAGTTGAGCGGAACGAAGATGACCAGTGGCCCAAGCGCGAAAAATACGATAGCGTTACGCTTACAATACGATAGCACAGATAACATAATACTGTACTAGTACAGATACCTCATCTCATACAACGGAACGCAACCCTCGTAACTCGGGCTATTGTTCGGGCTATTTTAGATGTCTTACCCTAGGCACTAGATGCCGCTAGCAGCGCAATTGATAGCAAAAGTCAAATATTAGCCAATGACATCGGCGATGCCAAGATATTTTCAATCGTAGCAAAAGCGTAACGCTGGCACTGTCATGATTTGTATTCGTGCTCAGGCCGACTGTAAAGTCAAATAATCGAAACCCACGTTGATAGATGATGCAATTTTGGTAAATTCAATTCATAAATCTTAATCATACAGAATGTCCATATTAATCTTTGCTGGATGAACTAAAACGTATGCTTAACTGAGACATTCTTAGTAAAGGAGATATAAATAATTTGATTTCATCATAATCATCAGCCTGTAGAAGTCCACTGTGGGATATAGGCCTCCCCAAAAGAGTTCCATGACGTCTTGAGCCTTCTCCATCCACTTGAGACTTCCCGCAATTTTCACAATGTCGTCGGTCCATCGGGTAGAGGTAGAGCCTTCCAACACTCAACGCCCGGTTCGTGGCTGCCATTCGAGAACTTTTACTCCGCATGGGTGGTCGGTTCTGCTATATGGCCTGCCAGCCACTACCAGCTCAATTTGCTTATTCTGAGAGCTATATCGGTGGCCTTAGTTCTTCTATGGATTTCCTCATTTTGGATCGTATCACTACGTCTCTGCATAGCCCGTTACACGACTTTGAGCTTGTGTATGAGTAATTTCATATAGGTGCCTACTAATAAACTAACTAAAACTGAGTAGCATTTAACATTGTAATCAGCAAACATTCAGTTGCTGAGGCGGCGTTAGATACCTACACTAAAGTAGCGTCGCTTATTAGAATCGGCAATCGTTTGCAAACAAAACTGTGATACTGATCGTGTTTGCTTTTCATTTCGTAGGTATCCCACTGTTTATCAGCTGCGTGTGTTTTTATCTGAAAGGGAATTGTTTGGTTACGGGATTATGTTCTATTATTTTTGATGCATGTCATGTTTGGATTGGTTTTGATGTACAATACCTATACTATATTTTTAACTTTTTCATGTTCTAGATTAATTTGGCAAAACAGGATATTGGACTAAGACGTCGTTTGTTGCTATTCCGGTGCAGTTTGTTTGTAAAAATTCATAAAATTCAGTACAAAGTCTTACGCCGTGTCCAAACGTTAACGATTCGTTATGTTATTTATGATTCTTTTTACGTTTTTTTACTTTATTTATTTATTTTATTTATGTCTTCTGAGCTTCTTACAATATCGTTAAGTTATATTGCAAACTCTCAAATGTCAAACTCAAAACTGACTTTACTTAGAAAGGAAATTATTAATTTGGAATTAATTTAATATGTTATATGTAGGAATTATCGCATACCTTTTGAACACGGCTTCATATTATCTTATCCATAGCTATTGTCAGCTTATCTAATCATAAACTTTAATGAGAAATGTAACCAACCCAATGGCAGCTTTGGCTTGTTTTAATGTGAATTGAAGCACTATTTCCGCATTTTCTTTGGGCAAAATATTCGAGTTTCATTTAAAATTTAAGTTTTCAATTGAGATCTGAAGTGAATTTAGCAGTATTTTATATAACGCATTTTCGTGTAGAATGGGTAGAAGTTTGATAATAAAACCTGAAAAAGAAGTTTATGAGTTACTCCTGATTTTATTACCGCTAATTTTCTTTCTTTTTTTGATAGAATAAGCCCTGTTGGGATGGTGTACATGTCTTTTTATTTTATTTTAAACGAGTTTCGAAAACTATCGACTAGGTGGATACATAATAGGAAAAATCATGGAATAAGGATATATACACTGACGGACTGATTGGCTTTGAGGTCTAAGGATAAATTGATGAATGATTGGATTCGAATCAGACATCCATTGAGGCAATGCATCACAATGATAACGCATTGCAGTAGGCTTTATAAAGCAATCGGCATAGGTTATAGTGAACTAGGTATTGGCCAACTTGAGGTTCTCATTGATATTCAATACCTACAATGTTACCATACATATATATTTGCTTTATATTTATTATTCTTTGAAGCCTACAGATCAAAATGTGATCTATGTGGGCGATGCATTTCCGGGATAAAAAGTAGCCTATACATGCGCTGTGAAAAACCGTAGAACAACCGGAACACGGGAACCGTACATTTTACCGAGATAAAAAGTATAAGTAGATACTATTTCAGACTATATTCTATTTCTGTGCCAAATTTAATCGATTCAATTAAAGATACTGATCTTAGCCACTACAATATTGGGTGTATTTTTATTTTGCACCAAACTCGAGCATAAACGCGCTAAAAGGCTCTTACTTGACTATGTTGTAAAGATAATTTTGTCTTCTTTTACATCATATGCACCTACGTAAGTACCTACGTGACTTTAGATAGGCATATCATTCTATTCGCTTATTGAAAGCGACGACATTGTGAAGGTTGCGGGAAGTCGGTGGATGGAGAAGGCTCAAGACCGTTCGTCATGGAACTCTTTGGGGGAGGCCTATAGGACTTCTACAGGCTGATGATGATGATGATGATGATTGAAAGCACTGTACACGCGTCACAATAACGTCACATTACAATAATATTCACGGACCCATGTCAGATGGCGGTTCCGATAGCCCATTCAGACTGCTGCTGTCGCCCCGTCGAAATCCATTCAGACATTTGCTTATCAAATAATAATAGATGTCCTCATGTGCGATATCATATTTTGAAGATGTCGTCTTTAAAATGGAGATACGATGGCGAATATTTTTCGAAATAAGTTATTAATTTTCAAAACCACGAATGATCTGAACCCAAGCACCGTGTTACCTACAGGCGCGGCTGACAAATCTGGGCAACGTGAATTTTGGATGTGCAGAGGTGATTTTAGCTTTAAAACGATAGGCATCCAAATGGCTAAGATAACGTTTGGAAATATCCGTCGGCCAAACTTGACCAAAAAGTTGCAACAATTCGACGAAAAGTTCAATAGCCTCATTAACTCATTATCCTAAGTACAAGAGATATTTTATAGCTATACGTTTAGTACTGTGGCATCACTGTGATATTTATGAAAGGTATAGGTACATCTCATTAGAGGTGACTGTACCTACAATCTACATCATTAAATACAGCTCATCGCCATCATCAGCCTAATTAAATCCACTGCCAAAAACACAGCCATGTCGAACGTTCTTGAGTCTTCTCCAGCCAGCGACTTCCTGATAACCCCATTCAGCTCCCTGTTATAAAAATGTTAAACTTAAAAATGTAAACTACAAAAGTTTACAAATCTTGCACTGAATAATTAATAAAGCACACGAGTTGCATGCCACTCCCGAAGCGGCATTTAAGGTAATTAAAAAGTAAAAAAGCTGAACAAACAAGAAACGTATTAAAAGCCTCAATTCAGTACGCAGGTCAAAAACATTAGCAATTCAAATGTAACGTAAAAACATTCCTCACGATCACGCAAACCCACATTCCTAGTTTTTGTACTCCTAGTGAATACAGGCCTTTCTCGGCCAAAAATTCTTATTGGACGTTTTTTGCAGTACGTGAAAACTCGACAAATGCCACAGTTACTTCAATAACGAGCTTACGCGCGCGAAAAATACGTTCAATATAAAACGGCACTTTTTCATAACGAAGCGACGTTGATATTACTGTTGTTTTCCTTAGCTGCGGAACCCTTTTTTGCGTTGACATTTCTTGAGAATTTATCGAACGCTTTGCGGCGAGAATATCGCGCGCATTGATCTCCAGACTATCTCTCTATCTAGACTCGCGCGCATATTCTAAAAAGTATTTCATAATATGCAGCCAAAGCCAAGCCGAAAGGGGTTTATTATGCACCCAATCGGAAATAATATTTGCTCTACAACTTTTCGAAAATAAATTTTCATTGAAAAAATCGCTACGTGAAGATCAGCTGCTTTGGGGTAAGAACACTATCATTGTAGGTTATACGTTTCAACATTTCTGTTTTATATTTTTTACAACGATTTCTGTGCGTACGATCCTTTAAAGTTATGTAACAAACTAACTTATTTTCAATTTCCTAAAACTACAAAACACGTTATCCTCTAGGCATATCGGTAAGCATTGACCTAAATGCCTACCTTCCTTGGCCTAGGCCCAAATGCTCAGTAACTTTGTGCACGCCTCTTAAGTAATTCACTGAACTTCACAGAAAGTCTTGTGGCTAGTAGTACTCTTGTACTTTGTCTTGAACTTTCGAATGATTAAAATCCGATTTTATTTAGATTTCAAATGATTTGAGATAAGTAACACAAACAGAATTTGTTTATCGCGGGAGATTTTTGTTTAGTAGGGAGGCTTGTGAGATATTGCCCCCATATCTTTCATCTCTTTCAAAACAAAAGGATCGATTTGGAGGAGGTAGGTAGATTTTCTCGCTCTAAATTGGAGCAGCCTGCCTGGAGAGGTACCTCCGCTGCAGCCAAATAACATTATTTGGTTTCAAATAGTCTTGTGTTCCTGCGGTGAGTAAGGTTGCCAGAGCTCTTTAGGGAGAAGGGTTCGGCAGGCAACGTATTAGCAATGCTCCAGGTGTTGCTGATGTCAATAGGCGACGGTAACCACTTATCAGGAGGGTCGTAAGCCTGTTTGTCTCCGTAAAACATAAAAATAGGTAAAGTATTAGTAACTTGTTAGTAGGTTCATAAATTTTGTAATAAACAGACTGAAATAAACTAAGCGATTTAAATTTACACGTTAGGCTCGTATTTAAACCGGCTAAGCAAATTGGATGCTTATTTGAGTGACGTTCAGACTCAGGTATTGCGTTGAAGCCTGACTAAGTGCCTGGGAGATCGCTAGTAAAAATTAAAACGGTTTTACATTAACTGGCTGCCGTATTGTGTAACTGTACTGGTGATCGTAATTGATGGCTTCATAATGTCGATTCCCTATTGTATTTTGACAGTTACTCAATGGTAATTTGGCAGATGAAACCTTAGTTGACATCTGACAGACTAGTAGACTTACATACTGTGCAGTTGGGATGTAGGTACATTTTCCGACCTCGTGTATGGAATCCTCAGGGCGCGAGTCCTTCTCGCCCTTGACCGTCTTTATTTTATTATTAGTTGAATATAGTGTACTACTCGTGGATGTCGTAAGGCGACTGAGGGAAAAAGCTAGGGGATGGGTAGCAGCGTTCCCTATCAACAATAGCTATATCTGCGCTCGCCAATCCGTATACCCAGCGTGCGAGTATGAGTCAAATCCCCCCAAATGATTGTTTGGGCGCAGGCCGTACAAAGTCGGAATCGCTGGAAATTTGTGGGGGAGGCCTATCTTCAGCAGCGGACGGCTACGGCTGGAATGATAATGATGATGATGATTTGATTATAAAACAAGAAATGGTCTTAAAATCGTCATTGTTTCGGATTTTTTTCTTAAGAGGTAGGTATAGTATAGTTTTCTTAATGTGTGTATCTAAACTATAAGCGCACTATAGCGCACACACTATAAAATAATTATTGCGTTTAACAATTGATAAAAAATTCTTGGAAAACTGTATAATTTCCACTTTCCATAATAAACAGTTACCAACTCTGGTAACTCAATTGTCAATATTAATGAGTATTGAAAGATAAAAGATGAAACGCCTACAACAGAATTTTAATTAAATTAAGTAGAAAATTGTTTAAGGCTCAAGTTTTCGTGTTTCCTTTTTGCTTTTTTTGTCGTCCTTTTGTCAGCTTTATTAAATTAAGTTATGACTCCACAGAATAGAAATAAAACTATTTCTGTCTCTCATGTCTTACACAGATGACATTGTATATTAATATGCATACGCACACCTAGAAGATGTTCTATAGGAAGGTGTGTTCTTACGTACTTGGTGCAATTTGATAAGTGGCTACAGGCTTTAAAAAATAAAGAATTAAGAGACTATGCCTTATATGATGGTGAAATAACCATTAAAATTGGATTCGTTACGGTGTAATCAATGTACAAAGTTCGAAAAATGAAAAAAAATGATTTAATTTTGAGTTTGACATTTTATGGTATGCGATATTGCAATTCCCTAACAGTCAAACTCAAAATTAACTTTATTCGAAAGATAAAGAGATCATTTTCGAATTTTTCATGACTTTTTCTTTTCATTATTATTTGACAGGCCTCTTAGCTCAGTTGGTAGTAAGTCAGCCTTCTGCGCTAGAGGTAGCGGGTTCGATTTCCCCACTGGACAAACATGTGTGTGATGAATACAGATGTTTGTTCTGTGTCTGGGTGTTAGATATTTAGTCTCTGGTACCCATAGTACAGGCTATGCCTAGTTTGGGATCAGTTGACCGTGTGTGATATGTCCGGAATATTTAATATTATTATTATCTACTCGCAGGCATCTTCCATTTGAGTCTTCATAAACAATAATGAAAAACTTTCATTTACCTCAAGTAAATATTCACAAGGGAAAGAGGGTGCAAACAATACATTACTTATTCATAATCCATTACGCAAGTCACAGCGCTCCCAGAACTTCAAGTTATTAAACAAAGCATCTCATCAGATCTTAATCAAACTGTCAGTATTGAGAAAATCGATTCACTCCCAAATATTTCTCATATAAGGAACTGTTCAGCATAAAAAGACTTTTGGCCAGTGAAGCGCTACACAAAATTATGTACTTATGGTAGATTTTTTTTGATAACGTTCTGTGCGCTTACTATAAAATATAAATACGTTAGTTAAAAATTATTTTATTGACATAAGATACTTTATTTACAGAAAGAAACTTAAAACGAATACAAGTTAATATTTACAAAATACACAAGAAACAGTTGAGCCATCTAAAGACCGTTACAAACGATCTATAGATAAGATAAGATTAAAAATTGCGTTTACTTCTTCGATGTTTACTGAAGCATTTAAAAAAATTTTAAAATCTGTGCGTGCCTCTGGCTACTCCCCTTAACCAGCTTCAAGGGTATTGAGTACCTATTTAGAGACGCATGGTTGAGAATAACGGTCGTGAGAGTATTTTTGTATACCTACCTAACATAGTTTCATGTTGGTTACTACCTATTCTGACTTATCATAAAAATCGTTACTTATTGAGGTCGCAAGTCGCAACCACCCGAAAGGCCCCTTTAGTTATTGGTGGCATCAGATTCTCTCTTTATTGGAAACTTGTCAAAGTAGGTTTGACAAGGAAACGCCAAGTCGGGAGACATGTGAAACGACGGTGGAAATGAACGTATAGAAAGGGAGAAATTCTTAAGAATTTTTAAATTTCCATAAATGTTTTTGAATAAGTCGGTGCAGACCGTTCATAGGCAACACAGACTCCAAATTTTCTGACCTCCAACCTTTGGAAAGTTCAGTGGAAATCAAAGTTATAAATTTCTGATGGCATGTGATTTTATAAAACTGAAAGTGGGTGAATTTCATTGCCGTCAAATTTCAAATCCACTTAGTTTACCAAATTGGGTCCCGCCGTTGATACTATTCATGTTCACGGCTCGGGCGTAACAACGCAACTCAGATGTACAAACCCGGCACTTGCGCGGAAGGGGGTTAAATAAAGTATAATTAGTGCCGCAGGGCCTGGATAGCACGACGTCACCAGTTAAGGGTTAAAAAAATATAATTTCAGTTAAATTCAAAAATAAAATCCGGCACAAAAGAAATGAAAGAAACGCCTTTGAATAAGAAACTAAAGATATTCTTTCAAGTACCCTGATATAGAGCCTTAAGAAAACAAAGGCAGGTTACATTTTATAAAGCTAACAAAGGTTTTCCTACGCTTATCGCGCCAACTGTAATAAATAACCAGGTTTACCTTACAATGGTCCAAATCCCTTAAAATTGTGGTTTTTATAAAGCACAAGGACTAAAAACGATAAGGGATATCTCAAAATATTTAGAGACGCAGCTGCGCTTATTAATATGTTTTATCAAATTGATTGGAGCTATTTTCGCTTATAGTTGTGCTTCCATCGTACTCGTAGTTCTAACACAAAATGCAGCGTAGGGTGTGTATGTGAATAGTGTTAATATTATTACCTACCAACCTATTATGATGTAGGTCTGCCGAGAGAGCGCCACGAATGTCTTGAGCTTTCTCCAGCCACTGACTTCCTACATCTTCCTAAAATGCCATCGGTCCATCGGGTGGAAGCTTTTCCTACACTACTTCATCCGGTTCGTGGCAGCCATTGGAGAACAACGGTTGTCGGCTCTGCGATCCATGGCCTGACCGGCACTGCTACGCTGCCACTTCAACTTGCTTACTTTGAGAGCTATGTCGGTGACCTTGGTTCTTCTACAGATTTCCTCATTATCTATATCCAATATACATTACCTATTATCGTGTTTTGAATCAAAGCAATTTTCACTAAGGCGAACACTAGGAAAAAAGGAAGTCTAATACTTAGAGGTACCTACTGTAACTGAGAGTGAATGAAGCAAAAGGGATGTGGAAAGCCGCTGTCTCTGCCTACCTCTCTGGGAAACAGGCGTTTTTTTGTAGGTATGTATGCCTCTATAAACTGTCGCCTAATAGTATAAAAATATGTCTAGGTCCAGTGGATACAAGTGACTTTTAGTAGGATAGCAAATAAACCAATATTTACGCGTTGTGCATTCCACCCATAACATTCGTGGGCATGTCACATAAAAAAATTCGATTAACGACCCACTCTTATAGCACCCAGTTTTACTGTGAAATACAAATTGTTTTTATTTTATACTTTGGCAACATTTTAAAATGGGTCTAATAAATCTTGGAGTTGTTTTCATGTCATTCGTTTATACTAACAATAATTTTCATTTGGTTCGGTTTAGATTTAAGGTCTATTCATGATTCTTTCAATTTGTATTAGTCTATAGCCCTTTTCTAAATATTTGATGGAAAACAATACTCATAGTTATAACGAGAAATGAGAGAGAAATTACAGAGGAGATTGCAACCAAATAATTATAACAACTCTTAGTACGCCAACCAGCTGTTAGGTATCAGAACTAACAAAAACTATTCCCGCCTCTACAATCCTCACTCGACACAACCGATGTCTCTCACACTCATACATAAAACAAAACATTAAAACAAACGCGCACCGTCGACTAAATAGCATGAAATTTGAATAATCCGACTCGTTGCCGCACTGAGAGTAGGCCAGAATATCAAAATATATAGCCCACATACTATACACGGTGTATATTATATAGTGCCTATTTTACATAGAAAAGACTTACTACGTTTATTCTTAGACTTCTCCTTCTTTTCGTGTCACTTATTCTTTCTTGGCCATCCTGTATTAAATAAACTAACTATTAAATAAACCCCGATAAACAGTACTATCACGGCATATTGAAATCCTTGAAAAAAAATATATTGTTTTGTTGTTAGAAAGAATATCAAGAAGTAAGGTGCCCAAAATCTTATAGATAATGGTCTTGAGTAAGATTGGAGCAACATATTTAACCGTGTGTGAAGTAGGCCACTCCATAACAGGGAAAACATTAAAACCTCCGTCAATTGGTATAAATCCCCACTCAGTGAAAGTATTCGAAGTCTCAAAGGTGTGGTTCTCTCAATTGAAGAGTCTTGAGACGCAAACACTCGAGTGTCGTTTAATACCTGGGACATTGGTCCCTAATGTACAGTTGTGAATAAAAGGAGATTGGGCGTTATACCTTGATCCCGCTTCCAGTTTAGGAAGTACCTAGGCTTCATTGTGCTCAGGGGATACATTACAGGATTAGCTAAGGCTGTTCAGGTGAGATCATGGTAACTGTTTAAGAGGATCTTCAAAAACCTCGTTTAGTTTCTCACCCCTCTTGCAATTCTGACGTCACGACAACATTAGCTTAAAAACTTCTTAACATATTTTCTAACGTCTAAGCTTCACGAATTGTAATGTGTTTTCCAAATGGGGCAATTTCAACAGCCTGTGGTTAAATTATTTATTGATTTATTTAGGGTATCCAACAGTTATAAACTTAACACATTACAATGTTAAAATTAAAACAAAGGACTTAGGTCTATGCGTACCACTAATTACAGGATATCACTGTACAGTCTAATTTGATAGCGCCGTAGTACAAATCAACATAGACTGCATTGTGCTACACCTTAATATTCGAGATAAATTCAACTGAGAATTGGTAACCACTTTGCCTTTTGTAAGATTGCCAGGTTTTAAATGGAGTCCATAAACAAAAGAGGAGCATACTTCAAGTGTATCAAGACGCGGGATAAAATTGAGAAACTTAGCTAAAAGATGGATTTAACTTTGTTTCTAGACTTGAAACTTTGCAATCCAGCGAGCAACCACGGCAACGGAATCTCAACAAGGGCGCCCGCCCGCCCACAATAGGATGACGTAAATGGGGGTATTACAAAACATGCCCGTCCATAACACTAAATGGAACAGCTGTGCCCTGAGATAAGATGGAGTCAACTCGCAAATAGCCCAAATACTTTCACTGTGGCAATCTTGCGGTCGGTTCATTTAGATTAGCGTCTCGTCAAGCGACGCTTTATATTCATGACGTCGACACATTTCGTACGGATAACTTTGGGCCTTCAAACTTGGAGACTTGTGGTTGTGTTGCGCTCTTAAAAATATGGGGTCACGCGATCAACGTAAAATCGATTGACGGTTTTTCTATTTATTCTTCAAATATTTAAACACTTGGATTTGCCAAGTGTTTTAGGGTCTCTGAAAGTAAGTAAACAGAAAATAAATCTACTATTAGTTATCTAAAGCCTTAAAGAAGTCATGCGATTCTCGAAAGTATATAACCTTGCACCTGCTAATACTGGAAGTTCCTGCAAAATATAAAGTTAGTTTCACCTTGCGAATTGCGCCTTAATATGGACATCAGGATAAAAACAATAAAAACAGGAAATATAATCATATAGCAAAAAATATCAATCAACTATACTTCCACTTGGAAAGTGGCATACAAAACCTGGCGGAGTGACTCGCAGATAATGATTAAGAGATGTTTCACTAGGCGCATCTTTCACTACAAGTCATAAAAACGGATAAACCCGAACAGCAAATTGGATTATTGTTTTTTATGTCTCTTATTGTGAACAAACGCACTTCGCGTTAACCTGGCGATTATTGTACGATATAATAGTAAGCAACTTTTTCTTCCTTAGAGTGTAAAGATATAAGCTCGCCACAAAGTGTGCGAGAAACTCTCTCCATGTAAATTGGTCTTAATGTCGCAATGCCGTTCCATACTGCCGTGATGAATTTGTACCGCGAAATGAATGAGGTAATTTGCGTTCACTTAACCACAGAATAAACACAAGTACGCAAACCCAGGTGCGGGCTCAAATTGATATTATCTCGAGGATAATAAAGAAAACGTTAGTAAACAATTTGTGTACCTACTAAATATCTCGCTTTGTGGGGATTTGTATGAATAAAGTATTTGTTTAAGCGTACCTAAATGGTACTTATGAACTGGTAATAGAATAAGAACGATAAATAATTAAATTCTCAAAAGCCCTTGTCACAAGTACTGAATAATACCAGTGTATAGCAATACAAGGTGATTCATAACATGTATACTTTTTTCAGATTTTTTCTCAAACTTTCTCAAATTAGCTGTTTATAGTATATTTAACATCTTTACAACTGACTCGTGTTTTGACCTGATTTGATCCCAAAACAACTGATTTTTGCATTAAGCTTTTTCAATGAAAAATGTCGAATTTACTAAAGTCGTATTACAAACTTAATTGCCAATTGGGTGTAGAATAAACCCCTTACGCGGTTATATACATATTTTATGGATCACCTTGTATAATCTCAAGCGCGACTCAAACTGCGTAGTAACCTGTAAGAAGCATCAGTGCCTCTGAAGCTCCCATTAATATCACTCTCAACGTCATTTGTTTAGATTACGTTGATGCTTTCGGGACGACTTCCTTTGGACGTGACACCGGAAAGGGTTAAGTTAATCGGCTGATTAAATATGGTGGATAGAGACAACGTAGTTTGGGAGTTGGGACTGTGTTTTCGATGTTTACAAGCAGAAGGGCTCTTTAACTTGGACTGATATTCTGCAACTAGAACAGCTGACAAGGTCGGATAGACGGACATGGCGAAACTTTATCTAATGTAACGTGTGTACTATACTAATGTAAATAATGTACAATGTATTTAATTTTTACGTTAATAGAAGTATGTTATTTATTAGGTATTCAAGGTTATTCATAACCCGTATACTATTCCGAAAAGGATCTTATTCCATCAGAAAATATATCGTTTTTTTTTTACGATTTTTCTCATTTCATCCTTATAACTAATTATGAAACGTACGATAAATTCAAAATCAAGATTGCTACCTAAACCTGCTTAATAATTGCCTTTGAACTCATTTGACCCCAAAACAGCTGATTTCGAAAAATGACTAATTTCCGAAAGCCATAGAACAAACTTCATTGCCAATGGATTATAAAATAAGACATTTCGAGATAGAATACATATCACCTTGTATTTTAATGCCTATCTAATTACTTTTTCTTACTACTACTAACTAGTAGTAATTAAAAGTAATTAGATAGGCGGTTTAGAAAATACAAAGGTGTTTTGTTACACAAAACCGCCTTAGTATTTTCTAAACCGCAATTTAAAAATCTCTATTCAGTTTCAGGGACCATCTGGCGTTCATTAAAAAAGTCTTACACACGGATACCTTATGAAGGGGCAAACAAATACGTCTCTAGTGATCCGTTATCCGGATGAGCAGGGATAAAGTCAGGAAGACAGGATAAAGAATCCACAGTTCAGAAGCGCAGGAAATTAAAATTCGAACTTATTTTAGGTGCACAACTGTTAGCGGTATTAAAAATAAACATACATTTTTTGTGGCTCGCCCGACTTGCCAGGAAAGAAAAAAAAAGAAAATTACGAGAAATGTCAGGATGTGCCAGCTATTAGAATTAGTAGAATTAAAAAAAAAACAATAATTAGAAAGTCTCTGGAACTGAAAGTTTGTAAACATAAAAGTTGTTTAATACGTCTTTGTTTGTAAGTAGGTAATACGGACTCGATTATTTTTAGCAAGTAGGTGGGTGGTAGTATTTTTGGTAGAGTTTATTGTTCCATTCCCCTCACACTGACTTTATTGACATCGCAATTGGTTTCATTTCTCGTTGAAATTCCTCTCGCGACTACTAAGAAATAAGAATAAGCCTAGTTTAAAAAAAAATGTTATACCTTTCGCGACTAGGTACTAAGAAGCCTAGCGCATTTAATTTCATGCAATTAAAGTTTTGTTTTGTTATAAAATAAATTGAATTAAGAATTAAAATCGAGAGAACAAGATAGGATGTGTGGTAAATTGAATAAGAACACATGTTGTTACTGTTGTGCTGACTGCTAAAATCACGCATTTAGTATTTTAATAAAATCTTTTCCCCCATCCTATAAGAAATTTTGATAACTAATTTTGTTTTTGTTTTTTTGTAAGCCAAATCAATGTTTGTATCTAATTATGTAACAAATACCAAGCTATAAGCTACTTTTGCAGTGTTGTGGTCTGAATTCCAAATGCATAATGTGGTAAGTCATTTTCCGAGCTGGTTTGCGGGAGAATGGCTGAAACAATGACAGTGAAGAAAATAAAATTAGCATTTATGAATAGCTGACGATTTCATGCAGAGCGGGGCTTTCTCTGAACGTAGCCAAGATGAAAAGTCGTAGCAAAGTTAATTCGGTTCTATAATTTTCAAATTATGCAATGAAATGCAGAAATGCGACATTCAACAAGAATGGCAATGAACACGTATTTTAGTATTGTTGATAAATTACCGTTCAAATAACAGACTTTCCTGGTGTTTCCGGAGAAATGTTGAAAAAAGGGTTTGAAATTTATATGAAAAAATATTTTCAATATTCCACGCGAGTGGAGCCGCACGGGTACAGCTAGTAATATATAAAATTGGTTAAGTTGTTATGAAATTAAACAAAGCATGTTGTGATATAACAAGGATCACGTTCACCATTACTATCCGTATTATATCATATACCAAAGTTCCATAAAAGATAATAGCACAGCGAGTTAATAGCGGTATTGAGTAATAAATATGCAAAATATTGAGGAAGTTTCTTTGGTGTTGGTAAACGAACAATTTTCAAGCAATTATTGCTTTGAAACACAGTGGAGAAGTGGAATAGATAGGTGCGGAGCAATTTTTTCTACGTAGCAGCAACTGCAATGCAATGCATTATATAAATTCGACTTGATTATTGCTATTAAGTTCTTAGGTAATTTCCGACACAAAGTACCGTATATCCTGGAGTTTAAGGAGTGGACAGGAAAATTCAAAGCAAATGTCATCCTCGGTAGCGCAGCTGGCGAGTGCGCGGCTGAGACGCAAGGGGTGCGGGTGCGATTCCCGCCGCGAGACAAATGTTTGCATGATCTTTTCCATCATGATCATCATCATTTCAGCCGTAGGCCGTCCACTGCTGAACATGGTTGAACATGGCCCATATAATTCCAGAGTGAATTCCAATCATGTGGGGGGATTTTCCCATACTTACCACGCTCGCCAACCCGCGTGGGGTTGGTGAGCACAGTTAGAGCTATCTTAGTGAAAATAGGAGACATTGGCTGCCCATCCCCTAGCTATTTTCCCGTAATCACCTCTGTTTTTCCAATTTCGGAAATCGCCAATTCTCAGATCGGGGCGAACCACTAGTATAAGTAGTACAAGAAAACTCGGATACAGTGCAAGGCTTGATTGAATTCCTTATCAAAAACAGATTCGCTTACTCCAATCTCGTACTTTTATTTATTCTGTGCTCCAGTGACAGTATCAGATGAAATGAAAGTTCCATCTATTTGTCACGAAGTTTTTCTAGGTCACATCTCAGCCGACCTCGCTGTAATTGAGAAAGGGAATGAAAGCCTCCCAATAGCATTGGGGTGCGTGACATTGGCACAAACAAAAGTACCTTTAAGCCGGGTACTCACTAGCTGTACCCTATACTACACAGCTAGTGAGTGCCCGGGTACCTCAGGGTATAATTTTTTACAGCAACGTGTTAAATCATTGACTGGTATCTTTTCTTTTTCTTTCTGGTTTTTTTATTTATATTATATGAATATTATTATTATTTAGTCTCATTTCTTTAATAAAGTAGAGTTTAAAGAGGAAATTTGACAGCATTTCAAAAAAATTACAATGTAAGTAGGTACTTAGAGTGAAAAACATATTTACGATTGTAAGTCGTCAAATATGTGATTTCTATCTGATTGGGTAATCAGACAGCAATTTCAATAAAAATATTGACAGTTTAAAGTCAGTATGAGGTGAGGAGGCCGTGGTGGCCCCGGCTGAAGAATAGGCCCCTCCATATCTACCTATCCGCGGATGTCGTAAGAGGCGACTAAGGGAAAAAAGCTAGGGGATGGGCAGCAGCGTCCCTCATTTTAACAACGATAGCTCTAACTGCGCTCGCCAACCCGCATGTCCAGCGTGGTGAGTATGGTCAAATCCCCCCACATGCTAAGGAATTCGCTCTGTCTGTGGGGGACGCCATGTTCAGCAGTGGACGTCGAACGGCTGAAATGATGATGATGATGAGGTGAGGAGTAAAAAATATATACGAAGGTTAGTGTAGATGTGGCTCGCCAACTGGTTGCAAGCAATGGGTGTAACGTTACGCAACGAGCAGAAACTTCTTTTTTCTCGCAGTTCTTGGACTTCGAGTAGGTTTGTTGTAACCTGTTATTGTAACTGATCGCGAGCTATTTACGAGTTCCGTTTTTCATGCGGGCTCGGAGGTCGCGTACTAACTTGAACCAGGTCACTGTCTCTGCTACGGTTACGTCTACGGTTCGCGCTTGAGAACTCGGCTTTATATTGCTTTCATAAAGTCCTGCTTACCTATGGAATTTGTGAAAGGCTCCAGAATACGAATAGTGTACTTAATCGGGATTTTTGATACTTGACTGAAGAAATTGTAAAAAAACATCTGATTTAAAAAAATATTTAGTTCCCCATTGTGAGTTTATTTTAAAAAAATGCTCCGTTTATGTATATATTAAACGAATAATGGTTTCATAGAACAAGCAAAGCGACGCACCTAAACAAACTAGACAAAAATATATTTGAAATTATCAATTCTTAAACGAATTTGTTTACTAGTTATACATGATTAGCCTAATCAATGGCATCGAAGAAAGTAATCGGAAACAACAATTTAATCGATTATAAAAAAAAGTGTTTGTTAATACTACCCTTTAAAAGTAACTCTACAAGGGTTTATGAGAAACTTAGGACATAATTATGTTTTAATTTATTTATTTCAAAGTACTTATCAACACTACAGATAGTTTGTACAATGCTGCCTACGCCGTAGCAGCGTAGCTCGTCTACGAGAAAATGTAATTTATTACTTCCATTAATCTTGATAACTCACTTGATCTACTCGAACTAACTTATCAATTTTCATCCCGAATGTGTTTGATAAGCGAAAATAGACCTAAAGGTCATTTTGTTTTGAGGTGAGGCCAAGGAGTTTTGTAGTTCATGGCCCAGACATGTTGGTAAGGTTACGAACTTTCAGCCTTTGAGCCTGCCACTGCCCTTTGTGTCCTTGCACTGAAAATAAAACCTTTTTTATAATTAAATAGGGCTAAAATAAGGTTTTTTTAGCTAAGCTTAGCTGGCCTTATTTGAGGGTTTTGGGCTTCGTTCGTTTTAACCACTCATTAAAAAGAACCCGTCTGGGCGTTTATAGACATAATTCATTTTGAATGTACAAAAAGTATTTTATCCCCTGCAACACAACTGCTTGCCTCAACCAGTAGTGCTATACGAACATTTTCTCTCCCGTTAAACCAGAATTACCCGTTAACTCGGCAATTTCCCGTGGAATGCGATTCAAAATTCAAAAAAATTTAACCCATAAATGTGAATGGGACATGATTGAATACCTGACACAATTCGCCTTGTAGTAAGTAGTGTCACGTGAGAAGCTATTTTTTAAATTTATTTATAAAAAAATGTATAGCGCTATTGGTTGAGCCAAGTAGTTTTTTCACTACGATTAAATGTAAAAAGGAGGTCATTTTCATAGGTATGAGTGAATACAGTAGTTTAGATGACACGACAGAACGAAACGCGTCATTCACCAGCTCATAGAGGAGCAAATGTGTTAGTAACGAATTACTAGCTTTCTCGACACACGGTTTCATTCGCGTAGTAAAAGAAAACAACACACACGTAGGGAAGGTACCCGGAAAAAACTTTCATAACTTAATAGGTAAGCGTCACTATGAATAGGAACGAGTATATTAACGGGACCAAAATTTCAGCATGATAGCACATAAATAGTCTGCGAGTAGAACGGCTGACAAAATCGCACAGCTAGACGGACGGAGAGACGGACAGTGCGAAACTATAAGGGTTCCTAGTCAGACTTTGGAACCCTAAAAACAGTCGTATTCATTTGTATTAGTATATTCTACAGAATGTGTACGTAACTGTCTTAAAAGTATTTACATTTTATGTAATTGCGCAGGTAATGATTGCTAGAGCAAGTGCGTTTTGTTAGGTCTTTCTTAAACCCTGTCAGGTGTATAATGTATAGGGTTAAAGCTTTAGTTCTGTGGAAACCAACGTTGATATTCCGTGGCCCTGGAAAAGGCCTTTTGTGACCTTTTACAAAAGAATCAATGGTTTTTCTTGAGCAGTGATAGAGAGCTATGTATTTTACAACGCGCATATTTTTTAATAATAATAATGTTTATTTCCAATATTGAGTAGCAGAATACATACATAATAACTAACAGTAATTAAAGAATTTTTGTATTATAATCTCATGCAAAACGCAATACAGCGTTACGTAAACTACAATTAGAAAACATACCTCTCAGAGCCTTCATCTTGATCCGATTTTCTTGGTCACAAGCTTTCCATTGCATATATTTTCATACCTTGCTACAATGTAATTGCAATTTCATGTTTTATAACTATTTTCAGAGTACATCGTTGCTTTGGATTATTTTTTCCTTTAGTTTTTGCCGTAAGAGTTCAATGTTTATAATGTCCACTTTTCTTGTTGCTAATTAGAGGCGCACTTGCTTCTGCGGTAATTGTCAAGAGTGCAACTGAAACAAGGGCGCCTAGCGCGGGAAAGCGTGTCAAGGTTATACCTACGGCACTTCAGTAAGACCACGGACACTGCAAAACCAAAGCGATACACAACCACACGACTAAAAAATGAATAAATACCCATAAAAAACACAGAACCACAACTTTACAACAACCTAACCTATAAACACAACACTGGTTTTAGTCTTGATGTTCGAGGTGAAAACGTCTGTAACGCAACGTATTCGTTAACGCTGCACTTTCAAACTATTCCATTTTCAAATTTTTGACATTTCGTAAGTCGGGAGAGAGCGCGCGCAATGCACCATCCCTCCACCGAGCTGCGATTAGACTGGAGCCTGGATGCTCCACCAGAGGACGCTGCCCGCGAAATTGGCGCAATTCTAGCGCATGCGCGGTGCATTTGCGATCCAGCGAAGCCCGATGCGACCCGACGCCCCTGGCTTGATAGAAAAATCGAGGACGTTACGTGACGTCAAGAACTCGAACACAATATGGGTTAATCGGACATAGCGAAAACAAGTCGTAAACCATAGTTAATTCTATTGCACGGACTAATGTTCAGATTAACTATTCAGGTGTGTAAATAGGGTTGTGCTTGTTTGGCATGAAATAAATCACCATTATTGATCAATTGATTGTCTATTTTAGACTTTGTCTGCATTAGGTATAGACCTGACACATTTTGTAAACCCATCAATCTGCCACACCCATTACATTTACGAGGCAAAACAAATCTCTTTCTGTAATCCCAGCGGAGGGTAGATTGTTTTGAATATTCGGCCTGAGGCCATCCGTAGGCAATGAAATTTCGCCGTCCTCTTTTGTTTTTTATAAATGGTGCCCGAGGGACGAGCTAAGGTGGTTCAGAAAACTGAGATTAGGAGGTGTTGAGATGCCAAATTCTTATGCAGTAACCCTACATAAAAATTTGGCATCTCAATGCCTTTTGAATAATGGACCTTTGCGTTAATTTAATATAAATGGTGGTTCGTCCCAAACTGATATGTCACGATGTCTGGTAAAAGTTGGTGCTTCGGAAATTTTTAGCATGTTCTTACTAATATCCAACCTTTTCTGAGCTACGAAGTCATTGAAAATTATTAAATAAGAGCAAAAGTAGTTTGGTTTTGAAATGTTAGGTACTACCTACTCAAAAATCATACGGCCTAGAACATAAACAAAATTCGTTTTTGGAATGTATGAACTCACGTAGATGACAGCCCACATTTCTTTTCTTCAGGCAAAGTCAAAACCTGTTACAACCTGTTGACCTACTAAATTTCATGCAGATCGCGTTGAAGGTTCGAAAATTATGCTCTAACAAATATACGTACAATGACGATTCGTCCAAGTTGTTTGAGAGATCTTCGCTTGCTTCGCTCGCTCGATCAATGATTTACCACTAAGAAGATACAGAATAGAACTAAGACTGTGTACGTCACAGAATTCATCTTGCGTGTTGGAAGACAAGGTGGATTAGATTTAAGAGAGAATATGTGAGAACGTGCTAAAGATGAATTGTTCATAATTGTGCCTCAAAGAACATCGAAGCACCAACATTTACCAGACATTGCGAGATCTAAGTTCAGGGGGAACACTAGTTATAAATAAATTATAGTCGATATTTACCGTGGTGGCCCCGGCTGAGGAATAATTCCCTTCATTACTAACCGTGGATGTAGTAAGAGGCGACTTAGGGAAAAAAGCTAGGGGATGGGCAGCAGCGTTCCCTATTATCAACAATAGCTTTAGGTATCTGTGCTTTCCAACTTCGGTTAAATAATGATGATGATTGTCGATAATTTTTGCTAAAATGCGTCATCAAAATCTTACGAGGTGATTTCTTGGAAGAATGCGAGTAATAAAGAACCGCCTGCAACAAATGTGTGCGCACCGATGGTTAAACTACAAACGACATTGCTCCGAGAATTTTCGTAGGGTATATAAAAGTGCCCCGTACGAAGATAAAAGCCGAGCCGTGTTCAAACGGCAAACGATATGTCATCTAATATAATATCTTTAAAATTTATTTCAAAATGATCCTTATCCTACGTCTGATGAAATTCGGAATGAAAACGGTATTTCATCAGATGTAGACCTAGACTCAGATATTTAGGATATTTTTTTTTTTTAGGAGGAGGTAGGGCACAGCGAGATTTTCTCGTTCTAAATTGGAGCAGCCCGCCTGGGGAGGTACCTCCGCCTTACAGAAGATCGCAGCCAAATAACATTATTTGTTTCAAATAGTGTTGTGTTCCTGCGGTGAGTAAGGTTGCCAGAGCTCTTTAGGGGGAGGGGTTCGGCAGGCAACGCATTAGCAATGCTCCAGGTGTTGCTAATGTCAACAGGCGACGGTAACCACTTACCATCAGGAGGGCCGTAAGCCTTTTTGCCTCCGTATAAATAAAAAAAAAAAACTGAAGGCGTACGATATAGCTGTATGATATCGCAAGCGTCTAAATGTAACTCAAAATTGACTTTATTCAGTAGATAAGGATTATTTTGAAATAAATTTCAGATTAGATACATATCACACGCCGCCGTTTGAAGCCGTTTTAACACGGCTTTACAGTTAACACCAATACGCTATGATATACAATTTATAAATTACTAGCTTCCGCCCGAGGCTTCGCTCACATGGTACCTACATAAAAAGTAGCCTATATGCTAGTATTCTAGGTAAAGAACTCTTTTTATTCCATGTTTCATCAAAATTGTTACGGCGTGATTGACTAAGCCCCTTCGTCCATGACGCTACGCAAAAGTGACGGAACTCATTAGAAACTAGAGTTGCGGACTGATTGGAAACTCTTGACTCGTCCACGACGCTACTGGAATTTCCTGAAACTCAGTCACTCAGTACACGATTTTATGTTATCAAAGTTTTGAAAACGAAAAAAATTAACATGACTAGTGATAATTCGAGCGATGACATGGAATTATTACTTCTCCAGTCACATAGACGTCAGAATCACTTATAATTACTGTTTATTAGTTCATTTTTCACACAGTTTCTCGAAACCAGTCGCCTGGCGACCAGCATGTCGAGTCGCCAGGAGACTAGTTACAAACGCGTTCCTTTTGAGTAGCGCCGTGGACGGACGCGCATTGAAATAATAGTGCTATCGCAGTCAGGCAACTCATAAGTGACTACAGTTTCAGTCGCGTTCCTTTTGAGTCGCGCCGTGGACGAAGGGGCTTACAAACACCCAAACATGCAAACATCCTCACAAAATTTTGCAAATTCACATAAAATATTTTATTTACCAATGACCTTCTATCTACTACTACTTAGCTACTTACCGTAAAGATCCCTCGGTACCTACCAAAACACAACTGATTCATTACTTAAATCTAAAAGGTACACAGGAGACGCAATAAATAACGGATTAGCTGAATCAACGGTGCCGATAATTAAATTTTATTGCTACTGAGTACTATCGACGGCTTCATGCGTCTTTCGATTACACGGGACGAGTTTTATGGCCAAATTAGGCGTCTAGCAATTAATTCACTGTAGATGTGTCACAGAATAGAAAGAAGAGCTTCGGCTGCTCTGTGCTTTATATCATGTCCAATGACATTACATATTATTGAGGTATGCTGGTCCTAATAAGGGCCTATGACTGTCAGTGAAATAAAAATAAATAAATAAATAAATAAATATTCCGGACATATCACACATTGTCAACTGATCCCAAACTAGGCATAGCCTGTACTATGGGTACCAGAGACTGATATACATAATAGATATATATGTATATAACACCCAGACACAGAACAAACATCTGTGTTAGTCACAAATGTTTCCTGTGCGGGAATCGAACCCGCGACCTCTAGCGCAGAAGGCAGAGTTACTACCAACTGAGCTATGAGGCCAGAAAGAAACAATGTATTGGAAGATTAAAGTGCGGCTCATTTGAGTACACAAGTCACCATGTCTTCGAATTTTTAGGTTATAGGACATGCCGGTTTCCTCACGATAATGTTTTACTTCACCTAGTTTAGCGCACATACTTTTTCCAAATGGAAAATCCATTGGTGCTCTACCGGGATTCGAAACCATGAACATCGGAAGGCGGGGCCACTACCACCACTCCAGCAGTGCTCTCAAGCTAAAATTAATTATCGCTTATAGAAATTTGCGATGGACTATTGGACTTCGAAGAACTTGTGCTAACCCTTCAGTTGTGGCACGGATTCAATACAACCTTTATATTTATGGTGTTCACTAATCACAATCGAAATATTTTGTTTTGTGAATGGGAATATTAATGGTACCACTGTACTGTATAATATTGTTAAGTCCGGTTTCCAAATAACTCATTATCCCGTTATCCCGCTTCCTACTTCCCACTCATCTTTTATATGGGAAAGTTAGTAAAGACGTAAGTAATACCTAATTACTTTTTCACGCCGCCGCAACAACTGAACGGATTAGAATGAAATTTGACAGTAGGTATGTAGTAAATAGCCTGTAGTAATATACACTACAATACAATACAAATGTTTTATTTCTTTAACTTAAGTAACATAGTTTTAACTGTAGTTGATACCTCCTTTTAGGTATAAAAATACCTGTATTAGGAGATATCGCTCTTCCATATCGTAGTTTAAGAATAACTTAGAGGATACTTTTATCAAGGTACGACGCGAGCGAAGCCGTGTGTGAAAGCTAGTTATATTATACAGTTTAGTGAGTTAAGCTTCTAACAAATTCTCAATGCTACATGTTTTGTTCCTGCGGTGATGTTGCCAGAGCTCTTTAAGGGAAGAGGGTTCGGTGACAATACCTAATAATAAGCTTTTTAACGAAAAAGGTACCTCAGGGGGCGCTGATTTCGTGTAACGACCAAAACAGAATAAGAATAAACAAGAATGGAATAATATTTATTTTCAAACAAAACTTACTTTAATATAAAAATTAATAATTGTTTTCACTATTCTGTGCAGTAAGTACTTTCTTTTTAGTTCCGCTAATTGCCGCGGATCTTCTTTCGTGAAAATGACTGCATGTTAGATGTATTGATAACCTACTAAGTATTATGTAGGTACTTGTTCTGTGGTCCAGTACTTGTTCTGTATTTGCGTTTGTTTGTTTGTTCAAATTCGTATAGAATAGATGGATAGATACCTAGATAACCTCTTTAATGCAGGGCCCCCACATCTCTGCTATAATTATTATGGCGGTCACCGTTATTAGAAAACTGCATCTTTAGCACCAACCGAATCTAAGTGATAATAATTTGAATTTGGAATTTTAGTTCTATGAACGAACATCAAAGGGTGAGAGCTCTACCGTCTCTACCAGTGTGACTAATTTGAATTGAGAATGATGCGACAGGGAGTCCCAACCACATCCTAATTGTCTAATTTACTGACTGACTTACATGGAGAGAGTTTCTCACATGCGAAGCGAGAATGGTCCGGAGGTTATCGCAAGAATGAATCACTAAGCGATTGATTTGAGAAACCGAATTTTAAAAATCTGTCGACAGCCGATACAGGAATACATAGAAATACTTAGTCACCAAGAAAACCAGGAAAACAGTTTTTTTTGTAATTAGGTACTTACTATTAATAGTTGGCCGTGGTGGCCCGGCTAAGGAATAGGCCCCTCCATATCTCTATCCGCGGATGTCGTAAGAGGCGACTAAGGGAAAAAAGCTAGGGGATGGGCAGCAGCGTCCCTCATTTTAACAACGATAGCTCTAACTGCGCTCGCCAACCCGCATGCCCAGCGTGGTGAGTATGGGCAAAACCCCCCACATGATAAGGAATTTGCTCTGTCTGTGGGGGAGGCCATGTTCAGCAGTGAACGTCGTACGGCTGAAACGATGATGATTAATAGTTCGATTCGAACGTCATTAACTAACACTAATACAACTATTAAGTAGTAAAGTAAAGTCAGTGAAATACTGTATTTTCGTATTTTTCTTTCTAAAATTTAATCCACCTGGTCCCGATGTCTCGTTTAGAAAATTTATTTTAAATAACAAAAGCCGTCGCTCTCAGTTGAGTTAACTTGAATAGAATTAAATGCTCAGTCGAGCGATCATTCGATTCTGTATTTGTTATTGTTTAAAGTCGTTCTTCAAAAATGGTATCCGAACAATATTTATTCAGGTATTCAACAATTTGTTTTCTATTACTAAGCTCGAGTACAATTTCCGAATCGGAGGCCCTAAACACTATATACAGTGATTCACGATATGTATCATCATCATCATTCCAGCCATTTGAAGCCCACTGCTGAACATCGACCTCCCCCACAGATTTCCAGAGCGACTTCCTATCATGTGGGGGGATTTGCCCATACTCACCACGCTGGGCACGCGGGTTGGCGAGCGCAGTAAGAGCTATTATTGTTATAATTTTTTCCTCGCCTCGTACGACATCCACGGGTAGAAATGAATTCTTCAGCCAGGGCCACCACTCAACGGCCAATACGATATGTATGCTATCCCGAAAAGGGCTTATTCTACACCCAATTGCTTATTTAACAAACACCTATTTACTATGGGTGTTACAGGGGGTTCCCCTATGCAGGGGATGTATGAATGCAGACAATACAGCCACCTTTTTTGAATTTTCGTCAAAAAGTGGCAACACCCTATCTGTCAAAACGAGACTGATTTTTTGTTGGAAACGTTTAATGATTGATTCAATGTATTTGTTTAAATTACCTTAGTCTATATGACTTACTGAATTCTATATGAATTCAATCAATGAATCAATAAACAAGTAATGTAAATAAAACGAGAATTTAAAAGAAAATTGAGTATAAACCGCCTTATTATTGCATCATGTAGGAATTCAAATATCAAACCAATACCTCTAAAATCCCAGCTTTAAATATTTAATTAAAAATCCCACGCCATGTTTTATACACTGCGCCTGACCAACTTTAAGGTAACCTGTGGCTTTATGTCAAATTGACTCACAAACTGCAGATTAATCTGTGGATCTTTAACCGAGAGTGTCTCGAGTCGACCAATAGGAATAGTTAATTTGAAGATTCCTTGCTGATGAATTCTTGGAATGGTATCTATCTGACGAATAACAGGTAGCTGGTAGCGTAGGCGGAGCAAGATGGACTGCCTAGCCAGAATCTCTTGGCTTTGGGGGCAAAAAATTGACGCGACTGGAAGGGTATTTTCTAATTAGAGTTGAAAGCCATGTTAGCCTTGTAAAGAGGTACCCCGACTTTCGATCAACATCATCATCGTCAGCCTTATGAAGTCCACTGCTTGAACATAGGCTTCCCCTTAAAAAGGCCACAACTAACGGTCTTGAGCTTTCTCCGTCCACCGACTTCCCGCAACCTTCACGATTTTGTTGGTCCGTCGGGTTGGGGGCCTTCATACTGCGTCGTCCAGTTCATAGTCGCCATTCGAGAACCTTTATTCCCGATGGTTGTCGGTTCTGCGAGCTATAAGGCCTGTCCACTGCCACTTCAACCTGCTATTTCTGAGAGCTATGTCGATGGACTAAAACCTGACACGTATACACACACAGAAATAAATATATACCTACATAACAGAGAACAGGAGCACCTAGTACCATAAGAAACCGCTATATTTTATTTTCTTTACAAATACAATACAAATACCCTTGGGCTGTTCTGTCTCTCTTGAGATGGCTAATCTCACTTTCAACTCTTTTGGAGATGTAAATTCGCCTCTACCTTCAGACACTAAATTTGCAACTGTTTGATGAGTTTTTTATTTTATTTTGAATTATTATTGTATTAGGTAAGCACAGTTATTATTTAACATATATTATATTGTATATATCGATAAACTAAATATTCTTTTTCTTTATTCTGTATTTAAGGTTATGTATAAATCTGAATCTGACATCCGTGACGCACTGCATGGTTCCAACGTTGCAGCAACCAGCGTTGTGCTGCCAACACGGCACAACAAATGCTGAGTTGGACTCCAATTTGTGACGAAGCGTGGACTGGGTGCTAGGACACACAGTCTTACAACTTGTACCTTTTTTCTTATTTTTTATTTGCCTGTGTTTTTTGTTTCTATTTTTTTGTTTTTGTTTGTTTTTTCAACATTTCTATTGTTATTATTATTATTTTTTTCTGTGTGTCTCATTGTTGTATTGTCGTCACAAATAAATGTCATTTCTTTCTTTCTTTCTTTCAAATATTTTTATTTCAGTAAACTTAATCTATGTTACATTTCATGCGTTTGGGACCCCCTTTTAAGTATAGATAATGAAATTGTTAGCATTAAGTAAAGAAATTAAAGGTTATGAGTGCAATAAAATATGGTCTTAGAATTTAGTTTATACCATCTGTACTATTCTTACGTATTCTTAAGTTACATGAAATAAAGTTTATATTATATTATTATATTTAATACTGGCCTTCTCATGAAGTTAAAATTTATAATAAATCGTCTACATCCGGTCCATTAATTCGGAAAACCACTTCGTTCATAATCACCCACGAAGTTAACAAAAGGGCGAACTAAATCACAAAGTTAAATTCTCTGAACTGGACTAAGACAACAGTGCCCTGCTGCGTACAAGTCTAATTGATTTGGGGATACACTGTTTGAGTTGCAGGGGCCATGGGTTGAGGTTTTATAAGACACCAGATCTAACCACCGACTAACTTTATCGATCTCGATTGGTTAGTTGGTTATTTTGTAGCTTTACCTACTTCAATCGGTTACTCAAAGAGAATAACATAAGACACAACGCGTTTACTGACGTCACCTTTCACTGAACCCGCAATTTATAAGTGACTCTCTTATCAATTTATAATTTTGTAAGAGAGCTGGCTCATTCCTTGCACAAAGAATTTCTTTGGCAATTCAACGCGGGAATGCAGCCAGTGCTCTTGGCACCTTGCCGCATGTCCAAAATTATTTGTTTAATTAGTTTCTATTTTATTTTGTAATTATTTGATTTTATATTTTATAGTATGTATAAGTGTATATGTTCTAAAATAAATATAAATTTAGTGACCGGAGTTATTTCAATGATATGATATGATATATGAGCCAAGAAGGCCTAGTGACCACTAATAGATATGCGAAAAGTATATGAATAAGTAGGATCTTTATGGTAGGTACCTAATAAGTGTTAATTACAGTTCCAATCCATTTACTTGGACATAATTTAATCATATTTATTATCGGACCACTGACCTATCTGGGGTATTAACACAGAATATAATTAAAATCAAGAATGACTTATCGATATAACCAGATTAGGCACACTCAATTTAAACCCAATGGAATCAGGTCGTGACAACTGTCACACTGCTGTCAAAGTTATCGTTTTAATCCCTTTACAGTTTGACAGGGACCGGTCCCAAAATCTTATGAGATAACTGCTCAGGCGTGCCCAATAAGATCGAAAAATTATATCGATTCAAAGATATAGGTTTTTTTTTTCTGATTGGTTGCTTAAAATAAAAATATTTTTAGCTTTAGCCATTCATTATTGTCAGAATATTTAAAAAGAAATTGATACGCATGCTTTTAAATGAATAAAAGTATAATGTTAAACTATTATATCACATACTTCATCACCAAAACCAACAACAACCTCTTATTTAAGTAACCTGTGGATAACGTAGTGGGTTGTACATTTACCATTCTTTGTTATATAAAATTTCTTCTAAGATTTTAATGTTTCAACTGTTTGTTGTTCGTAATTAAGTATAAATAAAAATAAACGCAATTTGCCATAGGAACAGTAGTTATATGTATTATATAAAGTATTATTTGTTCTGTGAGCTATATGGCCTTTTTTTTTATCGATGGGAAAATGCGTTACGCATGCCCCCCAGCTCGGGGAGAGCTGGAGGGGTATGTCGGGCTCTCCGCCAGCTACTGATGAGTTATCAGCGACCAACGGCATACCGACTAAAAACCCAGCGATGTTCCTTCACTCACCTTAGTGCTAATGCATCATCGAACCACTCATCATTCGACGGCTGGCTCGACACTGCATCAGCACTTGGCAAAGTCACGGGGTCCCGATCGGATTCTACCGCGACTCTGCCAGTGATTGTCCGCCATAGTTGGACCCCACGATCCTCCTGCTGCGATGGACGGGGATGTCCCGGAACATCAAGGACATCTCCTACTGCCGGTGGCCTGTGCAATGCAGGGTCGGGGCTCCCCGCACCCGTACCCCGCTTGCCTTCGTTCCTCCTTCCGGCTCTCCGCCGACGGCACGGTTAAGCTAGAGGATCCTTCTCTCTGACTCGTTCCGCTGTCTCCTTCTGCAGTATAACGTCCTCGCAAAAGGAGGTGAGCTATATGGCCTGCCCAATGCCACTTCAACTTGCTAAATCAGTCAAACGTAATACAAGGTGATTCATAATAAGTATGCTTACCCGAAAGTGGCTTATTCTACACCCAATTGGCAATAAAGTTTGTTCTACGACTTTTTTGACATTCAACATTTTTCATTGAAAAAACTCCATGCAAGTATCTGCTGTTTTGGGGTAAAATCAGACAAACTCAAATAACTCAATAAATCAGCTGTTTAGTAGGTATTTAGTTATAAAATACCAAAAGTAGCTAATTAAAGAAAGTTATGGAAAAAAATATATTTTTACAATAAGCATACAATGTCAGCTTACCCTATAAAAAAACGCAGAAGAGAATTCTAATTACTTACTTATTTCTGTTCCCTGGATTACAGCCTACCTACCTACCTACTCGTAAGCTTGTTACAAGAGTTAATTAACTACCTACCTACAACCAATGTACTACCTACCTATGGAGAGCTATATATAGCTTACAATAACAACCCTAGTATTATTTAAAGTAGAAAACAACATAATACAGGATCAATGACATTTGACAGTACGTCAGATTGGATAATGGCTCGGGTGCGACGCCTGCGCCGGACGACACCAATCTGCCTGTTGGCGCGAGACTTGGGCTTAATCCTTTAAACGGTGGCTTCCGATGGTGAAAACCATGTGGTTAACAAAATTGCTGTGTACAGCACTGTATACTTATGAAGCGCCGACGGAGTGGTGACGAAGCGACTTATTCGTTATACGATTGAAACTCAACCTTATTTACTTTCCGATAAGACTTAGATCTCAAAATCGCGCACCTCATCACCGCGCTTGCTTTTTCATACAATGTATTCGTAATATTCACAGTGACTGCTGGATCGTCTTTCTAGTAAATAATGTGTACTTTATTAACCACAAAATCGTTGTCAACAATAAACTAAATTATTGTAATTATTAGGTACTTGTTAAAAAAACCGCCGATTATCACAAATTAACAAAATTATTTCTAAAAATCCAGAACCGAAATGTATATTTAAGTGTTCCATAAGCGAGAACCGTTTCGGCAAATTTAAAGCTCGCTTCACGCTATCATTGAACACTTTAATTTAATACTTAAATTATAAACCAAAAAAACGAAGTCCGATGTTGAACGAGATAATAACGCACCAACGAACCATCTCTGAGTAACATTGTCCCATTCTTCGGGCTCTGTACGCTTTGACACGCGTACACTCATGCAGAACGATCTGAATTAATACACGAGATCAGCCATGTTGTAAGTAATGATACCATCTAGAGACTTTCACGATTTTGAGATAACAGCATCACCTATCAAATTATAATTTAAGCCCGCCGGAAGAACTTGCTATTTCGTAGGTAGATGTCGGCCATACGTAATACTGAAATCCGTTAAGCCAGTTGGGAAAAGATGATCTCCGAAGCTGTGTTGAATAAGACCTATGTCAAAATAGGATGAGGAAGTCATAATAGTAAATGACTTGACAAAAGGTGCAATGAGACAGAAGGCCTCCCCTAAAGACTTCCATGACGAACGATCTTAAGCCTTTTTCATCTACCGACTTCCAGCAATTGAAAAAATGCCACTTGCTAATTTCAAAAGCTGTGTCGGTGAAAGTCAGATTTCCGAACCAAGAAATCTTTCAATAATTTCTCAAGTATGTTGCCAAATATGAACAACATACAAAATATTGTTCCCACGGTGGTCGGCGCTGGCGTGTGCGATCCCCATTACGACACGCTTCCGTAATTACAATGGGATACGGTTAGCTTTCTCGCTACTACTACTTATTAAACATCTATACTCAACTCGCACTAGATCTGAAACTTAAAAGCTTTGGTTCCTTACGGCTGTTATGCACGAGATGATCGTTGGAGACGCGATAGAATATGTCGAGTAGCTAATAGGCCAAGTAAGACATTTGGCGATAGGCATGAATCTAAAAGTTGGTAGAGACTGTATTCATAGGACAAAGAAATCACAAAAATTCAGGCAAGTTATTGTACCAAATAGATAGATCAGACATATAAAACATAAGGTTAAATAAAAATAGGCATTCATTTGTGAATGATGCCCCGATTGTTATTCCTCTGAGGTTAACGTGCAATTTGCTCGAATATTGAACGCATTCGAGTGTGTTGAAAGGTATCTGCGGTGGGGTACGAGTATATGTGATTGCGATATCATTTCTGTAATTGAATTACATTGGAAACGTTGCAAATTGCCGAAACTGCCTGAGCATTACTTTTATGTATTGGATGAAAAAAGAACATAATAATTATTGTGCAACCAATTTCATTATTTTGTGGTGTAGTAGGTACAGTGCGTGCGTACTCTGCGTGAAACTGGGTTTATATTTAACCCACAATTTTAAGAGCTCAATCACTCCAAGTTCTTACCGATACTTATCTGTCGTTGTCATAATATTTATTTATAAATCAAAATTTACAACACATTGCATATACCTGAAACATCCTGAACAATTCTACAAATAAATAATTAATTTTAAGTTCCTTCTAGCGATACTTTATAGGAAGAGCATGTCTCATGACATCCATGCTACCATCGTAAATCAATCCTTATTAGGTAAAACACCATGACACCAGCTTCCCGTCAAGTTCGCCATGGATTTCTCCGTGTCATCGTCCTAATTTGTTTCTATCGGACACAATGTTCTATTGTTACCGCCTTACAGCACAGAAACCCAAAGTTTCACTTCGATATCATTACCAATACTTTGTAAGTGTCTACGGCACAAACAGTGGATCAGCTTTATACGTACCACAAAACTGGAATCTAGAAGACACTATTTTGTTTTCAAGACGTCCAATCAAACGAATCTGCGCCTTAGTGGATAGTGATGAAGCTTATTTTCTATTGCATGTTGATTATTTATAAGACAAGTGACATAGGCACGGTTGAAGGCCTGATGATGTGAACTGTGGGTGGTAATGAAATTAGGAGTCCAGTCATTGTTGCATTAAATTCCTCTTAAAAGATAATGTAATACTGCCGAAGTGATTCGAAAGTTGAAGAGAAAGATTAATCGGAACTAATGCTTGATTGTCTCGCACTTTCTTGGTGATTGCGCGTAATAATGCGCGTTTATTGTCGAAAATTGAATTTATATGCTTTTAAAGTGTCAAAATCAAATTTCACTTTACGGAAAGTCATCATCATCGTTATTATAATTATAAGCGGCTTTTCTCAATTGTATATCTACAGAAATCGTCCAAGACGTCTCATAAGTAGGATAAAAACAAAAAATATTGAATGAATAATGCGTAAGATAGCGTAAAATTTAGTTAGATACCTTTATACAACAAGGCAACAACAAAACAAAAAAGCGTGTCGACATCGCTGCATAAAATTGGATGGCTATATTCAAGATAGTTGCCGATATTGTATGCAACGATTACTTGAACCTTTGACAGGGCGTCGCTGCCGGCGGTGAAGGCAGCAGGCGCACGCGCAGGTAGGCTGAAGCAAGAAAGAGCAAGAGCTATCGCCCGCTCGCCCGCACCACGTGGTGGGGCGAAGGCGCGCGGAGGCGCGGGCGTATGATTGCCTGCCGCCTGCGCTACATTTTTATTTAGTTTGTAACCGTTCTCAGGGGCTACGGTACTGTCCGTCTCGGGTTCACCATCGGTCTACTGTTTATCAAGTGTTTCGATCAAAAGTTCAACAGATGATTGAAAAAGTTCAATTACTGCAAGGTTCCCGGTGCTTTGGCGCCGAACGGCCCTGGCATGGGAGGCCGTAGGATCCTTAAAGCCGCAGCCGCTTTGTTGGCACTGGGATACTGCAGTCTTTTAGTTTATCAAGGAGGTGTAGCGTTCAACTTACAAGAAACCCCCGCGGGAGTGCAAGTGCATGCGTTATCTATCGAGCCTGTGACCAAAACAAGCGTCTCTGATATTGGACAAAGTAAGAATATAACATTGGACGATGTTTTCATAAGTGTCAAAACAACGAAGCATTATCAGTATACACGGTTGCCCATTATTCTGAAGACATGGTACCAACTGGCAAAGGAGCAGGTAAGAATAACATTTTGATTATAGCCTTAATATATCAAGTAGTGTTTGATAACATCCGCGGTATGAGTTATAGGAACATGGAGACATAAAAACCAATGAAATGAACAATGCCTGAAGTTAGACAATAACATGCAATTATCCAAGCCATTTACAAAGACAATGAATTCGAAAGTTGGCTCCATCAAGATTAAAATATGAACAAACAATAACTAAGCACAACGATACTCATAATGATTATTTACTTTAACTTAACTGATAGATAACCATTTAACTTGAACAAATTCGGAGTAATGAAAACGAGGGATGAAATGGAATGATAACAAGGTGCGGACAATGAAACAGTTATAAAAACAACTTCAAATTTCAAACACAATTAACCGCTCAGATTGATAGGTACCAATTAAAATAGTTTGTATCCAAAGAGAATGCCAGTGATGACATATAGCTCAGGGACTTGGTTCCTAACTAATGTCCTCATACAAATGCTCAAAGTCGCTCAACGGCCCATGGAGAGAGCTATGCTTGGAGTTTGCTACGTGATTATGTTTGTTTTCACTCCACTTACTGACCACCATACCTAGGCAGTGGTGGCCCCGGCTGAAGTATAGGTTCCTCCATATCTATCTACCCGTGGATGTCGTAAGAGGCGACTAAGGGAAAAAGCTAGGGGATGGGTAGCTTCTCCTATTTTCGCAAAGATAGCTCTTATTGCCCAGTCTGGTGATTATGGGCAAGTACCCCCAAATGATAGGTATTCTTTCTGGAAATTTGTGGGAGAGGCCATGTTCAGCAGTAGAAGTCCTACGGTTGAAATGATGATGATCAAACTGACAGAAGCCTGTCATTAATTTTATCTCTCAAAAAGCTATCATTTTGATTGTTTGTTTGAAACCCCTCAAAATTTCACTCACGGCGATGCGAGCCTATAAAGTCACTAAGCTATAATTTTTTCGTTCTGCAAGTAAATTATACTCAGTGTACTTGAACATACCAATAACAGATCTTTAAGAGAATACCCGCAGAGATTTCCGTTACATCGTGATAAATCTCAATAAGTGCACTAGAGATCGCAGCGGGACTCATGTGCCAGGTCAATACCGCCATTACCTCGAAGTCACAAAGAACGTCTTTATTTCTCCTTTATCGTATCATAAGGCAAATAGGTACTATTAGGTATTTGAAACCAATTACTGAGGAGAGAGCACGCCATAATTTTGAATATAACGTGTTGTGTACTAATATTATGATCATCATCATTTCAGTCACTAACGCCATTCATCAACCTTCCTGGTGGCTTTAATGACTAAAATAATAAGGTTCACTGTGATTGATTTTCACTTAGTCACTGATATATAAATATAATAGTTAATGAGTTAATCATAAGTTAATAATACGCGAGCGACCACCAAAAATATAATAGTCACTTCGTAGACTTCGGGATCTCAATTCTTCAACCCCGCGTACGGAAGCCTCAGAACGCGAGACCTACTCACACATTACAGTCTTTATTTTAAACTAGCTTTTGCCCGCGGATTTGCCTATATGCTATACCAGACTATAATCTATCTCTGTACCAAATTTCATCCAAATCCGTTCGGCCGTTTGAGCGTGATTGAACAATAAACATACAAACATCCTCACAAACTTTCGCATTTATAATATTATATTAATAGGATAGGATGAGCCAGTTTCTATTTTTCTCAGTCTCTGACAAACCTTAACCAATTGCTGCCGACCGAGGGCAAACCCGTTTCAAAACCGTTTAAAGCAAACTGCTGGAACACTAAATTCTCCAGATATGTCCGTGATTAGAGAACAACGTTATTATGCAAATATTTCTCTGAATCCTTTCATCTTGTCTTCCAAATAAGTATATAACTGTGTTACGACTGACTGTCCGAAAGATTTTTAAGTCTTAGTCCGTTGGTACCTAAGTCTCATGTGCCGTAATTTTGCTGGGTACCCCATCTTTCAAAGTTCAAAACAAAACAGACACTGTATTGCTGGTTGGTGGCAGAATTTACAGGTTATTTATTTATAGGTATAATAAGTACCTAAATACTTCCCCAGACGGATTCTAAACAAAAAGCTATCCTGCTCTATAAAAAAAACCTGATAAATATAAACTATCTTAGTTTGATAGGAGAGGTATAAAATGCACCCTTACATATTTGTGATCAATTATATCCGGAAGTCAGTGAACCTTCCCAGTTTGTAAAAACCGAAAACGCAGGCAAAGTCACTGGCGATCCAATAGTCGAAGATACGAATTACGAAACACGTTTTTGGCCTATCTGCATGATCACAAACATTTTTGGTGACATTTGGAATAAGTATGAATAAATTGGCTTTTCTAATAAGCGCCGTCTAAATTCGCTGCCTTTGAGATTTATCATATGGGTTTTTATCTTTAGAGCTACAAGTTTTATGGCCAGTAAACGCCAAAACGGTTTATATATATATATTTTTTTTTTTACTTATGCATGTTTTTAATTTTAGAAGCTTGGTCATATTTTGAAATTATTTTTTTATTTACTACCTACTGTATTTTTTGACCAATCTTCTTTATCGTCATCTATACGGTTCTTATATTCATAATAACATTGCCTGGCCTGGCCATTTCAATTATATCTATTATAAGTGCCCTCATAGAGATCACCCCTCAGGTTGTCCGCAGGTGTTCAAGTACTACTATCAAACATAAACTTCTACTTATAAGTTTGATTGTTGAATCTTTTGATATACCTAATAACAGATATTCCAGATGTTATTTGTAGGTTTGTTATATTATGGTTGTACAGAGGTGCCTCATCATCATCATCATCAGCCTGTAGAAGTCCACTGCTGAACAAAGGCCTTGCACAAAGATTTCCATGAGGTACGGTCTTGCGCCTTCTCCATCCACCGACTTCGCGCAGCTTTCACAATGTCGTTGGTCCATCGGTTGGTCTTTCCAACACTGCGTCGCCCAGTACGTGGTCGCCATTCAATAGCTTTTACTCCCCAATGGTTGTTGGTTCTGCAAGCTATATGGCCTAACCACTGCCACCAAAATTAATGTCTGGCTACTGTCAGTGTGCGTTAAGTGAAAACACATTAACGGCTAAGAATACCAGGTTAGTGATATAGGGAGATATGTAATCTGTTTGACTATCTTACTTCCATCAGACGGGACTTACTTCTATATTAATCGATTCCGAAATCAAACGCCAATTATCTACTTACTATTAGTAACGCAGTCACTGCAATATGTAATACAACCTTCAAATGACGGTAACTTTTCTTTAAAGACGTCTTTACTACAAGCCTAACTACTCAGTAAACAATGAGGGTCGTTGCCAAGTCGTGCGCCGTCCAGCTTCCTGAATGTGGAGCGAGCATAATCAACCGTTAATCTAGCTGAGGGAAATATAATGGCTGATTTACATTTGTTAGCATAGACTGGACCGGCTGGCCGTTTATAGTTTTACCTATTGAGTAGATAGGTCCTAGAACTGCATCTGGTTCTCGAATGGCAACCACGGATCGGATGTTAGAAGTCCCCCACCCAATTGACCGACGAGATTGTGAAGGATGCGGGAAGTTGGTGAATGGAAATGGCTCAAGACCGTTCGTAGTGGCACTTTTTTTGGGGAGGCATATGTCTAATGTGGTCTCCTACAGGCTGATGATGAGATCTCAAAGTCAAAGTCAAAGTCAAAAGGCATTTATTTCAATAAAATCACTAGGATCACTTTGAAACGTCTTAGAAACTAGGTGAAGCTATGCCTGTTCCTCGCGACCAAGCCTAGAAGAATCAGGCAACAAACACGGCTTGGTGCCTATCATTTTTTTCGATGATCCTTTTTCACAAAATGGAATTTAAAGCTTCAGTGTGGTGCCGATCGAACTAGGTGAGGCTCAAGAGAAAAGTAATCTAATTATAATCCTTAATAAATAAGAGCTTATAAAAATGTGAAAAAAATGAAGACAAATGTGAGCTTCAACAAATGATCTAAGGGCAGCACACGCTACACTTGATGAAATATGTACCTAATGCTTATATAATTAAATAATACTTAAAATATGATGCAAGCAAAAACTGTAAAGACACTGCAAAATGGCATTTTAGCTGTCGAGGGGCAGAGCGACTTCAGGCCATGCGGTTTTATCATTTAAATAATCATTTAGTTTATAGTACGCTTTCTTAATAAGATTATTCTTTATGTACACTTTAAATCTTCTAATAGGAAGTTGCGTCGCGTTTACCGGAAGTTTATTATAAAATCTTACCATATTCCCCATAAAAGACCCATTTACTTTTTGTAATCTAAATTTTGGAATGCACAATTTATTTTTGTTTCTTGTGTTAATACTATGCACATCACTTTTTTTCTTAAAGCTAGCCATGTGCTTATGTGTGTACAATAAGTTTTCGTAAATATATTGTGAAGTTACAGTTAAAATGTTAATTTCTTTAAAAAGTTCCCTCAAGGAGTCCCTTGACTTCATTTTATAAATGGCACGTATTGCTCGTTTTTGTAAAACAAATATGACTTGGATATCTGCTGCATTCCCCCAGAGAAAGATACCATAGGACATTACACTATGGAAGTAGCTAAAATAAACTAACCTAGCTGTGGCTTCATCTGTGAGCCACCTTATCGTACGAACGGCATATGCCGCGGAACTAAGTCTACCGGCAAGAGTTTCAATGTGGGGTCCCCACTGCAATTTTGAATCAATATTGAGTCCTAGGAAATTTGTAGAATCAACAAGGGTTAGTGACTCTCCATTTAATACAATGTTAGTGGGGCTATTGTGTACTACATTAGGCAAAGAGAATTTGATACATTTCGTTTTCTTTGAATTTAGCAAGAGATTGTTTACAGAATACCAATTAAGGACTAGCGACAAGGATGCGTTTACGTCATCGTAATTTGTTTTGGATCTGTCGACTTTGAACACTAGCGAGGTGTCGTCAGCAAATAGAACTATGTCACACATTTCTTTAACATAAGAAGGGAGGTCATTAACGTAAACTAGGAACAAGAAAGGGCCTAGAATCGAACCCTGTGGCACACCCATGACAATAGTTGATCCAGAAGACCTTTCACCACCCACGTCAACTTTTTGGACTCTATTGGATAAGTAAGATTGTAAAAGGTCAATTGCACGGTTTTGGATGCCGTAATGTTTTAGCTTTGAGATTAATGTTGCATGACTCACGCAGTCAAACGCTTTTGACAAATCACAGAATACACCGATTGCGTCTTGTGAGTTCTCAAAGGCATCGTATATGTGCTTTAAGAGCAAAGTCCCGGCATCGGCTGTTGATCGACCTTTGGTAAATCCAAATTGATTACAATGAAGAAGCCCGTTAAGATTGAAGTGAGATAATAACTGAGTAAGAATAACTTTTTCAAAGATTTTACTTAGAGTAGGCAATATCGAGATAGGTCTATAATTAGCGGGATCTTTTTCGTTTCCGGACTTGAACAAAGGAATGATTTTGCTATGCTTCATAAGGTCAGGAAAAACTCCATCGTCAACACAACTATTAAAGATGTGGGCTAAGCATGGAGCAATATCGTTAATAATAGCACCTACTACCTTTGTAGATATACCCCATAGGTCTTCAGTGTTTTTTATATTGAGGGATTTAAAGGTTTTCACAATATTACCCGCATTAATGTAACTAAAACTAAACTCAGTCTCACATTTAGCAACACTAGCTTCTAGAAGAAGGGACGCTCCAGAAGCTGAAGATTTTAACGACTGGGTTACAATATTAGGTATACTAGAGAAAAAACTGTCAAAGGCATTCGCCACTTCAATTTTCTTAGTTAAAACACTATCATTATTAATTAAATTGATTTGTTTATTGAGGGCTTTTGATTTGCCTGTTTCATTATTTATTAGTTTCCAAGTAGCTTTAATTTTATTAGAAGACTTTTCAATTTTGTTTCTTAAGTACAATGATTTGGCTGCATGACAAGCTTTTTTAAAAGTTTTAGAATAATTCTTAACATGTAGTATAAAAGTAATGTCGTGCAGCTTTGACTCCCTATCAGCATATAGTTCGTACAATTTATTCCTGCTTTTATAAATGCCAGGTGTAGCCCAGTCAGCAAACCCGACGCTAACCTTAACTGTGCTTGTTTTTAATTTAAAAATTTGTTCGTGTTCTTTATTTATTAAATTCGATAAAATGGTAAAAAGGTCGTTTGGATCATCCATGCATGGTACAAGGGACATTTTGAGTTCAATACAAGCCTGAAACTTCTTAATATTACTTTCTGTGATGGGTCGGTACGTGAATTCCTCAGGTTTGTTTCTTAAATTACATGTAAATATGACACTATGGCCGTAATGATCTGAGCTGAAATGTTTAATTACTGATTTAGCGATTGGTACACAACTGCAATAAACATTGTCTAAACAAGTGGAAGTGGTTAGTTATCTACTAGGTTTAACCAAAATATTTTTCTATATCATCCAGTTCCGACTTTATGATAAACTTTTAGGTATTATTACTGTGTGAATCACTATAATTCCCATAAACACAATCCAGGAATCTGATCAGATCAATGTTAATCAAGTATAGCTATTGTACAGCGCGCGTGGCAGGCGCGCGCGCAGCGCCACGTGACCGGTTTGCGGTCTGTGCATGCGCCCTTTTGTGTCGAAAACTTGCTCTCATATGATTTATGTCGCGGGCTTTTATGTTCGCGCATTTCTTGCTCTATTTGGTTCGGGTTGGTGGGGTTTAAATTGGAAATAATGATAATTCATAACAGAGTTTATTGTTTAGTGAAGCAAAGTAACTTATAGGCTTTGCTTGTTTTATGATTATTATTCATCATAATCAAGCCTATATTAGTACACTGCTGGACATAGCCCTCCCACAGGAACGGTCTTGAGCCTTTTGCATCCACCGACTTCCGACAAATTTAACAATGTCATCGGTAAAAAAAATGTTCTTACTTTGTTCAATTGTTTTTCTTGGTGCTCCTTTTACTCATGGTATCTACATTTTCTCCAAGGAGCATTGATTTCGTCCACCCTGTATACTTACGAGTAGGTAAAATCTTATCTGAGCTCGTATGGCAATATTGTGTTTACTGACACAGTTGACAGACTGGCCCGTTTCCGGATATCGCATTTCTTCAAGCTGGGCTTATCAGTTTTTTACCTAGGTATGACAACTTCTTAGAAGGCAATCAAAAAGTTTCATAACAACTGGCTGTTTATTTTGTGGTTTAGTCAAAACATGTCACGTTGGATAGAGACATATGTTTTTTTTATCATGAATAGACCTATGCTTAACCACAATCTCATCTGAGGGGAAGTCAAGAGATGATGTGACTGATAATGGAGCACAATAGTCTGGCAGACACCTATTCACTCTTGAACAAACCTGGATGGTAGTTTTCAGGAAAGACAGACAACGGTAGTATATTTCACACCTTAGGTTTACGTATTATAAAAATGTGGATCCGAAGCGTTGAGTGAGAGAGATGGTATGCTAACGAGGTATTGATGGTCCTGAGCCGTGCATCTGCTCATCCTTTGGTGAAAAGGAGATGGCGTGATTACATAATGTAGATCCTGTAATTTTATTAATATCACCTAGATTAAAGCCACACCAACATGCCCTTCTCTTATCTTTTCATTCCAGTCCATCCAAAGGTTGCCTGATAGAGATCGCTCTTAGCGATAAGGCCGCCCATTGTATTGCCTTGTAATTGTTATATTATTATTACCTCTGTATTATTTCAGTGTGGTAATCAAAAAAGTGTTATCTATCATATATCTATCTATCCTGGGCGCATGGTAAAACGTAGGCGCTCAATCAATTGCTGCATAAACGCCGAATGTAGTACCTAATAGATTGTCCGCTTATTACCAACTATCCTGATGCATCAACCCCGAAGAGAATTATAAATGCGAAAGTTTTTGTTAATGTTTGGTTGTTTGGTGTCCAATCACGCTTTAACGGCTCAAACTGATTTCGTGAAACTTCAAATAGATAAAGTTCTCTACCTTGAAGAACATATAGGCAATTTTTTGTATAGGTAACATGCGAGCGACGCCGCGGGCGCAAGCTAGTCTAGTACCTATATGCATAAAATTATTTTAAAATGGTTTTTACGTCTACCGATGGAAGTCAATTTAGATATCGCAAGCTCCTAAAGTCAAACTCAAAATGGACTCTAGTTAGTAGCCGTAATGATCATTTTTAAATAAACTTTGAATGACATATTATCGCAACGGCGTATGAACACGGCTTTATGCAGGTATTTTTGTCATACAATCGACGAATATTCAAATTTAAGAGCCATTTCAACTCAATAATCTGTTATGGGTGCCTCCTTTGCAATACTTATACAATGTATTTACCTTCCCACTTCTTGTTTGAAATCCTTCTTTGATTCGCAAAGCCGTAGGTGGTAAAACATTGGACCGATTTCTACACTTATATCAGGCATCCGGCACCAAATATGTCGCGGGCAAAATCGGAGCGTGTCTAATACTGTTTACTAACCTGGTCAAAGATACAGCGACTCTGGAAATGACCTTTTGTTTTTACCTGTGTTTTGGAACATCTGTCGTATTTCGACGACATTTTTTTATGTCGACCTCAGTGGCGTTCCGTGTGAGTGCTCGTCTGAGACGCTGGACAAATGTTTGCATGGTCTGCAAATATTTGATCTGGTTCGGGGTGTTGTGGTAACATGGTGCTCGTAGTTTCTGATACCCACGAAATGGAATCCTAGTGTGGGGTTAAGAATATGTATGAGACTGTTGGGTGTCTGTGTCTGTGTCTTCTACTATTGTATTCTAGCTGGCCATTGAAGGCCTTTTGAACATCACCTAACTTGAATAAGCTATAATAATGCTAGGCTACAAAGTAACGTCTTTTATAAATTTCGATTATAATATCTGTATTCTATAATTATCTCTATCTGTTACCTAGTACTTTATCTTCTTAAACATGTACCTACTTACTTTCATCTAGCTATTTACCTACCTACTAGTTGGTTATATTGTGTATTACTTTCATGTTCAATACAGATCTTTTTTTACAACAGTGTAAAACCAAAGATAATATAGTATTTCATTTGTTTATGTATAAACCTCACATATAATAGTAGCACAGACTATTTTTTACATTTAATGGAGCGGCTCAAAAATATTACTTGTCAACTCAATTAATTTACGACTTAATGGCGACCATTATGTAATTTTTAATTTTAACTCGCGTAGAACTTAAAAGCATCGTTTTAGTTCATGTTATTTAATAGATCGTAAACAATTTAAGTGTAGGTTTTGTAACAGCTAATAAAAGCTCTACTTACACCTACAAAGAAACCTTGGAGACAACAATAATATCCGATGATGTGTATCTACTTACCCGACAGATGAAAATATGCAAAATACGACGCAGATAATTTTCTTTATTAAAAGTGTGTTACAATTCATTTATTGTTTGTCATCATCATCTCCCTGCCCTTATCCCGCTTCATGTGGGGTCGGCACAACATGTTTTTCTCTTCCACTCCCCTCTATCAGCCGTCAAATCAGTATTCACTCCTTTCTTACTCATGTCGTCTTTCACACAATCTATCCATCAATTCATTTATTGTTTGTGTACCTTGATATACAATAGGCGTTATGGTTTAAAATAAAGAGCAGTAGATTCGAACTTTCAGTCATACAAAAATTTTATAAAAATAACTTTACTGGTATGTAGGTATTGGCTTACTTAATAAATGACAAATTTCAAAAACAATCAATTTAGCAGTATTGTAAATATTTTTAAATATAAATTTATGTTTATGTCATACAAAAAAGAATTTACAGTATAATATGCTTTTTAAAATAAAATTTCATTTAGTTTGAGCTTAAATTCATTCATTTATCGCGAACCATATTTCATAGCACAAGCACTTAGATGGGTTAACGATGATATAATCAATGCGTAGGCGGAATGATGCGAATACCTCAGGATTGGAGTAGCGTTTGATGGAGGAAGAGCGACCGATGATGAATGATGATCATGAAAAGATAGAATATAAAAGTTTCAAAGAATTGTAGTTTCTCTAGTTCATTGTTAGATGTATTTACAAAGCCATATATCGCTTGTCTCGTGTGCTCTGTCAACAGGCAACAAGATTGCGGCCTTTACATCCTAAATGCTCCTATCTTATTGTTATGTATTTGTGAGCTGGCACAAACACTGGCTACTCCTTACTTGGGCATGAGTAAACAAGTGGCGGTTATCAAAGTTCGTATGGATAATTACTCGGCTTGCCTCATGAGCGGAGTTTAAAGGGAATTTCGAAAAAGAATCAATTTTGACAGCACTCTATGAAGTTTATGGGGTTTTTCACTCAAAACTCCACTCACAACGGTTAAAGATACCGAACAAAGAATACCAGAGTTAAAATTTGTAGGTGTATGTTGCCTAGATCTGGCTTGGATACATAATGTAACAATTACAGTCATGGCTAGTGGTAAAAGTACCGAATGACCGTACTCAGGGTCTAGGCTCTAGACCGAAATCTATCTCTATACCGAATTCAAGATCTGATCAGCCGTATAGTTTAAAAAAAAATTGCAAACAGAGACAGTTGTTTTCGCTAGTATTCTAATGTGATAGTATTCCACTCATTTATATTCTCTTTTATTTACATTTTACGCACCCTTATTTATACGGTACTTACCTGCACAATAGGCTTTATTATCTCATTTTAGCTCAACAACATATTGCTATTAGTATAACAAAAAAATGCCCCAGTATTTTGATAAAAGGCATTTTATCTTCCATCAGTACTATCGTTATTTGCTAAAGTCTATTGTATATCCTAAGGGTTGGCAGTATGTTGTAGCGGAGGTAGCAATTATCCCAAATGATTCCTCTATTGTGACGTCAGCCAAACTTGAAATATTGTTTTGGGATGTTATTATCGGCTATCTTTGTTCTTATCTGTTAGTTTACTAAGTAGTCCGAAAATTTTGAATTCAAATTGACTCGTAACCTAAATATTTGCTAGCTTCAATTAAAAAGCCTTGTTTTTAAGACATTTCAAAGTGATTCTAGTGATTTTATTGATATAAACACCTTTTAACTTTGACTTTAATTTTTTTTTACATTTTGCTGTGTGGAAATTATGTTATCATTAATATGTTTTCTGTTTGTTACAGACATGGTTCTTCACAGACACGGAAAACCGTCAACATCAGAATCAAACAAGTATGCAACATTTTTCATCTAAACTTTTGTAAATTCTTATCTCATCCTTCCGTAAATAGATAAGCTTTTGCATCAGAAATTGGACCTTACAGAGTTGCAGTAAGGTGTTGTTTGCCCTTATAGATGAGTTTTGGCGTTGTTAGTACTTTGAACCTTAGTGTTTGGTAATAAGATGCTCAATTGTCTCCAGACGGGCACATGGTGAACACGAATTGTTCGGCGTCGCATCAGCGCAAACACCTCTGCTGCAAAATGTCCGTGGAATACGACCATTTCCTGGAGAGTGGCAAGAAGTGAGTACCAATTTGTCATAGTATTCTCCAGCTGGTTGTGAACCTCAGAGAAAGCTTTAAACTATTGTGTTATATTATTATGTACTCTATCCTTTCTTTATTACTGCACATTACACTTTGTAAGAAGGTATGTATGTACTACTTACTCGGTCCGACTAGAAAATCCATATTTATAACTAACATCAATTGATTACCACTACTAGGTATTATGTTTCAAGAAGCTGATGCCCACGGCTGTACTCGCGTGTTACCTAGACAAAATTTTGCCTACATACTATTTATTCTAGGTAAAGAATTCTGTCTATTCCCAGATTCATCGAAATCTCTTGAGCTGTTACAGCGTGATTGAACCAAAAACTTTAGCAATAATAATATTAGTAGGATAGGCGAATGGCGTACGTTAACCGAGTGACGCAGTGTTGGAAAACTTGGAAGGTCCCCCCACCCGAAGGGCCGACGACATTGTTAAATTTGGTGGAAGTCGTAAATTAACTCTGTTTCTCTGTCAGTATGTTTGTTACGTTTACAAGGCTAAACTGCTGAACCGATCTTTATGAAATTTGGTTTCGAGATGAAGCCCTGAGAAACGATATTTAGGCTACTTTATATCCGGGTACTGCGCTAGCAAAGTCGCAAGCACCCATTATCATCACTAGGCAATAATTATGGGAATCAAAAGTTTGAGTCAAACATTTCTTGCTTCCATTAATATAATTAATACCTAGTTCAAAAATCACGTCAGTATAATTACTCAGAGCTGATTAATCATAGCATCCATCATTCCACATCGGATTGCTTGATATTTAATTGTTAGCTGGTGAGTGCCGCCAACAATGTTTAAATTTGTGCAACCGTGAAACTTATTAGACAGAAATAAAACCTACATTTCATAATTTACTATTCTTTTGAGATATCTTCCACGTTCCCATAAAAGTATTGTCTATGCTATTACCTACTGAAATTCAGAAGCTTACAACTAAGCGCCTCTAAGCGAAATGCGAAACAAGCAGATAGGGGCGGAAAAAATATTCAATGTGTTTAAGATAAGAATTCCATGTTGCAATCCAATACAAAACGTAAAATTGACAATGTTGTAGATTTGCCTTATTTTTTCTCTCGTCACGAAATTTCTGGATTCTGGCGCTGTTTGCTTGAAAACAAAGAACAAACATTGACATCCATAATTCGAGACTAAACAACAATTTTTCATACAAAAGAAAAATCGTGGTATTGTCTCGAAAGTTGAACACGTGTAGAGCCTGGTCAGGCCAGCCATTAAAATAATAAAAATTTAATAATGCAATGGAACCACATATAATTATTCATGAGAAATTAGTTTGCTCAATAAAATGAACATTCCAACAAAAGTTTTGTTTTTACTAAAACGCTCATAACTTCTGTATTTTCAAGCTCTTCTATGTAAATATTAACTCACAATTATTGGTTTAACGATTCTAATGACCGTATTTTTTGGTAGAACAACTTGAATATTATATATTCAATGCTTATAAGTTCATTTCAAAATTGCTAATAAAAACAGCTCGGTTAGAACATTTTCAGGATTAATCTTTTATTAATATTAAGCTGGCGTTTATTAGATTCATTACCAAGCGAGACTTAAACGCAATATTAAACAATATCTCGTAGGTATATTAGTTCTACGAATTTTGTTCTAAAATATTATAGAATACCTACTTCCTTATATTTTGGTAGGCATCCATCCTTTTGCGAAACTCTTTAGGGGAGGCCTATGTCAAGCAGTGGACTTCTACAGGCTGATGACGATGACGATGATGATCCTTTCGTACGCATGACACTCGTCTTCAAATTTTTGGGTTCTAGGGCATGCTGGTTTCCTCACGATATTTTCACTTTTCACTAATAGGTATAATTGCGCACATTAATTTTCGATTGCCTTTTAATCAAAAGACGTGTTCACTACAACCACTCCCCCAGTGCTCCAAAAGGTGCGGTACTTATTTTATCAACTTGCTTCTTATAATGTTTGTTGGCTTTCCGCCACACCTGTGCTCGTGGCAGGCCTTTATAATATGTGGACAACTGCCTACCTCCCATGTTCAAACACACAACAAACGTTAATGGTTTTTGAAGAGGAACTCCAATATTATTCTGGGCTCACAATAATTTTGACGCGTTTACACAGAGCACCGAATGTTTTTGTTGGAGATTTCTTGTTTTATTCCCACAGAAAATGTGTTTTGACTTGCAACCCAAATGGTGGGATCGGGTTTCTAAGTAAACTCGTCAATGTAGTGTCTACTACTCGTGAAGTAATGGAGGACTGAATAACCTCTTGAGATTTTTCTTGGAGCTACTGAGGTATGGTCACATAGCTGGACGAATAATAACGTACAATAAACTTATCAGCAAATAAGCTAGCAGTAAGTTTACCTAGAACAGATTAATAAAAAAAACTCATCTGTATACATTAGATTAAAATGTCTCAATAAAGCTTGAATTTCAAGAACTTCAATTGCTCTGCAGAGATGTTCCTGACTAGCCCTTGTGACTTTAAGTCAAGTATAGTTTTTCCTTATCGAAATCCTTAAGTTTTTACTTTTACGAGTAATCCTGGTATTCTTATAGAAGTGACTTTTGTCGTCGATCCCTTCATATAGATAAGGTAGTAGTATAAAAAAAGGCTGTATCGGTGATGAAAATAATTTCAGTCTTAAGTCACAGTGAGCGGAGTGAAAAAAATCAATCTAAAGAAATGGAGATAAGACTAGATGGCCCTAACGCAAAAAAATATAATTATTCATGCATGACTCTTGATGGTTTTTTATTTGTTAAGTTCAAAAAGTATTCCATAAGAATTCATAAAATTGATAATGTCCAGGGACCAACACAACATCTGTTTTATCACAGAACTTTACGACTGTACCAAAACCCCTCATAAGATGTTAAACATTATGCTCTATTAAAATGATTTACGCAACTTTGACTGGGGCCTAATAATAAATAGGTATGCAATAAAACAGCTGTCTTGCTAATAACCGATCCAGTTTCGCAATGTATACTTGATATGCAGAAACCTGATACTTACAGATTATAGTTGGTAGAGTGAGTGGCTGTCGTACGACAACCCAACGAGTACAGTCAGCTACAAAAGAATCGTGCTAATTCAGCACCATACATAACATCCTCCTCTGACTGGCATCAGTTCAGTTGGTAGTAACTCTGCCTTCTGCGCTAGAGGTCGCGGGTTCGATTCCCGCACTGGACAAACATTTGTGTGATGAATACAGATGTTTGTTCTGTGTCTGGGTGTTAAATATATACCTATTATGTATATCAGTCTCTAGTACCCATAGCACAGGCTATGCCTAGTTTGGGATCAGCTGACCGTGTGATAGGTCCGGAATATTTATTTTATTTATTTATTAACATCTGGTATTATATAATAGCTTACATTCCAATAAGCTGTTTTTTTTTTAAATGAATTATCTTATAAACTTTTCAAAAACTGTCTTTTATTTTGATAGGATTTATAATTGGCTACTTAATTTAGTACAAATATTAAATGTCAAACTTTTTACAACTTTAGAAAAATCTAAAATGGGTGAGTTTGGAACACAATTTTGAAAATAAATCCACCCAGGAAAGTTCACTCATCTCTGTTTATATCTTCATTTGTCTAAATAAAATTATCAAATAATAATTGGCATAAGAGTATGAAACAATTGAAAAATACTTAAAAATGGTGACCCTCACCATAACGCTACTCCTATTCCGTGAAGTGTAATGAAGAAATAGAAGTCCATTCTAGCACTTAGTTTGTTGTGCACATGCTTTTTTTCATTTACTAATTCTTTTCAGTTTTTTTCTCCTTCCATTTTAAATGCAAAGGTTATCGTAAGAAGCAAAAAACATCAAAAGTACCTAGGTACCTACTAATACTTTTGATGCTGATTGTACATCTTCCAAGCTATTAATCTGTGGTGATCCGCGGCCGCAATGAGGCTGTGGATTTACATCGACTCATACCACACTCCCTGTTATTTGCGTCAGGGTAATGTCAGTAAATTATACTGCAATGCGAAACTAGATGTGCAAAACTGCTTTAAAAATTCCACTAAGCAACCTTTGGCTGTGTATTAAGATTCGTTTTGCTTACAGATGGTTTTGCCACTTCGACGATGATAACTACGTGAACGTGCCGCGCTTGGTCAGCGTTCTGCAGAAATACAATCACCAGGAAGACTGGTACTTAGGTCGGACATCTGTTTACGAACCTGTCCAACTCTACAAGAAAGCAACCAAAAAGGTACATAATAACCTATTCCATTTTATACGGGAAATTTTAATCCGTATCTATTATATAGAAATGAAAAATAAAAGATGTGAAAGTGGATATGGTGAAGAAAGGAGTGCGTGCTGAGATGACGACTGATAGAGGGAAATGGAAGAAGAATACATGTTGTGCCGAACCCACATGATGTGGGATAAGGGCAGGAAGATAATGATGTTGATAGAAATGATACAAAAACGGGTTGTTATAAATTGTGATTTGTTGTGGATTTTGTTACAGTTGGCGCTTTCGTTCTGGTTCGCCACGGGCGGAGCTGGGTTTTGCGTTAGCAGGAGTTTGTCGCTGAAAATGTCACCTGTTGCAAGGTTTGTTAATTAATTTTCGACTTTTCCGGTTGCCTGTCTAAAAGTTTCACACAGAAAATGTACTTAACGTGGATGGTCACGAGAAGCGGGTAAAAACGTGTGGTAGAAACACACTCTCAGTCCAATTTATGTATGTCTCGCTATTTCCGATGTTTTCTTTTCTTCTGAACAAAAAATCATCAAACAATATCAAGGTGATTCATAACATGCTATCCCGAAAGAGGCTTTCTATTCTAAACTAAATTAGGATTAATGTTTGTTCAAAGACTTTTAGAAATAAGTATTTTTTAAACACTATTGCTAAAATCATTGTTATCAATCAGTTTAAACTCAATTATTTCGCTGTTTTGGGTATCAATCTTGCAGAAGAACTTGTTGTTATTTTATGATAGTTAAAAAGAGGATAAAAAGACCTAAAAAGCTAATTTGAAAAAGTTCAGAAAAAACTGTTTTATAATTACCTTTTTTTATTCTAATATTCTTTCATTTTGTTGATTGAATAAGCCCCTTCGGGATAGTATACATGTAATAAATCGTGTATAATATGTACCTAATTATCTAACCTGAGTTTGTATTGTTTCAGTGGAGGAAGGTTCATCAGTATTTGTGAAGGAATACGGTTGCCGGATGATGTTTCAATGGGATTCACTATAGGTAAGCATTCTATTACAAATAGGTACAACCATTGTGAAGTAGGAATATATAATTTAGTAGTATCAGATGCTTGATTCTCCCCTTATTATTATTTTAGTCTTATTTCGAGATTGTCTTGCTCCTAGGTTAGTACCTCGAGTTACTCTGCTCTGGCATCGGAATCAGATGGCGTTGTTGCACATAGGCCTTCTTCAGTAAAATGCTACGATACTATATTGCAATCTAACGTGGTGAAAATGGTTGTTCCACAGTTTTATTAGCCCAGGAAAATAGATTGATAGGCCTTTTTATGTGACCATACAAGCAGCAGGTAGGTGCCTGCTATCAGAAATATACAACACCTATAATTTTGTTCTAGAGCATCTTATGAAGAAGAACCTGACACAAGTGCCAGAGTTCCACTCGCACTTAGAACAAATGAAACTGCTGCCTTCCGAGACCTTTAGGGACCAGATCTCATTCAGCTACTCCAAGGGGAAGGACGAGTGGAACGTCGTCAACGTGCCGGGTTTCGATACAAGATACGACCCCACTAGGTATGTTCATATCACATCATCTCGCAAATCCGTTTTGCAAATCTGGATTCTTAAATTTAAATGCTACCCAAAATTTTCAAACAAGCTAATTTGAAAATGCGAAATAGAAGAATAGTAGGTACTAATACAAATGATCCAATTGTTGGTTGAAATAAATGAATATTATTATTGTTATAGTAAAAACGATGCAAGAATAGTGAAAATTGAAGTTTTTTTTTATGGTATCTCACAAAACGCCTGTATAAAAACCGACAGGCTATTCACATTTCACCACTCATCGGTGACAAGTAAGAAACATGAACATTACAGACTCGAGTCTCGTGTATTTCTTTAATATCTTATAAGCTGCCTGTATCAAAAGTAAATTCTTTTAAATTTATACATTTCTTTGTTTCAGATTTTTATCGCTGCATTGTTTCCTCTTCCCTCATTTGAAATTCTGTCCGAGGTAGCTTTGGAATCGAAAAGCAGCTAACATGTACATATCATATATTTTTAAGGTATATTTATACTCAGAAGGTGTCCAACAAATTCACTTGAAAGTAGATTTTATGAGGAAACTTACCTTTATGGCTTTGTCTTTGGTATATTAAAAATGTCCTCGAAAACTGCCAAACCAACAAACGTTAACAAAATAGTGGTAATTATTGTAAAGTAAATTGTATAAAATTAGTTTATTTCAATACTTTAAACTCTAAACAATGTATCAGTTTATTTATTATGCTCTTTATGTACATATAAAAAACCTGTGATATTAGTGTTATTTAATAGTAAAAACTAAAATTTATAGAATAAAAAGATTTAAAAGTCACATTGTTAGATGATGTAGGTGGATTTCTATTGTTTCAAAATTTATTTGTTTAACAAATAAACACATTTTTATATACCTATTTTTTCTTATTCTTATCCTATACCTCTATCTATATCAGTGAATCCCAAAGTGGTCTATATCGATGCCCAGAGGTCGACGACGATATCTAGACGAGTCTACGAGATCGAAAAAAAAATTTTGGTGGTCTATGAGATGGAACGAGATCCACGATAGTGGAACTAATAATTATTATAAATCACTTCAGGTAAAGTCAGTCAGAAAAAAATGAAGTTAATGAATTCGTTCGTGAATTTAGGTAGGGGGGTCTTCGCCAAGACGAAAAACAAGCCAAGGAGTCTACGAGGCAAAAGAGTTTAGGGAGCACTGATCTATAAGGTCTAACAAAATCTTCATTATCTAAAAAGGTGGAAATAAGAACAAGGGTGGTATGAGTACCTACTTTACGAGAATATAAATTAAGTTCGTCGAAACTCAAGCACGTGCTATGGCTAAATAAATGTTACGTTATCGTACTAGCCGATACGGAGATACCGGTGCACATACATAAAAAAATCCTAGTCTCCTCCTGTTTGAAGTCGTTGAAATTAGATCAATTTTGATCACAGAATTGCTCCTATACAATCACCCTATTATGCTCACCGCCAATACCACAATCAATGGAATGTACTAGTAATGTAGATTTATATGCCGCGCTTTGTAGAATGTGGTCACCACAAGTATTTATATACCGTTGAATATTTTATACCAGTTGGCATGATACACCAGAATGGTTGTACAATTCAAATTGCATTAGTTACTTACCGAATTCGGATTACCAATACATAGTACCACCGTAAATCGTAGTAAACACTGTAGGCTGCGTTTTGCATCATTATCTGAATATTTTCGAGTTTCAATGGGATAAGATAATCTTCATTATTGTATCAAAACAATACCTATTGAATTGATACTCAATAACTTTACCTGCACTAATATGTATACATTTCATAATTCTTAAAATAATTCCAATACAGATGAAGACGACGGCAGGAACATAGTAAAAGTTATCAGAACTGTAGGTATATATTAACCATTTATTTTTTTACAATTGCTTAATTTTGATAATTATGAAATGTATGCACCTCATTGTAGGCGACTATACCTATGTTGGAGACAAAATATTATGCGGATACATGGCATGTACCAATATCGAATAGTTCAAAAACATTACCCTGATGTGATTTTTAAATCTAAAACACACGAGGCAGTTCCTTACATGAGAAATACATCTATCCATTTACAATTAATAGACGATACCATTAAATCGCCGTCTGGCTGACTAGACCGATGCCCTATACCTTAGTAAGGGACACATGAATAGGACATTAATAATCAAGGTAAGAGCCCAAGGGCTTACATTAACACCTCTAACGCAAAATATAGAAGCTGCCGCTCACGGATCCTCACTTAGAACCATAAAGGGTCTAAAAGGACTATTAATAATCCAGCCCGTCTCAAAATGGTCTTTAGCGCACAAGTCTCCAAGGCTTTTTATTCGTGTATGATCGTAAATTCAGCCGTACCGAATGACTAATAATTAGACTATAATTACGTTTTAAAAAATAAAAACAATTATTTTGGTTTAAACCAGACTACTGAAACGATTTTGATGAAATTTCTATGGGACTAATCTGAAAGTATAGAATTGTCCTTTATAAATGTATTTTTTCAAATCAGTTTATAAATGACGGAGCTATTTTTATTTTATTTTATTTGGAAAACAAACAGTTTATATTATTAAATAAACAACTCTATAAAATAAACTTAAAACCAATTATATGTTTTCGCATATATAGTGAGTTAAAAAAACCGACTTGAGAATCTCAACCTTTTTTTGAAGACGGTTAAAAATTACTACATTGAAAAACTGCGAGAAACTTTCCAGTAAGAAAATTTCATTTGAAGCAATTTGAATGATTAATTAGATTGATTGACATGCACCATTCGTTCCGCGGCGGCGGGTCCTACTCTCTTTTAGTAGCACCTGGTCTTTAAGTCTCTGATCGATTATTACTGCGGAGTCACTTCGCTTAATTGGGTTCCTCCGAAATTCGTTCTGCCGCAAGCGAACCCCGCTTGGTGCAACGAACGGAATTTAAACCGATTACGAGCCCTTTATACGGGCATCCGGCACGACATTTCATCCTTTTTATGTTTCATTAGATTTAATTATGTATTCATCTTTAAGGCCGTGCCTCGTAACTGCCTTATCTAAACAGATAAAGCTGCGCACCTACTCAAGGTTGAGGTTTATGAGCTATCAAACGAAATGTCATCATTCTGTACAGTAGCAGAGACCTCAGGTTTTGATCTGCGTTGTATCTCAACTCCAATATACTGGTCTAGTAACGGATCGATTATAAGAACTGGTTCAAACTAATGGTTTCGAATAAACATAATTAAGCTTTCAAAGCAAGCCGATTGATCTTTAGCCCATTAGTTTGAAAATGACATTCAATTAAAAAGGGGCAACCCATTTGTCTCGACTTACTGGGCGTCTCAGGCCTCGTTCGCTCGATTTCGTTCCCTGATTCTATTACACCGGATTCCTGCATTGGAGTAAAATTAATCCATTTATATGTATAGGAAACTTTATCCCTGAACGGAAACTTGTTTTTGTTTTATTGAGACTGTTATCTCTTTTCGATAGAGTAACCATGGTGTGTTTGGAATTTGTTTTTTTATTTCGCTCATGTCTGTTTTTGTTTGCGATGAATAATTTTTATTTAGTATACTGCACCTTTACCGTGCTTGAATCAGTCAGTGAAGTAAAACTCTAGAAATTCTAAACTTACTTTGTAAAACAAGCATCATCAAAGTCATTACCCACTAGATTCGAATTAGGTATCATAAATACCGTTTGACATTATTTATTTCTCATAAGATTTATGATACAAATCACTAACTGAGAAACATATTCTAAATTTAAAGTGTTATTATTTGCAGTGAGCAGTTAAAAACTTACATTATTGTGATTATCATCATCATTTCGGCCACTGGACGTCCACTACTGAAGATTGCCTCCCCGCAGATTTTCAGAGCGCATTCCTTTCATGTGGGGCAATTCGGCCACCACACAGGGAATGCGTGTTGGCGAGCGCAGTTAGAGCTATCTTCTGCTCATCCGTAGCTTTCACACTTATTTAGATATGGAGGGGCCTATTCTTCAACCGGGGCCACTACGCCAACACTCAGATTATAATTACCTAGATGAAGGCCAAATTATCATTCATACCTATATGGATACATTCATCGACATTACAAACAAAAATAAATGTTTATCTTCTTCTTTAAAAACTTCTATCCAGCCATTACTTCATGCAGTTACCTGCTAAATTACAGACAGATCAGAAGCACCTGCTCTGTACAAAACTTCATCTGAAGCAGACGTATAATCTACTTCGCAAGAGATTGCAGTAGCATATCTTGTAAGCTTGGACGCCTAAGTACCAGGTACGCAGTGTGTAATATTATACGTAATCAGTGACGGAACTTAAAACCACTTTATAACTTTAGTCTTGGAGTCACTTAGGTAGGTACCTACTTATTAGCGTACGAAGGACCGGTCCTGCACCAATTAAGTCTCCCTGCTCCGGGCGACTCGTTAGGCAAGTAAAAACGTACATAATCATTTTACAAGTTAATTGTCAATTCGCATCTGCTCACCTGAGGTCTTGGGAGGTGGAAAATGAGAACGGAGACCGTAAAGCTGTGTTCAAACGGCTTGCGATGAGCCATCTAAAACTCTTCTAAATCTTAAGTATACAACATCTAGTCAATTTTGAGTTTAACTCTTAGGAGCTTGCGATTTCGTTTAGCTATAGGTAGGAATCGCAAGCCCTCAAATGTCAAACTCAAAATTGACTCTAATCAGTACACATAAGAATCATTTTGATATTTAAAGAATTAAAAACATATTTTAGATGATACCTATACCTATATTGCAAGCCGTTTACACAAGGCTTTAAGTATGACCATAATATTATGGCTAAATAGAAAAATATTACTTGCCAAGAACGACAATTTCCATACAAAATAATGTGGGCTTTTACTTGAAAGAAACAACAATGGAGATTCTCGAATGGTGACTACAAACTGGATGACGCAGTTATGGAAGGCCTCCCACCCGATGGACATACGTCATTGTCAAGGATGCGGGAAGTCCTTTGTCCAGCAGTGGACTTCCTCAGTCTGATGATCACTCCAAAATAACAAACCCTGGATACATCTTCAAAAAATCATAAATAAGTAAAACTAGTGGAATACCCGCGCTATCGCTAGCGTGAGATTATTTTCTTACAAACTTCACCTTTACACCTTCTAGGGGTGAGGGCTTCAGGAATTTCTTTCTTAGTGCACTCTATCTCAAGACAAAGGACCCGGATAAATATGTTAAAAGGATCCGTGTACATGCTGACTCAGTAACTTACTGCAAATGTTTGCTATTCCACATAGTGGTAGTACATCTTCACTTGCCGCATGCCTTTGAGTAATGCGTCTCTTTGCACGCGTGCATTTGGTTTGCACAACCTCCGCATAGTGGATTATGTTCGTACCCGTAAGCCTTTTTACATTGACCGAATAATAACATCAGTACCTAAAAATATTGTAGATAATATTGAAGAGAAATTCAATTTTGTGTGAGAGCAATTGCGATGATGTAAGTGAAGTGTGAGCGAAAAAAAACTCTTCAATTTAATTACTCTATAAACGGCCTAATTGACATTCAACAATGTAGGTAATTGATGTATCCATAGTGACACCGAAACTAGAAATAATTATTATACTATTACTATTGCTGTGTCACATCATCGGGATTATTCGCGTAGCGTGGCTGCAGTGTAGTCAATAATTCTTCACACTAAGTACGGACACAAAAGCATTAACATGTGTTTCTAATGTCATAATATGACACATACATAAACTTCATAATATGACGCACATATAAACTTTTTGATAAGATGACCTTTACGCCTTACTGCATAAATACATACATCACTGTGATCTCTGCCTACCTCTGAGAAACAGGCGTGATTTCATATATGTGTAGGTATGTATACACTTTTTGTAGAAATTTACATGTTCTGAAGTGTTGTTAAGTCGGTATCAAAATTCTTGTTGTAATGTCTGCGTTAAATACTTTACTCGGACTGTTTACAATACATACAATTTATAAATAATTCGGTCACACGTAGCTTTTAAAAGCTGCTTTTAATCGCTCGTAAAAGAGCTGCCTGTAAAAAGCAGGCGGAGAATAGAAGCGGCGAATCATTCTCGCAAGTTCAAAAGAAGCTACGTGTGACTGACGTTTAAGGAGGAGGATAATTTGAATTGCATTCATGTTCACACGTCTTTTATATCGTAACGGAAGATGCTTATTTTCATTAAACTTAATTGCAACAAACAGGTCTCAGTTTCTCAAGCACTCCTTAGTAGATCGCATATTGCCTTCAAAACAAGGCCAATAGCAATTGCAATGGTTCTACAATTTAAATGTAATGTTGCAACGATTTATGCAGTTGGGCGTAGAGATCGTCATAACTTCAACTGTACGCCCGCCAACAAAATTTTGGAAGGAGCGATGACTTTACAGAAGCGTAAACACAGTGGAGGACATTCAGTTTTAGATAAGATAATCTCTACTTAGTCAAATTATAAAACACCCGTGCATGTACTTAATACATTTTCAGATCAGATTATGTAGCCCGTGTATGTAGATTAATATGAATTCCGCTGATACCTAAATTACAATGGTTGATAATCTGTTGATGGTTGATAATCAACAGCTTTGATAGATAGTTTCATGTATAATCTACATGTTATCTCATTGTACATCATAGTCAGCGTTTCGAATTAGCTTCGGGAGCAATATCTACACCAGACTAAGCTTAAAACAAGACTTCTGTCTCATAGATCAGCAGCATCATAGAAGAGCCATTGTTTATTGCCGGAACTAATATGGTATTAGGTCTACTAATAGACAATCATCAACTTGATTCTGAGCCTAAAGCTGTGTTCAAACGGCGTGCGATATGTCACCTAAAATTTGTTTCAAAATGATATTCGACTTCTTGTTATAGTCTATTTTGAGCTTGACATTTGAGAGCGATATACCTAGCTTTAAGATATCGCAAGGCCTTAAAAGTCAAACTTAAATTGCCTTTATTCATTAGACGTAACGGTCATTTTGAAATAAATTTAAATTGACATACCACAGGGCTTAACAGAGGCAAAGCAGGCCTTATCGACAGAGTACTATTTGCACTAAACTTAGAAATAAACTAAGATTTCTCTGACCAAACGACCTAAGATTTAGGTTACTGATACGGAGTAATTGAAATCCGTCCAGTTGAAATGCTAAGCACCAGCACGATATGACGGCAGGCGCAGATTGGCAATCTTAGCCGGTAGTACAGTGCTGGGTGTGGTGGGTCACGAGTCATTGTGCCAGTACAGTGGCTGTAAGAAGTCATATTATGTAAAATCATTTGCGTCATTCAAATAATAGTCCGCGGGGGTAGGTTTTGCATGTTTTTAAATTCTATAAAATGATTTTTATTTTGGTTTTGAAATTTCGGGAATTTTTAACAGACGCCAAATAATTTAGATTTCAAGACAATTCGATGACTGTGTACGTTTTTATATTTTTTTTAGGGTTCCGTACCTCATTTGGAAAAACGGAACCCTTAACGGATCACTTTGTTGTCCGTCTGTCTGTCTGTCTGTCCGTCTGTCAAGACCCTTTTTATCAGAAACGGCTAAAGGTATCAACTTGAAATTTATATCACCTATTAAGGTCTGTGGGCTTATGGTGCTGTATAAAAATCAAAGCTCTAGCTTAATGCATTAAAAAGATATGGCAATGAATGTATAATTTTTGTATGGAAATGGCAAAAATCAAAAACCTCTAGGGTACTTCCAGTTACCTCACAATTCTGAAATTTGGAATGCTAGGAGCTTTTGTGACACAGTTAAAGGGAAAAGTCTGAAATTAAGGAATTTTACAGTTTTTTAGGAAACAAAGTTATATTTGCGGTTAATGTCATACAATGACAAGGTGAGCGGCCGCAAATATAAGTTTGCCAATTCCTAAACTTGGAATTTGGATTTTCTGACCACGTGTACGGATTTTCCGACTGGTAAATCTATTGGTGCGCGACCGGGCTTCGAACCCACGACTAATGTTACTGAAGCCTCAGGGCGTGAGTTCTCGCACTTGACAGTCTTTATTTTGTACACCGATTACTTCGTTGCGAATGGTCCGTGCGTTTGTCACTTACGAGAGGTCTTCTAGCTTTTTCAATACCCAGCAAAGGTAGAAGGAAAACGAGGAAGACGAAGACCAAGAATAAGTTACATGAGCCAGATAAAAGAGAAGATTGCCGTCATGTCGTATAAAGACGTGAAGGAATTCGTATTGGAAAGATCAGAATGGATTCCTCCATTTTCCTCACTCCACTTCATCATTGCACCGACAAGAGCTAAGCTCTTAAATATAACAATAGCGGTTTGTTGCCTTCATCATCTTGTCACATCCCCATACGCCTTTAACATCATTGATCGCTTTGACGGTTATACCTACGCACTCAGCCCGCACTTTTCGGAGCTAAAAACCTAAAGTTTTCTCGTCATCTGTACCTCGCACACCCTTGAACACGCCCAAGCACGCGCCATTGTCCGGTTAGTCGCCGGTGAAAGGATACAAATCGATCTGATAAAGCTGGTCTCGTTTAATTTGCTATTTATGCACATTCACGCCCGGCAATGCTGCTCATTTTGCCGGGTGTGTAAAACTAGCAAAATTTAGGAGTTACTATTTATTTTATTACAAATATCTTAAAATCCTATCCTACTAGTATTTTACGAGTACCTATATGCGAATGTTTGTGAGGATGTTTGGATGTCTAGATGTTTGGATGTTTGTAGTTCAATCTAACCGTAACGGCTCAACCGATTCTCGAGAAATCTTTACCTAGAATAGTATAGAGGCTCTTTTTTATCTAGGTACCAAGCAACTGAAACCGCTGGCGCAAGCCAGTGAATAGCTAGGAATTTTGTTTTAGGTTAGTTTTAAATGTTCTGTTTGCGGCAGTCGGTTTTCTGACCTAATGTTCTTCGCCACATAAAGTATCAACAAACAAATTGCAGGCACTAATTTTTTTGTTCAAATGCAAAAATGCAAACCATAGGCAAGTTAGAAATAATACTACCCCCCTTGAATACTAACGACGTTCCTCTGGCGCGCACGTTATTCCTGATGCATTACGTGTCCGCTAAAGCCTACAAGTCTTCTAATTAAAGTTATTTGAAGTCACGAAGATGGATAAAACTCCAATGTAGCAAATGCTGTGAAGTGAATACAAGATGCACACGTATGACTGTAAAATGGATTCAACATGTAACAAATTTTTTAAATGTTGTAATGTGCTCTTTATTTTTTTATTTGTTTTTTTATTTATTTATTTCGACGCACAAACACCACCAAACTTAAAAATAATAATTATCAAACACAGATTAGAACTAGGTAGTAACATAAATAATTATGTGCGTACAGCAAAAGTGTTAACAGTAAACAAAAGTGAGTGACATGTTTCCTAACGAACATCTAGTGTTTTAGGATACAAGATATCCTTAACATTTTTGATGAAATGGCACAATTTAGAACTAAATATATCTAACTGTAAATTATTTTTAGCCATTTTATAAATAAATAAAATAAAAATAAAATTTATATTATATCTTTAAATGTGTGTTGGAAAAAAATCCCTTATTCGCCTCTTATGACATCCACAGGTAATGATGGAGGAGCCTTTTCTTCAGCCGGGACCACCACTGCGATATTTACAACATTTAAAGAATTTGTCACTTGTTGAAACCATTTTAGCTAGGAGATGGACAGCAGCGTCCCCTACTTGAGTACCATAACAGACCCGGAACAATTATTTGATCAAATATTTGTTCCGGGTCTGTTAAATTTTGTCCCACAGCGGGACCAGCACTCGCCCGCTATGCTATGACGAGTTCTTCAAAAATTGATATTTCTCTCACAATTCATGATGCTTAAAAGTTTCGGAGTTAATCTCGGTGCACCACCTTGATAGCAATAGCAACTCTCTTTCCATAGGCACAGCATACGTAATGAATCAGCTGGACGGGTCGCATTTGACTGCATTCTGGTCACGACTAGATCTAAGCCAGCGAAACGATAATTTACTGTTGCAACCGGGCAGGTGTTTGGTGAAATGGAGATTTTGCTTACGGACTAATATTGACCATAAACCCGGGCTAGGCTGCTTTAAACCAACGAACGTACCATTACAGAACGAGCGTTATTTTATCGCGCTTGTTGACGGGTGGTACGCGATTTTAGCTTTTAGTCATTTTGCAGTTAGTTTTGCCATACCTACGTCGAAAAGATGTTGATGATGATAAATTTGATTTAGCTAAAAAATATAAATCTCAGTTTTTCTATTTGTTCATATTTTCAGAGCAAAAAAGTATTTTACCCTTTAAGCTTGTTAATTTCCTTCATTTCATCTTGGGGCTACGACCACCAGTCGGCTTTATCAAGGCTGCAAGGCGCTTATATACCTACCTAAATCTTAATAGCTAATATCTTATGAAAGTAATTAAACCTACAAGTTATAAGGGGTTGCGATTTGATAATTTCACGGAACACGCGTTACCTTTAAGTTGTTGGCTGTTGAAATTAACAAACATACAAAGTTCCACTCTACGATTCCATGCGTCGTGGGTATCGGAAACTATGAGTTCCAATACCACAACACGAATGTTTGCTGATCATGCAAACATTCCGACATTGCCGCCACCGCGGGGATCGAACCCGCACTTCTTACATCTCAGTCGGACATTCACCCGGCACGCTATCGCTTCTTTACGTATGTGCAAAAAAATCCTAATAATGTAGTTATGAAAAAGAAAGTTATGAAAATGAGTAAGAAAGAAGTGAGTGCGGAGATGACGGCTAACAGAAGAGAGTGGAAGAAGAAAACATGTTGTGCCGACCCCACATAATGTGGGATAAGGGCAGGAAGAAGAGTAGTTATGAAAAAGCCTACTATGAATTTATGAAAATACGTCCATTTTGTAACGACAGAGTCAACGCCAACGCAGCCTCGACGCTATTACCTACACTGTTCATCAAATTTTATAGAATGAAGCTTACAACATGGACCACGTTTCACTAAGGTATTTCAATAGAGAACAAATTTAACGTATCTCTATAATACCCTATAAATGTAGGGAGTGAAATCGTGGTTTGCACGATGAGGCGTAGCTATAAGCTTGCTTCTGTATTAGTTCTACTTAAAAATTCATAATTCGTTACTTGCCCGTAGATAATGAGAGATGGGGCCATCATGATGTTCATGGGGCCATATATTCCATTTTGTGAAAAAGAAACATCGAAGAAAATGATAGGCACCAAGCCGTGTTTGTAGCAAGCGCGGTCGCGAGGAACAGGCGTAGCTTCTCCTAGTTTTTAAAACGTTTCAAAGTGATCCTAGTGATTTTATTGAAATAAACGCCTTTTGATTTTGACTTGTCTTATTGCCATTAAAATGCTGACATAAACCTACTGTCAGCAATATTTTTGACGATTATGAACCATAATTATTTGTGTTAAAAGCTAAACTGATGGTACAGGCTTGGGTTTATATGCAGACGGTGCCACGCTATAAATACGCCTAGTTTTATCACAAAAATGCTTGACTACCTCTTAAATAGTCAGGCGCTCGCTCCATAAAGAAGTCTAAGGGGTAGTCAGAAGCACATCCAGTGTAGAGTATTCCATACATGACTGATTGCAAGCCCATTGCTGCTTATTAGAATACCCACTGATTTCCTCACGATGTTTTCCTTCAACGAGCGGGATTCGAACCGAAAATCCATCTTCGTCTTGAATCGGCAATGCGATAGCAACTTCGTCATGGAACGAATGACGCTGGTGCCAAAAATCTTGAGCAGATGAATTATTTCACAGTGTTATCGATATCAATAAATAATATATGACTTTTATCATATCGTAAGCGTAACTATTGTGAATTATTTTTTTAAAATAATAAGAATAAAATAAAGTAAAAATAAAATAAATTTAAAAATTACACTAGCGTTCACCCATTCATTTGGTGACACACTGAAGGTTGTATAACTCGCCTAGGCGAGTTATACAACCCTAGTGCTAAAGCAAAACATTGAACGTTGTGAAAGCATTGGAACTGGATTAACATGCAAAGTGGTTCAATTAAAATTAATAAGTTTGTAATTGAAAACACTGAACGGAAACCGATAGTAATAAATTAAGATGTGAGTCAATTGCTCCGATTAGAAACTGAGAAAGTGCGGACACTTGACCAGAACTGGTAGCAGTTACGATAAAAAACGTAATTTATCAACAGTGAAAGTCAATTGACACACTAATTAAATTTATTATTTACTAAGAAATATAATGTATACGCGAGTGGTGAGTAACTATATAAAATAATTATTTATCTTTGTCTTACCTAATTGTTCCTTTACGCTAAATTAAAATCATTACAAATTAATTGATCGAGTGAGCGAAGCGAGCGAAGATCTCTTAATCAAGTTGGACGAGTTGGCGTTGTATGTTTATTTGTTAGTGCATTAACATAAACAAAAATCTATTTGCGTTGTATCTCAAAGAGCTTAGTATGGCCTAGAATCAAAATCTTTTACAAAGCTGTTACATACTAGACCCTAGGTTATTTTTAAATACACCTTTTGGTCCCCTATTTCTTTGTAAACCCTTCGACAATTTAACTCGACGACGACAAGCGACACAACATCCAAACAGCCTTCCAAATCTCAATAAAAAATCGTAGCAGACTTGTGTAATCAGACTTCTTACCGCACTTTAATATAGGTAATTGCACCTAGAACACCAATGGTGTCGGAATCAAGTTTAGTAACCAATTATAATGAATTATAAAATAGTCATTACGCAAATTATAATGTGAACAAGCGGATTTGCCACGGGCTATTAAATAACTTACAAAAAATTTAGACAACTATATTTATAAAACCAATTTCTGTATACATGTAAACATTTTACTACTATTAGTATTTTAGAATCAGTTTTCCTTTGATAAGCTCAGATGACTAAAGTAAAATATACACGTAGATGAAAAAAACATTTTTGCACTATTATGGCCTTTGCCCACTACAACGTATCATACCATGGCCGTGCTATAAATGTATTAGACATGTAATGAATTCTGCCAGACACTATAGTGTCTGGCAGAATTCGTTCGTTCGTTAATTCGTTATTCGTACTCTGCCACACACTATTGTCACAATATATTGTGACAATAGTGTGTGGCAGAGTATTCTGTATCATTATATTCTCGTCGCTAATTCGCTGTTGGTCCGATCATGGCATGCTACGGTGTTGGTCGGTGACGGAACGTTCTATTGGGAATTGTTTTATATTTATTTATACAAAGAATTTTTTTTTGCATGTGCGGATACGGTTTCCTTAATAGTATTTTCCGTTGTAGTGGGTAAATCCATAAGCATTAAAACCTGGCAAGCCCGCCACATTACAATCTTGCAACATACCTAAAAGTCATCCTTAACTCTAGCCATATGTGTAGCCTTGTCGATATATTCAGGCTGAAAAATATAATTACTTTGAGGATGTGTTCAATGAGCGTTGATGCGGGTGTATCAATTATGCGAAATCCCGCAGGTAATCTACGTATAAAACTTTTATACACAAGGCTACAATTAAATATACAAGGCTTCCCTTGGACTGGACGAGCTGTTGAATTGCTAGTGAGTGCAACACAAATGCCACTTACGAGTTTGATTACGCAGACTCCCTCAATTATCTCGTTATATGATTGTGGTGAGAATCATTCGTCAACTTTAGCCTAGTTGTTCAAAAGTATCGTTTTGGCACCGTATTCGGTTAAAAATGCAAGACATCAACTAATTCCCACAGCCGTGTCCTACACAGATTACTGTACACTGGCAGCTCTACCGATACGCTAATGGCTATTAAAGGAGCCCGAGGCAAGAATTACTGCAAGCATTAGTTTAACCAAAGATAATAATATATACCTAGTAGATTATTTCTAGTTTATCGCAATACAACTTACCAAAACAAGCGCCCTATATTTCCAAAGACACGTAATTCTTTGTAGCTTAGAAATGCATACTTATTATTTTTTAATTATTGTTTAAGCCACGTTCAAATAGCTTGCAACATGAAATCTAAATAATGTAAATTTCTGTGAAAAGGCTCCTTATGTCTACTCATTAAAGTTAATTTTGAGTTTGATTTTTATATAGCTTATCGATATCGTGAAATATTTATCACGAGTTTGCTTGCTTGCTTGATTGTCAGGTCAGTGACTAGGTTGAGGTATGGTGGCCCTGGGAAGGACCTTTGACCGTCTGTAAAATAATCATATCTACCTATCCGCGGATGTCGTAAGAGACGACTAAGGGAAAAAAGCTAGGGGATGGGCAGCAGCGTCCCTCATTTTAACAACGATAGCTCTAACTGCGCTCGCTAACCCGCATGCCCAGCGTGGTGAGTATGGGCAAATCCCCCCACATGATAAGGAATTTGCTCTGTCTGTGGGAGAGGCCATGTTCAGCAGTGGACGTCGTACGGCTGAAATGATGATGATGATGAAAAGAATCAGTGTGGTGAAAGGGTTAAATTGCGCCCCTTAGAGGCTCCTTGAAAGTTGCTCAGTGAATGCTGAAAGCCCTAATAGTTTAGTCGAGTAGTTTCCAAAAGTAATTATAAGAAAGAGTTTTGAGACTTTGATAAACATAATTAATAGGTCCAAAATGTATGGGATAATAATCGTTGAATTATTTCAAGGACCAGGACCTTTTACTTTTACAAGTACCAAACCACAATTCAAAACCAATGGCACCATTAACAGAGTCTGAGGTGAAACGTTTCAACTTTTTATTGTTCATTGAGCAAAAAGCTATTCTTCCGTGCTTAAATTTTAAGTCCCAGCGGGACGCTGAAACCACAGCACTTGTACTGGCTCGAATCTCTTTCATTTAAACTTTTTTCCCTGACCACGTCTTTGGAAGTTATAAAACCACTAATAAGTCGGTGCGGTTTAAAAACTTTGATGGTAATGTTTTCTGATGTTACCTCTTTAAATTTAAATGCCTATATCCAAGGCATATCTAAGAATATCCCATGAATACAGTTTAATGTTTCAGAATTACGTATTTATGAACAGACACACAAGCTTGTAACACGAACAACACCAGCCTGTACTGTGGTCAAACGCTGGTACAATTTCTGAAGGGATGCGCCGCGCCTTGTTCGGCCAATCTTGTCTTTAAATATCTAAGTAAATCATCGTTTTCTTCTTACACCATTAAGAGCAGTGATCATCATGGGATGCCACTTGAGATTTCCACCATCACTCTTACCTTTCATTCCCTTTGTATTAAATTAATTAAATCTGTTCATTGTTCATTATTCTCACAATCAATAAATTAATGTTTTATTGAATCCGAACAATTTATCAGAATTGTATCATGCTGAGCCGCTTATGGTAACAGATGATCCCAGTTTCGTATTATTACAGTGCTATCATTAAAACATTAGTTTCAATGTAGCAATGGGCAATAATAATTATTTATTTCAATTAGTTTCTTTGTTTTGGTGTGGGCTTAAAGGGCTATGAAATCATTAGATTTTATGGTTGTTATAACTTATCGTGGTCCTATTAATGAGATCAAAAATAAAATTAAAAGTTAAAGTTTCATGCAGTCGTTTACGCAAAAGTTTTTAAACCCATACTTTCCTTTGAACAAACTTTCAGATATAAAACCAAATCAACAGACACATAATACATATACCTATAATGTAGTGCGTATTTGTTAAAATATTAATAATAAAATATAAACATATAATGACTACTGCATTCAAGCAAACAATATTTAAAGTGAATGCACAGGCACTTGGCAATAAAAAGGACACCATATGAATGAGAAAACAGACAGACAGAACAAGTCAACCTTTGAGTTTATTTTTATACGATGATGATTATATCTAAAAATAAACTATCAACGGTGCTTAATACAATAAAAACGTCAATACTTCCAATACGAATTATTATGTTTTCGATTATACTACCCACGACACCATATTTGTTCTTAATTAGTACTCCGCCTTTTTATTGAGAACCTAAATGAGCCTTATCTCCTCTCTTATCAAAAAGCCTTTCCAATGAGTCGACCATTTATCCAATTAACAAGAACATAAAATACACTCACTTCAGTAGTGGGAGTCGGACTAAAGACGGGCTGACATCATTTTATGGGTATTGTGACCGTAGTGTTGTGTTCAATTTTGAGCTTTCTACGAGATTTGCCTAGCTAGAGGATAAACAATTTTTTTAAGCAACTATGGTGGGCAAACTATAATACAGCTCACCTGTTGGTAAGTAAGAAAGCTTGCAATACTAGAGGCATCAGGCACGCGTTGCCGAGCCCGAACGATTTATGGTTCAAATTCGTGTTAAATGATGCTGACGCGCTTAATCCTATCCTTCTAATATTATTAATGCGAAAGTTTGTGAGGATGTTTGGATGTTTGTTATTCAATCAACGCCCTAACGGCTCAACCGATTTCGTTGAAACTTGGAATATAAAGAGTTCTATACCTAGAATAACATAAAGGCTACTTTTGATGTAGGTACCACGCGAGCCGCAAGCTAGTAAGCTATAATACGTCATGGTAACAACATCTCTCGAAGTCGAACTGTTACTTGACCCTATGTTACACTGTTGAATCGCCTCGGTGCCGGTGAAACGGGGCGCCCTTCCTCCGGTTTCTTGTTACAAATTTATACCTAATTACAATAACATGTTAAACAATAAATTAACAGTAATATAATGAGTGTGAAAACGCTATAAACATCAGCTAGCTTTTTTGTTAACTTGGTCTAATGGTCCATTAGACGTCTTCACGTTAAATATAACTTCTCGTTGTAATTAATTTTGTTTCTTTACTTATTTTGTCTTTGTGAAAAACTTATTAAAATATAAAAAATAGTTCTTTCTTGCATGTTAAGTATGAGTATGATAATATAAGATTCCATAAGGATTAACGTTGAGTAAGAATATCCTACTATCATAAGTACTAATCCTACTGATGTTTTGTTGTGGTTCAAACGGCCGAACGGATTTGGATGAAAATTGCTACAGAGATAGATTATAGTCTGGAATATCATAATAATGTAGGCTACTTTTTATATTCATAGGTACTATTTGAGCGAAGCCGCGGGCGAAAGCTAGTACTTATATAAACAAGTAATATACCAATAGTTTGATGTCAGGGAAGTAATCAATTACTAAAGCTAGCATTTACTTTCCCGAAATCCATTCAAAATCATCCTTACCAAAGGAATTTGTAAACATAATGTTCGTATTTAGAGTTCAATAAGAAATTGACCCCTGAAATTTAATCCTATGCATCTTCCCACGCTACTCCTTAATCACATTAGCACACAAAGTGAGAGTTCATGACTTCTGCTCGGTTAATTTGGTAAAACTCTAGACTAGACAGTAGAGCAAACACGAATGTCCTTGCTAGTATTTAAAGGACTCATGGTATACAAGGTGACTCATAATATGTTATGCTATCCCAAAAGGGGCTTATTCTGCACCCAATTTACAATAAAAATAATATAGTTTGTTCTACGACTGTTGGAAATCAAATCAGTTCAAACTTAATTATTCTGATGTAGTCAAGTATTCTACATGGTTTCATGAAATTTATTAAATTAACAGGATGTACTATCAAGATTTGATGGTAAGAATTTAAGTTAAATCATCAAGGGGTTGCTAAGATAAAGGTGTCCAACAGGCATTGTGAAAAGTCCCCATCAATCCCATGATGTGCAATTTTTTTTATATAAGACTAAATTTTTTATTTTTTTGTTTTTTCACTTACCAAACCGAATAGACCGGCAATGGTAAGCCTTTCACTATGCCAAAATCATTTCCCCCATCAAAGTTATCAAGATCGATAAAATCACCATCTAAATTAGATTCTAAAATAAATTCATGGGTAACTCTTTATGTATCTATGTACCAATTACTACACATTGTTCATGTCGAGCATGACATAAGACAAAGGCGTATTGTGTTCGATCTTGTCTCAGTAATTGTAGTTTGTTTCATTTTTATCGAACTAATGATTTGTAATAATCTGCAACTTCGCCTTTTAAAATATTGGAGATATCGATATAATACGTTTAGAAATTACATACCTTATTTTGATAATATCTTTCCCCCCATGTCTATTTAGGTTTCATCATAATATTACTTTTTAGTCAGAGTAATTATTTCTGTATTATAAAATATATTTTCATTTATAAAATACTTTCGAAACTTTTTCCAATCATCAATTAATGTTGACTATAATTACGTCGTCACTGTTGTACTTGATTGGCATGTCATTCATTAACACTAAAGATTACAATTAAATACAACTCGACTTCTTGTGTATATACTGTGTTGATGTTTGCTGGTTTTATTAAAGTCATTGTCAATGTCTACGTACAGTATTATCTTAACATATCGTGGCAAAACTGGCGTAGACAAGTTCCGCTACTGACCGAGACCCGTAACTCCATTTACGGAACATAGTAGCGGTTTATATAGATCATTTGTACATAGTAGACATTAGCACTTTATCATGACATTACCACAAATGGAGAAGCCGTGTATGGCATCGTAATTGCAACGTTTCTTTAGTAAAATAACTATTTAAATGTCTACGCTAGACTGGGACAATAGCGTAATGAGTCCTAACCACGGAACTTAAATTGTGTGGACGCCAAAAAGTATGTTTAAAACTGCAGAACTATTCAGCATCAGCAACGACTACGTAAAGACATTTCTATGTAAACAAAATTATTTATTCCTTTCAAGCTAAGCCTCTACCTGTCCTACTCTACATATTTTTAGGAATGAGACTGAAAAAACTAGCCTTGGTAAGTCGTTTATATTTTTTCACTCCGCACTGAAATAAAACTGACTACCTAGTTGAATAGAAATTTCTATCAAAATTCATATTTTTTTTTAATTATTTCCTTTGTATCCCAATCACTATTACAGAGAGAGCCAAACAAGACATAGTCATACGGCACTTATTTCAGATGTTTATCTAAAGTACCTTCTTCAGAGGAAGTTTGAAAGTAGCGCCAGTGACGGAAAAGTTGAGAAGTAATAGGTTAGCATGGTATGGGCATGTCATGAGGAGAGATGAAAGTGTAATGAGAAGAGCGTTAGGTATGAATGTGGATGGATATAAGACTAAAGGAATGCCAAAAAAAGATGGATGGACTGTATTAAAGATGACATGAATAAGAAAGAAGTGAGATCGGAGATGACGGCTAACAGAAGAGAGTGGAAGATGAAAACATGTTGTGCCGACCCCACATAATGTGGGACAAGGGCAGGAAGAAGAAGAAGATCTAAAGTACCTACTTATTTATTAATTTACATACATGAACCTACATTTTGTGAAAAGGTAGGTATTACCATATTATAAATTAAGTGCAAACATGATCACAAACTATTGGACGAACGTAAGATTACTGTCTCAAAGGTAAATCGTCTAAGACGGCAGAAATAAGTTGGTACATCATTTCAAATGAAACAAAAGCGTGTTCTCCCACGCTACGCAAGTGTGACCATCGTTTTTTACCATCTGAGTGGCAAGGGCTCTGGCACATTGCGGTTTTCTAAACGGAAATAATATGTAAGCAGAAATGATTTATTTTTCCTAAATTTTGACCCCAAAACCGATTTTTTCGGAGTGGTTCTTCAATAAAAATTTGTAGCACAAACTTTAACTTTAAGCATACATCATATGAATAACCTTTTATTTATTTTTTATTTTATTTTATTTTCGAATTTTGGGAAAACTTACAGCTAGTACAAAAAAATAAGCAATAATAATATAAACACATGAAAAAATTACATGCAGCTGAGGGCTATTTACAAGTTTCCACTGATAGCAAATTAATTAAGTTATAGATGCAGTGGTAATGGACGACTAACAAAGATATAGAAAAGCAAACTAAATTTAAAATACATGCACACACTAATAAAAATAAAGATAAAAGTAAGTAAAAAAGAAAAATAAAGTTTGTATTTGAATAAATCTAAGTCAGTAGTTGTTTAAGTTATGGTAAAGTTAAAGAAATGTATCCTATAACTAAAATTTCCTTTGTAGGTACTACCTACACGTATACCTTATGTAAGCATTTCACACTATAGGATTTCTAACTTCCTATTTTCTGCAAAACATTGTTATAAGCTGATTATAGCTATAAATCCAAGACCGTTTTCGTTCTCATCAACAACGTTTAAAAGATTCATAGACAAACTGTACAAGAGTATAAATTCAAGCTGGAAAATTCATCAAATTTCTACGTTATTAACATGAATATAAGGTGCAATTCTGTATAACACAACCATTTTAAAATAAGGTAGTAGGCTCGATTACCGAGTCTGTTTATCTCAGTGACTAGTAGAAAAAAACTAAACCGCGCAAAGAGAAAATATTGAAGATGCACTTGAAAAGCCATTAAACAACCATTTGAGTTGTTTTAACGTTAAATGGCCATGTAGTTTGTAAAACAGAATATATGAGTTGGGCGGTGTTTGTTATGCACTGAACAAATGATTACTGAGTTTCCTAAAAGTTTACTCTATTTTTAGTGGGAAAAGACTTCAGAGCCCTAAAACTAAAGTTAAGGTAGTAGGTACTTACCGTCTAAATAATATTTTGTTATAAAATAATCTCGTTAATCATTTATGTAATACGATGAAAAAATTGTATATTATTATGATTTTGCTGTGCACCCCACCTGATGGACCGACGACATTGTGAAAGTTTGCAAGTGTTTGAGAAACAAATTAGCGACCCAAATACTAGTTTATTCAAAACTAATAATTGTTGTCATTCCCGTTAGAGAAATGAATGAAAATGTGGCATGGGCATAGATTATAATAATCGCCCACGCAGCAATTAACCTAATATACCCACGCCTCCACAACTAACTATATTTGGCTCTACTAACTGGACAAAGGGTAAGGCCGTATTAAGGTTGTAAAGTTAGGGGCAAAGTTCAAGTTTCATACAAATACAAAAAACATAACATCATCATCGCCACTGCTGAACATAAAGCCTCCAACATACCAGATCGATCAATCTTATACAGACTGCACCCAACGGTACCTACCCATCAACCTCTAAAGTCATCTTTCCGTCCACTAGGACTCGTCCTGTGCTGTGCTTACCGGTCTACACTCTAGAAACTTTGTGCCCCAATGGCCGTCAGTTCTCCGAGCTATGTGCCCCACAACCACTTCAACTTACCAATCCCTGGTTTATGCCAGAAATTTTAGTCTGACTACGGATCTCCTCATTTAATTTTGTTATTCAAACTCGGAGAGAAACACCTAGAATAGTAGTAATATAAACATAATTTCCTAATTACCTATCTATTAGGTACGTTAGACCAAGTACTCCAACTTACTGTACATTTATAGCATAGGATAGATGTATACGCTATTATAATTTACTGCATTACTGTATTTGGAAAATCTTAGCCTATTGCCCCTCTTTAAAAATAGTTTGAGAAACTCAAGCCCCTATTTATTGTCCCTGATTAGGTACAAGCAATTGTCATTAGTACATGTTTAGTGGGCTAAATAATAGATGCCTTTTGGTCTTTAAGAATACTTTAAAGCGTGTGTTTTGGTCCAATTTTATGTCACGCACCGCAGGGATGATATAAAATTTATATCTTTCCTCCGGTGTATGACACCGATAAATTAATAGTTTTGAACCTACTATTTTACGAGACCATAATCTTTTAGTTTCGTCGTTTGTGTACAGGTACAATTTTATTATGTTTTGTATGTGTAATTATGAATAATTTTGTGAATATTAAATACTCAATGGGCAATTCGAGTATCTTCTTACGTTACCTAGTAACGTTACATTACCTAAAATATAACTAGTTATATTTCTACTATAGTTTATTGTATTTAACTTTGGTATATATGCCGATTCAAAAATGCATCGGGTAAAGCTTTCTAAGATTTACGTACTCACGTTATTTGGAATAGTAATACATACTAGGTATTTTAATAAAAGTAAAATAACTGATAAGTTTTATTAAGCGTCCCTGGAGGCTAGACAAAGTAACTTTCTATCGTATCTATAAACGAAGACGCTAGTAGAAAAGTCCAAAAATGTATGGAATTAACAAAATAAATCGAAATATGACGTGTACGAAGTAAGTACCTCAACCTGGTCACAGACCTAATACAGGCCGACCAAGAAAGAATCAATTGCATTGCAAAATTTGGTAATTTGACTGCAAGCCTTTTTTCTCTTAATCGGATCACTGAAATCTTCTTTAGCCAAAGCTGTTCTCAGTATTCCGATAAATTCAGGATCCAAGTTAAATCAAAGTCAAAGTCAAAAGGCATTTATTTCAATAAAATAACTAGGATCACTTTGAAACGTCTTAGAAACTAGGTGAAGCTATGCCTGTTCCTCGCGAAATCCAGCTTTCATAGCTCAGCATTTAGCCCAAATAGAGCATTAAGCTTATCTTCAAACATTAAACGTTTGAAGCCCATTCACGAAGTGGTCTTTATTACGCTGCGAGCGATTCTAGCTCAAACGGCCATCCGTTATCGGGGCTGGACGACTCGCACACTGTCGCAATGTGGAACAAAAACTATGCCAAGCGTGAGTAAATCTTTTGCTTTGGAGTTACATTGATTCAATTTAACTAGTACTTCTCGAGATGTCTGGTAAGGCACAAATGTTAGTCTTGATAGGGCTTACATATTTGAGCCTTTTGGGGTTGAGACCCTGGGTCCGTGGGGAAACGGGGCCGTGTTTTCAAAAAGATATCAGGACGTCTGATCGAAGCGACGCGTGACCCGAGGGCTGGCTCTTATTTGGCCCAGCGAATTAGCATTGCCATCCAGCGTGGCAATTCCGACAGCGTCTTGGGGACGCTTCCGACTGGTAGTGATCTGGATCAGTTGAGCTATCTATAGATCGTTTGTAACGGTCTTTAGATGGCTCAGCTGTTTCTTGTGTATTTTGTAAATATTAACTTGTATTAGTTTTAAGTTTCTTTCTGTAAATAAAGGTTTATTTTGTTAAGGCACAAATATGATAAACTTTGAAAATGGCATCTTTAGCATTTTCCAACTAATATCCAATCTTAGCTGAACTACGAAGTTATTGAAACTTTACCAAATGTGAGTTCATCTTAAATGTTGTAATAAGGCCTAAAATAAAATCGTGTTAGAATGTATAAACAAAGCTCTTTCATATTATGATACCCCACTTCAATAAACGAATTGTTCAAATAGTACAACTTGTTTATTAAAACTCCGTTTAGGACCTTTTTTTTTTGTACAACTTAGGTAGCAATCAAGCATACGGCCCACCTGTTGCTAAATAGTTACCGTAGCCTATGTACGCTTGCAATACCTCTATTCTTAGCAACTTCTTGGCCGATTTAACTCATATTCTTTAACCAGTAAATCTTGATAGTACAAACTATTGACCTGAATTGAATTGAACATACAACAAACAACGACTATTCGTCAAAGTTGTTTGAAAGATCTACGCTTGCTCGAAAACTCTACGTTTGTCCAGCTTATGATGTGGTCTTTATTTTAGAGCATCCTTTATTTGAGCTCTGATTTCCATGAAGCTGGGTGACGCAAAGTTATAAATTCTAAGAAAACCACAAGTAGGTTCCTTCTTAGTAGATCGTGTATAAATGTGATCTAAAACATCTCTAATTAAAACTGAAAACTACCTATTATCATAAAAAAATAGTTATTTGTTAAATGTAAGTAAATTCAATGTGAATTAAAATAAGAACATTGAAGCTGTTCTGCTAACGTAGACACACAAAACCACTTTAAACTCCAAAATCTGCTTATTAAGTGGTTATTATTGACGCACTTACAAATTACAAAAAGCCAGAGGTTCGTCATTTTATCTACGGAATTCCAATACAGTGAATAGAACCGTCGCATTTGTGCCTGGGGGTGCACCAACTTTTCATTAATCTGTGTATTCTATTGAAAAATCATAAAATCCAATGTGCATAATCAAACGATTTAAGTGCAAATCAGAACTTGTTCGCACTGGTGGAGTGGTGGTAGTGGCCCCAGCTTCCGATCCACAGGTTGTGGGTTCGAATTTCGGTCGTGCACCAATGGATTTTAGATACGGACAATTTTTGTGTGCTATACTAGTGCTCTCAAACGGTGAAGGAAAACATCGTGAGGAAACCTAAAAAATCGAAATGTGATATGTGCAAAGGAGCCTCTGAGAGGCTCATTTAATCCTATCACTTCACTTATTCTTGCACCGACGGTCATAGGCCCTTTTCAAGGCCACCATACCTCAACTGCAGGAGACAACTTTGCGTGCCAGTTGACCATTACCGAGGCACTTAGATAATTGGGAAAGGTACTTTATTCTTAAGTATTTTCTTATGTTAAGTTATTAGAACAAGGTCTTAAGTTGGAGAACAGCTTGGGTGGCCCTGAACTTCCTCTTCTAGTGATGAATGGTGCTGCTGGTCATCGTCATCATCAGCCTGGTGATGTCCACTGCTGAACATAGGCCTCCCCCAAAGAGTGTCATGACGACCGGTATTGAGCGTTCTCCATCCACCGACTTCCCGCAACCTTCACAATGTCGTCGGTCCATCGGCTGGTGGTTTAACGTTAATATTCTGAGTTCAGTACTTTTCTAAGCTACTATCATAGCTCACAACATACTGGTCCTATTTTAGGCACTTTAAAAAACACTTTATTTACTTACAGTAAACATGATTACACAGTACCAGCATGATTATGGTGGCTTTTAAATGATGCACAATAATAGCAGCAGTCGATTTATCAGGCAGTAACTTGATCATATCCTGAGTTCATTACTGACGGTTACCAACACAATATCGAAGCAAACATTTGCAGTATTCATGATACCGATAAATTGTTCAGAAGCAACAAGTTTTTTATAACAAGAGATCAAACAGCACACATCGCTATGTGATGCCGATTCCAAAGGTATCGCGCAATCGGGCACAGTAGCCAATTTGCCGTTTCGATTTTCGCTATTTCATTTTGGAATATTTGGATCCACGAGGTGTTTCGACTTTCGAGTTTTATTGGAGCAGGTGATTGTTAGAACGTGAGTATGTATTGTATTCCGATTGTTAAAAAGGATTGGAAGTTAGGCTACAATGGAAATATAGGTCTGAAGAGAGGGAGACAGACAGAGGCTACCATCGTGCAAAAGCTCCACTTCAACTCAAATGTTCACGAAGTATCAAACAATTTCTAATAAGTGGACGGTGTAAATTACGGAGACCTTTTCCCATCAGAGTTAGTACACAAAAGGCTAATAAAAAAGGCGCTTGATATCATGCCTGAAAAGCATAGTGGGTATGGTCGTTTTATTTTAACTTATTTTAGTAACTAGTAGGAAATATAGCCTTTTTAATTAGACCGCAATCGATGCGGTCGACGATGTATCACCTTTTGCCTAGAAGATAGCGTATTCACTCTGGTATCTACTATTTAGGTACTGAGTGGTTGGTTCTATAATTTTCTCTATGTAGAAAGTGCATTAACTTAGGTCTACGCAGCTGCAGTTGATTGCCGATAGCGACGCGCGCGCATTTTACTTAAGGCGCGATACACGGCGAATGTTTAGGAACAGAAAAGACTTAACTTAGTGGCAGTGGTGAACCCGGTTGAAGAATAGGCCCCCTCCATTTTTTCCTGTGGATGTCGTAAGAAGCTGAAATTAACTGAGGTTTTTAATATAAAGCTTGTTGACTAAAAATAAAAATTACGACTCTACCAGTATTACTAGAAAAATATAAATCGCATAAACTATTGTAAAATTTATCGGCTGTTAGACGATTGATCTGCAGTTTCAATATTCAACTTTAGTTTAGGAAATTATTATTTAGGATTCTTTCTCTGTTAACAAGAAAGTTAAGCTTACGAGTACAAGCTTTTTGTACTCGTAAGCTTAACTTTCAGAAGAATATGAATTATATAAAAACACGTTTGAAATGCATAGGGCATCGTGCATGCTGCTTCGGGTAGTCTCTTGGCTTTCGAGCTACCATAACCTCGTCCTTTTTATGTTTATGTTTAGCGCCTTAACTGCACGCTTGTTTATTTACGCGAAGGGCGTGGCGCCTCACGATGCCTCCAGAACCCGTACTGCTACTTACGGTCCGTAATTTTAAGCCTTGATCTTGCACACCTGCATCAATGAAAATTATTTCGGCGTTAATTGGATAAACCATAACAAATAGGATATACGATACTCGTTTTCAGATTAAAACACGCTCAAACATTGGTGAGATCACTTTCAGATTCACTGTTTCAGAGATCACTTAGATGATGATGATGATAACTGATAAAAGTAAATTTTGATTTTGACATTTTATGATCATCAACGATATCGCAAGCCCCTAAAAGTCAAACTCAAAATTGACTTTAATAAATAAATAAAATAAAAGGGCATTTATTCACTAAGAATTCCTACATATAGTTATAAAGATACAATACATGATATAATTACAGACTTTATTTGGTAGACGTAAAGATCGTTTTGAAGTAAAGAGATGACATATCAAGTCGCTCTGGAAATCTATAGGAGAGGCCTATGTTCAGCAGTTGACGTCTTACAGCTGGTATAATGTAGGTTTATTGAGTGGCGACTTACACATTTCCCAAGTACAGGCTGATTTGAAATTTTGGCGCCCTTACTTTTATTTTATCATAGATTAAAGATGGTTGCGGTATTGTTGAATGTACAATGAAAGGAGGAGAGGGGAAAGTCGTCGGAAAGATGTCTTTTAGAGACTTTTTTCGGCAAGACATCAGTAAACTAAAAAATAGTCCCCGATTTTGTCGCCCCTAATATCTGCCGCCCTAGGCTGAAGCCTACTCAACCTGCTAGTATATCGGCCAATGTTTATATTGGTCAAAAGTGAACACAATACACGCACGCGGCTTCTGATAATTTTGGATTTTGAATATTATATTTGGAAAATTTGGAACGTTTCTATCATGTCCGACGAAAATACCAATAACGAACCGCCTGTGTCTCTACATTGTCTACATGTCATTGATCAATATTTAAGTTTTGCGATCGCTTTGACCTAATTTACGGCAAAGTTACCTACTTACAAGGAATTTCCCTAAATAACTCTGCCGAACTTGAGAATAGCGTTAATTTACCATTCTCAAGTTTGTGTGAACATCCAGCGATCAACAGTTATCTAAGTTTGTACGCAGAAAATTTAAAGCCTCAGTTGAAACTTTTCTTACGCTCTATAAAGCCCTGTTCAAACGGCGTGCGATACTTTATCTAATTTATTATAAATGATCCTTACATCTTCTGTATAATGTTAATTTTGAGTTTGACCTATATAGCACAAGCTAAATTTTGATGTTTTTTTTCTGATTACATCCATTTTCTTGTAGGTAGGAATCAAATCGTTGCTCTACTGTTGCTGTTGTTATTACTACACATACTAATGCAAGAACCATAGTTGCTTCGCCAAAAATAAACGCACAAAAATTTACCGCTGCTGATTAAACTTTGAGATAGAATAAAAAGGCGAAGTAGAAATGACTTGGAAATAATGCCTGTCCCGTATTAATAAAAGCAGACTTGAGACTATAATTCTGTCGGGAGACCAGTTTCAACCAGATGCTCCCAGCTACTCAAGTAAAACGTGAAAGAACAAAAAGTTCATAACAAGTTGCTACTAGGTACTCCCAGCTCGGTTTAAAACCTGCTCGATATTGTCTACGATCACTGCAATAATTTCTTGTCAAAGCCTTTGATCAATTTGCTGCTGATTCTAGGATAATTAAGTTACAAATATGTAAATCCGTATTGTATTTACGTATTTCGTCACAACAATCCTATAATTAGCACTGAGTAAGGACAGAAGGACGAAGTGAAGAGCCTGGACTTGCCATGGCCTACTGGGGCTCCAGAACAATATAATAAACTGCAGATTTTTTCTATTCCGTTTATTGAACGCAGAATAACAGTTCTGAGCTGACTGCTATAGGAAAAGTTTACATCCAAAATATAAGGTATTTCCTAAAGATAAGGCCGACTTATCTGAGGGCATGGTAAATGTGCTGAGCATCTAAATATGTCCCAGGAACTACAGCGTCCCGCAAGTTAGTAAAACGTTCCACCTGTCGCTATAGGTATAAATCATCTAGAATAGAAGTAATAAGACCTTTCTCTCAATAACACTAAACAGATTTGTTATTGATAAAAATATGACAACAGAGTCACTTTTTCAGACAGCATAGGAAGCATCCTTATCCCCATTCAAATCGACTTCGTGCAGTTGATTTATGACCAGTCGATAGCCTTCGTCAATTAATATCGATATCAAAACATCAAACTTGGAAACATTTAGCGTTGCCGATGATCGATGCGAACGCTTTAATCTAACAAACCGAATTAAGGCCCACGGTCAATTTATCTCCCGATTTCGGAAGTAATCGGGAGTATATTCTATTCAATTCGATCTTCCGCTGCCTAGTGTGGGTGGCTCAGATATCGATTTTGTTTAATGAGCTTGCACTATCTAATCGACTTAATGGGCTCACGATTGATGAGGACAAAGTCGGTAACAAATACTTTCTTTGAGAAGCACATAAACAATATACACACACACAAATACGAGACTCTATGGGTTGTGCTTGCGTACAAAACTGAAAAATGACTTCATTCTTGTACGTCAAGACGGCGGTACAACGGTTTGGAAACGTATTTTCGATGTTAATATACCAACCCGTTTTGAAAAAGCACATCTGTGTCCCAAGTACTAATAATTTACGATAGCGTTACAGAGCGTTACCTTTACAATACGATAGCAAAAAAATTGTAGCCAATGACGTCGGCGGTGCTTGAAATCTTTTAATTTTAATTGGCTAATATTTGATACACCTAAGCTATCGTATCTTAAGCGTAACGCTAACGTTAGTTATTCGTGCCCGGGCCAATATGATGACAACACTAGACATGACATAGGATGACATAGACTGGATTCAATCGAATTTTGACAAACGCAAATCCAGAATTTTGTGAAATAAACAAATATGGCTCCGGCAACAGTGAGAAATTATAGTAAATTTATTAAATAAGAACATTGGGAGAATAGTGAAACATTTTAGTGAAGCGAAAAACAGAAAACGTGCGATCGCCATACATTTCACGGGAGATAATAAAGAAAAGTGAATACCGAAGCAACTTGCCTTTATATTGCAAACAATACAGGCAGCCAGGAGTCAAACACGTGAGGTCGACAACAATTTTCGCATACTGAGCATTGTTGGAAATTGAAAGGCTTACCGTGTCTTAAGAAAATAATATATTTACGGAACAATACACCGTAGACAGGTGTAACGAAGGTATGTTTTGCAATAGCAGAACTGTGTGAGCATACAACGGCACGCACGAAGAATCTTAATATTGTATAGAGTAGCATTGTCGTATGTTCAAATGCGTTCATCTCACTTGAACGTCAGGACTTAATCCTATAAAGATGGTCGTCTGTTTTTATAGTTTGAATCAGATTAGCTTATAATATACAAGGTGATTCAAAATATGTAATTATTCTGTAGACTTTTCAAGTAAATGTATCCTATAAAGTTGATTTTCAATTGATTAGCAAATCATCAGTGGCTTCACCCGCCACTCTGTCCGTCGGTCGGCGCCAGCGCTTATCTCAATATCTTGATCGACTTTAGTGCAGCTGTTATTGCTACGAAGTGATTGAGTAACAAGTCGGTGTCCCGAGCAAAAATATTTCACGATAGGGTTACGCTTACGATACGATAGCTAATATCATCATCATCATCAGCCTGATGAAGTCCGCTGCTGAACATAGGCCTCCCCAAAGAGTTTAATGACGAACCGCAACCTTAACAATGTCGTCGGTCCATCGGGTGGGGGGCCTTCCAACACTGCGTCGTCCGGTTCGTGCTTATATCAAATATAAGCTAATCAAAATTAAAAGATTTAAAGCATCACCGACGTTGGCTAATATTTGACTTTTACTCGTACCGTAACCGTAACGCTTTTGTGATTGATTCGTGCTTGGGGAACTTAAGTTGCGCGCGTGTAATAATATAATATAAACATGATGATTACTTTATTATGTACTAGGGGTACAATCGATTTTAATGGGCTATAATAATGTCCACTATTTGTTTTTGAAAAACCGTGAATGTTTTCTGTTATTGCTGTAAGATCAAGCCGAGGCCCTTTAAACTAATAGGTACTAAAACTACACGACAAAAGATTACCTAACCGGGCGTGCCATGCGCAGTGGCTATAGAGAAAGCTGTTTAATTACAACCTTTTAGGCAGGGACTGAATTACCGCAAAACTGGGATACCCTTCATATCAATAATATATCGGTATCCAAAAAATATCGGTAGACTGAATTATGGTATCACTATATTATGGTATCGAAATATAAGGGTACCAAAAATAGAGGTTAACCGAAAAATATTGATATAATCACGGTACCGTTATTTAACCCAAATATTCCTGCATCGGCGGCGGCGGCGCACGCCCGCCGGTGTGTATTAAGTGAACTTGGCTTTGGAAAAAGATTCTTTTTTATTCTCGACGACAAAATTTTACAATTCGAACGACGACACTCCCCAAGCGGGGCCTCTCGCCCGCTCTCGTCTTGTGATTTGGGTACCGAAATAAGATATGGGTTAAATAACGATACCCAATGAAAAGGTTGAGAATATGATATCACTAATTTAGGCTGGTTAAATACCGAAATTTAACAACCGTTTCAAGTCCCTGCTTTTAGGTATCTTGCCTTGTATGTCTGTTTCTGTGGTACAAATTTTGCTTGCCGATTTTTTCCGGCCGCCTGAGTTGAAAGCTGAGCAAGAAAACTTGACCATGGAGACAAAAGGTTTACATTGAAACTCTACGATACCACGGGGTCCCATTCCAAAGAAAAGAAATATTGTTCAAACGAATGTCAATAGATGGCTTTACGGGTATAGATTTGATAATGAAGTATGTGAAAAATCATTATTAGGTCATGAAACAAAGATTTTATAATATCATAAAATACCCATAACACGGGAAAATTAAATAAATGCCTCTTCAATCAAGTTGAATTATTTTTTACAAAAATCCAATGATCTCGTTTTTCTGGTGGCAATGACTTGAACTACGTTGTGATTGACACAGTTTGCTTGTACTACCACAGGTAGTACTGAATTGATAGATGGCGTTATTTTAAATTCCATTACCGTCGCGTTTTGTTTTTGCGTTTTCTATTTTGTATGTAGATTACTAATTTTTTATTCCAATTGAAATGAAAAAAATTGAGTGAATTCGTTTCTTTTTCAAATTATCACACAAATGTTACAGTTAAAAAACTAAGTTAAACGCCTACATACTACGCAGAGTTTTCACAAAAGCTAAGCATACTAGGTAGTAGGTACCGACGATAATATTGGAGAACGAAACGCATTGTATGTATGTGCCAACGTTATTGCTGGCTTTGAATCGTCGCACAGTGGTTCGATTGTATGGAGGAGGTCGGACATAGGTGACTAAAAATCACAAAGTCGTAATTTCATAAATCTGATGGTGCCATTCGATTGCTATTTAAAAAAAAAACAAAAATTCTTCTATTGTACTTTAAGCCTGGACTTATTGTTAAGGAGTAAATCGCATAAAACTGATTTCATTGTATGGGAAGCAACCTTTAAACGTGAAAAGAACGTGTATTTTCGTCGATTTTCGTTCTGGGATTTTTATGGTCGGTTCTTATCATTTAGTGGCACATTTTCTCCAAAGACACATGTTGCCACTTTTGTGCCCTTTTCGAGTTATGATGATGATTTTTAGTCAAAGTACTTACCTACCGTATTACTGTTACGTTTCTTGTATTACTTACGTTGGAGTTGTTGACTATACCTATATTATGTAGGAAAGTGCTATTTTAATTTTTTTTTATTGTGTCTTTGTCGAATATTATTTTCTTTACCTATGTATTTATATGCCAACCTATTTTGGGTTTTAGGCCTACTAAATAGTTACGCAGTTTATATTGTGTACTGGGTCTTATACCTAATATGTTATATAAGCACCTACGTGCATGTCTATGCATATGTTATCTGTCTAGATTAGATATAGATTTTAGCTAACTTTAAATTGTTATTTTCTTTGAAAAGGGGGGACGTGTGGTATCCCTTATTAAGTGTTAGTTGCGGGTACGCAAATAAAGCAGTTGGTTCATGGACTTGGTGTCTCATTCCGTGTAGCTCCCGAAGTTAATATAAATCCCACTTATATATGTTTAAACGACGTTTCTCATATAATTAAACAAGTTTTATGCAATTTACTCCTAAACTATAAATCGGGGCTCAAAATGACATGGGAGTCATATTTGTTTGTTTTAGAAACATAAATCGAATGGAGTATTAAAATGTATGAGATTACGATTTTGACCAAAAATCATCATCATAACTCGAAAAGGGCACAAAAAATGTGACACTAAATGATAAGAACCTAATAAAAATTTCAGAACGAAAATCGACGAAAATTACACACGTTATTTTCACGTTTAAAGGTTGCTTCCCATACAATGAAATGAAATGAAATGAAAATACTTTATTGTACACCTTACAAATTTAAAAATATAAAATTTTTCAAAAACAGAAACTAAAACTAAAGACCATAAAGGTACAATGGGCCGTCTTATCGCTAAAAAAGCGATTTCTTCCAGACAACCTTTGGATGGAGTGAATATAAAATTAGAGGAAGATTGGTCGGGGTGGACTTAAAAACATAAATAATGGAAACACTATAAACTATAAACAAACAGCATACATACAAATATATAATATATAAATATTAAGATATAAATACATATATATATATATATATTTATAGATAGTATAAAATACATAAATGCAACCAAGACAAATGAACGACCTATGACAACTCTTCATTTAAATAGAAGTTTTTAACCCTAGTTTTAAAAGCAGCTAGTGAGGGGGATTTTCTTATGGAAAGCGGTAACGCGTTCCATAAGCGGACTGCTTGGACGGAAAAGGAATCAGCATAGAAACTAGTTCTATGCACTGGAGTTTTGAGTAGGAAGTTTTCTGAGGATCGAAGAGTACGGGAATGTGAACAATGAAGAAACTCAAATCGATCCTTCAGATAACGAGGAGTGGATGGATTTCGGAGGATGTTGAAAAGGAGAGAGAGGATATGGGTATTCCGGCGAAGACGAATGGGGAGCCATTTAAGTTTAGCACGAAATTCAGAAATGTGATCATATTTTCGAAGTCCAAATATGAACCTTATGCAGAAATTTTGAAGACGTTCTAGATTGCTTAGCTGTTCTTCCGTAAGGTCAAGATAACAGGTATCAGCATAGTCAAGAATTGGGAGAAGAAGAGATTGTGCAAGCGCAATTTTAGTAGCTGTTGGAAGAAAGTTCCGCAGTCTTCTTAGTGAACCAGCAGACGCAAATAATTTACGACTCACAGATTCAAGCTGTGAGCCCCATGACATACTACTATCCATGAACACACCCAAGTTTTTAACACATTTAGAAAAGGGCACTATAATGTTATCGAACTTTATTTGAGGAAGAGTCGACCAATTTATCTTCACTAATGTGCGAGAACTACCTAAAATGATAACTTGGGTTTTGTTTAGATTTACCTTAAGTCCATAGCCCTTGCTCCAGTCATTTATTTGAGCCAAATTGCTGTTGGTGATGGCAATGGCATTAGGAAGGTCATCAAGAGAAGCTTGAGTATAAATTTGGAGGTCGTCTGCATAGAGATGGTAGGGGGAAGTAATTAAATGAATGAAATCAGTTTTATGCGATTTACTCCTTAACTATAAGTCCAGGCTCAAAGTGCAATAGAAGAATGTTTGTTTGTTTTTAAAATAGCAATCGAATGGCTTTATCAAATTTATAAAATTACGATTTTGTGATTTTTAGTCACCTTTGTCCGACCTCCTCCATACAATCGAACCACTGTGCGTCGTTTCGTTTGATTGGTGATCACTTTCGCTAGGACGGATCCCATTTGAATTTTGAATGTGCTTTGATACGTTGTTTGTTTCTTTGCGTGATATAGTGGCCTATGCTGTTTTTTTTTTTAAACTTCAATATTTTCTTATTCGTTTCACAATCTTTCTCAAATTATCTTTTTTACCTACGAGATGTTTGGAACCAAGATTCCTACCTAAAACAGCTGATTCATTGAGTTTGAACTGATTTGACCCCAAAACAGCTCACTTTCGCATAGAGCTTTTTCAATGAAAAATGTCGAATTTCCAAAAGTCGTAGAACATACCTACTTTTTTGGTTGTAAAATAAGCCACTTTCGGTTCGGGGTCGGCAACGCGTACGTGATGCCTCTGGTATTGCAAGCGCTCATAGGCTACGGTAACCGCTTACCAACAGGTGGGCCGTAAGCTTGTTTGCCACCTCAGTTGTATAAAAAAAAATCAACTTCCGTTGCCGACTTTAAGTAAGTAGTTAAGTAGGTAGGTACCTACTTTTTTTTGGACATATCACACACGGTCAACTGATCCCAAACTAGGCATAGCCTGCTGTACTATGGGTACCAGACACTGATATACTTACATAATAGATAGGTACAAATGTTTGTCCAGCGCGGGAATCGAACCCACGACCTATAGCGCAGAAGGCAGAGTTACTACCAACTGAGCTATGAGGCCAGTCAAACACTTTATCATCTAATTATTTGAATTTAATAAAACAGCATAGGTACCTACATAAGTCATAAGGGTTTATGCGGGAGTTTTTCAATGGCAAAGGTCATATTGTCGAAAGCTCGCTTTTTTTTAACTCTATCTAGATTATGTAAGTAGGTACTTAGGTAGGTACATAATTTAGGTATGTTTATGATTTGGCATAAAATCGTAAGCAAGCTCACCACACAAAACTCCCGATCCCAACTCAGACTAGTCGTTCTGATTTGGCAGATACTATTAGTAGTAGGTACCACGCGAGCGAAGCCTTGGGTGGAAGCTAGTCACAAATTATAACAATTACGTTTTGTGTAGATATTCCCACATAGGGTGATTATCAGTGCGGCGCAAGCTGGCAACGTTGCAGCGCGTCAAGCTGGCAACGTCGCGTCGCAGCGTCAAATCTATCTACCACCTATACTATATATATATATATATATACTATATATATATCTATACCTATCCACTTATCTACTGCCCGGCCACTAGATGCATAATTAACGCCATCTACTGAGTGCGTGCGCGGTTTACGCGGTAATTCCAGTTGCAGGCGGCATCTAGTGCCTAGGGTAGACATCTCAAATAGCCCGAAGAATAGCCCGAGTTATGAGGGTTGAGTTCCGTTGTATGAGATGAGGTATCTGTACTAGTATTATGTTATCTGTGACGATACCATACCATGAAATTTATAGGTACTTAACGACAACACTTCTTATATAAACATTTTAAGAGATTTCTTTATACCTACTTGAATAGGAATTTTCAGTTATTTCGATTATCAGAAGTATATATTAAAAATGTTTCTTTAAACTATTAAACCAATCACTTGCAAAATTTAGACTTTTTTCGTTATTTGCGTATTGTGAATGCCTCCTAAGTTTCACAGCGGCAAATTAGTTTGTCTATCCTACATAGATAGTAAATGTGTATCCTACATCCTGGTCCGCGCCACCTGCCTTGGCTTGATCATGGAGATATCCAACTAACCGTAAATAAGCTGTGATCAAGTGCTATAGTCAATTGGCGATTGCGTGCGCCATGGAATGGGACAAGGCCGGGGTATCATTACGTGAGGTGAGCGCGGCCTAATGAGGAGTGGGCTATTGGATTCGATCTGTGGAAGTAGGAGGCTGTTAGAAATAAATATCAACTTTCATGATCAGGGGGCTATTTTTACACCAATTTCGAGATCGATGGCTTCGCTGGCGTATGCCTGGCAGACGAGCAAGTGCGTACTCGGGGCGGGACAACGTTTGCATCATCTACACATGTTTGTTCTGGGTCTGGGTGACGTGTTACCTTGGTATTCTCAGTTCTGGACTGAATAATCAGAATAATCATCCATCACTGTTGGTTGTAGGTATATTTCAAAAAGTAGATAATATATAGTCTGATCATACTCTGCGCAAGCCAGTTTGCATACTTTCTAGCAATGTACAGAGTTCTGCATTTATATTTATAAACCTCTGACTTAATTGCCTCTATAAAAAGAATTGCACAGCGTTTTATGGATTGAAACTAAAGATTGTAAACACGTTTTTTACATAAAAAATGTATGGTTCTTTTATGGCCTTTGGATGAGCTTAAATAATAGCTGTATATTGTTTATTACACAAGTAAGTACATGATACCTATCATAAAAATTATTTAGGTTTTTACCTTCGAGAGTAGGTACAGATTCAGATTCATAATTTTTTCTTCCCACTTTAATTATTAACAACTTCAAATGTTTTCCAAGCGAAGGCTTAACTTAATACGTGCGATAACACAAAACGTGATAAGTCAAAATTGCCCATTTATCCGGACCCGGCAGACGTTATTCGGGATCGCTCGGTTTGGCTGAGTTACTCAACCAAGATGTTTTTTATTTTATATCGACTAAATATCCATGATTAAAACTAACCAGGTACATCACAATTTTTTGCTTACACGCAAAGAATACAACTCAAATTACGAGTTATTCAGAAGAAGTGGGAATGACTTCAGAAATAGTTGTGGTCGAAACTGAACTGATGTTATTTTCACTATGGGCTCGATGCTGATCACTCACGTGAATCTTGACCTTTTCATCATCATCATCATCATCATTTCAGCCGAAAGACGTCCACTGCAGAGCATAGGCTTCTCTCACCGATTTCCAAAGCTACTTTCTATCATGTGAGGTGAATTCGCCACTCACCTGGACTAACATGGACGTTACGGTACGGTAACCACTTACGTCGTTGATTAGAAATGCTTTATGAGCAAAAGTAGGTAATCGAGTCAACAGAATCCGCAGAATCGAGGAGACCCTGATTGGGGTTGGTCAGTCCCCAGCAGGAACTAGATAATGTTCGTTTCACTCGAAATAACTCCGAAAATTGAGTTAACCAACTATTGCCCTCGTCCGTCGAGTTATATCCGTGTTTTTGGTACCTACACTTTTATGAACAAAGTCAGCAAACAAAGAAGGGTGCTTTGTGTTACTTCAGTTAGGTAGGTACGCATTGGTTTCCTATATAGTGGAGACCGGTATAAGACTTTAGCTTTTTTTCAGCATTTTTTGGCTATCTATAGTTAGCCAAAAAATGCTATTATGCAACAGCCAATATATCTTTTCTATTTTTAACCGACTTCAAAAAGGAGGAGGTTCTCAAGTCGGCTATTTTTTGTTTTTTCGTGTATGTAACTCGATATCTCCGCTAACACTAAACCGATTTTGATAATTCTTGCGCTGGTGTATAAAATATTATCCCGGGGTGGTCCCATGTTAATTTAATTCCTGAGGGATTGCTACTTTTCCCTTAAAACTTAAAAAAACGTCATCATCTCTTGAAATCACGACTTGCCGAAATATTTTTGTCGACGGTGGTATGGTATGGTTATCCCTGCGACTTCGTTTGGTTGCTGCTATTTTTCATAATCTTTAACCTTGTGTGTCGGGAATTCCTTTCTGTGCAACAGGAAGCTACCCTGCAAATTTCATACTTTTGGGATTTTGGTTAGGCTTTGCGTTGATTTTCAAAGAGAATAAAACCACTACGTTTTATTGTCAGTCAGTCAGTCACTACCGTAAGAGTTATTAATGACGATGAATGGATGAAATACTTACTTTTGTTTTTTATTAGAAAGTATAGGTGGCCAGTGTCATCCTCAGTAGGTAAGCAAAACGCATAGAGGTTGATAACAAAAAAAGAGTTTGTTATTAATCTTGTAAATATTCAGGAAATTGAAAACGGTTTTTAATTTTTGTAAAAAATATCTTATTGGAAGTTAGACTTATTTTCATGAATAAACGCTAAGCAAAAATCAGCTGTCTAGGTTGAAATCAGTTGTTTTATGTACCAACAATAATTAATGATGAGGTTAGTAGTAGTTAGTAGTTAGTATAAAAACCAACTTATTAGAAAAAGTTCGAAATAAATCCGGAAAAAAACTTAAATCTAATCAAGAAATTAATAATCATATGAACTACAAATTTTCATCATACTGAATAAAAATAGCGTCTATCACACCTCTGTTTTGCTACGGTCGTTACATGACGTTCCCGATATTTTCAAGAAACTTATGCTCTTACCATCTTTGTAACTATAATAAACGTATTTTTCTTGTTCCTCTGAAATGAATGTCATATGGACTGTTTCTTTGTTCTTTGTCCCGTTATAATGTACTTTGCGTAGTTATTCCGTTTCTGATACCCACGTCACGGGAAATCATAGTGTGGGTTCAGGACTATGTATGTGACTATTTATTCTGTTCTATGTGCCATTCAAGAGTTCTGTGTCTTATTATTCGTAATGCCATTGTCATTATATATGTGTGTGTTTAGGTAGGTACTTTTTTTATACCTATACAGTATGTTCAATGTACCTATGTGTTACACAATTTTTAACCTGTCGTTAAAACGACTACAAAATGCATTATTCGAATTAAGAATTATTTATTTCATTTTAAACAGCAAGCTTACAGTATAAACCAAAATGCCTACTGTCTAAAATTAAAACATAAATATACTCTTAGCGAATTCATTGTTTTTGTCTTATAAAAATATGCCGAGCATGACCGCTGCAATATTCCAAATGGATATTCCTTCTCCATTGATTTTCCATAACATAAGTTTGCACTTCGTAGTACATACAAGTGTAATCGGATTCTTCACAAACACCCTTTTCCTCGTACCCTCCGACACAATATCGTTGTAAATTGGAAACCTGAACTACAGGGATAACAAGCTTCTGATAACAAGCCCATTGCTTTACAAAAACTGAGTAGGTATCTACGACTTTGAAGTTTGAAGCGTGGTTTGCATATTACAGGATGGAGAGGGCTCAGCCGTTCATCGTGGCACGCTTTTGGGGAGGCCTATACCCTGAAGTGGACGTTCTCAGATGATGAAAATGATGAAAGCCTGGGTTCCCTAAGCGAAGAGTACTGACCGCCACAGGCCGGCAATTGACGGTCAATTTTCATGCTGTTGGATCTGATGATCTATTCATCTTAGCGTAGAAGGCGTTGCGACCGAGAAAAAGTAAGGGTGAGTCAACGAGCTCAAGATCACCAGTTAGGTGTCGGACCTCGGCTTAAATCATTTTGACTGGCATCATAGCTCAGTTGGCAGTAACTCTGCCTTCTGCGCTAGAGGTCGCGGGTTCGATTCCCGCACTGGACAAACATTTGTGACTAACACAGATGTTTGTTCTGTGTCTGAGTGTTAAATATATATCTATTATGTATATCAGTCTCTGGTACCCATAGTACAGGCTATGCCTAGCTTGGGATCAGTTGACCGTGTGTGATATGTCAGGAATATTTATTATATTATTATAATTAATATTTTCAGAGTGTAGGGTTTGAGGAGGGTACGGGTACATTCGACATTAATATAATTTGTATGTATAATTTTAATCATTAGCATGTAAGTTATCAAGGTATAACCTATGTTATAAGGTTCCATAAGCTAAGCACAACATTTGTACGCCTAGAGCTGATTACAGCGCACACAACTAAACTGTAACAACTCTCTTAAACTGTGTTTCACAAATAAAGAATTGAATTGAATTGAATTGAGGGTCATCCTAGAGGGGTGAAAATGGAGGGAGAGGTCGACCTAACTGGCGCGCGTACGTGTATGCGTGGAGAGTCATCGTGTGTTCTCGACCTCGTCATGATAACCTACGTGGCTTGGTGTATGGACGGATTGAGTAACATTTGTAGACTCAGTAACGTCCTAGTGTCACGATGTCCACATTTCATGGACATCCCGAGAAAAATCAGAACCAGCCAGCGAGCCTCATACCTCGTAACCCGTGTAAAGGTAGGTACCTCAATCATCTTATCAAGATTTTAATCTCGAATGCGAGAAAGCTTGAACATAAGACGACGAACATCCGCTCTCACCAAGGTGGCCACCAATATCTAGAAACTAAATAGGTGTCTGTTGCATTCACGCTTATCATTACCAATGTTTACGAAACAAGATCCATAATGTGACATCTACAAACCTAATGTGACCCACGAAGTACCCATATTGCATGAAAGAGTATCCTTGGCTTAAATGGTACTTAGCATATCAGTTTCAACGGTAATTTTTACCCAAATGATTCGAGAAACTATCCAGTAACGCGATCCGCAATCACTGATCACAGCGAACAGTCGTAAAAAAAATTGTATAACCAACTTCCCCTTATTACAAAGACGTAGAGTTGATAGTGCAACAGCTGGTTTAACATTGGTGGTGGGTTGTCAATAAATGCGCCCGCATGTAGACGTCATAAATTGGTGGGAACTGGAGGACACGTGTTCCAGAATGTTCTCCGTGTGAACAAGATGCAAGAAGTACCATTGTTTAGATACGGGCTATGTTTAGCTGAGATGTGTAAATAAATATACCAGGAATATGCCAGGAACAGATAAAAATAAGCTCCTTAGGAACCTTATTACATCTATTTTATGTAGATGTTTTTTACAGCTTCGGATGAAAATTTGTACCTTATTTACAGGATGCTGTAGTGCCTGGGATATTATTCAAATGGAGTAGGCTTGCCCAGCACCTATACCATACTCTTTGCCTATAAAAACATATAAAAACATATCCACAGGAAATTCGAAAAATTGTCTGCATTTTAAATAGATTTTAGCAAAACGCAAACTGTATTTCCCGAATGTTAGGAAATCAAACTGATAAATTCGATTCTGCAAGTGCATTGAGTACCTACTGAAATTAGATTAAGCAGCAAAAGTTGAATTGCTAGTAGGTTGGGGCTCTACCACAACATCTTATTGACATTCAAATGCAAGCGTGTCAGCGCTATTTTACTGTAATCTTAACCATAAATCTTAAAGAATGTCATCTTTAGAAAATTGCAAAATGTATGGGACGAGGTACGTCTCAGATGAAATCTGAGGCCCAAGTCCATAATGTTTGTGAGATACTCACTTGTCATCGTGATATGTGAACAGTGGAAGCTTACAGTTTTTGTATAAACGAAAAGCGCCCCTATAAAAACCTTCAAGCTGTTCACTTTTCACGTCTCACGGTGACAATGAGTGACTTACGACTATTCAAGCAACTATTCAAGTTTCATCAAGTGGTCATATTTAGGTTTCTATTGACATTTGTTTCAGTCTTGCAAGTGTAATTCGATAACGATAAAAGTTGACGCTAAAAGCCCTCCAATCTAACATAATACATGTAACTTTTATAGCCAGGTGTTCCTAGCTCGCCTGCCGTTGTTATGTAAACATTATGCAACTGAACCGTTACGTTTCGCCGGGGTTATTGACCGATACTGTGCTCTGTCTTGTTTGCAACATTCTCTTATCTTCAGCATAGATCGTGGAGAGGGAAACACGGCCTTTGCTATCTTGGAATTGCAACTTCGAATATTGATCGTTGGAATGAGAGGGTACGTGCGGCTCGCGAGCTGTTGCAGTAACAACTTGCGAGTGACGCATTTGCCAATGCACGCACCCTATGCTTCTTCTATTATTTAAGAGCTTAGCTCTTGTCGGTGTAATGATGCAATTTCCTCCATCTTTCCAATGCGAGTTCCTTTACTTCCTTATACTACGAACAATATCAAATGTACTTATTTATAACCCTAAAATAAATTCCTTATTATGACCCGAAGTCTGATAAATGAACTCTTCTTACTCTCACGCGCTCATAAGATCAACAGTTGTTTTTGCTTCTTTCATAGAAAAATCACTTAGTTTGATTAATTTGCCTGAGACTTCCAAACAATATATTTTTTTTTTTTAATAATTTCAAACAGCACTAAAAAAACCACCTAGTATTTCATACATAACAGCCGCAATAGGCCTTCATACCTATAATTCAACGCCTACAATCACAAGACAGGTAAGTGTCAAATTTTACTAAACGCCCAAGAAACGGCTATTTTAAACCCAATACTGACAAATCCATAATGTCTGTCACGACTGACTATTATTAGGTTATTTATCGCTTGTAAATTAATATTTACTTCGTAGATTATGCCTTGATGAGATTTGATACAGATCATTTACATATTAATCGAAAAAATATCGGGTCACACCTCTTCGGTGCTCGGTTTTTTTTACAGGATTTGAGCTTAGAGTATGATGAGATAAACTATATAGGTATAATAACGGCATATAACAATATCCAAAAAACTTGACTCCTTGTTTAGAAAAACCCATAGTATTTTAATTTAATGTTTTAACTCGATCACCCGTAAAAATTTTGACACTAGATTCCACCCATTCTAATGCTAGTTTTGCAAAAGAGCGAATCAATGACATTCATTGCTGTTTCATTATTTAAAGATCATTTAAGTTTAGTTTTAAGTTTGCAAGTTCAAGGGATACAATTTCTAATGTTTAAGTTTCCAAAATTCCTTTGCACCCCTACACTATTAAAGAAAGTAAACTTCAAAGTCCTTTGCCCTAGGGCTGCTTTAGGCTAGGCGTTGATTGTCAATTAAATAAATAAGGTAAGAACGTTGTAGTATTTAGTACCTGGTCTTTTGATCTGGTACTCGCAAGTACGATCTCTTATTTAGGCGTCAAATGCAAGGCAAGGCCTTCCTTCTCTACATCCTGCTCGTCACTACTCTGTGGATTTCAACGTCGTATTATAAGGCTAACTTCAATAAACATAGTGACAAATGGGTGATATCTATATTTTTCTGTTAACACTCCGTAGGCGAGAGGCGAGAACTTTGTGACTTTGTATGCAAGGTATTGTATACACGTGATGGTCGGTCGACTTATATTGTAAATAACTCCATAAACAATATTTTCGGTGATATGCTTATAAAAATAGTGATGATATAAAAATGAGATGCCCTTGCTCTTAGCTCCGTTCTAGTAAGCTCTTCCTCTACAGGGTGATTCATAATATGTATACTATCCCGAAAGGGGCTTATTCTACACCCAACTGGCAATAACGACGATAAACCTATTAAGACTTTTGGAAATTCAGCATTTATCATTGAAAAAAAGTTGCAATCATGATGACGAACTTCTCGAACGTTTATGCAATAATAATGATTATATCTTTATTTCAGGCTACTTGACATATTGCACAAACATGTGTAATGTGCCATAGCCCATTAATAAATTTTAAAATTTTTCTTTCATTTAATATTGAGAACCTAATGTCTAGACAAACCTAACATAGGTTTAAATACATTTACTACCATTCATTTGTATTCCTTTTGTGTAATAAATTACTATAAATATAAATAAATACCTTACTAACATACATATAATAAAGAGATGATTTCAAAAGTTCGGAAAATGTGATAAAAAAAGTACCATTTAAAATCCAATAAAAAGTTTTGTTTATTTTATTATCGGTGCAGTGCACTTCGTCAGGCTGATAATGAGTGGCCCGTTTTTTATAATTGAATTCGTTTTCAGAAGTATTCTTTTCACAACCTGTAGCATTCATTGAAATGTAGTCATCCCAGTGATACATAGTATAATTGAGATCCATGACGCGTGTGTGCGCTTCAAACGATTTGTTAACGCGTCGGTGAACTCGTAAGTCAAGTGAGAAATCGCGCGTCCATGTCGAGAATTTTACAAGTTTAAAGAAAATGTCCCTGCTTGAGGTACCTCTGTCTTACAGAAGATCGCAGCCAAATAACATTATTTGTTTCAAAATAGTGTTGTGTTCCTGCGGTAAGTACGGTTGCCAGACCTCTACAAGGTGATTCATAATATGAATTCCATTGCAAAAGGGGCTTATTCTACCAGAAATTAGCAATAAAGTTTGTTCTACGACTTATGGAAATTCGACATTTTTCATCGAAAAATCAGCTGTTTTGGGGTCAAATCAGGTCAAACTCAATGAATCAGCTGTTTTAGGTAGCAATCTTGATTCCAAACTTCTTGTACGTTTAGGTATTACCTTTAAAGATGATAAAAATACCAAAAACAGCTAATTTGAGAAAGTTTGGAAAAAAAATAAAAATATTATTAAAATATTGATGTTTTTTTTCGCTAATATTATTTATTTTTGTTGATAGAATAACCCCTTTCGGGATGGTATACATGTTATGAATCACCTTGTATAAGGGGCTCAGGGCCGGCAACGCGTGCGTGATGCGTCTGGTATTGCAAGCGTTCGTAAGCTACGGTCGACTGAGCTATGATTATATATTTATCGGCCTTGTTTCAGTTTTCATTATTATGACTTTCTTTGTGACCCAAAAAAGTTTCTAATTAAGTTAGCGATAAATCTATTAACCTTAGTAAGTACCAAATCATCCATCTAACAATTAATTCCTCGCTAAGCTGTTTTTCTCAAAGCCGTGTTCCGCTGATGCGACAACTTACAGTCCTTATCTTATCTGATACCAAATGACTTGACGATTAAGTTTGTTCCCCAAAGTATCATCGTTTCGTTCGAAAGGTTTAACAAACCTTAAATTTTATTAATTACCAGTGGCCAGAGTCTGTTATGTTCGTGAGTAACTCGCTCTTCACCAGTGAGTGGGAAAAGTGAGTAACGGTTTTTCGTCGAGGCACTATACGGGATACAATACAAAAACGGTAAGCTATTCACAAGTAGGCACGAAAGATAAATGCTTGCGCTAGTTACTGCACTTCGTCTGGAATCCGCCAAAGTGTACCTACCTATCACATATCACTGTGATATAAAGTGCCTTGTGCATGTACCTTGCATGCCAGCTTGTCAGTGTCTAACATGTGTGTTACAGCCTTGATGACTGCAACAAGATGCTTTTTACAGGGCATCATCAATCAAGGCATCAGGTTTGACAAACGCCACAATCACACAGTGAAATACTAGGGCAAACAAATGGTCTTACGCAATCTCCCGTTTGGTGAGTCTTAAACAATCAACTGTATCCAATTTGGTTCATTAGCTCAATTACTCTTAATACGGATTGCTCATGGACGAAAAAGTACAGCCAGCGTAATTTATACCATATTCTTCTTACTTGGTCTCCCTCAAGGATTTTTGGATTATCTGACTTGTCATTTGTGATTATCTGAGCCTTTTTTTAAACCAACGCTCTAAACTACGAATCTCAGCCGCTAATGTATCATCGGCTATGGATTTTATCCTACTAATATTATAAATGCGAAAGTTTGTAAGGATATTTGGATGTTTGTGGTCCAATCACGCCGTAACGGCTCCACCGATTTCGATTTTACTTGGAATAGAAAAAGTTCTTTACGTAGAATAGCATATAGGCTACTTTTTATTAGAAAATATTTTTATTAGCAAAGCCGCAGGCACAAGCTAATTATATATCCTTTTGAGTCATTTTTTTTGGAAAATAAGCCTCTTGCTCATATTGGTCTAGTTACATTAGTCGCCGTCTGTACCATGCCAACATTTTTAATTGCTCCCAGAACCGGCCGTAATCGGGGGCGATGGACGATATTAATTGGAGTTGTCATCGACTGAGTCAGATCAAGTTGGAATTCATAAATTCATAAACGTACTCAGGCCTGCTATTACGGGAGTTTGAATTGCTGAGCTGCGCAATTTGACGACCCCTGGTATTCTTAGTCGTTTATATTTTTTCACACTGACATCAGACTGATAATTATTCATAGCAACTTTTTGAAATTTCGTCCTAAAACCCCATCACAAAGATTAAGAATATGAGCCTAGGGGCCTATTTCACCAACCTGATTATCTCTACTAGACTGATTAAAAATATATCCATTTATTTCTCTCTTTGACAAAAAACGTTTTTACTAAGTCTTCCTAGTTCAATTTTTTCAAAGCGTTGAAACATAGATACTGCCTGCTTCTAAGATCATGCTTCTAAGAACGATTCGATTTAGTAATTATACTACTTCTCATCTCTTCCCACTAAATTGAAAAAACACTGAACATGATGGTCTGTAAAGGCAAAGCAAGCAAAGGCAGGACAAAGAACTGTGGCTGGATGTTTCATGAAAGGAATTAACCCGTACTAACGCCTATATTTAAAATTATATTTCAACTGCATTATAACTGCAACCACAAATTATATCGCGACCACCCAGCAGGTCAGTTTGACATCAATAAAACTCCCACGTCCACTCTCCCGTTTCGGTTGGTTTTTATTACAATTATTATTCGAGCATCGCTCAAAAAACGGAATTATGAAATTACATGATTCGCATAGGTGATGCGGTGATACACGTATGACTTGCTTCCTTATTTGAAAGCAGAATTCATAGCAAGTTTTGATGATGCTGATAATACAGCGGCGCCTGAATAGTTATTTAATAAGTTTTGACAAGTATTTCGTTTTTTAACATACATGTTAGCCAGCAATGTAATATCATCGAAAAATTGCCATCCAGCGTCGTAATGCCTCCATCGTCTTGGGGTTCGGTTCGAACTGGTAATGATCTGAATCAAATGAGCTATCTATATCGTTTGCAACGGTCTTTAGATAGCTCAACTGTTGTCTGTGTATTTAGCATAGTTGTAAATATTTACCTGTATGATGTAGGTAGGTACTTTTAATTTTCTTTCTGTGACATATAATATTGTTGTATTATTAAAACTGAGAGTATAAAGACATTATTGACGTAATATCATAACAACAGTTTTAGTAACGTTATGATAACCAGCTATTAATACATTTTTTTATGCATAAAATCGAGAAACCTGGCACATAAAAGTTTTTCTGATTGAGTGTAAACGGCTACCAGTTGCAGCTAGACGCAGCAAAACTGGTTCATTGATTAGTCACCAATTTCCAAATAAAGTGTACTAATTGGAACCATATATTCTCATTAACGTCAAAATACTTCGACACTTCTTATTTTATTTATCAAAATCGCAAGCCATTAATTTAATTAAGGCATTCTTCTCAAGATACCCATAGATACTGGAGCTTGCAAACATTTTTTAAATAATTTGATGTCTAAGTTTTGTTTTATCAACTGTTTGGGACGTGAATGGAATTTTAATGAAGATAAATTTCGTGCGTAATCTTGTGAGATACAGAAATATAAATTGATTCAGATGTTAGTCTGCAAAAATATTAAATCAATCGCCGCCAACTGAGAGCGGACGGCGCCGGCGGCACCGTTCTGCGAAACCAAGGATTAATTAGGGCGATACATAGCAAATAAAAACGCATTATCATCAACAACATCATCATCACCCTTTCGAAGTCCACTGCTGGACGTATGCCGCACGAACGGTCGTGAGCCTTTTCCAATCACCGACTTTCCGCAACTTTGACAATGTTGTTGGTCCATCGGTTCGTGGTCGCCATTCAAGAACCTTTATTCCCAAGGGTTGTCGGTACTGCGAGCAATACGGCCTGCGCTCTGCCAGTGAACAACTGAAGTCGACTCAGATACAAAGCAATGAACTGAATGCAAGGATGCTCTATCGCATTATTGATTTGAGCGACCCAACCTTGGACCAATTCGTTTAGTTACAAAGCACTGTCGCGATATTTTTAAAATTTTACCAGTCTAGAAAATGCAATTGTTGAGTTACCGCTTGTGGAGTTCTTTTCTCATTCTTGCGAATAGATTTATCAAATAAAACTATAAAATTGAACTCTACAAGGTGATTCATAACATGTATACCATCCCGAAAGGGGGTTATTCTATCAACGAAAAGAAATATTAGCGAAAAAAAACATCAATATTATCAGTTTGTTTTATTTTATTTTTTTTGACAAACTTTCTCAAATTAACTGTTTTTGGTATTTTTATCATCTTTCGAACTAATATTTAAACGTACAAGAAGTTCAGAATCAAGATTGCTACCTTAAACAGCTGATTCATTGAGTTTGACCTGATTTGACCCCAAAACAGCTGATTTTTGCATAGAGTTTTTTCAATGAAAAATATCGAATTTCCAATAGTCGTAGAGCAAACTTTATTGCCAATTGGGTGTAGAATAAGCCCTTTTCGGGATGTAATACATATTATGAATCACCTTGTATAGTAGAATTTATAGAGATAATAAAATGAACACACTAAATAATAAAATATTGGAGCACTATTCCTAAGTTCGTATCTATAATCGTCGTGTGTGAAATAAAGAATCAAAGGTTGTAATTTCTATGAAAATAATGTCAGTGTGAGTTGAGTGAAAAATATTTTATGACTAAGGTACTCTCAGTTGCTTATAAAGATTCTGATGATTACAACCTTAACATCCATAATCAATATGCGAGATCATATTAAGCATTCAATTCCGCAATAACTCTCGCATAGGTTAGAAGATGGTTGCTTGTTTTTCACTAAATATTATATCCATTCATGTATCACTCATATACAAGGTGATTCATAATATGTATGCCATCCCGAAAGGGGCTTATTCTACACCCAATTGGCAATAAAGTTTGTTCTACGACTTTTGGAAATTGGAGATTTTTAATTGAAAAAACTCTATGCGAAAATCAGCTGTTTTGGGATTCAAATCAGGTCAAACTCAATGAATCAGTTGTTTTCGGTAGCAATCTTGATTCCGAACTTCTTGTACGTTTAGTAATTAGTTCTATAGATGATAAAAATACCAAAAATAGCTAATTTGAGAAAGTTTTTTTTCGCTAAAATTATGTATCATCGTTGATAGACTAACGCCCTTTCGGGATGGAATACATGTTATGAATCACCTAGTAGAACAAGAAGCGCCAGAAAGCCCTAATGATATTGATATGGCTTTCACAAATAAAACTCCTGCTCTTCTTGTTATTAGTTTTAAAAACGTAATTATTATCAAATCCATTTGGAGAATCCTATGAGTCACCAAGCGCTATCCTTTCCTATAAAAATGTAGACATTATCTTAAAAGCTTTAATGAATACAGTGGTCTTATTATAGCAGTGTACCGTACATCTGGTGTGGTTCAACACTTGATGCTCTCAAGATGGAGCTGGCGGCGCTTCCCACGGACGTTAGACTTATCTTATTTCTACAGCACTCTTTCTGTGTACCACAGTTTTAAATAATGAGCTGAGTTTAGTTTCTAAAGAAATAATTTTGGTTATGTGGTTGTCTTCTGAAGTGGTAGTCAACTCGTAATGAAAAAGTCGTCTATTCGGTAAGAGTTCACGAAATTGCAAAAATCGTATTATTTTTTTATAGAATTACAATAGTTTTAAACGTCAAGTTATCCAAGATTTATGGTTCAAATTCGTGTAAAATACACGCGCATACACGCTCGTATTTGAATGAAAATAAAACATCAGACGCCTCTTTTTTATGGCATATTGCAGTGTGTATATCCTCAAGGTTCACTTCTTCACACTGACATCAGTCTGGCATTACTTATAGTAAGCATATCAATAGCTGTAAAATTTTCCCTTTCAGATAAAAAATAGTCCTTCACAACGAGCCTATCTCTGTCATTTTAGTAGAGAGTAATTTGGTATTCCCCTTACCGTGACATTAGCAGACTTAAACTATTTTCATCGTAACTCCTCTCATTGATTCAAAGTCAAAAATTGTTTATTTCAATAAAATTACTAAGATCACTTTGAAATGTCTAAACCAGGTACGAGTACGCCTGTTCCTTGTCAGCATTTACCTAAATATTCTTATAAACAATTAATATATCATTCAAGACGTAAAGTTCAAGCTACATACGTTTCATTTCAAGGGAAACATCACACAATAAGGCCTCATATTACAACAAAATTTTGTCTAGCGGCGCAACGCCCATTATTAGGCAAATTAAACGTTATCAAATTCCCTGTTGGTCTACTAAGAGCTTTTGTTTGTTTCCCTTTATAGTTCAGGGATAAAGGGACAACACATGTGGAGACACAAACGTGGGATCAGTTTGTTTGTGTTTCTAAGCTGTGTATTGCATTGGCGTTCACGCACGCACACCTCCGCACATATCTCGGGATATCATCATTGGAACCAGAGACGCAGACCGGTTGTTCCCCCCGCTTAACATATTAAGGTCACCTAAACGAGGCACGGTTAACGTAGTTGTTACTTTAATATTCTGTGGTGCGGGATGGATCAATGTATGATGGGCGGATTTTTGCTGATAATTTAATGACTCGCGTGCGTAGGTGCTTGGTTTTTATGACAAGTGGAGCAGTAGTAATTTGGCAACGATTATTCTATGATTTAACAAATGTGTCGAGGTAATTGTGTTTGGTATTGTTATTCACAATCACTGTTACAAGTAATTTGACCCTGACCGGCTTCTTACAGTTTTAGACTTTGATTCTAGAGACAATCCACCGTATTTGAAACGGATTGGCTTAGAACACCATGCCATTAATTTGACATTACCGATCTTGAGTAAAAACCGCTTTCCATCCCATTTTCTCATACAAGCAATCTTGGAGCATTACGAATAATCTGTTCACAAATTTCACGCGCCACTAAGTTAACTCCATTTACCGCTTCACCACGCGATTGTACTTATATCAATTGTACGGAACAATGATGGGATAACAACAAAGCATATACGTGGACTCGTGACAAATCGGTGGAACGAACGAGGTTCCTGTCATTGTCTAAGTACACACTACCGTGAATCACTTGAGTTTGTATGAAACAGTATGAAACACTGCCAGTTCCCACGACTCATCACAAGTTGGGGGTGTAAGTTTGCGAGCCATGACGGAACTTTACTTTGATACTCTTATTACACACTTGTGAAGTAATGTAGAGCAACTTTGTATTTGCCTAATTAGAGACGTGTTCTGTACTATTATGGTTCCATTCAACTTTTAAAACCTATCCATCATACCTGGCTATTTTTAATACACTGTTTTTCTTGAAAATTCTTTTTCAGATCAGGGTCTACTACCGTTCTATAGCATCAAATACGCAAGATAAAATTAGGCATTCTCAAATGAGTCTCAAAAGTAGCCTTACATAATTAATAAGTATATAATAACATAATATGTTAGGTAAGTAGTACCTAACATAATTACCCATACCTACACTACTTACTGGACTTACGAAAAACTAAACTAGATACTAGGTACTGGATTCTGTCCTGACCTCTGTAATTTACACAAGGCTTCTAAAGTAACAAGAGCAATACTTTCTACAAGCTCAATAATAAACGCGAAAAAGGAAAATATTTACAAAACCGCGAATCCAACAGGGCTCAATATTTTCTATAGTTTGCAACTAAGAACGCAGAATATTACATCCTACGGTATTCATTCTTGTCGACTCCTCTCACCCAAATAAAGCGAAACGTTGTGAAGCAGAATCTCACAGCGACAAATTAAACCTTTCATTCATTGTGTCATTAAATTTAAATGCAGCGGGGTGCTGGCACAATTCACCGAAAAAAAAATCACCTGTCCTTACTTTGCCGAGCAAAATTAAACTATACCGCTTTGTTAACAGGCAACGTTTTTGAATAACAGAAAAGCAACCAATTTTAAGCAATGCTCAAATAGAGAGATAATTTTTCGTTTCCAAGATGTAGCGCTTTCAACCTTGGAGCTTTACGGGTAAAAGGTATTATTGCACGGTGAAGTTTTCTAGACCCTGGACAATGGTAAGTAGCAGGATTAGGGGTAAGTGGTGACATCGTGTCAGCAACTACCGTTTTAAAACAGCAAGGGTCAAGATATGTGGCAAATGTGTGGCAACTTGTCCTTTTTGTGCGCTCGCTGCTCTTTGTGTACCTGTGGGAGTTACATATTTTGATATTTTCGCGATTGGCTACTACTGTCTTGGGATCTTGAGCTCCAATAAATAAAGCCTGGAGAGGGCACAATTTTCTGTAGAATTCCTTTGGATTACGTTATGGCGGCTGCTTCAATCTTTTAAAGTAGTTCTTGACATAAATGCTGTGTGTGTAAGATTGGTAGATAAAAAATATTACGGACATATTCACACGGTCAACTGATCCCAAACTAGGCATAGCCTGTATTATGGGTACCAGAGACTGATATACATAATATATATATATATATATATATATTTAACACTCAGACACAGAACAAACATCTGTGTTATTCACAAATGTTTGTCCAGTGCGGGAATCGAACCCGCGACCTCTAGCGCAGAAGGCAGAGTTACTACCAACTGATCAGTTCAGTAGTATTTTCTTCTTAAAGCCTCTTTTATGTACATGCTTATTTTTCGAAGACCTCGGTGGTGTAGCGGGTGAGTGCTCGTCTAAGTCGCAATGGGTGCGGGTTCGATTCTCGCTGCGGGACAAATGTTTGCATGATCTGCAAATATTTGTTCTAGGTTTGGGTGTTGTGGTACCATGGTTCGTGTATTTTCTGATACCCACGACACAGGGAATCCTAGTATGGAATCAGACAGGACTATGTATCTATGTGATATTTGGGTAACATTTATTTATTTATTGTATTTTTTAGGAACCTAACCTGACTTGGATAGTTATTTCATAATTTCTTTGATTTTCATCTTTAGTGCGCGTACACAATCAAGTTTCGTAACCAGATATTTAACGTAGGTACCTACTAGATTTTTTTTTCTTAAAATATATTTTATTCGGATCTCTACTTTTGATGTTTTCCTGTGACGTTAGATAGAAAACATTTTTCAGAGGTTTACCGCAACTTATTAAATCAGGTTTTAGGCCGAGATAAGGCGAGGTAGCTCACGTGGGGTCATCGCGTGCGGACCATCATCACCAAATCTGTCACGGTAATTATGTTCGGTCACGAATTCAATACCAACAGTCATTAATATTTAATACACTACTCACTACCACTAGTATTTGGGTAGTTAGTAGCTTCTATCCAAAATACCATAGCGAGCAAGCTCTTAGCAATGGACCTTCATAATAAGTAAAATTACAATAATAACATTTACAACACCCAACAGTCACATAGTCCGGAATATTAAAATGTCCGGAATCTTAATAGTCCTTACCGCACAGGCCCTTTTCATTAGGTCATAGGCCCTTTTCAGAGTCACAATACCTCAAACTGGTCACTGAAAGAATACCGGATGACCAAGATCGGTGACATGACAAGAAGAAGACTGATGTAAAGAAGATAACTGACCCAGTAAAATACGGCAAACAATTGACGGCTTTGCTTCTCTAGAAAAGCTCTACTATTTACTTCCTAGGTAGTACCTACATTCGCAGTGCAGTGCAAAAAGGCTAATGCTCAATAATTATTCCTAATCGCACGTTAGATCGAACCGACATCCGTTCTCGAATGGTTCGTGTGAGAGTTTTTTTCTCTAATTACAGTTTGTTGAAACTTTTTCATGAACAGAAACTGCTGATGTTAATTACGGACGTTGTGCATTAGCTTGCTTTATTTAAAAGTAGACTTAAGAACAAATAAAAACACGACTAAGTGAATCTATTGATATTTAAGGGCGATGGGCAACCTGTCACGTATGGAATACCCACTACTGCAAACTGTGGGCACGTACCCAAAGTATTCGGACGTGCCTCTGATTACCCACTTTAGGTATCTTCAAGGATCTGATTACCTGGAGATCTGAGAGGTTGTCTGTTGTCTACATGCTTGGTGATAAAAGTCGTGTATATTTTTTTCAGCAGCGGAATATTGTGTGTTTAATATTGGTCTTTATTTCCAAAAGTACTTAACCAATTCGGATGCATTTTATGCAAGGCTATTAGATATATTTCATAGTAACATAATGTGCCGGACACTTGAGTACAATCAAAATCAGGAGATAATTATAGGTGATTTCAATATGCCTACAAATTTATGATAAAGTAAATATTCGGAGAAATTAGAAACCAGTAGGTAAGCATGCAAATAAAAACAGTTCAAACAAGTAACTTTTTAATATTCATGTGCTCACCTTGCCCTGAATCCTCTTCAAAGGGTAACATGCATCGTTGGCGCTATTTATAAACGTTCCTTTTTTCAACTACTGTGCCCTGTTGCGCACAAGCACCTGCCGCATCCCTCGTGGCTCATTGGCTAGCGTAAGGATCCACAGTAGGTTTATTCCTAAGCGCTCCGTATTAAATTGAATACTGTTAGCAATTGACAAGGACGACTGTTGAAAATTTAATCAATCTATCTATCTATCAATACATCTAATCTATAAATCTATAACTAGCCCAAAACTAAAACCGTTCACGAAAACCAAAGTAGGATTTTACGTACTTATAAGACGCCTGCCGAGATTGATTTATCAAGATTTATATTAACCCATAAATCAGAATCATATTAGTATAAAGTTACGTACCTATCGGTAAAATTACATAGGCCTACCCTTCTTTAGCTGCGTTGACTTAATGGGACGTACCCTGACTTTCGACCTTCGATCAGTGCACCAATGAATTTTCCGTTCGAAAATATATGTGCACATTAACATTATGTTCCGAACATCGTGAGGAAACCCGCGGCTTAGTCAGGTCCTCACGTCTTGTCATTAATGTGGATAAGGTTGACTAAGCTGCAATGATGGTATAGGTGCTGGGCAAGCCAACTCTATATAAGTAATGTCCCAAGCACTACAGCACTACTACTCTAGTACTCCTGTTAGTGAGTAAATAAGTTCCACCAGTATAAATATCTGCAATAGATGTATAAGGCCTTAACTACCCTTCTAAACTTACTTCGCCAGAACTTTGGTTGTACTTTTAGAGCTCTCTAGAATAACCCCGTTACAAGAGTCAATAGCATCTAACTGAGGCCACCCTCTCTTGTTTTCTTAGCCCTTATCTTGTGTATAATTGAGTTGTAATTCAACTTTATAATGTTTCACATGTGATTTTATAAAAATGCTTCTAAAGTTCTAACACAACCAAAAGTGATTTTTTTGCGGATCTGGACTCTAGTGTAAAGTTTATTTTTCTTTTCTTTCTCACCTTCTCACTTTTTCTTTCGCTTTAAGTTTTTTTTATACGTAGTAGTCTATTTCCCTGTCATTATGAAACTGGGTTTAGACCAGGTCTAACTAAACCCTGGTTTTGTGACGTGTCATTTCATACGTTTGACGTTATGACATAAAGCAACTGTATGAAATAACACGTCACAAAACCAGGGTTTAGTTAGACCTCGTTTCATAACGATTGGGCAGTGTGGTCGCTCAGCGACAAAGCATTTCTGTATTTATTCAATAAATTAAAAAAAAGACTTCTTGTTTTTGGCTACATTGGTGTTGCTATTGTCACAATTCAACTCAAAAGTTTTATTATACGCTTGACATTTACTAAAAGCCTTTGTGAAACTGCCTACTGTCAAAACAAAACGTTTATTCCGCTCGATACATTAGTCATGCATTATCTGTATCTCATGATCACACTCTGTCAAAATTCCACATGTACAAAATGGTACAGGTATTTATGACTGCTACTTTATAAACGATGATTTAATAATGGAGAGATGTGTTAAGATTATCAGGGCATCAAGGTGAGTAAAGTCAATTTTGAGTTGGACTTTACCTATGCCAAACTCAAAATTGTTTTTTGGGGAGATGTAAATATTATTTTGAAACGAATGACTTATGGATCTAATTATTATGAAATATAATAGATAAACTCATTATTATAGACAAAGTAAAGTACATAGGGAGATACAACAAATATTAAGTACTGCCACAAGCACGATTTTTTTGTATAATCGATAAGTACCTATCTAATACCTTAATATTCAGGGCAGATCAGCAAAACGGCAGCCAAGGACATGTTAAAAGTGCCTAAAAACATTATGAGATTGACAATAGCTGATAACAAAACCGTTGCTTCTACGAGTGGTCATCTAACAAACAGACAGCTTAAGGCGGTGTTTTTCCACAATTGATCATTTTTGAAGGTTGAAGTGGCCACTTCGACGTCGGTTGTCGGTTCTGCGAGCTATATATAGCTCGAGAACCTTTTCCCCTACGGTTGTCGGTTCTGCGCACTATATAGCTATACCACTGCTACTTCAACTTCCTAATTATTGTGAGAGCTATGTCGCTGACCTTGGTTCTTTGACGGATTTCCTCGTTTCGGATACTATCACATACTTCATGCAGTGAAACTCTAAGCATAGCTCTCTCCATAGCCCGTTGCAGGCGATAATTTGAAAGCACACGCGTCGAGACTAGAGAGGGTCGGAAAAGATCGCCTTAAAACTAATTGATGGTTGTGATAATTCACTTTGCTTACGAACGGTTACTGCACAAGTGAAGAAAAAATATGACCGGTAGTGGCTTCTCCTTCATCAATAATATAAACATCCGTCGTTGTCGACGTCTGAGCTCATTCACTCTTGGTAGAACCTTTAACTTCTCGAACAACTCGCTTCATGATATAATTTCTCCCAATATAAATATAAGCTTTTGCTTCCTTGTCGAGTCACTGATTCTTTCTTGGTCATCCTTAATTAGATCAGTGACCTGGTTAAGGTATGGTGGCCCTGAAAAGGTGAAATGACCGTCGGTGAAATAATCAGTGTAAGGAAAGGATTAAAATGCGCCTCTAATAGGCTCCTTTTGTAAATATATCAAATGTCTCCGAATTTTTAGGTTCTAGGACATGCCGGTATCCTCACGATGTTTTCTCTCCGTTTAAGAGCACTAATAAAGTACTCATTAATTTTGACTGATCCATTGGTGCTCGACCGGAATTCGAATACACGACCTGTGGATCTGAAGGCGTGGCCACTAATTTTGAAGACACAAGCATTATATAAATATAAATTTTAGATAAAAAATCGCCGATTGAACTCGGTTTTAGAATGGAACACAGAAACTTGTACTACATTTTTCCACGATCCAACAACCCAACAATAAAACACAGAAAATATTTTAGCAATTTTAGATTACCTAGTAATTTATTTTCAGGAAGCTTACTCTAGAAAACCTTGTGCCATCTTGTCGAGACAGCACTTTATAACTTGGAGGTTAGATTGAACCCCCAGGAGTCGACCGTCTCGGTACGCTGCTCGCCGCCTTCCACGATGCGATGAATGACGTCGAAATGGCGAAGGCTGAGAGGACGAAAATACAATAAATAAAATACTAAAGCACGGGTTTGCTAAAAAAATAGCATCTGCCTTATGACGGACGTCAATAAGTGTTAGCAAACATCAACTTAAATTGTTTGAACGTCATTCAAAGTTTAATTTAAAATTAACAAACACATTGTAAATTGGTGCGTAACGCATGCTTTTTTATGTTTTTCCCTTTCGGGCTGACTAATGGCATCTTAGGCTTTACCGCCAAGTCTTACGTTATTTTTTTGTTATTATATTATTTACTTAACATTCTTTTGGTTTTCATTATTTAAATCACGGTTAAGTCACCATCAATTCAAGTAAATAGTCAATAGTAGATTAGCGATACACGCAAACATTTTATTTCACTTCATGCATGATGCGCCTATCGATTTCAGTGAGTTTTGTTTTTTCTAGTAAATGTTGTACAAAATATTTTTGAATACATCTTAGGTATAAGGTTTGCCTTAGATGCGATGCGAAGTAGAATTCGCGATAACCACGTTATTCGTTTAAAAAATGGTACTTACAGATGTCCTCCACCATGGTGCGCATTTATAAGCTCACAAAATCGAGCTTATTTAAAAATTTCTTAGATCGGGCAACATTCTCCCAGACGTTCGCTGGCTTTCGCTTGCTATTTTTCGTTTGCCTTCGTTCGATTGGTCTGAACAAAATAACAATCATCGACCTATCACTTATATACAACTCAATGAAATGAAATGAAATGAAATAAAACTTTATTGAGGACCTTTAAAAAAGAAAACACAGTTTATACAAAATAGCTTATAAGCCTAAGATAAGTTCCTACAATCGGCGGTCTTATCGCGGTTTGTGATTTCTACCAGACAACCGTTTAAATAACTTAAACCTAAATTCTGATATCCTGCTGCTCCAAGCTTATGCCAGCCTAGATTCTAGGCTGTAATACCACCTGAAATTGTGGATGTTGGAAAGGAATTGTTAAAGGCTCTAGAACAATTCCTTTCCAACATCCACAATTCATACATACTCGAACTGCAATAGAATTTATCGAAGTTCCACGTTTGAACATTAATTCTAGAACGTTATTCGAATATTCGAATCATTTATTTGAATCCAATACTGGCTGTGCCCCGAGCACCAGTTTCTTGTGTAGGAACCTAATTGAAAGAGAGAGTCCGTACTCTTTATCATAAATTCTATAAGATAAACTTGAAAAATTATGAGAGATGAGATTGAGTCCATTACAAATCTCAAAATACATATTGACTAATGATGTGAAGGCATGTTTTGAGTCCTTTCTAATCTTTTTACTTAGTCAATATTTTGCGACGTTATTTTTTTTAACTTTGGATACTTGTGCTAACTCCCAATTATTATCTTGAGATCGACAATAGCGGGCACTACAAAGTAGGCTACTGTGTAGTGATAAAAAAGTGAAAAAAATAATTTTAAAAGGACTCGGACACGGTCAACCGGCTTGAAACAAGTAGGTAGATTTTTTCTTAAGTGAAGCACGTTTAATCGTTTGTGCTTGATAGTCAAACCATGCTTGATGCAACTTTTTAATAAGTAGGTACAAGGTGATTCATAATATGTATGTATGCTATTCCGATTGGCAGTATAGTTTTTCTACGACTTTTGGAAATTCAACTTTTTAATGACTAAAAGACCAAAAACAGCTAATTTTTTAATAGGTAATTTTCTAATATAAGCTAATATTGTTTCATTTTCTAGTTAGAATAAGCCCCTATCGGAACCTTGTATTTTAGCTTGACGCGTCGTTTTGCCACTGTTCAAGAGTCTCCAGTTGTTCGATACGTGCGATTGCAATCACTTTGTGACTATCTCCTCCAACGAATGAGTACGAAGCTCTTGGCTTGACCAACCAGCTTGACGCGCAAACAGAACAAAACTGCGTGCTTGTCGTCAAATCAAGCCGCTTGACCGTGTCGGCGCTATCTAAGAAGACATTCCTTGGCGACGTGCCGCGGAACCCCGTCAAGTATTGATACAATCGGAAATGCTGACATTCCGATTGACATTTAGAACCTTTTTAGATCATTAAAGTAGCATAATTTCCATTAAAGGAGAATTTGGTGGCGCGGCAACTACTGAGACGTGCATGTGGGAGTAATCAACGATTCCAAGATAACTCAAGAAATACCAAATTATCCCATTAGATGTTTATGTTGGGTATTCTATTAGTTATCTGTGGTTTACATAGAAAACGAATATTCCATCTTTTATAGGTGGTAATAATTTTTATACATATTAAGCAGAAATATCCTTAGGCCTTATATCAATAAAAAAATAATTCAGATTTTAGTGTTTGATGAATTGATTTAACCGCGAAAAACCTGACTATAGCATACTGTTTTTTCAATCAAAAATTGCCAGTGTGGAATAAGCCACTTTCGGGATAGTAGGTATCATCATCGTTATAATTTCACCCGTAGGACGTCCACTGCTGAACATTGCTAGATTTCCAGAGCGAATTCCTATCATGTGGGGGGAATTTCCATACTCCCCACGCTGGGCACGCGGGTTGGCAAGCGCAGTAGAGCTATTTTTGTAAAAATAGGGAATGCTGCTGTCCATCCCCTAGCTTTTTTTCCCTTAATGGCCTCTTACGACTTCCATGGGTAGGCAGATATGGAGGGGCCTATTTCTCAGCCGGGGCCACCATACATATTATGAATCACCTTGTAATTACCCAGATTTATCTTTGCTTTCTTTAGGTATAAAACTTACGATATTAAATCAACCACAGAATCTATCAGAGCATTGAGCGGTTGTCAATACCAGTGATACGATCGTAATTGAAGAAATCAATAAATCAAACGCGCTTTCGTTCCCAAATGGTACTTATATCTATTGTTTTCTTATCACTGAGTACTGAAAGCACAAGAACCCGCCCCAGTATAGATGCGAACACTCATTTATATAATGAGTGTTCGCATCTATACTGGCAAAGCTATTTTAATTCTTTCTAGTATGGAGCAACAGGGAGTGCTGAATAACAATTGAAGAGAAGAAGGATTTGTTTTATACAAAAAGGTGGCAAAGAAGCATACAGCCCACCTTTTGGTAAGTGTTTACCGTAGCCTATGAACGCTTGCAATACCAGAGGCATCACGCACGCGTTGCCGACCCCTTAAAAGTGTATTTAAAAAAGATAATGTTAGTGATGCACCATCTTGATTGTAATTATATTTTCCAGCACCGTTTATAGCGCCCTCTAGCAGTGGTACGCTAACGTTTTTACAAGACTCTGTGAGGATCTCATTGAGGCTAATTGTCTTCAGAGAGGCGCCTTGATGTTTCACATAGTTTTTTTACTATTGTTATTAGGGATAGACCGTATTATTTGTTTTATATTCGGCATTCGGCATATTTGGCAGGTATACCGAAAATTTGTATTCGGCCGAAGGTTCAGTAACAATTGTGGACAATAAAGCGAATAATCAAAATCTAAGAAAAAATCTACAAACTATTACATACTTTGACAAATAGGGCGCACTAATCTAGTGAGTTTCAATTTTTTTTTAATCTACACATTTTCAGTGATGGGCTTGCAACCTGCCACGTATGGAATACTCACTACTGCATAATGTGGGCATGCGCCAGAAAGTTTGAACGTGCCTGTGACTACCCTCTATAGATATCTTATCTTCAAGGAACTGATCGCCTGGAGATCTGAGAGGTTGCCTACCACGCTTGAGGATAAAAATCGGGAGCATAACTTTTTTTTTTCTATTTGTACATTAAGATTTAGGTACGCTAATTGCGCACTTTGATACAATTTACTTACTATAAACCTATTGCAAGACAAGTCGATATTGATCAAGTTCACCTTGGGCTACTCGGTTGCCTAACATGAGTACACCCATAAAATCAAAATTAAGTGCTCAATCAAATTAGGAAACATCACTACTAGTATTATCAGATGATCGATCGGTAGCCGATGTAGGTAAATCACTATGGTAGTGTTCACTAACACGTTAGCCGGCAGTTACTTTAACTTTCGGTTCATCATCAGCCTGTAGAATTCCACTGCTGGACATACCTAGGCCTCCCCAAAGAATGCCATGAAGAACGGTCTTGAGCCTTTTTCATCCACAGACTTCCGGCAACTTTCATAATGTCGTCAGTGGGGGGCCTTAAAAATGTAATGACAATAAAATAATAGGTACCTATAACGAAAACTTTAAAACTGCATTAAATTTTTATCCTTATCTTTCACTTTATTTTTTAAAGAGTTTTTAACGCACATTATACCAATAATTTTAATAACTTCGTTATCGCTATATTATGCCCAACCACGAATTTATTTCGTAAATTAAAACGATTTTTAATTATATTCAGCCAGTATAACATATAAAACTGCGGGCGACTGAATTTAATTTTTAGTGAACAATATTTATTAAAAGCACGTATTGGAATGAACTGGTTTAGCAGTTAATTAAGAAGGCAGTTTGCAATAATTTATGACCCTTAGGTAATTTATACGTTAGACGGTAACATAATCCCTAAAAACAATAAAACTTTAGAAAAGGGCTGATGTACAAAAAACAGATTACTTTTATGTCAAAAAGTATTTACGGTTTTTTTTTCAATAATGTATAAAGTGACTATGTTTTTTTTTACTTTTATATATCTTCAAAAATATCATCGTTAACAACAAAACTCTTTTTCGTTACGTATACGTAATTAGAACTGGCGTTTATTTAGTTTGAGAACTACTTCAATGAAGTAGAATTTTTCACTCCACTTACATTGACATCCATACCTATACATTTTTTAATTTCTATTGCCGAAAATAACGATTCTTTTTTTGAATAAATTTCTCACGATATGATGGCTATAACTTGTTTTATGGATTTTTAAGTAGGTTTTTTGGTGCATAACCAAATATGTACTGGAGGTGAGCCTTGTCGGCTTAGTCACAGGAAATTGGTTGGATGCAGGATTTTAAATTTTGCATTTTATGTGAGAGCCGATTTTGGCTATAAATGAGCTCAGTCCGTAATGAAGGGCGAAAAATCGGAATTTGATGCCTTTTTATTTGCTGATTTAAAAGGTAAAGCTCCATTAAAACGTTTTATGATTCAGTTTGTTTCTTCAAAAAAAAAAGTCTGGTCAGTCCTCTACGTAAGTAGAGAAGTACAAATGGTCTCTATCTTTCTCTTGTCTTCATAACCAAACTGCAACTACCCATCATTATCATCATCATCATTCCAGCCGTTTGAAGTCCACTGCTGAAAATCGGCCACAGGTTTCCAGAGTGACTTCGTATCATGTGGGGTATACTACCCATCAACTTGTTCGTAAACAGTAAATTCAAGCAGAGTTCAAACGGTGACCGATTATGCCATCCAACTAAAATCTTTTTCAATAGGTAGTCAATTTTAGGATTCACTTTGATGAGTATCGTTTGAACTTGGCTTCAGACTTTTATGGATTCTAAGCATTGATGTATAAAATCCCCAAAAACATAATCAAATGCTCTTAATCATAAGTGTACGTTATGGGTAGGTAGGTACTTGGTGCCTACATAACATTAAGGCATTTTAAAAATCTTTTGGGCAATTTTTGTAACCTACTTGTACATTATCCAGTCACCGATGCTTGATTGCTTTTTTATCAGTTTTTGTCAAGCATCAACTATCGCCTACTCATAATACGGCGCGTGATAGCCTGTGGGTGCGCTTTGCTCCCAACTCATTCAAAACTGAACCTTTTGATTCTTATTTTACTGATGAAATTGCGTTAATTTTGATCTACAACAAATCGCTTTAATCAGCGTTAAGCAAAAGGTTCTTAAACTTTACCACGTTGACTTTAAGACACGTTATTGTAAAGCTTCGTCGTCGAATAAAACACAATAGACCGGTCAATATGTCTCGTGCCACGATTTTTGTAGTAACCCATAGAGACGGTTTTTGTCAATGCATTTTTTGAGTTTGTCGAGATCACGTAGCGTGGTGCACAATGCAGCGGAATCAGAGTTCAAGAAACTTATTTCTCATTGAATTTATTTTATTGGATCAGTTTTGATGACCCGCGAATTAAAAAAAGAAGTCAAATAGGACACTTGATGTCCTACATACATTACTAATTATTTTACTATGTAGGTTAATTTTAGTAGGTATTTACAGTAGGTATTTGCTAGGTGAATATATGAGTGAAAAGACAATTGCCTCCAGTTATAATAAGGCATTCATCCGCGATATGCTAAATATTTACATAATAGTTACCTTATATAAATGAAAACAGATAAGTAAAAGTAAGTAACTAGTAGTAAGATCCGAAATGAGGAAATCCGTAGAAGAACCAAGGTCACCGACATAGCTCTCAGAATTAGCAAGTTGAAGTGGCAGTGGGCAGGCCATATAGCTCGCAGAACCGATAACCGTTGGGGAGTAAAGGTTCTCGAATGGCGACCACGAACCGGGCGACGCAGTGTTGGAAGGCCCCCCACCCGATGGACCGATGACATTGTAAAGGTTGCGGGAAGTCGGTGGATGGGAAGGGCTCAAGACCGTTCGTCGTGGAACTCTTTTGGGGAGGCCTATGTCCAGCAGTGGACTTCTACAGGTTGTTGATGATGATGATGATGAAGTAAATAGTAAGTGGGTATGAAGTGGCGGCGAATTCTTGATATTGAGGCCAGTTGAAAGCCTGCATCTATGCTGCAAGGAAGCGCTTAGCTTGTTAATATCACTCTTGCTCTAGAAGATAAAACTTTAACGGGATGCTTTACTAATTTATTGTGTAATTTGCTGTCATACATAACATTGTGCGGATTCACTGTTTAACCGAACTGCTTTTGTCGGTATCGAATTACATTAGGAACTTATTAACTTAGGTACCTATTTGTTTATGTGTAATCGTGATTGGGTTGCTCCGTTTCAAGCATTTTTATGAAAACACCAAGAGAAATAAGACAAAAGGCCACATTATGAAAAAAATATCGCTGAAAATATATTCTCGACACAGAGAGAAGTTTTATACCGGGAGCGGAAACTCATAAAGTTTTCCTGATACTCGAGTTTTAAATTAAGTTAAGTTGAGTGGCGTCTAGGAATCTCATCTGAAAAATATAATATAATATTCCGCAACATGGAAGCATCCGTTTTTCATGTACCTACCTATTCGAATAGAATTCCCGGATGAGTACAATCTAAGAGTCTTCAAATCTAGAGTGAATAAGTTCCTTCTGGTAAAGCGTGCTCCATCTAAGGCCATATCTCACTTGCAAATGTGAGATGGTGGGCAAACGCCTAACCACCACCAATAAAAAAAAAAGAGCATGATTCAGGAAGTAGCGCACTGAAGTCATTTTGCTGTTTATTGGATTTTAGTTAGTCTTTAGCTAGAAATAGAGCAAAAAGACGATCTCGGTGGGGTAGCGGGCTGAGGCGCGAGAGGCGCGGGCTTTATAATCGCGGCGTGATAAAATGTTTGAAAATTTAAAATATTTGTTCTACCTAGGTCTGGGCGTTGTTACTTAAGTAGCTAGGTCGGATCGGATCGGATCAGATCTGAAATCTCAAAGATTTTCACACAGCCGGTAAGTAGCTCGGTAGCTTAGTTGGTTAGAGAATTCCTGTATCTAGCGGAAGGTTACGGGTTCAGATCCCGTCTGAGTCGAAAATTATTGAATATTATTAATGTATAAAAATAGATTTTTTTATCATTATCAAGCTCTTGAAGCCGGTATTTCGCAGTCACCTTATTATAACACTGAATACTGTAATGAGGTTCGTATAGCAAAGACTTTTGTTTAATATTTTTTTTATTGAGTCACAAACCTATTTCATTCAAACAATACTGTGTTCAAACCTCGTTTATTTTTACATGAAAAGCCGAAAGCAATGAAGAGCTCGCGTACAGAGAGCTTTAATAATGAAGTAAAGACATTTTCACCATTTCCACCTTTGTTACAGTTGGCTGCTCCGGAATGGGGGGTCGTACAAAGGGCATCTCAAGCTCACTCACGGTTTTGTGTTTAAAGCAATTACGAAATAATAACAGGATGGTGTGTATATGGCTATAGAATACGAATAACTAGCTAACGCCCGCGACTACGCTCGCATAGTACCTAGATGAAAAAATAGACCTTATACTTTTCTAGGTAAATAATGTGCAAGGAAGGAGCCTCTAAGAAGGGCACTTTAATAATATCTTTATTTCAGGTAACATGACAGTTAATCTTTTCGCTACATTGATTCTTTCATCATGTCGCACCCATACCGGTAAATGTTGGGAACGATACCATTCAAGTTGTAGATCACTATGTCTATTTGGGTCAGACGATTCAACTAGGTAGGTCCAACTTCGACAAAGAGGTCAACCGACGAATCCAACTCGGATGGGCAGCGTTTGGGAAACTTCGTCATATCTTCTCGTCGGAGATACCGCAGAGCCTCAAGACGAAAGTCTACAATCAGTGCGTGTTGCCAGTGATGACATATGGCACTGAGACTTGGTCGTTAACAATTGGCCTCATACACAAGCTCAAAGTTGCACAACGGGCTATGGAGAGAGCTATGCTAGGAGTTTCACTACGTGATAAGATCCGAAATGAGGAAATTCGTAGAAGAACCAAGGTTACCGACATAGCTCTCAGAATTAGCAAGTTAAAGTGGCAGTGGGCAGGCCATATAGCTCGCAGAACCGATAACCGTTGGGGAGTAAAGGTTCTCGAATGGCGACCACGAACCGGGCGACGCAGTGTTGGAAGGCCCCCCACCCGATGGACCGACGACATTGTGAAGGTTGCGGGAAGTCGGTGGATGGAGAAGGCTCAAGACCGTTCGTCGTGGAACTCTTTAGGGGAGGCCTATGTCCAGCAGTGGACTTCTACAGGCTGATGATGATGATGATGATGATTCTTTCACCTTCGGTCATAGGCCCTTTTCAGGGCCACCATACCTCAACCTGGTCACTATAATGGATTAGTTCAGCACATGTGACACGATGCTTACTATATCACACAACACCGTATTGACATTTCAAGCCGGCTACTGGCTACTAGCTAAATCCACATGGGATGTGTGCACCGAGGCTGACAGGGAGACGTGTGTGTCTGTATGTAGCTCAGAAACTTCCTTGAAAATCGAAACGAATTTATTTGAAAAAGCAACACAAGGACAGATTAATAGTAAGTAGGTAAAATTAAAGGTAATTATCCTAAAGTAGCCTGTATCATTCTTACAAAAAGGTAGGTAACCTAACTCAGATTGTTTACAACCTGCGCTGGTTTTCAGTTAATTTTTGTGACCGAGAAAACGATAAGAGAAATTACGGACATTTAAACTTTATACCTAATACGTACTAAGTTCACTCAATGAGTGTGAAAAATGGAACCCAAAACAATCCTCCCCCTGCCAAACAAATAATCCTGACTCCAATCCTGGAAAGGCGTTCCGATCATGTTTTATTATTGCCACCTCAATTACTGCCATTCCTTTTCAATTTACATAAAAGTGAAGCAAAATTCAATGACTATGAAAGAAAAAGATTTCAGAAAATTTATGTTTTTCCGCTCTAGAAAATTTGTATAAAAAAGGTACCCACCTATTTAATGGCTTTTTGATCTGAGTGCTCTGTTTTCCTACTAAGTAGAGAAAGTTACATGACGGAAGAGGGTAACTACATAATTCCCATAGGCCCTATTTCGCCGAATTATTTTCGAAAGAATAGACTTTTTTTATAATAGGTATGTGCAACAGTCAACCTCAAAATAGACACAGGTGAGACCGCGCACTTAAGCTCTGAATTATAGCAACTTCTTTAGCTGTTCCACGTAATCCCATGCTATTAATTGTTGGTAAGTCTCATGTGCCTATAATTTCACCTGACACAGGCCATCGGAATAGCTGTTTAATTAGCTGGTGTTACGTACAGTAAATCAAGGTGTAATCGAGGTTTGCTGCCTAGAAAATGGATGTTCTTCGGAGGAGTTACGAGCAAGCTACAGGGTACAGCAACAGATACGTCTATTCAGTCAGACAATTTATATAGTTTTAATGCAAAAAAAAAATTCTTCAGGGGAATGGAACTAATAGCACCCAACAGTCACGCATAGCCTGATGCACAACAGGATTCTTCAAATAGGAAAGAGAAATAAAACAATTATTTTGGGCTCACAAAAAATAGAACAAACTGGATATAAGTCACTATGGGACTAAATAAAGACATAATAACAAGGGTGTTTACTGTTCATTAGTCTGTGCTGAGGCGAGTGCATGAGCCAAAATAGGTCCCATCTCAGCTATAATGCCGCTTCACAACATGTAGCTGCGCTGGTTTTCAGATGGAACCGTTTGGGTGACCTCACAATTGCAGTGTGCTAACAATGTGTAATGATTCATTACATTACACACTTGTGTCGTGTGCCCTAAATAGCCGAACGTAGGTTTTGGGAATCAGAAACTATAGGAGTACTATAGTATCTACGACAACACCCAGATAGAAACCACGTAGAGCCCACCGCTTGCGTCTCAGCCGGGCACTTGCCTCATCATCATCATCATCATCATCAGCCTGTAGAAGTCCACTGCTGGACATAGGCCTCCCCTAAAGAGTTCCACGACATTTTTGCCTATCATAGGGGGGATTGGACCGTAACCCACCACGCTGGTCCAGTGCGGGTTGGTGGGTGGAGCGACAGAGCCTCATTCGCTGATCGGCAGGGTGTACCACGTGCCGGTGAGGTTGTCTTGGGTTCCGAAAGGTGTTATCTGGAACCCCTTACACCCCACTAACTTGCCTGCCACGTATGAATTCAGGAATACCTTTTCACTGTGGAACCTAACACTGAAAGTCAAAATATTGTAAAGTAAAGATACACTGCTGGTAACTGTACCCTGCTGGGTTCTAGATCTTCACGTAGACCGAGCGCCGTTCGTGGAATACCAAATTACTTGGCACCCGTACTTTTCAGATACAATCAGTTTGTCACATGGAATGCTGCAGGCAGGTGTAAGACAGACTAGCGCCGCACCATCAACTTTGCGGTAACGTAAGTAGACGGTCTCGAAGATTTATAGTTCAAATTCGTGCAGAAAAGCGCTGGCACGCTCGAATTTGAATGGTCATAAGACCCTTTCTTTTCTTAGGCACTACCGCTTTGGCACTACTAGTACGTGATGATAGGACCCTATTAGGCCAGGCTCGTATTCATCGTCGTGACGGGAATTTTGGGGGCAATATATTAAAAAAATGTAATTCTTTTTTTTTATTAATAAGAAATTATTATTATTAATCTTTATTCAACGCGGGAATGCAGCCAGTGCTCTTGGCACCTTGCCGCATGTCCAAAATTATTTGTTTAATTAGTTTCTTTTTTATTTTGTTATTATTTGATTTTATATTTTATAGTATGTATAAGTGTATATTTTAAAATAAAGACGTTATGTAAATTGAAAAAAAAATCTTTATTTCAGGCTACTCGACATATTACACAAACATGTGTAATATGCCATGGCCCATAATAATAAATACCTTACAGACTAACATACATATAATATTATTACCTACATTATTTTTTGACTACCCAGAAAATGATTTTTATAACTATATAGTCACAGTTTTTATAACTATTGCATTAACCATCGTTTTTCCAAATCATTATAATTTACCTCTAATATTTTTGTTCCGAAATAAAAAAATAAAAAAATCTGGGATCGAAAAAAATTAACAACTAATGATAGGCTGCTGAACATAGGCCTCCGCTATAGATTTCCAGAGTGACGGGTCTTGTACAGCCTGCACTTATAACGGCTCCCAGCAACCTAAGGGGGAGACCTATTATTTTAGCAGTGGAGGTCCTACATTTGAAATGATGATGATGAAGGTTAGGTAGGTAGTACTAAGTATGCCAAATTTTAATTAGATATTTATTTTTAAAACTATACAAAATCGACACCATTATAATAATTAGTAGGTATCGAAAAGCATGACTATCACCGACAGTTGATAAAACAATAGTACTGACCCCACACTAGGTTTCCCTGCGTCGTGGTATCAGAAATTAGAAGTCATCATCATCATCATTTTAGCCGTTCGACGTCCACTGCTGAACATGGCCTCCCTCCTGAACATGGCGAATTCCTTATCAGGTGGGGGTATTTGCCCATACTCACCACGCTGGGCATGCGGGTTGGCGAGCGCAGTTAGAGCTATCGTTGTTAAAATGACGACGCTGCTGCCCATCCCCTAGCTTATTTCCCTTAGTCGCCTCTTACGACATCCGCGGATAGGTAGATATGGAGGGGCCTATTCTTCAGCCGGGGCCACCACGGCTAAAAGAACGAAATTAGAAGTACCATGGCACAATACCCAGACCCGAAACAAATATTTGCAAGTCATGCAAACATTTGTCCCGCAGCGGGAATCGCACCTCTTTTGTCTCAGCGCGACGCCCGTTACGCCACCGAGGTCGTAACTTCCACTTTATTCTCGATATATTCGAAGCAAATTCCTTTTGTTTGATCATCTTTTACGTTAATTTAAAAAATACACACTTAAACATACTATATACATACTATAAAATATAAAATAAAATAATAGATGTCCTAAAGATTTTCGCTCCCATGAGAAGTGCCTCCGTAGCTTAGTTGGTTAGAGCATCCCCGTAGTTAGGGGAGGGTTCCGGATTCAAATCCCGTCGGAGTCGAAATTTTTGGGATATTATAAAATATCTTTGAATATGTAATTCAGTATAGGTATTCAATAATAAGGAGGGGCCTATTCTTCAGCCGGGGCCACCACGGCCCTCTGTCTGTGGGGGAGGCCAAGTTCAGCAGTGGACGTCTTAACGGCTGAAATGATGATGATGATGATTCAATAATAATGATCGATAATCTGTGATACTAAGCTTGTTTAATCACTGAATGTAGGTTAGTAAATATCAGATACCTAGGTACCAACGGTTTTTCCATAATTAATATATAAATATATTTGATAAGGCTACATAAAATAATTAATTAGTTAGTTATATTATAAAAGCTGTGAGCTACCGTTTGTAGAGCCACAGTATAACTAAAACATCAAGATGTTGCTTATTTTGTTAGCAATTTTGTGTGTTTCTTTGTCAGCGGGGAGAGGTAAGATTTTTTTAATGGATTGTTTTCCTTTTATTTGTTCGTCTTAATGGTTCCGTCACCAAAATAAAATTTAAAAATTGGTAGAATTATAAACGAAACGAATTATAAAAATAATGGTTTTAGTTATAAAGATGATAAAAATACCAAAAACAGAATATTTGAGAAAGTTTGTTAAATGAAATTTAATTGAAAATATTGATATTTTTGTATGAATACGGTGGCGTGGTTAGCGATTGCACGATCTGCAAATATTATTCTGTGTCAGAGTTGTGGTACTATGGTACTCGTAGTTTCTGAAACCCACGGAACAGGAAAACCTAGTGCGGGATCAAGATTATTTATTTTTACTAAGGTCTCCTCGTGATGTATTCCTTCATGAACTAGGCACGATACTAGAAAGAAAGAAAGAAAATACATTTACTTTGGACACACAAGCACAGCACAAACTAATAAAAAAGACACAAGGTAGGTACAGGTTACAATACAAAAGGTAGGGAGGAAACAAAACAAAAGTAGGTAGGAAGTAACAAAACTAGGATATTCATTAGTCCGTGCCGAGGTGCATGCGTGAGCCAAAAAAGGTTCCATCTCAACATTGATGCCGAAACTACTAGACGACAAAACATCCAATCTGCAACTACGAGAGGTAGGGCACAGCGAGATTTTCTCGCTCTAAATTGGAGCAGCCCGCCTGGGGAGGTACCTCCGCCTTACAGAAGATCGCAGCCAAATAACATTATTTGTTTCAAATAGTGTTGTGTTCCTGCGGTGAGTAAGGTTGCCAGAGCTCTTTAGGGGGGGAGGGGTTCGGCAGGCAACGCATTAGCAATGCTCCAGGTGTTGCTGATGTCAATAGGCGACGGTAACCACTTACGTGGGTGGGTCGTAAGCCTGTTTGCCTCCGTATAACATAAAAAAAAAAAAAAAAAAAAAACTACACTCACAATGACACACAATTACACCAGTTGTAGCAAAGATAATACAGTAGAAATGTTGTAGATATAGAATTCAAGTGACACTCGCTCATCAAAATCACTGAACGTACACTAGTTGAAGGTCGTGAATTCATGTGACACTCGCTCATCAAAGGCTCTGTACACTAGTTGTAGTTCGTGAATTCATGTGACACTCACTCATCAACCGCACTGTACAGTTGTAGATGGTGAATTCATGTTCGTGACTGGAGAAGAGGAACTGCTAATATGGCCCGACAAGTACACAGTAAAAGCAAGGAAGATATCTCTTACTGCAAACTTGGTTGAAGATTTAATAAGCTGGTTAGTTTTGAATTTATTTGTTCCATTTTCGAAGTAATAAGGGATTCTAGCATTCAGTTCTCCCCGCCCACAGGCTTGTGGAAACACGGTTTAGCCTATGACTGTTTTTTTTTTATTTTAAAGTGTTTTTTTTTTTTTAAATTAAAAACAAACGATATAGCATATTTCGTCTGCCCAAGATTTTCGGCACCATCGTAGTTGGTACATTGCACTGCCGATTTGCATAGGCGAAGATGCGGGATAGCTACCTAATGATATTCATAGTTGCATCACCATAGTTACGCGTATAACAACACTTGTCCAGATTTAAAATAATGCCTACTTATGTAGGCCTAAATCTGGACAAGTGATATATGTATGTACCTACCTATAAACGGTAATAAACTCTGTTTTACAAGTGTTCCCGTTTTCGGATTGAGTTCTTTGCTAACCTATCAAGTTCCGATGAAAATGTAATATTATAGTGACAACGAGCTGATGACGGAACTCCTAAGCTAATTCTCCTAAAAGATCTCCTAGTAAATTATTATGGTTTACATGACATTTTTCAAGTTTACCATTTTTGTTTGTAGGAGAACTAATTTATCATCGAGGTTGGACAGCAACCATGGAGCCGTAAAATCCATTCAAATCCTAAACTATGAAGAAGAGTCTATTGCATCTTATGAGGTAAAAGCGAATTTCTTTCTTTTTAATTCTACAACTGGCTTTTTTGAGAGTGCCATCGTAGCTCGTAGAGAACGAAATTTGACGCAATTTCTATGATCTGGGGCACCAAAATAGCCAATGTTGACGATTCATAATATAATTTGCGTACAATTCATAGGACCATGCTTGATTCTCAATTTCCACTTTTTTCTGCAACGCTCAGGTAAACTTAAACCTAAAAATCTTATACATATTGAATTGTTACTATTAGCCCTGGTCTGTCATACATATAGACCGTTGCTCATTTACGTCAGTTTTAGCTCTTGGTAGGCCTCCTATCATGTCATTATCTCCATTACTTTTACCATTTATTTTTCAGATTCATCCGGAAACAGACAAAGACGAAAACATTGAGATTGTTTGTTCCAATTTAAATGAAGTCAAAGGAATGAGAAATTCCGTGGATGACATCTTGCCAGACGTATTGTACTCAGACTATAAAGCTATAAGTGAGAATATTATGTTCTCATTGCTTTCATTATTATGTACTTACTACGTACGCATCAGAAGATAACAATAGGAGAATCCTATTAAAATTGTATTATTCCTATTATTATTGGCCATGGTGGCCCCGGCTGAAGAATAGGCCTCTCCATATCTACTTATCCGCGGATGTCGTAAGAGGCGACTAAGGGAAAAAAGCTAGGGGATGAGCAGCAGCGTCCCTCATTTTAACAACGATAGCTCTAACTGCGCTCGCCAACCCGCATGCACAGCGTGGCGACTATGGGCAAATCCCCCCCACATGATAAGGAATTTGCTCTGTCTGTGGGGGAGGCCATGTTCAGCAGTGGACGTCGTCCAGCTGAAATGATGATGATGATTAAAATTGTTAAGAACAATAGGAAAGCTAATGATTGGGTATATACGACAGTTTCATCAAAGCTATCAAAAAAGAAAAGAAGATGAAGATCACAGAAGCTACAATATGAGCTAGATAAAAGAGAAGTACGCTGTAATATCGTATACAGAACTCAAGGAGACTGTCCTGGAAAGAAACAAAGGAAGAGTTAAGCCGTGTTTAAGCGGCATGCGATATGTCCTTGATGTGTCATGTATAATACGTAGCTAAAAGAGCCGTACACCTACTGAATAAAGTCAATTTTGAGTTTGACATTTGAGGATGTGTGTTAAAGCTCAAAGATTTCACAAGATCTGAAAAGTCAAACCCAAAATCATCTTTATTCAAAAGACTTATCGAGAAAAGACAGTAAAATACGGTTCATTTTCAAATATATTGCACGATGACGGTTGAATACGGCTTTACGCATCAGCTAAGTAGTCAACAAAAACATAGTTTAAATTAGAAGATACTGAATATGCAAATAATTCAGATCTATATAAGGTTAAGACACGAGTTCCTGAGTGGATTAAATTAAAAGCTTGCTTTTTTTAGGAAATGAAACTGTTGGAGAAAAAGAGGCTATACGGTTCGAGTACAAAGACAGTGTTTTGTCGGTAGAAGACGATATTCATGTACTATGGGCTATTGACGATTATGAAGTTTCAGACGGAGAGTTCGTATGGGTTCCAATCAGGTAATTTGATAACTTTCATATTATATTCAAGTAATTTCTGATTAAATTAGTTTTGTGAAATTCAAGGGTAATAACGGAGGTTTCCAGTTCACAGGCCTTTGGATGGCCTGTGAACTGGAAACACTGGCATATTTAGATGATATTCTAGATGATCTGGGATTCTAGACGAGATCAATTTTTGTTGGCGATATCGCCGGCAGAAAGATGTCATTGTATGGAAATGGCACAAGCTTGTCACGTGTCTGTTGCAAAGTTGGGAGACTAAATTCCGCCGTATGATTTAGCGTAAAAGGCAAACGAAGCGTGAGGATCTTCTCTAGATCCCTGGTGGTAAATTTTACTCACTGGAAGTATATTATATAAAGGAGTATTACACTCACTGTTTGACTCTGAGCTGAGCTCTGAAACTACTGGGCCGAGGAGTCTGAAATTTAGCATAGGCACTCATTATAGGGTGTAGGCGCGCACTAAGAAAAATTGAATTTTGCGGATTTTGCAAAATTCAACTCTTAAAGGGGTGACATAGGGGTTGATAGTTTGTATGTAAGTCCCATGTTTTTGAAGTTGGAGACATCAAAATGGAGTTTTAGGTAAATTGACAGAAATAACAAATGCTTTTATTAGCATTTTTTGTAAAACAGCCCTTAGGGTGTGGTAATAGGGGATGAAAGTTTATATGGGAAGTCCTATGTTTTTGAAGTTAGAAACATCAAAATCGTTTATCAGATAAGTAGTTCAAAATAATAAAATACCTACATAAGTTTTTTTTTTTAAAACCACCCTCAGTTGTTTGAATAGGGGATGAAAGTTTACATGGGAATTCTTTATCTGTTAAGCCTATACAATTGAAATTTGGCATGTAGGTTCCCTATAGACAGTAAACATTTGTTATAATATAATTTAAGGAAAATTCACCCCCGAAGGGGATGAAACGGGGTTGAAAGCTTCTTTGAAAGTCCCATGATTTTCAAGTTAGAGACATACAAACCGATATTCAGGTAAATAGTTCAAAATAATAAAATACCTTTACATGTTTTTTTTTGATAAACAACCCTCAGGGTGCGTAAATAGGGGATGAAAGTTTATATGGGATTTTTTTATCTTTTAAGACTACGCAATGAAATTTGGCACGCAGGTTCCATAAAGAGAGTAAACATTAGCTAAGTAAGAATTTTATGAAAATTCAACCCCCAAAAGGATTAAATGGGGGTTGAAAGGTTCTTTGAAAGTTCCATGTTTTTCAAGTTAGAGACATAAAAATTAGGATTCTGGTTAATGGTTCTAAATAATAAATACATCTATAAATATTGTTTGAAAAATAGCCATTAGGGTTGTATAATAAGGGATGAAAGTTTGTATGGGAAACGTTTATATTTGAAAGACTACAACATACTTGAAATTGGGCAGGTAGGTTTTCCAGAGGGTGTACCTAGACATCTGATAGCAAAAGGTTTTTATGAAAACCTACCCTAACGGGTGGAATGGGGGTTGAAAGGTTCTTTGAAAGTCCCATTTTTTTAAAGTTAGAGACATGAAAATTGGGACTCTGGTTAATAGTTTTAAATACAATACACGTATACGGATGGTGACGGGACGGTGACGGGACTGAAGAGACGGGGATGGGACTGTCACGGGACGGGGATGGAACGGTGATGGTGACGGTGAAGGCGCCGGGACGGTGACGGTTACGGGACTGTGACGGTTACAGTGATGGTAGGTAGAAATAGGTAAGTAGCTGCATAATAAGTGTTAGTACTTTGACAAGGATAATGGATAATAGTCTAGGTAGGTATATACAAACGCGGACGAAGTCGCGAGCGGGACAGCTAGTAATAATATATCCTCCTGTGATATGATGGTTGTAAGAATATGTTAAGATACGTGTCATTGGTAAGTTTGACCAACAGTTATGCCGTCTTTTTAGGCTAAACGGCCTTATCAATAAGAAAGACAAGGTCAATACGCGCGGTTTCTTCACGATATAGCCGACCGTGTAACGCCCGTTTGTCTGTTTCCCGGAGGGATAGGCAGAGCCCACAAATTCTACTTAAACAGAATCAACCTGTTTTTTTCAGATACGAAGTAAAAGAATATAACAACAAATTGGGATCCCTGACAAAGCACGAGATATGGGATTTCTATGACTTTGATATTGATTTCGATGAAGATGAAGTTTTCGATGTTGAATCATGTGAGTATTTGATAAACCTTTTATGTGACACAGTAGGTACCTGCAGCGAGAGTGGTGCCATTGACGGAACAGTTGAGAAGCATTAAGTTAGCGATGCTGACGTACCTATGGAGGATAATATCCTACATATTATGTAGGATATTATAAAAATATATATACTCATATATTATAGGAGGAAGAACAAAAATAAAAGACTCACTACTTTTTTCCCCAAGCATGGAAGACAACCTGTCAGATCTTCAGAAAATCAGATCCTTGAAAATGTCTAAGAGTCAGAGGCACGTCCAAACATTTTGGCAAAGGCAAAATTTTGCAGTAGTAAGTATATCATGCGCGACAGGTTGCAAGCTAATCGCTGTACCGTAACCTACAGGATGACTAAGAAAGAATCAGTGACACAAGCAAGCAAGCAATATAGGAGTAAAGTAATAGAGTAGTACGCCATAGAAAAAATGAATAGGATTTCGTGAAAGTGTACCATAGTAGTTACTGATACCCACGACACAGGGAATCCTAGTGTGGGGTCAGGACTATGTATGTGACTGTTGGGTGCTATTCATTATTATTATTTGTTATTTCGATTAAGCAATAACACTGCTGTACTGATCCAACCCGCATGCCCAGCGTGGTGAGTATGGGCAAATCCCCCCACATGATAAGGAATTTGCTCTGTGGGGGAGGCCATGTTCAGCAGTGGACGTCGTACGGCTGAAATGATGATGATGACTGATCCAACGCTTTTTCAGTGGGATGTGAAACAAGCAAAACGGTTAAAGTTACTCCAGACAGTGAAGCCGTCACAAAGGAGCTTATGTTCATCAACACTGAAAAGAAGCATCATGTAGACCATGTCTTCAACAGGTTAGTCAGTTTGCTATTAATTGAAGTTGAAGTTAAAAGTAGTTTTCACTCTCACTCGTGCGTGGAAACAAGCACGTTACACGTGTCTTTGGATGGACCAAATGAGTGACGGTAATGGTCCGCTAGAGGCACTGTTACGGATTCCATACAATAACACGTGGATCACGCTCACAAGTGAGTATAAAAACCATGGTGCCAACTCCCACTCACTCCTCTGAATAAAGTAATTTTAGACGGTGTAAAATCAAATATAATCGTTATCCGTCTAACTCTATCAGCTCGATAACTCTTGCCGTGTCCTTTTCAAAAAGTAAAAAAAAAATAGAATATATTTATAGAGTCAGCCTAGAATGAAGCAATAATTCTGCAACCGCGTAGGAATAATGTTAAAATTAAAATGAAGTCGGAAAAACTCGCCTTGTACATTTATGAATATAAAAAGTATAAAGTAAGTAGTTTGAGGGTCGAACGGTTGGAGTCCCGCCACAGAGTCAGTTTCAACTCCTTCGTGGTGAGGGTACCGACCGTGTTCCGTCGCTTCCGCGGGCGGATACCTACTGCCAATGACAATTCGCGTCCCACGTCGCAGTTTCTACGTGGCAATTAATTGTGTTTTTATATTAATATGTATGTTAGTCTTTAAGGTATATATCTATATGGGCCGTAGTGTAAGAAAAAATCCATCTGTTTTTTATTATATTGTTGCCTGAAATAAAGTTATTGTATTGTATAAATAAAATCCTTTTTTTTTCAGTTTCAAAAATAAATTCAATCGCAAATATGCCCATGAAGAGGAACACAATCTCAGAAGAAGCATCTTCAAACAAAACATGAGGTAAAAGTTTGAAAAGTTTAGATTGGATCTAATGAAAAATATTATTCTAACATTCCATCGGTGGTCTCGGATGGGCAGCGTTTGGGAAACTTCGTCATATCTTCTCGTCGCAGATACCGCAGAGCCTCAAGACAAAAGTCTACAATCAGTGCGTGTTGCCAGTGATGACATATGGCACTGAGACTTGGTCGCTAACTATTGGCCTTATACACAAGCTCAAAGTCGCCCAACGGGCTATGGAGAGAGCTATGCTCAGAGTTTCGCTGCGTGATAAAATCCGAAATGAGGAAATCCGTAGAAGAACCAAGGTTACCGACATAGCTTTCAGAATTAGCAGGTTGAAGTGGCAGTGGGCCGGCCATATAGCTCGCAGAACCGACAACCATTGGGGAACAAAGGTTCTCGAGTGGCGACCACGAACCGGACGACGCAGTGTTGGAAGGCCCCCCACCCGATGGACCGACGACATTGTTAAGGTTGCGGGAAGTCGGTGGATGGAAAAGGCTCAAGACCGTTCGTCATGGAACTCTTTGGGGGAGGCCTATGTTCAGCAGTGAACTTCATCAGGCTGATGATGATGATGATGATCGGTGGTTTTAGGACTTGAGTTGTGTGTTTGAGTTTAGTGAGTTTCTAACCGGCTGAATCACAAAGATATTAAAAATTGTTGATGCTTACTTTATTCAGGCTGATATCCTCAACGAATCGCCAGCATCTCAGTTACAAGCTCGGAGTCAACCAGTTTGCTGACCGGACGCCCGAAGAGCTGAAGAAAAGGACCGGTTTGCTCAAACGTCCGCAAGGAAAATCGGGCAATAAGCCTTTCCCATACACGGAAGAAACCTTGAAGGAACTCGTCGACCAATTGCCCAAAGATGTGGATCTCAGACTCAATGGACTTATCACGCCTGTGCATGGTGAGTATGGTTCATTAATTTTGTAGAATAATAAATTACATGCGTTTATATGTGCGTGGCGACAACAGCTGTTCCTGTGACTGAAACGAACATACATATATGCGCTGAGAATTTGCATAGAGCTTATATACCTACGTATATAAAGGGAAATAGACAGTGGTCGCGATTTGCTTGGCATCATAGTGGTAGTGATTCGCTTGGCACGACATTCTAAAGCCGTAATGTGCCCTATAGGGGCTTGCGACATCGTTGAGCTATATCGCAAGCCCTCAAATGTCACAGTTTTAATTATAGTAATGATCTGGATCAATTAAGCTATCTATAGATCGTTTGTTACGGTCTTTAGATAGCTCAACTGTTTCTTGTGTATTTTGTAAATTTGTATTCGTTTAAATTTTCTTTTAATTAGTTTATTAAGTACACACAAGGAACATTTTGAAACAAAGTTTAAATATATTTTAGATGACAAGTACCAAGCCAATTCTTCGATCGATTCTTCAATTGAATCAGACATCGATGTCTATCGAGAGAAATAGCCAGCTTCTCGTTTAAGAGGATGCCAAAACTCCAGAAGGTTTAAGACCAATTACTGTTTTCTTACAGACCAACAAGACTGCGGGTCTTGCTGGACTTATGGCACAACGTCAGCGATGGAAGGCGCTTTGGCCAGAAGGAATGGAGGCAGGCTCATTCGTCTCAGTAACCAGGCTCTGATCGACTGCGCTTGGGCGTATGTTTTTGCTTTTCTTTTAAAGGCAAATTATTAGCACCTCAACGCGTGCATTTTCCAATTTCTGCTGCAAGACCATTCGAATAAAGTTGAAATTTGAACGCGCTTCGGCAACGTGGTGCTTACCACTGATGGCTACGTGTGCCCCGAAATATGAGAAACGCAGTTCTTTTCTGATAGCCGTGTCTTATATTGAACTAGCTTCCGTACCGCGTGGTACCTACACAGAACATCATCAAACATCTAAACATCCTCACAAACTTTCGAATGTATAATATTAGTAGGAAAGGAAAGTAGGATTGACTATTAAATACATAACCCTACGTTGTCAGGTAATAAAATGTACTTACAGATTGTAGGAAATGTCTTTCCCTAGCGTAGCAGCCTACGACATCTTTTCCTAAATTTTGGTGAAGATGCAAGAACACTAGTTTATGAGGAATTATCCCTACAGATTCGGGGCTTCCGGATGCGATGGTGGTTCCGACGACGCTGCTTACGAATGGATGATGAACTATGGTCTTCCAACTGAAGAGGAGTACGGATCCTATGAAAATAAGGTAATAATAACCCATCCATCCTAACTGGCTGACTGATAGACAATTTTAAACTTAATTCGCTGGTTGTAGTGCTTGAAAGGAGGTGTTTGTCTAACTAAACTATCTAAGAGCACAGGGGCGTAATTTTCAAAAATCGTTTGGAAAGAGGCAAAAGAATTTTTTCTTTATTTTTAATAAATAAAAAATAATAATAAATGGGACGAGTATAATGAAAGTTAAATTTTGAGTGTATTCAACAAAATACCTACAACAAATTAACAAATAATCCTAAATATACCTACTAACCTAATAACTATATAACTATCGACTACTAAAAAAACGACTGAATTATTTACGAGTAGCTGTATAAAAAATCCAGTCGAAATAAATTAAAGTCGTTTATTTCAGGCACAGTAGGTACAAGTACGTACACCCAATATTACACTTTAGAACACCTATAGGGTCTCTCATAGCACAGGGTCTAATTTAATAAAAAAAATTAAGCATTTTGTGTTTTACCGTTTATGGTAATGGAATTGATTGCGATGATTAAATTATGCTATGATTTTATCTACAGGATGGTTTCTGCAGAATTACAAACATGACCACTAAGTTCCCGATTAAAGGCTACACTGACGTTACGCCTTTCAGCAAAGAAGCTCTGAAGGTATGTTACTTTACCAGTCCCTATCTATAGGTATAGTAGATAGTTAGGATATTTGACTCTCAGAAATAACATGTTGAAGGGATAGTCATAGTGTGCTAAGTGTTATATAATAAAATAAAATAATAAATAAATATAATATAATGTTATATAATAAAATAAAATAATAATATAATAAAAGAGATTATTTTCGTATATATTTCAAGAGTTTAGCTTAGTTAGAGTCAAGAGTTTTATTTTTTTGTTTTTCTTTCATTGAGCACTATTTAAGTTTATGTTTATTTAAAGATTTTTTTTGAGAATGCTATAGTGCACTTTTATTGTTATGTATATCAGACCCTGTTTTTATGAAGATATTTTATGTAATTGGTAATAAACATAATGTTTGTGCACTTTCAACAAATAAATAAAATAAATAAGTGAAAAATCTGAAATGAAAGTTTAGATCTCTTTATTCTTTCTTATATTCTTTCTTTTTGTTGATAAATTAAGCCCCTAAGGGATAGTAGGTACCTATTAATTATGATGGATCACCTTGTATAACAGTTGCAACTCCACTCTTATGTGGAGTGAAGTCGCGTGATGCGCTATGATTGCGCGGCGTTCCCCGCGGAAATAACTTGCAGAGAAATCTAAGTTGTTTACCTATAGCTACTATATTTGAACACTGAATCTGTACAACCAACATATTTGTATATTATAGGTAGCGCTGTTCAACCATGGGCCTCTGTCTGTATCTGTGGAAGTTACAGACAAATTCGGCTTGTACTCCCGTGGAATCTTTTACGAGAAAGGCTGGTAAGTAAACAAATCGAAGAGACTGTTTATCGTATAAAAAATAATAATCGAATATGGTACCTATATAAATAAATAACACCCAACAGTCACATACATAGTCCAGACCCCACACTTGGTTCCCTGTGTCGTAGGTATCAGAAACTACGAGTACCACGGTACCGCAACACCCAGACCCGGAACAAATATTTGTAGGTTATGCAACGAGCACTCGCCCACTATGCACCGAGTTCGTCATATGGTGTGTCCTTACTATGAAAATGGTTCTTTCTTCAACAACAAAGAAAGTATAACACATAAGCCGCTTAAGTTCATATCGTAAAATGTTGGCCTGTTACCCCTCCCCCTACTCCTACTGGCATCCGAAGACATCGATGAAGGCAGAAACTTTTCTAGTAAGCTTTGAAAATCGGGCATTGAAATAATTTTTTTTCCAGTGGACCTGAGAACCTGAACCATGAGGTAACTCTAGTCGGCTACGGCGAGGAATACGGCGAGCTGTTCTGGATCCTAAAGAACTCGTACGGAGTCGACTGGGGCATCGACGGGTACATGCTGATATCCGCTAGAAACAACAACTGCGGAGTCGCTACTGAACCCACTTACATTGTACTCTAACTTTCTACCTACTCTTCATGGAGATAATAGTAGATTATGCAACAAGGGCTTAAAGTAGTGTATTATGTCGCGGGCACTATATTGAACCCCGAGAACGAGGGATTCTATGGTTAACTCGCGAGCGGAGCGAGGGAGTTAAGGCAAGAATCCTGAGTACGAGGGGTTTAAGATCACCCAAGACAAATACACATTTAAGCCCGCGATGCATACTCTACTTTTTATACTTTCTGCGAGGCAATTGAAATCAATGACTGTTAAGTAGAAAGAAATGATTTTTCTGGAAGTAAGTTTCCAACTAATTCGTAGGCAGTGCAAAGAAAATGATAACTTACAGCCTAATTAGAATAAAATCTCATTGCACCCAAACACTTTTGAAATCAACCTCGATCAAGCACGACTACATGGGTTGCATTCCAAATTCAAATCACATTATGTCCCATGGGAAATAATGAAATTCAGTACAACATTATGATCCGGCTAGACCGTAGGGCTGTAATGACTTACTTTAGGAAAGGTTTGCATGACACATAATATGCCATTGACGAGCAGGTAGTATAAAAATATCTAATGACATCTCTATTACAGTTTAAAGCGGCTTAAAGACACAACAATGTCTAGCAAAACTATTATGCAAAACTGAAGCCTATTTTCACTGTATGACATTAGAATATACGAGGATATAGAAATAATTCATAATAAAATAACTTGGCACGGTAAATGGAAATGAGCATAAATAAATAATATTGTATTTTTATTTTATTTTATTTCTGATGTCCTCTCATGTCAAGCTCTATTGCGAAGAGTTGTAGGTACGGTTAGAATACAAAATCACACAAATGCGAAAGTAACTGTGTTTGTCTGTCTCTCTATTTGTAAAATTACTACGACGAAACGGCTGAACCTATTTTATTGAAATTTGGTAAGGTTATAGCCAAAACTCAGAGTAATTAATAAATGAATTAATTTAAATACTATTGTACACCAAATAAAAACAGTACATAACAGAAACTTCAAATCCTTAAAGGCTTTCCGATGGCCCGCGGCCCGTACGCTCTTCTCTTCATAAAAAGGGATAGTTTTGAAAAACCCTTAAATACGTATTTCATTATTTGACTTCATGAGTATTTTTATCAAGTTTCAGATAAATCTCTCCATCCGTTAAGATTCTTCCATACAAACTTTGACATCTCATTACACCCTTTCAAGGGGTAGTTTTGAAAATCTAGAAATACAGTTTTTCTTTATTTTTATCATACATTATTTTTAGTTAGTTTCAAATCTGTAGGTTCAAGGAATATGATTTTTTATAAAAAACGTTTTATATCCGCACTGCTAGTTTATTAGTACCTAGGTACTGTTCAACGTGCGATCAACGCAAAGCCCAAACCTCTAAAGCTATAAAGCTGAAATTTGGACAGTAGCTGCCTTATATGTCAAACACATCCACTAAGGAAGGATTTTTAAAATATCAACTCTTAAGAGGGTGAAACCCCTTTTCACCCTCTTAAGAGTTGATATTTAAAAAAAGGTTTGGGCTGTGCGTTGATCGCACGTTGAACAGTACCTAGGTACTAATAAACTAGCAATGCGGATATAAGTCACTATGAGACTAAATAAAGACATAAACACCAGGGTGTTCATCAGTCCGTGCCGAGGCGAGTGCGTTAGCCAAAATTATCCATCTCAGCTATAAAAGCTATACTAGCACTTTGTGAAGCGGCGCTGGTTTCAGATGAAACCGATTGGGTGACCTCACGATCGGAGTTTGTTCATTACACATTTGTGTCGTGGGCACTTAACGGCACTAGGTTTTGGGAATCAGAAACAGTAGGTAGTACCACAATACCTAGACTCACGTATAAACCCCACCGTTGCGTCTCAGCCGGGCACTTGCCTGCCACACACGAACAACCTTTTCACTGTGGAACCAATTTTTTTTTATTTACTTTATGTGGCTATGGTGTCACTGCGGCCACAACTGGCCTATTGTGATCGCCACTTTATTTGTGAAGCCCTTTTACAGGGCCTTCAAAGTTCACTGCAAAGCCCAGCAGCTGTTAAAAACTGAAGGATTTTCTTTGGGGTGAGTTGCTTTAGCTCCATTGGGCTGAGGATGTGCTTTCCCAAATGGATGCTACGTTTGAGCATAAGTGCTCCGCATTCACCTAGCAGGTGTAGAGGCGTTTCGTCCGCCTCATTGCATAGCCTGCAGGTTTGTGTGTCGCATAGCCTTAGTTTAAACATGTGCTTATTAAGACAACAGTCAACAAGGCTCTCTGTGGAACCGAACACAAGCATTGTAAAGATACACTGCTGGTTAATGAACACTGCTAGTTCTAGATCTTCACGTAGACCGAACATTCGACGTTCGTGGAATGCCAAATTACTTGGCACCCGCAATTTTCAGATACAATCAGTTTGTTGCATGGAATGCTGTATGCAGGTGTAAGACAGACTAGCGCCGCACCATCAACTTCAGACAGTCTCAAAGATTTATGGTTCAAATTCGTGGAAAAAGGGCGCTCGCATTTGAATGGCAATATGACGTGATGGTAGGGCCCTATTAGGTCAGGCTCGTATTCATCGTCGTGACGGGAATTTTGGAAGCAATTAATTAAAAAAAAGAGAATTTTAATTCTTTTTTTTTATTACGTTCTTTTTTGACTACCCAGAAAAAGATTTCTGGGAAGTAAAAAAATGAACAACTAATGTTAGGCTGCTGAACATAGACCTCCGCTATAGATTTCCAGAGTTTCGGGTCTTCTACAGCCTGCACCCAAACGGCTTCCAGCAACCTATGGGGGAGGCCTATTATTTAGCAGTGGACGTCCTACATTTGAAATGATGATGATTAAGGTTGGGTTGGTAGTACTAATTATGCCTAATTGTAATCAGATATTTATTATAAAACTTCACATAATCGACACCATAATAGTTATTATTTTAATGAGTAGGTATTGCAAAGCATGACAATCAGCGACGATGGATAAAATTTACTTCGTACTAATTATTGAATTCCTGTTAGGGTTAAGCTCGCCTTTGACGCATAAGACCTTTGAACTAACCATATAAGTATCATGTTTCTGTGTGCAATAAAGAATTACAGAATTATATTATTCCACTTTATTCGCGATATATTCGACACGCAGCTTCTTTTTGTACAGCTGGCAGCCGATGCATTTTACATTCTCAGCAAATAATTATAAAATATTATCTAAAATACTAAATAACATCTATCTATCATCTATATATGAATCTATCTGTCACTAGTCATCATAGCCTCAATCATAGATATGGGGCTCCCATAACTACGCTCTACGAGATGCATCGACTTGGTCGTTTGACGGAATCCCTTTATTCGTATGTTTGGTCCGAGAGGCCTTACTATGCAGTTTTATGAACAACATGCTTAGTACCGTTTTTCAAACTCTGGCAAAGTCCCCCTATGCTAACACTACCCCAGCCAGCCTAGCTCCTTAAAATTGCAAAGCAGGACTGAATGAGACCACCAGAGGCATTGAAAACAGAGCGGCCTCCGTTAAAAAGCCATTCAACAGAGAATCTGGCGATGAAGGAAACTTGTTATACCGGCAGTCTTCTCATGCTAGCGATGCACAACACTGAGTGCCATCTACTAACCCAGATGTCCTGTTTGGCCTTGGTTGACCTCATGCCAGACAAACTTTAGCCTAACTAGCTATAACTAGCTCTGTAACTGACAATATTGTCAATCGGCATGAGGACAATGAAACAGAACAAAACCAAATTGGTGTTATTGAGATAAAAGTCGAGTATAAAAGGAAGTTGCGTGTTGAATATATCTTCGAATAAAATTTTTAGTTAATGATCGAAAATCTGTGATACTAAATGTAGGTTAGTGAATATCAGATAGGTAGGTACAGTCAGCATCAGAAGTTGATGATCAAAGTTAGATTGTCAAAACTAGTGATTGAAGTTTATGTCAAAAAGTGATAGTGTTACAAGGTGACCTGTGATAGGTGACTGTTAAATGAATCAAAATTGGATGATGATACTAACCCCACAAGTTCATGACAAATTCTAAATTCAAAAATACATGACTACATTTTTTTCAAAAATCCCTGCCTGATAAGATATCTCAAACAAGCTGATGTTGATAGTAATTATGATGGTAGGGGTGGTAGAAACCAAACAAAAATCATAGATACACATTTGTATTAGGTAACTTATATAATTTTTAATAGATAGATAGATAGATAAATTGTTTATTTGACACACACACAAATACAGCACATACAGAGATAAAAGCAAACAGAAGAAACAACAGTAGGTAACAATCACACAAAATAAAATAAAGCGTAGGTACTTAGTAGGTAGGCAGATATATTGATATTTAGCATTTTAATAACGAGTGTTCCCGCATCGAGTTCACCATATTCTCGCAGATGTTTGTGCCTCTGAATGATTCCCAAATCTCAATCACATGTTTTGTTGAAGCTATACCTTCATTTTGTCAAAAAGTGTAAAGTAAAGATATTCACATATTTTTGAAACGCTGTTGCATCAGCTACTTCTGAAGCCACAAGTTCATTTTTATATTCAGTATGAAGGTACTTATGGAGTTTCAGATATTCATGAACTCTGGAAAGATGTTTTATCATTTACCTCTGGAAATAGTTGGATCAGAGACATCTGACACTTTTAAGATGATCACATACTTTTGGAGTATTGGGAAGTAACTCCTAAAGTAAAATATTTTCAATCAGGAGTTTTGAGACATGTCCGATCATCAGTTACTTTTGATGCTGACTGTACATACGTATCAACGGTTTTTTCATAATTCATATTAGATAAGGCTACATAAAATAATTCATTAGGTACCTAGATATTTTATAAAAGCTGTGGGCTGCCGTTTGTAGAGCCACAGTACAACTGAAACATCAGGATGTTGCTTATTTTTTTAGCAATTTTGTGTGTTTCTTTGTCTGCGGGGAGAGGTAAGATTTTATTTTTTTATTTGATTTTCATCTTTTATTTTTATGGTTCCGTTACCAAAAGGTATAGTGAGAATACGTTGTCTATCTGTCCGCACTCTTGTGGTCTTATTTTTTTAGCAATTTTGTGTGTTTCTTTGTCAGCGGAGAGAGGTAAGATTTTATTTTTTATTTGATTTTCATCTTTTTTATGGTTCCGTTACCAAAAGGTATAGTGAGAATACGTTGTCTATCTGTCCGCACTCTTGTGGTATCTAAACAACTACCAGTGCTAGTTTTTGTTACCGTAATATACTTATTGGAGTAAGTAGAAAATAAAAAAATTGATGATTTTTTTTTATATTCCCACCTACTTGAAATTTAGAACCTGGAACAACTTCAAGTTCCATAAAAAATAACCAGGTCGTATAATTCCTACTAATATTTTAAATCGTTTATATAAACTTTTTGGCTTGTAGATACAAAACATATTTTATGTTTTTACCAATGGAACACTTGAAATAGTCAGGTAGGTACCTAGTCAGAGGCACATCCAAACATTTGGCGCACTTTATGCAGTAGTGACAGGTTCCGCATATACTATACATCGGCTTAGTGAATACCATCGGTGGCGTGGTTGGCGATTGCACGATCTGCAAATATTTTTTCTGTGTCAGAGTGTTGTTTCTGAAACACATTGTACAGGAAAACCTAGTGCGGGAACAAGATTATTTATTTTCACTAAGGCCTAGCTAGTCGCGCGTGATGCTAGGCGAAAAACATCCAATCTGCAATAAACACGTACAATGACACACTATTCACCAGGTTGTAGATAGTGATTCATGTGGCACTCACTCATCAAAGGCACTGTACAGTTGTAGATGGTGAATTCATGTTCGTGACTGGAGAAGAGGAACTGCTAGTATGGCCCGACAAGTTCACAGTAAAAGCAAGGAAGATATCTCTCACTGCAAACTTGATTGAAGATATAATATGCTGGTTAGTTTTGGATTTATTTCTCCTATTTTCAAAGCAATAAGGAATCCTATCATTCAGTTCTCCCCGCTCACAGGATTGTGAAGACTTAGGTTTCACGTGTTTATACGCACATAAGACAATGCCATTGGTTCACGAATTTCTGATAGCAAGTAGAGGTACCTTCCACGAGGCCAACTCGGCATCCTAGACTATTTTTTGTTAGAATGGTGAAATTTTCAAGCCATAAACGGGATAGATAACCGTGTACCTAATGATTTTCATAGTTGCATTAATAATTATTTATCACCTCAGTTAATATACTTAGAATTAAGGTCCAGATTTAGAATAATGATGCCTAATTATGTGGTAAGTATAGCTATAGGTACTTTAACTACCAAACTTAATTTCGTTTTACAAGTATGTCCGTTGTCCGATTGAGTAGGTACTTTACAAACAAATTCCGATGATAATACAATTCAAAAATTCAAAATTCAAAATTCATTTATTCAGAACAAAGTACACAGGGAAACAGGTTACAGATTGAACGATGAGGCTGCAAAAGTTATGAAAACTCCTCATTGACACAACATAGTTCTGTATGTTTAAAAGATAAAGTAAACTTAAAATGAAAAAAAATAAAACAAACTATAATTATATAATATAATTATATAATAATATTATGGTGACCGCGAGCTGATCGAATTATGGAGTCGGGAGCTGTTTCTCGGAACTCCCAAGCAAATATTAGTACCTAAATAATGCTTTTACATGACATGTTTTAAATTTTCCCATTTTTTTAGGAAAACTAATTCATCATCGAGGTTGGACAGCAACCATGGGGCCGTAAAATCAATTCAAATCCTAAACTATGAAGAAGAGTCTATAGACTCTTATGAGGTAAAGGCTAATTTCTTTCTTTTTAAGTCTTAAACTGGCTATTTAGAGAGTGCCTTCGTATGTGGCTCGTAAAAAATCTGGAAAATAACTAAATTAGACAGAAATTTCTATGAAAGTAATATCAGTCTCATATCAGAATGATTGGAATGAAAAAATATAGACTTAGGGTCGATACATAGCTGACGGAAAATGTGTCGAGCGTATCATCGGTCGCGTCTATTCGGTCAAATTAGACCTGCCACATTACGCGTCTAGTCTAGTCTAGTCAGCATCTACAGAGCATACTATCTCCGTTGATGTTATGCGTAGTTTGAATGCATCAATCAATATACACGTGGCGCGACGATTGTTGCGGCAACGGAACGACCAGACGGAACGGGAACGGGAACGGAACAGACGCTGTACGCTCGACGCAAACGTTTCATCGGTTGAGTGTGAAAGGTTGAATGTTTTATTATAATATTTGTCTGTTCTGGCGTTACGCGACCGATAATACGCGGCGAATTTTCCGTCAGATATATACCGACCCGTAAGTACCCCCAACTTAGCGATTTTGTTTAGGTGATGACGTAAGACGACAGTCTCAAAGATTTATCGTTCACATTAGTGTAATAACTCTTATGGTAAATGACTGACTGACTTACTGACAATCAAACGTAGTGGTTTTATTCTCTTTGAAAATCCACGCAAAGCCTAACCAAAATCCTAATAGTATGAAATTTGCAGGGCAGCTTCCTGTTGTAACGTATGGGTGCACAGAAATGAATTCCCGACACACAACCCCTAAGGTTAAAGTTTATGTAAAAATAGCAGCAACCGAACGAAGTCGCGGGGATAACCACACCAAACCAACGTTGACAAAAAAAAATTTCGGCATGTCGTGATTTCAAGAGATGATGACGTTTTTTTAAGTTTTACAGGACAAGTAGCAATATAATAATATGGGACCATACCCGGGACCATACTCTATACACCAGCGAAAGAATTATCAAAATCGGTTTAGTATTGGCGGAGATATCGAATAAAATACACACAAAAAAAAAACAGCCGACTTGAGAACCTCCTCCTTTTTGAAGTCGGTTAAAAATAGCGCTGATACGCTCGCATTTGAATGGCATTAGGACGTCATGGTTGAGCCCCTTTCAATTTTATTCTCTTTGAAGAATTTTGCCAAGAATTTTCCGTGGATCTGGGGCTCTAAAATGGCCAATTTTGAGCATTCATAATATCACTGTTACTCGTTCGCGTCTTCGTCCGCATTCATAATAATTTTTGACCCCTACTTCGCCCCCTAAATTTACACTATTTTCGACGCTAATCGTTTTCATATTGAATTGTTATTATTAGCCCCGGTCTTGAAGGATTTCAGCAGAGAAACATCGTATTTCAATAGATGTAGAGAGATTTATTCAGGATGCACAGCACACGGCAAAGTCAGCGTAGCAAGAGTCAAAAAACCAGAGAGTTTAGCTATTACGTCACAGACGACCGTTTCACTAAAGAGATTGACATTACTATTGTGTTTATCTCTAACAGGTCTATCCTATATAGATATTTGTTAGTAAGAGCGTCTTGTTAGGCCTTATAATCATGTCATTATCTCCAGGTTAATTTTACCATTTATCCTTCAGATCCATCCGGAAACAGACCAAGACGAAAACATTGAGATTGTTTGTCACAAAGGAATGGGATACTCCGTGGACGACATCTTGCCAGACGTATTGTACTCAGACTATAAAGCTATTAGTAAGAATATATACTAATTGCTTTCATTATAATGTACTAATAGCTTCCGCCCGCGGCTTCGCTCGCGTGGTACCTACATAAAAAGTAGCCTATATGCTATTCCAGACTATAATATATCTCTATACCAAATTTCATCCAAATCCGTTTGGCCGTTTAGGCGTGATTGAACCACAAACATCCAAACATCCTCACAAACTTTCGCATTTATAATATAAGTCGGATTTACTATATTAGAAGTCAACAAGAGAAGGATCCTTTTGAAATTGTTAAGAACAAGAGGACAGATAGTAAAATTCTAAATGGTACCCAAAATTTTTGAACCAGCTTCATTCGAACCCCCATCTTATGATGTTATAGTATCTTCTAAATAAATAAATCTTCGCCTTGAATCGTCAATGATATACTTGGTAGTAGACATTGAGCAGGAATGTTTCTGATTGAAACATCAGTAGGTGGAGCTAGCGGTGTTTTTAAAAGCATAGTTCTTAAATTAAACGATACTGAATATGCAAATAATTCAGATCTATTTCCCAGTGTTTAAATTAAAGCTTGCTATTTTTAGGAAATGAAACTGTAGAAGAAAAAGCGGCTATTCGGTTCGAGTACATAGACCATACTATGCTTGTAGAAGACGATATTCACACACTGTGGGCTATTGATGATTACGAAGTTTCGGACGGAGAGTTCGTATGGGTTCCAATAAGGTGATTAGTTTAGAATAAATGAGTAATATGACGACATTCAAGTGGAAATAATGGAGGTCTTCGGACGGCTTTTGAACTGCAAACACCAGCATATTTCAGCGGGTAAATAAGTAGGGCCTCGAAATGAGGACCGAAATCCGAGAAGCCTAGATCAGCTAGAATAAGTGTAAACTTATTCTAGCTGATCTAGGCTTCTACAAGATCAACTTTCTGTTGGCGTTAAAGCCAGCAGAATGATCTAATGGCATTAGCTTGTGAGATTTCACGTGACTGCTGCAAATTTAGTAGACTAAATTCCGTATGACGTTAGTGTGAAAGAAAACGAAACGTCAGGATCTTGACCAGACCCCCTGGTGGTACATTAATCATTATACACACTTACAGGAGGCTGTAGTGCCTATGACATGTTTTTAATGGTGTAAGAATATGGTTAGATAGATTTCATAGGTAAGCTTGCCTGGCAGCTATACCATCCTCTCAACCTGGTCACCTCTTACCAATAGTAAGGACATGGTCAATACGTGCGGTTTCTTCACGATGTTTTCCATCACCATTTAAGCAAGTGTGCAAGCAAGAAAATCGAAGTACGCACCTCGTTTTGCCTAGCTTCAAAAATATTTGGCTTGAGCAAAATCAAAAGTGCAGGTCGCGATGAAGCAATTAAAAACCATAGACACGCTAAAAACATCGTCATCGTAATAGCACTAACTACTGTAAGGACGAAAGGAGCCTCTAAGAGGTGCACTTTAATCCTTTCACTACACTGATTCTTTCACCGAACGACTGTTAAGACCCTTTTCAGGGCCACCATACCTGAACCTGGTCACTGACCTAATACAGGATAACCAAAAAAGAATCAGTGCAAACAAGCAAGCAAGCAATTAGGTATTGTAAGCCATTTCATAGCCGTTTCATAGTTGTTTGCCTGTTTCCCGGAGTGGTAGGCAGAGGCCGCAAATTCAACTTTAACCATTTTTTTTTCAGATACGAAATAAAAGAATATAACAACAAATTGGCATCCCTGACGAAGCACGAGATATGGGATTTCTATGACTTTGATATTGATTTCGATGAAGATGAAGTTTTCGATGTTGAATTATGTGAGTATTAACACTTTTTACGAGACGCAGTAGGTAACTGCAGCGAGAGTGGTGCCAGTGACAGAACAATTGAGAAGGGATGCCGACGTATGGAGGATATGTCCTTTAAAAGGAATAACAACAAAAATAGGCTCATGGCTTTTAGGAGATATCACAGCCGATTCACAGGGTAGGTACCCCAATCATACCATGCTTGGGGTACCCTGTGATATTTCCAGGAAATCAGATCCATGAGGATATTTAAGGGAGAAAGGTTAGTAGAAACACGTCCAAACATTTTGTTGACATGCCCACATGTAGTAAGTATTCCATTCGTGACAGTTTGCAAGCCCATCGTCATTCCTCAACCTGGTCACTGACCTAATACAGGATGACTAAGTAAGAATCAGAGACAGACACGACAAGTGAGCAAGCAATATAGGGGTAGAGGTAGCCATAGATAGGATTGCGTAAAAGACGTTTTGAGTACAAAGGGAAGTTTGAGCTAAGACTACCAACAACTGATTTATTGATAAGTAGACATATGCATCATTTTGAAATATAATATGTATACATATTAAACATATTTTAGATTTGAACACTGCTTAATTTTTGATACCTTATATCGCTAAGATTATCGAAATCATTATATAAAATGCGAACTTCATTACCATTTCGCTTACTCAATAACACTGCTGTACCTACTGAACTAACGCTTTTCCAGTGGGATGTGAAACAAGCAAAGTGATAAAAGTTACTCCAGACAGTGAAGCCGTCACAAAGGAGCTTATGTTTATCAACACTGAAAAGAAGGATCATGTAGACCATGTCTTCAACAGGTTAGTTGTTTTGCTATTTATTGAAGTTACCCTTCTATGTAAACCTAACAGGAAACAGTAAACAACTTTACATTGAAAAATAACCTCCTAGACCTAGGTCTAGGATTATGACGTCACGAGATAATAATATCAATATTCTATTCCTACAATTACCTTTTTTGTTACACGCTGACCTTTTTTGTTACCTTTGAAGTTGGCAGGTAGAAAATGCTCGTAGAATTAAGCCCTCATTTTATACAATTATTGTCTTCTTAACATTTAATCATAAAATATTAAAATTTATAATTATAAATATTTAATTAATATTTTCCGCCAGCGCGGCAGCGTCTTGGGGACTTGGGGACTTCCGACTGGTAGTGATCTGGATCAATTGAGCTATCTATAGATCGTTTGTCTTTAGATGGCTCAACTGTTTCATGTGTATTTTGTAAATATTAACTTGTATTAGTTTTAAGTTTTTTTTCTGTAAATAAAATATATAGTTTTAATAAAGAATTAAATAAAATAAATATATTTATAGAGTCGGCCTAGAATGAAGCAATAATTCAGCAACCGCGTAGGAATAATGTTAAAATTAAAATGAAGTCGGAATAACTCGCTCTGTACATTTATGAATACGGAAAGTTTAAATAAAATCCTTTTTTTCAGTTTCAAAAATAAATTCAATCGCAAATATGCCCATGAAGAGGAACACAATCTCAGAAGAAGCATCTTCAAACAAAACATGAGGTAATAGTTTGAAAAGTTTAGATTGGATCTAATGAAAAAAAATATTCTAACATTCCATCAGTGGTTTTAAGACTGAGTTTATAACCAGCTGAATCATTTAACCTTTCGTTGTTAAATTGTTAATTCTTATTTTATTCAGGCTGATATCCTCAACAAATCGCCAGCATCTCAGTTACAAGCTCGGAGTCAACCAGTTTGCTGACCGGACGCCCGAAGAACTGAAGAAAAGGACCGGTTTGCTGAAACGTCCGCAAGGAAAATCGGGCAATAAGCCTTTCCCATACACGAAAGAAGCCTTGAAGGGACTTGTCGAGCAATTGCCCAAAGATGTGGATCTCAGACACAATGGACTTATCACACCTGTGCATAGTAAGTATAAAATAACAAAAGACATGCTGGTATATACAGCGTGAACAGGTCCGTTTCGGCTCGTCAGCAGCGTGGTGACAACTGTTCCTATGACTGAAAATAACTTATATGTGCCTAGAATTTACACAAAGCTTAAAAGTCACCTTTGTAAATTCAAAGGAGAAAGACACAGGTAGCGTTTTGCTTGGCACCACAGTGGTAATGATTCGCATGGCACCACATTCTAAAGCAGTGTTTAAACGGTGTGAGATAATGCCATCTAAAATTAAATTTAAAATGATCTTTACCATCTTCTAATTAAGCTCAACGATATCGCAAGCTGAGCTTGCCGAAACGGACCTATTTGCGTTGTAAATACCACCATAATGTTCTGCTAAGATCCCGTTGAGCTATATTGCAAGCTCCAAATATAGTAAGTACACGTAACGATCATTTTTGTTATTGTCATAGCCAGCTTCTCGTTTTAGAAGATGCTAAAACCCCAGAAGGTTTTAGAACAATAATTACTGTTTTCTTACAGACCAACAAGACTGCGGGTCTTGCTGGACTTACGGCACAACGGCAGCGATGGAAGGTGCTTTGGCCAGAAGGAATGGAGGCAGGCTCATTCGTCTTAGTAACCAGGCTCTTATCGACTGCGCTTGGGCGTAAGATTTTACTTTTCCTTTTTAAGGCGCTAAATAACCAGTAGAGCAGCCCTTCGACGCGTGCATTTCAAAATTTCGGCCTTTTGAAAAAGAGTTGGAAAGCCATCAGTTGACGTGGTGCTTACCTATGATGGCTACGTGCCCTGAAATATAGTTTATTCCTGTCTGTCCTCTCGTCCTGTACTCACGAGGGGGCAAATAGGAATAACAATTCCTGTATGTTCCTGAATTCGAATCCGGGGACAAACAAGAATATATATCTTAACTTTTCCCGTATTTTACTAAGCCAAAGAATCAAAGTAAATCATAATTAGAAAATAAAAAAGTATTATTTTCTTATATTAATCAATTTCAGATACCCATCAGACAGAGACATGTGTAAAACGCGTTTAACTTACGCGATAATTAGCTGTGTCAAAAATGAAATAGACTGTTAAATAAATAGCCCTGTTTGGTCGGGTAAAGAAATGTACTTACAGATTGTAGGAAATGTCTTTCCCTAGCGTAGGTGCCTACGAAATCTTTGAACTTTCCCTAAATTTTGGTGAAGATGTAGGAACACTAATTTAAGAGGAATCATCTCTACAGGTTCGGGGCTTCCGGATGCGATGGTGGAACCGACGACGCTGCTTACGAATGGATGATGAACTATGGTCTTCCAACTGAAGAGGAGTACGGATCTTATCAAAATAAGGTAATAATCCATTAGTCCTAACTGACCAACTGATAGACAACAAAAACCTTAAACCACTGCTGGTTGTAAAGGCTTGAAAGAAGGGTGTCTTAGAGAGAAGGAGTGTAATTCAAAAAATACTTTTGGATATATCCAAAAGAAAAATCCTCATTATTTCGGAAACCGTTGGAAAACTCTTAAAATTTTAAAAATCATGGGTCTTATGTGAAAAATTCAAGGAACAGCACACTGTCACTTTTCATTGCTAAAAAATAAAGCATTTTGTGGTTCATTGTTTACGCCAATGTTATTGATTATGCCATGATTTTATCCACAGGACGGTTTCTGCAAAATTACAAACATGACCACTAAATACCCGATTAAGGGCTACACTGACGTTACACCTTTCAGCAAAGAAGCTCTGAAGGTATGTTACTTTCATCATCATCATCATCAGCCTGTAGAAGTCCACTGCTGGACATAGGCCTCCCCAAAAGAGTTCCACGACGAACGGTCTTGAGCCTTCTCCATCCACCAACTTCCCGCAACCTTCACAATGCCGTCGGTCCATCGGATGGGGGGCCTTCTAACACTGCGTCGCCCGGTTCGTGGTCGCTATTCGAGAACCTTTACTCCCCATCGGTTATCGGTTCTGCGAGCTATATGGCCTGCCCACTGCCACTTCAACTTGCTAATTCTGAGAGCTATGTCGGTGACCTTGGTTCTTCTACGAATTTCCTCATTTCGGATCTTATCACGTAGTGAATCTCCTAGCATAGCTCTCTCCATAGCCCGTTGTGCAACTTTGAGCTTGTGTATGAGTTCAATAGTTCACCAAGTCTCAGTGCCATATGTCATCACTGGCAACACGCACTGATTGTAGACTTTCGTTTTTCGTCTTAAGGTATGTTACTTTACCGCTCCTTAACTCCTATATTATTGTTATTGGTAGTTAGAGACTAGAGTAGACTAGACTCTCAGAAACGTTAAAGGCATAGTCATAGTGTGTTAAGTGACCACTCTTATTATTATTTTTATTATTAAATAAGACACGGGTGTTTTTCTTATTAAGGTCATTCATAATATTATATTCATCCTCAAACACTGGACCGAGACGCATGTGTTGCCTTGCAACTCAATGCGTTGTGCAAAATAAAATTAAATTATCAATTAATTCAATTCAATTCATTTTATTAATCCTTTGACATGTCTAAAAGTACAATAATTCAACAATAATTATACTACTGTAACTGTAAGTTACTATTTATTTATTTCTGGACTTTACTTAAACAATTAGAATTCTTGAATATTATATTGACATTTACATGCTTATATTGATCTAGTTAGAATTTTCAATATTAAGTAAATTTAATTTATTTTTGCAATAATAATTTGTTGAATGTTTTCTGATAATATGTGACATGAATAATTTGAAATCTGTTTTTATGGTTACTAACATAGTTTATAGGTAGATAAATGTACTAACAATTATGGTGAACAACCGAAATAAATAAATAAAATATAAATAAATAAATATTCCGGACATATCACACACGGTCAACTGATCCCAAACTAGGCATAGCCTGTACTATGAGTACCAGAGACTGATATACATAATATATATATATTTAACACCCAGACACAGAACAAACATCTGTGTTAGTCACAAATGTTTGTCCAGTGCGGGAATCGAACCCGCGACCTCTAGCGCAGAAGGCAGATTTACTACCAACTGAGCTATGAGACCAGTAAATGAATTAAATAAAAATAAAAAAATAATATGTATGCTATCCCGAAAGGATGATGATGATGGATCGCCTTGTATAACAGTTGCGACTCCCTCCACTCTTACGTGGAGTGTAGTCGCGTGATGTGCAATGGTCGCGCGGCGTTCCCCGCGGATGTAACTTGCAGAGAAATAAATCTAAGTGGTTTACCTATAGTTACTATATTTCAACACTAGATCTGTACAAGCAACATTTTTGTATACTTTAGGTAGCGCTGTTCAACCATGGACCTCTGTCTGTATCTGTGGAAGTTACAAACAAATTCGGATTGTACTCCAGTGGAATCTTTTACGAGAAAGGCTGGTAAGTAAATAAACGAGTGAGCTATTGCTAAGCACCTTCACCAGTCATTATCTTGCGTTATATACTTGCGTATACATAATGGCCATGCTACATGAAGGAATAGTAGGTACAATATTGAAGTTAGGAAGTTTATTGACTTTCCTTTAGTTTTCAAAGGGTCTCGAATCCACAAATCCATTTACAAAAGAGTAAATCACAAGGATCAATTCCTTTCAATGACGGTATCTCAAATTAAAGGAACACCGTTAAATTAACATTGAGTTTTAGATACTGTTCAGGAAACCAACCGAAATACGGTATACTGTGTGTCCATACTATGAAAATGGTTCTTTAAGAAATCATACTGCAAAGAAAGTATTACTCACAAGCCGAATAAGTTTATATTATAAAATTTTAGGCTTTGACCACAGCTTTCCATGTAGGCAGAAAGTTTCCTAGTAAGCTTTAAAAATGACATCGACATAATTTGTTTTCCAGTGGACCTGAGAACCTGAACCATGAGGTAACTCTAGTCGGCTACGGCGAGGAATACGGCGAGCTGTTCTGGATCCTAAAGAACTCGTACGGAGTCGACTGGGGCATGGACGGGTACATGCTGATATCCGCTAGAAACAACAACTGCGGAGTCGCTACTGAACCCACTTACGTTGTACTCTAATCCTCTACCTACTCTTCATAGAGAAAAATCTCTATAGAGATCTCTTGATAAAGTATAGAGACACTATAAAGTCCAAAATTCCACTGAATAATTAATAAAATAGTTTTGTTTCCCATGTAACTATTAAGGCCACTCGCATACAAATAATTTGTGAACTACACTTTTAGAACATTTTGTAAGAACACGTATGGTCTCCACCGTTGACATCCTTCCTAAGAAAAGTATAGTCCATCAGCCACTTGTGGTTGTGGCGGATGGCTCGTTTGCGGCGAGCCTAATTCCGAACCGGACCTCGGTGTTTTGATCAAAAACTGCCCATGACGTCATCCGTAGTGAACATGTGCAGTTGCTAATGCTACTTCTTCGAAAGTGCTAATCATAATTAATGCTGACGCTCCGTTCGCTGCAATGGACGCGCAGGAAAGCCAAACTGAAGCCTATTTTCAGCTAATATGACATTAGAATATACGTAGATATAATATAAATAATTAAAATACATTGTAGAAATAATTAATAAAAAATACTTATAACTTGGCACGGTAAATAGACGTGAGCAAAAATAAATAATATTGCATTTTTATTTTATTTTATTTCCGATTTCCTCTCAGATCAAGCTCTGACTTACTTATTAAATTGTTCGGACCACGAAGGTTCCCAGAACTCTATTATCCGATTTTATAGTAGGACCAAACCTCACTCGCTATAGGTGATAGACAAATCTGATTTTAAAATTAATAAGTAAATAGGTATTTTTTTCTTGCCACCTCGTTTACATTTGAAGCTTTGCAAGCTGAAATCAATTGAATTATCAAATTATTTTGTTTATGTCGCCATATCTCTCACTCCACCTCACCATTCAGCCCCGGGCAATACTCGACTATTCTTAAACTTGCTTAAGCTTCAAATTTTAATTGCACCCCAAGGCTTTTAGCTTCGATTCTATGGCGCTCGGTATGCGTGATAAATTTAGCGATTATTATAATAATAGGATGTACAAGTTAATTGAGCTCAGACGGATTATGAAGTATGGGTTTGACACATTGTAATTTGTTACAATTTATTTCTATGTAGCTATTAAGTGCCTATCTAATGATAAATTACCTATCACTTTATTACTATTTTCGTATTTATTTACAGAAGGAAAATTAAAACAAATACAATTAAATAATAATTACCTACCACTACAGGATCAGTAGGTATAGCGATCCAACAAGAGGTGGTTCGTATTTCCGCAACCAGGTTTTTAAACCTGGTTCTCGCATCAAACTATACGTAACTGGTACGACTTCACGATACTTAGACGTATTAAAAATACTCGGGTGCGGCGCGCAAGTCCACTTGCGCAGTGGACTTGCGCGGTCGAAGTAATACTTTCAAGTATTTAGTATGGTTTTTGAACCTGGTTCTTGTAATATACGATACGTTATGGATCTGGTACGCGAAATAGCAAGTACGACTCATCTCTAGATCCAACGGGGTAACGTCATCGCCAGCCTTTTGAGTATACTACCTGTGGTTAGTGATATGAACTCTGTTTTCTACTTGTTAGTTGTAAGTAGAAAACAAAGTTCATTCCTCGAATTAATTTAGCTTCATTTGTTTTTTATATTTATTTTTATTATTTGTTTGATAATGTCCTTTTATTTTAGGGGACTACGTGAGCGACCGTAAAATATATGTTACAAATATTTACAACTAACTTACAAAATACAAAGAATCTCCACAAAGAAAGATCCAGATCACTAACAGTCAGAATTTAGGTCTAGGTCCTTATATTTCCAATTCCTAGCAACTGTTTTCTAGGCAGACATTTTTGCCCCATTGAGCATTCCACGTCGAGCCGACTATGCAGCATTGTTGAGATTTAGAATGCATTACAGACGCAACCAACCCCGCTGAACGTGCCCTGCCTTAGAACGACGCTGCAGTCAAATACTATCATAATAAATATATATTTCAAGCCGTGTAGTCTAGAAGCTCGAACTTGCACTAGGCAAACATGCTACACCGTAGACCACATCATTACTTAACATCAGGTGAGATTGTGGTCAAACGTTAGCATATTTTGGAAAAAAAGAAAAACTTAATAGATGTAACGACTATTGGTAGGTATCTAAAGTAGATAAACGTAGATAGTTTAACAATACCCTGGTAAAGTTCGCGAGTTTTTGCCACAGGTCTAATTATTCAATGAATTATCCGGTTATTGTACATAAATACAAAGAGGCTGGAGGCTATACGGCTGGAGAGAAAAATAGAGAGATTGCAAATATAGGCATCGCACGTTATTACACGATCATCCTACTAATGTTATAAATGCGAAAGTTTGTGAGGATGCTTGTGGTTCAAATCACGCCGAAACGGCCGAACGGATTTGGATAAAAGGCACATGGATAGACTATAGTCTGGAATAGCACATTTAATACATTTATAAATCTACTTAAATTATATTTCCTATATTTCCCTAATTAATTATTTTCAATATATTATTATAATTATAAGATAGGTTATTCGCCCTGTGAACTGATTTCGTAGGTAGAGCAATCGATTCGTCTGATGATTGTGTGACAATAGTATTATGTTATCTGTGGTGACAGGGATGAAACTGAGGACCAGCGATGTGCAAAGTTATAGTAACCGCACTTTGGATACCTATTCGAACAGCTATCAATACCTATTCGTACAGTTCAAAGTGATCCTAGTGATTTTATTGAAATAAACGCCTTTTGACTTTGACTTGACTTTGCTACCGAACTGTGGGAGTGGGAACGGTCAGCAAATAGTTACCCACAGCTTCTCGCGTATTCGCGTTAATATCGTTAAGTATCTAACTGAATAATTATCGCTGACGTGTTCATGTTCTGTTAATATAGCATTGTACTGCTGTTTTGTAGAAAATTATCACACACTGTAGAAAGTTTTCAGTCCAAAAAATGGATGAGGTGAGTAGGTAGTACCGTAGTAGTTTTTATGTGTGTACACGGATTACTCCGTAACGAATGCAAATGGTCTGGTTTCAATGGTTTTTTCACTGGACATAGTCTCGAGGTGGTCCCCTTTAAATTTTACTCACACATGATAGGAATTCGCACTGGAAATCTATGGGGATGCTATGTTCAGCCATGTTCCATGTTTATGATTACGCATTTACGTAGCTTATTCACCTAGGCTTTGTAATATTCGAAACCTATTAGCCGTATTCACAATCATTTAATTAATCTGTGAATATCTCGGGCGCGTTGTGGTAAAATATATTACCTATGATGGAAATGCAGCAGACAGATAACATCAGCCAAAATTTAATTATAATTGAATACAGTAGCTACTTACCCATTAGGTAGGAGACACTCACCCAAAACGGGTAGGTACCCCGCATATCGCTGGTAGACATTGGCATTTGCAAGTTTATAATATTTAGTGAGAATCTATATTTTTAGGGCTCCGTACTTCATTTGGAAAAAAACGGAACCCTTATAGGATCACTTTATTGTCCGTTTTGCTTGTCTCTCTGTCTGTCAAGACCCTTATACTCAGAAACAGCTAAGGTACGGAACCCTCAGGGCGCGAGTTTTCGCACATCACCGTCTTTATTTTTAATAAAATTATCTCTGTATGGAATCTCTGCTTCGAGAGAAACTATATATACAAGGTGATTCATAACATGTATACCATCCCGAAGGAGGGTTATTCTATCAACAAAAAGAAATAATGTTAGCACAAAAAAAACATGAATATTTTCATTTTATTTATTTGATTTTTTTTCACAAACTTTCTCGAATTAGCTGTTTTTGGTATTTTTATCGTCTTTAAAACTAATAACTTAACGTACAAGAAGTTCGGAATCAAGATTGCTACCCAAAACAGCTGATTTTCGCATAGAGTTTTTTCAATGAAAAATACCGAATTTCCAAATGTCGTACAACAAACTTTATTGCTAATTGTAGAATAAGCCCCTTTCGGGATGGAATACATATTATGAATCACCTTGTATATCTAAACGAGGCCTTAGACAACAACATTCTGAAATGATTTGCTCTGTAGACTGTATGTTGCTAGGCTAGGTGTTGAAATGTTCGCAATCGATATCAACCGCATCGGATACTTCTATCAATGTCAAGGAATCCGGCCACATGTGCCGCAGCTCTGATTGTTTGCGCGACTGATGACACACACGCCTTAATTATTCCGGGCTCTGGGAACCGACTTCGGATTTGGAATCTGAGTTGTGAATGAACAACCCAATTTGTGTTGTCTGGTGCTTATTATAAGAATGTTAAGCTAAAAACGTAGGTAAAGTGGTAGCGAGTTGCCAGTTACCATGGCTAAACGACTTTTTACGCCGCGTAACCATGCCAACTTCACAAAGGTAAATACTACACTTAACGTATCGTACGTTTTTAACGTGACAATTCCAGAATCACGGCCCACCTAGGAAAAAAACATTTAGTTTCATAGTATGTACCTACCTACGTGAGTACCTAAGTCATCATCATCATCATCAGCATGTAGAAGTCCACTGCTGGACATAGGCTTCCCCGAAAGAGTTCCATGACGAACGGTCTTGAGCCTTCTCCATCCACCGACTTCCCGCAACCTTCACAACGTCGTCGGTCCATCGGGTGGGGGGCCTTCCAACACTGCGTTGCCCAGTTCGTGGTCGCCATTCGAGAACCTTTACTCCCCAACCTTTTGTATAAAGTAACGTAAAAGTTAATTAACTGTTATGTAAGAAACTATATATTTTTTTTTTATACAACTGATGTGATAAACAAGCATACGGCCCACCTGTTGGTAAGCGGTTACCGTAGCCTATGAGCGTCTGCAAGGCATCACGGATACGTTGCTGACCCCTCCCCCTTCCCCCCTAAAGAGTTCTGGCAACCTTACTCACCGCAGGAACACAGCACCATTTGAAACAAATGATGTTAAGGTCCTCCCCAGGCGGGCTGCTCCAATTTAGAAGGAGAAAAACTCGCTATGCCCTACCTCCTCCAAAATAATACTTACGTTCTTATAAAGTAAGTAGATACCTACCTAGATCTCACAGTAAAATATAGGTAATTAAGTTACTTAGTACCTATGAGTGGATAGACAAATTATACTGGTAACAATAACATGAAGTAGGTAGGGTCATGGAAAAACAATATAAAAGAACGATAAAATTGAAATTGCAATCACGGCTAAGATCTCCAATAACCTGCTGGCTGAATAAATCGATCATTCATTGCCAGATTAATTAAACAGAAATAAAGGACAACAACGAGCGAGCGGTTTTGTGTAGCACCTGCCTCGTTCGTCATTAAAAAACAATTTGGTCTGTACTGTACCATCGGTCAGCCTTATAATTAATACTAGCTGTGCCCACGGCTTCGCCCGCGTGCAATTCAGACAATATGCAGCCTATGTTCTTCCTCTGGATGCAATCTATCTCGTTGCCAAATTTTATCGTAATCTGTTCTGCGGTATGGACATACGGCAGACAGACAGACAGCGTTAGATGGTGGGCGTTACTTGGAAAATTAGTAATTTTCCAAGTCTAGAAATTATTACCTGTACTTATTTATTATGACGGTGGTAGGTAGGTGGTAGGAAACGTGCACAAACTTTCGTCCTATCCTATCCTACTTATTATTATAAAATGCGAAAGTGTGTGAGGATGTTTGGATGTTTGTTGTTCAATCACGCCGTAACGGATCAACCGATTTTGATGAAACTTGAAATACATAGAGTTCTTTTCATAGAATAGCATATATACTACTTTTTATCTTGTACCACGCGATCGAAGCCGCGTGTGCAAGCTTGTTTATAATATTAGTACGATAGGATATTCTGGTTCATCATCATCAGCCTGTAGAAGTCCACTGCTGAACATAGGCCTCCTCTAAAGAGTTCCACGACGAACGGTCTTGAGCCTTCTCTATCCACCGACTTCCCGCAACTTAAACAATATTGTTGGTCCATTGGACCTTCCAACACTGCGTCGCCCGGTTCGTGGTCGCCATTCGAGAACTTTTACTCCCCAACGGTTATCGGTTCTTTGGGCTATATGGCCTGCCCACTGCCACTTCAACTTGCTAATTCTGAGAGCTATGTCTGTGACCTTGGTTTTTCTACGAATTTCCTCATTTCGGATCTTATCACGTAGTGAAACTACTAGCATAGCTCTCTCCATAGCCCGTTGTGCAACTTTGAGCTAATCTGGTTGATAGGATATTATGGCTATTTTAGGTACCTAAGTCTTCTTTTACCTAAAATTTTCCAAAATCAAACGGGAACCCTGAACGAACATCAACACATCGCGTCCTTTTTACTAGGTCCATGGCAACGCGCTATAAATTCGTAAGATACCCCCAACGTCGGCCATCGGTGTCGCTTTGATGGAACCGCCAATTAAAATGCTTGACCTCAGTCAGACCGGCCCAAATCAACAGAAAATGAACAAGACTTGATTAGCACTGGCTCTAGGTACATTAAACTACCTTACTGTGAAAGTAGAAGTGTACGTGATGTATGAAAAAAGCATCCGCTGAAAAAAGGGAGGAGCTTCATTTTTTTTATAATTAAGATCTGTAACTGCTATCTTATACCGAAAGGGGTATTCTACTAACTAAATTAAAATATATAAGTATTAGCAAAAAAAAAAAAAAGTTGAAAATGGTTTGAAATTTTGAGATTTTTGCCATCTCTAAGTATAACTAATATAATAACGCATGAGAAGCTCGAGATTAAAGCCTTTCACACACGGCAGCTATAATGTAAAAATGTATATTATAGCACGATACATCTCATTACATCTTTCCATAGAAACTGTCAGAATATACGAAAAAAAAGTTATTTTTGTTAGATAGTCTCAGAGTATTTTTGAAAGAACTGTTGCAGAGGACATAACTTTAAAAAATAAATCTATCGAGAAAAGTTTTACCAATTGCGTTTCTGTCTTGGATTTACGTAAATAAAATGCTCAAGTTATCTTTGTCATAAAAATCAAAACTGTGCGTTTTGCGGTTATTGAGAAAAAAACATCGAATTCCCAAAAGTCGTAGAACAAACTTTATTGCCTATTGGGTGTAGAATAAGCCCCTTTTGGCATAGTAGGTACCTATGTTATGAATCACATATCACAGACAGAAAATTGCTTAAAATATATTGGCCATGGCCATGGCCGTTGGTGGTGCCATGGCCGTTGAAAGGCGGGCTGTGGGCTATACCTAATCAAGCCGTAGGTTTTTAATTTACAGCAATAGAAGAGTACCTACCTTAGTTATTAAGAAACTTTTACAATAGAGTAGTGTGAAACTTAGCGAATCAAGAGCTATTTCGTGCCATTTTGTAGATGCAGTTAAAGTTGTTTGCGGTCGGGCGCTTGGTACTGAAAGTTCGAAATTAGACATCTGCACAGGTGTTTGGGCTTGGGTTTGGGTTGGGATTACCGCATGCATAATTTTTCGTGTTTATTAGCACCTAAATACCTTCATACATACTTACTAACTAAAGTAAATTTTGTTGCCTATCGCAAACTTTCCCGAAATTCCTTATTTGTGGACCGAGGCCTGAGGCCTGATTATGAGATGGATACGCAAAAACGTAACGAGCAGTGTAGCATCGGTATTTAGTTGCCATGGCGATGAAATGTGAAGTCACCATGCTTGCGCCTTGTGAAAAACCATCCATAGTATCTGCCTATGCTACATTTCTCGTTACACTTTTTGCGTTACTATCCCAGACTCAGGTTCTTGATTATTTTGGTAGGTAGGTAAGCCCACCTCAATATAAAATACCTGACATAGGCATATCTTTCTAGAACTTAGAAGTAGGTCAGGAATTAATTAGTTTAACTAACCAAACCTTTATTTTCTTCCTATTTTCATTAAAATAACGGTAACACCAATCCCCGAAATTTCATTAAAACGTCTCCCTCATTCTTTAAAAGAAACAAGAACAAAACTCTTTATTACCTACTTCGGGGCGTTCCCAATATTCGCCAACTCTCCCACATTCCTTTAACCGTGGACGAATCGAGTGTTCCGTCCGAATTAAACGTAGACCCAATTTGACAGGAAAAAGAAAATTGCGAACAATGTCGACATTAATGAAAATTTATTGGAGGCTGAGGAACGAAAACTAACTACTCTAGTAGACCCTACCTTTAGTAGAGTCGCTATCAAAGATTGCGTGATACGAATAACTGTTTGCGGATTTGGGTTGTTAAGGTGTGAATGGATGGTAAGCGTAGGTGAAATCAGATAAGGAATTGGCAGGATCGCCTCTTATAGATAAGGAATATAAAAACCTAAGCACGATTGAAGAGTGCCGACGATCCTCCTTCACATTTCCAGATTAGAGAAACATATGTAAATAGTTAACTAGATTTAAGATTGCACTACCCAGAGGCTCGAACTTATGGTCAGGCGAAGCTAAAGAGCATGCTATATTTCATCAAATATTGTGTAGAAAACAGTTTTATCGATGATCCTTTTTAACAAAATGGAATGTAGAGTTTCAGTGTGGTGCGGATCAAAACTAAATGAGTCTCAAAATTGGATCGGATTTGGATCGGAAGTCGGGGTCAATCACACAACAGAACCAGTGCTCTAGTAATAAGTTTGTCAAACTTTTCATACTTATATGTTACAGGTAGGTACTATTTTGTTTCGCATTATAATATCTATTTAAATATATATGAAAGTGGCCGGATCTCCTCTTAACCAAAAATAGGCAAGTTCAGCAAAAGCTTTCAGCATTTTAGCAGATAAGCCTAGCTTTAATTTTACGTCTCGTTTCACTGTACATAGTGAGTCCGCGACCATTATTCGAGCAAGTTTTGGTGCATATTGAATGAGCTAAATCCCGGCTATTTGGAACAGGCACGTAGCTAGGGTTTTCACAGGGGGGCGAGTTCCAACTAGTTCCAAGTTCCACTGCACTAAGATCATCATCATCATCATCTCCCTGCCCTTATCCCATTTAATGTGGGAGTGTGTGTGTGACTGCACTAAGATCTATCATAATTTTTATAAAAATGCCACTGTAGGTACTAAAAAAGAAGGATGTATAATTTTTGAAACTATCATGGTTATGAACATAATTTTCACTAAAAGCGGAATATTTACCATGATTTGTGAGTTTATTTGTTCCCGGAAAATCATCATCATCATCATCAGCCTGTAGAAGTCCACTGCTGGACATAGGCCTCCCCTAAAGAGTTCCACGACGAAAGGTCTTGAGCCTTCTCAATCCACCGACTTCCCGCAACCTTCACAATGTCGTCGGTCCATCGGGTGGGGGGCCTTCCAACACTGCGTCGCCCGGAAAATAAGAAATTGAATTGAATAAAGTCAATTTTTAGTTTGACATTTGAAGGTGTGCCATATAGCTTATCGATATTGCAAGTCAAACTCAAAATTAACTTGATGCAAAAGATCTTTTTCAATAAATTTTAGATGACTCATCTGTATTGTTTTGTCTAAGTTGGTGCCAATTGCGATTACTAGTTCAGTTAGTTACCCCCTAATCTGCTTGCGGCTCTGTCTAAAGACAATTTCTACATTCTAGTAGGTATTTACTGAAGCACTGAGAACTTACATTTCAGTTCTATGTGGGGTAAATGCTTTTAGTTTTAATCTTGGATGAGCGCTCTAGAAAGATTGAGCAAACTATTTTAAGGCCTCTCGCTTCGAAATGTAATGGAGCGCGTTTTACTGCTTATGCAGCATCAGGGGCCATACTATGATGTCTTATTGCAATTCAAATGAAAGCTTATCAGCACTAATTCTATACGAATTTTAACATTATATACGAAATCTTTTTTTTTATTTTTTATTGGTGATGGTTAGACGTTTGCCCACCATCTCACTTTTGCAAGTGAGATGTGGCCTAAGATGGAGCACGCTTTACCAGAAGGAACTTATTCACTCTAGATTTGAAGACTCCTAGATTGTACTCATCCGGGAAAACAGACGCTGGCAGATCGTTCCACTCTTTGCCAGTGCTTATAATAAAGGTGGAGCAGAAACGTTTGGTTCGACACTGTGGTATGTCGACCAGGCAAATCGCAAAGATGATGGAACGGGGCCGGATTATTTTTGTCTATTTATTTCAATTATGGGATATTGTTCAGCTACTTCCTGTTAGTCATGGTAGAAACGATTTGTCGCAACTCACCTAACGTGCATCTTATCATTAGGACTATAAAGTATATAAGTAGGTACTAGCTTCCTCGCGCGGCTTCGCTCACGGTACCTACATAAAAAGTAGCCTATATGCTATTCTAGGTGAAGAGCTTTATCTATTCCAAGTTTCAACGAAGACGTTGAGCCGTTACGGCGTGATTGAACAGCAAACATCCAAACATCCTCACAAACCTCGCATTTATAATATTAATAGGATAGTAGGATAACGAAAGGAAGAAAAAAAATAAGCGAAACAAAATATTTTATAATTATTTTCAGACTCAAAAAAAAATAGTTACCACAAAAACTCGTACCTACACAATATCGTAGTTTTTTTAATAAATAAATAATTTTTGGGAAATTATAAAAAAAGCTTTTTATTTTAGCATAAATATTATGAATCACCTTGTATTTGCTTTTAACGAACTAGTGTGGTGATAGAATGAAGTGGTCACTAGGAATATAAGCAGATAACAGTCAATACTATCAATCCGAACGCGAAGGAGTATTTCAGTATCTGTAACAAAAGAAGTTCACATTGGTAGTTAGTAAGCAAAGGGCTGAGTCTGGGATGATTACGGATAAAGCGAAACGAGAATTGTAACGTAGTTGCTATAGTAATGGTAAGTTACCATGGCAAATATGTAATCTAGACTGTAAAAAATGGGTTTCTGGAGTAAATCATTCATTCAACGTTCGTTCTTTTACAGTCAAGCAAGATAACGACACAACACACCCTAATATGTGTGTTTGGCGTATTTTTTTCATTCAACATTCGTTCTTTTACAGTCAAGCAAGATACCGTCGCACCACACCCCAAATTATGGTTCTGGGGTAACTCATTCATTCAACGTTCGTTCTTTTACACTCAAGCAAGATAACGACACACCACAGCCCAATATGTGTTTTTGGGGTAACTCATTCACTCAACGATCGTTATTTTACAGTCAAGATTATAATTATTTTCAAAACATGCCAACGCTTTCAGTCAAAAGTGCGTTAAATAAACGTTACTTACTTATACTATAAATGCGAAATTGTATTTGTTGGTTGGTTCGTTTGTTTTAGACATTTTATTCAATTTACCTTGTCTTGCCATTCGCGATTCTGTACACAGTGACTGTACGGCATAGTAGAGAATGTGACAGAGTTGTACAGTGGTACCCACAAGTTAGGGAACAGCCAGAATATGAAGTCGTCTACTGCTTTGCGTAGTCTGTATGAGGGCCGGGTCACAAGGTCTCTCATCTGAGAAGAAATAATTAATTTATGTGAATGCTTAATTCTGCATGGTGGCTCCGGCTGAAGAATATGCCCCTCCATATCTACCTACCCGTGGATGTTGTAAGAAGCGACTAAGGGTAAAAAGCTAGGAGACAGGCAGCAGCGTCCTCTATTTTCACGAATATAGCTATAACTGCGCTCGCCAACCCGAGAGTATGGGAAAATTCCCCCCACATGATAGGAATATGGCCTGCCCTTTGCCGCTTAAACTTGCTTATTCAGAGAGCCGTCGGTGGCCGGTTAACTCTTCTACGGATGTCCTCTATGAACACACTTATCATCTTCATCAGCCTCCCCCAAATAGTCCCATAATGAAAGGTCTTGAGCCTTTTCCATCCACCGACTTCCTGCACCTTTCAACAATGTCGACGGTCCATCGGTGGCCTTCTAACACTGCGTCGCCCGGTTCGTGGTCGCCATTCGAGAACCTTTACTCCCCAACGGTTGTCGGTTCTATGAACAGTCATCATCAACAACCTGAAGAAGTCCACTGCTGGACATAGGCCTCCCCCAAAGAGTTCCATGACGAACGGTCTTGAGCCTTTTCCATCCACCGACTTCCTGCAACCTTTACAATGTCATCTGTCCATCGGGTGGGGGGCCTTCCAACACTATCATAGTATATCGATGAACACTCACCTCAATATAATTATACATAGCCAGATCGGATATCGCAAAGGTATCCTGCCATCTAGTATCAGAAAACTCTGTCAGTATCTTCGACAAATCACTGTCATATTTCTGGAACAGCTGGTCTAGTAGTGTGCAGTCTTCGAAGCCAGCGTTCATGCCTTGTCCGTAGAATGGGACAACCGCGTGAGCCGCGTCGCCGATGATGAGGGCCTTATCTTCTACGTTGTAAGGTCGACACTGCAATGGCAAAAATGATTATTGATAAAATGTTATATCCAAAGATAACCACGGTACGGCCATATGACCTGTCAAAGGTGTAACTAAATTTTGCTGAAATTCGTCTGCCGAACTGTAAGTCAAATTTTATAATAGGCTTATCTCCGTGTAGACCGTCTCAGCCAAGCGCTAGTCCGCTTTGCTGAGACGCAAGTGGTGCGGGTTCGATCCTCGCACGGCGGCTTTACAGGCACAGTTGTCGAACTCCATGTGCCACAGCAAAAGCCAAGAACTATACAGTTTAACTTTTGCTGGCTTGATATTTCCGTTACATTACCAATCATAAATAACACCCAACTGTCACAGACATAGTCCTGACCCTACACTAGGATTCCCTGTATCGTGGGTATCAGAAACTACGAGTACCATGGTACCACAACACCCAGAACAAATATTTGCAGATCATGCAAACATTTGTCTCGCGCGGGAATCGAACGCAAACCAACCCTTGCCTCTCAGACGGGCAATCATTGCGTACGTTTATTCTTTTGTTATTTTGAAATTTGATTACAAGCTCATTATCGAACGCACACATACAATGAGCTTGTTTTGCTCATTAAACGATAAGATGTTTAAAAATGGAATGCATTGCATCGCGTTATCGTTTCCCAAACAACAAAATAAGAACCTTACCAAATTTATAAAGACCTAACTTGCGCGCGCGACTTCGCTCGCGAGGTACCTCTATAAAAAGTATTTCATATGCTATTCAAGGTAAAGGACTCTATTTATTTTAAGTTATGTCGAAATTGGTTGAGCCTTTACGGCGTGGTTGAACCACGAACATACAAACATCTTCACGAAATTTCGCATTGATAATATTAGTAGGAAGTAGGATATTTTAGGATATAGCGCCCTATAGCCAATAAACTGCTGTTAATAAAATATTAGCTCCGAACCGGTACGACATTTATTATTAAACTGGTTTTAAGCAAACAACACAAATATATGTATTTTCTTTCTTTCTTTCTTTCAAACCCACTACCGGATTTATAGGATCTTACCTTAATAGCAACAAGGGGAGATGGAGATCCCCCGAAGAAGTCTTGAATCAGCTTCTTTTCCCCGATCAGAGGTATGGAATCCGCGAAGTATTTCTCAAAGAAATCCATCAGCTGTTCCGTGGTGTCAATACTCCTGAAGTGATTGAACGGCATGAAGAGAGTGACGGTCCAGGAGCAGTCCTGGTTTGGGAGGGCTATCATCATAAACTCGCCTCTGGGCCAGATGTGGAGGTAGTTCGGGGGCATCTGAAACTGTGAGATGAAACATGTGAGCGTATGAGAAATGCAGCACACTACGATCGTGAGGTCGCCGTAAAGGGTTCCATCTGAAAACCAGCGCCGCTACACTTCGTGTGCGGCATCAATGCTGAGATGGAACCTTTTTTGGCTCACGCATGCATCGGTACGGACTAATGAATACCCTAGTTTTGTTACTTCCTACCTACTTTTGTTTTGTTTCCTCTCTACCTTTTGTATTGTAACCTGTACCTTGTGTCTTTATTTTTTATTTTATTAGTTTGTGCTGTGCTTGTGTGTCCAAAATAAATGTATTTTCTTTCTTTCTTTCTTTATGCACTCATCGATATAGATTATAGGACTCATTGTGTAATTTTATGTAATAAAAAAAAATATGGCTTATACACTCACCGGCAGAAAATATGGCCCAAAACATAAAGATGTTTATATTTTTTAAATGAAATACCGAATTTCCTTTTTTACTGGTTATAACGCAAAAAAACTCATTTTAACATAAAATTATTGATAAATTAGACAAACCTTTCTATTCTACCTAAACTATTTCTTTTTCAAATTCGAGGTAAGCGTTTGGGCATCATTTTTTGCCAGTGAGTGTATTTAAGGGCTCTACACTAAATATAGTATGAAATAGAATATAATAAAAAACATTGAATCAACAAAAAAGAAAACATAAAAAATATTTCGGCTAATCGTCCAGTCAAGTGGTGATGTAGTTTTATTGAAATTTAATTTATATAGATACCTAGAAGTCCTTCCCTGCACAATAGAGAGAAAAAAATTGTAATCGGATCAGCCATTACGGAGTATTCAATGTAAACACATTTAAGAAAATACATATTATGATAACCGCCTCAGAATTGATAACCTTCTCCGTTTTTGAATTCAGTTTAAAATACGATGGTTCTTTATTTACAGAAAGAAACTTAAAACTAATACGAGTCAATATTTACAAAATACACAAGAAACAGTTGAGCCATCTAAATATCGTTACAAACGATCTATAGATAGCTCAACTGATCCAGATCACCAGCGTCCCCAAGACGCTGGCGGAATTGCCACGCTGGATGGCAATGCTAATTCGCTGGGCCAAATAAGATATACGATTAAATATAAAAGATAGTTTTGATGTCAACAACCAGACAAAATTTCTATAATACCGTACTTTTTCCCCAAGGGTTCACACTTTTCGACATTTCACACATTTTATTTTTCTATCCATCATTATTTACTTGTACAAAATTACAGATATTATTAACATAATTGATCGTTATCATACCATATCATACGACAGAGAATTTAAAGACATGCAAGAAGCCTATTTTAAATAAATTACAGGAATTATATTCTCTCGAACCATTTTTCTGTCATTCCTCATGATTTATGAATAATGAACCTATAAATGTCACGAACAATGGTTTTAAAGCAAACTTGTACGATGACTTTGACAAAGATAGCGTTATATTTACTGATCATTAGAACTATTTACTGTGAAAATAATGCAAGTGATAAATTCTTCATACAAAATGCTTATTCAAGAACAACTGAGTGTATAAAGTCCGTTATACAAAAAAGCTTCCCTTGCGGATCCCTCATGACTTTAGTTGATCCGAATGAAGGCGGTGAACTCATACAGTTGCTCAACAGCGACAAAGACTGCTACAGTTTCATCATCAGATCATACGAAGACCATGACTGGTTCATACCTACTCCAGTGTACATCATAAGAGCTGAAAACGTTACCGAATTTTCAGAAGGTATTCTGACTGTAACGAACGATCTATTTTGGAACCCAAGAGGTCGAATTATAATCGGATTGGAGACAATAGAACATAAAGAAGTTGATATAGTATTCAACATTATGATGAAACATAGAGCTTATGACGTAATTCTCATCAGATATAGCAATACAGACGTCTTTATAGACACGTACTACCCCTTTAAAGACAACAACTGCGGTAAGAAATTAGAAGTATCTACAATCCGAAACTGCAAAAACGTTGCAAATTTGAAATGGCTTCATAATGAGAAAATTAGTCTGAGAAATTGCACTTTACGAGTAGCGGCAACTGAGGGTATACCAAACTTCATATTTGAGACTAATCACTACAACGATAACGAGAAACAGTTACTTGGATTGGAGCAGTTGATATTAGAAACAGTGGCAGAGAAAGAAGGCTTAAAGCTCAGTTACATGTTAGTGAAAAAAGATCAAAGCTTTGGAGTGGTACTGCCGAACCACACTGCGACTGGTTTACTAGCAATTCTGCAAAAGTGTGACGTGGACATAGCAGCTGGAGGATTCATTTTAATAAGAAACAGAGTTCTTTTGTTTGATTTTATTTGGGGATACAATTACGCGGCGTTTAACGTATTTACTCCAGCAGCTGGAGAGGAGATTTGGAAAGATGTCTATAAGGAGTTCAACGTTGAGACTTGGATCCTTATACTGATCGCTTACTGCCTAGTTGCATTTATAAGTTCGATGAAGCGAAGTCTGCTTTTGAGGAGGTCGCAAAATCAGATATGCATGTCACTGAGAATATGGGGATATTTCTTCTTAAACACGAGCTCTAAACTCAGTGCAGACAAGAGATTTCGAGTGATAATGGTGTTCTGGATTTGGTTCACATTCTTTGTGACTAATTTTTACAACACGGAGTTGTACAGTTTGCTGACGGGGCGAAGTCAGGTCCAGAGACACATAAGTGTCGATCGCCTGCATGAATTACCCTTTGAGCCGTGCATAAGCTCTACAACGAGAACTTACTACCTTTTTGCATTTAATCAGAACCTACCAATAGGACGGGAAATCCCAGAATGCAAATTCGCAGATACATCTTTAGATTACGTGAAGACGAGAAAAAATGCATACGCAATCGAAATAGATTTTATCGTTAAGCTGTATAAATACAAATATACTAACAGAGACGGCATATACCAGATAGATACTTGGTCGTTTTCGACCAATAATATTATCGCCATGTATCTCGCCAGAGGCTTCCCTTTAAGGGACATGTTTCAATATTACGCACAAAAAATGTACGAGTCTGGTTTATTGAAAAGGAATTTAGACAAAATGTATCAAATAAGCAATCATAATCCTCAACCTCTGCACAAGGTACATTTTGAGAAAATGTGGCTATCTGATTTGAGGATTCATTTCATTATTCATTTGTTAGGGTCAGCGCTTTCTATCATATGCTTTGCCTTGGAGATTTTATGGCATCGGTACTCAAAGGATTTGCAAGCAAAGTGGTGGAAATTAAGTAAAAACGTAATTATAGATTATAGGAACTAAAATAAAAACTGACCGATACTAAAACGAGGTTGGAACCCCACACCCGATGGGCCGACGACATTGTTAAGCTTGCGGGAAGTCGGTGGATTGAGAAGGCTCAAGACCGTTCGTCATGGAACTCCTTGGAGGCTTATGTCCAGCAGTGAACTTGTACAGGCTATTGTTGATGATGACTTAAAATAGATTAATTATTTCATTCATTCATCATCACCAGCCTGAAGAAGTTCACTGCTAGACATAGGCCTCCCACAGATTTCAAGAAAGACTTACTATCATGTGGAGGGAATTTGCCAATACTCACCACGCTGGGAACGCGGGTCGGCGAGCGCAAAATTAGAGCTATAGTTTTTATAACAGGTTTTTTATAACGCTGCTGTCCATACCCTAGCTGTTTTTCCTCAGTCGCCTCTTACGACATCCGCGGGAAGGTACCACGGCCTTAAAATAGATAGAAGTGACTTACTCCACCATTTTCATCAGCCGGTATGCAGAGCTCCAAGTATCCATGTTCGATGTACTTCTGGCTGAAGTCGAAGAGTGGTTGCTTCATCATGGATTTTCTGACGGATGAGAAGGCCCCATCAGCGCCGATGATCAGGTCGGCTTTTATGTCTACGTTTTCTTTAGATTCTGTGCTGCAAAAATAAAAATCGTTTTTAAAAAATGTTTTGAGATAGGTGTAATTATAATTAGTTTTTGTGTTCGAAAAATTATGTGCACGATCGGGATTCAAACACAAGACTTGTTCGCAGTCCATCAACTTTTTAAGAAGATAAATCTTGTTAAATTCACGACTTGTTAGAAGTCGAGGTCACCATCAAGTACTCACACTGAGGTCCGTAAAACTAATTTTGGTTTCATGCAGTATTTAATAAATATTTTTCATCGGACTTACTTGATAAACTTCAGCGATCCATTTTTCAAGTTTGCTTCGCAAAGTTTGTGATGAAAGAATCTTTCGACATTCCCGTAGTTTTCCGATTCTGTAAATTCAAACGGAAGTTTACTTTAGAGTTTTAATTTGCTTTTATTCGATGATCCAATCTATGTTTGCAAAGGGTACCTAGTTTGTGTGTGTGTGTTAAGTTAATGGTATTGACTTTTTAAATAGGTTTCTGACTTGCTATGTCAAGCACATTTAATGAAGCTTTAGATAATTTTACAAAGTCCTTGACACCAAGATTCCAGACACAATAGATTTTAAACTGACTTTTGCTGAGTATTCCCTGAGATATGAGCTAGGAGAAACTTTCATCATCATTACACAGATATTAGAGATATAATTGCGAGTAGTGATGGTATATTACCTTCGAGTAGGAGACTGTTTAAATAATTCCGACCAACCGAATAAATACACTGTAACAAAAAGGAAAATACAATATTCTTTTGCTATTACTGTCAAGCTATTAAAAGTTAAATCGTAAGAGCGTAATGCGATTCAAACGGCGACTTGGTGACTACATAAAAAGGAGATGTTGCACCTTGGCCCAAGAACATTATACACCATCAACAGTGCCATAGCAATGGATTTTTATTCGACAAATGTATGTGCGCTTTATGACGCGCTCAGAACGGTGACGGAAAACATCGTGCGGACACCCGCGGCTTGATCAGCTTCACACGTATTGACCATGTCTCTCCTGTGGATAATTCTGAGAGGATGATTATAGGTGCTACTCCATCTAAATAATGTCCCAGACACTGCAGCGTCCTGTAAGTGAGTAAAAAAGTACCAGCTGACGCTGTATACAGCATCAAGAATAGGTGTAATAAGGCCTTAAATTTTACACAGTTGGCCAGGCTCCATACATTTATGACACATCTCCTTTACAATAACCAAAAGCAACATGAATTTCACCGACCTGGTTAGTCCTCGTATCGTACGGTATAGCGTACGTGGTCCCATCAGGGCGATGGATCATCCGCGCTCTCATAGGAATCCCGTGTTTTTCTACCATGTGCTCCTCCAGGCCGACGTCCTTCAATGCTCTGCGGCCGCGTATAGAAAGAGCAAGATTGATGGACCTCCCTCTCACTTGCGGAGTTTTTCTTATATCTGGTAAAGTAAGTCTAAGGACGTGAGCACTGGAGTGGTAGTAGTTTGACTGGCCTCATAGCTCAGTTGGTAGTAACTCTGCCTTCTACGCTAGAGGTCGCGGGTTCGATTCCCGCACTGGACAAACATTTGTGTGATTCGCAGATGTTTGTTCTGTGTCTGGGTGTTAAATATATATCTATTATGTTTCAGTCTCGGTACCCATAGTACAGGCTATGCCTAGTTTGGGATCAGTTGACCGTGTGTAATATGTCCGGAATATTTATTTGACTGGCCTCATAGCTCAGTTAGTAGTAACTCTGCCTTCTACGCTAGAGGTCGCGGGTTCGATTCCCGCACTGGACAAACATTTGTGTGATTCACAGATGTTTGTTCTGTGTCGGGGTACCACAGTCAACAAGGCGATGGCATCCACGATTATATTATGTAGGTATGTTTTAAGTACTAAAACATACCTACTAAGTCGAGTTTTTGGATAGTTTAGTTTTATTTGGTCTCGACAAAGCCTAAACAAGTTTCCGACGATATTTGTCCAAAAAAAACAATAATTTAATAAAATATGCAAAAGTTAAAGGCCTACCTACTCTTAATTGAATGCATTAACATTTTTGACCAGTGGATTATTAAAATATAAAGGCGGAAACAAGTTTATTTTATTTTATTTGTGAAGTGAGATCTTAATCAAATTAATAAAAACTTAGTTGAATGCCACTTACAACAGTTGCCTTTGGATTTATGCTAAGGGCTGCCTATAAACTCTTATATTATTTACATATGGTACAAATCTCGTTTCTTGGCAGGCCCCATAGCTCAGTTGGTAGTAACTCTGCCTTCTGCGCTAGAGGTCGCGGGTTCGATTCCCGCGCTGGACAAACATTTGTGTGATGAACACAGATGTTTGTTCTGTGTCTGGGTGTTAAATATTTATCTATTATGTATTTCAGTCTCTGTTACCCATAGTACAGGCTATGCCTAGTTTGGGATCAGTTGACCGTGTGTGATACCTATGTCCGGAATATTTTTTTTTTCTTTTCATACTTATGGATGCAACTGAGCACAAATAGTAGATTACCTACGTTCTTATATAAAACAAATATCTTACCTTCTCGGTATTCGTACAAACGTACTTTGTGGCCTCTTTTTGCTAAATATAAAGCTTCTAGTGAACCAACCTGAGGAGTACGCAAGGATTAAAATATTAGTTAGGTTAAGTTTATAATACACTATACAAGGTGATTCAGATTATGTATGCTATACCGAAAGGGGCTTATTCCATCAACAAATGAATGAATTAGCAGGACAAAAATCCCATTCATTTGATAATTTATAGCAACCGTGCGTCGGACGGAGGGCGCTATGAACCGGGGCACAGATATTCTAGTCCGGCTCATAACGCATCTTTTATTTGTAAGGTGCATCAGTACCTTCTGTTATTATAATTACCTAAACCTCTGTTATTACTATACTACATATTGCTTAAAGAAATAGTTATATAGCTTCCGGTATTGTACCTACTTGTTGTGTCAAAATAAATATTTCATTTCATTCTTTACAAATTAACTATTTTGAAATTTTAATCATATTTATAAGTAACTTTTATTAAAAGTACGAGAAGTTCGACATAACAGCTGATTCTGTTTCTGAGTTTGGACTGATTTGACTCCAAAACAGCTGATTTGTGCATCTATTTCCAAAAGTCGTTGAACAAATGTGGACAACGGGGCTGATTATACTATAAGAACCACCTATTCTATAAGATTTGTTATGTAATTATTAAGTGTAATTGTTTGTTGTCCTGAATAAATAAAAATAAAAACTTTATTGCCAATTTGGTGTAGAATGATTTCTTTCTGGATAACATACATATTTTATATCACCTTGTAGATATTTAGAAGACAAAACGATATCATCCTAGATAAACCTAGTAGCAGTTCGTCCCAAATTAAGATCGCGCAACATGTTCTGTTTTGTAATAGTAGGCAGGCAGGCATAAAGTCGACAATGCACACTGATATTATTATAATTGGCACAATTCAGTTTATAGCAATTTAAGTTAGGTACATAATTAAATGCTTTAATCAAACATTTCGATGGCCTTGCCGATGTTGAAACATATACATATATTAAAAACTAGATGCGCGGTTGCACTCGCGTGAGATCATAGGTACCTACCTACTATGCAGATTTATTTGTTATTATGTGGTATCCTAGTGTGGGGTCAGGTATGTGACTGTTGGGTGCCATTTTTTTTATGTGGTACCTATGCATATACAAGACGATCATAAGGCCTGTCGTAATGTATGGATCTGAGTGTTGGGCTACCAAAGGGACGGATGAAAGAAGAGTGCATGCGGCAGAGATGCGAATGTTGAGATGGATGTGTGGAGTGACAAGAATGGACAAAATAAGAAATGAGTACATCAGAGGAAGTTTGAAAGTAGCGCCAGTGACGGAAAAGTTGAGAAGTAATAGGTTAGCATGGTATGGGCATGTCATGAGGAGGGATGAAAGTCATGTAACGAGAAGAGCGTTAGGTATGAATGTGGATGGATATAAGACTAGAGGAAGGCCGAAGAAAAGATGGATGGATTGTATTAAAGATGACATGAGTAAGAAAGATGTGAGTGCGGAGATGACGGCTAACAGAAGAGAGTGGAAGAAGAAAACATGTTGTGCCCACCCCACATAATGTGGGACAAGGGCAGGAAGAAGAAGGTACCTATGCATATATGTAGGTATGCAGTTTTTTATGATAACTTATCCACGACCTTATCGAACCAAACAGAACTACGCATACCATCGATCGATTCGTGGGTTATGCTCTTGAGTTCATACTAAAATCCCATAGAATAAAGCGCTTACAGTTTCCCCTAATTTTCCGATGTTCCAGGCGACTTTTCCGATTTTCCGAGAATTTTTTACATTTTTTTTATTACGATCCTAAAAATTAGCGAAATCGATACAGCCGTTCTCAAGTGAAGCGCGAAACCAACGAACATTAATTTATTTATATAGACTAACGAGCTTCCGCCCGCGGCTTCGCTCACGTGGTACCTGCATAAAAATATATGCTATTCTAGATAAAGTACTCTACATATTCCAAGTTGCAACGAAATCGGTTGAGCCGTTACGGCGTGATTGAACAACAAACATCTAAAGTTTAGATGTTTGGATGTTAGATAGTTTACTGACTGGGCTACACCTGGCATTTATAAAAGCAGGAATAAATTGTACGAACTATATGCTGATAGGGAGTCAAAGCTGCACGACATTACTTTTATACTACATGTTAAGAATTATTCTAAAACTTTTAAAAAAGCTTGTCATGCAGCCAAATCATTGTACTTAAGAAACAAAATTGAAAAGTCTTCTAATAAAATTAAAGCTACTTGGAAACTAATAAATAATGAAACAGGCAAATCAAAAGCCCTCAATAAACAAATCAATTTAATTAATAATGATAGTGTTTTAACTAAGAAAATTGAAGTGGCGAATGCCTTTGACAGTTTTTTCTCTAGTATACCTAATATTGTAACCCAGTCGTTAAAATCTTCAGCTTCTGGAGCGTCCCTTCTTCTAGAAGCTAGTGTTGCTAAATGTGAGACTGAGTTTAGTTTTAGTTACATTAATGCGGGTAATATTGTGAAAACCTTTAAATCCCTCAATATAAAAAACACTGAAGACCTATGGGGTATATCTACAAAGGTAGTAGGTGCTATTATTAACGATATTGCTCCATGCTTAGCCCACATCTTTAATAGTTGTGTTGACGATGGAGTTTTTCCTGACCTTATGAAGCATAGCAAAATAATTCCTTTGTTCAAGTCCGGAAACGAAAAAGATCCCGCTAATTATAGACCTATCTCGATATTGCCTACTCTAAGTAAAATCTTTGAAAAAGTTATTCTTACTCAGTTATTATCTCACTTCAATCTTAACGGGCTTCTTCATTGTAATCAATTTGGATTTACCAAAGGTCGATCAACAGCCGATGCCGGGACTTTGCTCTTAAAGCACATATACGATGCCTTTGAGAACTCACAAGACGCAATCGGTGTATTCTGTGATTTGTCAAAAGCGTTTGACTGCGTGAGTCATGCAACATTAATCTCAAAGCTAAAACATTACGGCATCCAAAACCGTGCAATTGACCTTTTACAATCTTACTTATCCAATAGAGTCCAAAAAGTTGACGTGGGTGGTGAAAGGTCTTCTGGATCAACTATTGTCATGGGTGTGCCACAGGGTTCGATTCTAGGCCCTTTCTTGTTCCTAGTTTACGTTAATGACCTCCCTTCTTATGTTAAAGAAATGTGTGACATAGTTCTATTTGCTGACGACACCTCGCTAGTGTTCAAAGTCGACAGATCCAAAACAAATTACGATGACGTAAACGCATCCTTGTCGCTAGTCCTTAATTGGTTTTCTGTAAACAATCTCTTGCTAAATTCAAAGAAAACGAAATGTATCAAATTCTCTTTGCCTAATGTAGTACACAATAGCCCCACTAACATTGTATTAAATGGAGAGTCACTAACCCTTGTTGATTCTACAAATTTCCTAGGACTCAATATTGATTCAAAATTGCAGTGGGGACCCCACATTGAAACTCTTGCCGGTAGACTTAGTTCCGCGGCATATGCCGTTCGTACGATAAGGTGGCTCACAGATGAAGCCACAGCTAGGTTAGTTTATTTTAGCTACTTCCATAGTGTAATGTCCTATGGTATCTTTCTCTGGGGGAATGCAGCAGATATCCAAGTCATATTTGTTTTACAAAAACGAGCAATACGTGCCATTTATAAAATGAAGTCAAGGGACTCCTTGAGGGAACTTTTTAAAGAAATTAACATTTTAACTGTAACTTCACAATATATTTACGAAAACTTATTGTACACTCATAAGCACATGGCTAGCTTTAAGAAAAAAAGTGATGTGCATAGTATTAACACAAGAAACAAAAATAAATTGTGCATTCCAAAATTTAGATTACAAAAAGTAAATGGGTCTTTTATGGGGAATATGGTAAGATTTTATAATAAACTTCCGGTAAACGCGACGCAACTTCCTATTAGAAGATTTAAAGTGTACATAAAGAATAATCTTATTAAGAAAGCGTACTATAAACTAAATGATTATTTAAATGATAAAACCGCATGGCCTGAAGTCGCTCTGCCCCTCGACAGCTAAAATGCCATTTTGCAGTGTCTTTACAGTTTTTGCTTGCATCATATTTTAAGTATTATTTAATTATATAAGCATTAGGTACATATTTCATCAAGTGTAGCGTGTGCTGCCCTTAGATCATTTGTTGAAGCTCACATTTGTCTTCATTTTTTTCACATTTTTATAAGCCTTATTTATTAAGGATTATAATTAGATTACTTTTCTCTTGAGCCTCACCTAGTTCGATCGGCACCACACTGAAGCTTTAAATTCCATTTTGTGAAAAAGGATCATCGAAAAAAATGATAGGCACCAAGCCGTGTTTGTTGCCTGATTCTTCTAGGCTTGGTCGCGAGGAACAGGCATAGCTTCACCTAGTTTCTAAGACGTTTCAAAGTGATCCTAGTGATTTTATTGAAATAAATGCCTTTTGACTTTGACTTTGACTTTAGATTCTAAACATCCAAACATCCGCACAAACTTGCGCATTTATAATATTAGTAGGATAGTGGGATGACCCGATTAGGTACGCATTAATGCCTAGGTTTAATTTTGAACATGTTAGAAATGATTTCGTGACTTTTTTATCTGTTAATTTATCAAATAGCAATTTACTTTGTTCTAGTATTTTTTTCGTCTACTACCCTTTTGATATAGCTACTCTGTGAAATATTTTAGGCAACTTTTAAATGGCCCTCAACATCTTTAAACTTTATATCCAAGTGAATAGCTGTAAGTTTTACGAAAAGGATAAAATAAATAAAATAAAAAATACATATTTTTAAAAGCTGCTAATTATATTAATATCTTCGTAAGAAAATAGCGATTTATCTTACTAAAAAAACAGATATAAATAAGTAAATTAAAACTTACCAATCCCCCTCCAACTACAACGACATCCAATTTCTTCGAGTGACCGTTCTGTAGATTAGCCATCACTTTCCCGTTAAAAAATAGTACAACCGACAAAAACCCTAACTTACGAATTATAATGATGCTTCTAAATAGTTCGATCGGTGTGTCATCGACAACGGTCGCTTCAAATATAACTAAGAGTTTCCCAGACGGGCGAACGCCGCACTCTTCTAGATAGGTACAATATTATAATTAGGTACAATATTAATAAGGTTTCAATAGATACCTTCAATAGTAGAAAAGAATCGCGTTGCAGTAGTGGGATTTACTCCAACGCTCGATAAGAAGTTTATGGGTTCGACTACCAATAATTTTTATATTCTAAATATGTGCGCATTGTCGTATAACATTGTGAGGAAGCCCGTAACTTACTTAGATAGGTAGGGATGTATTCAACATGTCTCCTATGGATAAAGCAGGCTATGCTGAGAGTATAGTACGCTTGGTAAAGGTGCTGGGCAAGACTGCCTCCATCTAAATATGTCTCAGTCACTACAAGTATAAGTTTTTTTGTTTTTGCCAATATTTAACCAACTCCCATAATTATCCCATGTTACTCACTAACTTTATCGGCTCGATAAAGGAATGCCCGCCTCTTTCTTTTGTTTAGGTACTGTTACAAAATGACAGAGTGTTTTTGTTTCTTGGTTTTTAGCTTCTGTGGCTTGTTGACACAATTCTGCCAGTGTCCGTTTCATGACGATTTCAAGGTTTAGAGTTTAGATGGAGAGTCGGGCGAGTTATCAAGCCGGTAAAATAAATGACTGATTATGATTATTAGGATCAATTATTTTTTAAGATGAGCCCTTGCCGTTAATTATTGATGAATGGCGTTGGACATTTTGCGACGATCTCCGTGATTGAAATGTATTTGGGACAAGTAGCAAAAAAATAATACTTATAAATTGTAAATCGGACCAAGGAATTGTTCGGACTGTACCAAGGTTGAATATAAAAATGTTAGTTGACTATTGCACAAGAATTTGTAATAATCGCTCTGCTCAATCATTATTACACCACGCAACGAATTATTTTTTCTCTGTAATATTCCAAATTAGAAACAAGATTCGTATTAAAAATTCAATAAAAAGTATTTATTCAAAGCAAGAAATTAAATTTAGTTGCTTGCTTGCTTCGTGTCACTGATTCGTTCTTGGTCATCCTGTAATAATTCAGTGACCAGGTTGAGGAATTGCTTCCCTGAAAAAGGGCCTATGACCAACAGTGAAAGAATCAGTGTAGTGAAAGGATTAAAGTCTTGGAGGCTTCCTTTGTGCACATTTCTTCGAATGTTTAGGTTCTCCATTGGCACACAGGCTATACTTTACTTAGCATACGTTTTTAACTAAAATAAAAGAAATGTTGATGATCGAGACTTAAATATACAAGACGATGACCGAGTCAATTAGAAATCAATAACCATCAATTCTGCCTTGCTTGACCTTGTACGTAACCAATTTATGTGTCTCTGGTAAATTAAATTCACTGAGGAGGATATTGACCCTAGTTATGTCAATTGGGAGCCGTGTGGGCCTAGTGAGAGGTACCTCAACTTTCGATCCGAAGATCGTGGGTTCGAAATGCGCCAATGGACTTTTCTGCTCGATAAATTTATGTGAAGGAAATCGTTAGTAGGTAAACCCGCGGCTTCAGTCAGCTCCGCACGTATTGACCATGTGAATAAGGCCGACTAGGCTGAGAGAGGTATCCGTACTGGAAAAGCCTACTCCATCCAAACATTTTAGGAGGAGGTAGGGCACAGCGAGATTTTCTCGTTCTGAATTGGAGCCCGCCTGGGGAGGAACCTCCGCCTTACAGAAGATCGCAGCCAAATAACATTATTTGTTTCAAATAGTGTTGTGTTCCTGCGATGAGTAAGGTTGCCAGAGCTCTTTAGGGGGGAGGGAGTTCGGGGTCGGCAACGCGTGCGTGATGCCTCTAGTATTGAAAGCGCTCATAGGCTACGGTAATCGCTTACCAACAGGTGGGCCGTATGACTGTTTGCCACCTCAGTAGTATAAAAAAAAAAACATGTCCAAGGCACTAAAGCGTTTAGTCAGTGAGTAAAATGTTCCAACTGACGCTGTATAAATCATCTAGATTAGATGTAATAAGGCCATAATAATGTTAGTTGATAGTCTGGGCGCAAATCGGTAAATAAGTAGGTAATGACGACCTTGGTGGCGTAGTGGTCGAGTGCCCATTTGCGACGCAAGGGGTGCGTGTTCGATTCCTGCTACGGGACAAATGTCTGCATGATCTGCAAATATTTGTCCGGGTCTGGGTGTTGTGTTACCATGGTACGCGTAGTTTCTGTAACCCACGACACAGGGAATCCTAGTGTGGGGTCAGGACTATGTATGTCACTGATGGGTGTTAAAAAAAATACAAGGAAGGTGTCATATATAATATACCTAATAATGAACGTAAACTTTTCACATAAGTAGGTCAGTATTTGCTTGTTGTGTGATTTTGCAACCTACCTAGGCACTTCATTCTCTTATACCTATGTTCATATATAACACGTGTTATGTTGCGTAGTTGTTGTTTGTTGTTTTTACGGTCACTGATAATCTACTTTTTCCTCCTTGGTTTCAGCTGAAAATCAGCGTTGAGTGCTAACACACCCAACATTAATGCTGAGCTGAACACCTTTTTTAGCATTCGGACACATGAGTCGATATACCTAAACTTTTTAATATAATAATGTTATGTACCTAGGTATACCTAAACTATGTAATATTTTTTAAGTAATATTGTATGTCTAAATGTGTATACTTTTGTGCTCACCACCTAATCGGCCATGTAATCTCTTGCTAAAATAAACGATCATTCTATTCTATTCTAAGGAATTCGCTGAGGATTCAAATAGTAAAGGCGAAAAAACTACTTTAGTGTAAACAACTAGAAACCGAATACGGTATTATAGGATCGATTATTTGGAACATAATAGTAATTTGAAACGGGGAAAGTGTATTTAAAGCCGCAGGCTTAGTGATTCTTAAGTTACTGTAGTCCAGGTAGGATTACATTACTTACCTATTCTAGGCAGAGTTCACCAATTCCGGTCTAATTAGGTACATCTATTCCAGATGAGTTAAGATGGAGTGGGATTGCCCAGCACCTATACCATCCTCTCAGCCTAGTCGGTCTTATGCACAGGAAAAACATGGTCAATACGTGCGGAGTAGACTAAGCCAAGGTTTTTCTCATGCTGTTTTCCATCACCATGTGTTGTGTTTTGAGCATGTGTTTATGTGCACATTCATAACAATAGAAAAACCCATTGATGCACGGCTGGGTTTTGAACCCATGCCCTTCAAAGCGAAAGTCGAGCTATCTCCCACTTGGCCAACACGGCTATTATTAAACGACAGATAACTAAGTTTTTTAACGAAAAAAATAATCATGCTGTAAAGCGCATGCAGATAAGATTGGAATGTAAGCGAAGCGGCCGCGCGCATCAAACGTTGTAGCAGGCAGCCATACCACATAATAAAGATAAATAATCCATCCCACAGAATTACCTAATAGTACATTATAATATGTGTTGTATGTACCTACCTATTGTTTATTACCCACTTGTTTATGCTTACTACTTATAACCTAACGTATGTTAGTCCTTTGCATCTAAGACAAACCTATCTTGGTTTTTTAGATGTATAAAACATATTCTGTAACTATTTTCTAAGAAAAAATAAAAAAAGGCTCAATTCAGTTTGACGCTGTTTTTACAGGTCGTGTATGCTGAATAAACCTGATCCTTTCACAGTATTGAATTATAAGTTAGGTAAATAAAACAATAAGTTGTTTATTAAAAAGTTTTACTTGCAATAAAATTGTCATACTTTTAATACATTTATTCACTTAAAACTATTTTTTCACGTTATCCATAGATCAATTCAAATAATTACTTGTCAAGATATTTTATGGAACTTTCTTGATCATTAGATGTACCTACGGTTTCTTTGTTCTGTGTTTCGTATTCCTCTATTATATTTATGTAGCATTTTAGACTACTAGCCTTGTTTTAAACTCATTTTACAAAGCAAAGAAGATAGGTAAACAGTAAGGTCTTCAAAAAGACTGGCTCAAGCTAAAAGAACTATGCGTTTCTGTAGTTTCCTCTTTGATGAAAGTCTTCCTCTAAAATGGTCCTTATGATACAATTGTCTTTGCTGCATCTTTACTATCATTTTAGCTTATTAGAAGCTCATATTACTGGGCATAGAAGACAGGTCCATGACTTCAGAAGGACTTTGGCTCGAGCTAAAAGAACTAAGCGTTTCTCTAGTTTCGTCTTTGATCCTCAGATGGTCAGTGGTCGACGGTGGTCGCGATCTATCACGATGTTCTTTGAATAACTTGTCTTTGCTGTGTTTGTGTTTATGCTTATGTTTGTGCTTCTTCTTGTCTTTCTTCTTTTTCTTCGCCTGAAATAATGTTTGTTTTTTTATATTTTTTAGGGAGAGTTATTATTGAAAGTTCTAAACATTGCAACCATTAGTTTTTAATTAGTAGTAAAATAAAAGATAATGTAAATTTTGTAATGATTTGATTTTATTTAGTAGAAATAGATTTTGATATCCGATATTTTAGATTTTTATCGCAAAAATATTAATTGGTTAGTTTTAAATTTTGTCATGCTCTATTTAGATTAAATATAATGAACATGATCTTAAAAAAAAACAATGTTTTTGTCATCATTCCGTTTGGTCTTTAGCTGCTCTAGCTTTTTGTAGGAAATACGGGCTCTAATTGTCAGCTGTAACTACACGCAGAAGTTAACTTAGCACCTGCGTGGAATGTGCTTCCCGCTCCCACCACACTTCAGCGCCTACCGCTCTCGCGAGTAAGAATGAGACAAAACATTACAGCGAGGTGCCTAGTTAACTTCTGCGTGTTGTAAATCATTATTGAACCTAAAAGACACAAACTTCTTCAACAATCTTTACACATTTTGCATCCTACTAAATTACCTGAACAGGAATAACTCTTGAACTCGTATAACCTTGAAAAATACTTAAAAAAATATTATGCAAGCTGGATGGATGAATAGTGCTTACCTTAGGAGCACCCATGTCTTCTTGGCCACCATGCCTGAACATGCCGGGCTCGAAGCCGATAGGGCCCGATGTCCCCGGGATACCCGGCAGCGGTACTGCGTTGTCCGATATAAACTCCCGTTTGGTATCGTCTTGCTGTGAACGAAATTTATGCTTAAGTTTACGTTAGTCCTACGTTGATATACAAGGTGATTCATACTAGGTATTTATGTATGAATACTATATCCTAACCCCCTAAAGGGGCTAATCCTATATCCAATCTTAGTAATATTATAAATGCGAAAGTTTGGATGGATGCATGCATGTTTGTTACTCAATCACACCAGAACGGCTTGTCTTGGTTATTGACCATCATCATCATCATTTCAGCCGTACGAAGTTCACTGCTGAACATGGCCTCCACCACAGACAGAGCAAATTCCTTATCATGCGGGTTGGCGAGCGTAGTTAGAGCTATCGTTGTTAAAATGAGGGACGCTGCTGCCCATCCCCTAGCTTTTTTCCCTTAGTCGCCTCTTACGACATCCGCGGATAGTGATATGGAGGGGCCTATTCTTTAGCCGGGTTATTGACCATATAACCTGTATTATAAGGTCAATAAATGATCAAGAAAGAATCAGTGACACGAATAGCAACGGTGACTAATGCCCGGTTCCTTTATTGATTACTGACTAGTAATCAATAAAGGACCTCGGACTGACTAGTCCGAGGCTTCGCTCGCGTGGTATCGGAATAAAAAGTCGACATCATTTAATCCGTATAGCATGATCATCATAATCACCAGCCTGATGAAGTCCACCACTGAGCATAGGTCTCCCCCCAAAAATTGCCACGACGAAGGTCTTGAGCATTCTCCTTCAGCCTTCAGATTGTACATACCTTCCGAATTTGGGAGAGGCTGGTTCCTTTCTGATAGCAGGAAAAACAATATGCAATTATATAATTATTTCGTATCAATATGTTAAGAGAAAGTTACAAAACTAAATTTCCAAAAATACTAATTGTTTTTTACATGCTTTTGCGCATGACTTGACTCACGTAGTTGTTCAAACTTTACGCAGTTAAACCATGTATGTAATGTCAATGTTAGTATTTTACAGAGTCGAGCAAAGCAGGATCTAGAAAAAAACTAAGTGGGGTAACACGTGCTCAAACGGTGAAGGAAGACATCGTGAGATAACCCGCGGCATAGTCAGCTTAGTCACACGTATTGATCATATCTTTCCTGTGGATAACGCTGACTAGGCTGAGGCTACATACCATGTTCACAGCAAATAAATATTTTATCTTTATCTTTAGGCCAGCCTATCTTTAGATATATATGTCCCAGGCACTACAGCGTCCTATAATTGAGTAAAAAGTCCCACCTAACGTTGTATAAATCATTCTTTATTCTTTATTGTAAACAGAAAACAACATACAAAAAAACAAACTAAATGAAAGGACATGTACAAAGGCTTAACCATAAAAAGATTTTTCTTTCAGCAAACCTTTGAGGCTAGAGATAGGTGGTTATAGAGGTAGGTTTCGTGTACAGGACCAATGAACAAAAAAATAATAATAAATAATAATCATGTATAATATAATCGTTTTTTTTGCCTGATAAAGTTTTTCATAAGAGAATATTTACGGGTCTGCGGGCCGTGCTCGGGAGCGGCTCCCAGACACCGCCGCATACAGGGATACTGAGAGAATGTTACCAACAACCCAAAGTCCTGCTTCGCTATTTTAAGGAGCTGGGCTGGCTGGGGTAGGGTTAGCATAGGGGGACAATGCATCCGCTGAGGCGAGATGGTGAATGCTAACACGACCCCATCTCGCCTCAACCAGGCGGAGGACTGCTCACAGGGGGGGTTTTTAGTGGGTTCGAGCCCCACATACCCCTTTCCACCACCCCCCATGGCGGAAAGGAAATGCGACGACATTTTCCCCCCTTAAAAAAAAGGGGGGACAATGCACAAAACACCCCACAGTGAGAAGTCAGTGCAGGTCTAACCACCCCCTATTAGAATTAGAGAATACTTACGCTAAACACCCGTAGAGGCAAATCAACCGCCATGGGCATGCCTCCTAAATCGGCCTTGACATCCTCTTCCTTGATACTTGACAGTGGTACTGGAAGGTCCAGAGACGGCTCCAGCGGACGGTCTGATATCGGTGCCAGCTGAGCTTCTGTATTCGGTACCTCAACTTCGAATTTGATCTGTAAAATATTTTTATTTTATTTTGTTCATAAGTTCTATAACAAAATAAAGACATTTATACAAGGTAATTCACAACATCTATACCATCCCGAAAGCGGGTTATTTTGAGTGTTACCATCATCATCATAATTTCAGCCGTACGACGTCCACTGCTGAACATGGCCTCCCCCACAGACAGAGCAAATTCCTTATCATGTGGGGGGATTTGCCCATACTCACCACGCTGGGCATGCGGGTTGGCGAGCGCAGTTAGAGCTATCGTTGTTAAAAGAGGGCTGCTGCTCATCCCCTAGCTTTTTTCCCTTAGTCGTTTCTTACGACATCCGCGGATAGGTAGATATGGAGGGGCCTATTCTTCAGCCGGGGCCGCCACGGCCATCATTACCATTATTAACCAGAGTGTTAATAAACACGGTAAATCAGCACGAGATGCAAATTGCAATGCGAAGTTGCCAGCTTGCCGAACTTATATCTACTGACGCGGCCCTAGTTATATGTATAGGTACCTACTTATATGTACTTACATCATCAACAAACTCCTGTTTTATAACCGGCAACGGCACAGTCAGCTCCTCCTTCGGCCTATCTCTGTCCCTCTCCCTCTCCCGCTCTCTTTCTCTCTCCCTCTCCCTCTCGACCCTCTCCCTCTCCTTATGGTGCATCTGTTTCATCATCGCCTGTATTTCCACTATCGGCACACAGATCGGCCGCTTCAGGCCGTACAATGTGTAGTACAAGTCGACGAGATCACAGCGAAGTCTCGCGTCATTTGATAGGAGACTGTTTATGTTACTCCAAAGTCTGAAATCAATTTTATTGTTGAAAAATACACAAACTCAAAGTCCCGCAACGGGCTATGGAGAAAGTTATGCTGAAATAAGATAATCCGTTGAAGAAACAAGGTCAACGATATAGCTCTCAGAGTTAGCCTGTTGAAGTGGCAGTAGGCAGGCCACATAGCTCGCAGAATGGACAACCGTTGGGGAATAGGTGCTCGAATGGCGACTGCGAACCGGACGACGCAAAGGCCTAAACCGCCGGCATTGTGACGGTTGCGGGAAGCCGGTGGATAGAGGCTCAAGACAATTATTCGTGGCAGTCTTTGGGGTAGGCCTATGCTAAACAGTGGACTTCTACAGGATGATGATGGTGACGATGATGGTGATTATGATTGCGATAATTATTATGGAATTGATGATGATGACTACTAGACACATACCTGTGTACAACAGATTCAGTGTCCAAGCGATGTCTCTGGGCGCGTTCGAACGGCGGCATGTTGATCATAAGTCTCGCCAGGCCGTGCCTCACGCCCGGGTCCGGATCGCTCTCCACTGTGGTGAGGAGAGAGGACAGGTCTTCTGGTTTACCGTCTACTCTGACGAAGTCCACTAGGCATTCTAAGGCGGCGGTCCGGACATCTGGAACAGGCAAGATGTATTACTGTCAGTATAGAATTAGTGCAAAAAACACTCGACAATATACTGACAGTATAGAATCATTGCAAGAAACGCTCACCAAAATACTGACCGTATAGAATCAGTGCAAGAAACACTCACCAATATACTGATCGTATAGAATTAGTCAGAAACACTCACCAATATACTGACTGTATAGAATCAATGTCAGAAACGCTCACCAATATACTGACCGTATAGAATCAATGCAAGAAACGCTCACCAATATACTGTACGTATAGAATTAGTGCAAGAAATATTCACCAATATACTGTCCATATTGCGCATAAGCCCTGAATATAGTCGGTGTGCTGGGAAGATGTCCGCACTGCTGCAATCTCCTTATAGCGCGAAGGCAACTCACTGTGATGGTGTTCTTATAGCAAGGTAATACTTTCTCTAGGTTAAGGACTCGGGTTATTTCTTCTAGCACTAGTTTTGTGTCCGCTGATAGTGAGTCGGCTGTTATTGGTGCGCCCTGAAAGGTTATCAAATTAAATTCTATATTGCAGTTATGTTGTTATGGTTAAAAACAGTTTATAAATAAAAGCCCGCTAGTCACTAGTCCGGTCCACACTAGAAATACTGGCCTCATTGCTCAGTTGGTAGTAACTCTGCCTTCTGAGCCAGAGGTCGGGGTTTCGATTCCCGCACTGGACAAACATTTGCATGATCAACACAGACGTTTGTTCTGTGTCTAGGTGTTAAATATTGATCTATTATGTATATCAGTCTCTGGTACCCATAGTACAGGCTAAGCCTAGTTTGGGATCAGTTGACAGTGTGTGACAAGTCCGGAATAAAAAAAAATACCTTTGTGGTAGTTATTGGAATCTATGAGATCCCAAATCAGCGGCGGAACTCCCCGTTTTATACAAATAATAATCTCCGCAACGACTGGACTGATTTTGAGGGGATTTCCAATGGCAGATAGTTGATGTTATAAGAAGTACCTTTGGCTATCCCGCAAAGGGTAACCAATAGTAGAAAATAATACAACTTACAGGTTGCAAGACAGATATAACTGGCGTGATGGTAGCAGCTAGCGCGTCAACCAGCGCAGCTTTATAGTAGTTATCCGAGAAATGGTTCTTAGAGTTGTCGTTGTATTTGAACAGGTCTAGTAAGAACCGAACCACTTCAGGCGGGCAGATTCCGTGGATGTTGCGTAAACCTTTGAAAATAATAAATAGTTGCATAAAACAGAGTGAAAACACAGAATAAAGATCGAACAGGCCTCCCACCCGTTGAGCCGGCGACAATGTAAAGGTTGCGGGAAGTCGGTGGGTGGAGAAGGCTCAAGACCGTTCATCGTGTCACTGTCTATGTCCAACAGTGGACTTCCTCAGGCTAATGACGATGATGCTTACATACCTGCCATCGCAACCGGTATAGTCTTCTGCAAGTAGTAATGCTGCAGGTTGTCGAAGCTGTTCTGTTTGATGATGTGCGGTGCTGCGAACGAGCCGAACATTTTGCGGAATATAGTCAGCATAGCCGGCGGACCTGCCCAGGAGCTTATCATTGCGTTCGCCACCTACGAAAAAACATTGTTAATGAAGAATAATCAAGATTTTTGATAAGTCCAGTAAGATTACTGGTGTTGGTTTTCCTAAAAATAAATAAAAAAATATATATCGTCCGTTTCTCTGCCGCTGGCGTCACCGAAAACGAGATTATTTCGGGTGTAACATAGGGGCGGAGTTCAAGATGACGAGCCGGCAATTGTATTTATGTGTTGTCAGCACATCGGCCTATCACAATCTCGGGCTAAGTTATTGGGTGTAGAATTAACCCCTTTCGATTCGAGAACCTTTACTCCCCAATGGTTGTCGGTTCTGCGAGCTATATGGCCTGCCCACTGCCACTTCAACTTGCTTATTCTGAGAGCTATGTCGGTGACCTCGGTTCTTCTACGGATTTCCTCATTTCGGATCTTTAAACTATTTCTTATAACTTTAAACGTGCAAGTTGTGGAATGAGCTTCCTTCCGAGGTTTTCCCACTAACCTACAGCATGAAGGGCAAGAAAAATACAAATGATTTCTCCGGGGCAGGCAACGCATTAGCAATGCTCCAGGTGTTGCAGATGTTAATAGGCGACTGTAACCGCTTACTCTCGTCTATTGGGCCGCTTATACCGCCGCTTACCTTCAGGTGGGCCGTAAGCCTGTCTACTTCCATATAACATAAAAGATACCTTAGTCAAACAATGCGCAGCCCGGCATCGAATCTTGTAGAAAGTCTGTTCGTTCTCTATCGTGTCCGTTAAAGCCTTCCTAGTGGCCGGCTCGGGGTAGTTGTGGAGTGCGTCTATCGCCTCGCTCTGGGCGGTGACGTCACGCTCGTGCCGTAGCTGGTACTGCCACTGGTAGTCGGGTTGGGAGATCACAGTGCTTCTCAGAAGCGACATTTCGGGGTCGAGACGAATCCATAGAACTGGTGAGTCGCTGTAATGAAAGGCATTTGTTAAACCTTCGGAAATTTGGTAGGAGGTAGGGCACAGCGAGATTATCTCGCTCTAAATTGGAGCAGCCCGCCTGGGAAGGTACCTCAGCCTTACAGAAGATCGCAGCCAAATAACATTATTTTTTTCAAATAGTGTTGTGTTCCTGTGGTGAGTAGGGTTGCCAGAGCTATTTAGGGGGGAGGGGTTCGGCAGGCAACGCATTAACAATGCTCCAGGTGTAGCTGATGTCAATAGGCGACGGTAACCACTTATCATCAGGAGGGCCGTAAGCCTGTTTGCCTCCGTATAACATAAAAAAAAACTATCTGACACAAAATCCTTCCACTTTAAACAAAAAAAACACTTTGTGGATTCAAAACAAAAAAAAAGAAATGGATCACGACTTTTATCTCCAAGAATGATAAACATCCTTGCATTTGCAAGGATGTTTATGGAGATCTCTCCAGGCGAGCAGATACTTGAATATGTCTAAGAGGGTTAGTCAAACGCATGTCCGGAAATTTGCCACATGCCCCCATTTTGCAGAAGTTAGTAGTTTCAAGAAAGCAAGCATCGTAAAATTATTGACCAAGATTTCAACTTACTCCATAGCAGAAAGATCCATATCCACCTCTTCCCCCGTACACAATGGAATCTTCTTCTTCTTATTCCTTCTGCTTTTACTATGGCACGTTATATCTGACTTCACGACTGTATTCTCTATTTGCAGCGTGTGTTTGAATGTACCATCTAATTCTTGCAGTTGGACGAGTAGTGGACCGACGTATTTACGGATGCCTCGGTCGTGGACGCAGTCTTGACGAATTTCTAGTTCTACTGTGTTCCTGTTGAAAGATGATAAATATGGATCAATGTAGACCAAGAAGCTAATAAATATCGACCTTATCACTTTTAAAAAAGAGTAGAAAATACTTTGCGCGAACGCATTCTAAGCGAGTTTCAAAAATATGGATCAATGTAGACCAAGGAGCTAATAAATATCGACCTTATCACTTTTACAAAGAGTCGAAAATACTTTGCGCGAATGCAGTCTTGGTGAATTTCAAGAAAATGGATCAATGCCGACTAAGTAGCTTATAAATATCGACCTTATCAACGTTAAAAAGAGTTGAAAATACTTTACGCTGGCGGATTTTGTCATATAAATTATTTTGAACTCTAAATCAAATAAATAAGGTCGATGTTTTCTAATCAGTAGACCGGGTTCTCTGGCGAAGAAAACGTAGGTATTAGAAACCTTTCTACTCTATTATCTTTTGTATTAGGCCCTCTTACGACACCGACACGGGTAGTAATTGAGGGGCCTATTCTTGAACCGGGGCCACCACGGTTAATATCGATATTAGTAGGTAGGTACAGTAATATTTTGACTCACCTCTTCCGATTAAAAACGGATGTTAGCTGAAACTTAGCGTGCCCACTCGTCCTAACCCATTGATCTACAAACACTGCCATATCCTTCCCCGTGACGGTGAAAATAGCTTTTACGAACAGGTTAGTGGACAGCAATAAATGCCCCCACATCCCGCTGCCGATTTTTGTGTTCGCCGCGTTTGTTGCGAGCGACAGTTGCTTGTTAAAAACTTGTAGTAGTAACTCTTGGCCGATTCGCTGCTCGAGCATCCGCAGTACTAGGTGCGACTTCTTTCGCATTATCTGGTGGAGAGAAAAATGGGGATTCAGTTTGGATAGCAATTGAATCATTGGATATCCAATCTATCCAATCCTACACGGTTATTCATATTATGTAGGTATTATAAGAAAAGGCTTTTTGTTGATAGAATAACCCCCTTTCGGGATGGTATACTTACCTACAACAAATATCTAGTACCTTTTTCTCTAATCTATTCCCCACTAGCTTCCGCGCGCGGCTTTGCTCGCGTGGTACCTACATAAAAAGTAGTCTATATGCTATTCTAGGTAAATAACTTAACTTTTTAGGAGGAGGTAGGGCACAGCGAGATTTTCTCGTTCTGAATTGGAGCAGCCCGCCTGGGAGGTACCTTCGCCTTACAAAAGATCGCAGCCAAATAACATCATTTGTTTCAAATAGTGTTGTGTTCCTGCGATGAGTAAGGTTGCCAGAGCTCTTTAGGGGGGGGAGGGGGTTCGGGGTCGGCAACGAGTGTGCGTGATGCCTCTGGTATTGCAAGCAATTATTAGTTTCAACGAAATCGGTGGAGTCTTTATGGCGTGATTGAATAACAAACATCCAAACATTTTCGCATTTATAATATTAGTAGGATAAGCTAGCATTTTCTTGGACTTATGAAGAATATCTTAATGTAACATCTACCATTCCTCACCACATAAAAAAGTTGTTACTTACCTCAATATACCTCGGCGACATTGTCTGCACGTTTCTTACGGGGAAGTAGAAGAAATCCTTTGACTCTATCCGAGCGCCACTAGCAGGAGGTTGCCATGGATCGAGTACTATGCCTCCGTATTGTTCCTCGTAGCCCATCACCTGGATAATCATAAAAGATTTTAATGAAACTGCAACAATAATAGAGACGCAACCGGAGACCTGTGGCCTGAGCACCAATAAGTAAAAATACGATCTCGAACTCGAATTAACTCAAGTGACAGAACTCACTTCTAAAGCCACGTCAGTGAGGCGCCACATGCGTTTTCGAGTTCTACAGAATACGACATTTGAAGGTCACCGTGGATTCAGCTCTTCGAGGTTCGAAATGTCTTCACAGAAAGCGCCTCCTGACCACCAGGAGTCTGATACCGAGGACCAGGATTCCCTGGGTATCAGAATCTACGAGTAACATGGTACCACAACACACAGACCCGGAACAAACATTTGCAGATCATGCAAACATTTATCCCGCAGCGGAATCGAATCCGCACCACATGCGTGAACACGTCACAGACGGGCACTCGCCCGCCACGCCACAGAGGTCGTCAACGTGAGCGTCTATTTTACACGAATTTGACTTTTTTTACTTTTAACATAATTTTTATAACATTTAAATTCTGTTCGATATCGAAGTTAATTTGGTCATAGAGCTTATCTATGTATAATCGATCTACCTCTTGCAACTCCTGATGGATCCAATACCTATACTCATTATTCCCAAAGCACTTCTTAGAGTACAATCCACACAGATAATCCGGTATCCCTTTGGCCAGCCACAAATCCGACCAGTTCTGCATAGTTATGAAGCAGCCAAAGAACTGTTCAGCCACGGCTTTGGCCATAGCTTTGCGGGTTATGTACGTTTGGTCGATTATTGCGATCGAGTGGAGGAGATGCGTGCTTAGTACCGACATGGTGGTATAAGCAGTTGCATCGTGCTCAGTCTGAAAATTAAAAAAAAACGTGGGCCAAGTTATAGGTGGCGATTCGATTAACATCACAATCGTTCTTATTCTGTTCACATTAAAGTCCAAATTAGGTCTTAAAACTATGAATCAGATGGTGGGCTGGGCCTTCCTACACTGCGTTTTCCGATTCGTGTTTGCCGTATTCGATAACCTGTAGGTAGTTTTTTTGAGTGCTAAACTACACAAGGATAATATTGAGATTCTCGTCTAAGTCGGAAATTTTCTGGATATAAAAATCTAACTGTCTTATTCATAATCAGCCACTAAACTATGGGCTGGATAACTCCTTGTCCTTTTCTAACAGTAAACTAAAGAAAGAGTTGGATATACTTATCGAGCCGATGAAGTTCGTGAGTGATTATGAATAAGGGGGTTTAACCTTTAGGTATCCCAACGGTTGTCGGTTCTGAGAGCTGTATGGCCTGAGAGCTTTATCGGTGACCTGGGTTCTTCTAAGGATTTGCTCGTTTTGGAGCGATGTAATAGAATTGATCAAAACGTAATAGATAGTTCTTATAAACAAGAGTTTAATTCCGTAGAAGTTAGTCTTTTACCTACCATGAAAATGATTTCTTACCTCATCAACAAAGACTTGCTTGTAACAAGGGTAGGGGTATCTCGTGGATAAAGTCTCCTCGTAGAATTCGAAGGCTTCATGCAGAAAACGCACTGAGTTCTTCAGAATCTGCATAAGCTGCGGCAGGCAGTAGTGCGTGACTTCGTTCATGAATGGATCAACGTAGGTTTCAAATGGCCTGAAAAAAGTAATCTATCTGTTAGTGTTAAGCCTCATATGCCTGTTATTTAAATGGCGCTAAACCAGAATACAGCTATGCTGGGTTAGTCGGTTGGGAATAGTTATAAAAAGGCTTTTTTATTGTATTTTTTTTGGAACTCGAGGATCTATTCAACAGGTTCAGAAACACACATATTTTAATAAAGTGCTGAGCTTCCCACGAGCGTTAAAAAAAAATTGCTCAGAGATATTACTCAGGGATAGTGTAGCTTTTTACTAGTGAAAGAATAGTATGTAGTGTATTTTTTAAGTAGATGATACCCTATCTACAAACAAATTTTACCTATCCTACTAATATTATAAATGCGAAAGTTTGTAAGGATATTTGGATGTTTAGATGTTCAGATGTTTGTGGTTCACGCCCAAACGGCCGAACGGTTTTGGATGAAATTTGGTACAAAGATAGATTATAGTCTGGAATAGCATAAAGGCTACTTTTTATCTTCATAGGTACCACGCGAGCGAAGCCGCGGGCGGAAGATAGTATATAATAATAGTGTAGATTAAGGAAAAGATCCTTACCCAATAGCCAGAGCGATGTTAGGAGCACACGCGGGCGTATTCACCAGATAGTGAAACGTCTTCCGCCTGTGATCCGGGGTCGATATGACATCCACAAGCTCACCACACGACACGGCAGTCAGACTTTCGTCCACTGTGAACTCCAGCTTCCACGTGCAAGGCTCAGCGAAACTGTCAACGCAGGGGAACCAGAGACGAGCCGAGTGGCCGTAAGTGTACATGTGCGCTGATTTCTGGAATAAGATACATCGCTTATGCTTGAAAAAAGAGGAGTAACATCAAAAGGAGATTATATTCATATTCTTGAACCATTTGGTACACTGTGGAACACTTTCTTACGTCAATAATCTAACTGAACATTAATTTCATACTTAATTGCTATTGATAGGAACAGACAGGTATCAGGGTTTAAAACACAGGATTTAGAATTAAGAAAGGCATTAGAACCAACCAGGGTAGAAGATCCAGAGGGTGACCGCGGAACACTTTGGCAAATGTGTAGCAAAAAGATATCATCATTTAACTATTTTATATTTATTGGTTTTGTTGTCATATATTTACCTCAACTAAAGACCCTTCGCCTTCTGGTACAACAAAATGCATTCCTCCCTGTGGAGACTCCAATGAAAACTCAATCCCGATGCGCAGCCCCCTCCCTTCCCCGACCAAATGAGCGGCTTCATCGGGTACTTGGATGTGGAGTTCACCAGAGTTGTGATCGGGATCTATCTTCTGTGCAGCCGCTAGGTGGTAGCTGGAGAATACTTCAAGGGATCGTCTGGAATTGGAAGTTATTTTGGTTTTGTTCGGTATTTATGTTTATGTTTTATTTTTATTTGTTTTTTATGAAAACTTGTTTCTTACGTATTGGGGTCAGCTTGACAGATATCCAAGAAGGGGTCACAGTACTGAAAGTTAGCTTCATATTGATCGTTCAAGCACACGCGGTAGATGCGGCACTGCTTGGCGTTTAGGCGAATAATACGCAAGTTATCCTTCAGCGGCACTATTGTGAGTTCAACAAAACCCTGAAACAAAAACTCATTGTGAAAATAAGGCAGCACAAGATCGGTCACTCTAGAAATCTATGGGGAGGCCTATGTTCAGCAGTGGACGTTCTTCGACTGAAATAATGAAATCTAACAGAATTATAAAAGGGTTACTTACGATAATGCTCCGTCTCTCGAAACTAATTCCGGTTAAACTGAGTATTTGATGAGCTGTAAAGAGTAACATAAAAAATCATAAACAACACACAAAACAACCAGAAATACGAGCTTATTGGATACTTATAATTTGAAAGGACGACAATTATCGCCCGTCCTCTCCTTCTTAGGTTTAATTTCGGGTTTCATAGTGAAAGTTCAATCATTTTCGTTTCAAAATTGCGAAAAACACTTTAATGATACATGTTTATTTTTTTACAGTTTGACGCACGTTTGACGACTGTGACGTGTGTTGCCAACCAAAATTACTCTATTTTTTTTTTTTAATGTTCTTCCCTTTCGGGCTGGCTATGGCATCTAGGCCTTACTGCCAAGTCTTACGTGTATTTTTTCTTGTTAATTTGTTTATCTTTCTTCATTTTCTTTCGTTTATGATCGTCGAGTCACCGTCAAGTCAAGTCAAGTTCAGTTTTAGTAAGATATGATGGTGACTATTTTACTAAAACCTCGAGGGACCTCTTGGCGCCAACTCGAAAAATGACGATACACGCAATCATTTCATTTCACTTCACTTGTGCGGTTTACTCAAACAATATTACGCAAAAACCCACCATAATTACACAATATTATTCAATTTGACACTAGTTTTGTAAAATAAATTGAGAGCACAACATGACTTCGCAAGTTCCCGCCAAAAAGTCCTCCTTGCCAACTCGCTTAGATAATAGAAATGTCGAGTCTCTAACTACCAGTCCTTCCACTTAAGATTTTGGTTATGCCCTGAATTCTTTGGAAAATAGCCCTAAAAATCCCTATCTATTTTTTGAAATTCCCTAATTTAGGGTGCATAAATTATAAAAAAAGAGCAAATCTTATTTTGCAAGTTTAAATGCGAAACTTTAACATAATATATCATCAATTGAAAGAGTCAGACGCCGAATCATTGTTTTTGCAGGTTTTCGCGGCATTGAACATGGAACTAATAGGTTCCAAATTGAGTAGTTGATCGCTAGCATTCCTAACTTATTGTGGAGTACCTACTCCGTTGAGGGTTTCATTAGTCAGCCTGTTTCTTTTGTCAATACTTTTAGGACGCTGTGAAATCTTTCTTTTCTTCAGTGTTTGAAGATAGAAACCCATGTTATAACAACCTTTTACAACTTCGAGGTTTTCTATGGAAAAAAAATGCTACGATGGTATTCCAATTTAGTACCCTAGTCCAGTAAAAAAAAATAACAAAAGCAAGATGAGCAAATAAGATGTCCTTTAGAACAAAGGTAATAGTACTATACAAAAAATAACCCAACTTTTGGTCGGGATACGTAACTAATTGGTGGAATCCCATAATAGGTGCTATCGCAGTCAGGCTACTCATAAGTGACTACAGTTTCAGTCGCGTTCCTTTTGAGTCGCGCCGTGGACGAAGGGGCTTAGCCCCTCAAAAGGAACGCGACTGATTTGTAGTAACTTATGAGTAGCCTGACTGCGCTAGCACTAGTATTTCAATGTGCGTCCATCCACGACGCTACTCAAAAGGAACGCGTTTGTAACTAGTCTCCTGGCGACTCGACATGCTGGTCGCCAGGCGACTGGTTTCGAGAAACTGTTGAAAAATGAACGTATAAAAAGTAATTATATGTGATTCTGACGTCTATATGACTGGAGAAGTAATAATTCCATCCCATCGCTCGAATTATCACTAGTCATGTTCATTATTTTCGTTTTCAAAACTTTGTTTACATAAAATCGTCTACTGAGTGACTGAGTTTCAGGAAATTCCAGTAGCGTCGTGGACGAGTCAGAGTTTCCAATCAGTCCACAACGCTAGTTTTTAATGAGTTCCGTCACTTTTGCGTAGCGTCATGGACGAGGGGCTTATTGGACGGAGTGAACAGCATTAATGGTCTGTGGAGTGAACAAAAGTGAAGACAGTATTTGACAGACAGTATTCCTTATTAGTCTGTGGTGAAGACCATCCATCATTGCGATTGCGATTTATTTGTAGATTTTCTAAAAAAAATAGAAGCCAGCTTTACCAGAGTTCTAAAATAATTAATTTTGTGTGAAACTTTCTCCCAAAATTCGTGATAAAATTAGTTTTCATGATTCACTTCTTTGATATTTACGAAAATGTGGGACTCGCCTTACTTGACTTGTTTGGTTCTGTATATATTTTCATTTCAAATTATTGTTATTAATTCACGTACTTCTAATGTTTGGAAACTCAACGTGGATGAAGACACTATCGTGGACGGAAATACATTGCCGCAGGTTAGTCAGGGTTCTTTAAAATAAGTGCATTAACATTTATATAATCAGTGCACTAGATTTGATTTATACAATTACCTTTCGTCGCGATTTCCAAGTGCTTACCATGTTGTTTGCCTTGAATTTAATTTTTTATTCGACGAACATTATCTAAATATAGAGACAATAAATTTGTATATTCAAGTCTCCCTTTTTGTTTTTAGGATGATGTTGACAAAGGTAGAATAAAAGAAGAGGAACAGGTCTTCAACATACTCACTTCCACGGTGTATGCATATGGCAACACTTGGACTAAACATGGGTTTGACATGTTTTGTACGGACTGCCAGGCTTATGAGCAGCAGAGGTAAGTACTCTTAAGTTCATGACAAATGGTTACCCAACACTAAGAGAATTAGATTACACCATTGTTGCTACAAACTAAGGAACATCCCAAAGAATTTTGAACAGTTAGAAGAGTCGACTCAGTGGTGCAGTTATTGCATCCGTTTCTTGGGCATGTCCGCATTCAATTCTTGCTCGAGTCAAACATTTTTGTCCAATAAAAATCTTAAGTTACCTAATTTATAATCAAAAATACCAAGTATCTACCTACTTATATTCAATACAATACTATTTTGTAGAGCTGCAGCAGAAAGTGATGAAACTTCACCAGCCGAAGCCAATGGTGATGTGGATGATGAGTACTTAGATTGTGGCAAAGCAGTCAATTTTACTTACTATGATAACTTAGTCGGAGTGGCTAGACGTCACAGACATCCCAATGTACCTGAACCGCAAGTAAGTTCTTTAACCTATTTTTTTTTAATATGTTATACAGAGCACCTTGAAAATGATACATTTATTTTTGTTTACCTATATTACCTACCTTATATTATTATTATTTTAGTGTACCTACTAAAAATAACTATTGTTCCGTAGGTTGCTCTAATATTTACAAAGAAGAAGTCATACAAGAATGGTGTGACTGAGTCAGATATAAATGTTCTTGAAAAACGGCTGAAAAAAGCCAAGAGGGAGAAGCCAAAATCAGTGCAGCTATACAACCAGATAGGAAACTTCTGGAGGATCAAAGGCGACACAAGACAGTCCATAGAATGCTTCAGAAGAGCACTAGCTGTCTCGCCTTATAATTCAGAGGTAAGCAAGCTCCTGGTGATTTATTTACACATAGAGTTTAACATGAAAGTACACACCAAATCGTCATACTAATAGTTCTATTATAGAAAGACTAGAACAATCCTACTTATATTATAATTGCTAATTGCAAAAGTTTGTGAGGACTTTTGATGGTTCAATCACGCCGTTACGAGTCAACTGATTTCTATGAAACTTGGAATAGATAGAGTTCTTTACCCAGAATAGCATACCTATAGGCTTTTTATCTACCAAGCGAGCTTGGGCACAAGCTAGTAATATCTAAGTCGGTATTTTTTAAATCTGAGGTTTAATAAGATAATTTTTTTTAATCTCAGTTGTCGCCACTATGGTCCTCGATGGTGGTGGCGATAGGGACCGCTTCTCAGTGAGAAATTATACTCAGCGGCTTTCTATTGGTTCTGTCGCGGTGGTCATGCCGCCGTCAGAACTGTAGGTGCTATTAACGAGCTTGTACGATAAAATGTAACCTTCTACAGGTTCTACTAAACCTAGCGCGAGTGTTGTTCACACTGCAATACCTCGACGACGCAATCTACCTCACACGGCGCTCGCTAGAGGTCCAGCCGCCGGATCGCAGCGCCTGGCAACAGTACTTCACGCTGGGAGAGATATTCAAAGCGTATGGACACTACCAGGTAAACCCATACTCACTGACAAATCGATTGCAACTGTTCACAAGGAACATTATAGATTCAAAATCACAGCGCCTGGCAACAGTTCTTTACGCTGGGTGGAACAGATATTCAAAGCGTACAGACACTTCCTGGTAAACCGATATCCACCGCATGGAAGTTTCAGCTATATAATCTTCGTTTATTTGTTTATTGGTAATCGTCGTCTATAATCGTCTTTATCTTCATAGGTTACCTACTTTTTTCCCGACACGCTCACAGATCGCATGGTCAAATATCTACGAATTATGTAAGAATATTGAAGCCTACCTATAGTTGTTCCATTTCACGAAGTCTTGTGAATCATTGCATTTTGAATCTTATATCAATGATATAAAGGTTACCAGACAAGTCATCGTGAGATAGAACAACTCTACTATATCAGCCCTCGTACTGTAACTAAGCGATTTTGTTTAGGCGGTCACGTAAGTTGGCAGTCTCAAAGATTTATGGCTCTAAATGTAAAAGCACACGCTCGCATTTGAATGGCAATAAGACGTCATGAATGAATTAATTATTGAAAATGCTAGTACGTGCTTGATGCCACTGACGTCATGGTAGGTCACAGTCAACTTAAGACCGTATTTCATCATCATCAGCCTGTAGAAGCCCACTGCTGGCCATAGGTCTCCCCCAAAGAGTTCCATGACCAACGGTCTTGTCTTTTCCATCCACCGACTTCCCGCAACTTTACTGCGCAACTGTTGACGATTCTGCGTGCTATATGACCGTATTTAGCACCCAAATGGCACCAAGAAATGCTACAAGCGCTGGTCCGTCAGACCACAAAGCTGCAACCACCAAAAAATCGGTCCTAAACCATTATTTTAAAACTAAAATAACTCATTAACCTTTCATTGACGATTCCGACCGGTAGCTTTGAAAGTGGGTCGCCACAAAAACTATACGACTATTTTTGAGTCAGGAAGTCGACGCATCTGAAGTGTATACGCATACCGTATGTCTCGTGAGCTCTCATGATGAATGTAGCCAAAGGGAACAGTGGGCCGAGCACGAATAATTCACGATACGTTACGTTTACGATACGACGATACGATAGCAAATGTCAATTAAAATATTTTAAGCATCGCCGATTGGCGAATCATCATCGCCAGCTTGATGAGTTCTACTGCTGAACATAGACCTCCCCAAAAGCGTGCTACGACGAACGGTCTTGAGTTTTTACTGTTAAAACTACTATTCCCATACAAATTAAATTCATTTGGGACCAACTCGGAATAATTCCCTACACAAAAGAGAAAAAATAATTGAAATCGGACCAGCCATTACGGAGTACGTAATCGGTGAACATTCCAAGTCTGAATTTATAACTTCGTACCTTTACGATAATCATATTGTGTGCAGCTAGCAGCGGTGTCCGACCGATAAAAATAATTCATCTACTTTTAGTAGTATGACTTTCAGCGTTAGCATCAATCGTTCTGTGACGTAGTTGGTATCGCATTGTCGAAAATATAGGCGAAGATACAGGGTTCCAATGCCGCTGGATACAATTTTATTGGTATCCTACTAATGTAAAATTAATTTTATGAATCATCAAAGTGACTATTTTATACCAGTCAGCAATTTGGTTCATTCGTTCAAACTCATTTGCTTTTAGGAAGCGGCGGTGCATCTAAGACACGCTCTGGACCTCCGACCAGACTTCGAGCCGGCGCTCGTCGCGTTAAAAGACATCGAGAACATACCAGAGGCGTCTGTGCACGTGTATACGCTGCTTATCATCGTCTGTTTGGTAAGTTTCATGCACAAAACACTTGTATTTTGCTCCATCAGCACCGTACCGTGCATGTATACAAAGTAATTCTTAGGTTCTATAATTTCCCGAAAGGGGCAACAAAAATAATATTAGCGAAAAAAAATACAGAATTATAAAATTATTTTTCCTCAGGTTTTTTTTTCTTGAACTTTTCATATTAGCTGTTTTGGTCTTTTTGTCATCTATAACTAATTATAAACGTGAGACGTTCGATATCAAGATGCTGTCTAAAACAGCTGAATAATGTTGTCTGAACCGATATGTCCACCAGATGTAACAGCAGATTTTGGCATAGCGTATTTTCATCGAAGAACCAGTGACATGACGAAAATAGACAAGAATTAGGTTCCCTAATTTGAATAACACACCAAATAAGTTAAAGTTCGCTTCGCTCACAGATTAACTGACTGCGTCATTTACGTCACTAATCTTTACAATACTATAAAAGACGCAGTCTTTTATGACGGATAGGTAATAAACGGACATTGACCAGACTTGATAGTGAAACCAATCCGGAAGCATGAATTCATTTGTACACACTGTATCATTGTTTATTTGGTCTCTTATCTTTAACGTATCAGTTACATAAATGATAAGGTAAAAAATAAACAAGTTTATTGACTGAGCACTTGATAAAATGGTACTTTACCTGTAAGTTAACAGGCGTGAGAAAGACTAGGTATTAAGTAAACACCTCAGAATAATAGAGCCCATCTAGAGTGGGCCTTCAATTTTGCTTATTGATCGAGCGAGCGAAGATCTCTCAAACAACTTGGATGAATCAACGTCGTATGTTTATGTATATTTGTTAGAGGACAACTTTCGAACCATCAATTTGATCTGCATGGAATTAAGAAGGTCAACCGGTTGGATAAGAATATGAGTTAAATTGGTCAAGGGGTTGCTAAGTTCAGTTGGTCCAATAGGGGGTTAAAAAAAGAACGCAGAACAAATACATAAAGTGCAAAAGAGCTTTATTCATACCTTCCAAAACGGTTTTTATTTTTATTCAAGACCATATGGTTTTTGAGGTAAAAATAGCAATTTTTGAAAAATATAAGGTAAGTTCCATTGTGGTAAAGTTTCAATATCTTTGTGGTAAAAATGCGATTTCCAAATAATATGTTATTTGTGCCTCAACAATCATCCAAATACTAACTTTTACCAGACCTCGCGAGGTCTCAGTTCAGGGCGAACCACTAGGTATAATAATTTGACAAACATAATACACATGAGAGGTCACACAATTTTTTTCAATAATAACATTATTTTCGCCGTACTTGCGAGCCAGCGAGAAACACGCGACCGACACAATTGTACTTACGCCTTTGCCTAAGATGCACAGTTTTACCGTTCCGTTTATAGAACGCCAATGCCAAGACCAATAATAATTGTAGTTAGAATGTCATTGGTATGGATGGACTTATATTAACAGGTTTTCTGCGTTACAAAATATCGAAATCTATTATTTTCGTAAACAAACCGGTCCCACGGTAAGATATCACGTATCATCTACATTTTTGTTGGAACGCAAAGCGAAATACGCTGGTAAACAATAAATACGTGACGATTAAGAATAACATTGGTAGTAATGCGGAAATTGAATATACAATAACATGAAGAATCTAGTATGAGGCCTAGAGTGGGGCCGAGATTATGAGGCAATTAGAGGTAGATACATATATCCAAACTAATGTTATAAATGCGAAAGTAACTCTGTTGCGTTTTCACGCCTAAACCACTGAACCGAAGTTCATGACATTTGGTGCTTGCCTGCTAGTCGTGTCGCTGATTCTTTCTTGGTTATCCTGTATTAGGTCAATGACCAGGTTGAGGTATGATGGTAATGAAAAGGGCTTAAAACCGTAGGTGAAAGAATCAGTGTAGTGAAACGATTAAAATGCGCCTCTTAGAGGCTTCTTTCGTGCCCACGTCACATATCTCGGAATTTTTAGGTTCTAGGACATGCCAGTTTCCTCACGAGGTTTTCGGTATAGAGCACATAAATCAGAATCCATTGGTGCACGACCGGGTTCGGACCCACGACCTGTAGATTGGAAGGCGGGGCAAATACAAACACTCCACCAGTGCTCTAGTGACCTAAAACTCCGTCACAGCCTCTATTTCATACCATTTTGATTCCTTAGAGCAAGTTGTCCGTACAATTTTTTTTTATACAACTTAGGTGGAATACTTGCATACGGCCCACCTGTTGGTAAGCGGTTAGCCTATGAACGCTTGCAACAAATAATGTTATTTGGCTGCAATTTTCTCTAAGGCGGAGGTGCTCCAATTTAGAGCGAAAAAATCTCGCTGTGCCCTAACTTCGCCAATACCATATACATAGGCACCTTGTACGTTTCTAGCATATTTTAATCAACTTTTCAGGTGATGGGAGTCCTCCTAGTGATCCTCTCGTCAGTGGACAGCGGCGGCGAAGTCGAAGAGCACAAAACGCAGCGGCACTTCAACCGGGCAATGGCGATGCGTTCCATACGCGGAGTTGCGCTCGGCAGCAGAGGAAGGAAGAAAGGCGGCTCCTAAACTTAAATACTTGTGAAAGGTTTGCGATCTCTGTTTCACTGATGTTCTACGAAGCCAGATCTACAAATTACAACAAAACTCATTTAATGACCGAGAAAAGTTAATAGCTTACCGTTTTTGTATGGTATCAAGAAAATGGCGCCTACTAAAACCAGAAATATATTCACTTTTTACGCACGAAAAGTGAGGAGTGAGAACTCACTGACATTGCAGACAGGGCTCTAGTCTAGTTCGCTCGCGTGGTACAGTCAACATCAAATGTAAACTATGTTTGGCCAAAGTCTCGAAAGTGTTTTATGAATGAAAACTAGCAGGTTTTTGTTATTGTCAAAGTATGACGTGACGTGATAGAAAAGATTAAAAAGTATTAATAAGGATTATGAATAAAAACTATAATTCGACTCGATGACAAACAATTTCGAAATTCTGAAAAGTCATAAATTTCTAACGCTGACTATAAAAAGTAGCCTATGTCACTCTCCGGCTACTTATCTAAATTCACATCGATCCGTTGCTCAGTAGGACAATCCAACAAATAAACACATTCGCATTAATCAAAAAAAAAACCGCGAAAGTAGTTTGAAAAAAAAAACAGTCCTTGGGGGTATGATGACAGTTACGTGTTTATTCCATTTCACGAAGTCTCCTGATATATTGCATTTTGAATCTTATATCGATGACTTAAAGGTTACCAGTCTAGTAGACCTTTAATAATTATAATCGATACATCACTCTTCAAAGACACTTTTCAAAGACGAGTTTAGAGTCTTTTGGAGACTTGTCTATCACTACTTAAAAGTCTCAACAATTTTTAGTTGAGTTGATTGAGTTATCCATTAATCCTATCAAACGGTGAAGTTAACAAGGCATGCCAGTATAAAAGAAGATTCAACAACTGAACTGAACACAATTTATCCAAATCCGTTCCGCTATCACGTGCTAGACTAGACAGTCACCGATAGTATGAGCAGATGCCCGCAACTGAATAACATATAGCTTTACATTACGGGCATGCAAGCTTACCCTTTAACGCACGGCAATGAGAGTACGCAATGTATTCTATTACGTGTCAATTTGTCGCGGTGATATTGGTTTTGTATTTTAAACAAATATAGAAGGCCATTGCTGTAACTTCATTCTATATTGTGGTATCTAACCACAAACAAACATCAACATCTTGCTACTATAAATGCTAAAGTTTGGATGGTTGTTACTCGATCACGCCAGAAAGGCTGAACCGATTTCAATGAAACTTGGAATGAGAACTGTCTGTTTTTTTCCTACAATAGCATATAGGCTACTTTTTATCTAGGTACCACGCGAGCGAAACCGCGGGCGCAAGCTAGTTTATAATAAAATAATGAAATGCCCGAAAATGAAGGCACTTTCTGAACTCGTCGAAACTAACTTGTTAACGCTACATAAAATCATTGTTTAAAATTATATCATAATGTAATTAAGAATTGGCAATATTTAAGCACTGTTTTATCTTTTGACAGGTTTTTATAAGTAAAGCCATAAATATTTAGGTTGTGAAACGTAACTTTGAAACAGAGATAGTAAACCGATACAAATTGCTTGAAAAATGAGTGATGTCAAACTAAAATTTTTATTGTATCGCTATTGCATCGTAGATGGGAGGCGGTATATTGTAGTACTGTTCTGTCAAATAACTTTACCTATTATAAATATCTAATGAAAATATTACCCGGAATCTTTATTGGGAATGTTTTAAAATACAAGATGATTCATAACATTAATACCGTCCCGAAAGGGGCTTTATTGTATCAACAAAAAGAAAGAATGTTAGCAGGAAAAAAACAAAATATTCTTATTTCCCGTTATATTTCAAGTTACCTGTTTTTGATCTTTTCATAGTCTTTTTAAGTAATTATTAAACGGACGAGTAGTTCGTCATCAAGATTACTTAAAACAGTTGAATAATTGAGTTAAAACTGATTTGACCCCAAAAACAGTTTGCATAGTGTTTTTTCATTAAATAATATGTCTAAATGTCGTAGAACAAACTTTGTTATCAGGGGCTTATTCTACACCCCTCTGACAATAAAGCATTCATATTATGAATCACCTTGTATATTTTATCAGTTTGTGTTGTGTTTAACTCAAGATGCTATGACGTTAATGACTGGTTGTGTATTATTATCCGCCATATTTAACAGAACAGTACTAACAATCAGAGGCTAAATGTACAAAATATTATTACGTAAAGACCGCAACGCGGTCTCGCCATGACTAATTTGATCTCTGCTTAGTAGTCACCTCGAACATTTGGTGTTTCCTTGTAGCAGTTTTGAGATAAATTTTTGAATGGCTTAATATTTACATTTTATATGAGAATCTACAATAAATCCGCTCCATTCATATATTTGTAGGTAAGATTGTTCTTATTTTTAAAATGCTTTGGATAAGCAATAATAGTTGAACTTAGCTAGTTGATAAATGTTTGACTCGAATTATAATGGCCTTTGCCCACTACCCCCTACTGTTCTATGACGGCTAACGTATCAGGCATGAAAGAAAACGACGGACACAACTACGCCCACTAGAACGTATGACTATATTCTGGTAGTGAATTCGCTGTCGGTCCAACAATGGCACGCTACGCTCTTGGTCGGTGACAGAGCGGCTTAGTGGACGTTGTTTCATATTTTTTGCATGTGCGGATACGGATACGCGTCATGCTATGGAGCGTTGTAGTGGGAATAGGCCTTAAGCGGAGACAATAGAGAAATGGAACGTGAACAATACCTACATACATCCTGATCGAACAATATACTGCTAAACGAGACAAGAGACCATCGGAGTTGGTGCGCCAACATGCAATGAACGTATCACTTGCAACCTAGTCATTCACTTAGACAAGTGGCCCCTGCCAGTGTGTGTATTTCGTTAGTAGTGCATGCAGATACTTGATAAGTGTTCGTAGCGTCTAAGGATTTGAAGGAGTCTTAAATTCTGAGATCGGTAAAAAATGTACCTGTTTTCAGTGGTTCTTTTGTTATTTTTGACTATTTATAATACATGATTGTCTTAGCATCAATATTTTGTTTGATTTTTGACCCGTTTGAAGCAACTATTCTCAACACAAAGGTTAGTTTTCAGTCAAAATCTGTCTCCACCAAAATTGAGACCCTGACTGAACTAATCTTTAAACTGCAAAGGACTGGAAAAATAAGAAAGATTAGAAATAGAAAATTAAAATGTATTTTTATTCATATAAAATGTATAATGTAACTGAAAAAGTCCGTTACTTTTACTAAGCCATCTCAAACACGACGCCGAATTCATATTTGAACTATAGAAAAATCACTTTTTAATTTTTTTTTTACTTAGCGAGCTATTGTAACGTGCGCGTGTGTTATTCCTTGACATATGACAAGTTAACTTTTTAAAATTGATTAATGGGTAATTCCTAGATTTAACTTCAATAAAACCAACTCATAAAGGTAGTTCTTTGGTTTAAAATTCTTAAAAGCAGGTCATCTGTCATACGTCGAAAAATAACTCACGACTTTCATAGTCCTTAAACCTAGCAAAAGATGCAGTAGCACTTTTAAAACAGAGCGTGATCACACTACGGCATAATCTTGTTCGTAATTTGAGTGATGGGTTACAATTTGTCAGCCAAACAGATTCACTCGGGGAATCATTCTTCCTTCCAAAAATTGAATAATCTAGCGCAATTTTACGCTCATAGCTGCTTGGAGAGAAAGGAACAAAATACAACTTATTGTATATGTCTATATAACACCAGTGTGGGTGTAAGCGAGAAGGCACACTCTTGAGTGTTTTCAGTGTCAACTGGGCTGATATCCTTGGACTTTTCAGTATCTGAGTGATGGATGGTAGTGAATGTTCTCTTCTCGCAATGTTCCTAGCTGTAGTCTTCGCAACTTGAATCTGACGCTGACTTCAAACGGAAGCGCTAAGCAGTTGCTATATCGTGGATGCCGAGGCGGAATATGTCGTGTTGAACAAAGAAGGAATCTCCTAGTGGCTTCAGGACGAATGTTTGCATGTACGGGTGTGGGGGATCATCGTCGCACTGAAACATATAAAAAGAAAATGTTAACAGCATGTTGTATGTAGGTAGGTAAGCTGACGAATAACAGGTTAGCTATTTTGGTTCATGTATTGGACAATGCTTCCTTGTCGTGTCACTGATTCTTTCTTGATCATCCTATATTAGTTTAGTGACCAGGTTGTGGTATGGTCGGTGAAGGAATCAGTGTAGTGAAAGGAATAAAGTGCGCTTCTTAGAGGATCCTCTCGTGCACATGTCACATGTGTTCGAATTTTTAGGTTCTAGGAGATGCCGATTAGCTCACGATGTTTTCCTTCACCGTTTCAGGGCACTAGTATAGCGCACGAATGGATAATCCATTGTTGCACGACCGGGATTAGAACCCAAGACCAGTGGATCGGTAGGCGGGCCACTTAGACTACTCCACCAGACCACCACCATTGGATAATTATTAGATACTTTCAAGTTTAATTTACAAAAACCTTAATTATTATTTATGTATTTTTGAGCTGTGATTGTCCCACTGCTGCAAAGGCCTCCTTTATGTCTTACCCTCCTTCTTGATTAAACATTGTATCAGTCAAGATTTTAAAAAAGCATCGAGCTTGTCACTACGTCTCCTGGGCCTTCCATGTCTTCGCCTCCATTGGGTAGGATCCACTATATGGAAGTAACTTAGCCCACAGAAATTTCTGGCCCAGTTCTTTAATGTTGGTCACAAAGACGCCAGGTCTTTGTGACCAACATTAAAGATAAAACATTAATAGTGTAATTTAACATTTTGTGCCACCCCACATGAAGTGGGATAAGGGCAGGGAGATGATGAGTTATCTCTGTAATTTGTTAACTTTTAAGTTAAGATGGAAATCAATGGGAATAAGATTAGGTTGGCAATTCTATGACTATGAACAATGCAGAAAAGGGGCCCCCCAGTTATTTTATTATAGTTGTATAAATAATGGATTTATTAATCATAAAGCCTATCATAATTATCGAGTGCAAAAAAAAGCACAAAGACATTACAAATCATAATTAGGTAAGTGCATTAGGTGGGTACTATCTTCATTGCACTACGAATACATACATGCAGGAGTATACAGAAGGTAGGTATTTCGTTTTTAGATAGTTTCTTCTGAATTGGTTAGTCAAAATAATTCGAGCATAATTTTAACAGCTGTCTGTCTCATAGTGCCAACATGGAGGCGGCAAAATGACAAGGTCGTAAAATAACAAAGTCACAAAATGACAAGGACTTTCTGCAGTTACCACACTCTGGCAATTCGACGGGCGCTGCCGCGGCACGTTCGCTTGGCTCGCTCACCTCGCGTTTAGTGATAACTACTCTAACCTTTCAATCTGTGCAGATAGCTGATTTCTATGCAGTCAAATTATCATCTTCAACATTGTCTCGTCATCCTGAGATCCCGTCAATCTGCGACCTCGTCATTCTGCGACCTTGTCATTCTCAGATCTCGTCATCTTGCGATCTTTTCAGCCTGCGACTTTGTCATACAGATATCCCGGCATTATGACACGGACCCATTGCGAGCTACCATACACGGGCCGCTTCAGGCAGTCTGCTGTTGGGTGATCTGCAGTTTCAATACAAACTTTAGCCATACACGAATTGTAACAGATTAGCAGTCGGCTGCTCTAAACCGCTCGTGTGGGGCCTCTCTAACGCATGAAGTTTGTTAGCCACCAGTGCAGGAATTAAGGTGTGAAACAAAGCACAGGCCTGCAAAGGTTCGGCTTACGTTTTGCTGTAGGTAACTCTTAGACATCGTGAAGTGCCAGCCTGAATATGTCGTGTTCTACGTAAAATGAGTTTGCTATTGGCTTCAGCACAAACGTCTGAAGGTATGCATGTGGGGCGTCGTCATCGGTCTGTTACACAATATGATAAAAGTGTTTTAAAACTCCTTGGTTTTAGAGCATGATTTAAAAGTGATTGTTTACTTTATTACAGGATGGCAGACCAATGTTTTAAAAAATTTGCAAGTGTAAACTTTTGCCTACTGTAATAAAATGTATTTAAACCCATACTGCTAGGAAAACCATCCAAATACTAGACAACTAGAGTGTATGTTACATACAAATTGTTATCATAAAACAATGAACATGAAACTTGTGATAACTTTTAACCTATAAAGGTCAAACTCATCTAGTTTGGGCAAATAGAATATATTTTTGCATTTTATAAATTGTAATCATTCTTAGGTTCTCTGAATCTTAAATGGAGTCAAGACTTTTCAAGTTGCTTTACTCTTGAAAACAATGCTTTAAAATTGGTACTTGCCTGAAGTTGTCCAAGGACATTGATCAATACACCACCATCAAACATAGGTTGCGAGTCCACAGATGTTATAACTCTTCCAATTTTTTGAAATGTCAAACTCTGAAAATGGAAAAAAAAATGGAAGTTTTATTGTTCCTTGATATTTTGGCAAATTATTTTTAAAACCATGATATAACATAGTTTCAAAAGTTGTATAGTTCCTACATTTAGGTATTTATTTTATTTTTCACACTTGAATGTCCCACTGCATTGCAAAGGCCACCCTACCCTCCTTCCACTCTCATGACTTAGTTTTCAGTCTGACTTCAAGGCTTGTCATATTAAGTTGGTTGACCGTTTTGCAGAACACAGAAGAGGAGCATAACACAATACATTAGGCTAGTTTTAACTTACATTGAGTTTTTCCATGATTTTAACAGCACCTTGGAGTTGCACTCCTTCAAAAGTCATAAACGATGTCTCCACCTAAAACAAATGTCATATATTTATCAATAAATAGTGTGGGTGGTCGGTAGTAAGTCACATGTGATCACAACATTCCAAACCAAAAACCTGCATACATACATAATATTTTCCATGGCCTACCAAAGCCTACTGTTTTATTTGGATTGGAGCAAACGTTGACTTTGCCTAACTTCAAAGCCCTAACCATTTGTTGTGATTACTGTAGATCTGTAGATAATGTTTCCATAGAAACAAAATATTGAACAAATGTCTGGTAAAATGGGTGATGGAATTGTGTTACAGAATGATGTATGACTCATCGTTTGAACAACACACTCATTTCACATTCCGGATGTAAATACTGGGAGACAATGCGCTCTTTTTCTCCGAATATCAACGATTTATCAGCGGAGGATGATTTTAGTGACGGGGGAAATAGATAACCTCTAAATAGATTCAAATTATTTTTACTTGATTCCAACATAACCAGCGGGATTTTCAACAGAGAAAGCGAACTCAATGTACGGATTACGCAGAAACACTCACGTTGTACATGTTGACGAGGTTTTGGCGCTGTACCGGATCGTCGAACAGAATGTAATATTGCTGTACAAATCCCTTTCCAATTGCATCGTACTGGGGATTGAGCGCCATTGGTGCTATTCTGTCTACCTAAACGCCACTAAATTGTATCAGTATCACAATAACGATATCAATTAGGCCTTTTCTCGGCCTCACACCTCACAGTTTCACGAAGTTCACAAACCTCCCTCACACACTTACTCTTAATAGTCTGTGCTTTTGCCGTTTGCAGAATCCAGATCCACAGACTACGGAATGGATGGCAGAATGGAATAGACCACAGACTACTTGGAATAGACTATGGAAATGATGGATGGATGGCAGAAAGAATCCACAGAATAAGGAATGTTTTTTTTTAATGTTCTTCCCTTTCGGGCTAGCTATGGCATCTCATCTCTTACCACCAAGTCTTACGTGTATTTTGTTCTTGTTAATTTTGTTTAGCGTTCTTCATTTTCCTTCGTTAATCATCGTCAAGTCACCGTCAAGTCAAGTTCAGTTTTAGTAAGATAAGATGGTGGCTATTTTACTAAAACCTCAAGGGACCTCTTGGCGCCAACTCGAAAAATGACGATACACGCAATCATTTCATTTCACTTCACTTGTGCGGTTTACTCAAACAATATTACGCAAAACACCACCATAATCACGTAATATTATTCAATTTAACACTAGTTTTGTAAAATAAATTGAGAGCACAACATCACTTTCTCAAGTTCCCGCCAAAAAAACCAGAGTCCGTCTTTTTTAGGTAGTAGTAGGGTTGCTACACCTCGTACCCTACCGGTTCCTCAGTCTGTCCGATGAATGATCAACGATGTTTCTAGCGTTTTTGTAAGATGTTTTTTTAATACCGTATACGAGAATGTATCATAACTTTTGAGCTTAGTTTCCGAAATCGATCGGTTTTTCATAGCCTGTGGTATTTTTCATCTGTTTCGTTCACTCATTCTTCTGCTGCGGAGACCGAGATATACTCTGTTTACGGCTGTCAGCCTAGAATAAAGTACTAATCTGTGTGTCAGCCAAGCGTAGAAAAGACAGACAGACTCTGTCTGTTCGTTCCGTAGACCGAGAATGTTTACGGTCCGTTCAATTCCCTTTTCTTTCTTTCGTATTATTCCCGTTTGTTCTGTGGAACCATAGAGTAATTTTGTGTGGAACTGAAGTTTATTTTATTTAGTGTTGACTTTTTGGCGGGAACTTGCGAAGTGATGTTGTGCTCTCAATTTATTTTACAAAACTAGTGTTAAATTGAATAATATTGTGTGATTATGGTGGTGGTTTGCGTAATATTGTTTGAGTAAACCGCACAAGTGAAGTGAAATAGAATGATTGCGTGTATCGTCATTTTTTGAGTTGGTGCCTAGAGGTCCCTCGAGGTTTTAGTAATATAGCCACCATCATATCTTACTAAAACTGAACTTGACTTGACTAGACGAGTAGACGGTGACTTGACCATGACTAACGTAAGAAAATTAAGGAAGATAAAAAAATTAAACAAGATAAAATACACGTAAGATTTGGCGGTAAGGCCTAGATGCCATAGCCATCCCGAAAGGGGAAAAACTTAAAAAAATATATATATTTAGTGATTATTGTAAAGTTTTTGGTCCACGAGTTTTTGTTTCCAAGTCTTTTGTATTTTGTAACTAAACAATGTCTCTAGCAGACGAATTACTTGCCGATTTAGAAGAAAACGACGATGGAGAATTGGAAGCCGCTATCGACAGCAAGGCTCCAATGGGCATGGATACTTCAAATGAATTTGCGGTGCCCTATCCCGTTGTGCCAAAGGAAGAAGATTTGAAGAATATTTCTATTCGAGAACTAGCTAAATTGAGACACTCTGATCGTTTGAAACGAGTAAGATTTGCATCATTTTCTGAACTTCTGTACAAAATACTTTCCATAGAATTTGCTATGGACAGTACTACTTTTGATGCTTGTTAGTGAAAATACCAAATTGTGCCTCTTGCTTGTTTGTATCGTCACTGATTCTTTCTTGATTCTTTCTTGACATAATACAGGTGACCTAATAAAGGTTGACTTTATTAGGTCACCTGTATTATGTCAAGGAGCTGGTTGAGGTATGTTGGCCCTGAAAAGGGCCTATGACCATTGGTGAAAGAATCGGTGTAGTGAAATGATTAAAGTGTGCATCTTAGATGCTCCTTTCTTGCACTTTCGTGTGCCTATGAATCGCAGAATACAACTCATTGGCAGTAGTTTAAATAATGTAAGGTTGTAAATGTCTGCTATCTTCTTACCAATGCCAATTTATATAGGAAATGGCACTAGTTGCACCAAAAAAAATACTTTATTTCATAATAAAAATTGCAGGTGATCACTGAGATAGAACAGAATGTCGGGAATAATAGAAAGAAGAAAGAAGTCACTGGTTTGATGGAGTCAGACCCAGAGTACCAAGTCATTGTTGAGGCAAATAACATAGCGGTGGAGATCGATGGAGAAATTGGTAGGTATCAAATAAATCTCTTGTGTCAAAGTTATAAAAAAAAACAACTTATTTCATGAACTAATCGCTTCTTTGATTTATTAAACAATTCAACAATAATCTGACACGATAATGCTAGGCTTATGTTTTAAGATACCAAATTATCATTTCCAGCAATTATTCACAGATTTGTTCGTGATAAATACCAGAAACGATTCCCAGAGTTGGACTCGCTCATTGTAACACCACTAGAATACATATGGAGTGTAAAGGAGCTGGGCAATGATTTGGACAGAGCTAAGAACAATGAGAAATTGCAGAGCTTCATCACTCAGGCTACAATCATGATTGTATCAGTAACTGCATCCACTACTCAAGGGTATGTCAACTTATTCTTCTCAATAGATATATTGAACATCTAAACTTAAAAAAAGAGAATTCGCGGTCGGCCAGTCTGCCGCACGAGATGGAGGAGGCCTTTATCCAGCAATCCCCTAATTAGAGGAAAAAAACAACACAAAATTCTACATTAGGGAAATAAAACTTATAATAATAAAAATTCAAAAAAGATTTAAAAATAGGCGCAAATCTTTTATCAGATCTGATTCTTAAAAATGTTTAAGGAGCCAAATATTCAGCTCTGACTACCACATAGGCATGCCCGAATTGGACACATGCCAACAATTTGCAGTAGTGAGTATTCCATACATGACGGGTTGCAAGCCCATCACTGCTTTAACTTACTAGTTTCCTCACAATCTTTTCCTTCTCTGTTTAAAGAAGTAATCTTTATGATTATTATGATTAGGACCAAATAATGACAATGCCAATCAATCAATAATGAAAAGCAGACATTTTCCCTTTAGACAAAAGTCTCTTCAAGGGAGCAAAAAAAATAAAATCCCTTCTCTTATAATTATGACCTACATATGGATTTCTATGATGAATTCTAAAAAAACATATATTCCAGTCATTATTTTCTTTGTAGAAGTTATATTTTCTTATGTTTTAGGAAACTGCTAACAGACGAAGAACTTGCTGAGATAAATGAAGCCTGTGACATGGCAGCAGAGCTGAACAATTTCAAATCAAAAATATATGAATATGTTGAAAGCAGGATGACATTCATTGCACCAAATATAACTGCTATTGTTGGTAAGTCCATTTCTGGTTTGTGTCATACCAAAGTTTGAAGACATATTGTGACATGTGCACAAAAGTAGCCTCTATGAGGCGCACTTGAATACTTTAACCACTCTGATTCTTTCACAAAAGGTCATTGGCCCTTTTCAAGGCTACCAATACCTCAACCTACTCACTGATCTTAATGCAGGATGTCTAAAAAAGAACCAGTGACCTGACAAACGTGCATTTGTGTAGGCGCATCAACAGCGTCTAAAATCCTCGGCATAGCCGGTGGGCTCACCAAGCTGTCGCGAATGCCGACCTGAATTGAATACTTTGACCAAGCTGGTTCTTTCACCAACAGCCATCAACAGCAGCTAAAATCTCACCAAGCTGTCCCGAATGCCGGCCTGCAACGTGCTGACTCTCGCACTTGAATACTTTAACCACACTGGTTCTTTCTCCAACGGTCATTGGCCCTTTTCATACCGTACTCAACCTACTCACTGATTTTAATGTAGGATGACAAGAACCTACAAGTATTCATTTTTGTAGGCGCATCAACAGCAGCTAAAATCCTCGGCATAGCCGGCGGGCTCACCAAATTGTCCCGAATGCCGGCCTGCAACGTGCTGACTCTCGGCCAGCAGAAGAAGCTTCTGTCAGGATTCTCACAGGCAGCGGCGCTACCTCACACTGGATTCGTGTATTTCTCGCAGATTGTTCAGGACACTTCGCCTGTAAGTTTTACTTGATTTACCATGTTTCTATGACCGGATATACTAATTATTTTAAAGTATAAATAAATCCCACTATCCAAACTAATATTATAAACTAGCTAATGCCCGCGGCTTCGCTCGTGTGGTACCTTGATAAAACGTAGCCTATATGCTGTTGTAGGTAAAGAACTCTATCTATTTCAAGTTACACCTAAATTGGTTGAGCCGTTATAGCGTGATTGAACAACAAGCATCCAAACATCCCACAAACATTCGCACAGGAGTAGAATGCGTAATTAACTCTTGTCTGTTACGAATTTACGCCTAAACCGCTGAACCGATTTTGATGTTTTGTATGGACATAGGTTTAACCGTGAAGAATATAGAATATGTTTTTTAAATTATTGTCTTGATATTCAAGCGCACTAGCGCTATTTTACACGAATTTGAACCAAAAATCTTTGAGACTGTCAATCAACGTCAACGCCTAAACAAAATCGCAAGTTTATTGTACTGGGCCTGGAATTAATTTTTGGAAGACGGGGATTGGGACCCTACCCCTTCGGATCGACAGTCCAGGCACCACCACTAGACCAACACTCTTTACTGACTGTAAGATTTTTTTATTGCAGGAACTAAGATACAAAGCCGCTAAGCTGGTATCGACTAAGCTGACGCTCGCCGCACGAGTGGACGCCTGTCATGACAGCACAGATGGACGCATCGGCAGACAACTGCGAGAGGGAATTGAAAAGAAACTGGATAAATTACAGGTAATACAGTTCTGCCCGTCGATGAACCAAGCTCACAAGGGATGCGTAGACCAAATAAGCTGATGATCAACCCCAATGACTAACCCTCATAGTGATAAATGAGTGACGACCTCGGTGGCATAGCGGCCGAGTGCCCGTCTGAGACGCACGGGGTGTGGGTTCGATTGCTGCCGCGGGACAATTAACGTTACAGCTCAATATATTCCGATCAAATCTTTCCGATGTATTAAAAATATCCCTGTAGAAGTCCTAGGATTATGAAATTTGGAGGGTACCTCTCTTGTTATTGTGTAGGGGTGCACTAATAAAGAAATTTATAACCTACAATAGATAAAATACGGTCACTACCATTTTTTTAACTGTACCCAGGAACCGCCACCAGTGAAGTTCGTGAAGCCGCTACCCAAGCCTATAGAACAGAGTAGGAAGAAACGTGGCGGCAAGCGAGTGCGCAAGATGAAGGAACGATACGCCATGACAGAGTTCAGGAAGAACGCGAACAGAATGAACTTCGCTGACGTGAGTGTAACTTTCAACGGATTCTTATACTTATTTGGTTTACAATAAGGTCTAAAATATAATTCGAGCTAGGTATGTAAATATCAAATTCAGAATTAGCCAGTTGATGTTGCAGTAGACAGGCCTAGCTAGCTAAGTTCGCAGAACTGACAACCGTTGGGCAATAAAAGTTGTCTAATGGTGACCATGAAGCGGGCGCAGTGTTGGAAGACCTCCCCACCCGATGGACCGACGACATTGTTAAAGTTGCGGGAAGTCGGTGAATTGAAAAGGCTCAAGGCCGTTCGTCTTGGAACTCTTGGGGGAGGCCTATGTACGGCAGTGAACGCTCTAAGAACCCAGAATGATAGACGTTGGTGAAAATATAACGTTGATTCTTTTATAGGTTTTCCCTTCCTCCAAAAGGGGAAAAAAAAGTAAAACGTAAAATGTCTTATCTTTCTCAAATTAAATTTTGAAGTCATAGTCAAGTTGATTAAAGTTTTAGTAAGATGTGATTATGGCTATTTACTAAAACTTCGACATGCATTTATATTATTTCCAAGCACGGTACACAACCACTCAGATATGCAGAAAATGTTGAAGTTGTCTAAGGGTAGTCAGAGGCACGTCCAAACATTTTGGCACTTGCCCTCATTTTGTAGTAGTATTCCATACGTGACAGTTTCCAAGCCCATCGCCGTTTACAAAAATACTAACAGGTTTCCTCACGATGTTTCCTTTCACCGTTTTAAGCACGTATTAATACTCTCTTAAATTTTTCGAACAGAAAAAACTCATTGGTGCCCGATCGGGTTCGACTTCAAACCCACGACGTTCGGATCTAAAGTCAGGATACCACCCACTAGGCCATCACCACTTGATGATGACATACACTAGAAAATTACAAACCGGTCATTCATCGAGTAGCGAAGCAGGATTTGATAAAATTATACAGATTTATCTAGTCAATCAAATGATTAGATTAATCTAATCAAATGGCAATTCGCTACCGCAGCTATTGCAACACAAGGAAATTGTTGCATTAAAACTTGCAACAGTAACAGCAATGGGAAATGGGAAGCAGTATATATATAAACTAATTGAATAGTATCAAAAATTACCCAAACAGCAATGCAATGAATTTATTTTAACGAGATAAAAGCGGAATATTAAACTGGGAATATATTTTAAAACCGAATCTGAGAGATCTTCGCTCCGTCGATGAATAAAATGATGTGTAATTTAAAAACACGGCTTCAATCAAATAACTAAATCACCGCCCATAGGCTCGCAAGATTTGGACCACACACAGTCATACAAAACAACAAATATAAAGTACAAAACATCAAATAAAAGCTTGTAATAAACTCAACACGCTATTGCTTCATTGGACACCAACGTGATAGACAGGTCATCTGCCACAGAAAACTAAAGTGTTACCCGCAAACGGGTTCAATTGTATAGAAATAAGAGCGTATTACATTAGCACAGTTCGATAATCGTTTACAAAGAACGTGGGGCAATTGGGCGCGACGAATACATCTCGGCGCGACACACGGGCGGAAAGTTTAATGAACATGTTGGTATTTGAATATAAACTTTTTAAAAAGAAAAAAGAAGTAAGTCACGACTGTAATCTATAATCTGAAGATGTCATACTTGGTAGACATCCTCAGATATCCAGGCGTTCAGATTCTTGAAAATGTCCAAGGTCCTAAAAATATTACAAGACGGATTAGGTATGTATGATTATTATTAGGTCATCTGCGAAAAGTAGTTTTATAACTGATTTGCTTGAACAGAAATATATCATTTTAATTAAGCACAGACTAATGTCTATTTCTAAAATATGTAACTAAAATAAAAATGGCTGGTTAGCTAAATATTGTTAAGTCCTTCTGCGTTACTTTAAAGTCCTTCTCCGTTAGGTACTTTAAGGACAACTCCTTAAAGCTTAAATTTAGCTAGCCCAACGGCTGGTTAGGGTGAGGTCAGCAGGGGGACAAGCATCAAGAACGCATGAGACAAGCATTTTCTAGCATCACTATTGACCTACATTGTTTAGTTAAACGGACATAAATAGTTAAAAATAAACATGTTCGTCTAACCCAAAAACCGTGTGCTGCAATAATCATAAAACGTGCGCACGCGCAAACAACGGGCCCGGCACGGACGTCCGCGCACCAACAGGTCTTGTTCCGGTCTATTTGTTTTGCAAGAACTGCAGGCCTACTTATTCCGACGAATAGTGGTCTCATCTGCCGCCTTCGTTCAAGCGCAACGACATATTGAGCTCTTTTGGCAGGAATATGCAAAGATTTTATGCTCTCAATTTATTTACCAAAACTAGTGTTCAATTGAATGTTATTGTGTAATTATGGTGGTGTTTTACGTAATATTGTTTTAAGTAAAACGCACAAGTGAAGTGAATTAAAATGATTGCGAGTATCGTAACTTTTTTTGTTAGCGTCAAAAGTCGAAGTTTTAGTTAATAGCCATTTATATAAATAACATATTTGTAACCTGCACTTTCCCTGATGCATATGATGGTCTTTCTCACTCAGCTATAGGAGCTAAATAGACTCACGATTATATTAACGTAGACCACAACGTTACCATAAAGATATTTCTACCGCACGAGGCGTGCCGCTAATCAGCGAATTGTTTCCTACATTATAATAATGATGCTGAGAAAGGTTCCAGTTATCATCATCACCGTCATTTCAGCCGTAAGACTAACTATCAACAAAAGCTCCGCCTGACCACTGTTAAGTGACCTGAAAGAAACAGGTGATTAAAATGCGCCTTGTAGAGGCTCCTTTCGTGCATATGTCAGGTCTTCGAATCTTTAGGTTCACCATCCATGTCCCCTTTGTGGCGCAACTAAACTCAAAGCTACTGAGATAAATAAACCCGAACGCGCGCGGAAGAGGGTAAAATAACGTTACATTAGTTCTACCGAGCATGTGAGGCCCGAAGTTACCAGTTAAGAGGATACAAAAATCATAATAAATTGTCGAGTGGGCGGAGTGAAGAAAGTGACAGCGCTATGTACTGTAATTGAATGCGGAAAGAGATAGCAAGCGTTAGAAGGCGCTCGAAAGTAATCGACGTAAGAGAAATATAAGAAAATATCGATTATCTCAAAAACTATCTATTTTTTTTAAAAGTGTCTTGGATTTAGGTACCCAGTGCTATTGTCTAACAAAATATTTTAAAAAAAGTTATTTTTGTTAGATAGTCTCAGAGTATTTTCGAAAAAACAGTTTCAGAGAACACAACTTTAAAAAATAAATCTATCGAGAAAAGTTTTACCAATCGCGTTTCTGTATTGGATTTTATTATTATTATTATTATTAAGCCATTTATTTCCAAAATTTGAACATATTATATATATATATTTTTTTTAATGATAAAGTAAATTTTTAAACTTTTCAAAGTTTGGGCACCCATCTTTGGGTAAAGGCCTCCTCCATCCATCGCCACAGATCTCTGTCTGCGGCATGTCTCATCCATGTAGAGCCGGCGACGTCTTCGATGTCGTCTCGCCAGCGGCGCAGCGGACGACCGCGCGTGCGGCGAGCCGACCGTGGGTACCAGTGTAGCACGCGTTCTGTCCATCGCCCATCTGATGTCCTTGCCACATCGCCAGCCCATCTCCACTTCAACTGACAAGCTAAAACGGCTGCGTCAATTATATTGGTCCTCTCTCTGATGTATTTGTTAGTTATACGGTCGGCCAACCTGATGTTAAGCATACTTCTTTCTGTGGCGCGTTGGAAAACTTGTATCTTTGTGATGATTTTTTTTTGATAGAGACCAGTTTTGACAGCCGTAAAGTAGAGTAGGCAGCACTGTTGAGTCCATTGCCTTCTTTTTTATTGTGATCGGAACTTTTGCTTTAAAGATGTGTTTTAGCGACCAGTACTTGTTCCAGGAAATTTTTATTCGCCTTTCTACTTCTCTCAGTGATTGATTTTGGAATGAAATGCTTTGTCCGAGATATGTGTATTCATCTACGTATTTAACTATCTGACCATGCACTTCTAGAGTGGTTTTATGAGACATGTTTTGTCTGCGTTCATTTGTAGTCCGCAGTTACGGCTTTCAGTATCTAGAGTCTGAATCATGTATGTTAGCTCGTCATGACTTTCGGTTATTAAAAATATGTCATCAGCAAATCGAAGATGACTTAAGTACTCTCCATTTATGTTGATTCCCATGTCATCCCAGTTCAGTTTGTTGAAAATATGTTCTAACAGTGCTGTAAAAAGGTTCGGAGATATGGGATCGCCTTGCTTCACACCGCGCTTTATATCGATGGATTTTCCTTTTTTATCCATTCTTACTGTAGCTGTACTTCGGTTGTATATTTCTTTTAAGATGTGAATATATTTCCTCTCGACTCCTTGTGTTTCTAAAGCTCTCCATAGAGCTTGATGCGAGATAGTGTCAAATGCTTTTGAGTAGTCTATGAAGGCTATGTAGAGTTCTTTGTTGTCTTGGATTTACGTAAATAAAATGCTCAAGTTATCTTTGTCGTAAAAATCAAAACAGTGCGTTTTGTGGTTATTAAGAAAAAACAATTCAAAAATCATAAAATAATAAAAACCCTCACTTAAAGGTTAAAAACCAAGTTCTCACCCAACAGATCGAAGACGATGCCTACCAAGAAGACTTAGGCTACACCCGCGGCACCATCGGCAAGTCCAGCACCGGCCGCGTCCGTCTGCCGCAAATAGACGAGAAGACCAAGGTTCGCATCAGCAAGACTCTTCAGAAGAACCTGCAGAAGCAACAGCAGTACGGCGGCGCCACTAGTATCAGGAGGCAGGTGTCCGGTACCGCATCGTCTGTGGCCTTTACTCCTCTGCAAGTAAGTGTTTGATTTGCCAGTGAATACTATACTTGAGTCCAATACGTCTGAAATGTTTGTAAAGAACTTAAATAAATATTCCGGACATATTCACACGGTCAACTGATCCCAAACTAGGCATAGCCTGTACTATGGGTACCAGAGACTGATATATACATAATAGATATATATTTAACACCCAGACACAGAACAAACATCTGTGTTAGTCAGAAATGTTTGTCCAGTGCGGGAATCGAACCCGCGACCTCTAGCGCAGTAGCGCAAGGCAGAGTTACTACCAACTGAGCTGAGGCCAGTCAAACTTAACTTTCTCTATTCTGTAAAAATTAACACCAACAAATAGATTTTTGGGGTAATTTTGGCCGGTTTGTTTACGAACATTTCACATCGAACACATTTTTTTCAAAGGTTGCCTGGAAGAGATCGCTTTTAGCCATAAGGCCGCCCATTTGTAACGGAAGAAATGTAATGTTTTTTTGTTTATTTTCGTGGTGTGCAATAACGATATAATCTATCCATCTATCGAATTTGGCTGAACTTATTAGTTTTGTCTTTGTCAACAGAGAATTGCATTGTGATAGTTTTGAGCTGTGGCTGCGTTGCATGTGCATGGGTTCAGATAGCGGCCTGCGTGTATTTTATTTATAGATTGACTGGAGTCAATAAAATCAATTTTACACGCCTAAAATAACTCTCAAGTGTTTATCAATAACGACTATATTTCTGTGATGCTTTAACGTGACATCCGTTTCCCAAATCCAATAACGACTCGAAGTCTCAAGTAACAAACAAATAATTCAAACAGATACCTCGCTCATTGACCTGTAGATCGTTGTACGTGAGATCATAGATGATCATACAATCATACACGCGACGCAACCCATCTCGCAATCGCATCTCCAGTAGAGAAGTATCTACTCCATTATTAGCATGCAATTTATTAATGTAATACAGATTTAAAAGTCATAAAAATAGGACACAAGACTAGGTACAACGGAGCTCTTCTTCTGTCAGCAGTCATTATAATAATCATCATCATCATTCATCATTTCAGCCGTACGACGTCCACTGCTGAACATGGCCTCCCCCACAGACAGAACAAATTCCTTATCATGTGGGGGGATTTGCCCATACTCACCACGCTGGGCATGCGGGTTGGCGAGCGCAGTTAGAGCTATCGTTGTTAAAATGAGAGACGCTGCTGCCCATCCCCTAGCTTTTTTCCCTTAGTCGCCTCTTACGACATCCGCGGATAGGTAGATATGGAGGGGCCTATTCTTCAGCCGGGGCCACCACGGCTAATAATTATTATAAATTTATAGAACTCTTCGTCTGTCGGTAGTTATTATTATTTTTATATTTATTCTACCAATTGCTACACGATTTGCTAGTTATCAATTAGCAAATTTTATAATTTAATCCAACTTAAACTCTTAAAAAAACTTATTAATAATATACGAATATTTCGATTCGAAATCCTTCAAAAAAGCTAGTGTTCCCAACTCGATCTTACTAATATTATAAATGCGAAAGTTCGTGAGGATGTTTGGATGTTTGTGGTTCAATAACGCCGTAACGGTTCAACCGATTTCGATGAAACTTGGAATAGATTGAGTTATTTTCGTACAATAGCATGTAGGCTACTTTTTATCAATGTTTTTATCATTGCTGTGACTGGCCTCATAGCTCAGTTGGTAAGTAGTAAAGTAACTCTGCCTTCTGCGCGGGCTCGATCCCCGCACTGGACAAACATTTGTGTGATTAACAGATGTTTGTTCTGTGTCTGGGTGTTAAATTTTATTTATTATGTATATCAGTCTCTGCTACCCATAGTACAGGCTATGCCTAGTTTGGGATCAGTTGATCGTGTGTGATATGTCCAGAATATTTACATTTAAATGTACCACGCGAGCAAAGCCGCTTGTACATTAATAAAGTTATAGGCGAAATTCAACTATTTAAATTTAAGTCAAAGTAAATTTAAGTTTTAAGTAAGTTCCAACTAGGTATATAAAAATAAATTAAAAATATCAACAGTTACTCATTTCTATGATGCCCTTAAACTTGAATACAACCAAAAAAAACATCGAATTCAAGTCATGTCATACATTACGTCTTCATCTAACCCACAATTACACAAATATCTAGCATAATCTCCTCAAATGACATGAAATTACATAATGAATAATGAAACTGTGCCGAAGTGATGACAAAGACATTATTGTCATACCTACGTAATAGGGGTAATGGAGACGGCTTGTCTCACGCGAGTTTGCATACAAAAAGCAGCTGGCATAACATTGCAATCCACGATCGTAAATGTAATACGTTCAAACAAATGTTACATACGTTTGTAGATTTGCATGTTACGATATTCTTGTAACATAGCTTTCAGAATTAGCAAGTTAAAATATCATTGGGCAGGCCATATAGCTCGCAGAACCGACAACCGTTGGGGAGTAAAGGTTCTCGAATCACAGGCGACGCAGTGTTGGAAGGCACCCGTTGGACCGAAGACATTGTGAAGGTTGCGGGATGTCGGTGAATGTAGATGGCTCAAGACCGTTCGTCATGGAACTCTTTGGGCCTATGTCTAGCAGTGGACTTCTGCAGGCTGATGATGATGATGAATATTCTTGTAACCAATGATTCATTATTACCTATCTAAGTTCTTTGCCAAGCAAACGCTCTTAAAAACAAATCAAATCAGCAAACATGATAAGAATTAACAATAATTACAATAATTGTATTTATTTAACTGATAACTTAAGTTTGAGTGTTCGAAAATTATCCATTATGAAAATAGGGACTTCCCGCAACCTTCACAATGTCGCTAGTCCATCGTGAGAGACCTTTCAACACTGCTCCGCGAACCTTTACTCCCCAACGGTTGTCGGTTCTGCCAGCTATATGGTTTGCCCGCTGCGACTTCAACTTGCTAATTCTGAGAGCTATGTCGGTGACCTTTGGTTCTTCTACGGATTTCCTCATTTCGGATTCTATCGAGCATAGCTCTCTCGATAGCCCGTTACTCAACTTTGAGTTATCGGCTCGGCTGCATTTCAGCTGTGGTCTTTGTTTCGGCTTAAGTTACGATTTAGTTCGGTCATCTGTTTAGTAGAATGAATTTTTCGAACCGCGATTGGAACTGATAGTTGGGACTGAACAGAACGTATAACGTTGTAAATGAGTAGAATTCCCCCCCTGATAGATTAATGGTTCCATTGTTATCACGATCATTTAAACATGTCGGGAGGAAAGCAAAGGTATGATCAATGAGTCAGTCTTTTAATTAATCATTGTTCAGTGTATTGTATACTGTTTGCACAATATGATACAATTCACACATCATTTATTTTATTGAATTGCAAGATATGATGAAAGGTTTGGGTACTCAAGCTGGTTCCTGGTCTAGATTTTATTTTTGGCTCGTTTAGTTCAATACAAGTTTTCTCATATACTTACACAAAATCAAAATTTTTAATTTACAAAAATCGGGGGAAAAGTCAATGCCTTTGCCAGCTTTATGACAGTCATTTTTAATAGCAATCTATTAATATCATAGAAAAAAAATATAAAATAAAATACGGACTTTTTTCTCGTAATTTAATTAGATATACACACAATACACGCTTTATGATAATTTACTGGCGAAACGTTCACACTTGCTGCTTGTTCACGTTACAGTTTCTTGCCCTGAACGAGTTCTACATAACATATTACCTTAATGGTAAAACAACATTTACTTTACTTGAAGTCTAAAATGTAACTGACTACTTGAATTGAAACCCAGCGTCTATCTATTCGATTTGATCGTTCATTATTCGATAATTTATTCCAAGTAATCGATCATTATACTCGGCCGCTGGAGAGATTAGTTGCCTCAGAAATACTCAGAATATGTATTAGATGTAGGTAAATCGAAAGAACTGAAAAATAAAAAAACGCTAATGATACACGACATCCATAAAAACCCTAAAATTAAAATTGACTTAGGACATCGTATTAAAATTTATTCGGTACTTTCGCGATCCTTGCCCTTGAGCTTCCTATACCAACATCCAGTTTTTACCGTTTATTATGGCGGTAAAATGTCTACGGTTCATCGAGTAAACGCACAATGGAGTAATAAGTAACTTAACAGCGGAGTTCTGTTATCGATGTTATGATATTATGGTATGTTTGTACTTGAAGCGAATTTACGTTCACGGCTTGTCAGATTACTGGAGCAAAACTTTTACAAGTAACAGATTTTTGCACATTTTTAGGGCTATGAAATAAATAATGGAATGGAAAGAGAGAAAGGAGTGAAGGGAGTACCTGTGGTTCAACTCGATACTCTCGTGCTAGGTGGTATGCACGGCGGTTGGAAGCTTCTCTTCCTTCTGCGATCCTTTCGCTGATTTCGCTGATTTTGGCGGAGGGCGCTGATTTCCATAAGATGATGCACCGTAACGTTCGCGGTCGGCTTTACGCGTGATAAAGGGTGATTGTTGCGATTTTCTGTAATTATTTGGGAGGAGCGTATTCGAGCTCGACTCCTGCGACCGGTAGCGAAACGTCAATATTTTCTCTCTTAAAACTATTTTTTTTGAAGGACTTGTTTTTTTTACTTAGTACCTTTAGTAAAATATTGCTATACAAGGTGACTCGTAACCTGTATATATCCGAAAGGCGATCATTCTGCGCACAATTTTTTAGAAATAAAGTTGGTTCTACGATTTTTGGAAATTTCCTTCGAAATAGTATTAATTTTAATGAATCATCTTGTATGCTCACGCGAAAATGACAAATGGCGTCTTTCAAAGTTATAAGCCGTAATTTTTTTGTCAACCATGTTCTACTAACTATGAATAATTAGAAAATCAATTAACACGTTTCTGAATCCTCGATAAGTATAACGCAGGCGTTCTTATTTTGTACATATAAACCCCCTTATTCATAATCACTCACTAACTTTATCGGCTCGATAAAAGTATATCCGCCTCTTGTCATTTGTTTACTGTTAAAAAAAGACATGGCGAGAGTTATCCAGCCGATAAAGTGACTGCTTATGAATAATTTATAATAATAAAGTTTTTGTTGGATTATATTACCATGTTTTCTTAAACTATATTTCGTTCTCAGTTATTTGAAACGCAAAAACCATGAACTTCACTTTTTTATGGTTTTGACTAGGGGTATTCGAAACTTCTAATCATTTGGCTATACGTATTTGACCCTTTCTAAAACAATTGCAACCACCTAAATATATGACTGTTAGCGAGCTTTCTACTATTATTCTAGACGTAGCATGTCCCTACCGACCCGTCATCAATAACGCTAATAGGCCCTAGCTCAGCCCCAACATATCGCGTTTCGAGGGAAAGTAGAAACTTAATACCATGGCGCATCTGTTCAGTTCCCCTATAATATTCTGTACCGCATAATGCATACGCCAGTTTACTATTAAAGCTCTTTGTAAAACCTTTATTTCTAAAGAGTCTTGACTGCACCATACACTTGCTTGTCGTGTCACTGAAAAGGGCGGTTAAAAAATCAGTGTTGTGAAAGATTAAAGTCCTTTCGTGCATTGTAGAAAGTTTATAGGTACCACCTTAGTTTTTTTTTTCGAATGAAGATTAGTCTCCAAAATTTTCTTATAACAAACGTTATTGCCAATTGAAAGAAAAAAACCTGTAGGGAATACTTACATAAACGTTATACTTATTTAAGTATAGCCGCCGTCTTCGCTAGTTCGTGAACAATCCTGTTTTGTATAACGATTAAAAATAAACATAATACGGCCGTACAAAATCAAACAGTTCCCTTTACAAATCGTTTTGATGAAACTATCGCCGACACGGTGGCACCATTCCATGACAAAGTTCAGAAATATAACTTGGTTAACATAGCTTGTACCTCGCTGGAGTGCGACGCGACCGACGCCTCTGAAGCCCCGCTGTAAAGTTCATTTTCCTTTAACATCACCAACGCGAGATGCTTTGTATTAAACTTGTTATTAATAACCATAATGCATAATAGATTCACGACAAGTTCTGCATGTAGGCAAACGGCCGAGAAAATTGCCAATTGATATTTCAGGTGCCACAGGCCAACCAAGACTTGGACATCACTTCAAAGAGTGAGTTTTCTAACACAGAAAGCAAGTTTGTATGGCTTTCGTTGTATAACCTTCAGCATCATGTTCTGGAATCAGGTCTGTAAATTTTGGTATCGAACGACAGCGTAGCGTAGTTAGCGTAGTAGTAGTAGTTTGGTCGTAGCGTTTGAAAAGAACCGATAGGATAAAGGCATAAAGAAATACTTCAGTAAGCTTAGCTATAAAAATACCGACTTGAGAATAATTATATGCCTGTATTTCCAGTATCTAGTACATTCATATTGATTTTAGTTTAATTCGCGTGATCAATGTGGCATCCAAAATTGAGCGCCGGCCTCCTCTATTCCGCTCCATTTCCGTCTGTCTTTTGCCAGTCGAGTCCAGGTCTGACACGATACTGACAGATTATTAAAGTTTCGGCAACAGGAAGTAGGTATCGAATCGACGTGACGAATTTTGTTTTTCGTAAGAAACCGAAGCAGTTGCTTTTGCGTAACACATACCAGTTTGATATATTTTGCCTTCCTAGAACCCTTTTAAATGGAGTCCAAGAGTTGGTCTTTCAGTGTGTAGTGGAGACGGGATACTTTCACCGTTTACATTGCGGCTGTTGGTATTTGTGCCTCGCCCGCCCTTTAGACAATCTATAGACGTTAGACCTTGTTTGCAAAAACATGCTGTACTTTCCACTTTTAATGAGATGGGGGAATGGCTTGCTAATTGGCTGAAATATTGACGTTGCTGTTGCAATGAACCTCGGTGCACACGTGCCTTGTGTGGAGAAGTCCAAATATTCAGGTATGCGCATTGAAAGCTATTCAGAGGAAAATTTGAATGACTTTCTACTCAGTTCAAATAACTAGATAGTTCAAGAATGACGCCCTGAATCAGCCCTGGAAAATCAGTACTAACCAATCATTTGAGAAGCTTTAAAGCTCTGTTTATGGCCTATCAAATCCTTACATGTTCGAATCATTGCTATACTCGCGTAGTCAAACCTAGCATTAGGTAGATAATCAATAGTCTGTAATCTAGATTTGCGGCCTTTTGCTTGTAAATTGAATCCGGTTAAAGATCGCAAATTGAATGCATTTAGTGCTATCTCCGAACGAGTCTTACCTACTACAGTTCTACGATTTAAGTTATGCGAATTGGAAATCTTGTCTTTCGTATCGGCTTCTCATTATCTCAAGTGTATAAAGACGAAGATAAAGGATAAAAGGAAGATTGCGGAGGCGTAATTTTAATCATAGTACTATATAACCCCAGTATAATCCTACGTTCACGTGATTCATATCCTACTTTCACGTGATTGACGTAAACAAGCCAACTATGGAGCAATTGTGTATGAGATTGAGAGCAGTGCGCACTATGGTTGCACCATTTAAGTCATCGCATTCCCTGCTATTCACAGGGGATCGCGCCTTCCACCCGTTCCCCCTACATCACGCACGGAGTTTATGTTTCTCATAACTTTCGTGCGACGATGACTGCCAGACACGTGCTTGCAAAGCGCCTGCACTGAATGCCACCGCTATGTGACTCCGCCACATCCAGTTCTTGCAAGTTCTCGGGCAGCAGTAAATATAGAGTTATTACCCTTGCCCATCGGTCTTAGCCTTGCTGCATCCACCTATCTGGCCGTACTTAAGGACCTAACATCATTAAATAAATAAAATAGATACAAGATCAATATAATATAATCCTACTAATATTATAAATGCGAAAGTTTGTGAGGATGTTTGGATGTTTGTTATTCAATCACGCCGTAACGGCTCAACCGATTTCGTTGAAACTTGGAATAGATAAAGTTCTTTACCTAGAATAGCATATAGGCTTTTTATGTACGTACCACGCGAGCGAAGCCGGGGGCTAGTGATAAATGTAATGATAATAATATAGACAATATTATTTTCAGAAAGTACTTAGGAAGCTAATAGGGATAAAACGAAACGGAAACGATAGAGATGGGGTTCCATGTGAATAATAGTCTTGTTTTTCTTTCCGCTGGGGTGGTATTACCTACCGGTTTTCCTTCTATAAGTTATTAACATTTCGTATAACATCGTTATGTTGCGTTCTTTCTGTTTTTGATGGTTCGCCATCGTTATTTGTTTAGCCAGATACAGAGTTCATTGTCTATTGATTATTAATGGAACACTTTTAACGAGATGACCCCGGAACCGGTTGATAATTATTTACTTTATGCTTATATTTTTAAACCATGCTAGTATCTAAATTATCAAGACATTAATATTGATGTATCAGTATAAGTTAATACTATAACATAACAAGGAAAACGTAAATGCTAATATCTATATAAATATACTTCCTAAATATCACGTTTAAATACAAATATTCTGACCAGGTTTTACATGATTTATGTATACCATTCAGGGGCCCAATTCTACCAAGTCAATGGCTTTAAATTGCAATGGTTCAATGGCAAAATGGCCACTTTTTACACTTTTGGTATTCTGCTATCACAGTCGTTTATCAATGGCAGTCATTGTGACACCAATTGACCAATTAAATCAAAGAAACGAAGGTAGCTACAATCGAAACTGAATGATAATGGTGCAATCATTATCATATCATCATTTATATATAAAATAAATAAATAAATCATTTTCAAGTCATTGAATTAGTAGAATTGGTGGCCTGTATAGTGGCACATCGACCGTTGGCCGCCGGATAGCTTTAATCAGTTTCCTCACAGCGAGTACCTAATAGACAACGTATATATATCCCAGTCTCGAGCAGTAAACTCTTGAACCAAATACAATAAGAACATTAAATCACCTCTATTAATTAATAATTAAAATTTAAGATAGTAATTTCTAATTACTATCTTAAATTTTAATTATTTTCTTTTTCTTTTTTATTGCGCAGTTCATCTTTTAGGGCTACAGTAATTGTACAAAGTGATTCATAATACGTATACTATCTCGCAAGGAAATATCTATTCTATATATTCTACACCCAACTGACAATGCAATTGTTGAACGTTCAGCTTTTTTGGGGTCAAATTAGTTCAAACTCAATTATTCAGCTGTTTTAGGTTTTATTTAAATAATTGAGAAAATCCCCTTTTTTCCCTTTATTTTTCCCACTTCTCATTACTTTATTAATGTATAGATATTATCATAAATCGATTTTAATGTCATAATGATCGACATTATAGACGGACAAAAAAAAGATTACATCAGAAGAAGTGATAATTTACAAGATGATTGTCATGCCATGGATTCTCGATACTGTGATATAAATCTAGAAGACAATAGACAGCAAAAAAGCGACAGATGGCATCTCTAGCGCCAATTTGCGTGAAAGAGGACAGTCAATGAAGCGACAACATGATCTCAGTATACACATGTCAAGCAGTAAAGATACTAGGCGGAATTGAATGTCTCTGATTCTCTTTATTACATATACTTTCCTTTACTTTCATAAAACCATGTTAAGATAGTTTGGATAGCCGTAGACATATTCAATAATTCAGCCACTGGTTTGGTGACGCGGCAGAACAGAGCTACCAAAACCACTTGTAATTTTTGCCAAGCAAGACTTTAGTTACTGTTTTTCCGAGTCTTAGTACTGCTTGCTTCTGTATTGTGCCTTAAGCGACAAAACAGATGTAAAAAGCTTCGAACGTGTTATGCAAGAATTAAACAGTCATTATCTTTGATTGCTGTTGCTCGTGCAAGTGGTACGGTAGGTGGCGTTAAGATAGCTACACTTGGGAATCTTGGAATTCAATCAACACAGATCACAGTTACGTTGCCGCGATGCTACTTGAAGTGGGTGCAGCAACGAACGGCATGTAAAGTAGGTAAATTGCGGTTGGGAATCGTACATGCACTTTTGACTGTCAAGAATTTTTAAGTGGGAAGGTTTCCATCTACAAGGTGAGGCTCATAATATGTATACTACCCGGAAAGGGTCATAAATAAAATAAATAAATAAATAAAATTTTCTAACAACCAAAATTGTTTCTCGAACTTTTTTCAAATAGGTAAGCTTTTTTTGGTCTTTTTATTATGTTTATAACAAATTATTATTAAACGTATGAGAAGTTCGACATCTAGATGAGATGGCTACCTAAAACCGCTGAATAATTGAATTTGAACTTATTATATGGTGTAGGGTATAGCGTAGGATTAGCAAAACACATTTAGTAAAAATTAACTAAATATTTCATCGCCGGTAGGAGAGTAACTTGATGGTTACACCATGGTGAGAGAATATATGCAGGCCCTTCCATATGAACATGTAAATCAATATGTCATTAGGAAATTTTGCGTAGGAATAGCCGACAATAATCTCAACTGCATTCCAATCTAACCTTTATTACTGTCAACTAAAGGTTCTCAGGTTTTCAAGTGGGCGTTCATGGTCTCACAGTAGCCATAAAACTGGCCTTGCATTGCATGTTTTGCATGAGACAATCTAAATACTAATCACAGAATGACAACAGCATAGGCGCCTATTCAGTGCACACTTGTTCGCCTTCATTTTCATCGGGTTGGTTCCACTCATTGCCAGATTACTTCCCAGAGAATGCCACGAAATATTTTAATAAAAATTACTATGTTTATACAAATAAATAGGTAGATAGTGTTTTCAGAAATATTTATAAAAAAAATATTGCGTGTTCATTTGTCTAAGGCTTTTTGCGTAAACTGTACCTGCCGAAAATTCGTGGCATTCACTGGGAAGGAAATAACTTTGTATCTGTCGATTTAAAATGTCGTGGCATTGCTTGGGACTCATTGTATAAAGTTTAAAATTCAGAAAACAATAGATGTGGCATTGCTGGGACTAACCCTTTTCATCTTGCTTCAAAATAAAAACTATTTATTTCAGTAACTTATAAATAACACATACAGTAGCTTCAGTAGCGCTAGTTGGGGTCGATACCCGCGACGGGCAGGACAAATGTTTGCACGATCAGCAAATATTTGTTGAGGGTCTGAGTGGTACAATAGCATTCATAGTTCTGGGACACGGGGAAGTGTAGTGGGGTCAAGACTATGTATGCCACTGTTAGGTGTTGATGTATTTTTCTTACGCTATCGCATGCAATGTACCCTTGCACCTCACCGTTTTCACTAAGCAGGCGCGAATTGAAGATGGTACGTACATGTGTGGTCATGTCTATTGGAATGACTCCATTATAAGACATTATCTACGAACTGTTAGCATATTAATGAAGCGTCAGCAGTTTTTGAAAGACTGTGATTATGACTGAAAGACTCTTCGTAATGGTCAGTGGTATTAGAAACGTGATCTTTGAAATGAGATGAAAGCCGTCTAGGTTTTTGTTTGCATTATTCATTTCTCTACTCGAGTTTCTGATAACCACGACGGGGTTGGAACTAGTATTCAAATTAGTTCAAACTCAATTATTCAGCTGTTTTAGGTTTTATTTAAATAATTGAGAAAATCCCCTTTTTTCCCTTTATTTTTCCCACTTCTCATTACTTTATTAATGTATAGATATTATCATAAATCGATTTTAATGTCATAATGATCGACATTATAGACGGACAAAAAAAAGATTACATCAGAAGAAGTGATAATTTACAAGATGATTGTCATGCCATGGATTCTCGATACTGTGATATAAATCTAGAAGACAATAGACAGCAAAAAAGCGACAGATGGCATCTCTAGCGCCAATTTGCGTGAAAGAGGACAGTCAATGAAGCGACAACATGATCTCAGTATACACATGTCAAGCAGTAAAGATACTAGGCGGAATTGAATGTCTCTGATTCTCTTTATTACATATACTTTCCTTTACTTTCATAAAACCATGTTAAGATAGTTTGGATAGCCGTAGACATATTCAATAATTCAGCCACTGGTTTGGTGACGCGGCAGAACAGAGCTACCAAAACCACTTGTAATTTTTGCCAAGCAAGACTTTAGTTACTGTTTTTCCGAGTCTTAGTACTGCTTGCTTCTGTATTGTGCCTTAAGCGACAAAACAGATGTAAAAAGCTTCGAACGTGTTATGCAAGAATTAAACAGTCATTATCTTTGATTGCTGTTGCTCGTGCAAGTGGTACGGTAGGTGGCGTTAAGATAGCTACACTTGGGAATCTTGGAATTCAATCAACACAGATCACAGTTACGTTGCCGCGATGCTACTTGAAGTGGGTGCAGCAACGAACGGCATGTAAAGTAGGTAAATTGCGGTTGGGAATCGTACATGCACTTTTGACTGTCAAGAATTTTTAAGTGGGAAGGTTTCCATCTACAAGGTGAGGCTCATAATATGTATACTACCCGGAAAGGGTCATAAATAAAATAAATAAATAAATAAAATTTTCTAACAACCAAAATTGTTTCTCGAACTTTTTTCAAATAGGTAAGCTTTTTTTGGTCTTTTTATTATGTTTATAACAAATTATTATTAAACGTATGAGAAGTTCGACATCTAGATGAGATGGCTACCTAAAACCGCTGAATAATTGAATTTGAACTTATTATATGGTGTAGGGTATAGCGTAGGATTAGCAAAACACATTTAGTAAAAATTAACTAAATATTTCATCGCCGGTAGGAGAGTAACTTGATGGTTACACCATGGTGAGAGAATATATGCAGGCCCTTCCATATGAACATGTAAATCAATATGTCATTAGGAAATTTTGCGTAGGAATAGCCGACAATAATCTCAACTGCATTCCAATCTAACCTTTATTACTGTCAACTAAAGGTTCTCAGGTTTTCAAGTGGGCGTTCATGGTCTCACAGTAGCCATAAAACTGGCCTTGCATTGCATGTTTTGCATGAGACAATCTAAATACTAATCACAGAATGACAACAGCATAGGCGCCTATTCAGTGCACACTTGTTCGCCTTCATTTTCATCGGGTTGGTTCCACTCATTGCCAGATTACTTCCCAGAGAATGCCACGAAATATTTTAATAAAAATTACTATGTTTATACAAATAAATAGGTAGATAGTGTTTTCAGAAATATTTATAAAAAAAATATTGCGTGTTCATTTGTCTAAGGCTTTTTGCGTAAACTGTACCTGCCGAAAATTCGTGGCATTCACTGGGAAGGAAATAACTTTGTATCTGTCGATTTAAAATGTCGTGGCATTGCTTGGGACTCATTGTATAAAGTTTAAAATTCAGAAAACAATAGATGTGGCATTGCTGGGACTAACCCTTTTCATCTTGCTTCAAAATAAAAACTATTTATTTCAGTAACTTATAAATAACACATACAGTAGCTTCAGTAGCGCTAGTTGGGGTCGATACCCGCGACGGGCAGGACAAATGTTTGCACGATCAGCAAATATTTGTTGAGGGTCTGAGTGGTACAATAGCATTCATAGTTCTGGGACACGGGGAAGTGTAGTGGGGTCAAGACTATGTATGCCACTGTTAGGTGTTGATGTATTTTTCTTACGCTATCGCATGCAATGTACCCTTGCACCTCACCGTTTTCACTAAGCAGGCGCGAATTGAAGATGGTACGTACATGTGTGGTCATGTCTATTGGAATGACTCCATTATAAGACATTATCTACGAACTGTTAGCATATTAATGAAGCGTCAGCAGTTTTTGAAAGACTGTGATTATGACTGAAAGACTCTTCGTAATGGTCAGTGGTATTAGAAACGTGATCTTTGAAATGAGATGAAAGCCGTCTAGGTTTTTGTTTGCATTATTCATTTCTCTACTCGAGTTTCTGATAACCACGACGGGGTTGGAACTAGTATTTGACTGCTGGGTGTGGGGTTTTGCAACAGTAATCAAAACTCATTGGTGAATCAGACCATCGTGAAATTTAAACTTTAACTAGTAAAAATAAGACAAATAGAATTGAGTTGTTGCGAGGAGCAGAATTTCTGAGATAAGGGGGTTCAAAGTGCCCCTCTTATCTTAAAAAATACCCCACAGACTGGGGACTTCGCGCGGACTAAATGTAGTACATACCTAATTATATTAGGTAGTTAAATTTAACTCCAGTTTTTGCTTCCAGGGTTTGGAGATCGTCAACCCTCAAGCAGCGGAGACCAGAGTCAACGAAGCGAACGCAAAGTACTTCTCAAATACTTCTGGATTCCTTTCTGTTGGCAAGAAATAAACTTTATAGTACATACTTTGTAAATACCGGGATTGTAACGCTTAAAGTGTATTGTAAAATTCAGTACAGTTACCCCAATCAGTTTATAACTAGCGAAGATTTTGACAATATTGTAATTTACCGACTGTTTTAATGAAATTGTGTTAATAAATAAATGACTGAAACTATGTTTTGTTTTATTGCGTTCCTATTGGTAAGTTGGTCGAGATGAATGTGAGCGCGTGTTTGAGCGATTTCTCCGAGCTACTTGCAAGAAGTACCACTTACCTGCTAATGTGGGTAGAAAGGAAGATGAAGACGCTAACTAGCTAACCTACAGCTAAGCTATTCTGTAAAAATTTGAACTCGAATTCACCAGAACTCACTTCGAATGTCACGTCAGTGAGGCGCCACAGGCGTTTTCGAGTTCTACAGAATACGAAATTTAAATGTCACCTCGCTGACATTCAAATTTCGTATTCATCATTTTTATGTAGGAAAATGATTTATTTCTGAGGTATACTTTCTTATCGCACAGCTAATTTAGGTTTGAGCAGCTCTGAGTTTAATCTCGAAAAATAAAATAAAAAAATTGTGTTTTGAATTGCGTAGCTTTTTGTTATTTTTTTATTTTTTTATCTTTGCGCAGCGGTGGGACACAGGCTAACAAAATACACATAAACCACTCATATCAAAAATCGCTCGAAAAGAATATAATGGTATTGATAATGTTGTTGCATTATACCACAGATAACATAATACTATACTAAATAGTATTATACTAAACTATAGGAGAATCGTTCGTAAAATATAGGTCCTGTGATATTGTCCCAAGCACGTATTTGTACGCAGACTTATTTAAAAAATAATTTTGATTAGTTTCGGCTTTCACAAGCGTTTCAAAGTTATTTCAATATTTTGAACTAATATTAAATGTTGCGACCTCATAATAGAGAGGTGTTTAGGTATGCGGCGGCGGCAGGTCATTCAAGGCTGTGCGTTCAGTAAATAACGCTTACCCAACCTTAGCAGAATTAGAACAGAATTCTCACAGTTTACGTTAGAAATGTAAACAGACCACGGCTGGTAGTAGACTATCATTAACTGCTACTTTTTTAATAAGTTCTGACGATTATAGGTACCTTCTATCGCTTGGAGGACAACTGGCCAGAGTGAACCCCTACAGGGGTACAGTTGGTAAAAAAAAAGCTCCACGCGAACCTTTCCTAGTCGAAGCCTTTCTTCTAGTATAGCCTTTTGAATGATGTACAGGATGTTTCTTTATTATGTATAGTAAACCGAAATGGGCTTATCCTAAATCCAGTAGGCCAATAACTTTTGATCTACGACTTGTCAATTCAACAATTTTCATCGGAAAAACGCTTTGAAAAAATCTGCTTTGGGTCAATTCAGTACAAAGTTACAACTCAATTATTGAGCTGCATTTCAAACTAGATCGATAGATAAAAAAAACATTTGGCACTACAGACACACACAATTAACATAGATTAACAATTTTAAACTAAAGTACATACAATAGGTGGGTACTCGTAGTACCTACTACAAGTACTATGAAACGAGGTACGTTTAATAGTTAGTTTTGGTCTAGTACCTATACCTACTTGACGTTTCAAAGTGATCCTAGCGATTAAATAAACACATTTTGACTTTGACTCATGTGTAGGTACATGAAGAGTCCCTTTCGGGATACCACACTAGGTACACGTAAAGTCTAAGGATACATAAAGAAACCTTGTTGAATCGGCCTAACTTCAGTCGACATAATATAAAGCGTGCTTTTCGAAACCACACGTAGGTATTCTGTATTCCGGTACCTATGTCATTTTTTTTTTTTTTTTTCCGGGACATATTACTCACGGTCAATTGATCCCAAACTAGGCATAGCCTGTACTATGGGTACCAGAGACTGATATACATAATAAATATATATTTAACACCCAGACACAGAACAAACACCTGTGTTAGTCACAAATGTTTGTCCAGTGCGGGAATCGAACCCGCGACCTCTAGCGCAGAAGGCAGAGTTACTACTAACTGAGCTATGAGGCCAGTCATGTAGGTAATAACCTAAAGGAACTTCAGGCATGCGTGCCATATCCAGTAATACCACTTCAAAAGATTAAGTACCTATAAATAATAGGTATATCTAAACTACACGGCACTGGTTACTGATTTTATGAACCTCAATTCCGAGTTGTAGCTAATAGTTTTACTACTAAGGAAAACTAGGTCTCATTTATTGATCGAGCGCGCGAAGCGAACGAAGACAGCTGGTTGTACTATCATGTTTTGCTGATTAGTGTCAAATTGGACAAGGGGTTGCTATGATTCAAAAGGGTTCAAAAGAGGGTTTTAAAGAGAATAGTAGGTACCTAATTGTAATACATGAAACAAAGTATATCATACAAAACGAGTTTTATTCTAAGCCATATGGTTTTTGATACCGAAAATAGTAGGTAACATTAAAAAACAAAAAAAAAGGTGAACTCCCATTTGTTAAAGTTTAAATGACTTCAGATTGGTAATTTTTTGAACATGCTAAAGATGCAATTTTCAAAGTAAGACGTGTCTTAATTGTGCCTCAACGAACATCGAAGCGCCAACTGACATGGCCACTTGCATGGTCTCTGGTCTCTTACCTATCTTCTGCCAGTTCATTGTCGGTGATGTAAATTTCAAAGCTTTTTTTTTTTTTATACAACAGAGTTGGCAAACAAGCTTACGGCCCACCTGATGGTAAGCGGCGTCTGTGTTTCCGAATACCTATAATTTGGGTGTCTTCAAGACCAGAGTGAATAGGTTTCTTCTAGGCAAACGTGCTACACCGTAGACCACATCATTACTTAACATCAGGTGAGATTGTGGTCAAACGTTAGCCTATTTCGTATAAAAAAAAAAAAAAAAAAAAAAAAAAACTCTGTTGTATAAAAAAAAAAAAAATCTGAAACCTCAACAATAACAATTCATAGAGTGCTGATCGTATCCTACGCTTCTATAATTTTCGCATAGCGTCCTAGTTAGCTTATTGCTTTTACTTTGGCATTTAGCTTACGCAAGAAGATGCTTCGGTCGCTGTTACTAAACAGATTGGCACACACGTGTGCTATACATTTCTCGACATTACCTTGTGATAATCATTACAGTTTTAGCCTTGAAGATGACATTTCCGTACTTTTAGTAGATTCTTCTTGTTTCTTATAACTAGTGGAAAGTTGTGCCCCGATGACCGTTGAGGCAGAATTAAGGTAAACATTGAAAATAACGACGATTCGTCCAAGTTGTTTGAGAGATTTTCACTGGCTTCGCTCGATCGATTAATTAGGTATTGCAATGACAACGTATCGTATAAGTCTTCGACTGGATTTAGGCCTCCCCCCAAAGAGTTCCGACGATGATCAGTCTTGAGCCTTTTACATCCACCGACTTCCGGCAACCTTCACAATGTCGTCGGTCCACCGTCCGAACACAGCGTCTGTCGCCCGGTTCATGGTCGCCATTCGAGAACCTTTACTGGGGAGTAAAGGTTCTCGAATGGCGACCAACGGTTGTTGGAACGGTTGTCGGTTCTGCGAGCTATACTTATCACTAATATACCCCTTACGTTTGAGATCACACCTCTACAAAGAACAAAACGAATGTACCTATTCAAAAGCGGCCGCTTTCCGACATTTCTCATAGTCGTGAGTAAACAAAGCATGATGTAACTTCATTCATACCTTGTTTGTTACTTGATAACATCTTGTCCAACGGCTGGTAAAGCTTTCAAACAATGTTTATAGCTTGTAAGATAACGGAATAACATTTTCAGTTCTCAGCGGAAATATTTCTATGGGCTCAGTTCACTAACATGGTTGAAAATCAGCTATTGAGACTAAGACTGCGTTGATTGTAAATATAACCCTACAGGCTGATGATGATGATGTTCCATGACGAACGTTGAGGATCAATAGAGGCCGATAGGGATAAATGGAAGAGAAAAACATGTTGTGTCGACACCACATGAAGTGGGAAAAGGCCAGGGAGATGATGGTTGTTGGTTCTGCGAGCTATATGGCACGCCCACTGCCACTTCAGCTTGCTAATAATAATTCAGGCTGATGATGATGATGTTCCATGACGAACGTTGAGGAGCAATAGAGGCCGATAGGGATAAACGGAAGAGAAAAACATGTTGTGTCGACCCCACATGAAGTGGCATAAGGCCAGGGAGATGATGGTTATCGGTTCTGCGAGCTATATGGCCCGCCCACTGCCACTTCAGCTTGCTTATAATAATTCTGAGAGCTATGTCGGTTCTTCTTCTTCTTTTCGTGTCACTGATTCCTTCTTGGTCATCCTGTATTAGGTCAGTGACCAGGTTGAGGTACGGTGGCCCTGAGAAGGGCCTATGACCGTCTCGATGAAAGAATCAGTGTAGTGAAAGGATTAAAGTGCGCCTCTTAGATACTCCTTTCGTCAATGTCGGTGAACTTGATTCTTCTACGGATTTCCTCATTTCAGATTTTCATTTTTTTTTCATCGAAAAAACACAATGCAATTATACAGCTGTTTTGGAGTCCTATTAGTACTCCTCGTAGCAACGTTTAATTATTCAAAAACAGGTGATTTAAAAAATACCTACGGAAAAAAAAAAAAAAAAATTAAATAGCTGACCCGACAGTTACCTTGTCCAAATTTGATTTATGGGGGAAATTTGAAAATTCGTGAAATTTGCTCGAATTTTCCAATTTCCCGGGTAATTAACATGTTTTTTTCCTTTCTAGCGTTTTCATATAAATGCTATGCTGAAGCCTTCTATGATGTGTAGTTTCAATCTTACTTTTTTTCATGAGACTGTTTTTCTCTAAGTACTTAGGTACTTATATCTTTCCTATGCGTTCCTATAGTGTAATTATCGAAAATCAAAAGACTTTTTGCTTTATGTCCATAATGTAAGGCTCAAATTACAAGAAGAAAGGTAAAGTTAGTCCCCTGACTATTCAGAACAGGATCGACAGGATGCTGAGGCGAGTTACTTGAGTTCAAGGACTGGACGCCTTTATTATGGAAAATTGGAATAATTGCATAGAATAGTCTTGTGAGATCGTTTACTTGTAAGAATTTTAACTTTTTTTTTTTTATACTACTGAGATGGCAAACAAGCATACGGCCCACCTGTTGGTAAGTGGTTACCGTAGCCTATGAGCGCTTGCAATACCAGAAGCATCACGCACGCGTTGCCGACCCCGAACCCCCTCCCCCCCTAAAGAGCTCTGGCAACCTTACTCATCGCAGGAACAGAACACTATTTGAAACAAATAATGTTATTTGGCTGCGATCTTCTGTAAGGTGGAGGTACCTCCCCAGGCGGGCTGCTCAAATTCAGAACGAGAAAATCTCGCTGTGCCCTACCTCCTCCTAAACTATTTACGCATTAGAAATTAAAGTTAGTTGCGTCAATTTGAACTACATACACATCTCTCTCGGCAGCGCGGCGTTTGAGTCAAACATCCAAAATTTCGCTTTTTCACCAAAGCACTCATATATCCGTAGGTAATAAAAAATGAGTGCCTATCCATGTTTCCAGCAGAAAAAAGACCCGTTATGAACCTTATTTAATTACATAATTCTAGTCGTAAAGACAGCAGCATAAGACTTTAAATGTCTACAAAAATTAAACATTGCAAAGTACTCTCACTTACCACTTTCTGTTTTAAATTATAATAGATACTGCGAGCAGAGACCGCCAATTTATTATTCAAATATGAAGTCATTCAAAAATCATAGATGCATAATAATTTGAGATGGATTCTTCTTAGGAGGAGGTAGGGCACAGCGAGATTTTCTAGTTCTGAATTGGAGCAGCCCGCCTGGGGAGGTACCTCCGCCTTACAGAAGATCGCAGCCAAATAACATTATTTGTTTCAAATACTGCTGTGTTCCTGCGGTGAGTAAGGTTGCCAGAGCTCTTTAGGGGGGAAGGGGGTTCGGGGTCGGCAACGCGTGCGTGATGCCTCTGGTATTGCAAGCGCTCATAGGCTTCGGTAACCGCTTACCATCAGGTGGGCCGTAAGCTTGTTTGCCAACTCTGTTGTATAAAAAAAAAAAAAAAAATTTACCTGCGAGTACCTGTACCACGTCTTGTTAGTAAACTATCTGTATTTACCGATGTTTTAATGCAAAAAAACAAAGTTTTGTAGAACGCTTACCTAACAACTTACCCATTACTGGCACTTAGCAAAAAAAATGTGTGTACAAAACGATAAAACGAACCATAATAAACATAAGTAGGTGTAATATACAGCAATTGCATTTAATATTGGGTTACTTAAAATGTTTTGCCGATCGCCCTTATGTAAGAAGTGTAGGCACAGTTTTGTTGCTCACACAATGAATAGTTTTTGAAATGAGGAAGAAGGAAGACAAGCACAGATTTATAAATATTTCTACATAGGTACATGAGAAAGAAGTTCCTAGAAAGTTAGGTAGGTACCAATAAAATATTCAAAAAACCAACTATGACAACTGCAACAATTACCTAAATCTATGCATAATTTCACCAACAGTTTTCCATCTCGTAGTTAAGTAAAGAGGGGTAAAAATGTCAGAAGACAGCTAGATTGTGTGCTGATGCCGTAAGTGACTTGACACTTTGCTCCTACTGTACGAAATAATCGATTGGTGCAGGACCGGGAGTTGAACCAACGACCTTCGGATCGAAAGTCGAGGTACCTCCTACTAGGGCAAATCGGCACAATGCTACGTCAAGGAATAAAAAAATCGTCTATAGTCGACTAAGATTAGATTCTCCCAGTATTGACCACATTAAAAAAAATACTTTAATGCCTTACCAGTTACCACATAAAACAATTCTAAAGGGGCGGTCTTATCTCTTCGAAGATCGGACTTCGACAAGTCGTCTCATCAACCTTCAGGGTTGCCCAGGCTTTCTAAGGAACGCCTTAGCTTAGGGCTTTGTCTAAAACACTGATACTAATACACGATAACCTCTTTAACTAATCCTTACAAAAGACTCGCTTGTGCATTGTAAGGATTGCGTGACAGATTGTGATAAGGACGACACGCCCAAAGAAAAGAACGTTACGGTTCATTGAAAGCAAGTGAGTGCAGGACATAGATGCGCCAATAGTTTGAGAACAGGTTCGGAAGGTGCGACATCCCGCGGTCCGCGAGGTTGCGCTTGCGCAGTGTTCCGTCGACCGCTTGTGGGCGCACGCGCATACCGGACCAAAAACCGCGGACTCTTATCATATCTTAGTACCTAGTTTGGAGGATTGTTAATAATAGAGATTGATAGGAAGCGTCCGATGATCCCTTGAATGACATGGTGGTGTGTTTGTGTGTGTGTGTGGTTTGAACAGCCATTGCCATGGCGAGTTTCGAGGACCTCGCCTTCGACTGGGGAACTCTGTGCCAGGATTGTCCCGAATGCTGGACGCCGTCAGGTGAGCGACCTTGTATTATTAGCATTAAAGGTAGCTTAGCCAAAATTACATCAAACAAAGTGTTAATTATGCAGGATTTCGTTTGAATCGTTTGCGCCGGTAACTCTCTACCCTCATTAAAAAATAAATATTCCGGACATATCACACACGGTCAATCCCAAACAAGGCATAGCCTGTACAACAAATAAAAATAAAAAAGTTGTTCTTTTGGTGTCAGCGGTAGGTTCCTAATTCTAAATTATCCAAGTCATTATATTCTCCACATGATTATTTCTTCAATTAGCTACCGCTCCAGGATCTGTTCAAACTCAGTCTGCATCGATTTTCCGAATCCATTAATTTCTTGAATATTAAAATACCTAATACAAGTGCAGAATACTGTTCGTAAGTGGACGGACAATGATACGTACCTACATAAGCTTAAAGGTTAATGATATGAGAGTAGGTAGTCTCGTCGCCGCTTCAATTTAAAAACAGATTTAAACAGTCGTTTATTTTGAAAAGAATTATCTTTTTACATATTGTTCATGAATTTACAACACTCAAATGTTAGCAAGTCAATTTATATAGAAAGAAAATAAAACGTAGAAATAATTTATAAAACACACGAGAAACAGTTCAGCTAGAATTAAAAAGACCGTTGAAAACGATTTAAAACATTTCTTGACATTGATCAGCAGGGTTATTTAGAAACATTGGAAAGATATCCGATTTAATTCCGAGAAGTAAGGAAACGTCAGCTTTTCTTAACCCATTTTTTTTTGAAGTTTTTTCCCTTTCGGGCCGGCTATGGCATCTAGGCCTTACCGCCAAGTCTTACGTTTATATTTCTTCGTAGTTATTTTTATCTTTCTTCTTCATTTTACTTCTTAGTCATGGTCAAGTCACCGTCAAGTCAAGTCTAATTCAGTTTTAGTAAGATAAGGTGGCTATTTTACTAAACCTCAAGGGACCTCTTGGCGCCAACTCGAAAAATGACGATACACGCAATCATTTCATTTCACTTCACTTGTGCGATTTACTCAAACAATATTACGCAAAACACCACCATAATCACATAATATTATTCAATTTAACACTAGTTTTGTAAAATAAATTGAGAGCACAACATCATTTTCTAAAGTTCCCGGCAAAAAGTCTTTTCTTAACCCAGCTCTAAAACCATTTTAGAATGAACATCACCGATGATTTGATAGCGTGTGAAAAGATGACGTTTCCGATCGGAAATCTTTCCGATGTTTTATAAAACTCTGCTAATCACTTCTAGTCGGAACGGAAGCGTCCCCTCGCTGCAGCTTTGCTAATTAGAAGATTTAGAAGATATCGCGAAGTATACAATAGTTAACTACCTATTTCAATCTGCAGGTTACCACAAAATACATTTACACAAGTTTTCTAACTGCTTATTTAAGCAACATTAAATGTTTCAGAAGTATTTTGTCTTAGACAGTTCATTCAAGTTATTTTCATCGCGCTTTCAAAAAAAAAAAGGCATAGAATTTAATAATAAAGATTCATAATAATTTAGTACGTACAGTCGCCTCATTAAGATGCGTACATTTCATGATTTTCCAGAACACGGGTGAGCTTAGTATGTTAGTTCAAAGTTGATAAAGGCTGGCAAAAAGCTCTTGGTTAGGTAGGTAGTATATTATTTCTATAGTTCATTGCACTTACCTTTAACACTTTCTCATAAGAAATGTCTTAGAAATAACTTAAATTGACGTTTATTTTATTACTTTTGTACTATTGCGCCATTACGATGAGGCTGTCATATCTCATATCTCAACTCATGAGGTAATGTTTGTGTGTTTTATTAACACTTTCGGTGACTGGGACTGGCTGGCAACGCAGAAGTGATTAAGGTACCTATTTAGGTACCCACTTATTTATGCTTTGTATAAAATATTTTTTTTTATAACTGGAAGGCTTTTTTTTTACGCTTGGGCATTTTCTTCCAGCCAACCTATGAGGTATAGAGACATAATTAAAAAAACATAAATAGGATTTAAAAACTATGCTACGTGGGCACATATAAAAATTCCGGTAATTGATATTGATAAACATAAATATTTATGATATTATATAGGTATAATTATATTTTTTATACATAGAAATTTTTTGTTCGAATACAAGAGAGATATTTAAAGTTTCGGTAGGTATCTTTATTTAATACTTCGATCTAAGTACACCAGAGAAACAATTTGTTAGACGAACTTATCTTCCTACTTCTGAAGCATTTCTATCATTGTGTTCTATTAAGTAAATGCTAAATCCCTCTTAGATCTTAATAATTACAAACGTTCAGTGCTTTTGTTTCTGTAGGTATGTGATTTAATCTGTTCATAATTTTGTAATTTGTTTGTAATTTGTGTGACCGTAAAAAAACCATAGCATCCTGTTATTCTTAGCCTCAATATTGCCATATCAATTCATTGCAAATGTAAACACTATGCATAGTAACGGAACAATCCAAGTTCATCATGTTAGCATTCAAGCTAGTAGGAAATTCTTAATGAAATAATCATCTAGTTGACTAAAGACTAGGCCTTTTTGTACTCCATGCATGCATGCAAAGGATCATCGAAAAATATGATTCTTCTAGGCTTGGTCGCGTGGTAGCGTTAAGGCGTAGCTTCACCTTGTTTACTAAAATGTTTCAAAGTGATCCTACGGAGAGTAGGTAGGGAATTATATTAATTACTAGCGTACGCCCGCGGCTTTGCTCGCGTGGTATCTTGATAAAGAGGAGTTTTGAAAAACCCTCAAATACGTATTTCATTATTTGACTTTATGAGTATTTGTACCAAGTTTCAGATAAATCTCTCTAAGATTCTCCCATACAAACTTTGACATCTCATAAAACCCTTTACAGGGGTAGTTTTGAAAATTTAAAAATACAGGTTTTCCTTATTTCTATCATTCATTATTATTAGTAAGTTTCAAATCTGTAGGTTCATTGAATAAGATTTTTCATACAAACGTTTTAACCCCTTTTCACCCTCTTAGGAGTTGATATTTTGAAAATCCCTCCTTAGTAGATGTGTTTGACATATAAGGCAGCTACTGTCCGAATTTCAGCTTTATAGCTTCAGCGGTTTGGGCTGTGCATTGATCGTGGAATCAGGCCTTGTTCTTTTATATATACAGATTATACTCTTATTCATAATCCGTCATTTACTTTAACAACTCTCGCCCTGTCCTTTTATAACAGTAAACAAAAGAAAGAAGCGGACTTACTTTTATCGAGCCGATAAAGAGAGTATTATGAATAAGAGAATTATTCTTTGCATAACGTCGTCGTTCATCAATGAAATGGTAGGCACTGGTTACCTTATAAGTAATATTATGAAACGCTTCTTGATTATGGACTTCATTTAAGTCAAGCTAATTAATTGTAATTTCCCGTTACTTTACTTTTTTTTACATGGCTTTTTTATTTCTTACCAGTTACTTTACTAGAATTTAGTATACCTACCAACATTGTTAGTATATTTACAACGTGTTCCGTAACCAGTAAACTATCCCGAAAGGGGCTTATTCTAGCAAGGAAAAGAAAAAATTAACATATTTTGTACAAAGGTTTTTTTCCGAACTTTTTAAAATCATCTGTTTTTGGTCTGTTTCGTATAATAATAACTAATTAAACGTTATTAAACGCACGAGAAGTTCGACATCAATATTGCAACCTAAAACAGCTGAATAATTAAATAAATTCTACCAATTTGAACTCAAAACAGATGATTTTCGCATAGCATTTCTTCAATGAAAAATGTCGAATACCCGAAAGTTGTAACATAAACTATATTGCTTATTAGGTATAGAATAAGCCCCTAGGGATAGTACATAGGTATACATATTATCAATCACCTTGTATATGGTTTCGTATGTGTTTCGTATGACCGTGGTGGCCCCGGCTAAAGAATAGGCCCCTCCATATCTACCCATCCACGGATGTCGTAAGAGGCGACTTAGGGAAAAAAGCTAGGGGATGGGCAGCACCGTCCCTCATTTAAACAACGATAGCTCTAACTGCGCTCGCCAACCCGCATGCCTAGCGTGGTGAGTATGTGCAAATCCCCCCATATGATAGGATTTCGCTGTCTGTGGGGGAGGCCATGTTCAGCAGTGGACGTCGTACGGCTGAAATGATGATGATGATGATGATGTGCTATATTTGTCTACCTATTCATTGATTGGCAGATTTATTCCTTTGAACAACATAATCACGCTCTCTCAATCAACACCTGATTCTGTATTTTTTTCTATCAGAGTGATGAAATAAAATTGCTTTTTATAAACAATTAACTTCTAATAGTTTTATTATAAGACTCGTTACATCTAAAGATCTTTGATCTTGGCTTTAATTGAGTGATTTAAGCCATTGTGCTCATGGCAAATTTCGCTTTCGTTTCTCAGAGAGACTTCTAATTTAAATGTTGTAACAGAGGTATAGTTCTTACGCCAATTTATCTAAACTCGTGGATTTCAATAAATTATAATCAAACATGAATGAACAATTTCTCACGATTGTTAGCGCAATGGTAGCTCTGTCATTGACCCTCGGGTTATTAGGCACATTGGCTTTGAATTATTTTTATTTACTCAGATAAAAAGAACACAATAACGGTAGCGTGCATTACCAACCTATTATTTTGGTGGATAAAATTGGTATGATGTATTTTTCGTGCAATAAAACATGTTTTATCTTATCTCTTAACTACGCTAATTTCGTTAATTCGTTTGTTATTTAAAATGTCAAATAATATTCTCACGCTATAAGTTCAAAGTCATTTTTAACATCATTAGGTAAGTTCCTAATTTCACTATCCGTCCTGATAGTGATAGTTACCCCAGATGTTAGCCTATTTAACAACATTACGGAAAATAATTTCCTAACTATGATGATTAGAATCTAAAAAAGATGATATGCCAGCATTGCCTACTAATGCAGAGAGCTAATTTGCAGTGGTTCTGGGTATTATATTACGTTCTATTCTGTTCCAACTATTCAGTTTAGTGCCGATCACTGTTCGAATATTACTAAAAAAGCCATTCTATTAAATAGATGACTCGAACAAACTGAATCGATCGTTAGCTGAAACTTAAATGTAACTGAATCTTTATAAATAAAATCCCAGAGCCAATGAAATGTTTACCGCATAGACAATTTAAAAATAAGCCAATCTAAATGGCTAGTTGACCAGAGTCTTTACTCCATCAAAGAGTTTCTAGACAATAAATTTTTATAATTATATTGAAGCAAATATGTAATATGTATTTTGATAATAACTAAGTCTATTTAAGTAGGTACTATCGTGTTTTTTTATTTTTTCATATAAATGTGAAATTCATAATCTTGACTTTTTTAATAATATAATATGTATGACATGATAATAAATTGCTATGTTTACTATATTTTAAAGGTGTAAAATTCAAATTGTTATAGACATGTATTATTCTAATTTTGTAAAACAACATTTGCATGCTAGTTTATAGTTAAATGTGCTGATCTCATTATTATAATGTACAAGAACTGCTATAACCACATTTTCGCAAATAAATAAATAAATAAAATAGCAACACGAAAATACCTGAAAAAAATATGAACAGCTTTTAAAAAATCGCTCAGCAGCGTTTCGATTGCAATCGATTGAAAAGTTATCAGCTCTCTCTAGCCTCAAAGGTTTGCTGGAAGAAAACTCTTTGTAGGGTTAAGATCGCCTTTGTACATGCCTGTATTATTATGTTTTATTCCTGTATGTTTTCTGTGTACAATAAAGAATTAAAGAAAGTTTGCTAGGAGAATTGACCCCCTAAGCAAAAAAAAAACTGTACTCACAAGTTGGCTCTTTTATTGCATTAGCTGTTATTATATACCGCAATGAAGGTTAATTTTATGGCTCTGCTATTCAATAGTAACATTTACAGTCAGTAGCTTGAGACATGACTGTGTCACCAGAATATTAAATGAGAATCTGACATGGTTAAACTAACGGTAGTTTAGTTGGTAGTGTATCCAAACTCTTGAGGCATTGGTTTCGTTTAAGTATTTACGATGAAGAGAATGTGTGGCCAGCGGTTGGCACTCAGTGGATTTTGAAAGTGAGTATTTGCATTTAAATTAACCCTGAAGGTCTGGCAGGCGTCCATTCCTTTATGGTCAATTTTAAGGTACTTAGTATTCAAGTCGCTCACGCGGCTTACGCATTCCTTGTGAAGTTACTCAGCATGAAAACGGAATCTTTAACTCTAAGTAGATGAGGTGAGGCCCTTAAAAAAGGCAAATGACTATTAGTGAAATAACCACTGCACTTCGTTCTAAACAAGGATAAATATGCCTCGTAGAGGAACATTTCATGCACATGTCATGTCATATGTCTTCGAATTTTTAGGTACTTGGACACAAGAAATCGTGTATGTAAGAGGGTAAAAATCTTTCGTCAATACTCTTTAGGGGAGGCATATGTCCAGCAGTGGACTTCTACAGATTGATGATGATGATGATGACCCCTATATCGGTCGGAAACTACGGTTCGGACGTTCTTGAAATCACCAATTTTTTTTGATTGTATACCTAACTTTTAATAACCAAGTGGTTAAATCGAGCATGTTTGATTTCACTAGGCAGGCATGGTAACCTCAATCATACACCTGTGCTGACACAATATTTCGAAAAATTTGCTTCCTCGATAATTAGTAGTAGTAGTTGATTTTTCAAAACGTACAGTTAAATAAAGTTAGTTTATGTCCGGAATATTTATATTTTATTTATTTATATTTCACCATCATTTCGTGCCATTTTCTTTACTGTGTACGTACCTACCATGACCATCTGTATTGTGGCATCATTTTGTAAAATTTTGAAATACATCTCGGTGCAGGCAAATGTACCTACTCCTATTATCGTGGACAAAACCACAAGCAAAAACTAGTATTCAACTAAAGCAAGGTTATTCATAAAACCAAAATGATAAATATAATATCGCATGTCTAGTCTATCTCTTTTATAACCGTAATTTGAGAATGAATAAAATTTGCAATAAACTATTTGACTGTGAGTTTCCATGCTTCGTTGATTAACGTTTTTTCTTGCCTTCATTACGGTTGGATAACGTTATGTAAATATTTTATCATAGATACTTGGCCGTGGTGGCCCCGGCTGAAGAATAGGCCCCTCCATATCTACCTATCCACGGATGTCGTAAGAGGCGACTAAGGGAAAAAAGCTAGGGGATGGGCAGCAGCGTCCCTCATTTTAACAACGATAGCTCTAACTGCGCTCGCCAACCCGCATGCCCAGCGTGGTGAGTATGGGCAAATCCCCCCACATGATAAAGAATTCGCTGTCTGTGGGGGAGGCCATGTTCAGCAGTGGACGACGGACGGCTGAAATGATGATGATGATGATGATGACATAGGTACTTTATATGGGGAAGATCACGCTTAGATAGTTTGCACAGTTGCAGCATACAATCTTTAGGCGTCTTCAAACGGCATGCGAATTGCGATATGTCCTTGTTAACAATATTTTTTGGATATAAAATGTTATACCTAGGCCTAAGGAGGACTGTACGCGCGTTATACAAACCCTTATGGACTTTCTAAGAGTGTCAAACATGTTTTGTTATATTTGTAAAGATAAATAAAAAAATTAGAGAATGGATAAACGGTCCATACGCTCGAAGCATAGACGACCGAAAGCTCAGAATTACATAACGAATAGTAGGTATGTACCTACGCATTATAATAAAAGCTATCTTTATCTTTCATCGCATTTTATTACAGTTTACCTTTTCAGCCTTCTTAATCATTACGCAAATAACCTAAGGCGTTCTGTCTTCTGTAATTTTATCATACAAATAAATATCTTTATCGCCTTGTCGTGGGTTGGTGCAGTCGTTTCGTCCCAATTGAGATGACTATCGATCGACAGGTACTTACAACAATGTGACTTAATGCGAGTGTGTAATGTTCTACAATACGTTATGTAACTAATTCGCTTGTTTCACAAACCCACCCACGCAGTTTCTCATCCAACAATCAGACCGTACCGGTAATCCTTGAGGCTACATGGGATCCAAGAAAAACATCGATTTATTTGATTCATTCAACGTACAACAGATTTTGGAATAGTATCGATATTTTATTCTTAAGTCTACAGTTCTTAAGTACACAGTTTATCTTGTATAAATTTAGTTTATCGAGATTATCCTAGCTGTAAGATTAAGTTTGTAAACTCTTTATAGGTTAAAATTGTCCCTACCGATGCTGTGTTCGCCTGTTATTAGCTATTGTATCAGTCCTTAGTCTACATAGCTTAATATTGTTGAATGTTTGATACATGTGCTGTTGGCGATCCTATTTAATAAATAAATAAATAAGTCTATGAATCACCATTTTAAAAATTAATTAAAAAATATTTTCATTAGACTATCAGGTTGACGTGGTGCAGCAAGCCTAAAGAAACCATTAGTCTCTCGATCAAAATATTCGCTCGCTCAATAGATAAATTGGATATTTTTGCCATTTGAAAGCTAGCAAAGGGTTTTGCAATCATAATGAATCAAGCTCTTCTATGCTAGGAATTTCAGTCTTCTGCACTTTAATTGCTTTTTGTTTCCCGTTTAATATTCATAATTAAATATTTACTAAAAATATATAAATAAACCGATATATTTTTTGGACCGCGCAGCCACCGTTACGGCCGCGGCGAAACGAGTTCTAATACCTTCTAATAGCTTTCTTGAGAGCTTTCAAAGACAAATATTGAAAATTTCACGCGTCGGGGTACTAATATAGCTATGATTCTCGCCTTAAGTATATAAATGTTGCCTTGCTCATCTAGTTTCGCACCAAAAAGAGCAATGCTACACACAGATTATATGTTGTGTACTCTTAATATGTTGCACCTTTTCAAGGTAAACAAGACTGGTGTTTCTCTGAAAATGGTCACCGTCATTACCTATATTATTTCTTAGGTTAGTATAGAAACGCTGCGTAGTAGGTTAGTATAACCAAACCTAAAGATATAACTTACCGGCCTTTACGGGCGTTATCAACCGGTGCCGCTACTTAGGAAACAAAGACAAAGGTATCGTTGATACATTTCCTCGGCTTAGTTCCTCGGCTAGACAGATTCTATTGTCTCACTCAATATACGACTTAAAAAAAGCGATATAGGTATCACTAGACAGGTATAAAAAATCTTGGCCATTCTTTTAAGTACCGGTCCATTGTTTTAGTAGTTAGATTAGAACTAGCTTCCGTGCGCGGCTTCGCTTGCGTGGTACCTACATAAAAATGCCTATATGCTATTCTAGGTAAAAAACGATTTATATTCCAAGTTTCATCGAAATCGGCTGAGCCGTTACGGCGTGATTAACAAACATCCAAACATCCTCACAAACTTTCGCATTTATAATATTATAGTAGGATGGCAATTAGCAAGTGTGTTGTGGCAGTGGGCAGGCCATATAGCTCGCAGAACCGACAACCGTTGGGGAGTAAAGGTTCTCGAATGGCGACTACGAACCGACGCAGTGTTGGAAGGCCCCCCACCCGATGGACCGACGACATTGTGATGGAGTAGGCTCAAGACCGTTCGTCATGGAACTCTTTGGGGGTGGCCTATGTCCCGCAGTGGACTTCTACAGGCTGATGATGATAGTAGGATAGTTTACACTATAGTCTTTCGCATACACGTGGGAGCTCCAGGGTTTCTTCAAGCGTATCTGCGATCTGATGTCATTAGCCGAGCCAGTTCCTCATGTGACACTTCTTTGTATTCAAACCTGTTGATATACGTGGCTTGGCTATTTTTTTTTATATTATAAAATCCGGTTGGTAGATTATACTTTATTACCTCGCTTTGGTTTTATAAGGTGATTCATACATAATATGTATACTATCGGGGCATATAATATTCTATCAACAAAATAAAATTAAATTAAAAGAATATTGCATTTGCTGTTTTGTTTTTTTTTTATATTCTTTATAACTTCAATTATCAATTGTCCGAGAAGTTCAACATCAAGATTGCTACCTAAAACGGCAGAATAATTAAGTTAGAACTGACTTGACCACAAAGCAGCAGATATGAGCGCGTTGAAGTCTTTTGGTTGAAACTTCATATTTTGAGAATTAAATTTCTATTTTAACTGAAAACTACTAAGGCTACGCAAAATGTAGGCATATGCCAAATATTTGGACATACCTCTGACTACTCTAGAATGTCTATCATTCTTGGGGATAATAGTCGTGAGCCTATTTTAATTAAAATCATCCTCAAAGTAAACTCATTTCCATTTCGCTTACGCTAGCACCAAGCAAGGGCACGAGCGTTTTAGGCTGGCTTGAATACCTTTTTACATATAATCTTCATCCAAGATTTCTGCCTACCTACCCACATTTCCCGTTGTTCGATCACACTCCGTATAATTTACCTCTAGACAGGAACGAAACGCAAACCTGTCCCGTCCGCGTCTGTCCCACACCACGCCCAGCGGATACCACATTCCATCGAAGGCATTTATCTAGTTTGCTACACCTCATCGTTGGCAAATCTAACATTAACCACCATTGAAATATTACATTTAGAAGAAATTGGCGGGCACTTGCAAAGTGACGTTGTTCTATCAATTTATTTTACAATAATTATGATGGTGTTTTACGTATTATTGTTTGAGTAAAGCGCACAAGTACCTAAAGTAAAATAAAATGATTGAGTGTATGGTGAATATGGGTTGGCGTCAAAAGGTCCCACGAAATTTTAGTAAAATAGCCATCACTATATCTTATTAAAACATATCTGAATATGACTTGACCGTGTAAGAATGATTGTAAACTTCTTTTAAGAAAAAGAAAGCAAATCAATATACGTAAGACATGGCGGTAAGGCCTAAGAAGATGCCATAGCCAGCCCGCGAGGAGAAAACATAAAAAAAATACATTGGAATTGCTGACTGTATGTACCTAAATGTCGTTTTTATTTTAAGGTTTGATTTGATTTTAATCGTAGAAGGTTTTATAAAACATAGGTACCGATATCTTATACAATCGTATCAACCAGTACATCCTCTCCATAAGCCATTATTGGGGGGAACATAGGAATGTATGATATGATCTTCTGCTTAGTTCCACCAGTTCCAAGGGAACCACGTTGCTGTCCTTTAGCACCGGAAAGTTGCATTTGGTGTCTGTCACCATACGGACTCCTTACGCTCCTTCTAGAATCGTGCCAATGGTTCTCTGACTGGGGCTCCAAATCACTCCATTCTTGTACCACGGCTGATGCGAGCGAGGCTAATTGTAAAATTACTGTAAAAATGGTTAAAGAACTTTGAACTTTATTCTCAAAGAAAATTTTACATTCACTCCATGAGAAATTACTAATTAAATAAATAAATATTCTGGACATATCACACACGGTCAACTGATCCCAACCTAGGCATAGCCTGTACTATGGGTACCAGAGACTGATATACATAATAGATAAATATTTAACACCCAGACACAGAACAAACATCTGTTAATAAAGCGACCTCTAGCACAGAAGGCAGAGTTACTACCAACTGAGCTATGAGGCCTGTCTGAATTTAAACTTAGTTATTATAAAGAACAGTGAGGATGCAGTACTAACTATTCGATACCTATAGATAGGTACACATTTTGAATTACTAGGAGGCGGGATTCTTAATGTTTCTAAGTGAAGCTTATCATCAACAATCCTACTAATATTTTAAATGCTAAAGTTTGTGAGGATGTTTGGATGTTTGTTGTTCAATCACGCCATAACGGCTCAACCGATTTCGTTGAAACTGCTACGGAGACGTTTGTACGGAAAAACTGCCGCCGGCTGCATTTCCTCTATTGAACTTGAGACTTTTTTTACTCACGGATTACGAACACACAGAAGTACTGGAGTTTGCGCATATTTAAAAATGCCTCCTGCCTGAAATCCTGAAGTTTTGGTTACAATTAAACTTTTCATGTAGCGTTATACTATCGTTAATTCATTCAATTCATTTTTCATTGATTGATACATTATTTTTAATTTGATATCCTAATCAACGTCGCCATGTTGTCTAATTGAAAATACAATTACGTTATAGGTATTGAATACTTTTTTTTACCATTGAATTTAATATTTCGTTATTTTTCCTTGCTTATCTAAATATTTTGACTGGCCTCATAGCTCAGTTGGTAGTAACTCTGCCTTCTGCGCTAGAGGTCGCGGGTTCGATCCCCGCACTGGACAAACATTTGTGTGATGAACACAGATGTTTGTTCTGTGTCTGGGTGTTAAATATATATCTATTATGTATATCAGTCTCTGGTAATCATAGTACAGGCTATGCCTAGTTTGGGACCAGTTGACCGTGTGAATATGTTCGGAATATTTATTTTTATTTTATTTTTATTTATTTTGTCGAGGAAATCTCATATGAATCAAGATGTTGTAGAATACCTATCTTTAAACATATTTACAGTCGCAGTGGCGTAGTGGGCGAGTGCTCGTCTGAGACGCAAGGGTGGCGTATTCGATTCCCGCTGCGGGACAAATGTTTGCATGATCTGCAAATATTTGTTCCGGACCTGTGGTGCAATTGTGTAAGCGTAATGGCAATGAAGATCGTAACTTTAAAGGTAATTTTAACAATCTTAGCAACATTCAAAACGTTCCAAACTTGACAAGGAAAAACTTCAAGACCTTAGCTTCTTCCTTTTCATGTTTGAAAAACTTCAGATGAAGCTATAATTGATAAAATCATCTTTAAAATTGCGATCTTCATTACCATTTTGCTTACACAATAGCCTGGCCGGTTGTTGTGGCATCATGGTGCTCGTAGTTTCTGATACCCACGACACAGAGAATCTTAGTGTGGGGTCAGTACTATGTATGTGACTGTTGGTTGTTGTTGTTTAGGTACTTTTAAATTGATATTCTGGAACTAATTTGACGATTTACAAATGAAAAATGATATCCCTAGGTATGAAGTTCCTGTAGTAATGGAAAACTTTATTTACAGAACGAAACTTAAATACACCAGCCAGTTAGTTGAGCCATCTAAAGACCGTAGATAGCTCAACTGATCGAGATCACTACCAGTCGGAAGCGTCCCCAAGACGCTGGCGGAATTGCCACGCTGGATGGCAATGCTAATTCGCTGGGCGAAATGTATTAATAGTAAATGTATCTACATACCTATTACCTACCTATATTGGGTATGAGTGTAGTACGTATCAATAAAAGAATATATAGTTATTGAATCTTTTATTGAGGAATTACTTTTTTTGAAAAGAGATCCAATGGTGTTTCAGGTCATGTAATCGTTACTATTCGTTATTTTAAGTACTTAAACTGGGTAGGGTGGTACCTACCTACCTTTTTGCTATTATGGTTTTTTATACATCATCAGAGATCAGAATCGGGGAAAATATAGGAACGCGCACTACGCCGACGTTTTGCGGTCCATAGGCACCCCGCTGGTTTCCCATAGCTGCCGAATGTTGCATTAGGTGTTGGCCACGATAGGGACTCCTCCTCCTAGAACCGTGCCCATTGTTCACTGACTGGGGCTCCAAATCACTCCATTCTTGTATCCCGGCTGTCGCAAGCGAGACCAACTGCAAAATTACTGTGAAAATTCAGAACTACACTCAAGTCCTCGGTGCATCGCCGTTGGTTGTTAACTATTAGCCTCTTAGATAAAAGTGAAAACACTGTTAGTAAATCATCAGTAAAGTTAAATAAATCAATCTACATAAATTAGGGTACAAACAAGAATATTGCTGATGTCGCCGAGTGGTAGGTACCTACGTCACTTCTGCTTTCAGTCCGGAAAAAGAAACGAGTGTTTTTTTTTAAATACGATTTTGGCATTCTTCTATTTTAAATTTTAGTTATACGATTTTTGACATTCATTTATTTGTAATTTTGCATGCCGACTATGGTAGAACATAATTGAAACACTATTTATTTTATGACCATTGTTAACCTCATCATCATCATCATCATCAGCCTGTAGAAGTCCACTGCTGGACATAGGCCTCCCCCAAAGAGTTCCATGACGAACGGTCTTGAGCCTTCTCCATCCACCGACTTCCCGCAACCTTCACAATGTCGTCGGTCCATCGGGTGGGGGGCCTTCCAACACTGCGTCGCCCGGTTCGTGGTCGCCATTCGAGAACCTTTACTCCCCAACGGTTGCCGGTTCTGCGAGCTATATGGCCTGCCCACTGCCACTTCAACTTGCTAATTCTGAGAGCTATGTCGGTCACCTTAGTTCTTCTACGGATTTCCTCATTTCGGATCTTATCACGTAGTGAAACTCCAAGCATAGCTCTCTCCATAGCCCGTTAACCTACATTATGTTCAAGCAAATTTTATCTTTATCATTAGTGCGACAACATACACAAGCTCAAAGTCGCGCAACGAGCTATGGAGAGAGCTATGCTCGGAGTTTACTCCGTGATAAGATTGGAGATGAGGAACTCCATAGAAGAACCAAGGTCATCGTCATAGCTCTCAGAATTAGCAATGTGAAGTGGCAGTGGGCAGTTATAGCTACAACCGTTGGGTTAAAGTAAAGGTTCTCGAATGGTGGGTGACGCAGTGTTGGAAGGCCCCCCACCCGACCCACGACATTGTGAAGGTTGCGGGAAGTCGGTGGATGGTAAAGGATCAAGACCGAACGTCGTAGAATTCTTTGAGGGAGGCCTATGTCCAGCAATGGACTTCTACAGGCTGATGATGATGAATGTGAAGGTAACTCTGTTTCTCTTTCTCTCTGTTTGTCTGCCTGTCGTGAAACTAAAAACACCCGTAGTCCGAGCTTCAGTTTTTTGGGAGTTGTCAGTCGGTACGGTAGGACAGCGCGGGCCTTTCACGCGTGAGTGAGCAAATCCGCAAGAAGCCGTCTTCAAACGGCGTGCGATGTGAAATTCAGACGGACAGACAGACGGCGTCTGAAATATGTTTTAAAATGAACCTTACGTCAAAGTCCATTTTGAGTTTGACATTTGAGGGCGTGCGAGCACAAAAATATCGCAAGCCCAAATTGTATTTATTCAGTAGATGTAAGGATTATTTTGTAATAATTAAAATTGTCATATCGTACACCGTTTGAACTCGTCTTGATATATGCTTAGTTCGAGTTTACTAACCAAATTAAGAGAAACCTAAAAGGGTAAACAATCCCATTTCTAGTATACCATACCACGGTTGAGTACTGGGTCGTGTTAGCCAAGTGGGAGCTTACCTACCTCGAGTAATGGATTGTGTGCTTATTTAGGTATCACTGTAATTTGGTTATTAAACTGAAACTAAGAGTGTTTTAGTGTCACGTTTTTTCATCTTTCATCGACGGTCATAGGCCCTTTTCAGGGCCACCATACCTCAACCTGGTCACTGATCAAAGACAGGATGACCAAGAAAAAACCAGTGACACGACAAGAAGAAGAAGTGTCACGTGGATTTGCCCTACCATATTCCTAGGAAGGAAATAGGGAACACGTTTGTATGGAAACTAATCTATGTATAGTGTAGCGAAATTCACTTACGAATTACAAATATACCGATGCATTGGAGTTTGCGCATATTGCGTCTCGGTTACGATTGCGAAAAGTTAGAATTAACAATAAGCGTTCCGAAGTTTTGGTTTGCAATTAAAAAAAACCGGTTATGAAAAATTAAAAATTTGATATCCTAATCGACGACAATGTTAACTATAATGAATAATTAAAATTGGAATTCCAATTACGCGATATGTGAGTTATCAGCCAACCCGCATGCCCAGCGTGGTGAGTATGGGCAAATCCCCCCATATGATAGGAATTCGCTCTGTCTGTGGGGGAGGCCATGTTCAGCAGTGGACGTCGTACGGCTGAAATGATGATGATGATGATATGTGAGTTAGGTATCGTATTTAAGTTTTGTTAAATTCATACAATATTATGAAATATGTTAATCATCATGATCATCATTAGCCTGAGGATGTCCTCTGATGGACATTGGCCGCCCCCAATGAGTGCCATGACTTGTTTGTTCCTAGAAGTGGAAGAGGCGAGGGGGTGGGTTAGACTATTACCCATCAGGCTGGTCCAGTGCGAGTTGGCGGGTGGAGTGCCAGAGCCTCGTTCGCTGCCGACCGGTGTACCACGAGCCGGTGAGGTTGGCTTGGGTTCCAAAGAGGTCAGATGGAACCCCAATTCCCTGGATGGGGAGTAAACATATTTTATACCCAAAAATGGCAGACATCATCTCAGATCTCTAGGAAATCAAGTCCTTAAAGATGTCTAAGGGGGTGGACAGAGGCATGCCCGAACATGTGGCACATTACCCACGTTTTGCAGTAATGAGTAGGTATTCCATACGTGACAGGTTGACCATCTCATTATTTGTTTCATATAGTGTTGTGTTCCTGCGGTGAGTAAGGTTGCCAGAGCTCTTTAGAGGGAGGGGGGTTTGGGGTCGGCAACGCGTGCGTGATGCCTCCGGTATTGCAAGCGCTCATAGGCTACGGTAACCGCTTACCAACAGGTGGGCCTTATGATTGTTTGCCACCTCAGATGTATAAGCTTAACTTCAAGTCCTACGTGCTCCAGGTAGCTGCCAAGTACAAAGAGGTGTTCCTCGCGCCCGACTTCTGGTCAGCTGGAGTGGTCTACCGTCGCTACAGGGAGCCGCACACGATCAAGAAAGTCCCTGACTCTAGATGTGGTGTAGTTATTTAAGTTTAATATTATATGTATGTTAGTCTGTAAGGTATTTATTAATATGGGCCATGGCATGTTACACATTTTTGTGTAATGTGTCAAGTAGCCTGAAATAAAGATATATTATATTATATTATTATATTATAAAAAAAAAAATTATTATCTTACTGGTTATACTTACTGGTTTTCTCACGATGTTTTCCTTCACCGTTCAGTTCAGTTCAGTTCAGTAGGTACATACATTACGAAATACACGTGCTTAACGTGTATTTCGTAATGTATGTACCTACACTTAAATTTTAGAAACAGAAAAACTCATTTAGTACGACCTTGTTTGACCATGTTTTAAGTAGGTAATTAATTATGTAAATAATTTATTGATAACAAATCCAGTCATATCAAAATCTACCTATTCGTTATTGAAATTATGATGATCAAAGTAATAATTAATGATTGAAATAATTAATCATAATTTCAGTTGTAGGTTGTCCACTGCTGAACATAATAATTTATACGGCCTGCACCCAACAATCATTTATGGAGATTTGCCCATACCCTGGGTATGCGAGTTGGCGAATATTGATAGGAAACGCTACTGCCCATAGTGCCAATCAGCTTTTTTCCTTTAGTAAAGTTTTTTACTAAAGAGTAATGGAGTGCAATGAACAAAACACCATTATCATTTTTGGTTTAGTCAGACCGAGATTGCTGCTTTATTTTAAGCATTGCTTGCGAAAGATGATAGAGTATAGGGTCCACATAGAGGCATCTGAGGCGTGTCCAACGGAGACAGCCACATCTCTTCACTCGTGGCCGTTAAGGGTTCATCTTGGTCATCAGGTGACCTATTAAATAAAACTAATTAATTAATACTTATAAGGGTTTCAACTTTATAAAATTAAATAAAAAACTCCCCGCGTGTGATTTCAAATAAGTTTTTTATTGATTTCATGACTTCAAAACAGGCGACAGCTCATCCATAATAATCCTGAAAACGTTTGATATAGATATATTTTTTTAAATATTCAGTAAATAAATCAAAGATTTCAAATGAAATTGTTTAGTACTAACCTTATTTAACTTTAACCTTAACCTTATTAGCGCTGAAATAAAATAACATTATTGTATAATCTTGTTAAAATGAGTAACTATATGAATACTATTTTAATATATTGGTGGTAAATAAGACAAATGAATATAGAACCTTTTCATCGTATTACCAGTTTCTCTATTACATTTGTATAGAAACGGGTGTTTAAAGCGTACCTTTTACTTTTTATTCTCGACGGCGACACGACTTTGTCGAGAATAAAAATAATAAAGACGGTCAATATGGTCATGTGCGAGAACTCATGCCCTGAGGGTTCCGTACCAAATTACATGGGGTCAGAAAATCAAAATTTCAAGTGTAGGAAGTGACAAACTTATATTTTGCGGTCTTTCAAACTTATATTTTGACCTCATTGTATGATATTGACCGCAAATATTACTTTGTCTCCAATTTTAGGTGTTAAAAACATTTAAAATCCTCAATTTTAGATTTTCCTTTATTTATGCTAAAAGGTCTTAGCATTCCAAATTTCAGTATTCAGAGGTCACTGGAAGTATAGGTTCTTTATTTTTGCCATTTCCATACAAAAATAAGACATTAATTGCCATATCTTTTTAATGCATTAAGCTAGAAGCTTGGTTTTTATTCGGCACTATAAACTCACGAACCATTGGTACGAATTTTAAGTTGATACCTTTTGAATAAGGGTCTTGACAGACAGACGGACAACTAAGTGATCCTATAAGGGTTCTTTTTTTTCCAAATGAGGTACGGAACCCTAAAAAATGGTATGCGATAAACACCCGTTTGATTTTAATAAGCTATGTATACTGATAAAGTTTTTATTTATTTAATGACTACATTCCAAAACGATTTTAATTTATTCTATACTAGCTGTCCCGCTCGCGACTTCGTCCGCGTTTGTTTCTACCTACCTAGACTATTTTCCATTATCCTTGCCAAAGTAGGTACTAACACTTACAATGCAGCTATTTACGCTCATTAGATTTTTTATTTTTTTTATAATTGTATTTTTATTTTAATTGACTTGTAATAATGGTATTGCGAAAAAATTCTGTATTTCTGTATTTACCTACTTCTACCTACCATCATTGGCACTGTTACCGTCACCCTAAATAATAAACGTCACCATCATGGTCCCGTCGCGGCGGAAATGTACGTTCCAGGCAGGCGATACTTAGATAAAAAAAATGTACCTACTTACGTATTATATAGTCTTTGCCTACTATGAAATGTGGCAGCTCAACTACCTACTACACGCAGAAATCAACTTGGCACCTGTGTGGTATCTGCTTCTCTCGCTCAAACCACACCCCACCGCCTTCTGCTCTCGCGAGTGAGAATGAGACAAAATATTACAGCGAGGTGCCTAGTTAACTTCTGCGTGTTGTACTCAAATCTGGTCAAGTGACAGTCGTAGGGACTTATATTCTCTTTGGAACGATTGGTTGATTGTCGTTTATCGTTGAGGTAACCTCGGTTTTTACACTATAACCTATTTCGTGGTTGAATAAACGAACGAATTTGAATTTCGAATCGTTAGCTGGCGCGCAGTAGGTATTATGTAAACATTTTATTTACAATATTTTCTTTTTGGCTCTCTACTTTAGTAAACATCATCATCATTTTAGCCGTACTACGTTCACTGCTAAACATGGCCTCCCCCACAGACAGCAAATTCCTTATCATGTGGGGGGGTTTTGCCCATACTCACCACGCTTGGCATGCGGGTTGGCGAGCGCAGTTAGAGCTATCGTTTTTAAATGAGGGATGCTGCTGCCCATCCCCTAGCTTTTTTCCCTTAGTCACCTCTTACGACATCCGCGGGTAGAGATATGGAGGGGCCTATTCTTTAGCCGGGGCCACCACGGCCCTTAGTAAACATACTTAAGGGTAATCAGTAACACGTCCAAACATTATGTTTCGTATATTATACAGGTAGTTAGCATGGATACGGGACAGGATGCAAGCCCATCGCCACTTATTATAATACTAAGTGGGTGGTCAGCGGCACGTCCGCACGCTACGATTGGCTCATGCCCACATTTGCAAGTTGTTAGCCCTGCATAGCATACGTACGGGACAGCTTGCAAACGTATCGCCGCTTCTTAGAATACTAAGGTGTTAGTCAGAGGCACGTCCAAACATTAAGTTTCATGCTTTGGTATGAATATGTATGTACTAATAAAAAAGCTATGCAATGCTAACTACTTGCAATCTAAACATTGTTGAGACCATTAGACATTTTTTATTTATTTAAAAATCATTAATCCCAACTATTTACCAGAATCCCAATTTTCATGTCTCTAACTTGAAAAACATGGGACTTCCATACAACCTTTTAATCCCCATATTATACCCCTACGGGGGTGAATTTTCGTAAAATAATTTCTTAACAAATGTTTACTCTCTATAGGGAACCTGCGTGCCAAATTTCAATTGTATAGTCTCAACAAATTGTGGAATGAGCTTCCTTCCGAAGTTTTCCCGCTAACCTACAACATGAAGAGCTTTAAGAAAAATACAAAATGATTTCTCCAGGGCAGGCAACGCATTAGCAATGCTTCAGGTGTTGCAGATGTCAATAGGCGACGGTAACCGCTTACCATCAGGTGGGTCGTAAGCCTGTTTGCCTCCGTATAACATAAAAAAAAACAGATAAAGAATTCCAATATACACACCCTGAGGGTTGATTTCCTAAATGATGTCTCTAACTTCAAAAACATAGGACTTCCCATATAAACTTTCATCCCCTATTACCACACCCTAAGGGATGTTTTTCAAAAAATGCTGATGATAGCATTTTTTATTTTTGACAATTTACCTAAAACCCGATTTTGATGTCTCCAACTTCAAAAACATGGGACTTGCATACAAACTTTCAACCCCTATTTCACCTCTTTAAGTTGAATTTTGCAAAATCCGCTCTTAGTGCGCGCCTACACCCTTTTTTGAGTGCCCGTGCCAAATTTCAGACTCCTCGGCCCAGTAGTTTCTGAGCTTTCGTGATGAATCAATAAGTGAGTGAGTGGACACTCCTTTATATATATAGATTTGAGGTACAACGAAAATGGTAACTAGAAAATCAGTATAACATCGTGGTGGCTGAGGGTTGATTCTTTCTTACCAGATTCGGAAATCAAATACTAAAGTATTTGATTTTGAGTATTTGTCTTTACATAAAATAAGTCGCGGGCTGCACCTGAATTAGACTTAGAGAGGCCTAGATAGCCAGCAGTGGGTGAATTCAGGATGATGAGGATGAGTTACCTGTAGGTATTTTGTTTCCATTGCCTGGTATCATAGGTTTGCCGCCTTTTCCTCCTTTCAGCAGCATACGTTTACCCTTGATTTTATCCACAATTCTTCCAAATATGTCAATAATTACAGGTACAATAAAGGCCGCAGGACCAATTCTACGACTCTCCAACATTTGGGTTCGTAAATACTGTGGCTGAGAAACTTGAAGGTATATTTTGGTCTTGCATGGCTTTCCGCCAGTGCACAGCGGAACTGCCTGACCGTACACAAGTTCCGTTATAATATAAGGAATTACTGAAAAAAAGTGTTACGTAAATCCTTAGTCATTTTGTAACAGTTTGGTGGTTAACGGGCATCAATCCATATAAAATAATAATATTCTGGCATGGAACTAACGCGGCTTCCCGACAGGGACGCGAGTCTTTCTCGTGAGCAGTCACGTGATCAGTATGTCAAGGAGTAGTGTGTAGGCGTAGTGCCTTTATTTTGCGCGCATGTCAGTTTGTGTGAACATAATCTAATCTTTCTGTAAATAAATGTTTTTTAACTAAGCTATTATAGTGCGGCAACATACTTCGTAGTTTAATAAAAAATATGATATATACCAAATATGTTGAAGTTTGCGCGCATTAATCGCTGGTGTGCAACGCGTGAATGACTATGTTGGGTGCCCCAAGCATAAATCATTCAAGATAACGCTTACGATGCGATAGCAAAAATGTAAATTACTGGCCAGTCAAAATGAAAAGATTTCAAGCATCGCCGATGTCATTGGCTAATATTTGACTTTTACTGTCTTATCGTAAGCGTAAACGCTTTCGTGAATTATTCTTTTTTTTTTTTTTTTTTTTTTTTTTTATTGGAGATGGTTAGGCGTTTGACCACCAGCTCACTTTTGCAAGTGAGATGTGGCCTAAGATGGAGCACGCTTTACCAGAAGGAACTTATTCACTCTAGATTTGAAGACTCCTAGATTGTACTCGTCCGGGAAAACAGACGCTGGCAGATCGATATTCGTGCTCGGGCCACTGATTCATTTCATTTCATTCATTTATTTAATTTTATAACAATTATTCAATCATACGATTGATTAATTGTTATAAAATTAAATAAAAATTAACATACAAAAAAAAAACAATCAATCTTAAAATTCAAAAACACACACTAATCATAAATCACGTAATAAAATAAAAATGTCAACAATAGTTATTAAAATTAATCAAAATAAATTCATAATAAATTCCCTATTCTAAGTCGTGAATTCCATGATAGATTAGAAACACCCTTTCAACAAAAGCTTCTTAAGTATTGATTTAACTACAGAGTTCTGATTTTTGCAGTGGAATGTTATGGAGGCTTTATAAATTAATAAAAACCTAAGTCAAAACATATTTGAATGTTAGCACGTATGAAACACTTCTTAGATAGAACTGATAGTTATATTTTCCCACTAAAAAGGTTACTCACGTAAAATCAAGTGAAATATTTTAATTTCCATAGTTGTAAAGCCGAGCCTCCGCCAAGTTATTGATAAAATGAATAAAGGTTCTTCGATCTTATTGGTTACCAACCATAGTTTTGATAAGAAAGTAAAAACATCTATCGAAACTGAGAATTTTAATTACTTCGCTTATAAAGGAAATTAAATGAAATTTGCTTCTCGTTCCAAATACATAATATCTACCAAGTACCATGCATTTACAATGCATGTGCCGGGTACTTGGCCATAATCTTACTATGTACTTAATTAATTATTGCCTTATTTATCATCAGCATGTAGAAGTTTACTGCTGGACATAAGCCTCCCCCAAAGAGTTCCCCGACGAATGGTCTTAAGTCATCCACCGACTTCCCGCAACCTTCACAATGTCGTCGGTACATCGGGTGGGGGGAGGGGGGGGGGGGCTTCCGACACTGCGTCGCCCGGTTCGTGATCGCAATTCGTGAAACTTTATTCCCTAACGGTTGTCGGTTCTGCGAGCTATATGGCCTGCCCTCTGCCACTTCAACTTGCTAATTTTGAGAGCTATGTCGGTGACCTTGGTTCCTGTACGGATTTCCTCATCTCAGATCTTATCACGAAGTGAAACTCCGAGCATAGCTCTCTCCATAGCCCGTTGTTGGGGTGCGGGTTGGCGGGTGGAGTGCCAGAGCCTCGTTCGCTGCCGACCGGTGTACCACGAGCCGGTGAGGTTGGCTTGGGTTCCAAAGAGGTCAGATGGAACCCCAATTCCCTGGATGGGGAGTAAACATATTTTATACCCAAAAATTGCAGACATCATCTCAGATCTCTAGGAAATCAAGTCCTTAAAGATGTCTTAGGGGGTGGACAGAGGCATGCCCGAACATGTGGCACATTACCCACGTTTTGGAGTAATGAGTAGGTATTCCATACGTGACAGGTTGACCATCTCATTATTTGTTTCATATAGTGTTGTGTTCCTGCGGTGAGTAAGGTTGCCAGAGATCTTTAGAGGGAGGGGGGTTTGGGGTCGGCAACGCGTGCGTGATGCCTCCGGTATTGCAAGCGCTCATAGGCTACGGTAACCGCTTACCAACAGGTGGGCCTTATGATTGTTTGCCACCTCAGCTGTATAAAAAAATATATATTATCATACTGGTTATACTTACTGGTTTTCTCACGATGTTTTCCTTCACCGTTTAAGCACGTGTATTTCGTAATGTATGTACCTACTCTTAAATTTTAGAAACAGAAAAACTCATTTTGTACGACCGTGTTTGACCATGATCTATGGATCGGATACTAACGCTCTCTAGGGACATGATAATGTTATCACTAGGCAAGAGGTTCCTAGTGTTATACCTAGGTATAGGTACTTACGTAATGTTTTAAGTAGGTAATTAATTATGTAAATAATTTATTGATAACAAATCCAGTCATATCAAAATCTACCTATTCGTTATTGAAATTATGATGATCAAAGTAATAATTAATGATTGAAATAATTAATCATAATTTCAGTTGTAGGTTGTCCACTGCTGAACATAATAATTTATACGGCCTGCACCCAACAATCATTTATGGAGATTTGCCCATACCCTGGGTATGCGAGTTGGCGAATATTGATAGGAAACGTTACTGTACATAGTGCCAATCAGCTTTTTTCCTTTAGTAAAGTTTTTTACTAAAGAGTAATGGAGTGCAATGAACAAAACACCATTAACATTTTTGGTTTAGTCAGACCGAGATTGCTGCTTTATTTTAAGCATTGCTTGCGAAAGATGATAGAGTATAGGGTCCACATAGAGGCATCTGAGGCGTGTCCAACGGAGACAGCCACATCTCTTCACTCGTGGCCGTTAAGGGTTCACCTTGGTCATCAGGTGACCTATTAAATAAAACTAATTAATTAATACTTATAAGGGTTTCAACTTTATAAAATTAAATAAAAAACTCCCCGCGTGTGATTTCAAATAAGTTTTTTATTGATATCATGACTTCAAAACAGGCGATAGCTCATCCATAATAATCCTGAAAACGTTTGATATAGATATATTTTTTAAATACTCAGTAAATAAATCAAAGATTTCAAATGAAATTGTTTAGTACTAACCTTATTTAACTTTAACCTTAACCTTATTAGCGCTGAAATAAAATAACATTATTGTATAATCTTGTTAAAATGAGTAACTATATGAATACTATTTTAATATATTGGTGGTAAATAAGACAAATGAATATAGAACCTTTTCATCGTATTACCAGTTTCTCTATTACATTTGTATAGAAACGGGTGTTTAAAGCGTACCTTTTACTTTTTATTCTCGACGGCGACACGACTTTGTCGAGAATAAAAATAATAAAGACGGTCAATATGGTCATGTGCGAGAACTCATGCCCTGAGGGTTCCGTACCAAATTACATGGGGTCAGAAAATCAAAATTTCAAGTGTAGGAAGTGACAAACTTATATTTTGCGGTCTTTCAAACTTATATTTTGACCTCATTGTATGATATTGACCGCAAATATTACTTTGTCTCCAATTTTAGGTGTTAAAAACATTTAAAATCCTCAATTTTAGATTTTCCTTTATTTATGCTAAAAGGTCTTAGCATTCCAAATTTCAGTATTCAGAGGTCACTGGAAGTATAGGTTCTTTATTTTTGCCATTTCCATACAAAAATAAGACATTAATTGCCATATCTTTTTAATGCATTAAGCTAGAAGCTTGGTTTTTATTCGGCACTATAAACTCACGAACCATTGGTACGAATTTTAAGTTGATACCTTTTGAATAAGGGTCTTGACAGACAGACGGACAACTAAGTGATCCTATAAGGGTTCTTTTTTTTCCAAATGAGGTACGGAACCCTAAAAAATGGTATGCGATAAACACCCGTTTGATTTCAATAAGCTATGTATACCGATAAAGTTTTTATTTATTTAATGACTACATTCCAAAACGATTTTAATTTATTCTATACTAGCTGTCCCGCTCGCGACTTCGTCCGCGTTTGTTTCTACCTACCTAGACTATTTTCCATTATCCTTGCCAAAGTAGGTACTAACACTTACAATGCAGCTATTTACGCTCATTAGTTTTTTTTTTTTTTATAATTGTATTTTTATTTTAATTGACATGTAATAATGGTATTGCGAAAAAAAACTGTATTTCTGTATTTACCTACTTCTACCTACCATCATTGGCACCGTTACCGTCACCCTAAATAATAAACGTCACCATCATGGTCCCGTCGCGGCGGAAATGTACGTTCCAGGCAGGCGATACTTAGATAAAAAAAATGTACCTACTTACGTATTATATAGTCTTTGCCTACTATGAAATGTGGCAGCTCAACTACCTACTACACGCAGAAATCAACTTGGCACCTGTGTGGTATCTGCTTCTCTCTCTCAAACCACACCCCACCGCCTTCTGCTCTCGCGAGTGAGAATGAGACAAAATATTACAGCGAGGTGCCTAGTTAACTTCTGCGTGTTGTACTCTATATCTGGTCAAGTGACAGTCGTAGGGACTTATATTCTCTTTGGAACGATTGGTTGATTGTCGTTTATCGTTGAGGTAACCTCGGTTTTTACACTATAACCTATTCCGTGGTTGAATAAAATCGAACGCAAGGTTCGATTTTTGAAACGAACGAATTTGAATTTCGAATCGTTAGCTGGCGCGCAGTAGGTATTATGTAAACATTTTATTTACAATGTTTCTTTTTGGCTCTCTACTTTAGTAAACATCATCATCATTTCAGCCGTACTACGTTCACTGCTAAACATGGCCTCCCCCACAGGCAGCAAATTCCTTATCATGTGGGGGGGTTTTGCCCATACTCACCACGCTTGGCATGCGGGTTGGCGAGCGCAGTTAGAGCTATCGTTTTTAAATGAGGGATGCTGCTGCCCATCCCCTAGCTTTTTTCCCTTAGTCGCCTCTTACGACATCCGCGGGTAGAGATATGGAGGGGCCTATTCTTTAGCCGGGGCCACCACGGCCCTTAGTAAACATACTAAAGGGTAATCAGTAACACGTCCAAACATTATGCTTCGTATATTATACAGGTAGTTAGCATGGATACGGGACAGGATGCAAGCCCATCGCCACTTATTATAATACTAAGTGGGTGGTCAGCGGCACGTCCGCACGCTACGATTGGCTCATGCCCACATTTGCAAGTTGTTAGCCCTGCATAGCATACGTACGGGACAGCTTGCAAACGTATCGCCGCTTCTTAGAATACTAAGGTGTTAGTCAGAGGCACGTCCAAACATTAAGTTTCATGCTTTGGTATGAATATGTATGTACTAATAAAAAAGCTATGCAATGCTAACTACTTGCAATCTAAACATTGTTGAGACCATTAGACATTTTTTATTTATTTATAAATCATTAATCCCAACTATTTACCAGAATCCCAATTTTCATGTCTCTAACTTGAAAAACATGGGACTTCCATACAACCTTTTAACCCCCATATTATACCCCTTCGGGGGTGAATTTTCGTAAAATAATTTCTTAACAAATGTTTACTCTCTATAGGGAACCTGCGTGCCAAATTTCAATTGTATAGTCTTAACAAATTGTGGAATGAGCTTCCTTCCGAGGTTTTCCCGCTAACCTACAACATGAAGAGCTTTAAGAAAAATACAAAAAGATTTATCCAGGGCAGGCAACGCATTAGCAATGCTCCAGGTGTTGCAGATGTCAATAGGCGACGGTAACCGCTTACCATCAGGTGGGCCGTAAGCCTGTTTGCCTCCGTATAACATAAAAAAAAAACAGATAAAGAATTCCAATATACACACCCTGAGGGTTGATTTCCTAAAAACCTTATATAGGTATTTTATTATTTTGAACTACTTAACTGATAACCGATTTTGATGTCTCTAACTTCAAAAACATAGGACTTCCCATATGAACTTTCATCCCCTATTACCACACCCTAAGGGATGTTTTTCAAAAAATGCTGATAGCATTTTTTATTTTTGACAATTTACCTAAAACCCGATTTTGATGTCTCCAACTTCAAAAACATGGGACTTGCATACAAACTTTCAACCCCTATTTCACCCCTTTAAGTTGAATTTTGCAAAATCCGTTCTTAGTGCGCGCCTACACCCTTTTTTGAGTGCCCGTGCCAAATTTCAGACTCCTCGGCCCAGTAGTTTCTGAGCTTTCGTGATGAATCAATAAGTGAGTGAGTGGACACTCCTTTATATATATAGATTTGAGGTACAACGAAAATGGTAACTAGAAAATCAGTATAACATCGTGGTGGCTGAGGGTTGATTCTTTCTTACCAGATTCGGAAATCAAATACTAAAGTATTTGATTTTGAGTATTTGTCTTTACATAAAATAAGTCGCGGGCTGCACCTGAATTAGACTAAGAGAGGCCTAGATAGCCAGCAGTGGGTGAATTCAGGATGATGAGGATGAGTTACCTGTAGGTATTTTGTTTCCATTGCCTGGTATCATAGGTTTGCCGCCTTTTCCTCCTTTCAGCAGCATACGTTTACCCTTGATTTTATCCACAATACTTCCAAATAAGCCAAAAATTGCAGGTAATAAAAAGACCGCAGGACCAATTCTACGACTCTCCAACATTTGGGTTCGTAAATACTGTGGCTGAGAAACTTGAAGGTATATTTTGGTCTTGCATGGCTTTCCGCCAGTGCACAGCGGAACTGCCTGACCGTACACAAGTTCCGTTATAATATAAGGAATTACTGAAAAAAAGTGTTAAGTAAATCCTTAGTAATTTTGTAACAGTTTGGTGGTTAACGGGCATCAATCCATATAAAATAATAAAATTCTGGCATGGAACTAACGCGGCTTCCCGACAGGGACGCGAGTCTTTCTCGTGAGCAGTCACGTGATCAGTATGTCAAGGAGTAGCGTAGGCGTAGCACCTTTTTTTTGCGTGTATGTCAGTTTGTGTTAACAAAATCTAATCTTTCTGTAAATAAATGTTTTTTTAACTAAGCTTTGTGCGGCAACATATTTCGAAGTTTAATAAAAAATCTGTATATATAATAGAACAAAGCCTCAACGTGCGATCAACGCACAGCCCAAACCGCTGAAGCTATAAAGCTGAAATTTGGACAGTAGCTGCCTTATATGCCAAACACATCCACTAATAAGGGATTTTCAAAATATCAACTCCTAAGAGGTGAAAAAGGGTTAAAAAGTTTGAATAAAATATCGTATTCCTTGAACCTACAAATTTGAAAATAAAAATAATGAATGGTAGAAATGAAGAAAAACTGTTTTATTAGATTTTCAAAACTGCCCCTTAAAAGGGTGTAATGAGATGTCAAAGTTTGTATGAGAGAATCTTAACGCATCGAGTGATTTATCTGAAACTTGGTACAAATACTCATAAAGTCAAATAATGAAATACGGACTTTAGGGTTTTTAAAAACTGCCTTTTTATCAAGGTACCACGCGAGCAAAGCCGCGGGCGTACGCTAGTATGATAAATACCAAAAATGTTGAAGTTTGCGCGCATTAATCGCTGGTGTGCTACGCGTGAATGACTATGTTGGGTGCCCCAAGCATAAATCATTCAAGATAACGCTTACGATGCAATAGCAAAAATGTAATTTACTGGCCAGTCAAACTGAAAAGATTTCAAGCATCGCCGATGTCATTGGCTAATATTTGACTTTACTGTCTTATCGTAAGCGTAAACGCTTTCGTGAATAATTCGTGCTCGGGCCACTGATTCATTTCATTTCATTCATTTATTTAATTTTATAACAATTATTCAATCATACGATTGAATAATTGTTATAAAATTAAATAAAAATTAACATACAAAAAAAACAATCAATCTTAAAATTCAAAAACACACACTAATCATAAATCACGTAATAAAATAAAAATGTCAACAATAGTTATTAAAATTAATCAAAATAAATTCATAATAAATTCCCTATTCTAAGTCGTGAATTCCATGATAGATTAGAAACACCCTTTCAACAAAAGCTTCTTAAGTATTGATTTAACTACAGAGTTCTGATTTTTGCAGTGGAATGTTATGGAGGCTTTATAAATTAATAAAAACCTAAGTCAAAACATATTTGAATTTTCCCACTAAAAAGGATACTCACGTAAAATCAAGTGAAATATTTTAATTTCCATAGTTGTAAAGCCGAGATTCCGCCAAGTTATTGATAAAATGAATAAAGGTTCTTCGATCTTATAGGTTACCAACCATAGTTTTGATAAGAAAGTAAAAACATCTATCGAAACTGAGAATTTTAATTACTTCGCTTATAAAGGAAATTAAATGAAATTTGCTTCTCGTTCCAAATACATAATATCTACCAAGTACCATGCATTTACAATGCATGTGCCGGGTACTTGGCCATAATCTTACTATGTACTTAATTAATTATTGCCTTATTCATCATCAGCATTAAGAAGTTTACTGCTGGACATAAGCCTCCCCCAAAGAGTTCCCCGACGAATGGTCTTAAGTCATCCACCGACTTCCCGCAACCTTCACAATGTCGTCGGTACATCGGGTGGGAGGCCTTCCGACACTGCGTCGCCCGGTTCGTGATCGCCATTCGTGAAACTTTATTCCCCAACGGTTGTCGGTTCTGCGAGCTATATGGCCTTCCCTCTGCCACTTCAACTTGCTAATTTTGAGAGCTATGTCGGTGACCTTGGTTCCTGTACGGATTTCCTTCATTTCATCTCAGATCTTATCACGGAGTGAAACTCCGAGCATAGCTCTCTCCATAGCCCGTCGCGCAACTTTGAGCTTGTGTATGAGGCCAATAGTTAGCGACCAAGTTACAGTGCTATAATATATCACCACTGGCAACACGCACTGATTGTAGACTTTCGTCTTCAGGATCTGCGGTATCTGCGACGAGAAGATATGACGAAGTTTCCCAAACGCCGAGTTGATTATTTTATTATTTGCCTAATTCAATATTGTATATTATTTAACCGGCCTCATAGCTCAGTTGGTAGTAGCTCTGCCTTCTGCGCTAGAAGTCGCGGGTTCGATTCCCGCACTGGACAAACATTTGTGTGATGAACACAGATGTTTCTTCTGTGTCTGGGTGTTAAATATTTATCTATTATGTATATCAGTCTCTGGTACCCATAGTACAGGCTATGCATAGTTGGGAATCAGTTGATTGGTGTGATAAGTCCAGAATAGAAAAAAAACAATAATTATATTCTTTTGCACCCAAGTTCTGAATACCCCTAGAGATCCTCCCTTTTAGTGCTACGTTTTCATGTTGGTACACCTTACGTACTTGCTTAACTTATTGTACTTACCTACATGCATAAAGAGGCGATGCTTGTGTGTAAGTAAGTAGGTGCCGGGAGAAGTGTTAAAGGTCCCCTCAAAAACATATAAGTGAATATGAGAGCCAAGTTCTAAGCCAAGTAATAAGCGTGGAAATAATTGAGATCTAACGGGTGCCAAGTTTTACCAAGCTCTAGATTTGACTTGGCTAGTTTTTTTTGATCACAATAGTTGTGGCCGGAGTGATATCAAAATCACGTAAAGAAAAAAAAATGGCTATACATGGACATTCGTCATAAGTCTGACCTCATAGCTCAGTTGGTAGTAACTCTGCCTTCTGCGCTAGAGGTCGCGGGTTCGATTCCCGCACTGGACAAACATTTGTGACTAACATATATGTTTGTTCTGTGGCTGGGTGTTAAATATTTATCTATTATGTATGTCAGTCTCTGGTACCCATAGTACAGGCTATGCCTAGTTTGGGATCAGTTGACCGTGTGTGATATGTCCGGAATATTTATTTATTTAAGTGTCATTTGTGCAAGTGATGTCGGTGCTCGCTATTGAAATTAATGTTCATACATGTACATCATAAGCCTGAGGAAATCCACTGCTGCACATAGGCAATGGTCTTACTAACCCTCTATTGTATGTACATAATACAGGCCGCTAGCAGCTGCCCCTGTTGCGTAGTTCGCATTTTCGATTCATGCCGAAAATCCGGGTTCATTAACGCCAAAAATAGGAGGAGGTTATCAGTTCGGTGACTCCGAATTGAATTGTCCGTTTTCAATGGTTTTGCCACCACCATATAAGGCATAGTCTCGAGGAGGTCCCCTTTACATCGGATTACTATGTTTTTCATAAAATTTAAAAGACGACTATAAAAGTTATGGAATGACAATGTACCTACCGACTGTAGTACAGTTCGTACTGTTTTGTGGAGTTAGAGATGGGGTAGGTGGGCAACGAGAAGAGATGCGGAAAGGTATGTGTGTTAGGAATATAGTGTGTATCAAAGAACATATGTTTTATCTCCAATTAGAAAAATAGCCCATATTGTCATCTTTTTTTATTGACATGAAACCGACAATGACAACAATATTAACGAATCGGTTAAATTATTGTTATTATGAATAGGGCCCGTTTTAAACTGACGTCAAATATTTCTATTCTGCATTTTCTTCAAGTATTCAAAAACCGGCTCCAAATCAACCATCGCTGCCCTGAAAATTTAACAAGATATAAATAATAGTCAGGCGGTTAATAAATATTCTGTCAGGTAGAATTGTAGATAGCGATACTAACTATATTTAAATATATATATATATATATATAATAATAACGATAAAAAAAATATTTTTTCAGTTTATTAGTATTGTAAAAGCATTTTGAAATAAATGAAAATTAAATTATTAAAAAGTAAATTTTATTTATTATATACCTACATATGTTTAATATTCAATATAAAAATCAGCTTTCAAATCAAATTGTTAGTATTACCTTATTTCCTCTGAAAGATAATAATATGATTAAATAATCATGTTAAAATTAGAATATGAATACTATTTCAATACTTTGGTGGTAACTGGTAAGACAAATGACTACAGAACCTTTTTATTAACGTGATCGTTGCGAGCAAAGCTGGTGAAGATTTCTCAATGTACATGGATGAATCGGCGTTGTATGTTTATATGTATATTTGTAGAGAAACGGGTGTTTATAGCGTACCTTTTTCTTTTTATACCAGACTGTGTCGGAAGTAAAATAAAAATAGTACGCGATAAACACCCGTTTCATATCCATGAGATATATAAGTGATCTGCATTGAATTTAGTAGGTCAACAGGTAGTAGGTACTATCAAATTTGTGTAAAAAGAATGTGAGTTAAATCAGCAGAGGGGTTGCTAAGATATAAGAGTCCAAAAAGGGGTATAAAAGTTATACAAATACAAAACTTGATGTGGGGTTTCATATGAAAGAGGTTTGTTCATACATTCCGAAACGATTTTTATCCTATACTAGTTGACCCGCTCGCGACTTCGTCCGCGTTTGTTTACCTACCTAGACTATTTTCCATTATCCTTACCGAAGTACTAACACATATTATGCAGCTATTTACCTACTTCTACCTACCATCACCGTAACCGTAACGTTAACCCTAACCCTAACCGTCACTGTCACCGTCCCGTTACCGTCCCCGTCCCGTCACCACCTTCGTCACCGTCACCATCATGGTCACGGAAGGCCCGCCAACCGATGGACCGACGAAATTGTGAAGGTTGCGGAAAGTCGGTGGATGGAAAAGGCTCAAAACTGTTCGTCGTGGAACTCTATGGGATGTCCAGCAGTAGACTTCTACAGGTTGATGATGATGATTATTAACCCTCAGGGCCTGCTTTTCATAAAACTCATATACTGATATCTTATTACTTATAGCTCTTAACCTGAATACCGATTTTGATGTCTCTAACCTGAAAAACAAAGGACTTTCAAAGAACCTTTCAACCCCATTTCATACCCTTCGGGGGTGAATTTTCGTAAAATTATTTCTTAACAAATGTTAACTTTCTATAAGGTTTCTGTAAGGTAGGTCACGCAGGTTGCGTGCCAAATTTCAATTGTATAGGCTTAACCGATAAAGAATTCCCATATAAACTTTCATCCCCTATTTACACACCATGAGGGTTGTTTTAAAAAAAAAACTTATTTAGGTATTTTATTATTTTGAACTATTTATCTGATAACCAGTTTTGATGTCTCTAACTTCAAAAACATAGGACTTCCCATACAAACTTTCATCCCCTATTTACACACCCTGAGGGCTGGTTTTCAAAAAACCTTATATAGGTATTTTGAACTATCTACCTGAATTACACACATGCACACTCAAGCACCACACTTACACACTTACTCTCTCACAGACACACTTATTCACACACATACACACACCACATATATACACGGAAATTAAACAGGGAGAGTCCAATACAGGGGCAGACACAAAAACTAAGTTGCAAGCCGCACGAGAGGCCTAGATAGCTAGCAGTGGGTGAATTCAGTATCATGATGATGAATTACCTCTAATTTTTTTGTTTCTATTGCCTGTTTTCATGGGTTTGCCGCCTTTTCCTCCTTTTAGCAGCTTACGATCCATGGCCCGGTCCGCTATGTTACTCCCAACACCATAGCCCAACCCAGAAAAAATAGATCGCATAAGCCTAGACAATATGGACCTACGACTCGCCAACATGTGGGTTCGTAGATACTGTGGCTGAGAAATTTGAAGGTATACTTTGGTCTTGCATGGCTTGCCGCTAGTGCACAGCGGAACTGCCTGACCGTACACAAGTTCCGTTATAATATATGGAATGACTGAAACAAAAAAAGCTTTATGTAAGTCCAAATCAGATGTGTGGACAAGATAGTTTATTCTAAACATTGTCTCCAGCTATAGGCTTAATAAGCCTTAAGTACCAGATCTATTTGTTATACAAGGTGATTTATAATATGTATGCTATCCCGATAGCGGCTTATTCAACAATCGGCAATAAAATTTGTTCTACGAGTTTTGTAAATTCGTAATTTTTCATTGAAAAAACACTAAGCAAAAGTCAGCTGTTTTGTTGTCAAATCAGTTCAAACTCACCATCTCATTATGAATCACCTTGTATAAAAAAATTTAGTTAAGCTTACTCACGTAAAATCAAGTGCAATATTTTAATTTCCATAGTTGTAAAGCCAAGCCTTCGTCTAGTTATTGATAAAATGAATAAAGCTAAAAGCCTTCGATCTTATAGGTTACTACCAACCAAAAACTGATTAATAGTTTTGATAAGAAAATAAAAACATCTATAGAAATTGAGAATTATAATTACTTTGTTAATAAAGGAAATTTAATTTAATTTGCTCGTTCCAAAATACTTATTATCTTCTGAGTACCATGCATGTACCGATTACCTGGCCATAAACTAACTACTTAATTAATTATTGCCTAATTGATTATTGTTTATTCTATTGCACCCAAGGTCTGAATATCGCCTAGGGCCCTTACCTTTTTAGAACTTTGGCAACCATGTATCACTACTACAGAGCGGGAAGCACCTAAATCCCTATTTTTTATAGAGCTTTCACCAATAACAAAACTCCAGTATGTTTCGTTGTTTTTAAAATGTAATGACGTCATCGAAATATTCAGTTACATTTTCATTTGGCCTTAAGGCCTTTCAAAGCAAATCAAATCAAAAGGTGTTTATTTCATAGACATCACTAGGATCACTTTGAAACGTCTTAGAAACTATGTGAAACTATGCTTCGTTGCGACCAAGCCTAGAAGAATCATGCAACAAACACGGCTTGGTGCCTATCATTTTTTTCGGTGATCCTTTTTCACAAAATGGAACGTAGAGCTTTAGTGTGGTGCCGATCGAACAAGGTGAGGCTCAAAAGAAAAATTATCAGGTATTAACCTGAATAAATAGTAACAAATAAAGTCGTGAAATATCAAAAAATGTCGAAAACTATTCAAAGATACTGGTGAATTGATAACAAATCTAAAAAAAGTAAGTAGTAAAGTATTAAGTAGGTATTCATATAAGCAGCGATGACCTGCGACCAACGTTACGTGACAACGTATGGAATACTCACTACTGCAAAATGTGGGCATATTCCAAATGTTTGACTCTGACTACCCCTCCTAGAAATCTTGAAAGATCTGGTCGCCTGGAGATCTGAGAAGATTTCTACCATGCTTTGGTAATAAAAGCCGTGAGCCTATTTGTTTAATACCTACCTAGGAAGGTTGGTAGTATAAATGACAATTACAAAATGAACTATAAAAATTTAATCTTCTTTACATTTGAATTTAAAATAAGGCATTCAATATTCGTCTGATAATCAAGAGACGATAAAATTGTACGCGGCTTTGTTTCCTCCCTGGTGTTTCAGAGGCTTGAGTATGCAAATAGGGCATACTATCAGCAACCTTGTAGGAGTACATAACATCACCAGGAAGATATTCCTTGTCCATATCTTGGTGTAACCCAACTCTGTGTTCATGCTGATCTTTTTTCTTTATTGCTGCTTCCTTTCCACGCAGTCGCATGAGTTTTTTACTGAACCCTTTCTTAATTTCATTAATGGCTTTCTTGCCTCCTTTACCTATTTCATTTGCGACAAATTTAACCCCTTTGCCAATTTTTTGAAATCCTTCTTTAACTACGGAAACACCTGCGTCTATACCACCTACCGTTATTAGGCCATTTAAAATTGTCTTAGCAGTTTTTAAAAGCCAAAACCACCTTCGACTAGGCAAAATCTGTTGGTTTGATAACTCCGGGTCTGTGTCCAATTGCTTAAAATGCAGAGCACTGTCTAAGGACGTAAATTTCTCGTGACGACTTGTTCTTAAATTTGGGCTCAATTCTCGTGTTTGTCGATAGGCACATGTAATCACGTCCAGTTTGCCATCGAACTGACAAGTCAATCTTGGTGGTTGACAATTCGCAGGGCTTAAATTCGATGCTATAATGTAGACTGAAAAACAAAAGCGGGCTCCGATACAAATACGGACTAAGCTAGGTACTTGATCTACTATGATCAAGCAAGAACCAACAGGTGGGCCGTTTGCTTGTTTGACACATCAGTTGTATAAAAAAAAGTACCTTTCCTCTAGTGCTTTAAACGGTCAGTGTGTTATGAAATTTTCTAATTTTCCGAGCTCAAACCAAGGAATGTTTGAAACGTTGACCTATTTTAACATTTAAAAAAAAGCCAAGTCCTTCCAGCCGTTCTCAAGTGATGCGCTTACCAACAAACAGCATTTAAGTTTTATTTATATAGATAGGCTAATAGATACATGCTAAGTGATAGCAGCCAAATAACATTATTTGTTTCAAATAGTGTTGTGTTTCTGCGGTGAGTAAGGTTGCCGGAGCTCTTTAGGGGGGAGGAGGGGTTCGGCAGGCAACGCATTAGCAATGCTCCAGGTGTTGCTAATGTCAATAGGCGACGGTAACCACTTACCATCAGGAGGGCCGTAAGCCTGTTTGACTCCGTATAACAAAAAAAAAAAAGCTAGCTATATCTGAAACTTACGTAGTAGTACGCATAAAACGTTTGCCAACATGTTGTAGGTAATATTATGTTTATTTTGTATGATTTATTTCATCATCGCTTTTTTACTTTTGCTTCAAAAGTGAGAATCGCATACTTTTTTATAACTCATAATTCATGCGTAAATTACCTAACCAGCTTATTATATTGGGCCTAATTAAACATCGTCAATTCAATTATGTTTAAATTTATTGAAATTATGGTTAGAGGTATACATTTTTACAAACTTACTTCGAAATAAACTGACCACGGTGTGTATTGGACCACACACGCATTAAAGGTATCTCTCCAAAGTGTTTAAAAATCTCCCAGTATTTTTGAAATACTTATCCAACATTAGTAGGTTGGTACCTACTATCATGCTGACATATGGCACGTGTTTATTTTGTCTGTACGTACAAATGGACAGACATGCGAAACTATAAGGGTTCCTTGTCAGAATTCGGAAAATTGAGCTTTTTAACGGTCTTTAGATAGCTCAACTGTTTCTTGTGTATTTTTAATTTACTTGTATTAGTTTTAATACTCTTTCTGTAAATAAAGGTTGTGTTGCTTATACTTGGATAAAAATTCCAGTTCTTAAAGTATTACTTCCAAATTGGGACAACAAGTATAATTTAATACAAAAACCTGACTGAGTCAATTGATTCATATTATTTGTATATTATTATTTGGCTACCCGTGGATGTCGTAAGAGGCGACTAAGGGAAAAAAGTTAGGGGATAGGCAGCAGCGTATTTAAGCAAGGTAGCTCTACGCATATACTAAGTACGGCACTTTAAGCTCACAGACTATAATTGGTTATTTTTAATTTTATTTATACCATTCGTCGTTGAGAAAAACAGTGTTGACAGTCAGACAAATAACCGCTGCGTACTTGTGAAAACCAAATAAGTAGGTACCTACCTTCCTATAATAAATGGTTTATTACCGCTATCCTATTGTCCGTGTCCCATAGGTGTCATTAGTAGGTACTCAGAACTTTCAAGGTGTCATGAAGTGACATGAGATGACTTCATCAGGTTGATGATGATGATAATTATGTTATTTATGGTTCTAACAGTATCTAAGTATTTTCTTTTGTGATAACCATATCAAACTTGGTATTCTACTGGGAATTAAGGATTCGTCACACGATAGACAGAGACACACAACACGAACATTCGTACAGCATAAACCTAACCTAACATTGCGTACGTGTTTGGATGTGACCGAGTGGCGCATAATTTTTTTCAGGACGATCCCTAGCAATAAAGATGCCTACATAATTATTTCAAACATTTATTTGAATTTGCACCTTATTTCTTTGCAATAGAAGACCACCCGAGCTGGCTTCCATCCCAGTTAGGAACGCTATCCAAATCAAGTGGGCTTTCTGCTTTCAAGGTCATTTTATACGGGAACGCTGCGTTTTTACTGACTACGCCATGGAGGGGGCCGTGGTGGAACAGGACCAAAGAATCAGCTGCAGGATGCTCAGCTCCGAACCTCCTGGGATCCAGTAGTAACAGTGAATAATATGGAGAATACCCTAAAAAAACAATAAAATATATACCATACCAACTTCTACTCCATAACTAAATAGACAGATAGATAGGCAGATTCTGAAGACGCATTTATAATTTTACTAGCTTGCGCCCGCGTTTTCGCTCACGTGTTATTTAGATAAAAAGTAGCTTGTATGCTATTCTAGGCAAAGTACTATATCAGTTCCAAGTTTAATCGAAAACAGTTCAGCTATGGCGTGATTGAACCACAAACTATCACATTTATAATAATATTAGTAGAATTAGTAGGATAGGATATATCATCATCACACAGCCTCACCATCTTTTTTGCACGCCCAGGATGACTGGTAGAAAATGCTTTAGCATTAAGTCCTCCTTACACTAAGTTTAAGTGTGAAAGTATAAATAAATAAATAAATAAATCATGAAACTGCGATACAGTTTTTAATTTAACTAATGCAGCTTTTCAACGTGTTTCCTATTTGTTTATAAATTGTAAAATTTGTTTTTGTTCCAAATAAAATAATTTTGAATTTGAAAAAGGTGATAAGTAGATATATACCGAAAACAACTCCAGATAAAGTTTTTTGCATTCAGAAGCCGTTTTCGATTCGTTTCAATCACGCTCATTCATATGCGGACGAGCCTCAGCGTGCTGTAATGTAGGCACGGAACTATATTAGAAAAGGGACACAGCGGGCGACCCGCCGCCACCTCGTCCTGCCCGGGGTGCATCTATGGCTTACCAAAACCTAAAAAGACCTAATAAAAGTAGCTCACTCGGAGTTCGCGGTCTTTTATCCCGATGTGCGTTATCCGAATGCTTTTTAAATGCACTCAACCCTTTTGAGACCTGGCAGCGACCGTCGAACATTATTTGCAAATCCTCGTTCTCCATGTAAGCCATACGGAACTGGCATTGGTTATCGTAGGTGTTGCCATCGGTACCACACACCGGATCGTAGGGGCATTTCGTTGCGCTATAAAAACTAGCGAAGACAGTTTCTAATCCAATCAACGTCAGAAGAATCCACTCTGAAAATATATGCTTATAGTGACTTTGCTTCCATATTTAAACACATATATTTATATATTTTATTCTTAACATATTATATGTTAGTCTACATATAATGTTATTTCACAAGAAACGTTACAGGGAGGGACAAGAGTTGCAGGAAAACATGATAATACTCACGTTTGGACTCCATTTTGCATTTGAGATGTAATGAAAAACTATAATATTCACATTAGGTATTGCCAAAGGTTTTGATTGAAAGACTCGATAACTGATTTCACACATACCAGCAACAATGAGATTTGATAATTTTCAATGTTCTCTATTAACTTTATTCATGTAAAGGGCCGGTTGCGTTTAATTCAATCAAGTGTGTAGTTATCCATACAAAATCACGAAAAGTAAGTAACTTAAGAACTTCATATCAACCCCAAATAGGTAGACTCAGGCAAGAATCGAACTCGGGTTTTTTGGGATATTATAAAATTCTTAGCATTTACCTTAGTGTGGATCAACATTTTAAAAATAACAAAAAATTTACCAATAATTGATGCGACCATTGACAAACATTTAATGATCGCTTTGCGCCTAGTTGAATTTCATATTTGGGGTCGTACAGCCGTCGTCGTGGGCCACCGCCTAGGAGTGTGCTCTCATTTAAATTTAATTATTATTATTAGCCGTATTTCCCTAGTGTACTTTTTTTTTCTTATCTATAAATTAATCTACTAATTATTAGCAAGGCGAGATGGGGTAAAAAGACACGACACGCCAATTATATGAGCAGATGCCCACTACTGGCTAACATATAGATTTTTTGGGATGTTTAGTGAAAAAAAGTTTTTTTTTAACTTTTTTGATCTTTTTACCAAAACTTTGTGTAACACCATGTATCTATGATCAGACAGTGTCATTTTTTTCGTATGAAAATACGCCGTACCTATTATGTTTATTACGTTATGCAAAAAAAATTAAATTATGTTATGCCAAAAAACTTAATATTTGATATTGATTCCAACTTGAAACCTCAAGCCGTTTTTGAGAAAAAGGGTTGACACACATACGAACAACAAAATGGTCCAATAAGGGATCCGTTTTTTCCATGAGCTATGGAAACCTGAAAACATTCTCATCGCTTATGAACATATTACACACTTAAAACTACCTTTATTAAACGGTTTTACGGTTGAAATATTTTATTATTCAGGCAGGTACCTACCTACTTTATTTCATAAACAAAACCACAGAATTCGTAAGGATTTAATATCTAATTAGTTACGAAAAATACTTTGCTGCTTCGTAAGTGTTCGAAAAATGTAATGATTATTACTGGTCGTAACTGGAACTTCAGTTTAGGGAACATTTTTTCTTTGTGATAAAAGAGCACCCGAGCTAGCGTCCATCCCAATTAGAAGCACTATCCAAAATCGATCTGTGAGTTTTCTGCTTTCAAGTTGTTTATTTTTGCGGCCGCTGCGGTTTGATCGGCTACACCTTGAATGATGCCGTTGTGGAAGATGCCCGTAGAATCAGCTGCGCGAGGACCTTCTCTGTTTATTGAGTGCTCCCGTAGGAAAAATGTATATGGAGGTATTGAATATCCTAAAAGCAAGAAAACATTATAACCTTATCAGCGTAGCACTGACCATATAGTCGAGATGGCGTTAGCCAGCCGGGCCCCAGCCTGCGCGGGCCTGGCTTGCGGGGTTTGTGGCAAGCCAGACGGTAGCTCTATGCAAAAAAATTATATAATTATTTATTTATTAAGATAACAACATCATAACAGGTTTTTTTATTAAGCCCTAAGGCGATGTTATATCTAGGTACCTACTTAACTTTATTTATTAACAATACGAATCAATATATTTTGTCTCAATGACAAGCTGTGCCATTTCCATGGCTTTCGGCAGGTTTTGGTAAAACACATCTACACTGTTTTGGGACAGAATATTGAGTAAATAGATAGCGAGTGACACGGGAGAAAGATTAAGTAGGTTGGTCCTGTTTTGGGATTAAATCAGATATAACTCAATGAATCGGCAAAATTAAAAATTGTACGTACCTATAGTCAGTCGGGTTTTTCGACTAGAGAATTCTAGTGGTCGAAAAACGTTTTATATTGCTTTATGCAGAAGAACTTCAACATCGGCTATTTTTAAAGTGTGGTTTTGCGTTGCAATTTCTCCTTTTACCAGAGCCCATACTCAGGTGGCCGTGGTGCCCCTGGCTGAAGAATAGGCCCCTCCATATCTACCTATCCGCGGATGTCGTAAGACTAAGGGAAAAAAGCTAGGGGATGGGTAGCAGCGTCCCTCATTTTAACAACGATAGCTCTAACTGCGCTCGCCAACCCGCATGCCCAGCGTAGTGAGTATGGGCAAATCCCCCCACATGATAAGGAATTTGCTCTGTCTGTGGGGGAGGCCATGTTCAGCAGTGGACGTCGTACGGCAGAAATGATGATGATGATACTTAGGTGGCGAGTGGTGCCTTTGCATTTATCGATAAGTTGCAAAGCGTAATTCGAAAACACCTCCCTATAGACATTTATGGCCCGACGCGCGATGACCCGGTTGATAATGCGGGCAATATAGTCAAAATATAGCTTACTCCGAGCCTTGTGTTTTTTATTCCAATATATATCGTTTGCGAGTTTGAGAGTTTGTCGTGGGCTTCCGGATGAACCCTGTTTCAACATCATAACTCTGTACATCGGGCAGGGACCTTCGAATAACATTTGCAGGTCCTCATTGTCCATTGTTGCCATTCGGAATTCACAGTCGTTGTTGTAGGTGATGCCATCGGTACCACACACGGGGTGGTAGTGGCAATTCCACTTAGCAGCGAAGGCAGTTTCTAAGCCAAACAACGTAAGTATAGTCAATTCTGAAAAAGGCTAGGCTATTTTAGAACCTTTTCACATCAGTAGTAGACCTACATCTGGACATAGGAATCCCCCAGCCTCCATCCACCGATGATCTCCGTGGCGCAGTGAGCGAGTGCCCGAGAGAGTCTGAGGTGTAATGGGTCTGGGTTCGATATCCGCTCCGAGACAAATGTTTGCATGATCTGCAAATATTTGTTCCGGGTCAGGGTGTTGTGGTACCATGGTACCTACTCGTAGTTTTTGATATCCACGACACAGGGAATCCTAGTTCCTAGATAAGAATGTTCGGTGTGTGACGACCATTATGCACCGTGTATTCAGGTCTATAGTTACGTAAGACAACCTCTGGGGAGGTTGTCGGTTCTGTTAGACATTACCGTTTAAATACTAACAACTGGCGCAACTTCTTTTTTGTTGCAAAGTTCCTGTTATTTCGTTTAAAAAATTTATAAAAATACTCACGTTTTAGCTCCATATTTACGTTTGAAATACATCTGATTACTAATACACTGTTAACTCTAAGGAGACATCCATCATACTGATTGCCGAAGGCTTTTATCAAATGTATTTTTTATTAGATTTTGTACATGCAGCGTTAATGAGATTTAATATGCTTGGTTGTTCTCTATTAACTTTAATGTAACGTATAGTCGATTTCACACTAAAGGTAGGTACTAAACTTTGTCGCAAACACTAATTAGCAAAAGGCTTATGACATTTATTCCCAAGAATGGTAGTTAGGACGTCACAGATCTCAAGGCGATCAGATCCTTGAAGATGTCTAAAAGGGTACTGGGTAGACAGAGGCATGTCCGTTCATTTGACACATGTTCGCATTTTGCAATAGTAAGTATTCCATACATGATAGGTTGCAAGCGCATCGCCATTTAAGAATACTGGTTTCTGCACGATGGTCCTTCACCGTTTTGAGCACGTGAAAATGCGCACCTAAAAAAATCATTGAAGCACCTTCAGATCGAAAGTCAGGGAACCTCCCACTAAGCCAACGCGGCTTTTGCGGTTTCTACATAACCAGTCAAATACATTTGCATACAAATGTCTCTTTCGAGTATTAATAAATGTATAAATACGACAATAATTTAAAAGATAAGTCTCTTTAACGCATGTAACAAACATAACTCTTTAAACAGTAATTTGACTGGCCTCATAGCTCAGTTGGTAGTAACTCTGCCTTCTGTACAAACATTTGTGTGATGAACACAGATGTTTGTTCTGTGTATGGGTGTTAAATATTTATCTATTATGTATAACAGTCTATACCTAGTTTGGGATCAGTTGACTGTGTGTGATATGTCCGAAATATTTATTATTATTAACAACCGTTACAATAAACTTTGATCGATATCGAAATAGGTAGTTAAATTGTTAACCAAAATAAATTTGACACGAATCCACAATATGTCCCAAATCCAACCACAAGAGGGATGAGGGAGTGTTAGGTTGCAAATATGAAGCCCTACAACCTGGGGATCATAAATAAGAGGTTTAACAATGAAAACATAATTAGGAAAAAATACTAAATAGTCTTCTGAAGAAGACAAAATTAATAAGTAAACTCGACTCGGGTTACATTATTAATAGCATTCTAGTTTCCGCCCGCGAATTCACTCACGTGGTACCTTGATCAAAAGTCTGTATGCTAGGTAAAGAACTCTATCTATTCCAAATTTCATCGAAATCGGCTGAACCGTTAGGGTGTGATTGAACCATAAACATCCATACATCCTCACAAACTGAGGCATCCAGTCAGCTTTGGATTCGCAATAGATATTTTAGGTTCGTTTATCTGATTGAATTGTTTTATGGACTAGGAATGTCATCGGCATCAACGTTTCCAAATCATCATGTCGTAAATAACGAAAACCTGTTTGGGTGTTGTCGGTGCAATCTTACCGGTAAGGTTGCGCACTCTGCAAAGAAATAACAACATCTAAATTTTAAATGCAAATCATCATCATCAGCCTGTAGAAGTCCACTGCTGAGCACAGTCACCCAAACGTGGTCCATAACGTACGGTCTTGAGCCTTTCATCCACCGACATCCCGCAACTTTCACATCCATGTCATCGGTCCATAGGGGAACTAGAGGAAAACTTTTTTGCAATTTGGATTTAGTTCTCTTAAATATATTAGGTATGTAACAGTGTTAGCGTACGCCGTTTTTTATTGTCTTTGTTACGTTAGAATAATCTTCATGTTACTTTTTGTTCCGAGTAGGTGTCGGAAACATTATACGCCAGAATTGTTTTTTGATATCACTTGATACGTTTTTCACGGCAAATAAACACAAAATTACCGACATTCACTATCGCATTTCAAAGAATATGTTTTTTTTTTTTATACAACTGAGATGGCAAACAAGCATACGGCCCACCTGTTGGTAAGCGGTTACCGTAGCCTATGAGCGCTTGCAATACCAGAGGCATCACGCACGCGTTGCCGAGCCCGAACCAACGCTGGCAACCTTACTCATCGCAGGAACACAACACTATTTGAAACAAATAATGTTATTTGGCTGCGATCTTCTGTAAGGTGGAGGTACCTCCCCAGGCGCGCTGCTCCAATTCAGAACGAGAAAATCTCGCTGTGCCCTACCTCCTCCTAATGTTTGATTGGAGACAACAAACATTAAGTACCTATACGCTACTTATTTTATATATCTACTTGAACACGCGGACAAAGTCGCGACCCGGTCTGGTAGTACCTACATATTTACTTTTAGCTTATAATTTTGAAAATAATACTTCTGCTGTTGGTTTATCAACAATAAAAAAACGACATCAAAATCGTTCGCTGCACGCGACGAGCTCTCCAAAGAAAAGACATCAACGCGATTCACATTATAGATTACATTTCTATGGGTAAAGTATGTGTGTAGGTACTTTACTCTCTCCCTATAAAAATCAAACATGATGTATGAAATCCAGCTCTTACCTATACCTCAGTGTTCTAGTTGGATGAAGTGGTATTCTGTATAAATATTTGTATTTCAGAAATATAAATATTCGTACATAATGTTAGTCCATGAAATATTTCAAAAACTTACTCTTTTATTACTGTTTTCTTACTCTTTTGTTCTGAACACCTGCGAAAATCAAATTCAGTTTGTCGTATCTCTCTCTACATAAGTATTTCAAATTTCGTGAAGATCTTCGCAAGTTCTCAGTTCGGGGCAAACTACTTGTTATAAGTAATGCAAGACTTGTACACGAGGTAATACCGATACCGAGGTTTGTCGATGGCAAACCAGCTTTTAGGCAAAAGGACTACGTGAAAATATAGAAAGAAAGAAAGAAAGAAAATGTATTTATTTGACAACGCAGTAAGTAGGTAGGTAGGTAGGAAGATACAAAGAAAAAAATATATATATATTGCAGACTAATACCTACCTAGATAGGTACTTGTTTATCCTTTCAAGTTATATCACACGAAACACGGCATCCCTTCGGAAACCTTACTGAACTAGTTACAAAACCATGTCCGCTTAAGCCTTTAAGCGGACAAGGTTTTGTAACTTGGTTTGTAGGGTTGTATAATAGTGATCGCGGCCTTTAAAGGCCGACGCTTTTCGAATTGTACAAGAAATTTGCGAAAGGCTGGTCACGACTTGATGAAAAAGATGTAGCGTGTAATTTGTAGTTTCTGAGCAACGTTCGGCGCGGCCACCAAATGTCCTATACATTTGGTGACCGTGTACTGACTGTTTTGAAGTTCCACCCGGATATCGTTGCCCACTAGCTGTACGAATTTACCTACTTACTTCTTTGATATAAACATGCCTTGAGGTTGTAAAGGCTGTACGAGCTTTATCTGTATACTGTACTGAACTGTACTGTACGTATCTGTTTTAGTTTTATATCTTACTATTGAGAGGAAGCATGAATATTACAGCCGCTGATGTGATGCGTTAGTAAACGATTCGACGAACGAATCTGCCGGCAATTTTCTTGGAAGAAATGTAATGTACTCTTTGAAATAATAAAATAACGGAAATAAGACTGTAGAATTACCTTTACGCGTATTTCCCGTTGATTTTACACGAGGATTAAAACTATTTCTTCTTACTCGTAAAAGTCTAGAGCCTAGAGGCACTTTGTAGCCGCCATTGTTTGCAAACTCTCCGCTAGCCCCGAGATAGGTACAGTGTGTTCTAGGAAAGAGTGTCAGAGGCACTATGTAGGCCTTTTGAAACAAACAATAAGATAAAACCAACCGTCCTGACCCCACACTAGAGCTCTCTGTCTTTTGTGTGAAATCATAGTTCGTAAGACAAATTCAATGGCGCTGCGTGCGAACACAATTATTAGTATAAGTATAAGTTTATTTACCAAAAATGTAGTGTACAATGACAACGAAAGCTTAGTCTAGGCCCTATTAAAGTAGGTACATTGCTTACAAGCTCTCACACTAGGATACCCTGAGTTGTGAGAAGTTTGAGTTTGACAAGGGTTACATCTATTATATTTAATATACTCTAAGGGTTAAAGGTAGGTAGGAGCGTAGTACCATTAGTTCAATAGTAGGTATGTTATTAGGTGTGAGAAGTTAAGGACTTATGGACACTAGCTCTCACACTAGGATTCCCTGTGTTGTGAGTAGCTAGTCTCTTCCGGGGGCTGTAGGATTAGTATTAGGTAGGTAGGTATGTTTAATCTTATCACATTTAGGCTACATACTTATCATCGATTCAGTACAGTAGGTATTCTAAGACAGTAGGTAGATACAGGATTACATGATTACATGATATTGCTCGGCTCCAACGCCAAGACATGCAGGTTCGATTCCGGCCGATCTGCATATATTTGCTTCGGGTCCAGGGTGGTACCATGGTTAGAATTCAAACATCAGGGGAGGAGGTTCTCCGATTTGTGAAGGAGAGGACTCGGTTTTGGAGCCGAGACCCGTCCAATATACAGCTACATCTGCAACGCCTGGAGTCGTCTAGAGAGACGGACTTCAAGTCGTACGTGCTGAAGGTGCCTGCGAAGCTTCGCGACATGTTCCTCTCTCCCGACTTCTGGCCTGCAGGCATAGTTTTCCGACGCTATAGGGATGCGCCAAAGAACAATAAACCCTAATATTATATGCAAGTGTGAATATTATATGTATTTTAGTATTAAGGTATATATATCTATGGGCCCTGTATTTGTACATGTACTTTGCTATGTTGCCTGAAATAAATGACTTAATAATAATAATATACCCAATTTAAAGAACTGTTTGGTGGATGTTTAAAGCGACGAATCGATCAACGTCGATCAAATATGTATCTATTGTTTATTATACTGAATGCAAAAGGATACCTGCTATAATTTATATATATGTTATAAACTACCTCTATATGGTCTCTTTTTCTATCGTGTGAACTCGTGACCTTAGTAAAGGCACTAAGATGCAGTTCGAATATTTCGTGAACATACAGTAACTCACCAACTGAATCGCTATAGATTCGAGTGCGTTCAAACCGGTGCTAGTCCTGATCTCGTTCGGTCACGATTCTCGTCCGAGATTCGGAAATGTTAACGAGGTGCGCAGGCGCAAACGAAAGTGAACCGCAGCCATTGTTCAGGAACAGGTGCTGGGAGACAGGTATTATGCCTTCGACAGCCTTTAGTTGTTGCGCAATTTTTTGAAGATAAATTGTTCTTCCATCAGTATTTCCTGTATATAAATGTTAGTAAGTATACAGCTTGATCCTGTAGGTAAATCTGACCATGTGCTAAAGTTTAACTTAGAATTTATGGAAAATATCTGGGTACACCTAGTTCCCTGCTTACTTATTAATCACTAGCTTCCGCTCGCAGCTTCGTTCGCGTGGTAACAACGAGGATAAAAAAGAAAAATGTCATCCAGATACGTTCACTCGTTCTGGCGTGATTGAGTAACAAACTTCCATCCATCCATTGATCTATCCAAACTTTCGCATTTAAAATATTAGTAGGATTTAAAATCATCATCATCATCATTTCAGCCGTATGACTTCCACTGCATGGCCTCCCCCACAGACAGAGCGAATTCCTTATCATGGGCAAATCCCCACAGATTTGCCCATACTCACCACGCTGGGTATGCGGGTTGACGAGCGCAGTTAGAAATATCGTTGTATCGATTTAAAATAGGTGAAAGAAAATATTGTGAGGAAACCAGTAAGTATACTTATAAGCGGCGATGAGCTTGAAAACTTTAAATAATGGAATACTCTGCTTACTGAAAAATGTGGGCATGTGCCAAAATGTTTGGACGTCCCTCTGACTTCTTCTTAGACATCTTCGCCTGGAGATCTGAGAGGAGATGCTCGGGGATAAAAAACGTGAAAATGCTTTTTATTTGTTAAAATAGCACCTATTTAAAAATGGATCAGTTAAGCTAAATCCGTGATGTTTTATGTGTTGGTGAAAGTGGCCTGAGTAAGAAATTGTACTACGCATCCCATTTTTGGAAATCTTTTCTGTCATGTAAGATAAACACAAGACTATTATGTTAATTTCATATTGTACCCAAAATTGGACCAAAGTGGTGACTACCGGTCAAAGAATAACGAGCCACACACAATTATTATTCAAATATTTCACGTAAGTGCGTGGAACTTTCTTCTCACATTTCGGTAAGTACCGTACCGTTGGTTAGTTAAATGTATGAAATCGATTATCGCATATTTACGGTGTGACAATAAAATGTTGTTTATGGGTTAAAAGTAGGTACGAGAAATTATTTACTTATCAGCTTTTTACGCCAATAATAAACTTCATGCACTTTTCCGTTGGCGTTGTGTTTAAGATTTATGTGGACATTTACCACGATCAAAATCTCGATAAGTTACCTGAAACGCAGCACAATCTATATGATAAAAAGAATCGAGGAACACCATATTTATCCAAAAAATTCTGCTCATAATCTTTATTACCTATTTACAAAGGCTAAAATATATAATTACCTAGTTAAACTCGTAATTCGAATCCAATCTAACGAACTGATTCCCAGCTAGGCCATTGACCAGATCCTAATATGGCGAAGAAAGTTACTTGAACTAGCGATAGTGCCATAACTCAAATGAGATCTAAACGGACACTTAGATTTACCGCCTCACGACTGAACCCGGGGTAAAAGCAATTTTACAAGTAAATACGATAAACTCTCTATGATTTTAATAGGCTCACAGTTTATTCCATAACTGTAAGGTTACGTAAGGATTCTAGTTAATTCTTTTAAAAAAAAACAATATTATATCAATGAAACTAGAGTGACTCTTCATTCGAGCCCAAACTTAGTAGAACTTTGTCCGCTTTTGTCTCCGTCATCAGACCATGATAAAGTACCATAATATTGTCAGCTGATTTAGCAATGCGTTTGTTACACTTTATAAAGCCGAATTTCAGCTTAATGGGATATTCGGAAGTGAGATAAAATTCGAATAAAAGTTTTGATTCAGACAGTAGTGAAACTAAATAAAATCATATAAAATGTGGATATGATGCGCCATAATATAGTGAAATCCTATTGATTAAGCAAGAACGACTTATCGAACTAAAACCAATACAAGAAAATTTCTGACTCTGTAGTTTCGAATAGATGTTGTGGATCCATCTTATGATTTCTAAAACAGACTCTAATGTTCGATGTTTTGTTACAGGTAAATATTTTGATGATCGAGAAAAGCCAGAGATTACTAGAACTTGTGGGAACATTACCGGTAAGTAATTATTAGGTCTACCTCAGAACATTTTGTGGGGATTTCTAATTGGGGGTGTTTAGACCTACACTGACTTCCCGCTGTGGGGTATTTTGTGGGGAGCCATAACGTTATTTAACTGCGGTCTGAGAGACCACCAAAACCTTGAACATAAAAAATAATCGAATTTCAATGTTAAACGAACTAAAAAACTATACCAAATAAAAAAAGCCGATTTGAACCGCACACTGAACGCCCAAAAAACGCTGAAGGCATAAGGCGCTCTGTATTGTTTAAAATCTTGGTAAAAAAAGACAGTTGAGGGTATGACATTTGTATCACGTAATATCTGCGAAAATACAATATTAAAAATAAGGAATACGAGATTATGTTGCTACAGTTAAATAACTTTATGTCAACACTACACGCAGAACCGATAACCATTAAGGACCAAAGGTTCTCGAATGGTGACCACAAACCGGGCGACGCAGTTTTGGAAGGTCCAATGGACCAACCATATTGTTTAAGTTGCGGGAATTCGGTGGATGTAAAGGCTCAAGGTCGCTTATAAGGAAATCTTTGGGGGGGATCCCTATATCCAGCAGTGGACTTCTATAGGCTACTGCTGATGATTATAAAGTTATCACTTTCTTAGTACGAGCGCCGTATTGAGATCACTTAGATGACACACACATATTTTACCTTCATAGGACGGAAAGAAACAGAAAAACGAGATATTGTATCAAGGTTTTCAATACTTTCTCTTCACATTAATTACTATTACCTATCCGAAACTATTAGGTACTTTCCAAAAGAATTAAGATGTGTAACACGTTCGCCGTCCGGTCAAATTAACATCAAGTTTGGATATAAATTGACAGCGTGGAGAATTGAATGCAATTTGAAACGTAAACATGCTTTTTGTGTAAAACTTTCACTAGGCACATAAAGTATCCATAATCATAAAACACGTATTGGAAAGAAAAGTGACGTTTTTAAACTAAATAGCTATTCAGTTTAATTTAACTGTCTTCAGATATTAACCTGAATTTTGTAAGGGTCAGCGTCGGCACGGTTGGAGTGATGGTGAAGCGGATAATTTGCTTATCAATTTTATTGTAGCTCGAAATTTTGCCAGGCCTAAAAAGCCTGGCAAAATTTCGAGCTACAATACTTCAAGCTTGTCACTATTGTCGTTTTAGTTTAGTTCTTCATATTTTTACGCCAGTAACGTAACGTAGGCAAGTTGCAAGGCAGGTGGTTTCTCAGGTTTCACCCTACACTTCACTACGCCAGAGCATCTGTTACTTCCTGTCCGAGGGTCTACTTGGTTGTATTATCCTAGTAAATTATCCTAGTTGACTCCAAAGATTCATTTAAACGATTAACTCGTGAACATTTTCTTAAGAACATATAGCATCTACACTACATGTTAATAAAACACTTGTTTTGTACTATCTGTTAATATATTGCAGTGTATTATATATATATATATATATATATACATATTTAAATATAGTGTATGGTTATACATAGTATAGTTTTTAGTTAAGTTAAACAATCTGTCGCACGCCAACCTCCTGTTTCTACCCAATCAGGCTGGCTGGTAGATAATGCCTTGGCATTAAGCCCACCTTTTGTACATTGTTTTCTTTGTGTGCAATAAAGATTAAAATAAATAAATAAATACTAGTCTAGCATTGACGAACCGCTGTGAAAGAACTGAGTTCTTTTATCACACTGATTATAAGGCTCCTTTTAGCCCACCATACCTTGCCTGAGGAACTGAACAGGGTGAGGAAGAACTGACACGAAAAATAAATTATGAAATTAGATGTGTGGAAATGCCCGTAGTGGCTCCGGATGAAGAATTAGGCCCCTTCATATCTATAAATAGATCTCATATCCTTAAAAATGTTAGGTACCTATACTTAGCCGCTAACTTCAATTTTCCAAGATCCGTCAACCGAAACGTACCTACCTTAATGTTAAAGACGAATTTTCAACTTTTTTATTGTTAAAAGTATCACAGCTACTGGCTTGACTCGGCTACATTGTATTAGCACAGCTGGCCGTAAGATGACCACTGCCGAGCCGTTAGGTTAATGGTGACAGTTTCCGCATTCCAGACTTCGTGTGTACAGTGTCCCAAACATACCCGATGGTCTTATCTGTAGAACAATTAAAAACTATGCCACTCAAATATCAGAATTTTATAAAGTGTGACTACCTCATCATCATCATCAACAGCCTGTAGAAGTCCACTGCTTCACATAGGCCTCCCCTATCCCTTGCCACTCAGACGGGCACTCGCCTTCTACGCCATCGCCACCGAGGTCGTCAACAGTGTGAATAATTGAAAACACAGTGTGTGTGTCATCATCATTTCAGCCGTACGACGTCCACTGCTGTACATGGCCTCCCCCACAGACAGAACAAATTATTATGTGGGGGGATTTGCCCATACTCGCCACGCTGGGCATGCTGGTAGGCGAGCGCAATAAGAGCTATCGTTGTTAAAATGAGGGACGCTGCTGCCCATCCCCTAGCTTTTTTCCCTTAGTCGCCTCTTACGACATCCGCGGATAGGTAGCTATGGAGGGGCCTATTCTTCAGCTGGGGCCACCACGGCTAGTGTGTGTGTAGTGCCTGTGTATTCAAAACAAAGCACTAAGTAGATCGAGCACATCCGAAACACGGAGACAAACTAGCATTCCGTATTAGTATTGTTTTCCACTTGTGCAAGCAAGCCAAGCACGGAGCCTTTCCAATCATGTTTGAAAGTCGAGAATCTGGCACACTGTATCTGTACTTTAATCCAATGTTTTAAGAGAAGATTTCGTTTAAATGTTCTAATTCGAAGGTGAGCGATTCTCGAAAAAATCTTATTATAAAATATCCGACTACTTTGATGACAAAAAAGCTTGGGACTGAATAAATGCTCTAACTCGATTACTCATAAATGTTTGTAAATTCAACTAAATTTAAGAACTAGATTTAAGGTGTTTATCGCGTAGGTAACGCGATAAACACCCGTTTGTTTTCAATAAGTCATATATACCTACTGATCGCGAAAGTTTGAAAAATACGAAATTTAAGACGTTTCAAAATTATCCATGCGATTTCAAAGAATAAATGAATATTGCAGTTTTCAAAACTAGCTAAGTTTTTCAACACTTTTGAACGAATTGATGCCAATTTCATAGGCTATGGTAACCAAAAGGTATGCATGTTTGTTAACTTAGCTCTATAGCTGTTTAAAACAAACCCTACGTATTTCACGCAAGTTAAGTTTAAATACATACTTACCTAATCTGAATAATTATACTGAGCTGTTAAATCGCTCATTCCAAACTTTATTTGTAATTAGCACAGATGTAGATGAAGTGAAGTTTTGAACGAGCGATTTAACTCCAGATTAGGTAAGTATGTATTTATTTAAACAGCTCTAGCTATATTGAATACACCTAGAGCCATTTAAATTAAAACGTAAATTATACTTATACCCAAAATTTACCCATAACGGAAATCATTCACTGCAAAATTTGAATATTTTTGTCGTAAATTCATAATAGTCCCTCGCAGTTACGCAACCCTAATAAGAAAATGCCTCAATGTCAATTATTTAATAATTTATAATTTTAATATTCATAATGATAAGATTAAAAAATATTTTATAATTTTAATATTCATAATGATAATCGTAAAATTTACGGTAGGTAATTGTATAATAATTAATTACCTACAATTATAATTGTTTCGCACTATTAGCAAAATTTATCTGGATTATAGGTGGTACACGAGATTGGAAACTTGGAATAAATTGAGTTCTTTACTTATAAATAGCATACAGGCAACTCTATATTATCTAGGTATCATGCGAGCGAAGCCGCATTTCTTACTTTCTTGATGGGTAGAAATCTACCCATCAAGAAAAAAAGTTTTTACGTACAACTGGCACCGACGTGATTGCCTGTCCCTAGTGTATCGAATCGATTACTCGATTCCCGTCTCGATGCCTCGATGAGCGATCCGTTCGTGACCGATCCTTGGCCTCAGGGAAAGTTGTGGGAACATGATGGAATTAAATCACGATAGTACTTGGTCGAACCTGATTGGTCGATATGGCTTGGTAAAGCGTAGGCAGTGGTCTAGACAGACATTTAACAAGTATATAAACCGATTATAAACGAGCAGAGGCCCTAGTCTGCGTTCTCATTTTTAACATTTCAACCGTGAAATGTGTACCTATAGATTACTGGTTTTTGTAGGCGCCCTTTTTGTGACAAAAACGGTAATATTTACACTTTTCACGGACGAAAAGTGAGAAATGAGAACTCACTAATTTCGTAGCCTCTGTTATTGTAACTATTAGAGTACCTTTATTCCCTACGATTGTCGGTTCTGCGAGCTATATTGCCGGCCCACTGCTACTTTAACTTGCTAATTCTGAGAGCTATTTCGATGACCTTCTATTGGTTCTGCGAGCTATATGGCCGGCCCAGCTATTTCGATGATTCTTCTGTTTAAGCTTAAAATTCGAAGAATGAATGAAATTAGATGTCTACTGGAACATTTTATTTGGCCAAAAGCTTTACAATAAGTACCCATTACACAAACACCATAGGTAACTGTCCATTATTTTAAAAGGTAAAATAGGCTTACCTCTAATCTCAGTGTTTTGTAACAACTTGTCTCACAAAATGGCTACGCTTTCATGCAACATTATACAAAATTGGTTACCTTTCAAATGTAAAGCGATTTATCTTGCTTTCCGGGACGCGGGACATCTAGTACCCAAAGCATCAGTTTGTGGCGTTATCGAATTCTTAGACTGGCCAATCATAACGGAATGAACAGGAGTTTGAGATTTCCTAGGAGTTTGTTGAAAATGTCAAATGCTGTTTATTCCAATCGCGAGTCTCAATTGAAAAACGTTAGAAACGGGCTAGAGAAACAGAAGTCAACGAAAGCTGAGCCCGTGCAATCATTTTAGCATACATTTCTTATAGCTTTGCTAGCTTATCAGTAGAATGGATAGTTTTAAGTTTATTTTATGCTTATTAATATTTTGTAATTCTCGAAAAGCGAAACACTAGTGATAGTGGGAACTTTCTATGTAAGGTCCGAATTTTCAAGTAATAGGTATCGACCGGGTTATTTCAATAATGGCAAACAGTAGATACATATTTTTTTTTACGGTTAAGACAGTTTAATAATTAATCACTTCTTCTGCTAGGATGGTTGCCGAATTTGATCCAGTCCGTCAAGTGGGATGCGAAAGGAGCTTCTAAAGAGGCGCACTTTAATCCTTTCACTACACTGATTCTTTAACAGAAGGCCATACCTCAACCTGGTGACTGACCTAATACAGGATGACCACCTATCGCAATTTCACTCGAATTTGCGCCTTAATGTTCACGAAAAATCCCACTATCACTTACCTATATAATTATCTTTGACTTATGTCAGTTTACTGTCTGACCCATCAAAACTTATCGTAAGCAGTTGCGCAACTGTTTTGACTTTTTACGAGATATTATGGAATTTATGTGAATTTTATTACATCATCTCAATTTAGCTTTCGAAATAGCCTAATAGTTATTAATTGAGTATTGTATTCGAGTGTTTTACGATGCATACAAATTTGCCAATTAATAAACGAATGACGACAAAGAGACTATTTTTATCTCGTCTTATTCATAACAAGCTGATGCTCACAGCTTGCTAGCTGAATCAAAAGTAGTTAACATGTCCAACCTTTAAGAACTAGCTTCCGCCCGCGGCTTCGCTCTAGGTACCAACCTAGATAAAAAGAATATTGCCGCTAACGCTTAGTCAAAGTAGTAGTAGTAGTAAATGTTACAGCAATTTTTAAGGATACATGGATACATGGCAGGATGTCACATCCTGCTCTTAAATTGCATTTTAATATGGTGAATGGAACCAGGCTAATTGAGGCTAATTACATAACTTGAGTGCTTACAAAAAACCTTGTGCTTACCATCGCTCTCCTGGGTCGTTATAACTTTTGACAGCACCGACCGGTACCGCTTAAAAGCTCTGAATATGAGCGAACGTCATATACTAATTTGCTGCTTTGTAGTTTTGAATGGACTGCGTTCACTAAATCGGCAAAAACTACAGTAGACGTTGGCATCCTACTTCCTACTAATATTATAAATGCGAAAGTTTGGATGGATGGATGTTTGCTACTCAGTCACGCGAGAACAGCTAAACGGATCTGGATGAAATTTGGCACAAAGACAGAATATAGTCTGGAATAGCACATAGGCTATCCTATTTATCCTCGTAGATACCACATGAGTGAAGCCGCGAGAGGAAGCGAAGCTTGTGAAAATGTAGGCCTCTACAATTTTATCGAAAGTACCTAAAAAGTTTTACAGAGAGTACACTCACTCTGTAAAACTTGATACTTCATAAAAAGAAGAGAGCTTTAAAAAGTCTAAATAGTAAAAAGGTCCTAAACTACTTTCGTAATAATCTTTGACGTTTGCGGTGTATCTTAGAGTCCTTTTCACAAAATAAATCCTTCAGGAGGCGGCCTTCAGGGCTCGGGCTTTAACGTCTCGGTTAACCATCTTGACGCTAACCCCTAAGGTGACTTTTGTGCGACTGCAGCCAAAGACTATATAATTCACTACGTGACTGCAGCAGTGAGCTACATAACCTACTTTACAGTCAAGGTAACAAGTGGTAGGCAGTAGGCTACAGAGTTCAATATAATTCGAAGTATCCAATTGCATTTCCTGTTTTTAAGTACCGGTCGGTATATGAGAGTTGGATATCCGTTATGTCACACTGCCGTCCTTTTTTGCGACAGGTGACTCGGTGACACACTTTGATCGATTACTATCGATATTGTCTATAATCATCGATCATTTGATGTATTTTAATCATAATGCGAAGTAATCGAACTTAAATGGACCAATCAATACAATATAAACAATCGATTAGTAATTATCATGACGTAACATCGGGAATTTGGGATGGTAATATTATTTGGCCATTGATAATATAATTCTAGGGCCAAAGTAGGCATTGGGGCCAAGTAATCGTAGTTCGCAACAGACGTGACAAACATAAAGTCGTAGCTCGGAACTCTAAAACTATATTTATGCGTAAAGGTATATTTTGCACAGCTCCGTTTATTTACAATAATCTTGTTGTTTGTTTCATGTTACTAGAAGAGCGTTAAATATGAATGTGGAAGGATATAAGGGAAGAGGTAGACCAAAGAAAAGATGGATAGACTGTGTGAAAGATGACATGAGTAAGAAAGGAGTGAATACTGATATGACGGCTGATAGAGGGGAGTGGAAGAGAAAAACATGTTGTGCCGACCCCACATGAAGTGGGATAAGGGCAGGGAGATGATGATGATGTTGTTTGTTTCAGAAAAATCTGAGATCATTATTGAATAGTAAATGCTATTACTCTTTGGATGAATTTATGACTGACAATTTTTTTTTTCCTAACTTAAATTAATCAAATTATTTTTCTATTCTTCATCATCAACCTGTAGAAGTCCACTGCTGGACATAGGCCTCCCCCAAAGAGTTCTATGACGAACGGTCTTGAGTCTTCTCCATCCACCGACTTCCCGCAACCTTCACAATGTCGTCGGTCCATCGGGTGGGGGGCCTTCCAACACTGCGTCGCCCGGTTCGTGGTCGCCATTCGAGAACCTTTACTCCCCAACGGTTGTCGGTTCTGCGAGCTATATGGCCTGCCCACTGCCACTTCAACTTGCTAATTCTGAGAGCTATGTCGGTGACCTTGGTTCTTCTACGGATTTCCTCATTTCGGATCTTATCACGTAGTGAAACTCCGAGCATAGCTCTCTCCATAGCCCGTTGCGCGACTTTGAGCTTGTATATGAGGCCTATAGTTAACGACCAAGTCTCAGTGCCATATGTCATCACTGGCAACACGCACTGATTGTAGACTTTCGTCTTGAGGCTCTGCGGTATCTGTGACGAGAAGATATGACGAAGTTTCCCAAACGCTGCCCATCCGAGTTGGATTCGTCGGGTGACCTCTTTGTCGAAGTGCGACCTACCTAGTTGAATCGTCTGACCCAAATAGACATAGTAGTTTTCTATTCTTATATTATTATTTTTTTTACTGTCTGACATTATTATCAATTATTCAATTTTATCAAGAATTTTCGATTTTATTTTTTATTTTTTGCATGTTTAGTTTATATTATCTAATTTTGATTTAATTTATATTGTTATTACAAAATTGCACGCCTGAACAGGCAGAATACATTGCTACTTTTATAAAACGTAGAACATCTATAACACATGTATTTCAGGCAATAAAAAGTATGATTTATGATGAATAACAAAATAAATTCAAAGAATGGAAATCACGAGCAAATGGACAAAAAAATAAATAAATGAAAAAGGCCCTTCCAAACGTTTGGTACGTGGCCACATTTCACAGCACCAATGTAGGCACTTATTATTCAGATGTGAGAACGCTGATACAAAAACATGGATATCTACTGACAGACAGACGACGACAAAAGTTGAATATTTTTTTTTTGTAATTTATTTCAAAACTCGTAGTTTGTCGTAGTAAAGCCAACGTTGAACAGAGATTTGTGTTTTATAATATGAATCACCTTTTCTTTCTTAAAGTAAAGCTTGATTAAGCTGAGCAAGTACAAAGCACATCTAGACTTTTAAAATATAAATACCTTCATATAATGATTATGTTAATTAATATTTATATAGGTACAGCTTTTATTATTATTATTATTACTCTAAGTATATATACTTGGTGACTGTCGTTTTTAGGAATAATAAAAAATAAATAAAAGGGCATTTATTCACCAAGAATAAATATGTAAAACGTAAATCCGTTATTGGCTGTTAGTTTAGTTATAAGTTTCACATGAGCTGTGGATTTGGTTAAATAAATAAATAAATTCCCTACAATTCCTTTGTAAATATGGGCCATAATGGGTTTCTCAAGATTTGTAGTTATTAAAATATGCAGGTAGGTATCTGATATACATTTTTACCTATTACCTATGGCCGTCGCACATGAGAACGCATTCTGGGTGCGACGGTCATACTAGGCCGTAAACGACTTGGCAGAAAAGTAAAACAATAAAAATATATTGTTGTTTTTGACGATACAAAAGGCATTGATATTGAAGTTATCGTGTGAATATCTATGATGATAATGAAGGTGACGGCGGCCGAAGAAACACCATTATTACTTTTTAATGACTGATATGTGCACATCAATCTTGCAATAAGTAGGTACATAATGCAACCTTTTTTGTTTTTATAGTAGAATGTATACCTAAAGGTTAATTAGTAACTGGCTGGTGTTTATAGTTTGATTGTGCAATGTGTCTGTCTTCGCAAGAGGTTTCAGCTATCTTATAGTCAGTCTAAGTTTTCAAATAAGTAATTGAAATCTGATTTATACAAGTTGTTTCGTAATTTGTATAAATTTTGTTGAAATTAATTTATTCTACAGCCATAGATTTTCTATTCAATCGGTTCATACACTTTTTTCTACAACTATTTGGATATTAGACGTAAGTGTTTCTATGAAAAATCTGAATGTAAGTAACAGCTGTATTAAGATGAAGTCAGTTGTTTTACGTAGCAATCTTGATGCTAAACTTCTCGTACATTAGTTAGTATTTATAAAGATGATATAAACACCAAAAACAGGTCTTATGAGAAAGATTCGGAAAAATAAAAAAAATGATATTTTTTTTTCATCAATATCTTTGTACCCGCTTTTGGGATTGTATCCACGATACATTATATTCAAACAAATTTACAGGCAGTAAAAAAAAATTGTACCTACAGTCCGTTTCTCTGATGAAATGACGCGAGTAGCAGTACTAGATTTCGTTTGTAGCACAGAAGCATTTGAGGTAGACCACTTACAATCATCAGCAGTGGGCCTAAACGGCCTATAATGATGATGAAGGTTATAGTCTAGTTACACAAATTCGATACAAAAAATAGAACCTCTTTACCCGCCCACGTTGATAATGGCCAGTTCGTTTCATTGTTACATTGCTAATTAATTTTTAAACCGTCACACAAACTGTAGGCTACACGGCAAATCAAAGGAGTCTCTTGTGATGTAATTCATTACTTAGCTATTAATTATTTTAATCGCCGTTTACATGACAATTGCGTAATTGCTTTCGCTGGGCCATAAAATAATGGAGTCATTGTTGTTCGGTGTGAATGGACCTTTATTGTGGGTGGACTCGTAACGTAATAAATGGTTGCAGTTAGGCGGAATTCGGTACGATGAATTCTGTAGTTCAGTCGCCCGCCTTCAATAAGATGTACCTACTTACTTATACATGTTACTATACACACGGAGAACTACGTTCTGATGCTCGCGAAAATCCAAGCCAACTGATAATCAGCTTCAACTGTCATATTCCGATTGCGTAGCTGTCAAAACAATGGTATGAAAGGTATAATTAGGTTGACGCAGACAATCCGACACCTAATCGGCATCGCACCGAAGTCTAATTTACTAACATATACCTATGAAGGTGATTAGTGTGCTGCATCGTATCGGTCGGCAGTATGAAATTTCTTAAAAAGAATTCTGAACGGCAACAGATGCTGAGCCGGTGCTGAACCTTAAGTAGCTATACATAGAGCTCAGTTCAGCCTTTTTTATAGTTCAGCTTATGAAAAATAACTTTGAAAGAATGGAGGATTAACATTACATTCTGCACATTTTCACGCCCACATTTTGTAATGAGTTAGCTGTCCATACATGACAGGTTGCAAGTCTATCGCCTAATCATGTTTTGTTTCACCATTTTAATGTGGCCATTTTTTTATCCTACGACTGGGATTCGAACGTACGACCTCTGATCAAAAGTCATGGCCCTCTAGCACGGCTCTCTTCTCCCTCTAAACTTTATAGGAACATGAGACAAAGTGATCCTAGTGATTTTATTGAAATAAATGCCTTTTGACTTTGACTTTGACTTGAGACATAAACATTTGTTTTAATACAGTTGGCAGCACTGGCCTCTATAATAGTCTCTGATTGGGAACTATCAAAAGTCAAGGTCCACTAGCCCAGCACGGCTCTCTTTCTTCTAAACTTTGAGAAAAAGGAGAGAGTCTTTGTTTTGTTTCAGTTGGCAACACTGGCCTCTCTAATAGTCTCTGATTGGAGTCTATTACACAACTGACTAAACTTTTATGAGATACAATTCATTTATCTGATCGTAAATCAGCACCGGAAGTGCAGACGATTAATTTATATCTATTTGGAGGTTCTTTATCGACGCCGATATCTATCGAATACCGATTTATTACTATATCAATGATGCATTTTGAGAGATTTAAATTAGGATACCAGTTTACTTACCGTCCAGCTGATAAAAAGTCATGTAGTACATCTCCCAAGCTTCCAAAGAGTTGTAGATTAATACAAAAAGATAGGCTCACGTGTTGTATCCCTAAGAATGGTAGACATCCTCTCAGATCTAGGCGATCAGATCCTTGAAGATGTCTAAGGAGGGTAGTCAGAGGCATGTCCTATCATTTTAGTGAGTATTCCATACAGATTGCAAGCCCTTCGCCGTTAGAATAGAAGTTGTAGAATAAATAGAAACGAGATAAATAATTTTTGGTATCGTTTTTTCAAGAAGGGTACCTTATTATGAACAGTTTTCGATTGCTAAAATTATTTTTGATCGAGTGAGCGAAGCGAGCCTATTTACCTTTAACCTTTTGGCTTGTAGGTACTTGAACATACGTACAATCCCATAAGAATACTTATAGGTAAAAACAATATCAACAACTTTGACATTTTATGATAGGGTTAGTATTTCATTTTAACGATTCTTATATTTCAAAGGGAGAAAAATTCCGTGTTTTCCCCCTTATTCATAATCATTAACTTACTTTATCGTCTTGATAAAAGTATGCCCGCCTCTTTCTTTTGTTTAGGTACTCTTAGAAAAGGACAGCGTGTGAGATATTGAGCCGATAAAGTAACTAACTGATTTAGAATAAAGAGAGGATTATGCTCTTTTAAATTTAACGATTCCGATAGCAAACGTACCTACAGAAAACACGTGTTTTAAAGGATACTTAGTTATCCTAAAAAGGTTAGTAGGTACCTATAGTGCAGAGACAGGCAGTAGTGGCTTTTGGAAACTATATTTCAACAAAAATATAGATATTGTGTAAATCATTATTTTTTGGGAACCGTGACTTTCCTAAACCTGACCTTTGGTCGGAGAGGCAACCGGTTCCAATTATCGATGAACCGCGATACATTGAAAGGCTACGACCGATTTGAACTTGACATCACTAAACAAACATGTTATAATGATGTCACTATAAGTTGTTATCAAGATACCCATGCTCAATCTTTTTTACTGTATGATGATGATGAAATTGACTTAAGTTCCCAATCCTTGAGTGAACAAGCGGTGCTTATGTCATTGGAATCACAACAGTTTATATACTTTTTAGAACTTTCGCGATCAGTAGGTATTATTAGACATTACATACACTACACATACGGTACATACATTGAGACAAAATATATTAATTAGTATTGTTAATAAATTAAGTTAAGTAGGTACCTAGATATAACATCGCCTTAGGGCTTAATAAAAAAACCTGTTATGATGTTGTTATCTTAATAAATAAATAAATAAATAAATAAAATCATTTTACCCGACTGCCGAGAAGGAAGAAGTGTAATGTTTTTTATTATTTTATTTATTATTTATTTAGTGAATACAATATATAATACATATTACATAGCTTATTGAAATCAATGAGTGTAAATATCGTACCTTTTTTATATTTTAACGATTATAACAAAGTCGAAACGTCGTCGGTCGGGAATAAAATTTATAAAAGGTACGCGATAAACACCCGTTTGATTTAATAAACTAAGCTTATATTCTGTTGTCAAGATGCAAAATGATGCTATAATATATCGTAGCTTGCTAGTCTTCAAGTAAAATAAAGAACAGCCGCTTGTAACGTTCTAACGTTGCTCCAAATGCCTGCTTAAATAAATACAGCAACTTCACGTTGATACTGCTTTCTAAAAATGAGTAGGCGCCAGACAGACTTTTACTTTCAATTGCCGTCTCTACCCGTGCCAACTATATTGCACCTGTCGGAACTACGCAGTAAAATGTATAAGAACTTACCGTATCGGTGATAAAAGGGAATAATTGCGTTGCTTAATTATATTACAAGCAACAGATAAAACCTAAGCCGGACCTAAATCATGCTTATTGAATTTTTTTCCTTGAAATCTTTAATGATAATTATCAACGGGTCGGTAGTTGTTGCCTTGAGTGCGTTCGTGACGTTACTGCTGATTGCTCAATTAATTTCATCTGAGCGGGCTCCTACCGTCAGTCAGGCGGGCGTCCCGGCGACGGCAAGCAGCCATCGATACAGGCGTCCCTTCCCCGCGCATGCGTGACAGGCTCGCCACCCTCCGCATGTGCGGCTGGCTCGGCTACCCGACACAACGAGGTAGCAACTTGCGAAGTTGCGACATTCGACTCCTCTTTAGACAGTGTCGCATAATTGATTGTCGATCCGATACTGACATTGAACGGCGGTCGACCGGTCGTTTTGAGAATTGTGAGACCAGTTATTTGCTTACGGCTAGCTCGGCTACCCGTTTCTGTGACTCCTAAAACCTTATACGCGTGTGTTCATTCATCAGCTGGTCGTCAAAATGCGCATTGGAAACCCTTGGCGAGGAAAGTGTGATAGCTTGTGAATTGTGTTGTAATGTAACTGAAGTTTTATAAGTGCAAACATGGAACTGGTTAAGGAAAAGCCTGGAGGGCGGGAGGAGTTTGACGATGAGCAGACATCTCGGCGCTCCATGCTGGACGGTAAGCAACCGAATCATATCGATCTTGCTTCTAAGAGGGACGGATCTGCCATTCGATCGTGATCATCCATAGTTATATGAGAGAATGTTACAGTAATTAGAGACAGGAAGAATGATATATGACGCTTTCCGCTGACGTGACAATGCCCAATGACAATTGGTAGGTAGAATCAGTAGCCGTGCGGAATCTTATTGATTTTTCGCAAACAGACGCAGCCAGAAATGTTTACACACATTATGTATGCAGGCTCTGCTGTTGCGATATACATTCCGGTTTCTAAGAAACGATGTAGATTTACAACCTGCTTTGTCCAATACATACTCTACCTTGATAATTATGCGAAAATTATCGAGAAATAGGTACTTCTCTTTGACCCTGATAACTCTATACTTAGTTGATAGTAGATAATTTTGGCAATAACTGAAGAGTACTTTAGCCACATTCCAAGAAGCGAAAACATTTTGAGGGCAAAATTAAATGTTTTGAGACCAAAGAAGCTATTGTTTAATATTTTGAACAATGATAGATGAAACAGAGGACATAATTAAACAGTTATGTCCTCTGTTTCATCTATCATTGTTATTCGCTTAAACAAGCGAGTGAATCACGCAAAACCGCCAGTTATCGTTTTAAAATTGTAACCCTTTGACATTGAAAAGATTTAGCACTGCAACAAAACAGATGGTTCCCGTTTTGGCAAGCGGTTCCATTGTGAGCGTGCCTGCGAGAGCGTTCACCCCGACTCCCCTCACTTGGCAACATTTATAGGGTTTAATAATCGATAATGACAACCCTATCAAATAATCTTTAGGACACAGGACACATATCAGGTTGCCTGTCGAAGCCGGCGCGGCGGCGGCGGCGGAACCAGCCAGCGTTTACCTGCACGAATTTCGTCCATCCTAATGTTTTTAGGACGTACGCAGTGCTCTGAGAGTTAGACACTAATGCAGACTTCAGTCGATTCCATCATCAATGATGAATCACTGTTGTACTGATATCTAGATCAAAAGGCAAAATTCTAGGCAAAGTACACGAAGAAGACAGCGACAGCTGAAATAAATAAATAAAATAAATAAATATTCCGGACATATTCACACGTTCAACTGATCCCAAACTAGGCATAGCCTGTACTATGGTGACCAGAGACTGATATATATAACAGATAAATATTTAACACCCAGACACAGAACAAACATCTGTATTTATCACACAAATGTTTGTCCAGTGCGGGGATCGAACCCGCGACCTCTAGCGCAGAAGGCAGAGTTACTACTAACTGAGCTATGAGGCCAGTCAAATTATTTCAATAATATCCAGTGAAAGATTATTTACTTCAAATTAGCTCTAAGTATTGCAATTTTCTCAATATTAAAACAATTCGCGCCGTCAACCAACTTGTTTGAATGTTTTATTTAAAAAAAAACAATCCGGTTTGACCCGTTCACAACAAATTATGAACATGAGTCAGCTTACCTGCATCGCACATAAAGCTTGAAAAATTAATTGATTGGAATCGGTCTAGAGGTGTTAATTTAAGGGGTCGTGTAAAATTACAAGTGTTACATAGGTATCTAGTGATTACGTTCACATTTACTAAGTTTCACGTTACTGCAGATAAGTTACCGTACCGATGTTGAATCATGAAATAATGTTATGTTTTTGAATATTTATGTAGGTACTTGTTTAGGATAACTAAAACAATGAAAAGGCGAACATGCATACGGCTCATTTGTAGAAGCTCACCGTAGCCTATGAACCCTTGCAATTACCTCACCCTTGATACCGGAACACAGCATTGCAAACGATCTTTTTGTAGTCATTTTGTAATAAAGTCCCAGCAAAACTGTGTCCGTCCGGGAGCCGATGAAACTGCGCCCATTAAAAATGAAAAAAGCGCCTACTAATGAGTTCTTAACTCATAATTACTGCTACGGAAAAGTGGTAGAGACAAAATAGTCCAGAATCCGACTAGTATAGTCGCCTTCATTGGGATGCATACATTTCGTAATTTTCACACACTGCAATAATTGATCTGAAGATGGTAGGTACAATTTTAAGTCGAAAATGGCACAAGTTGATGGTCAGGTAGGTACATAGTTTTCTAGTTTTGAAAATTGTGAAATGTAGTCTTAGCGTATGTAGGCGACAGCACATATAAATTAGTAGGTATATTTTATGCAAGGTAGGTACCTACTTGAGTTCGTAATTATTACTACATAAGAATAAACAAAAATGAGTTACATTCTTGCCCCACCAGCAGCTGTTAACTACAACATAAAACCAAGGTTAAGTGTATAATTAAAATGTAATAATTAAAACGTTTTTTACCTCAAAGAAGCTAAAAACAAAACAAACGCAAATAAGGATTAAAATTCTAATGCTTTTCGTATCACTGGTTCTCTCTTAGTGAACCTGCAATAAGACAGCGGGGCAGCCGTCCTATTGCGTGAGCAAAATGAGAATGAACTTTGAGGGCGATTGTAACTACCTACATCCAAAAGGTCATCAAACATTATTAGGAAGAATATGATGTCGAGAGGTAATGTTATGAAATTGCTAAGATTGTTAAAATTATCATCAAAGTTCCTTTATAACTTCGCATTATGCATCGGTTCACACATACATCGACGCCACATGCCTCACTCATGGATTCAGCCTTGACCTGATAAAACTATAAAGTAACGTTGCTATACCATATTGTTTAGATGAATGGAACTATTTTACTTGATTAATTATTTACCCTACGATTTTGAGAAAGTCTATTTACTGAAAATTTTGCATTATGTTATTTAGAACTTTATTTGGAACAATAACCAAATATAATTAAACAAAAACAATAAATAATATTTATTGCCAAAAATGATTCTTATGTTACTTGGTAGTACCTACCTAGGTAAAACGTTGACAACAGATTTTATTTGCATGCAACCTCGTTTTGACAACTGTAGCAGGCCCAAGGCATGTTGCACTATATTGCTGCATAACTAAGAAATTAAACAAATGTCTACCTAGTTATCTTTGCCAATATGTCACAGATCTTTTGCAATGTGAATCTGCGAAGTCGTGGAGCCATAAAATATTCTACTTTCTAAAATAAATTGATTCTACTTTCATCAAATTGCCTGCGCAGTTGATTCCGCTGACGCGTGCGCGGCGAAATGACGAGCTGACATTTGTGGCTGCGCTTGCACCCTTCCTGGTTGTGATGAACTTCCGTCTTGGCTCAAATATCAAGTTCCCCATGCCTGATGATTTTAAATTGACGAGAATCTTTACTATTGTAATGTCTTTCCGATAACGAATGCACAAACAAAAGCGGTTGGTTGGCAAAAATATATCTAAATAATTCGACTTATCATCGGGTAACCAGTCATCAGTTTACCAATTATCTGTACAAAACATAATGTTAGGTGAATCATTACCTAACATTATGTTTTGTACAGATAATAATAAAATTAATATTGCGTCAAAACTAAAGTGCTTTTCAAAATTAATTTGGAGTATTTCAAAAGCTTCTTAACGAAGATTTCAACGCGCCCTTATCAAACACATATTAAATGAATACTATATGTTCGCTTCTGCAATGATCTGAAAGACTGAAGATCTGACAGAAAACGCAGTTGTATTACGAGGGATCATCATTCATCATCATTTCAGCCGTTCGACGTCCACTGCTGAACATGGCCTCCCCCAAAGACAGAGCAAATTCCCTATCATGTGGGGGGATTTACCCATACTCACCACGCTGGGCATGCGGGTTGGTGAGCGCAGTTAGAGCTATCGTTGTTAAAAAGAGGGACGCTGCTGCCCATCCCCTAGCTTTTTTCCCTTAGTCACCTCTTACGACATCCGCAGATACGTAGATATAGAGGGGCCTATTCTTCAGCCGGGGCCACCACGGCCTTATTACGAGGGATATATCTATGTAATCTAACATGATTGCTAGTAGGAACAGTTATGAGCCTATTTGATCGATCGTTTGGCAATAAACAAATTACAATGCCTGTATAGCCTTGGCCTGACCTGCGTTAGTTTATCTAGCTCATAGCAACTCACTGAGAATATAATTGTTACTTGCCTTACTCTCTTATTCATAAAATCAGTCACTAACTTTATCGAATCGTTTACCCTCGCTTTTATATTTTCTAACAGTAGTGTTCACACAGTGACAGTGTTCAAAAGTCATGCGATATGTCCTTGATAGTTCACATAAAATCCATTTCAAAATGATCCTTACATCTATCTACTGAATAAAGTCAATTTTGAGTTTGACATTTGAGAAACCTTTAGGTGACAACCCTGCTCTGATTACCAGTGAGTTAAACAATAAGGAATGCAATGCAAGTAAAATAGCCTAACTAACCCAAAGAGTTGTATGTGACTTGAAATTAATTTTAAAATACATATATATTTTTGTTGATGAACCAATAAGTTGCACTTTGGAACATTTATTTACGTCAGAAAGTGCGTTCGTGGTATAAATACATTAAGAAATCTTTTATCAGATATCAGCCGTACCGGTCGTATTATCGGGCCAGTAGCTAACTAATAAATGATAACATGGAATTAGATCAAATGTTGCAACCCAAGCGACGACCCTTATAGATATAGGTATAGGAACCTACATGTATTGGTAATATACCAATATATGTAGGTTAATTAATTTATTTACCTATTTCTTGTATTTAAAGAAACTAAATAAAAACAATATAAAAGTATTTTAAATTAAAATTAAAACTATTTTTCAAAATACACAAGAAACAGTTGCGCTTACTAACGACCGTTGCAAACGATATATAGATAGCTCAATCAATATCAGGATTTATTAATTCGAAAGAATTCACTGTCAGTCGGATGCCTCCCCACGCTGCCTGGTGGAATTACTACGCTGGATGGCAATGCTGATCCATTGGGCCAGCTCTCGGGTCACACATGGTTTTAACGTCTGGTCAAAGCGATGTGTGGCCTTGATACTATTTTGAAAACCTGGATGACCCCGCTTCTCCAAGGAGCCAGGGTCTCAACCCCAAAAGGCTCTTGTAGGTAACTAAGATAAAAAGATGATTGTCGGATTTCAGGTTTTGGCTTTTTTTAAATTGGCAAATTGTCTTTATTTATTGTTAAAACCAGGATCATTTTATTCACGCCTTTTCTTTATTCGAGTTTTTAATGAGACCGGACAAACAAGTCCACTGTGGGTTCTACAATTTTGCATTTGAGTTTAAAATTCAAATTATATTTATTCAATGTTATGTAAAGGATAGTTCGAATCGTCTTTTTCGTTTCATTCGCGAACCAAATTCTGTTTGGCAGTTAGTCAATGGAGCGTAATCGTACAAAGAGACAAGTGATAGGCATAGACATTAGGCACACAAAATAACTCTTACGTAATGAATGATAGATTCTTTGTGTAAACCATATGAATTACCCAGTCATTTGTCACAGCAAACCGAGCAACAGAACAAAAATCTGGACTAATTTCACAACTTTTGACTGATTATAGTCAGACGGAGAATGATTGAGCAAAACGTTTTGTAATGTAGTAAGTGACCCCATGAAGTTACATAAAGTAACATAATATTTGTAGTTGGATATGCCAATGGAATTTAGACAATGGCTATCCTCTAAATGCGCCTATGTTACAAACGCCGAATAACACACTCCTCAATTTTATTTACCGTGCCCATTGTGTTTTTTATAATGTGTATAGTATTAACACGATATTCTGCGATGCTCGAAATAACATCCTTCGACAACCGAAACGTGTCGGTTGCCATTCTTTATCGGTCACAGTGGGCAAATGCCCTTAGGGTGGACAGTCCCGGCTATGATAGGTTCAAGGTACGAGTATGCACGGGGGTGATTGGTATACAACTCCCTATTAGGGATTTAATTACGACCTCAGTTCTTGAAAAAAAAGTCGCATTCCAAACGAAAGAACGTTAATAAAATTCTAATATGTAGCTAAATTAGTAAATTTTCTGGTAACAATTTTTTTTATCTTCCGATATCAATTATATCCGTTCCTGAATTAGATATCACAATTCACATGGCTCGGCATATCAGCTTGATTAATAGCTCTAATTCTCAATAAACAATGGATTTTATTACGAAACCATCCGATAAATAAAGACCTTGTAGTTTGTGCAAGTTTTTATTTTGTGTAACGTAGAATTATTCCATCAGCCTTATCGGACATACTTTAAATCAAATCTCATGTAAGATGTGAATTATAGCAGTTGCATTGCAGACCAGCAAGCTGGAAACGAGCGCGTTGAATATTTATTATTATTTAGAGAGGTAGGTAGTGTAGATCCCGGAATGGGTGTCCTTAAGCTACTCCAAGTCACGACTATGTATGCCACCATGATCATAATTTCAGCCGTAGGGCATCCACTGCCGAACATAGGCCTCCCCTGTAGATTTTCAGCGCGACCGACCTTGTACGGCCTGCACCCAAACAATGTATGGGGGGATTTGCCCATACTCGCCACGCTGGGCAATGGGCATGCGTACTGGCGAGATCAGATAATGATCTAATAATATAATACGCAGCTATTGTTGATAGGGATCACTCTGCCCCTCCCCTGCTTTTTACTTAGTCGCCCCTTACGACACCACATTAATCCAGGACTTTTAAATAGGATTGGACTTAATATCATATTTTATTCGTTTAGTTATTCTTTAAAAATATGCAGTTACACCAGTGTGAAAGGTATTCGCTTGAATGCCATACGTACATTCGTACTTCTATGAGTCACGCGCCAGTCAGTAGGGAGTAACGACCAGAATACGTAACGAAATGTTCCATTTTAGCGTGACAAACAATCACAGTTTCGGTCTAGTGATCGCGTTACTGACGGTGCACAGATCAACCGACACGAATCCCAGTTCCCATACCAGTCTGTTCTCTACGTTCACTTGTCCGTGATTTGCGTGTACCTGTTGGGCGGCAGTAGCACGGAATCAAAAGAAAACCTTTAAATTTTGTAAGGCGTAACAGCATGTAATACCTGGAATGTAAAACGTGAGAAAGCAGTTAGCGTTTGTCTGCAGTTCTGTTCGTATCATATCAACTCCTTGGATCGGATCGGATACTTTCACCTGAGATTCCACACGTTTTTTTGCGTCCGATTTGCATCTGCTGTCTCCAATACGTTGTATGCGAGTAATCGAAAGAAATGAGATTTAAATTAGATAGTATGTACGGGCGATGGTGCGCGGTAATTGCAGTCTGTTGGCCGCTGCGCCTCGTCACGTCAGTCCGTTTCGCGCCTTGACGGTGGCTGCCGTGACGCCGCTCAAAACGAACACGCGATGAACTAACAAAAATATGGCTGCAAAAACAGCGAACTAGCTGACGCTTCCGCGACCTTTGTACTGTGAAAAATGACTGAGGAACAGGAGCCTGATTCGTTGAACTCTTGGGAGCTAAACGGGCTGAATTCTCTGGATCTGTGGGACTATACAGTTGAACTGGAGTGCCTGCAAGGAACTGAAGGTAAGTCTTAAGCGTTGCAAGGCTGTGGTAGAAGCGGTTAAAGATGATAAGCAGATGTCATTTCTGAGGCTTTAGTGCTTAGTGAAGGCATTCCAGGAACCCAAGGAACCTAAGTTTCACTCATTCTGTAAAACTTATCATGAGGAAGGAACAATATTCAGACGATTTTGAAGTCTGTTAAGTTAGATAGTTCCGCCAGTGTTCGTTCAGAATGACGCTGGCACTATTCGCTACGAGGAGCTCCTGAACAAGTCCAAATTACTCTTGTTAACGTGTGAGCTTTATGGATTTGCGGTTCTACAAGACCAGTAGGTAATACCTAGTGGAACCGAAGGTCTAAGTTTCGCAAGGCTGTGTGAGAGGCAGCCAGTAGACGGTCGAGTGCCCGCGTTGGCAACGTGCAAGACAGTTCCCACTAATTGGGGAGGTTTGTTACGCTATTTGCAAAACTGCTTTCGCTAATTCTTCTGTGACGATCAACCGTCTTCATGGTGCATACGAGGTTTTGATATTGCGGTTTGGTCGAGTAATGTTTGTTATTTTTCTTAAGGTTCCTTTGATTTGTAAAGATATAGTATTCGTATGGAATCTAAGCATTTTTGAAACAGATCCCTATTAAGTAGTTAGTGTATGTACACAAAATATTTCAATAAATAAAATATTAAGAAAAACTAAGCGGTGAACAGGGCGTATCTAAGAGGCATCTAATGACTCTCGACTTTAGCATAATAGGTATATGTGGGTAAAGTCCATTTTCACACTACTATTAACTAGAAAAACGAGGTATTTAATTTTTTTTTATTGCGCTTCCTGTACGAATAACATCAGATAAAATAAGTTAGATTTATACATATCAGTCCAATTTTTTTACCTTCATAATATGGTAGAGCAATTAGAATCACCGCTACGTTTCTTTATCGTGTTGATATAACGATTTAGGCCATCTTGGAAAAATACAACAGTTAAAGATAAGAGTTATTTATTTATTGAAAGTAGGTACAGACAGCTAAATAAGTAGAGACTGGCCTCATAGCTCAGTTAGTAGTAACTCTGCCTTCTGCGCTAGAGGTTCGTGGGTTCGATCCCCGCACTGGACAAACATTTGTGTGATAAACACAGATGTTTGTTCTGTGTCTGGGTGTCACTTACCTATATAATACTCACTATTGCCAAATGTTGGCATGTGCCAAATGTTTGGACGTGCCTCTAGCTACATCAGACTATAGACTCTAGATATCTTTTAGGATCCAATCACCTGGAGATCTGAGACGTTGCTTGCGATGGAATTGCTTGATTAATTTAAAATTTGTATTTCCTGTTTGCAATTATTTTGTAAATCTTCTTGTATTGCTGACTGTACCAAGATAAGCGGTGCAATATCTTTGTTATGACGTATACCTAATTACCTAGGTACTTAAGGTATAATACTACTTGTTCGGGAAATCGCGTCTAAATCCTACACGCGCCATTTTTTTCTCTTACATGGGTATGTAAGAGAAATAAGATATTTTTTACAAAAACTAAAAACCGACTTCAAATTCCTGAATATTTACAAGATTAATAACAACCTCTTTTTTTTTGTTATCAACCTCTTTGCGTTTCGCTTACCTACTGAGGATGAGACAGGCCACCTACACTTTCGAATAAAAAACAAAAGTACCTAAGTACGACATCCATTCATCGTCAATATTAATAACTCTTACGGTACTGACTGACTGACTGACAATCAAACGTAGTAGTTATATTCTCTTTGAAAATCAACTCAGAGCCTAACCCAAATCCTAAGAGTATGAAATTTGCAGGGTAGCTTCCTGTTGTAACGTATGGGTGCACAGAAAGGAATTCCCGACACACAACCCCTAAGGTTTATGTAAAAATAGCAGCAACCGAACGAATTCGCGGGGATAACAATACCATACCATCGTCGACAAATAAAAATCGGCAAGTCGTGATTTCAAGAGATGATGACGTTTTTTTAAGGTTTACGGGACAAGTAGCAATTCCTCAGGAATTAAATTAATATGGGACCACCCCGGGATCATACTCTATACACCAACGAAAGAATAATCAAAATCGGTTTATTATTGGCGGAGGTATCGAGTAACATACAAAAAAAATACAGCCAACTTGAGAACCTCCTTTTTGAAGTCGGTTAAAAAATACATAACTTAAGTAATAAGTACTTTTTCCTCTGCAATGTACACACTAACTACATGTAGATATATTGTAGATATGTACCTACTCATTATAATTCACAAGTTAGGCAGTTTATCCAAATCACAGTGACTAGTCATTTACTTACCTACTACTTACCTACCTACTTACCTACTATTGACCTTAGTGCCTATTGCTATTAGTGAGACAACAGAGAGAATTGTTAGTTGGTTGACAAACAAATGTATGAATGACTGCGATATTTATTAGAGCAAAATATTTAAAGGTTGAGAACTACAGAGTCATGTGTGGCGTAATCGTGGAACTTCTATAAGCTCTATAAGCTCTAGAACTTTTATGTGTGTATGTACACATGAGCGGAGGCCCCCGTATATACAGAGAAGATCTACTAATCTTGGCCCCAAGTTGTTTCGGTATTCTCCATCATTATCAGCCTGATGAAGTCCACTGCTGAACATAGCCCTCCCCCAAAGATTGCCACAATGATAGGCACCAAGCCGTGATTGTTGCCAAATATAACTAATAACCGTAGAACGTGCCATGTTAGCTGTAGTTGAGCCTCATGAATTTCTATTTACAACCTTATGTACTAGTGACAAAAAGTAATTATTCGGTCACACAGCTAGGTACAGACTACGACGTTAAAACGGCTCAACTATAGCGCCATTAGGCATTCCATGATAATGGTTACGATTGGGGACAATTAAGCACGCTGTTAAAAGCTAATAGAGCAATCATGTAGTGTAGACAATTGGACGAACGTGTGAGTCATTGTGAAATTAACCTCGATATCAACTCGATATTATGCATGGGACACCCTATTATTTAACTAAACATCACAAGTGGGATCCATAGTTGCAGACGCTCTACCATAGTTTAGGTTAGTTCTTACGAAACTCTACGAGTACCTATACTTATATACGAGTTTAAAGGTATAAAAGTAGAGTATAATTCTTAGTAGGGAAGCAGGAAAATCTCCCGGCTGAAGAATAGGAATAGGAAAAATTTATATTTCGTTTAAATATTTCGAGCCCCTCTGGCCATTATTAACTCCCTCTATTAACTTTTTCTAAACTCTAATAAACCCATAAAACATCTAGCTATGGAGTTTATTTTCTTTGAACGATGAAGAGGATTATTGAGTATCTTGAGAGAAAAAAACAAAATAACAAGAGTTCAGGGTTGGATTCTAAGTCTTTCTTAAAAGTATCTGAGATCGCTGTATGGCTGGACGTTTCTTTGATGCGAATCATTAGATCAGGCATAGTGATCACCGCGAGAAAGTTTCACATCGCAATTTGATATTAAAGTGATGGTTAGCATATAAACCTCTTTGTGTGGCCTGTGATTGACTATTGTTCGCGAATTATAATTTGCAAGCATGTTTTTTAAGCGACTTTAGAAAGACAGCTATAATGCTACGAAACAGAAACATCTGACTAATAATAATCATATTCATTTATTAAATATACCTTTAGATCATTTGTGTTAGTACTACTATTCTTCATATCCTATGTTAGTCACTACATTAAAAGATAAGTATTGAAATAATAATATTACTAATATGCCCAGTGCCCACTGTTTCACTCTCAAAAGTAGATACCTACTCATTATCATCATCGTCATCTCCCTGCCCTTATCCCACTTTATGTGGGGTCAGCACCTAAAGATTATAATTAAAATTAAAGAGCCCTAACCCTAAACCCACCACAATGGTCCAGTGCGAACCATCGGATTGGTTGGTGGGTGGAGCGCCAGAACCTCGTTCGTAGGGTGAACTACTAGCCGATGAGGTTGGCTTTGGTTCCCATAGTATTTTTTTTTAACTCCATACATGTAGAAGTACCAACTGCGTGAACAGAAAGTTTTCAATCGTTTGATCAAAACAAGAAAATAAGTAAATACCACCCAATAATACCTTAATCATTACGTAGGTACGGCATATAGCGTGGAATAATTGTTATGAGAAGGTCAGTGAACCGAGACGTGACGTAGGTATACTCATCTCCATAAAATGTATGAGACGGAGCCACAGTAATGTTTAAAACACCACTTTAAAGTGCATCCGGTATTAAAGTTTAAAATTTAAACACTGATTTGTTCAATCCTTAATCCATTTTATTGCCATGATTAATTATAAACACGAGGTTTATATTGTTCTGAAGGTTTTAACATTTTTTATTGTACAGTCCCCTGCACCAAGTTATTTAAATTTTATAATCTGTACAGATGCAGATAAAGGTGGTAAGTTAAGTTAAAAATGGCACAGTTGCTGATTAGTTAGGTACATCATTTTTTAGTTTTTGCTGTGTAGGCCCTGACTAACGGGCCCTGAAAGCATGGGAGTACTTAGCCGTTTGCCACTGGCGGTCACTCATTCGTTTGGTGACCCTGCTGGAGGATGCAACTAGGCAAGCTAACGCACGCTAAGCTAGCCACTAAGGCGAGCGACCAGAGGTGCTATGGCATAAGTATCGCTGGTGCTGAAGCAGAACCAAACAGTCTGCTACAACAGCCGTTTCTGATGAACAGTCAATAAAACAAAGCGCAAAACAAATTAAGGCCTCGCTATGCGCCTGGAAACGCGCAAGAACTAAACGCATAACAAATCCGCAAATACCTGTTATTCAGAGCGAGAAATGCTTCCTACACAATTTACTATCTAAAAGACTTGTCCCAAGTTGTCTCATTAGCAGAACACAATTCTTGCAATACTCTTTTGGTGTATTTTGAAAACAATTGTTACAGCGCGGAATTTGTTTACGGTTTGTGAGCAGGTATATCCAACTAATAGGTACCTATTCGGCAAATATGAATGTTTGAGTGCTTGTTTATGCTTATCAATAACGTGGAAATAGATCTTACGGATTTAGATATTAATAATCGCATCACAGAGACCAACACAGAGACCAATCTAACTATAAATCACTACCCCTAAAACATAGCCCACTGCTTCGCTCGCGTGGTACCCGGTTATTATGTAACCTAAATGTTACATGTTCCAGGCTATTTACTACCTAGGTATATGCCAAATTAAATTCCAATCTGTTCAGTGGTTGCGGCGGAAAGAGTAATCTTTATAAAAGTAGTATTATTAACGTTCAAGTTCCGGTTTGACAAATGTGGGAGCGCCATCAATGTGTGCATTTTTGTCGAATCGGTGATTGCTTCAAGCTTGCGCAGGTGCAAGCCAATTATACCGTGCCTCATCCAGCTTTATGAGTGAATGGGACCGTAAGTAGATATTGCCAGTATGGCACGAGGTAATGTCGTAACCCCGAAACGCGGTCATGCAGCAACACCCGGCAACTGATAGGATAACTAACGCATTACGCGTATATTACACACATCATCGTAAACTCGCTTCATTTGGCGAAACAATACAAACCGTGATTTCATACCTTGATTACTGTAACGCCTGTTTAATTTTATTCGGTCTGTTGTTTACGCTTTGAGGAATAAACAAGTTTAGATGACGTACTCGATATGCTTATGAACTCGCCTGTTTTCTGTTAGGGTAGGCAGAGGTTTACCTCTGCCTACCTAACCTACAGCTCTAGCTAAGACTTCCTCTTGCACCCCTTCATTGGGGGTGCTCAAGGCAAGATAGTGAGACCGATCTTTAAAACGTTATATAGCACAAATATATACAAATCTAGTTAATGGTATATTTTCTTTCCAGATTTGCAGCTGGCAGCCGAACTTGGGAAAACCCTATTGGAGAGAAATAAAGAACTAGAGACTGCCCTACGCCAACACCAAAATATCATCGAGGATCAGACACAAGAAATTGAAGTAAGGATCGTTTTAGTACCTACGAGATGTATCTTAAGATTGTTGGGCAAAAATGCCCGAAACACTAGCTAGAGACCAACATAACAAGAGAAAACATTACGATTTCAAGGTTATTAATAAATAACTTATCATTATAATACAATGAACCCGGAACGTAGATAGATAAACAATTACCTACAGGCTATCATATAACTTTACATAACATTGATTGTTCTCCCCCAGTACCTAACAAAGCAAACGGTCGCGCTGCGCGAGGTGAACGACTCCCGGCTCCGGATCTACGAACAGCTGGAAGTGAGCATCCAGGACTTGGAGCGTGCCAACCACCGGCTCGCGGTCGACCATGCCGGCGACAAGAAACACATTAAAACGTAAGCAACTATATTGGAGTTGAGGACATTTATTAGGTTTGGAATAAAGACAAAGTCAAAAGGAGTTTATTTCAATAAAATCGTCTTAGAAGCTAGGTGAAGCTATGTCTGTTCCTTGCTACCAAGCCTAGAAGAATCAGGCAACAAACACGGCTTGGTACCTATCATTTTTTTCGATGATCCTTTTTCACAAAATGGAAAGTAGAGCTTCAGTGTGGTGCCGATCGAACTAGGTGAGGCTCAAAAGAACAATAATCTAATAATAATCTCTAATAAATAAGAGCTTATAGAAAAGTGAAAAAAAAATGACCAATGTGAAATTTACGGACCAGATTACGATTACGCAGATACAACTTAGAATTCTTCCTTGACCGAACGATTAGCAGTCGTGAGTCTCGTGACAAGAAACGCATTACGACGTGCGAACTAAATTACTTTTTCTTATCAAGATCAAGGTGTATGATTTACGTGCGTTACAAAATTGTTTTGTTTTATGAGCTAGGTGTAGCATGCATTATACAAATGTTCTTGGTAAGTTTAACGTTAAGATCCTAAACATCAACTCTCAAGGCTGGTAAGGAAAGCCAGGCTGTTGTCGCCGGTCAGAAACTATGTCTGTATGAGCATTATCTCTTAGCCCTTAGATTATAAAAAACTAAGATTAATTTTCAGAAAATCTAGGATGAGTCAAGTGCAACCGAGTTTCACCTTTACTTCATGTCAAATTACAGGTTATGCGCTAACATCGAAACGTTGGACGCGAAATGCGAAGAACTACAAAAGACTGTCGACGACCTAAACGCTCAACTGGAAATCTCCAGGCGGCGAGCTGAACGGAAACCGGAGGAGAAACCCAAAGAAACCCCCAAGGAGTTAACAACTGTCAAAAAGCTAGGAGTGAATAGCATTCCTAAGGTTGCCCCTCTCCCAGAACTGACAAAAGAGGATGAGGACTTGTTGAGACTAAGCGATGAGTTACGAGAGAGTAAGGTTGCGTTCGCTCAAGAGCAGAGGAGGGTTACGGAGCTGGAGGAACAGTTGGCGTCTATGGTGCAGGAGAATAACAGGATTCAGGACCAGCTGAGGAATTGGCACCGCGTGGAAGATGAGCCTAAATCGATGCATGAGGAGTTCTCTATCCTTGAGGAAGTCAGGTGAGTTTCACCTCGTTCGAAGTATTACTAGTACTTTCTTAGATAGCCTGACGTTGGCTCAGGTACCAGATCCGGGACCTGTAGCGCTGCTTGTTATGTGCGCCGCATGTGCTTGTTGTCATTAAGCAGATCACAACATCACCTTTATACTTGTGGGACTTGCTAATTTGACTCGGATTCGTTTCTATGTTTATCATTCATGCTAGGACTAAATTACCGGTATTCGGCGAACTATTCCAGTGTAGTTATATTAATCGACAGAGATGCAAGCGCTAACATTTGCCGAATCCCGCCGGCCCCTGCATCAAAGGTAGTAAAGCAAGATCGAAGACAGGTCTGCTAATTATGAATTTGTATTTTCCAGACAAGGACAACTATGCATCAGATGCCTCCGCGGTGTGGAAATGGACGACATGTCCTCTATGCTAGACGGAGACGATGACGATAGAAGTGCTATCAGCTCGCTCATCATACCTTCAGGCCAGGACAGCCCGAGGGAAGACCTGGTCAATACTAAGCTCGTCAAGTTCGATGTGAGTTTGGTTTGCCTATATATTTATTAATGGCTTACTTATCACTGCGGCCTGGCAATACAGTGAGGTATTCGCAGGAGGTCTGGTATTTTTGACAGGTTTCTAGACAAGCTATTGTAATGATACATTGTGGATCCCTATCCCTGTTCAGTTCGAAGTCTCAGCCATAAGTATTTATCTAGTTCACGATGTGCCATTGCAATGGCCTTGAACTGTACAAACCTATTTTATGAATCCCACGCCATAGTGATGTGTAAGTCCTTTCCCTACGCATGATAACAATTCTTTCTTATTTAAACTTCTATGTTGATTTCTGTTCTGCATTAACTATGTGTAAATCTCTAATTTCTTGTAAACTAAACGAATAATTCACGATCCTACAATTGCAACCGACTAACAAATTAACCTCGACTAATCATTTGACCACAACTTGATAAAGAAAACATGTCCGTTCTGATAAATAAAACATCGCATGGACATAAAATTGGTAATACATGCGCGTGGAAGTGAAACCTATTTGTGGATTTCCCGTGTTGTTACTCCCAACCGTCTTGGGAAGTTGAAGTTTTACAGTAAATAGGTGGCATTATTATAATAATATAAATAATTCCTAAACTAACAGAATTTGAGGGTGCTACAATTATAGCCTTCCTTTTTGTTTCGATCTATAAGAAAGGGGCGGCATTGTGCGACAAGTAAGGCTATGTAGGATAATGCAACAAAAGAATTGACACCAGTATCTGAAAGGCACTGGCTGGAAAAACTAGCAAGATATATTATCACAACATTTCCAAAGGGCCATTCCTTTATACAGTGCGGGAGTTTCGCTTCTACAACTAGTATTACCAATTTCATGATACGGATTTCCCTCTGACGTGACCGTTTCGAATTTCTAGGCGTCAAAGCTTTTCCAACTGCCCCTGATGTTGTTGATCACGCTTTGCATTTGCATTATGAAGCGCATTTGCAGTAGTTTTCTTTGGATATATCGTATGTAGTCGAAGGTACGTCCATTACCGAGTATAACACGCGAATGATGCACGCTATTATAATACGGTGATGGTGATAAATTGTTGCAATATAGTACCAAGCAGTATTGAAGCTAGGAAAGAATTTGAATTAATACCGCGTGATTCACGCCTGCGCTTTACGTATCACTTTGAACTGGCCTGTCAAATTATGGTATATTCGCATTTTTTGTAATAAATAGTATTATAGTAACGGATTATAGATGGCCCATCTGATGATACCGAAGTGGTAACCTCTGCCCAATACACCTAAAATGCGACCCACGGTAAATGGTATTACATTGGTCCATTACCCAGTAAAAGTAAAAGGTCCTCCTCCTGTTTTAAAGTGTAATCAGCCTATAGTCCTATAGTCCAAGCCACTGCATTGGGTGGGTTCATTACATCCATTTATTTACCCGGAGCATGCCGGGTTTGTTCCCGCTTTGAGCTTTGCCCCCTCGGTAAAACAGGACAATGCTCAAATCATACTGCTTGAAATCTATATTGTGCTGGTATTGTAGGTATATAACATCGATAACATCACGATATGGCATGTACTAAGATGGCACTATTTACTCGTATCTTTGAAAGTAGTGCCAGTTATAGCTTAACTAGAAAGTCAAGCATGCAAGTGATAGATAAGATGCACTCGTGCTCTCCTATTTGCCGTAAAAATATATGTAGGGTAATGGGTGTATTTTTGACTAAGTATCGTGTTAGGCAGTACCTATCATAATTCAGACTTCATATTTCAGACTAATTTATAGTCCATTATAATTTTATCATCGATTTTCTTTTCTTCAACTTCTGCCGAATCTAATATTTTAATTAAACAAGCTAGACTTTATCTAATTTCTTGATCTAAATTAACTCATATACATGGAGTTAACGAACATTTCATGCCACTATCGATACATCATATCAAAGTTTTTTCCACATGTTCCTAAAATGATTCAATAATATTTTCAGAATGCCAAGGAAAAGTTACTTCAAGGCATTTGGGCGAACAAGGAGGATGGCCACGAGAATCCTTACAGAGAGCTCGTACAAAAATACGAGGCTCTACTCGAGGTGCAACTGTCACAGGTCAAGAACATCAGGAAGAACAAACCTGCGTCATTGCCGATCAACCAATCAGGACCCATCTCTCTGCAAGACGAACTACAGACGTCCGGAGACTTCAGCGCGTTCAGCGTCAAAGACACCGACGAAGAAAGCGGCCACGGGGAGGAGAAAGGCGAAAAACAAAAGAAGGTCGACCCCACATCGCGGAAGAAGATCATCCAAACCCCAGACTTTTCCGAAGCAGAGACATCCAGCTCAGGCTTCTCTGATGAGACGAGCAATAAGACAACGCAGACGGAGCCAGAGAGACCTGGCTCCTTCCTCTGCACGATCGCCGATGGAGAAGATTACCGCTTCAGTATCTACGACGACGCTAGCCCAATGGACAGTCGGTTCCGAAACAGACCCGAATACCGGGAGCTGTTCAAGGAAATCTTCACAATTTTGAAGAAAGCCGCGGAGAACAAAGACGATGGTGAACAACTGCCGTTGCTGGACGACTCCGGGAAGGTACCCCCAGTAACTCCTGCTACGGAAGAACCCCCAGGTAACTACACTGATGACACGCAAAGCGTTCTATCATCAGCGATGTCTGAACAGTCGATTCCAGTGTCCGATATCACGATCCCCGACACACCAACTCACAAGGAAAGGGAACGAGCACCTCGTGAGAAGGAACGAGCAAATCGTGAAAAAGACCGCGCCCCAGAACCGAAAAAGAAGGAAGAGAAGAAACGGGAGATCAAAGATAAGAAACCAGTGGAAGGGAGCACCACCGAACAGCCTAAAGAACACAATGAACAAGAGACAGTTAAACAGACAGAAAAAGAGAAGGCAGAAAAAGAGGGATTGAAAGAGGATAAAGAGCGCGTGTTGACACCGTTGGTGCGTCAGCCACTGGAATACATCGCGGCCACTAGAAAGAAGTCCAGACATCGCAATCGGAAGCAAAGTTCCGACCGGCAGAGCGGAGCCGACTCCCCCGTATTCCCTTCTCCGCCTAAAGTCACCTATCAGAAGTCATCGAGTAAGAAGCGCAGAGATTACAGGCCTATAGAAGTCAGTCCGTTGGTAAGGTCGGCGGAGAGCGATTGGAACGGTTCCACGATGCAGTTCTACAACAGAAGCATGAACTCCCCAACTCCTAGCACGAGCGGACGGACCGGCAAGATCTACCAAGGATGGAACGCCGAAACTGACTCCTGGGACATCAAACAAAGTACCGCCTCCCAGGAGATCCACAAACTGAGGAAACTGGAACTATCCTACGCGGAAGTCCTCAGAAACGCCGACAAAACCAAAGTCAGGCGCAAGAAACATCAGTAAAGAATAATTTTTATTTCATCGACCCCTCTTACTAATGTAAGAGTCGAGTGAACAAACCGCCATTTGTCATTGCCAACTGGACATAAGTAATTTTAGTTTAAGATTTTGTGATCTGCTAGTATGTATAACTCTTTAGTTTGTACCTTACTATATTCACAGTAAAAATTGCCATAATTCGATCCGGTATACGTGTAGATCGTATACCACAATAGTATGTATAATCATTGAATAATCCATTTTAATTTATAACGATTTATTGATACCGTACACTTCCCTCCGAAACCGAATGCATGTTCTAACAAAATAAATTGCATTTAAATTCAAAACACCAATCCACAGTTTCAATATGGCATTAGCTAAGTTTCTCAACTGTAATTGGACATTTTAAAACGAACTAGTTTTAATTCTTAACTGTTCTGTTACTATCTTAGTCATTATTTTAATTGTATATGTATCGTGAATTTTAATTTGTAAATATGCATTTTAGTTATTTTTTATTTGCCATGGAAACGTATGGTACCTATTTAATGCGGACAGTGAGAGAGGTTGAAGGTATAATAAAAAAATTGCATTGATATTAACGTTTCGTTTTTATTTCTTAGATCGTCTCCATTATTATAACAAAATAAATATTGAAAGATTATACTAAGCGCGCGCAGATTTTTTTTGTACAGACCGTACAGGCCGCAACGCACGCAACGTTCTCAGAGTATCGCATCATGAGCTATATTAAAATCAATGCCTTAGTTCAGACATTATAGTAAACAATAATTCATGATTTTTTTTGAATTCATATAGTGTCGAGGCTCTGGCTGGAAAAACGAACTGTAAGTACGTTATGTGCGTTGCAGCCAGGAACCATAGATCGCTACTTTCGCGTTGTTATAGTAAATAGCTGTACATATAGTATATGGGTCAACGCAGACAAAGTAGCAAACTGGTCGAATTTTTTCAATCAAGTATCGACCTTATCGCGTTCAGACTAAGTTGGAAATACTTTGCAAAGGAAAGGTCGGCCAACGAACTGCTTGTAAAAACCTATAACGCGCTATCACATGGTTAGTTCTGCTCTCTTAGTGCTAAATAATTCAAATTAGCTAAATTTTGATTTTTACAATATCCAAAAAAACGACTCAGACGGGAATCGAACCCGCGACCTTTCCTTAAATTATGGGGATGAGTTGACCGCTGCAATACCGAGTCATTCCTCGTCCAGCCGAAGCTCAATTTTTTTTGAGATATAATAAATAACATAATATTCCCTAAAGTGTACAATCAAATTAGCTAATAATTTATCTCAAGCATAATATCTATGCTTTTCGGTATTTTTCTTAGGTCTTTTATGTAGTGTTGCCTCTTTCGTTTTAGAAAAATCAACTTGGTTCAACATTATGGTTGATTCCCTTTCAAATATACAGGCCATATTATAATAAAAAAATACCGGGCATATTCTTGACACTTGCTCCATAAAGTTTTATGAAACTAGCACGGAACGGACATTGAAATAATTGTGACAATAGTCACCGTTGCCAGAAATAAAAGTTGAAGTAATGGAAAGTAACTTTGTCTAGGCCGTCTAGTACTTTTCCGTAGAGATCTTTAAAACCGCAAATCTGTATCGATCCTATCTCAATAGAAAAATGTTCGATAAGCTTACCGCTACCCTGCGTTGACTAACAGTTGGTTAATATCTACTTGTTTTGCGCTTCTAATTCTCTCTCGACTATCTTCCGGTATTCATCGAAGCCACCTTCTATACTTTCAACGGAGCCATTGCCGCAGACCCAAAGTTCTTTGCATACCATTCGTATTAATCGCTCGTCGTGAGATACTAGGATGACGCCGCCCTGGAACAAAATAAGGCGTTATCACCATCATCATCATCACTATCATCATCATTACTATCATCATCACCACCATCAACAACATCATCATCATCAGGCTGAAGAAATCCCAAAGAGTGTCACGACGAACGGTCGGACTTAAGCCATCTCCAACCACCAACTTCCCGCAACCTTCATAATCGGTCGGTCGCTGGTCCGTAGTCGGTCCATAGGGTAGGAGGCCTTCCTACTCTGAGTTATCCGGTCGCCATGTGATAACCTTTATTCCCCAACGTTTGTCGGTATACAAACCTGTGATATTTAGTGGTTATAAATAACATTTAATCAAGTTACATACTTAGTCCTGAAGCCACATTAGGATTCCCTGTCCTGGGTATCAGTAACTACGAGCACCATTGTACCACAACACCCAGACCCGAAAAAAATATTTGAAGATCGTGCAAACATTTGCTCCGCAGCGGGAATCGAACCCGCACCCATTGCGTCTAAGTCGGGTACTCGCCCGCTGCGCCACCGAGGTCATATAATTTTATTACTCACAGTATACTTGTTGATTCCCTTCCCTAGCGCCTCGATAGTCTCAATATCGAGGTGATTGGTCGGTTCGTCGAGCACTAGGAAGTTGGGGTTGCCCATACACATTCGTACAAACGCCACTCTGGACTTCTGGCCTCCGGAGAGACTGGCGATAGTCTGTAAAGCCATGTCACCGCTGACGCCAAAGCTGCCTAGTTGCCGTCTGTATTCTTCTATCGTTTTGCCTGAAAACAGAAAGTTAATAATATTTAGAATATTGATTGCTATTCTTCACATTGCATTTTAGGCAAATCATGGTAAATATCCCGTTTTAAGAGAAAATTATATTAAATCTAATAAGGTTTTTTAGATGACGTATTCTATAATACAAGGTGATTCATAACATGTATACCATCCCGAAAATGGGTTAGTCTATCAGCAAAAATAAAAAATAATATTAGCGAAAAAAACATCAATATTTTCATCACACGTATAGCAACTGAATCACGTTTTCTCCTAACAAAGTAACTCACCTGGATATTCCCTCTGTAATAATTCCACTGAGTTGACGTTCATTTCTAACTGGTCCACGTGATGCTGTGAGAAGTAGCCGAATTTGAGCCCTCTATGCACGCTCCGGATGCCACTAGTTGGTGACAGTATGCCCATGATGATCTTCAGTAACGTCGTTTTGCCGGCCCCGTTGTCACCGACCTGAAATATTACCACAGAAAATTAAGGTATCACCGAGCAAAAATAGCAGAAATTTTTGTCATAACAACGTTGGATTAAAGTTGAAAATGTCTCGCGGTTGAGTTGATCTTTGAACATTGAATTTTTTCCCCGGAATTTTCAAACGACGTTACGACGACGTTTTTTACGTTATAAATAACGTAGGAGAATTTCGACATCAAGATTGCTACCTAAAACAGCTGAACAATTGAGTTTGATCTGACTCCAAAATAGCAGATTTTTGCATAATGTTTTTTTTAAATATCCATTTCCAAAAGTCAGAACTAACTTTATTACCAGTTGAATGTAGAATAAGCCCCTTTCGGGGTAGCATACATGATAATATTATGATCACCTTTTAGTAAGTTAGGAAAATACTCACGATACATATCCTAGATTCTAACGTAGCGCCGAGGTTGACGTTTGTGAATATGACCTTGTCCTTTGAGTAGTAAAAACCGACTTCGTTCAGCTGCAGAATGGGCGGCGAGAGAGGCTCCGTCTCAGGAAACCGGAGGACCACATCTATTTCTTTCTCGATAGGCTTTAGTTCTGGTCTGTGGAAGTTAAGTTTACTAACTGAGTTTGAACTAAATATATATTATATATTTACAGATACTGGTGAGCAAAGCAAGCCAGTGAAACTGGAAATGGAATCAAAAAATGTAACAAGTAGAAAGCAAAGCTAAAAGTCGTGCATCTATGAGTTATACTATTCAAAAAACTTAAGTGCGCATTAGCTCGTGCATAAAACGGTGAAGGAAAACATCTTAAGGAAACCAGTAAGTATTTTTAAAGCGACGATGGGCTAGCAACCGATACGGAATACGCTCTACCAGCGCTGATACACTTTTCAAGGCGAACTTACAGTTTATCTAGCATTTTGATCTTGCTCTGTACGGAGGAGGCCCGGTTCGCGTTGTACCGGAAGCGGTCAATGAACTCTTGCGTGTGCGCGCGGTGTTGCTGCTGAGCCTCGTACTCTCTCTGTTGGTTCTTCAGCTTCTCTGTCTTCGTCTTGTGGAACTGCTCATAGTTACCTCTGGAAACACATAATTTGTTACTTATTGCTAACTGAATAGGGCTGGATATGCAGCGTCCTAGTGAGCGAAGCAAGCATACAGCCCTCCTGTTGGTAAGTTTTTAGCGTAGCCTATGGATGCTTGCAAAACCAGAGCACGCATACAATGAACATAAAAAGAGAATAATAAATAGTTTATGATTTAAGGCGTCTTGCTATTCAAATGCAAGTGTGTCAGCACAATTTTCATTTATTGAACCTTAACTCTCTTATACGTTTGATAACTCTCGCCCTGTCTTTTTCTAACATTAAACGAAAGAAAGAGGCGGATATACTTCGAGCCTATAAAGTCTTGTTCAAGATCTATAGGAACAGGCATAGCTTCACCTAGTTTCTAAGACGTTTCTTAGTGATCCTAGTGATTTTATTGAAATAAAAACCTTTGATTTTGACTATAAGACTATCAACTTTCGTCATTGCCTAACCAAAAACGCATGTAGATTAGGGTGAGTTAGTATAGTTTTACCTGTAAATATCTAGCCTCTGTGAGTGTAAATGCATAATATCAGTCGGTACAGTGTCCAGGAAGTTGCGGTCGTGGGAAACCACGAGCAGCGTGGTCGGCCAGTTCTGGAGGTAGTTCTCCAACCAGATGATCGCTTTTATGTCCAACATGTTGGTAGGCTCGTCGAGTAACAGGAGATCGGGTCTGGAAGGAAATGTATTGGTTAATATACTTATCAATGGCGGATTTCCCAGCAGACTGAGTATGCTTGAGCCTATGGCAGCAGCGGCATTTAGGAGCGGCAAATTCGGGGCCGTTTTTTTTTACGACGGTTATCTTATGTCTTGCAGAAGATAGTCTAAGCTTCTAGCAAACTAGAAGTAAAAGCCGCAAACTTCTATAATCTATGGTGAAACAAAAAAGGGCGTCAGCAATTTAACACCTATAGTTGGGAAATGTGAAAATCCGCCACTGATTGAGTATCAGAACGCTGTTTAAATTTAAGTAATGCTTAAAATTATACCCGCCACTGTTTCTCATTATGTAATAGTAAAAGATGGCAACACTTTAAGCATTGTTTTGAAATGAATAACACCTATTGAATGTTTTTTTGATCGAACGAGCGACGCGAGCTTAACTATCGAACCGTTAATCCGATCTGCTTGAAACTTTATAGGTCAACAGATGTACTATCATTATTTACGGCTAACAAGATGAGTTAAATCGGTCGAGGGGTTGCTAAGAAATAGGGGTCCAAAAGGGGGTTTTAAAAAAAGTCATACAAATACATGAAGTGGGGTATCACATAAAGAGCTTTGTTGAACATTCCAAAACTAGGTACTATACGAGCGAAGCCGCGGGCGGAAGCTAGTTTCAAATAAGTATCTTACTTGGAGAACAATGCCCTGGCCAACGCCAGCCTCATCCTCCATCCTCCAGAGAAAGTCCTGGTAGCTCTCGCCTGCATATCTGGACTGAAGCCCAAACCGCTGAGGATTATAGATGCCTTTGCTGGTGCCTTATCTGCCTCGATATTTTCCAACTGTACGTAAATTTCGCTGAGCTCAGTTGATAGGTTCTGGTCTGTTGATCTGAAAGTATATTTGAATTGTTAATTACAATAATAAATAAATAAATATTCCGGACATATCACACATTGTCAACTGATCACAAACTAGGCATAGCCTGTAATATGGGTACCAGAGACTGATATACATAATAGATATATATTTAACACCCAGACACAGAACAAACATCTGTGTTAGTCACAAATGTTTGTCCAGTGCGGGAATCGAACCCGCGACCTCTAGCGCAGAAGGCAGAGTTACTACCAACTGAGCTATGAGGCCAGTCAATTATTAATTCAATGATAAATACTACATTGTACATAGTTATTATATATAGTTATATTATATATTATAACTGTACCCGTGGAATCACTCGCGTCGTTTTAATTGCAGTTTATGATCTATATAAATAAAAATAATTTGCCACATGTATGACGGAGCATCACCTCAGAACGGCTCGACCGATTTGGCTAATTTCTTTTTCGTTGTGTTCGTGATTGTCAGGATAAGGTTTGAATGAAAGATTTTTTTCGAGAATCTACGGTAGCAAAAAAATGAATAATATTTTTATATTTAAATATTTAAGCTAAATCCCTTAGGAAGGCTACTTAATATGGGTACCTTGCGAGCGGCTAGTAAATAATACAAATCAATATTGACTGAATGAAAAATTTTGCCAAAGGGCACTGTTATTTAATTTTATTACTTAAAATGTGTCTTAATGGCAAGATCATGACAAATACCTAGAGGAATTCGCATGAATGCCTGATTTAGTTAAATTTTCATATCAGAGATCTATGATGTACCCAATCGAACAAATTCGATTCAGCGGGACGGTGCATACTAGATACCTCAAATGCAAGGTTGCCAAGACAGAAACAGTGACAAGACAAACAAACACAATAGATTTCTTGAAAATAAGAAATTAATGGCATAATTAATTCTCACGAATCTTGAATACTAAGAGGCAATTACAAGCAATTACAAAGTTTTCACATTTAACTCACCCATTGTTCACCGCGGCCGTGATCTCTTTCTCCCGTCGCAGCAAGCCTTCTCGGACCGTGTCACATTCTAGCACACTCTGTGGAAGGACAATTTTACTTAAGCACACAAGTAAAAAAACTACCTGGTACACTCAGCATCAAGTAGAAATAATTTACTGCAGGAGCAGATCAAAATTTGTATACCTAGGAGTTATAAAAGCTTGATGATTTATATACATAGCTACTCATATCATGGGTAAGGTCAACCGGGGCAAATGCGTGAACAGGGCATTTGCATCTTTTTAAAATAGGTATTTAAGCAAAGAAACAGAACTAATCTTGCTCTTATGAATTGTTAGCTTAGCACTACATCTACAAATCAGTGACAAGCAGATGTCGCGATTGTGTAGGTATACTTTTGAAAGCCACCATCTAAATTTTGTTCCGTTTTTTGGATCCTAGACCACTAGAACACGTGGTTTTTAATTTAATAAAATAACATACATTTCAAGAGTTTCACAATTTTATTACGATGAGTACCTACTGAGATATTGATGCATCTTTTCTATAGCTTATTTTTTGTGATAAAATCTCTGTTTTTTCAGAAGGAACTTTTAAATTATATGCATATTATATTTCTGAATACCAAATGTAGTCAAAAAATACCTGTAACGCTAGCGTATCATCCCCTACAACTTCTTGTTCAACGTGTAGTATAGATATATGTGAGGGAATCTTCAGCTGTTTCGCCGATATCATCCGAAGAAGTGTCGTTTTGCCGAGTCCATTTCGTCCGACAAGACCGTATCGTCTGCCGCACGCTAGTACTAAATCTGCGCCTTGTAGTAATACCCTGAAAAGAGACTTCTGCTTTAGAAAGACTGTCTTCTGTGAAGTGGAAAAGCCTCTGAGTATGAGAGACATATTTATAATGTGTTATACTAGTAGTCTGCCTTCCTCGGTATCACCTGTATTCATAGATGCGTGCATGTATGTGTGTCCGACGATAAATTTTGTATAGTTTATCCGAATTCCGATGTTTATGAAATTATGTAGAGATAAGAAAAATGTAGTTTGATATCTGCAGGGGTTTTTGAATAAATGAGGTGGCATTTGTCACGTCCCCACACTACCTGTTAATTTTTCCACTCCCTTTGACCTCATAATAATAATACATATATCAACATCTGATGAGTCTTTTTTGCCAAATCCATTCTATCAAAGATAGCATAACATACCTGTCGCCATAAGCAATATCAAAGTTTTCTATCCTAATATCCTGTGTGCGGTTGGTTCCCTTAGCTTCCAGTTTACTATCTTTCTTTGAAGTGACTTGTGAAGCAGTGGCTGTTTGTAAGACAGGTGCCGCTGCGGGCGTGCTCTTAACGTCTTTCGCTTTTTGAAGTTTCTGCTGCAGTTTTGCCTCTGCTTTTTCTAGCTTCCTGGCATCCACTTTCTGTAAGTAATAAATAGTAGGAATGTAATTAAAAAGAGTGGAAAAAAAAATATCAGATCATTTTGCATTAATAGATTGTTATAATTTGATAGTGGTACAATATATTGCACAATAGCTAGCCAATAATTTATAATATGTTCCCCCCTCATCATGAAGGTATGGCTCTTAATAAGAAAAAGCGTTACGATAAAAAAGTTCAATTAGACAGAGTGATAATCAATTTCGAAACTAAATAAAAGTCCAAAACTTCTAAGGCTGACTGTACTAATCTCTTAAAAAAAGGCTTGGTTTCTGATGTTGAAATCTGATGGCACAGTTTGGCTGATGGATCTTACCAAATTTGAAGTTAGAAATTCAGAAGCACTACAGATTTTTTAGGTACTAAATTGGCTCCTCATTTCTAATTTTTTCTTGCCAAGAACCAGTGATCGAACTATAAACAGATTCAGTGCACCATACACTTTTTTCATATTATAGGTAGCATGAATTATTTCTTATAAGGTAATTTGTAAACCTAGCATATCTTACAAAACTGTCATCTCTAGTTTGCAGCCATATACTCTTCAGGTCATCGGTGTCATTCACTGGCACTGTCATAGAAGCCAAGTGGATTGGGGCATCCAGAACTTTCCTCGGTCCATTGCTCACACCGGTCATGTTGGGCTGCAGCATATGCAGTAGTTTCCCACATATTTTTCTGAAAGATTATTATTTGATTATACAAACTTACTTTATGTACAGAATGGTGTTGTTCTTTTCAGATGTCCGTCAGTATTATAACTACACCTACATTAAAACACTCTTATTCGTTATCAGTCATTCGGTCATCAGCTCAATAACTCTTGCCTTCCTTTACTGGCAGCAAACAATAGAAAGAGACAGGCATAATTTTATTTAGCTGATGATGTTTGTGAGTAATACTGAATTATGGGGTAAGTATGTACAATCACCAAAAGTTCCGCCATACCACCCTATTTCCCGTGAAGTGATTGTTTCCTAAATTTTGTCTTGCTTGCTTAAATGCTTAATGTCATGTCATGTCAACCATAAAAAAGTTTATTTTTTTGACTACCACATGTTCCTACTGTTTTTGGTTGCAACCGAAAAACAGACTGGGTAATCAAAGTCATTAAAAAAATAGGCTGGACAGGCTTACTAAGCCACATGCAAGTAAACAATTACAAAATTTTATAGTGACTTGATAGCAATCAATTTGAATAACAGCTTTAATTAAACAGCGTTACCAGTGATACAAATCCAAAAATCAAACCTAATATCATCCTCCGACTTCTCCGAGATCCCGAGTAGGACTTCACCAACAGCTTCATACACTTCCTCTGTATCTTCAAACTCTCCAGCACTGTTGTCCAGGATACCTATACGAGGTAGTAAGTAAACATAGTATCAAAAGTTGCATGTGGAATCTAATATTAAACTAAAACTAAACAGCACATTAAAATGTGAGCATATTACTCAAAGAAATTAACAATATTTAGTTTTCACCAAATTAAACAAATTAAAGACGGCAACAGAGGAAAAACAAATGATGAACCATTGGTAGGGCAAGATCTCTGCACATGTTTTTGGACTAAATCGGTGACGTTTTGGAAAAAGGCGTAATCAAAAGTACCCTAGGCCGACGAGCATGCATGAGGAATGTGATGAGAGTGAATAAAGCAAAAGTAGTACTTCAGGATGGTAGCAAGTGGAATGCCGTGGTCTCTGCCTAACCCTCCGTGAAACGGGCATGATTTTCTATATTAAGGTATGTCAAACGAATTGCTTTTTGATCTGGGAAATAAGTTCTTTAACCTAAAACATACCTTCGACGTATTCCTTGAGCTCGTCGTCAATTAGTGGAAACTGTTTTTTGATAAAATCACCACACTTTGCCATTTTTAGCAAAATTAAATCTATGTAAGTAAACAATGTTAGCTCAGCATTGAATTAAGCAACTTGCTAGCTGCTTGATGAAAGAATTATTTGAATTTTATCCTTGTTCTCCTTTTCGTTTTCGGGTTCACCTCACTCACAGAAGATCAATCACCACCGCACGTCACGCAAGGCACGTCAGATGAAGCTGGTTGGTTGACTTTGACTTATCTTTAGTTTGATGTCATTTTAACTTGACTTTGTTTGTTGATTGTGTGACGGAGGGGGGTGTACTCAGCTTAGACAGAGTATATCATGTTATGTATACTCTGTCTACGGTACTAAGTGATTTTCCTAAAAATGCGTTTAAAGAAAACCGCCATCATTTTCTTCGGAACGAACCACGTAGTATTCCCTACCCTATTAGTCTGTGGAACGAACTGTTAGGCCGTCATCCATGTAGCTACGCAAAAGTGACGGAACTCATTAGAAACTAGAGTTGCGGAATGATTGGAAACTCTGACTCGTCCACGACGACGCTACTGGAATTTCCTGAAACCCAGTCACTGAGTACACAATTTTATGTAAACAAAGTTTCGAAAACGAAAATAATTAACATGACTAGTGATAACTCAAGCGATGACATGGAATTATTACTTTATTTGTTCATTTTTCAACAGTTTCTCGGAACCAGTCGCCTCGCAACCAGCATGTCGAGTCGCCAGGTGACTAGTTACAAACGCGTTCCTTTTGAGTAGCGTCGTGTACGGAGCGCGTAGACCGAGAATAACATAGACATCACGTTAAATAATAATACCAAGAAAGAAAAGGATAGCAATATATGAAACGACGTATGACTAAAGGAGAAAGAACTGTTATCTTCCATCACTTTCTGCGTATGCACTTTGGGTTTGTGCCTAGTGTAGCAGGTATAGAATTCAACTGGTAACATGGTACGTTGCAGTAGGTATTATAGGCTCCACGAGCGATAGTTTAAGGAAAGTGGAAAATATTACCTTTCACCGGTAAGTACCGTTTTTGTTTCTATTTGCAATTAAAACTTTATGCTGGAAAAGGATCTGGCTATATAATTGAAAACGTTATTATTTATTTAGTTTTCTAATGCTTAAATCCATATCATTTCTTTAAATTTTAAAATTTAAAATTTAAAAATTTATCATTGGTTATGATTAACCGCACTAATTACATGGCCATTCTCATGCCTAGAGCCACGCACAAAAATATCCAGTTCTAATTGGCTGGATTATACGAACTTTCGTCTTGCTCGGCTATACGCGCTAGCCCGGTCTATATTATACTCTGATTACGATTTTTATACTTGATACTCACTGTGAAAAGTCAACATTTTTATTTTAGCGGCTCCATAATCTATGGGCTATTCTTTAGCGAGGGAAGAATGGCAAACAAGTACTGCCAACATTCCCTAATTTATTTTCTGAACATATTCTGAAGCTGTCTAGCTTGGGTTTATTCTCTTTGTACTATTTCGTCTCAGCTCAGCTCATTTCATTCATTCATTCATTCGTTCAGTCCGCCGCGCGCGACGCGAATTTCTACGAAAATAACAGTGGGAAATTACAATTTATTTCCTTACATAAAATCAACGATGGCTGATATACAGTACAAAAGATATGAAAAATCATTGGGCTTACTCACAACAAGATTCGTATCCTTGTTACAAAAAGCTAAGGACGGCGTCTTAGATCTAAAAACCGTGAGTATTTTGGTTCCCAATTGCTTGTCAGTTTGTTCTGTATTCTGTGATTGAGAATGAGAAACAAACAAGAAATTTCAAATACACAATCAACGCTTTGATTTTATTTTCAGGCGACTAATTTACTTGCTGTCCGTCAAAAGCGCAGAATTTATGATATTACCAATGTATTGGAGGGAATCGGGCTGATAGAGAAAAAGAGTAAAAACAGCATCCAATGGAAGTATGAAAATTGTGTTTTTACCCATTGGTATAATATAGAATCCAGATTCTTAATAATTTATAGCGTAATGCTTACCACTTTATTAGCAATGGAGTAGTTCTTTGTTACATGTTACCAGAAGATGTTGTTTCTCCTACATCTGTCAATTCTTTTAAAAACATCCTCAACAACTGGCTATGAATGAAACAATTCAGTGCTCATAAAAGTGAACCAGTCATGACAATTGATTTTCAACTTCAATGTTGTGAGATGCAGACAAGCTTCTCGCCTATCCTACTAATATTATTAATGTGAAAGTTTGTGAGGATGTTTAGATGTTTGTTATTCAATCAAGCCGTAACGGGTCAACCATTTTCGTTGATACTTGGAATATAAAGGCTACTTTTTATGTAGGAACCACGCAAGCGATACTGCATGCAGGAGCTGGTATTTAAATAAATAAATTTTGTTTAATTTACAGAGGTGCAGGACCAGACCGCTCTAGAAATGATATTGGAAAAAGAGTAATAGCTATGCGGAAACAAATAATTCAAATCGATGAATATGATAGATTACTTAACAAGTTAGTAAGGATTGTAATATTAAGTGGTTCTAATTAATCCGCAATAAAACTGCAATCAACAGAATGCCCAACATTTGCATTTTTTGCATCCTCATTTTTTAATAAGTTTCAAGAGTTACTTCTCAGGAAAGGAGGCTCTAAATCATTTCACCACACTGATTCTTTCACCAACAGTCACCATGCCTCAACCTGGTCACTTACCTAATACAGGATGACCAAGAAAGAATCAGTGGCATGACAAGCAAGCAACTCTTACTTCTCACAGCAAATAGTGAAAAGTCAATAGCTGGTGGTTTTTGTAAAGGCACTTTTCGTGATACCATACAAAAACAGTAAGCTATTCACGTCTCTCAGTGAGAAGTAACTCATGAACATTTTAACAATAAGCTTAGTTTTGAAATAGATTAGAAATTCTTATGTCTGTACCTAAGTATTGTTGAAATAACTTTTTAATATTCTTCCAGGCAGTTACATTGGATTGAACAAAGTGTGAAAAATGTGCTGGATGATACAGACAATCAGGATTTGAGCTATGTGACAAAAAGCGATATTCAGGAATGCTTTGCAGGCAGCCAAATTTTGGTATTGGAGGCTCCTATCGGTGCCGATTTATCTGTTGGCGATGGACCAAGCAAGGTTATGGTAGTTCAGTTATATTATGATCATCACTTATAGTATTTTTTTTTTTTTTAGAGATTTCCATTAGGGATCCCTTTTATGATGTCTGCTGCTGTTGGACATAGGCCTCCCTCAAAGAATGCCACGATGAACGGTCTTGAGCCTTCTCCATCCACCTAGCTTTTTCCATTTTTCGTATAGTAACTATTATAGTAGTACACCCGTGGACTGTTTCAACGGATTTCAAGTCGTACGGTCTGCCTTGCGAAACTTGTGTCGCCTACGACCGAAATCCGTGCGACGGCGAAGACCCACAGTGGTTCGATTGTATGGAGGAGGTCGGTCATAGGTGCCTAAAAATCACAAAGTCGTAATTTGATAGTGCCATTCGATTGCTATTTTAAAAACAAACAATCATTCTTATATTGCACTTTGAGCCTTTACTTATAGTTAAGGAGTAAATCGCATAAAACTGATTTCATTGTATGGGACGCAACCTTTAAACGTGAAAAGAACGTGTATTTTCGTCGATTTTCTTTCTGGGATTTTTATGGTCGGTTCTTATCATTTAGTGGCACATTTTCTCCAAAGACACATGTTGCCACTTTTGTGCCCTTTTCGAGTTAAGATGATGATTTTTAGTCAAAATCGTAATCTCGTACATCTTAATACTCTATTCGATTTATGTTTCAAAAACAAACAAATATGACCCCATGTCATTTTGAGCCCCGATTTATAGTTTAGGAGTAAATTGCATAATACTTATTTTATTACATGGTAAACGTCGTTTAAACATATATATATACCCTGTATTTCGCCGTTTCGTTGTAGGATTTATATTGTAGGTTTCTACCATTTAGTGGCACGTTTTCTTCAATGACATATTATGTTGCCACTTTTATGCCCTTTTCAAGTTATGATGATGATTTTTATTATGATGATGATTTTTAGTTAAAATCGTAATCTCATACATCTTAATACTCCATTCGATTTATGTTTCACTAACAAACAAATATGACCCCATGTTATTTTGAGCCCCGATTTATAGTTTAGGAGTAAATTGCATAAAACTTACTCCTAAACTCTAAATCGGGGCTCAAAATGACATGGGGTCATAGTTGTTTGTTTTTGAAACATAAATCGAACAGAGTATTAAGATGTACGAGATTACGATTTTGACTAAAAATCATCATCATAACTCGAAAAGGGCACAAAAGTGGCAACAAAATGAATTCTTTGGAGAAAATGTGCCACTAAATGATAAGAACCGACCATAAAAATCCCAGAACGAAAATCGACGAAAATACACGTTTTTTTCACGTTTAAATGTTGCTTCCCATACAATGAAATCAGTTTTATGCGATTTACTCCTTAACTATAAGTAAAGGCTCAAGTAAGGGTAAGTGCAATAGAAGAATGTTTGTTTGTTTTTAAAATAGCAATCGAATGGCACTATCAGATTTATGAAATTACGACTTTGTGATTTTTAGTCACCTATGTCCGACCTCCTCGATACAATCGAACCACTGTGCGACCGTCGCAACTGTATGTCGCCTTTTACCTATATTGTATCTCTTGTTTCAGGATAAGGAAATTAATTATTTCCTGCATTTGAAAGCGCAGGAATCAATGGGAGTAATACACTTGAGTGAAAAGACTGACATGGTATGTAGACCTTCCTTTATCCCTCATTCATTATATCCACCGTAAGACATCCACTCAACGGCTCCCAGCAACCGTTATTAGGTTGTCTTTCCATTTAGTGGGGAGCCGTCCTACGTTGCGCTTTCTGTTGCGCGGACGCGACGGAGTGGCGGCTAAACGACTAATTCGTTAAACAAAAGAATCTCAACCTTATCTGCTTTTGGTTATGGTTGCAATTTGTAAACTGTGATGCTCAAATTGCATCGTGCGCTTTGGAGAGGCCGCGAATTTAGGGATTTTGGGATTTCATCTGTATCGTAAAGTAGATAAGGTCGAGTTTCAATTGTTTGGCGAATCGTAGTCGTTGCTTCGCCTTCATTCAGTGTGTCTGCGCTGACCAGAATTATATTCTTTCAGTTACTGTAATTAGACTGGAACTTGCCTTTCTGATTCATTTTATTATCAGTGTAAAATATTTTAATATCACCATATTTTTTATTTTTTTGTTACTTTCAGGAAACAGATGAGGATTTTATGGATAGTGAGGTCGAGGGTCTGATGGAAAGTTGTAATGACACCCTAAATGCAAATAGTAAGTAATAAGTGAAAAAAATATTCTAAATGGCTTCTCAAGAAAAGTTCTATAGTTAACGTTATTTCTTCCTTGTTTCACTTCCTAATAATGTCTTAAGGAGAGGAGGATGAAAACCGATGCTCAACTAACAACGACGCTTAACCAGACTTTCAAAAAATTTATAGATGAACAGAGTCGTATGAAAAATCTAATCACACTATTATTATGTATTATAAAAGAGCTTGCGCCTGCGGCTTCGTTCGCGTGGCATCTAGATAAAAAGTAGCCTATATGCTATTTTAGGTAAATAACTCAATCAAGGTATTTCAAGTTTCATCGAAATCGGTTGAGCCGTTACGGCGTGATTGACCCACAAACATCCTCACAAAATTTCAAGTTCTTTTCTATCGTCATTTATCATATTAGTAAGATGATAAACAAAATTCTGTTAGTTTACCTTTTCACGACTAAACGGCTGAACCGACTTTGATGAAATTTGGTGCCTATGAAGATATCTCTGCCCCAAGGAAGAATATAAGCTACTTTTTATCCAGTTATCGAGTGATTATAATATATCTCATTCATTATTCCAGATTGTCTCCTAAGATTAAGTCCACCGATAAGAAAAATTGATTTCTCATTCTCGTTGCGAGATTCAGAAGGCCTGTGTGATCTCTTTGATATTCCATGCTAGAAATGGCGTTATGTAATAAGTACATCATTGTATTATGTTAAGTTTTTTTAAGCAACTTTATATTTCTTTAGATTTTTAATGACATTTTTTTTATAACTACCTATTTTTTGATCATGTTGAAATGTGAATAAATCATGTAAAGTTCCTAATATCAGAAAAAGGAAATAAAATAATTTTAAGATGCAATTGTTTATTCTTATTTTTTGGGTACAAATCGATCTAGCACACCGAATGACTGTTTCGGCGCTTTTGGCTTCTCTGGCAAATCCAATAGTTTCTTTGCTTTCAAAGACTGCTGTACAAATTCCTGAAATTAAAAAAAAAATCCATTTATTTTGAACGCACATTCGATGAACTGATGATAGGCAGAAGTTGGTGTAAGGAGAAGGTTAAGAAACTTAAGAAGGGCTCTAACGAACCGACAACAGTCAAAATGTAATGTAACAACCATTACCTGCCCGTTAACGTCAAAACATAGTCAGTTTTTAAAACGGCGTCCACCCGATGCCCCTTACCATCAACTTTACGATTTTCTTTAGGGGCGACATAAGTTGACAGTTCAAAAGACTGATGGTTCAAATTCGTGTAAAATAGTGCTGGCACGCTTGCATTTGAATAACCGTCAAGATAGGGCCCTATAGGTCTGCTCTGGACGGCAATGATAATCAATTCACTAGTTTGGTTGGACTAGACAGATTGCTATAGTACAGGGTGTACCGTGGCAGATTTACGATTTATAAATGAAACAAATAGATGCTAGATGTAAAAAATAATTATGTATTGCGTACCAAATCAAACTTTACACATGCGGGTTTTACTTTTTAAAGATTATGCCGTCTAAATGTTTTCCGTCGCGGCGTTGTGTACTACACATTATATAGGTATGTATTTGATAGTTACCTGTCTCCCAACATGCTTTATAATCTTCTTTCTGGCAGCAACAGTCTTGCCTTTGTTCTTGCGTCTTGGAGTTATATCCACTTTCTTCGGCTTGACATACTGGAATAGAAAACGATTTTTTATTAGTTCTTTGAAACTAGTCTTTCATCAGGTACCATTTAATTCGTCTTAAACTGTGAAGGCCTAATACCCAGCAATGGGTGAAGTCGGTCAGAGGTTGATAATGATGTTTGTACTTGCCTCTGACTACCCTAGATTTATTAAGATTAAGTTAGGTGCCTAATGATCAGATCATAGCGATTCATCATCATCATCATTTCAGCCGTTCGACGTCCACTGCTGAACATGGCCTCCCCCACAGACAGAGCAAATTCCTTATCATGTGGGGGGATTTGCCCATACTCACCACGCTGAGCATGCGGGTTGGCGAGCGCAGTTAGAGCTATGGTTGTTAAAATGAGGGACGCTGCTGCCCATCCCCTAGCTTTTTTCCCTTAGTCGCCTTTTACGACATCCGTGGATAGGTAGATATGGAGGGGCCTATTCTTCAGCCGGGGCCACCACGGCCCTGTCATAGCGATTGCTTCGAAATAATCTGCTTTTATGTAGCAATGCCCGGGTCCTGAGTTACTAAAGACATCGGTGAGTAGTGAATAATAATAGCTTAACGTTTTTTGTATGGTGTCACGCAAAACGCCCCTACAAAAACCGGCAAGCTACAACTCACGAACACTACGGACTCTGGCCTCAGTACAGTAAATAAATAAATAAATAATAATAATAAATATTCCGGACATATCACACACGGTCAACTGATCCCAAACTAGGCATAGCCTGTACTATGGTTTCCAGAGACTGATATACATAATAGATATATATTTAACACCCAGACACAGAACAAATATCTGTGTTAGTCACAAATGTTTGTCCATTGCGGGAATCGAACCCGCGACCTCTAGCGCAGAAGGCAGAGTTACTACCAACTGAGCTATGAGGCCAGTCAAGTATGTAAGTAGGTATGCTTGTTTACCACCAGACAATTTCACTCACCAAAAGGCTCTTTTTCGCCTGCATTTGCTGCTGCATAGACTGCACATCGACCTCGGCAACTTCGAACGGGTTGAGTGTGATGAGCTCTGCTGGGATTTTGTCGAGCAACGCTTTGACCTCGGCCTCCTTCCGCTGAGACTTGGTCTGGAATGGATTGCTCTCAAGTGCGTCGAAGTTCGGTTCGCCGGAACCTGAAAATTTATAATTACGTTTTCAGAACCGACTTCAAGTTTGAGAAAGGAAAACTTTTGTTGTTTGTGAAAGCCCTATCGATTACGCTTCTTGCTCTTTACTAGTGATACATGGTTGGATATACTCACAGAGAATAAAAATACGCAATTTCGTTTAGGGGACATCCATTTATTAAGTACGCGAGGCTATTTTGGCGACTTTTCGACCCCCGATCGAACGAATTTGGCGATTTTTTTGGTGAGATGTCGCGAAAAATATTATGTATTATTTAGTCATATTTTAGTGGAGAAACATTTATTAATTTATCTAATCTAGTTTTCTAGCGACACTATTTCTTGCGGATTTTTTTTCCCGTGATATTTGCCGACCACCCTCTCCCCCATGTGAGAATGTGTGAGGTTTGGCTCGACACCCTCTCCCCCTAAACGCCTCACGTAATTAATGAATGGATGGATGGATTTGCTTGGATGACATATTTTTTCCAGTTGAAATGCAGGATGACAAACAGTGACACGACAAGATAGCAGGTTACGTGATTGTAGGTACCTGGTATAATGATGCTGGTGAATCCTTTGCTGGTTCCAATGCCCAACACATCTTCGTACGGACAGAATTGGAAATTTCCGATGGATTTCGCCATTCTGTGTCTCATATATGGCCTGTCCGCTCTTTGCGTGCAGCAGTCACTGGAAGAAAAAACATCCAGATTACTGACGGAATACGTAGACGACCTCGATAGAGTGGCGGTACCGTTAACAAATAATGTTATTTGGCTGCGATCCTAAATACCTTTATCGATAATACTATTTATTTTTGTCCTTTTCGGGATAGTGTACCTACTAGCATAGACTAATAATAATTATTATTCGTTGTCTATGCTACTAGTTAAGGAACACATTGTATAGCTTGCAAAGTTCTTGTCTGTTCTTGTTCTGAAGTTCTTGTGTGTAGGTAGGTACTTGGTACAATATTTGTGTCTTACTTGTAAACTTCCACCACGTCTCCTAACCCGACCGCCAGCATTCCCTTCTGCGAGAATTCAAGGTCAACGGCCGGCGACCTCAGCCTGTAGTCTTGCATTGGTCCGTCTAAGTTCCGAATGTCCCATATCTTTAGGCTACGGTCTACCCCTGCTGTGGCCATGTACCTGAAATGTTATAATAAGTATTTTGATTAAAATTTCAAACGGTATATTTACCATGATTTGTGAGTTTATTTGGATTAGTTTAAAATATAGTTTAATATGTAAATTTAGTAGGTAATATGAACTAGTATCGTATCGTTTTATCCCTGCCTATTAACTTAGAGATATTCAATTAGTGTTTTTTTGATAACTTTGTAATTAAATGTGTGCTTCTCGCCTGAAACACAGGATCACCTAGTTCAGGCTCCTATGTAACACCTACCTATAACTATGTAAAAATGACCATAAACTTAAATTTTGGTGTACTAATCAATCTTATGAATAAATAAGTATTATTTGTTTCCCGTTATTTCGGCACAGTTTCATGCGCCATCATCGCCATGATCATCACGGAGTAAACTCAAAAAAAGTACCTATTTATATTGCCTGATCATAATTTATGGGTAATGGAAGTTCCATTGCCCTGAGATGACATCGATTTAACCCACTAGTTCCACAGTTATGGAACTCATCGTCATCATCATTTCAGCCGTAGGACGTCCACTGCTGAACACTTAATAGGAATTATTTAGTCATATTCTCGTGTTCTTTTTTTAAAGTTTGAAGTTTTGAATTGGGAAAAAAAATGTACTAAGTAGTTGCGCCTCCAAGCATAATCATAATAATATGAAATACTTACATCCCTTGACTATCCACTGCAATACTAGTCAACGGGGTCATATGACACAATATCTTCGCTAAAGGTTGCTTCACGTTCGGCGACCACAGAGATACGACTCCCTGCGCGTTGCCCAGGCATAGAGTTGCGTTGTAAGGGTTCTGGGCCATGACGGTCGAGCGGCCCATGTTGTTTTTGTAATGGCCCACGATCTCTCCTATGGATATGTCTAGCCATGACATGAAGCCGTATTCATTCTGGAATTGAAAAATATTGACATTTTAAACGTGATTTTCGTATCCATAATCAGATTTGGCATAAATACACTTTACACGAAAGAATTCCCTCATAGACGCTACCTGCAACAGAATTTAGCCATAATTTTTTTTAGTTCCGTTATTCACGGCGGGAATTCTTTGTGGAAAGGACACATTCAAAATACTAGTATTTTCATTTACCAGTACAACCAGTAGATACCCTAAGAACAGGTAGACAAAGGGGAAGCGTTCTAAAAAAAGCTTTCAACGGTTCACCCAGGTCTCAGGGAGGTGGACGGTGGGTAAGAACCAGTCACATGCAGGTTATTTTTATAAATTTATAGGCAAAAGGCTCAACATGTTTTAAACTACCAGATGCCAATTTGGTTGCGTGGATACTCACTACAGCAGCAAGCAGGAAGTGGTAAGGTAGGAACTCCATCCTCAGAATCTTGTCCATTCTCTTCACGCAGTGTATTTCCATGCCAGTGTTGTCATATATGTACAGCCATTCCTTTTGCGCAACTGCCATCATTGTTTCTACATGCAGCCAGCTGAAAAAGGAAGGATTAGGTACCAATTAATGAGATTGATGAGAGATGAATGAGTTTAAGCTATGTATCCACAAAATCTTGTTATTGAGACTTAACTATAACTGTGATTAATTTCTTCAGGTTTACATTTTTAGGGTAATTTAGTTATTAATCTTGCAACACAGTAAATCGTGTCATGTTCGCATAATTGATTACGAACCTGGATCTGAACTAAGCAATGTTTGTACTAGAATAAGCTTTATCGGTTGTAATCTGATTTGTGAATTCATTAAATAAAAATAAAAAAAAAAAATTGAATAGCTTATGAGATTCCCACTGGTGGAACATATTATTATAAAACTAGCTTCCGCCCGCGGCTTTGCTCGCGTGGTAGCGACATAAAAAGCCTTTATGCTAATCAAGGTAAAGAACTTTATCTATTTCAAATTTCAACGAAATCGGTCAATCCATTGAGGCGTGATTGAACAACAAACATGATAAAAGGGGTAAAGTATTTCAAACAGAATAAAACATTCAAACCGGCAAAACATTTACATTTAGCAGATCAGAAAACAACGTTAAACGCCTCAAAACATTATAACAAAAATAGAAATATATATAACCTTAATATTGGCTGTACCAGGATCACCACACTTTTTCACTACTAATCATCATCATCATTTCAGCCATTCGATGTCCACTGCTGAACATGGCCTCCCCCACAGACAGCAAATTCCTTATCATGTGGGGGGATTTGCCCATACTCACCACGCTGGGCATGCGGGTTGGCGAGCGCAGTTAGAGCTATCGTTTTTAAAATGAGGGACACTGCTGCCCATCCCCTAGCTTTTTCCCTTAGTCGCCTCTTACGACATCCGCGGATAGGTAGATATGGAGGGGCCTATTCTTCAGCCGAGGCCACCACGGCCACTACTAATAATAATACTTAATTAATAATCTGCATGATAATTTATGAAAATAACTGTAATTGGACTATTTTATGCAATGTAACGCTAAGGGTGAAATAAATGAATATGAATATTCACAAAAATGACTTATAGACGACTACACTTCTCAACGAACAAAATCGGCCTGACCTCGACCCGAGTCCCGAGCCCGAGCCCGAGTCGAACCGGCGCGGCGGCAGCGGATGTTTACCGCCATCGACTGGCTTCTTAAAAATACTTTAACCACTCATATAGCAATAAAGCACACTGCGATCGTGAGGTCGCCGTAAAGGGTTCCATCTGAAAACCAGCGCCGCTACACTTCGTGTGCGGCATCAATGCTGAGATGGAACCTTTTTTGGCTTACGCATGCACCTCGGCACGGACTAATGAATACCCTAGTTTTGTTACTTACTACCTACTTTTGTTTTGTTTCCTCCCTACCTTTTGTATTGTAACCTGTACCTTGTGTCTTTTTTTATTAGTTTGTGCTGTGCTTGTGTGTCCAAAATAAATGTATTTTTTTTCTTTCTTTCTTTCTTCTTTCATAAAATCAATGAAATACCTCATAAACATTCTCGTAAATAATAAAGGTATAATTGGTTTCAATAAATGATAGTTATTAACAATACTAACATCCAAACATCCTCACAAACTTTCGCATTTATAATATTAAGTAAGGATTACCTATTTGTGAGTCATCCATCACCATCATAATTTCAGCCGTAAAACGTCTACTGTTGAACTTAGGCCTAGGCCTCCTCCATAGATTTTCAGAGCGACCGTCCTTGTAAGACCTGTGGTGCAATTGTGCAAGCGTAATGGCAATGAAGATCGTAACTTTGAGGGTAATTTCAACAATCTTAGCAACATTCAAAACGTTCCAAACTTGACAAGGGAAAACTTCAAGACTTAAGCTTGATAAAATCATCCTTAAAATTGCGATCTTCATTACCATTTTGCTTACACAATAGCCTGGCAGGAACCATACAATCACTTGGGGGGATGCTGCCCATCCCCGATCGTTTTTAGCCCTTAATCGCTTCTTACGACATGCGGAAACGGCCGCGGCTGCGACGATGATACTTTTATACAAACTTCAACCCCCTTGGGGTTTGAGTTTCGGGAATACCATTCTAAGCTTCATTGCGCTAGAGGTCGCGGGTTTGATTCCCGCACTGGACAAACATTTGTGACTAACACAGATGTTTGTTCTGCGTCTGGGTGTTAAATATATATCTATTATGTATATCAGTCTCTGGTACCCATAGTACAGGCTATGCCTAGTTTGGGATCAGTTGACAGTGTGTGATATGTCTGGAATATTTATTTATTTATTTAAGTGCAAATCTACACTACAAATCTCCAAATTTCATATACTAGACTACTTCTTGTTTAGGCTGTGCGTTGATGATTGCCAGTAGTTTTTTTTTTATTATAACATGACTAACCTGATATCATGAATAGATTCCATAACATTAATTTCATAATGCAACTTCTTAGTAATCCAGTCAAATGCAGCCAAATGTCCCTTCTTGCTGCCAAGTAGCAAATGCCTGCCGTTTCTAGAATACTTGGCTCGGTACGGACCAAACTCTAGTTCCAATTCAAATATCTTGGAGGCTGCAGCGATGTCCACACTTTTAGCGATAACCCCCTGGTGAATGGCAGTTGTTTTGACATCTGCACCAACTTCTAAGCCTCTGAAAATGTAAAGGGTTTATCAAAATGATGCTATACAGTCATTCAACTTTTTAAATGACAGATGGACTTACAGGCAAATGAGGCTTATCAATGCATGTCTCAGAGGTTGGTATTGCATGCGTGATGCCTCTCTCTGGTATCACAAGTATGTCTATCTATACATAATAATATGCTTGTATGGCTATGGTAACCAGTTACCACCAACTTTACCTATTCATATAAAATAAGTAAATATTGAGTATTGAACGGAAGGTCGTGGGTTTGAATCCCGGTTGTACATCTGTGGATTATTCTACTCGAAAAATTAGTGCACATTTACTCAAAACTATACAGGTGAGTTTTTTTCAGGGCCACTTAGGCGAAAGCGGAAACCTCAAATTTCAACTTTTTTTAGTGCAGATCTTATTTTTTTCAAAATCGAGCCTGCAACTACTAACATCGCTTTTGAATAAAGTGAAAAAAAAAAACTGTAAAAGTATATGCATAAAACTGTAAAAAAAAATATTGAACATGGCTTTCCTGTGGTAAAAGCTGACTAGGCTGAGAAGATGGTATAGGGGTTGGGCAAGCTTACTCTCAAACATGTCCCAGACACTACAGCATCCTGTAAGTGAGTAAAAAGTCCAACCTGACTATAAATCATCTGGCTGTTAAAAGCCTTACTACTTTCTAATATCTAGGAATCATAGCAGGCTGTGAACTGATTGGCTGTCAGTATCACAACAGTATTTGTACATATAGTTAGATAAAAGCAATTTATTTTACCCTTGGTCTTCAGTTAGAAGTATGTCAGTTCTTGCTGCTTGATCCTGTGCATACTTAATTTTCTTCTCTTTTTTTCTCAGTTTCTCGGCATACAGTGGGTGTCTAACCCCAGCACCAATACCTTCACCCCTTGAGTGGTCTTCCAGTTTCTTTGGGTCTATGGGGGCTCGGCCAGGAAACTTATTATTTTTCTTACCCCTTATTGGTTTTGTGGCTCTTTTGTGATTCTAAAAGTTGTGTGCAAAGTATTAATGACATAACCTATTATCTGCTTAAGCACAGATCTAGATCTGCTGCAGTCTGTAACTTCAGCTAAACTTTAATTAACTTAAATTTATTATTATTTACTTTTTATAGATTTTATATCAATTTATATTGAAGAAGTAATCACAGTCCAAATTATGAACACAAAGCAAGAAAATTTTAGGTAAGGTACATAAGGATGGTTTGCTTACAAACATTTCACACAAAATTTGGCTGAATTATGTTCAGTTAAATTCAGCGTATGGCAAATTCCTATTACCAATGTCGCGCAGTGGCTGTATTCATATTAAGAGGGTTATTCAGTTAGAAAATCTTAAAATATTAATAGATTTCAAACCTACAACCTTTTAGATCTATATTCTTACCTTAATCATCTGTCCTATTATTATTCGCGGAGTTACTTTTATATTGTAAACTTCTACATCGTCGCTATTTTTATTTTCTGTGTTCGGAATGTTTGGTGTTTTAAATGTATTCCTTTTCTTGTTGAACTTTTTGTTTGCCTTTCGTTTATTAGTCGGAGGGCCTTTCGAATCATCGTTAGTATCGAAATAACGTTTCTGAAATAAAATCATCTGATTGTAAACTTATATACTTCGATAAAAATGTGTCTACCAGTAGTCGGTACAATGATGACCTAAAGTGGTCGGTAAATGTAGTAAAACGAGTCCACCAATTATCACAAAGGAATCACCTTTCGATCAACTTTCATTTTAAATAATGTTAAAACACCAAAAAACGTGAGAAATATTTAAAATAACCTGGCGCAAGAATAGAAAAATAAACAAAAAACACACGCCTGGCAGTCACGACGCACGTTGTTTTGACGTTGACGTTGACATTAACGTTGCCTTTTTAATGACATTCTATAAACGACAGAGAACCTAGCATGTTTTTTTTTATGTTTTTTATTGTAGTTCGTCAATTTATTTACGCCCGTAAGTTATTTAACATTTTAGCCGAGTACGAGCAAATCCCGGTACTCAAAAAATGACGAGACAAGGGTTCCTAAAAGGGGTAAACAATAAATAGGTACTTTTTACAATAACTACATTTTAGGGTTCCGTACGTCATTTGGAAAAACGGAATCCTTATAGGATCACTTTGTTGTCCGTCTGTCTGTCTGTTAGTCTGTCTGTCAAGATCCTTCTTCTCAGAAACGGCTTAAGGTATAAACTTGTAATTTATACCACCTATTAAGGTCTGTGGGCTTATGGTGCTCTAGCGTGCCTATGCATTAAAAAGATATGGCAATTAATGTATAATTTTTGTATGGAAATGGCTAAAATGAAAAACCTCTAGGGTACTTCCAGTTACCTCACAATTTTGAAATTTGGAATGCTAGGATGCTCAATTTCAGACTTTTCCCTTTAATTGCCTTACAAAAGAACACAATTAAATTAATTGAGGAATTTCGTAGATTTTTAGGAAACAAAGTTTTATTTGCGGTCAATGTCATACAATTACTACGTGAGCGACCGCAAATATAAGTTTGTCAATTCCTACACTTAGAATTTTTATTTTCTGACCATGACCACTGGTGCACGACCGGGATTCGAACCCACGACCAATGGTACGGAACCCTCAGGGCACGAGTTCTCGCACTTGACCGTCTTTATTTTGTTAGGGTGACATCTAAGACATCTGACATCATCTAGGGCAAAACGAAAATTGGTTATATCAAAAATGTAAGGTTATAAGGTCAAAAATTTCTTGTTTGATTAATTTAATTTACTCCCGGTTCAAGAAAAGAAAGGGTTCCCATTCAGTGTAGGCTTTTAACTTAGTATCTATATTATCTAAGGGTTTTAAATCATTTTCTCCAAAGCCTAACGCCACATGCAATAAGTACTGACTGAGGTATATTTACTTGAATGAAGAAACCAAACCGAAAACAATGGATTTAATCTTGTATTTATTTTATTCTCTTTAACAACACATACTCAATATTTTACAGGAACATATTATGACAATCAGAATAACATAGTAATAAGTTTATTAGTAAATGTGAATAAGTAGTTATTTCTGTCGAAGTGACTTTTAAAATAATAATAAAATTTAACAAAACAAATTTTAATTGCACGTTCAATATTGTCAAGCGCTTCGAACAAAAGTAGCAAATTAACAAATATTAATAACCCGAGATAATTAATCTATCACATTCCGTATATCGGTCAAACTAGACTTCATCCCACGCTTCAGCACTGCGTGGCTGATATCCCGAACATTATGTTTGCATGGGGTGGGGGTGACACGCTTTTTGTATATATCTCTACGCAGTGCTGAAGTATGGGTATATTTTAGTTTGATTCCAAGTAACAATAATTAACACGTAACATAATCACAGCAAGTGAACATTGGCTAACAAAGAAAGTATGAATTATTTTATTCCTAAAATTGATTATCAATTAATGACTGAATTATCTTACTTGACCTAGTGAGATCTCATTATTTCCTAGAACGAATAGTTAAAAACGCCTTTGTGACGCGACAACTATCATTATTCACAATTTATTTACAAAAACTGACTAGAACGTCCTTTATGGAGACATTATTTTGTTTACATCGGAGTATCTATCTCATTATTTAAGTCTTAATACGTCAGCGTTCGGGAGCTGCTGTGAATCAGAAGCATTTGGCACATTCCCAGTATCGTCAAAGTTTAAGACAGAATAATAGTTTCACTTAATCTCTATTTTAATGAATACCAGTTTGATAACACCTGAGATTACCTCGAAAGTTAGCCAGTCAAATCAGGTGACACCTACTTAAACAATTATTACATATTATTACATTAGATACAATATTTACATAAATTTTCAGTATGTTTGTGTTGACTAAAATTCCTTATTTGTTACAATAGGTATAAACTCACCTAACATTAACTTTAAGCATACGATTAACAATATTTAAAATTTAGTTTAGGTCTATAAGTCCAGCCTAGTGATTAAAAGTCGAATGAATTGAGTGTTAAGTGATGTTAATGAAGTCACACATCGTATACAACGGTTTACAAAACAGACATCTTTACCCTAATTTATTAGAACACAAAATTGTCGAGTCGCTCTGACACTTCCGCCTAAACTCTAGAACACTCTCACAGTCCTGCCATTAAAACTAAATCAATCTGAGGCATCCGTTTGGTTGAGCACTGGCAGTTTACATCCTAGTAAACCTTGCACAGCCAAGCATATCTTCAAATTATACTTATCAACGAGACTGCTTCAAGAACCTTTGGTTTAACCGAGTGTTCGCACACGAAACATTGCACTAGTAATTAAATAAGCTCCGCCAATGCCTTAAGTCTGTTCACTGTCGGTCCGTATCGGCGGCGCTGGGTGAGCCTTAAATGGGCGTAGGGAGCACTGTGAAGTCCTGAAGCGCGTTTTTCACTGTTTCGTAGATTGGTCGGTTTTCATCGGGGCAGTAACCATCCGGGGAACATAGGTTCTGGAGTTTTGTGAGGTATGAATCGAAGTTGTCGTGCGCTGGTTTTTCTCCCGGTACCAGGGCTGGTGGGGCCCCAGGAGTGGCTGCGGCTGATGGGGGAACGGTGCCACCTCCGGGGATCTTCGCCTGTTCCAGTAAAGTGATGACATTGTTACGCAGATTTTCGTAATACTCGTTCAGGTTATTGTTGTGTTGCAACCTTATTTGGTTCTCCTGCAATCAAAGAGTTTACAATTCAGTGTTGTATACGGAATCATTTAAAAGTTTTCCAGACATTTTGAAAGTTGCAGAAAGCCGTTGGATAGAGAAGGTTTTTAGTTTGACAATTATATTTATTTATCCAGAGTGACTTTGATTCGGATGAACTGTGATGCTGAAATCAGACTCAATTTTGATAAAATAAGAAAAGAATATCACTGTCCCTCCGAAAAAAAACTCACTTTTATTAAACTCTGGGTTCTTCTAATTAATAGATAGTTCGTAATCATAACAAACAATCTACCTGGATCAGTAGATAGTCATAGCTTGATCAAAATATGTAGGTAGGTATATTTTTCTAGAATTTAAAGCGATGTGTTTCGATATGGTACATGGCTACTTTTTATTAGGGTCTTTTATAACTTTTGTGGTACCGTAAAAATTAAATGGTACTCACAAATGCATGATGTGCTAGTGACACTCAAAGTTCGACGTTTGTAGCCATGACCGTACCATCTAAGTTGTTAAACAAAAATTTCTGGATTAAGTTTAATTTTGCGAAGTAAACTTAAAACTAAAAATAGTGTACATAGTTAGTAGATAAATATTGTAATCTTGGGCCCATATTTTCTCGTAAATACAAGTTACAATAGCTTCAAGTCTGTAACTATGATATGACAGATAAGTGCCTGTCATCTTTGTAATGAAACTATAATAATGATAAGATATGAAAAAAGATGGAAAAATTAACAGCTTATAAGAGCTGATTCAAAGCGATGTACTAATTGATCAATCATTGAGTGAGCCCATTGAGTTAACTAAATTGAGATGAAATAGTCTGATTCACTCGATCTTGAATCTGCATTCTGCATCAGTATCATCACTTCGTGAATCTAATTATTTAAACTGTTAATGCATATTGTTATATCAATAGCAATACATCGATACAGTGAATAAGACGATTTGTAACTTGTAGTATTTGAGAAACAGGCCCCAGATCTCAAGGTTTCTTACCCTCTCTCCATGAGTAAGATGAGTTTCCATCGCGTTGATATCTGACTTGAGTCGCATCATTTGAGACTCGACGCGCGCATTCTCTCGTTGCAACTCCGTTATCTCTTGCTCCAAGGTCATTAGGTCTTCACCGTTGCCTGTTTGCATGTTCATCTCCATTCCTGAAATGAATACCATGGAGTTAAAGAATTTCCCCCCAAAGGAAGTCACTATAGAGGAATAAATCATATAGAAAAATGGAATGGAGCCCATGAAAATGAGAATTTGACGAACCTGGATATGGTTTAGGATATAACGGCGTGATATCATCAGGGTACTTCGGCTTCTTTGGCTGAGGTGTAGGCGTAGCCACTCCTGCCACTGGACAACCTGACAGCGAGCGATGCGTCAAAAAAGACCCGTTTATGTGCCCCGAGCCATCACAACCTGGAGTCGGACAGTTCACTCCATCGAACTTGATCGCTGAAGCTGCAGCGGCTACAGCCGCTTTATGCTGCTCTACCGTACCACCGCTTTCCAGCACTCGCATTTTATTGCGATTCGCAATAGGACAGCCTGATGCGCTGTGGAAACAAACCAGAAAGTTAGCCTAGGGAACACAGTCAGTGATCACAGCGGCACAAATAATTCTCAATCTACTATCTAAACATCTACGGTCTACATTGACGTCTTACCTTCGATGCGATAAGAATTTCCCTGTAGCGTGTCCAGATCCGTCACAGCCCGGTATAGGGCATCTAAGCAGCGTGAAAATTATCAAATCTTATTGGAAACGGATAACAAGATAATACATAAAGTGGCAGACTAAGGAGACAGCTGTTATTGTACGTCATTTGACCTAGAGAAGTGAGACATATTGTTTTCGAGACCGTGCGCGTGTAAGTAAACTAGAATTGCTAATATGTTACGGCAACTTCAGTGAATGGGGCATCAGATCTCTCGATAGTGGCTCACCTTAAGGGTTCAGAGTCCTGTCCGTCCCTAGGCTTGCTCTTGGGTTTGTTGGCCCTCGGGCAGCCGGAGAGGGAGCGATGGGACGAGTAGTTGCCGGTGACGTGGCCGGAGCCGTCGCAGCCGGGCGTGGGGCACTTCAGCTCCTGAGAGTGGGGCTGCAGCTGCGAGCGGTCGGCGCGAGGACACCCGGACAGGCTGCACATATACAGACTGCTTACAATGCCGTGGCGGGGCAAAATCTTGTAGCTTATTTTATTTTAGGAGTTAGAACATCAACATTCGTTGGATAGGGTACGGTCCCACTAGGCAGAAGTTTTGCAGCGGTTCAAGGTTAGCGCCCATTACTATTTTCCTGACCCATGACCTACCTATACTTATTACCGCAAATTCCCAAGCAGATTGATAGTGGTCAGTAAGCAACAGTGAAGCTAGAGTTTTGATCGCTTGCAGATATTTATTTTTTGATTCAGTATGCTGCACGCACACCGCGCTGAGTTTATATGCCTAACTGCAGTTTAGAGTCATACGACGAAAGTCTGCACAGTCAGTGTGCCTAGTGGGACCGGGCCCTAGTAATTTGATGTAAACAACAGCTTTGCTTGACTTTAATCGATCGATTATTGTCTGTTAACAATCTACCTACATCGTGTATATTACGATAGTGTAGGTATATTATATAAAAAAAGCCTTTATTTTTTTATTAAAAGTAATAGTAGTGCAAAAAAGGCTTCCTGTATTTAATATGTAGTTATCTATTTTTATGAGGCAATCATGAAAAATATTCATAAATACCAAGGTATTATTCACTCATTATAAGGTATATAACTACCAAAATAATGGTGTTGATTCTATTGTTTCATTATCCTAAATTAACTTTATTTCAAATTATTTGTATGTAATTAGTTTTGTAACGTTATTGGACTAGGATTGAGAAATATTTAAAAAACAGTTTTTCGAGATACACGTAAGGCCCCTTAGCAAGAATTAGTTGATTTTCAGTAGGTTCATATTATATGTAATTGAACTGAGAACAAAAGGATTGAAAATAATCACCTACAGGTGATAGAGCCGCCGCGACAAATTTAAAGAAGTCACGCAGAACTTGCAGCGCACTTGTGTGAACCTTTATTTCACGAAAATAGTCCCTCGGGGCGCTGTAGTCTTCTGGCGGAATTTTTCTATACACATAATAGTTCCACTAATTGCCGCGGGACTTTTGTGAAAAGGACTCTACCTTACCTACAAGTATGTTTTCGTGTCTCTTTGGTTTCCGACAATTGAACAGAGGTTAGTGGCGCGCACTTTTAAAATTTACGTCCTGGGGACAATTTAGTTCTTAAGAGGGTGTCTTTATTTAATTATTAATAAAGATGAGAAACCTATCATCACAAAGCGGAACTATAAGGCATGCTGTTAGTTTTGCATCATCATAATCACGTGGGAGTGAGCCAATTGGCACGGAAATGCTCAAATTGCTGTTCAGGGGCGCTACTGCCGCGCCGTCTGAGAACGGCTTTGCAACTTCACCTACTTAAATTGAATAACTAGTGCGCTGGCTGCATTTGCGAGGATTATTTATTTAAAAACTTCGAACGTCGACGCATCCTATGGTTTATTTCTGTTTTTTTTAGTTCACAAAAGGTTTAGGTTTTCAAATGTTTTGTTTTTAAGTTTTATTTTGACTGTCAGTCAGTCAGTAACACAAAAGTTTTACTTCAGAAGTTACACAGGTAAGTATACAGGGTGGTTTATTTTACCTACCAACCTAAATGTAACCCAGTAAAAGTAGCTAACTTAACTTTACCGCTGCAGAGAGGTAGATCAAGAAAAGGTTCATAAAATAAAACAATGAGCGATAGCTAATTCAGGTAGGTAGAGTTGGTAGGTACCGACCAATGACTGATGATCACTTTTGCCACAATTGCGATGGTTTCAGAAAGTGGTATGCTATGTAGGTACTAGGTACTTACAATAACTAACACCTACCTACATTAAGTAGATAAATATCTACGCACGTAGCGTTGCATTGCGAAACTGTAATATTTAACTGTACTATGCAAAATAATTTGAAAAATACACAGAAACCTTTATAACCAAAGGACATTATCAAACTATTACAAATCCTACTAGGTATTTGCAAAATAAAAAAGTTACTTTATTTTCTGTCATAAAAAAAATGTTGCCAGCCATTTTGGCAATAAATAAGCAATTTACCTTATTTGCGACTGAAATCCCCAATATTTAATTCTCTAATATCACTTACATAAGTAGATACATGTGTTAAGAAAAACAATTACCTACTTAATTGCAAATTATTACAAATAGTAAGTATTTATTTAAAATATAGTTTTTGGAACAAGTAATTTCAAAACATTATTTTAAATGATTATGACTTGAGTAAGTACCTACCTACCTACATCTTATATTAAATACCTTGTATTGTTTTATAAATTATGTTAGGTAGTTATTTTTAACTCTACCTACATAATTAACTATATTAATTATTTATTCATGAAGATAGAGCTTCACCGTTGTACAAATATAGCTGATAAAAAATACATAACTACCTAGTTGGTATTGTTCCTTCTATGTTGAAATTTTCGAAGAACAAACAAATGAGTTTGTGAGATATCTATCATGCATGTGAATTACGCGTGAGCCTTCTTCTATATGATGAAGCTTAGATTAGGTACATTTAAATTTTTAAATTTTCAGTTTGCGTGTGTGCACTCGGGTAAAACAGTGTTAGTGCAAGACATTAGCGATTCTCCCGCTTGCCTGCGGTGCGTGGCGAAGTTGCCTGAAACGTGCCCCGACCCGTCGCAGCTCTCAACGGGACACTGAATAAGCTCCCGAGACTCCCGTAGCCGGTAATACAGATTCCCACAATAGTCATCCCGGTGCCAGCTATTGTAAACATAATATGCGATAATAAATAAACATAAAAACAAGTTAAATAGAAGGAAAAAATGTGTTAAACGAGAAGCGGAAACTCATTAATTAAATGATAAACAAAAAGTGCCTATGTCATGAACCCACTGCATTACCGACGTAACTCCAATGAGTGAACTGAGCGATCGCTTCAAAATAGTGTTATCTTCGCAAAGTAAACTTGTAAAAGTATTCGAAAAGTTTTTTTTGTCCTATTTATACTCGAGAGTTTATTTTTGTTTACTTTACGCGAAACAAAAGTTTTTGAAACTATTTCAAAAGTTTTTTTCTTACCTGTTCCGTCGCATATCGGTGTCCTTATCGTCGTGTATTGCGTTGAAGTGATAGAAATATTCAAACGAATGTATCTTATCGTTCATGTGTTGGTTATCTGACATGATCGTGCGCAGAGCGTCTCTACGCGCCTGCGCGCTCCTATGGTATATTTAGAATGATCTGCCAGTGTAATTTGTTTGGTTACGAGCGACTGTATGTTTGGATACACGCTTTGGAATTTTTTTTCTATCCTCAAAATTATTTTACGCGCCAAACCCTAAAACAATACGCTATTCATTACATCACTAAAATTTGATGCTATAGGTTAATTTGTATAAAATTATGGAATAATGCCATTTTTAATCAATTTAAGATGCAATATATTTTTATCTTGTTTTTTTAAATGGGAAAGTAGGTAACTTAGAAGAAGGTTGTGAACCTATGTGATTTATTATCCCCGATCGTGTGGCAAATTAGTTATGTTGTGGATTTACCAATGTTATTGATAGGTAGGTATTTAATTATCTAGGTTATACTACTTTTTGAAACGAGCGTATCCGAATCTTTTTTTTTTACTGGCGAGACGGAGGCGTCGCTTCACGACAAGACGTCTCGAGGTCTTTCTACGTCAGTCTATTCATTCTCGCATGTTGACCAACAAAATGTCCTTATGTACCTATATGCTGTTTTTATAAAACTTTGGGAGCAGTTGTGCTCAGAACAGAACTTTAGAAATAGGTACTGACCTATTAATAGCACTCCTCTACTTTTATACTAATTAATTAATGATAAATTTATAAATGAATATTTATTTTATGCCTCTGGGATAGAAATAGGTTAGTTTTGATTCTGATATCATGTTAGGTATTTGGTTTTTTTTTTGCGTTGCATGGACAATTTTAGTTTTTTTAATACTTAAAAAAATTAGGGCTATTAGAGACATTTTGGAATGGAAATATTACGCGGGACGGGATCAGGAGAGCTATGCAATAGCAAAAATTATGTAACATAAAAAGTTACATAATATGCAGATAAAGTATTTATATTGTGCAAGTATGGGTAACGTTTGTTATTTTATGACTACCTAGTACCTACCTATTCAAAAATTATAAGATTACTATTTTACGCTTGCGGCTTCGCTCAAGTGGTACTTAGATTAAAATACCCTAAATTCTAATTATTACAGTTATAGAGAACTCTATCAATGCTAAGTTTCATAGAAATCGGTTGAGCCGTTACGGCCTGATTGCTCCAGAAACATCCTCACAAACGTAAGATAGGATGTAGGTTGACTTCTATTATCACATTTACATACTTATGCTAAACATTATGAGTAGGCAGGCAGAAACAAATACTTAACAAATTTCTATGGGTACCTAGACATAAACACATAATTAGTTAGCTTATAATGTATGTCATTGTTACATATGTGCTTATTGTCAAGTAACTTAAGTGCGAAATATGTAGGTTAATAAAAATATTAATCCAAAATCCAAAGCGTAAATACATATTTGACTAAACTTAATTAATAATTACCTATCTCATTTTGTCTCGTACTCCGCATTCCAATAAGAGATAAAAGAGAAGTGATGCTCCATTTTTCATTAAATGAGTTGGCAATATTGTTGCCATAACTATTTACAAACTAAAGGGGGCACAGAAATAATGTGGAGCAAAAAGGAGGTAAAATCCAAATTTCGCTCAATAATCTCGGTGTCTCTACCTACTCTACCAAGTTCGTCTAATTTTCGGTAGCTTGGTTGATATTTTTGGCCAACGGTATAAGTAGTTATTGTTATAAAACTTCTTATTCTTAGCTATTGAGAGTTCAAAATAAAGAGCACAATACAAAAATTATATCCATGTAGGTACGGTAGGCCAAAAAAGCGGTGTATAACAACACCGAACATCTATATAGCGGTTAGAATGAGGAAGTATAAAACTATAAGAGACAGACTTTGTACTGAGAAACTGGGGTGTTCATTTTAAAGTGAAGAAAATAAAAACTCAATTAAATGTTTCCCGAAAAAAACTACGCGTATCAGGAATCGAACCCGGTATTTTTCCAAAAAACCTACACTATTTACGACGAAAATGTTGATAGTGAAGATCAGGATTTGCTGCGTTCTAAAGTCAATATTCCAAGTGACTGTTCGTCGACTTCAGAGCCTCAGCAAGCGAGTGCCCCTCTGAGATGAAAGTGGTGCGAGTTCGATTCCCGCTTGAATGATCTGCAAATATTTGTTCCCGGTCTGGGTGTTGTGGTACTCGTAGTTTCTGATACTCTCGTTTCAGGCAATCCTATTGTGGAGTCAGGACTATGTATGTGACTGTTGGGTGTTATTATTATTATATTCACCTGCTCTCTTTGGGCTTGTCGTGCGGCGCGTGTGGAGGCGGCATGTAACACGGCGGGGAGTAGGGGGCTGCGTGCGGGGGGTACGCGGGTGGGGGCGGGTAGGCCCCGCATTGGTACTGGTAGCCCCCGTAGCCGGCAGCCGCGGCTGCTGCGGCGTAGTCCGGTTGGGCTAGGCCGTAGCCCGCGACCGGGTGTGGACTGACTCCGCCGTAACCTGTTCCAACAGAACGTTCTATACGACCACCATTTAGCAGTAGTAGTAAAAGGAAGGAAATGAGGGGAAAGACCGCTTTGCAAAATATCAGCTAGGTTTGGCTTTGGCCGGCGAATGGAATGTGGCTGTGGAACCACCGCAACAATTTCTCATCGAATATTCTACACAATAAAATGGCATACTCTAGGCTCTAAGTTCACTTATTCACTGAAAAAGACGGGCGATTTAAAAATAAAAGCAAAGATAAAATGATCTCTAACTGTATCTACCAAGGGAATGTGAAAGAGCAGTAGGCCCCGTACCATCAACTTTGCCATTTTGTATAAAGTCGTTTTTTTGTCGTAAAAATTTATGGTTCAAATTCATGTAAAATAGTCCTGACGCGCTCGCATTTGAATGGTAATAATTCGCATGGTAGAGCCCTAGATCCAGAATGAGCATCGCTTTACAGTTAATCACTAATAGATTATTATAGAAATAACAACACTGCGCTAGAAAGAAACTAGCCAGGTACCTAAGAGACACTGAAGAGGCTTGCAATAATGAACTTTGTGCTCAGCTTATCAGTCTCTGAAATGACATTGCTCTAAATGGCACAAACAGGCAAATGTGTCAAAAACATAAGCCTACCTACCTAAAGCAAAAATATTTCAGTCATCTCCTGTAATAGTAGGAACAAAACGGCTCGTCGGAGTTCGCACGTTCACAAATGTTAATTAGCGGTCGTGAATTTACTTTATTCATAGAAACCGAGTGCATAGAGTGTTTATAGCTATGTAGGTAGGTGTACTAAGAAGTACATGTGAACCGCAGCATTTGTAAGCAGTTTGAGCTGGTTTTCTAAAAAGCGGTGACAGTTTAACGTTTTAAAACAGAGGTTATTGCAATTGAACCTATTGACAAATAATATGCCATTAACTAATTTTTTATAAAGGTCTAAAAAACGGTTTAAATAGGTATTACTAAGCTAAGATCATACGATTATTGCAAACCATGAAAACAGTTTGATAAGTAGCTTTTTTTTTGTTTTGTTGCAACTAAGGTAGCAAACAAGCATACGGTTTACCTGTTGGTAAGTGGTTACCGTAGCCTATGTACGCTTGCAATACCAGAGGCATCACGCACGCATTGCCAACCCCTTAAAAATTTCAAAACGCCCTTTTTGAAGAACTCATTACTGTAGTCCTTAGGGAAAACCTTAGCAGGGAGATCATTCCACAACCTGAGTGTTCGCGGGAGGAAGTTCCTCTGAAACCGAACGGTACGCGACCAACCCGGCTCCAGGGTGTGAGGATGGATCCCCTGCCTATGGCGAGAGGTGCGATGATAAAAGAAAGCTGAAGGCATCATATCAAACAATTCTTCAGAACACAACCCGTCATACAGGCGGTAGAACACACATAAGTAGGCAAAGTCCCTCCTTAGGGTTAAGGGCTCAATACCGCCTGTTAGCTTGGGATCATCAACAATTCTCATAGCGCGTCTTTGAACCGAGTCAAAGGCTCTAAGCTGGTATCCAGGTACTCCTGCCCAGAGGTGACAGCAGTACTTCATGTGGGGCGGACTTGCGACTTGTAATTCTTTACAAGCAATGCTTCTGCAGTCTTTGCCCCGCACTGAAGTACAGCTTCGCTCTGTTAAGCACACCGAGCTTTTTGGATGCCAGTTTGACATTGTCCTCTAAATGACTACGGAACTGAACGTCACTAGAGATGTCAACGCCTAGAATCCCAATGCTCTTGTTGATAGTAAGGGATGTGTTCTGAAATTGTGGAGCTACAGTAAATGGTTTTTTTTAGTCGAGTTGAACTGAACCAGGTTTTTCCCTCCCCAATCGGAGACTCTGGCTAAGGTACTATCAACACTAAACACAAGTTGTCCTTGGCATTCCTCCACAATGTGACGAGGAAAAGAGCGTGTGTGTTGAGCTAAAGTAGAATCAATTAAGTAAATCTTTTTTTTTTTGTTAAACTGAATTAGTTGCATAGTGTAATTAATTATTTTTTTAAGAAAAAAATCCATACTATAATTATTTTAGACATTTGCAATTTAAATCAGTCAAGACAAACTGTGTACAAAGAACCAACAGTATTAAACCGGTCGCCGCTTTTAGGGAACCAAAGCATAGCAACGCTTGCTCGCAGCATGTTGCGGTGCCGGATCCCTGCCGGAGTGATTATCGCGGTCGCGTTTTAATTTGTACGACGTGTTTTACAGTGTATAGGGGCCTTAACCCCCTACAGTGTAACGGTGCCTTAGCGCCCACACGAGTGGGGGCGATACACCAGGCGGTACATTGACTAGATTACAATTTTAAGCGAGATGAGTAATCAATTTTGAGTATGTTCTTCGCTTAATGTTTCTAGGATAAATTTTATCTCCATCAGAAAATTACTTACTTTAATGCGAGTTAATGAACACGAGAGGCTGTTTTACAGCATTAATTTGTTAATTCATGTTAATATCAGGAAAGATAGGTTGAATATCAAATGTGTGGGCAAGTAATAAGCACTTACCGGCGGTATCTCGGTGATAGGCTTCTAAATAAGGATGGCTACCGCCACTATCAGGCGTTGATTCTCGACTATACGAAACACCTCCAGGAAAGCTGCGACTGTGAACAATAAACAAGAATAAGCATATTTTGTCATGAATTTACTACAAGACAATGAAAGTGCACAGCTATGCCTCACCTATGTGGTAAACGGACACTAAGGTCAAGGGTCTGGCCCTGCGGACTTGGCACCTGAGGGCTGGTGGTGAGCTGGGGCGAAGCTCCCGGCTGTGGGCTGCCTCGCGCTCCGCCGCCTGCGCTCGTATACACCGGCGATGCGTATGGACCCTGTTGTGAAAAGTACTTTTACAAATCGGATCATTATACGGCGCCGAGATAAAATAGCAACCAAAATGTTATAGCAATGAGCAAAACTAAGATCCTACGTAATCGCTAATTGGAAAAGTCCCTCAATGAAATACGTTTTGTAAGTTTTTTTTTTGAGTTGAAGCATCTGTAAGCGCTCGGTCTCACCTGTGGACTGCCGCTAGAAGTGGATAGATCTATCGCCGGGCGCGGGTCGCGGGGGTCGCGGGGCGTGGGGCTCCGGGGCCGCTGCGCTTGCGCCGCCGCTATCTTCACCGACAAGTTGATCGCAGAGAAGCCGGGGGGCACTCCGGGGCCCATCGCGCTCACTGTGCCCACCCCCGCTACTCCGGTACCCGTTTCATAGTGGTACATTGGTCTGGACGGATAACATACCCCGTGAGTTCCCTCATAACTTTCATGCTTGACGATTTTTAAGTATAAATTGGATCGATTTTTTTTGACGGTTTATTAGAATTGAAACGGTTAATTATTTGAAAGGGTCTATTTTTTTACCGGAAAAGGTGTCTCGTTTACCACATAAATGAAACATTAACAGCGAATGCAAGCAGGCACGTACCTAGGGTAAATTGGTCCGGTCGGCGTCTCCTGTTCAGATTGGTCGGTCTTCATCGGGGTGGGTAGATGGGGGTCGTGGTACCGTTCTTCTTCCCAGCCGTAGGGTCGTTGGGGGCATTGCGCGGGATCATACCGCTCAAATGCCGGCGCGCCTTCGTAGCACCGGGTCTCATAGCCGTATCGGTTTTCGTTCATTTGACTAGCAGGGAGAGTACGGTGTCAGTGTTAGGTAACTATCTATATTTTATCGAAGGTTTTCAATTGAAAGCTTCCTTTTCAAACTGTTAAAAAACACGGGAAATAACATCTATAATAATCAAAGATCGAATAATAAAATACTTTTTCAGATGCAGGTATTATGCTGCAAGATGTAACAAGAGAACTTTCTATAAAAGTGTAAGGCGAGACAGACTCTGCGGAAATAGTCGCACCCTATACTCATCGATGAATACTTTAGAAAAAATTTACAAAACTTATCAGTGCCTTCACCGACGCGACCAAAAATCAGTGGTCCTATCATTTTTACTAGATAAAAAAAGTTAAAATATGTAGGCTGAGCAAATGTTACCTGTAAGATCGGACGTGGTCGTCAGGTGGTCGCTCGTACGGCGACCTCTGGTCAGGCGGCGCGCCGTAGCCGGCGTGACGCGTCTCCATCCCGGCGAGGGAGGCGGGCGAGTCGCGCTCCGCCTCGGCCGCCTCGCGCTTCGGAACCAGCAGCTCGGGGGCTTCGCGCTTCACGACGGGCGAGCGGGGGGAAGCTACTGGTTCGCGTTCGCGCTCCCTGCCCGAGCTCTCACTCGCTACCGTGATCGGCACGGACGGCGGCACTGTCAGAGATCATACTACAGTTTATTTTTTAACTAGCTTCCGGCGCTGTGTTGCTAAGCCTATGTATGCACTTAGGGAGAGCGTCGACAATACAGGCTTGCGCTCTCGGTTCTGATTGGAACCGACGACGGCCGTAGTCTGCCGCGGGAGTTTTTTTTTGAGCTCTTAATGAGTAACCGATCATCTTGCTGCGTTGGATCTGACCAAGCCTCTGTGTTACGGAACTATCCAATAATAGTACCTATACCTATAGTGTCAAGAAATTTCATTCTTAGAGAAGGGCAACAATCAAATTGATTTGATTTGATTTGACACATAGCGGCGCATGGCTACGTTTTACACGTGTCTTTATTTTTATTCTGTTCCTATGCCTATGATAAACTAATACGTCGACGACGTGACGACGTGTTTGGTTTCTGGTTCCGACGGAAGATCAGCGTTGTGATGGCCATGTTCAATGGCTATCACAACATAATGCTGAGTCGGACGCCTTTTCGTAGCATTTAAGTTTTCTTTCTTTCTCTTTCTTAGTCTTAGTTTGTATAGTTTAATCCATAAGGTGTTGGGTAATTTTAAGGTTAATGCTACGAATAAAAGTATTTTCTTTCTTTCTTTCTTTAATAAATAGCAGACCAGGCGCACGCTAAGCACGGCTGCGTGGTTAGGTGACGTCAGAGGCACAGGATCACGGTTGCCACGGCTGCGCCGGCCGAGCGATATTTCTGGCCACGGTTTTTATTTTCAAAATCAAAATGAATGTTTTGGCATCCATGTTTCCTCCACGCGCACTCTGTCCCACTATCGTCGAGAGTAGCTGGATCGTCTAGCTTAGGATCATTTTGAAACGAATTTTCTGATCACACCGTACACCATCTGAATAGCGCAACAGTGATGGTTATATAAAACTTACATAGAGGTCTAATTCGCTGTGACCTCGCTGCAGCCTTTCTCGCGGCAGCAGTGGGACATCCAGAGAGGGACCGGTGAGTGCTTCGGTTGGAGCTGACGTGGCCGCGGCCGTTGCACCCTGGTGTCGGGCACTTTAGGATTGTCTCGTGCAACGCCAAAACTGTATCGAAACGTTGTGGATGAGCATTGTCTCTCGCTAGTTATGCTAAAACTGGATAGATTTCATTCCCGATGGTTTCATTGAATATCAGAATTGGTCTCAGTTTTTGGCATTATCAAGTCACCTAGCAAAGTCGTCACGAGTGTTTTTGGCACGTCACATTAGAAATAATTTTACCCCCGCTTTTGTGTGTGGGTTTTGAAAGTTAAAGGACGTTATCGATGACGGGCTATGAATTGCTACGGACTTGCTAATGACTGAATACTGCCTAAACTGGTGTCCTACACTCAATTTACGTCTAAGCGTAATAAAATTATCATTTAAAGAAAAATATGCTAAATTTTTGAAAACTTTTATATTAAAGCAATTACGGTAAATAACTACATAAGAACTTGAACAAAATATTATAATCATAACTGCGACAATATTTACTATAAGACCAAATACAAATAAAAAACTTAAATCCAAAACAGGTTAAAATAAGTAACTTACTAATAACTGTAAAGGAACGGTGGAAAAAAACAAAACCCTACCAAACTGAAAACGCTACATAAGTTCGACAAACTTTTAAAATCGAGCATTGTACTCACTTTCTGGTGTAACTTTATCCTTTCTTGGACATCCTGATAGACTGAGGAAAGGAATGCAATTTCAGTTAGCTATTTTATCCAAAAAAATATAGGGCTAGGTGTAAAAGCGCTGAGTCTCTATAAATGCCCAAATAACTTCCAACCAGTAGTTATTTGAAATGTTTGCGGAATAACCATGGTTTTCAGTCATAACAGAATGCCATGGTAGTACATTTGACTTTGAAACTTTTTCTTCTCACGACAGTGCAAATCGATATTCGAACCAGTTTCGGCTTGTTTCTCGAGAGTGTTCACCAAGCGCATTATGGTGCATACATAATGCAGCTACTAGGTAGATACAAGTTTAGTTCTAGTAGTGCCTTGACGAATCATCTAATGACTCACCTCCTGTGGTGTGTGTAGAGGCCGGTGACGTGCCCCTGCCCATTGCAGCCGGGCGTCGGACACTTGTTGCCTTCTGCGAACAAATCGACCGGTGCACAAATTAGTGTTTTCCTAATCATCGGGTGGGGCGTGGGTGCGATCGATACGATCCGGCCGGGCGTGCCGGCGGCGGGGCGTACCTGCGCGGCCCCGCCCTTCGCCCCACACCATCCCACCCACGCAACTCCAAAGAAAAAATAAAGAACGCGAGGCGGCTGCGCGCGGACTACCAATTTTTCTTTCAGGAAAAAGGGGGGCGGCGCAACGCTCCGCCCACCGCCCGTCCTGACCCGTTTTTATTGCCTGACGTAAAACCGGCTATCATCCAGCAATACAAGGAAAACGTTTAGGTACCCAGCAATATACTGCGTCTGCGTAGGTGGAGTCTAACCTTATTGTGACCGTCGCCAACTGAATTATGGAGACGTTTTACAAATAAGGCATGATTTGTTTTCAAGCTTACTTTTCGGAAACTCGAAATGATTATATTGGAAAGAGAGAACAGTTCAAAACCAAGGATAATACTATTTAGTTTATTGTTTTCTTTATTGTTATTTTAAATGCAAGCATCGATAGCAAGTTGGGCTATCAGCTGTTCAGTTCGGAAGCGCCGAGACTGTTACGCTGAGATATCGCGGGACGACCTTGAAACAAACTTTGACTTAGTTCATAGCGAGTTCTACGTTATAGCCAGGTCGTTAAGAAAGTTTGACTATCGTTGTTTGAGGTGAACGTGGCCGGGGAGTAGTACCTCTGGAGTTTGTGGGGGAGAACGTGGCCGGCGGTCGAGTGTCTCTGGCCGGCTGCGCCGTGGGAACGGCGCGGGCTTCCTGCAAAGCTGTTGCGGCGCGCGACCCGGCCCCGGCAGGCTGAAGCACGGTATACTGCTTCGAGCCCTTATTCACAGAACTCTTATCATGGTCATTTGAATATCCTCCGAACGGTTCGCTAGGAAGAGACGGATTATGCAGTCTATGTTTGACCTCCGCCGGAGGCTTGAAGGCGGACTGCGTGGAATACGGCAGGGCAGCCGTCGCAGCCTTATAGGCATTGAAAAGCGATTGCTTGTTCACAGCAACCATTTCCGGTTTACGTTTATGTTTGTAAACGCTTTCGTCGTCGTCACAGTCTATTTCTAATTCGTTTGAGGAATCGCCCAGTTCGTCGAAGTTATTTCCGTCGTAGTGGGAGTATTTGCTATGTCTGTCGTATTCGCTCTTTTCTTCATCCGATCTACGCTTTTCATCATTTTCAGTGATGCCGTTGGTGTGTTGATCATCATTATACGTGAAGCTTTTTTGTGAAGCACTTTCGGAAGATTGTGATGGGGAAGAGGGAAGCATTTTGTCTGAGCGTTTGTCATCGAAGAGGTTTTCGAAACCATTGCCTTCGTCGTTATCTTCACTGCTGATCGGTGGTGATTGGTTGCGAACCCAGTTGCCAGATAGTGATTTTAGTGCTGCTTGAGTTTCTCGGATGAGGTTTTCGTCTTCGTTGTCGATTTGCCGCATCACTTGCGGCCTGTGCATTGGGAACGGACGTCGACGCGCCTCTGTCTCATGCCTTTCATCATCTAGGAGCCTTCTTCGTCGCTTCGCAAACACGTCCTCCTCCTCCATTGAGGCGTCGCTGTTTACCACTCGTCTGTCTTGCAGCCTGAATGTCTCAACATCTACGCCAAACTCCAATCTTCGTTTTGTAATGTGGGACAGCGACGACTGAGTACTCAACGGCGTCGCCCTGCAACAAATACTAGAGTCAAGCTCCTCGATCTAACTACACACAAAAATAACACCACATTCATGTTAAATAGTAAAGTATTGTGGTACTTGCGATTCGTTTTTCCATCCACAATCACAATATTTTTACGCGGAAATGATTCTCGGCGTTTCGTTTCGACGTTAACACTTTTGAAGCACTTGGTATTTTGAACAGTTGCACAAAAATCGTTCCCACGTAAAAACCATTTCACTCAAGAGCTTTCAGACCAGGTTATAGTTTAAAGATTAGGATATAAAAGCAGTGTGGGGCAATAAATGATCGCCAGGAATTAGATAAGAAAATAAAACGAGCGAGTTTCAAAAAACTATCAAGGTGATAGGTATGTGGGTGTATTTTTCGAGTAAAAACCTAAGCCGCGCGTACATACATAGGTAAACTTTTTTGTTTTGAACAAAGAATTATTAAAAATATACCATTCATTGTTTCCTGATAAAAACCGACTGTGTTAAAATCGATTCATAAACTTTTTTAAATGTAACTTCGTGAACTTCCGACAAAACTTCCAAAAAACTTTTGTTGATGTTAGTTGTCAAAATTTTGGAAACTTTTTTATTTTTAAACTGACTTGTTTTATCAAGGAGAATAATTTTAATGAGGTATAATTTGTTGTAGAAGTTTATGATTGGTAAAAATACTCATTTTAATTTGAAGTGCTATTTGACCTTGTTTTGTAGTACTGCAATTTAGATAGCTTGAAATGGAACTCATATTATCTGAATAGCCGTTAAAAATCCAAACACCCTCTAAACTACAAACACACGCAAACGAAAAATCGCACACACACACACTTATCATCCCTAAATAGATCTTGATTCGATGTTTTGATTTTTAGATTTATTACTTATCGAACTACCTACATCGTTACCAGGCCGTCTCGGCAGGCCGGATGTTATATTATTGTTTTGAACAAAAAACTTACACAAACTTTATTTCAAATTGCCTATAGATTTAGATTTTCTTCTACGCTTTTGACGAAATCTGTTATCAAAGACTCATTACACCCAACAGAGGTTTACCCCTAATAACAAAGTCATAACTCTATAAACCGGGGTCTGATTTATTGATCGGCTATCTTCGTCCGAAGTTGTGCAATATGCGCCTCGAGATACGGATCGATGGTCCTTGAAGGTACTTTGAGGGAGCCCACAGGAAGGTCGATAGCGTAGTACTATTTCTATTCTATGTCGGTAGTATGGCGCCGGGCAAATATTTATACGTGACGCACCCTCCCTAGCAGAGACGTAGCACTAGGCAATAAGGAATTCCTATAAAATTATGAGCTAATACTTACTGAAACGGCTAATAGATTGGCTTTGTTGTTATTGAGCTAACGTTTTTAAACTTAAAGAGCTGGCGATTGGATTATGGTTCTCCGAAGAAACAAGTGCGAGTAAGGCCGCCCTGAGAGTGTTCCGTGCCATTACATGAGATTGTAAAATTTGAATCCCCAAGTGTACGAAGGGACCAAAAAATTCTACGTCTGCTCGCGTAAGTTCGCTGTATAATATTAAACGCTAAGTTTATCACATAACAATTTCACAAGGGATTTAAAATTAATAATTTTTGTATTCATTTCTTCTCGTGTGTCTAAAGATCTCCCTTCAAGTCAATTCCAAGATAGAAGGCCTATATATTTATATGATCAGTCAGTGAGTGGACTTTTTGTATAAAAATATACTTTAGAGGGCCGTATCTGTTTATTGCGTTAGATAAACTAAAAAGTTTTTTAAAGCAATATAAGGCTTTTTAACACACGCTATTCAAGATGCTCCTACAAAAAGGTTCTTACACAGGAAAACGTGGATAATAACGTGATCCTATAAATATTCCGTTTTTCCTTTATGAGGTACAGAACCCTACAAAACACCTCTCACTTATAAAGAAAAACATTACATGTTGTGGACAAGTTTTTAGTTTACCTAACTCTAGTCAAGAAGTATTTAGGTAATATCAAAATAAATCCTTACGTTTATAGAGTTTTTATGAATGAATGAAGCACATCTAATATAGAGCCTGTATTCCTGTTGCTATACCTTAATACAGGGTCCAGATGAGAAACCACAGAACTATATACTACCTGTAACCAACCAGGTAAAAGCAATAAATGTATTGAGTATCTTATTGAGTAATGTATTGAGTATTGTTGTCATTTGTTTTTTTACTCCTTGTATGTTCCCATGTATGTTCTGTGTTTTTGTGTGTATGTGTCATATAAACGTATTCTATTCTATCTTTGGAACTGCCGACCAAAGCAAGTCAGCGTACTAAATTCAATAGAAGCAATTTCCACGCGCTGTTCCTAACACAGCAAGAAACTTAACGGAACCTCAAGCCACATGTATATACATACAAGGGCACACACATGAGCGTTTTGGCCACAGTTCACGTCTGTGTGCATGGTAATTAGATAAACCCTCAGGGTAGATGTGGATGCTTAACCAGTTTAACCAGCAGACCTTTATCAGCGGGTGGCGAGTCGGGTTATCTGGGGCCGCGTTAATTGTAATGCGCGGAGATTAGGACGCGATATAACACGGAAGGAGGAAGCAGAGACGTGACTTGGATCGTTTGATTGAATGTGCTCCTGGATCTGAGAGGTGATTTCGAAACGAAGATTCTGATAACGCTGATTTTGTTGCAATCTGAACCGTTCCGATACCGAGTTTGGATCATTTTGACAGAGACTCTACTTTTAACAAGCTTTTGAATTTTGAGTGAAGTAAAATGAAGGGTTTAATGGCGTAATACTTTGATAATTACAGTGAAAACATGCACGTATTCATAATTTCTCATAATTCCTTGGAAACTCCTTTATAATTCCATAGAAAATGGAAGGTAAGCCAAGACCCTTTCCCGCCCTTGGGCAATAACAAACACGCGTCGGTCTCCCGCGGGCCCCTTAGACATCGCGGCTTCAAAATTCAAATTGCACCTTAGAATTCTTAATTATTGAAATCATAAATCAAAACGTGCCGTCTGCGCGGGCGACCATAAAATTGGGTGGAGGGGGTGAATACGAGCAAACTCGAGTGTGGTAGGATTAAGACATTATCACTTTTCTTTCGAGCAGCGGCGCCCTCCTTGGCCTCGCTCGACTGTAAATCAGCGGGTAAATCCTCTGGATTAGATTCATAGAGTTGGCCCGGCCTGTGGATCTTCAGCGCGCGATAATGGCGTCGTGTGCTCGCGTGATTTTGCTTTTAAATCGACTACCCGGGAAGATAAATACTCTGCCAATTTGGCCCCGAATTGAGTTTCGCGTTTGAATGGCTTAAAAGGAAGCCCGGATAAGTTTACAGCGAATAACAACTGAGACTGACTGATAAGTGGACAGGCTTACGGAGCGCTGTCAAAGTTTACGAAGAGGCATTTCTACATTGGTTGTTTTGATCTGTGTTTCGGATGTAACACAGGTCGCACCAGTAACTGTAAAATATTTGAGAAGACCTACTCATAGGCAATATTCTGCTACAACATTTAAGACAAAATGCCATACAAAAGAGTTCAACGCGTCCTTTGTGAAAAACTTGTCATAATTATAGACGAAATGGTTTTGTTTGACCACATCAAGAAGACAACTGGATAACTAGCCAAAAACAAGGGATAACTCGCAGGAGTCTTATACCCAATAGTGGGATACAGGCTGAAAATTATGATGATTTGTTGTCCATCTAGTTTTTCAAACTATCCACAAAGAAAAAAGCGGAACAACAATGAAAAAGATCATTCATAAAAGGCTTAATGTGAAGGTATTATTCAACGTCATGTTGGCCTGGTGAGAGGTACCCCGATTTTCGATCTGAAGGTGTCGTTGGTTCAATCCCTGAAAAATTGAAGTGCGCGTTAATGCGCACTTTAATTTTGCGTTCTTCTTCACGTGCTTAAAACGGTGAAGTAAAACATAGTAAGGAAACCAGTAAGTATTCGGAATACTCACTGCAAAAATGTGCATCTACCAAAATGTATGGACAGTCAGTCCACCTTAGAAATCAAGTGGGGCAAAAGTCGGGATTTTTTTTTGTTTTAATCTTAGCAAACTTTATTTACAGAAAGAAACTTAAAACTAATACAAGTTAATATTTACAAAATACACAAGAAACAGTTGAGCCATCTAAAGACCGTTACAAACGATCTATAGATAGCTCAACTGATCCAGATCACTACCAGTCGGAAGCGTCCCCAAGACGCTGGCGGAATTGCCACGCTATATCTTAGCATATTTTTTTTTTTTGTGGCTCGCACGACTTGTGCATTTGCCATCTTAGCAGCATATCTGTATAAACATTTTATTGTTCTTAGACCAAAGCTACCCCAAAAATTCCACAAAATTACCATAAATTACAAAAGTCTCAGCCATGACACCGCATCGATTTGCACACATTGCAGAGAAACATACGAGTGTAAAAATCAATATCGCAATAGTTTAACTGAGTTAAAATAAGTGGGGTAATGGAACTCCGTGCATTGCATAGTGACTGCCGTGTAGCGCACCCCTTATCCTGCGACTTATCTGATAGGGTTGCCGCATTTAAATAAAACTACATATTGTAAAAAATTGAGAATGTGTTTGTAACTCAATTACACCGTAGATACGATAATTAAGAGAATATCTTACAAATATGAAATGAAGAGTCCTGTTTACAATAAAGGTATAAGAATTGTTTTTTTACTGTTTTTCTGATGGCTGACACTTACTGATATAGTTTTATGAACAGTTTGGCTAAATTTTCCAAAGAATGAATCCCAGAAAAAACAAAAATATGTCAAACACGACTTCAAAAGTCGATTTATCTCAGCTAAAGGCACTACTATTTGTAAAACGTCGCAAAGAATACAGATGGAGAACCATATGTACCAACGACCCAAAGTCCTGCTTCGCTTTTTTAAGGGCCTGGGCTGGCTGGGGTAGGGTTAGCATAGGGGGACAATACACAAAACACCCCACAGCGGGAAGTCAGTGCAGGTCTAACCACCCCCGATTAGAATAAGAACCTCATTTTGAAAATTGTGACATGTATATATTTTAGTGCAGGTGATTGTACCACGCGGGCGCAAGCTAGTAATAAATATATTTCTGGCAGCCCTAAGTCGAGGGTTCACTTGGCGCGAGGGTTATCGTGAAGCGGATCGGACCCCCACTCACGCGGACACGTACGCCGTGTATTGCTTGCTACTATTACCATTTAAACACGCTGCTTTCATAGCCGTATGATGCCAGTTTCTTTTTCTTATTATGACCTTGAATAAATAAATATAAATATTCCGGACATATTCACACGGTCAACTGATCCCAAACTAGGCATAGCCTGTACTATGGGTACCAGAGACTGATATACATAATAGATATATATTTAACACCCAGACACAGAAAAAACATCTGTGTTAGTCACAAATGTTTGTCCAGTGCGGCAATCGAACCCGCGACCTCTAGCGCAGAAGGCAGAGTAACTACCAACTGAGCTATGAGGCCAGTCAAAGCCTGAATAAGTAGACGCATTCGTTTTTGATGTTATTCTGAATGTTATGTCAAAAAATATTGCGGCGAGCGACTTGTACCTGTCACGCATGGAATACTGTAAAATGTGGGCATGTGTCATATGTTTGGACGTGGCACTGACTACCCTACTTAGAAATATTCAATGATCTGATAGCCTTGAGGTCGGAGGAAATGTCTACGATACTTGGGCATAAAAGCCGCGATCCTATTTATTTTCTTTTTTGTGACACAATCCTACTAATCCTACTAATATTATAAATGCGAAAGTTTGTGAGGATGTTTGGATGTTTGTTGTTCAATCACGGCTAAACGGCTGAAACGATTTCATTGAAACTTGGAATAGATAAAGTTCTATACCGAGAATAGTATATAGGATACTTTTTATGTAGGTACTACGCGTGCGAAGCCGCGGGCGAAAGCTAGTAGAAAATAAATAGCTATCGTACTAAAAAAAAAAACCACTCTCGTTTAAATAATTTCTATGAGAGCACCGACAATGTTTCAATTCATCTAGAGAATCTTCATCAGGGCAAGTATTGCAGGAACATTTAATTGTATTTACTTAGTCTTAGGAGGCGGGCGTTGGTGATTGCGTCACAGTTTTTTATAACTATTGCAATTACCATAGTTTTTCCAAATCGTTATAATTTACCTCTATTATTTTTGCTCCGAAATATATTATTTGTATTTTTAAGTAGTATGATCTACCGCTCGTTCCACCCCTCTCGCGCTTGCGTCTCACAACGACACTGACTTACGTATTAGACATATAAAATGGACACAGTTCATTAAAACGCGTTATCAAATTGAAAAACAAGATATGAAATACTCTCGTATTCTCATCTGACGGCCCGAGTGGCAAGTCGTTTTATATTTTTTGCAAGTGCTCATTTAATAAATTTTATTTAAACAAACAAATACAACACCATTCACCCAATAGTCCATATGTGGTACCACAACACTCAGACCGCGAACAAATATTTGCAGACCATGCAAACATTTGTCCCGCAACGAGAACGAACCCGCACGCCTTGCGTCTCAGACGGGTACACCGGCACTCACTCACAATGCCATCGACGTCGTCGAATAGACACATGGCCCACCAGTGGCCAAAGCACGAATAATTTACGACAGCGTTACGTTTACGATACGATAAGAAAAGTCTAATATCAGACACTCAATATTAAAATTTCAAAATTATCCTTATGTCTACTGAATAAAGTTATTTCGAGTTTGACTTTTAGGGTCTTGCGATATCGTTAAGCTATATTGCATTCCTTCAAATATCAAACTCAATCATATTGAAATAGATTCAAACATATTTAAGATGACATATCGCATGCCACTTGGACGCGGCGCTATCATGAACAATTCGTACTTGGGGCACTGATGATAAGCAATAGCCGTTGCCTACTGACTGATATCTAGAATACCAGCAACGCCCAGATATCTGTACTAATATTATGAAGAGGTAAAATTTGTTTGTTTGTATGTGTGTAGGGGTAATCTCTGAAACTAATGAACAGATTCTAAAAACTATTTCACAAATAGAAAGCTATACTAACCTTGTGTAACTTATGCTATAATTAATTTTGTTAAGAGTAACTTCATTCCAAAAACTCAATTTTTATAAATCAAGTTGGATGAAGAATCGCCGCATGATTTAGGGCCAGGTAACTATTTTCTAATCTGTGACAACTGTGTGCTTATTTAGTCCGAGGTTTTAGAGTTAATTTCCAACGTGAAATCCGTTTTGAAATAAAGACGATCAAGTGCGAGTAGGGTTTGTGCCCTGAGGTTTCCGCACACACGTAGCACGGGGTGGAAAAATCAAGGTCTCAAAGTGTACGAAGTGAGTGAAGGTAGGAACATAGATACTTAAACACGCGGATGAAGTCTAGGACGGTTCAGCTAGGAAGCTATTAAGAAGAAAATCTTATACTCCTGTATCTTCACCGATAACCATTCACTTCAAAACGGAAAACAGCGATGCTACTTAACGGCAGTAGTATATAAAATGCTCTACTATTACTCAAACCATTTTCATAAAAGAATGAAAATGAAAGCAGCTTGTAAAATACGCGGTTCTAAATTGAAAAACAAGGTTTAAAATGCTCGCATATGCCCATCAGATAGCCCTTGTGGCATGAGTGGAAACAATTTGAAGCTTATCTGATGGGCGGTGGAGGCGCGGCTACCTGAATTAAACGTTTACGTAAACTGTTGCGTTTTGTGATTTTAAATTTCAAATGTTCAGGATGAAATAAAAAGTTATTTTTAACTGATTTGTAGTGCCTTGTATTTTTTTGATGCCGTTATATTGTGATTGTTTTTTGACAGATTTTAAATATACTGCTTCGACAGCAGCATATTTTTTTATTTAAATCAAATTCGTTATTATAAATACAAGTGACATCGTAGTGAGCGAGACAAATGTTTGTACGATCTGCAAATATATGTTTCGGGTCCGGGCACAGGGAATCCTAGTGTGGGGACATGACTTTTTATGTGACTATTGGGTGTTATTAATTAATTTATAATATCAAGACAGATTAAATACGTTCGTATTTAACATTAAAAAAATTACATTAATTAAAAATAAATTATTTAAATCATTTAAATTTATTTAGTCTATAATCAATTGTAATTAGTTTTTAAGGTGTGTGTACAATAAAGAATTTTCATTCATTCATTCATTATTTTTATCCATCAATAAAAAGCAAAAACTAAAATAAAATCACGTTCGAGTAATCTTGCTCCATAATTTATTTTTACTCTTTTATTCCCAGATTTAAAGTGAAATTATCTTATAATGAAGACCCCACAAGTTAAATCACCAAAATAAAGCCTTGGGTACTATTAAAGGTAATAACTTGAGGCTTATCTGATTGCCGCTTCCAGGGGGCGAGAGCCGTTAAGATCGTTTATGCTTACCTGAATTCAACTTTTAACGATGGGTTCCCGTTGAGTAACATAGTGTTACATGTTGAGAAAAAATCCCATTCAGCATTTCAACTTTTTCTTCCCATTATGTGACCACCTCATTATTATTATTTACTAGCTTTAGCCCATGGCTTCGGTCGTATGGTACCTACATAAAAAGTAGCCTATATGCTAATGGAGGTAAAGACCTTTATCTATGCTAAGTTTCAGCGAAATCGGTTAAGCTGTTACGGCGTGATTGAACGACAAACATCTAAACATCTTCATAAATCTTCGCATTTATAATATTAGTAGGATAGGATAGCAGGATTTATTATTTATTATAAGTTTTCGTTATCCTAATGAATAGGATTCTTTTGTAAAAATGGAAAGAAACGTGTTACAGATAAGAACAATAGATTTAGTTGCAATTTTTGATAGTGTATTTAAGCAGGATACTTTGTCCCGATGTATAACAATATAAGTTTTCGTTGTAAAGAATAGGATTAAAAAAAAAATTACACAATAATTTATTTATTGTTATTTTCCGCCTTTGTTGTCCCAATGATGAACGTTTTATCTAGTTGACTCTCCCTGGTATTCTTAGTTCAGTGTATTATTTCACTGACATCATACTATATTATTTTTAAGGTAAATGCTGTTTCTGTTTCTTTAAAAAAAAACAACGGTTGAAGGTACAATCCACCAACGCCTGTACAGTGCCGGTACTTAAAAAATAACATATTTGACAACTCAATTTGTGAATTTCCACGCGTTATTATTTTCCAAATATTTATTATTTTTTTCGTTTTATTTATTTTTAAGTCGTTTAAAAGCTTTAAAAATCATTTGTGCTCCAAATATCATTAAGATGTGACAAAAATTTTGACAGATCATTTTATTTTTTTGAGGTTATCAGTCACCGTGATGATAGACTAAAAGTGTTTCGTGTATGTTATTTTCGAATTTACAACTATAAATGCCAGTTTGACTTTAGAAAAAATTAATTACTTCTTAAAAGTATGCCGATTTTCTAAGCGAAAAAATATTCTACCATCCAGACCATGAATAATGATTTTAGGAAACGTCAATCGAGTTAATCGTAAGTTAAATTTGAATTACCATTATAAAAATATTCTGTGATTTAATAGTTGTCAACAGATCAACCGTATGGTGAATTCGTGATTAGTATTCCGCCTCATCAAAGGGTCGCGGTTATTTGCCAAATTGCGATTCTAATAGAGGTGATTCGATTACCGCACACATGTCAAGAGGGAAGAATAATCAACTCAAAAGCAAACATTCAAACTCTTACTCTATACCTATAGTAGGCTCCTAACTTTCAGACGGTTAGCACCTACTCAAATTATAAGTAATAACTAACAATTTGAAAGCATTCTGTGAAATGGTTTTACGGGCGTGGGATTTGTGCGTTCACGATTAGTTTTTTAAACACTTTCTGCACATCACGTAGTATACACCGCTGAAATAACAATTTCGTATTCAAAACTATAAAACACTCACGACGCGATCGTAAATCGACTAAACAAAAGTCCAACTATTCACCCCAAAAAGAAAATAGTTGCTTTTAAACTTCCGTAATTAAGTTTCGACTTACCAGACAGGTCGAACGAGGGCCGACATCGTTATAATCGGAGGGGAATCCTCATCGCGCACTAGAGTTTTATTCACACTAGTTCACAGATCCACAAGTTTCACAATGGGGTTTCGTAGCGCGCGCGTAGCGGGTCTACCGCAGTGTACGTCGGAAAAGTTTGTCGGTAGCGGAGTGGTCGAGAGCCGACGGCGAGTGTGGGAGCTCGCTCGACGGTGCGGCAGGCTCGCGCGGCGCGGCTCGCGGACTATGCGGAGCGGCGACGAGCGCGCGCGGCGAGCGGGGAGCCTGCGCGCGCACGCCGCCGCCCACGCCGCCCCGCCCCACACACCCGCAACCTATTTATTCCTAGTTACGTAAAATTTACGCGCAATACCCGATACTGCATTTAGCTTATGTTACAATCTTGCCCGGCTGTACATAAGGATTGTATGTAAAATACAGCTGCAACTTTTTCAATCAAAGCGCTGCCACAAAATCAAGGAATTTATTTTAGGAATCTCGCCAAAGTCTTGTTAAAGTACGGTAAAATGTAACGATGTCTAAATACCTACTTCGAAGCGGTATAAAAATACATTGGTCAGATAAAAGGCAGACGGTCGCAAATTAAACGCCAATCAGTGTATTTCACGTGAGAGCACTTCTGCCCCCGGGCAGGTGGGGCGTAAACTGAAAAAAGAAGTGTCTGCATCGCCGAGGGGACGCCCGTCAAATTTGGTAGACGAGTTTTTCAACCGCAGCCGATGCTATCGATGTCACTTAAACGAATTGAATAAACGCATCAGAGGGCGCTATCTTTCAACCTTTTTGCGCCATCTCTACGTGTCCAGTTTTATCACCCCGACATATTTCAAAACGCCTGTCAAGGGTTCTCCATATTCGTACCACTGATTCGCATTTCCGATTTGCTACTACGACGAGGCACTATTCATTCACAAAAGCCCGGGAGATGCACATAGAGCATGAATTAGGTAAAAGTTCGATGGTGTATGTCGTCACGATCAGCTGTTCGCGCCGCGAGCGCAACAGACAATGCGATTAAGATCTACGCAGGACAACTTTCGCCAGCGCGCCGAGCGGCAGTTAGTTGTTATGAAAGAGAGAAATTTGTAAATTGTTCGCGCCCGAGTTCGCGAACTCCGTCGAACCGGAGTTTGTTTTAAGAGTCCAACCTTGAAACAAGAAGAAAAGTAGTCCTGTAAAACAAAGTTTTGCGGCTGCCGTCGCCGGCGCAAGCGGTTCAAGGATTGTACCCGAACTGTCTGTCTGTACAACTTTACCGATTAAAAGCTCAAAAGCTTCCAAAGTCATTTTAAAAGTTTATCTGCACGCGGGCGCGCCGCGACGGGAGGGGGGCGGAGCGTAGGCACCGGGTTCGTTATCATCCCTCTGCTCATACTTTAGTTAAAACCTAGTTTAACTTATTTATAAATCGACAGCGGTCGTCGGCCGAGTTTCGCGCCTACTTGAATGAAACTGTCAAAGTTCGGTTGTGTCGGAGTCCAGGGCCGGCGCTGCGAATGCTGCCGCGCTTAGTGACGGCGCGATGGGTCGCGCACCCACGCCCGGCGCGGCGCCCCAGCCGAATAGTTGCCAACGTACACACTAAGTTCCTAGACCCTTCGCTACTTTGTTTTACAGCTGTTCCACTTAGCGAACTATGCTCAGAGTTGGGCGTGAGTTCTTGCATGTGTATCGGCGGCACACACCCGCATCCGAATAGTTTCATAAACATAACCCAACTTAGTTTTGGACGACTTTTCAAAGTCAATGCATACTAACTTTCGATGTCTGGTGCGATATTACGATTGGATCAGTTTGCGGGTGACTTTAATGCATTCGTTTGTTCCGAACTTTGTTTTATTGGATCAAACTTCCTGACAGGGCTGAGTGGGTCGGTAGGTGTCTTCGAACTTAGTGTGTAGCTGAAAGTTGCTCACAACTTATGATCCAATTGTTTTTGTTTAATTTGTAAACAAACTTTGATATTAGGGTTAGATTTCAAACAGGTTATCTGTATTTTTATTTATTTTCTGTAAATTTACGTATGTGTTAATACTTACAGGGTGATTTTGGATTAGCTTAGCTATTTGCGAACTTGTACAATTTGTATAAAACTATGTTTATGAACGAGAAGTTACAAACTTTCGTCGTATCGATTATGCCGATTAAATGAAATATTGATTATTTTGTTAGGAATGTTTTTAAAGAAGCTCAATTATAAATACAATAGCTTTCAATTCACGTGTGCTATAATTATTTGCACATTCTATTTACATTTCATCCCAAGGGTACCTTCAGAAACCGTACAGCACGATTCGTTCTCATAATCAGTGTAATTACCGAAATCTCCGTCGGAAAGTCACGATCAACAGTCAAGCGCGTAGATAAAGCTGCCGCGGCCCTCCGAGCGGTTGTCACCGCCATCCTAGTCTGACCTTCCTCTCCTTCCTACTTCAGATCAAAAGAGTAGTATTAAAAGGTGCCGTGAGATGTCGCAAGGTTCTCGGTATATTGGGCACGGTCTACGTGCTATCTTCCTTCACCAATAAGTCACGCAATAATTACCGCGAGTCGGGGATCACGCGCCCCGCACATATTTATGCACGTTACATAAATATACATAAATAAATATCGCACACGACTTTATGGTCTGACTAGAGTAATTGGGGCTGCGGGCGACTTGTGCGACACTTTATATTGTCGCAATTTGCAGTGATTCCGTGACTGCTCGGTTATTGCAGACCGTGTAAAATAAGAGGTTATTTTACTATTATGCATTTCTATCGCTGGAACAATTTAATAGTACGCTTTTTATGAAGGTTGTACTGTATACCTACATATAAAGTTAGTTCTGAGACCTATAATCCTATCCTACTTCCTACTAATATTATAAAGGCGAAAGTTTGTTAGGATGTTTTGATGTTTATCGTTCAATCACGGCATAACAGCTCAACCGATTTCGACGAAACTTGGAATAGGTGAAGTTTGCCAGAGCTCTTTAGGGGGAAGGGGGTTCGGGGTCGGCATCGCGTGTGTGATGCCTCTGGTATTGCAAGCGCTCATAGGCTACGGTAACCGCTTACCAACAGGTGGGCCGTATGTTTGTTTGCCAACTCAGTTGTATAAAAAAAAAAAGTTCTTTACTTAGAATATATAGGCTTCTTTTTATCTAGAAATTACTTCTTTTTAGCGAGCAAAGCCGTGGATGCAAGCTAGTTGTAAATTATTTTCATCAACCTTCTAGGGTGAAAATAAAGCTGTGCTCAGAGTTTCAATACGTAATAAAATTTGAAATTAGGCTTATTTTGATTCAGTGATTTTTTTAACCGACTTCAAAAAGGAGGTTCTCAAGTCGGCTGTTTTTTTTTTGTGTCATATACACACAAAAAAAAAGGAGCTTACTCGATTTCTCCGCCAATTGTGAACTGATTTTGATGATTCGTTCGCTGGTGAATAGAGTATGATCCCGGGGTGGTCCCATATTAATTTAATTCCTGAGTGTTTACTACTTGTCCCGTAAAACTTAAAAAAACCGACATAAATCCGTCATCATCTCTTGAAATCACGACTTGCCGAATTTTTGTGGACTAGTCGTAATCACCGCGGCTTTGTACGGTTGCTGCTATTTTTATAATAAACTTTAACTTTAACCTTAGGGGTTGTGTGTCGGGAATTACTTTCTAAGCACCCATACGTTACAACAGGAAGCTACCCAGCAAATTTCATACTCTTAGGACTTTTGGTTAGGCTCTGCGTTTGATTGTCAAAGAGTTTAAGACTACCACGTTCACGTCAGTCAGTCAGTTAGTACCGTAAGAGTTATTTTTTATGATGAATGAATGTCATACTTACTTTAAATAAATATAAATAAATATTCCGGACATATTCACACGGTCAACTGATCCCAAACTAGGCATAACCTGTACTATGGGTACCAGAGACTGATATACATAATAGATATATATTTAACACCCAGACACAGAACAAACATCTGTGTTAGTCACAAATGTTTGTCCAGTGCGGGAATCGAACCCGCGACCTCTAACGCAGAAGGCAGAGTTACTACCAACTGAGCTATGAGGCCAGTCAAAGGTTATTTCTTTGAAAGTGTAGGTGGCCAGTGCCATCCTCACCTCAGTAGGTAAGCAAAACGCAAAGAGGTTGAATACAAAATCTCTGGCAAAACGATGTGAGCGTGCAAGTTCTATAGGATGGCTCCCAAACAGTTTCTTATCCTATTTTAAACTCTCAATGTCTTATTTTTCTAGCGGCTATAATAATAATAATGTGAATAGATGAATAATCTTGTACATATTCAGGAATTCGAAGTCTGTTTTTAGTTTTTGTAAAAAATATCTTATTTATAAATACAGTTTTAATAGGAAGATATTCGTTTTTACCCTAAACCTGATTTGAAAGCTCCTTAGTTTTATAAACCTATTTTGTTGATTCTAGATTGAAAAACAATGCAACTTACATCGATGTAGACGGCCTGAAGAGTTTGTGCGTGATGGGTCGATCATCTTCAATCTATAACAAGAGAACCAACATTTAATAAAAACACTACAATCAGGATACTAAAGAAATATCGCTAAAATAAAACCCGGGTTTTTTTTAAATATGCTTGTGGAATATTGAAATGTTTACCTAATGAATACAAAAGCCAACGTCTACTTATAGTGTAAACCCATAAGACACGGCTCATTGGTATCAGATTGTTTAACTCATGAAAATGACGGGCTCACGTGTTGTGAAACTACACAAAATGTGATTTTAATTGATGTTATGTTCGGTCACCAAACACTTTAAAACGTAGCGTCAACAGAACAATTAGTATTATTACCTATGCATTTTAACGTTCCTTTTTACTTGTTTCTTCTTTGTATCTTTTTTATTTGTTGAAAATGTGTTTTTTCGCTTGCTTGTTTATGTTTAGAAAACAAATAGGTACTTCACTTTGGCTTTCTTTGGCTATAAGTCGTTTTTTTTTTGTCGTGGTTGACTCATAATTATTTACTTAGGAAATTAAAAAATGTATTTAAGTATAATATTTTATCTTCCTACAGTACTTTCCATAAAAGCCAGCATTCGATGCTTAGGCCGTATCAGACGGGGCGTTCCGTAAATTCGATTTTAATACTGAGCCTGTAATGCCCTGTTTGCTGTCGTCCAGTAATTGATACGTCCCTCTTAGCACGCGTCTAATTCCCGTCATTATTTTCAAATTCATCGGCATAGGATTTTATGCGGTGGATTATTGAACGCGCCTCCGTTTTGGAAATTAATTTCGGGTTACAACGCATGTTTAATTTATTTTGAAGTTTGTGGTAGTTAGGTGTACATATGCTTGGATAGGCGGCTTAACCTACTCCAAAGTCATAATGGAATGGACATAATTGTACACTACTTTACAATAACAACATCGATATTAAATTGTAGTACTTACCTGAGATCATATTTTTCATATTCATATTGTAGCATTGTAGCTCAACGATATATCAAGCCCCTAAAAGTCAGACTCAAAATTGACTTTATGCAGTGGACGTAAGGATCGTAAATTATGAATTATATAGGTAAGCCCGCCGTTTGAACACAGTTCATGTTATACATCTGTTGTGACTTATCACAAGGTCACATACAAAAGAGCCACTCATACTGACTCAACACTTCATATCCAATTCAGGTAGAATCTCCCACCGCAGAGATTATGGCGGTGCCATCAAATATGCATAAAAGCCGTAAAATGACACACTTTACCGCTCCCCGACGCCTGTGGCGTGTCGCTATACTTATGTCTTGAGACAAGAGTGAATGAACAAGATTTTTGTCTATCTGAACCGAGCTTTGAAGGTGAAGCCGAGCGAACGTGTCTCTGATCATTCCTTAGTCGTTTTTCGAACGGAAAATCCATTGATGCACTGCACTGGGATTCGAACCCAAGACCCACTACCACCAGTGTTCTGTAGTTTTCTATATTATGTTGTATAGATGTATGTCTCATTATACAGAGAACTAACGCAAATATTGTACACATTGATAAAATTTACTACTAAATCAAGCCAAGTTATTCAAATTCCAAGATTTTATTACACCTGAACCAAACTTTGAGGTTGCGGACGGATTCAAAACTACGACTTTTGAATCTGAAGATCCTACGACCAGAGCTCCTGTAGTTTTCTATAGGTAATATGTTGTATCATCATCATCATTTCAGTCGTACGACGTCCACTGCTGAACATGGCCTCCCCCACAGACAGAGCAAATTCCTTATCATTTGCCCATACTCACCACGCTGGGTATGCGGGTTGGCGAGCGCATTTAGAGCTATCGTTGTTTAAATGAGGGACGCTGCTGCCCATCCCCTAGCTTTTTTCCCTTAGTCGCCTCTTACGACATCCGCGGATAGAGATATGGAGGGGCCTATTCTTTATCCGGGGCCACCACAGCCTGTGTTGTATAAATGCATGATAATGTATATACGCCATCGTACAGTGAACCAAAGCAAATATTGTACACATTGATAAAATTGATTACTTAATCAAGCCAAGTTATTCAAATTCCATAACAAACTTGGCAAACACTACAGCGCAAACATCGCAGTACACTCATAGTGAGAAGCCAGAAATCTACAATCCCATTATAACAATCATCTTCGTTCATTACGCGAGCTGAGATACTAAATTTAAATTAACAGCCCCTTGTTAGTTAAACTATGCTACATCTGTGCTGGAATGAATGTTCATTTTGTGAAAGTAGCGGCGGTGTCGCGAGTGACACACAGAAGCGTAGATAGTAAGTAGTTAGTGTTAATGAACTTCGCAGATGAGCGTCTTAGCCCCAATTACAACACTGACTAAGAATTTTCAATCTTGTGGCAAACTACAAAAATATTTCTCCAAGGCTGGCAACACATTAGCAATACTCCAGGTGTTGTCAGTAGTCGACGGTAACCGCTTAACATCAGGCAGGCAGTAAGCCTGTTTGCTGAGTTTTAACTGATTTGAATCCAAAGTAGCTTGTTTTTCATTGTGTTTTTTCAATGAAAAATTTCGAGTCTGGCTTGGTTTAAATTGGGTTTAAAAGAAGCCCCTTTCGGGATAGTATACAAATTGAATCACCTTCTATATATTATTTTAATGACAAGGAATTGTTTAACATTCTGTTTATATCGTTAAATCTAAGAAGGCTCGGCTGTTCTGTGGTTAAAAATGGCACTAAATGTTGTGTTAAAAACGTGAAACATTTAAATCTTGTCCATGCATTTGATTTTGAGAGAATTAGTTCCACACATTACTGATGTCACGTTTGGAAGGTCATCGGAATTTTCTATAGAAGGAGATCTTTATATTAGAAGATGGGATTGGGAAAATTGATCAGTTATTTCTATTAGTTCAAAAACCAACTAAATATGAATTCCAGTTCTTAGCAGTCTTGGAATTCAGAAACAGCCAATTTAGCCGGCGTCGCATCCGCCGTCTTTATCGTATCTTTAATGAACACTCATAAGCGTACACACTGCTTAACGTTTTGTGTCAGAAACGTTAGGCTATCGCTCTCCTATTTACGCCAATCTAAAGCTCGCTAGAAGATTAATATTTTCATAAAATTAAAGAAATAGAGTTTTATTTGGACTGATCGAGTAGAAACATAGCTTAAGCTCCTTTGACTCTATGGTACAATCAGAATTATTTTTCGAGGTTCCCAGTCCAATATACCTCTGAATAAATTAAAATAAATATTCCCAACATATCACACACGGTCAACTGATCCCAAACCAGGCATAGCCTGTACTATGGGCAGCACAGCTTAATACACATAATTGATAAATATTTAACACCCAGACACAGAACAAACATCTGTGTTAATCACACAAATGTTTGTCCAGTGCGAGACTCGAACCCACGACCTCTAGCGCAGAAGGCAGAGCTACTACCAACTGAGCAATGAGGCTAGTCGAAATCTTACCTCTATCAGTAAGATTCTAGTCAGACGCCAAACGCAGCGTTTTGCATAAATAGGAGACTTGTGAGACTAGTGCTCCTTGACATCGACTAGCTTTGCGCGACTGAAATGAGCCGAGAAGGGCTTTGCGGGATTTGCGTATCGTAGACATCTTATAGTTGCTTTTAATTACGAAGACGGGAATTTTCTTTGACGATGCTATATTCTTATTAAGTCTACAATTCGAAATTCTTCGGAAATTCGTCCCCAAAACACACCTGACTGGCCTCATAGCTCAGGTGGTAGTAACTCTGCCTTCTGCGCTAGAGGTCGCGGGTTCGATTCCCGCATTGGACAAACATTTGTGACTAGCACAGACGTTTGTTCTGTGTCTGGGTGTTAAATATATATCTATTATGTATATTAGTCTCTGCTACCCATAGTACAGGCTATGCCTAGTTTGGGATCAGTTGACCGTGTGTGATAATGTCCGGAATATTTATTATTATTATTATTATTAAACAGCAAAAATCAGCTATTTTGGGGATAAATTTACTTCGAACTCAATTATTAGCTGTTTAAGGTAGCAATCTTGATGTTGAGCTTCTCTTACGTTAAATGATTAGTTAATAGAGCAAAGAGCTTATATGAAAAATAACGGGAAGAAATCGGTAAAAAAATGGTATTTTTTTCTAATTAAGTAACACGTTGTACATTAAAAAAACTATTATAATCATTGCTCAGAGATTATAATTGGCTTTTATTTTATGACAAAGGTCCTTTTTTGACGAGGAATGACATTTAAGTAAATTCAAAGCAAATATAGAAAATGATATAGGACTAGGTTCAATAATGAACAGAAAATCAATTTCAATATAATTGTTAAGAGTATCTTCAACTTTTTCTTTACCAAAACTTCAAAACACGGAGTAAAAATGACTAAAACCACTATTCTCTCCCTCGTTTTTGTACAGAAACAATGTAGGCCTCCACGGGAAATGCTAATACAGGACCGTTCGGTACAAATTGATACTCGATAGTCGCTCATATAAAACACTCTGCGAGCAAGATCGCTCCATGAATAATAAAGAATTGCCGAGCCTTGGCGACGCAACGCTATTCTCCTGCGAATTTTTACAACGCAACAACGCATGACAAACTTTAAAAAAATATATATTTTGTGCATTATATATCAATAGTTGGTTCTCGAATGGCGACCACGAACCGGGCGACGCAGTGTTGGAAGGCCCCCCACCCGAAGGACCGACGACATTGTGAAGGTTGCGGGAAGTCGGTGGATGGAGAAGGCTCAAGACCGTTCGTCGTGGAACTCTTTAGGGGAGGCCTATGTCCAGCAGTGGACTTCTACAGGCTGATGATGATGATGATATCAATAGGAATTGTGTTTATATTCCAACAGACCATTTAGTTTCGAACGAACAAAATTTTTATTACTTAAACGATTTTTATTGAGTTCATCCGGTTCGGTTTGATGGAATTAACAAGAAAAACTTCATTAATACCTATGAAATTCATATTACCTTATTCATTATACAAATTTGTTTATTTATAGATAAGTAGGATATTTTACATTACTAGAAAAATAAAACATTGAAATTGCATTCATAGATTTTTTTTTGTTACAGCACGTAGCATTCGTCGTAGCAAGCCGCTACGCCGAATCCGTCGTAGCACGAGATATGCCCTTATTCAACTCACGTCCACTATAAAACATAACTCGGATTTTCATACTGACTTGTGTTTTCATTGTGAGCGTTCCCCTTCTTGGCATAAAAACACCCCAAACGGTTGTAAAAACCTACATTGCCCAGTCGTAATATTATGTTAAATTAAGGGTTTACAATGTCACCTCTAATGCCCATTCCTATATTTACCCATTTGTAGACGTGTACCTTATATGACGTTACTACTACCGACAACGAATCGTTTTGCATATTACAAGTTTATTTTGGCATCTTCAAAATACCATGCCCTCTCAAATCCCTTCAATACACGCCTTATATGCAGATTTTTTGTAACCGTCCGTAGCATTTACTAAACGGAACTTATTTAGAAAATGGGAAAGGCCATTTAAACATTGTCTGCTAAGCACAAAAAAAAATAAAAAAAAATATTCCGGACATATTCACACGGTCAACTGATCCCAAACTAGGCATAGCCTGTACTATGGGTACCAGAGACTGATATACATAATAGATAAATATTTAACACCCAGACACAGAACAAACATCTGTGTTTATCACACAAATGTTTGTCCAGTGCGGGGATCGAACCCGCGACCTCTAGCGCAGAAGGCAGAGTTACTACTAACTGAGCTATGAGACACAGATATGGATGAGAGACAATATATTTTCTATTATCTCTGATTGCAACAGTCTAGCCTAGTTGATAATATGCCCATAATTCTAAGGCATTCTTTAAATCAAATCAACCAACAATAGTTTCTACACGGCATGTTCATTTCATCAAATCATTCAAACGTAAACTGATTCACTTCAGTATTCGCGACCCCAGCTATTACTGTAATACCACCTAATCATATGTCATTTGAACCGCAAGGTTATTGAGCGTAATTGTCATCAAACGTATGCGTGCGTATATGCGTAATTAATCAGTAGGAATTAAATCAGTCGTTGAATAATCCCCGCTTACATCGACGGTTAATGTTGACGTGTATTTGCAGAAATGAACGCGGAGCTACGAATGTACGTTATACAAAGTGATTCATTAGATGTATGCAATCCCAAAAAGGGCTTATTCTGCACCCAGGCAATACATTTTGTTCTACGACTTTTTGATTATACATTTATCATTGAACAACTCAATGAAAAAAAATCAGCTGTTTTAGTTCGTAATAATAAATATTCCGGATATATCACACACGGTCAACTGATCCCAAGCTAGGCATAGCCTGTACTATGGGTACCAGAGACTGATATATATAATAGATAAATATTTTAACACCCAGACACAGAACAAACATCTGTGTTTATCACACAAATGTTTGTCCAGCGCGGGGATCGAACCCGCGACCTCTAGCGCAGAAGGCAGAGTTACTACTAACTGAGCTATGAGGCCAGTCAATACTGATTTTGAACTTCTAGTACGTTTAATAAAATTAATTATAAAGACTAGTTAGTTATAAAGATGATACACGGATCGAAACCAGCTTATATGAAAAAGTAAGGTTAAAAAGTTAAAGGTTAAAAATCAGGAAAAAAAAGTTTTCTTTCCATAGTATTCTTTTTTTTTGTTGATAGAATATCCCTTTTTCGGGATGGTATACATGTTATGAATCACTTTTTAGATACATATTTATTTTATAGTGAGCACATTTTTGAACATGGTCAAATTAATTTATTAACAACCATTAATTTCTACCTAGAAATGTCTGTTAATCAGACAATAATTGATTCAAGGCACTACCTTCGTAGCTCCGTACTGCGGTTGTGTGTAAATGGCGCGTAGTGTTTACCTGTGGAATCCGCACAGACAATTAGCTCTTTATGCGATTAAACGCTCCGCACATCCTCAGGTGTCGACAGTCGACACATCCACGTCACAGAATACGGACGGTTAACAGTATCAATGTCGGTTTAAATTACTACTTAGCAGAGTCTAGTCACTTTTTTTTATTGTAATTTTTTTATGACTGTGTATTTGTTTAGAACAAACTGGACTCAGCATTCAGAATGGTTTATAATAAATGACATAGGTACTATTCTTTGACAAAAAAAGGCAACTTTAATTAAGGTATTTTAGCAAATAGAGAAAATACCTACTATATATTTACAACCATAACCGTCTCAAAACGTGTGCAACCCCATAGAGATTAATTTCAGAAATTCCTTTCCCTTATCACTCCTATACTACTGTGATAAAACTACCCTTAAGTATTTTAATTTTAAGTATTCTAAGATTTTCGGTTAACTTAACTACAAAAGAATAGTTTCTTCAAGATATCTGGATTTTGGTTAAGGCTTCGCGTAAAACCCCAGTCAGTCTTCTTCTTCTTGTCGTGTTACTGATACCTTATCCTGTCTTTGGTCAGTGACCAGGTTGTGGTATGGTGGCCCTAAAAAGGGCCTATGACCGTCGATATAAGAATCAGTGTAGTGAAAGGATTATAGTAAGTATATTGTGTATACTGTGTTATTTCAGTAGCAATATTCACTACAAACAAGCAAATACAAAGACTAGACAACGTTGCACCCTCGTTACCTAAGAATGGCGTGTGAGCACCATTGCATTCAAGCAGACAGACGGCCGAGGAAGGAAGCGGAACAATGCGCTGTGGGACACCTGGCGTCTCGAGATATCTGCATAGACCAGTGAGCGGACGAGACGGTATACAACCCACTAATAGTTAAAAACTTACAGCCGTAAGGCATTCTGAATATTTATTGGCTACCGATATTATTATGCAAGGTAATTCTTATCGAAGTTAAGGGTCAAATCTACAAAATCATAAATGACATAGAAACGTCTTAGAGCCACGCCTGACCAAGATTGGAAGAATGGGGGCGCTCCCGACCCGTGGTACAACTGTGATGTCCAACTGGTTGTACTACGGAGAAGTAAAGTTACCCATGGGGCTATAAAACGACTTGGATATCAATTTTCTTTATGATGATCCTTTTCACAAATGGAATGAGTTATGAGTCAGTGGCCTTCTTCATCAGTATGTAGAAGTTCACTGCTGGCCTCCCCCAAAGAGTTCAATGACGAAAGTGTTGAGCTTTTTCCATTCACCAACTTACTGCAACTTCTTAAAATGCCATTTTGCAGTGTCTTTACAGTTTTTGCTTGCATCATATTTTAAGTATTATTTAATTATATAAGCATTAGGTACATATTTCATCAAGTGTAGCGTGTGCTGCCCTTAGATCATTTGTTGAAGCTCACATTTGTCTTCATTTTTTCACATTTTTATAAGCTCTTATTTATTAAGGATTATAATTAGATTACTTTTCTCTTGAGCCTCACCTAGTTCGACCGGCACCACACTGAAGCTTTAAATTCCATTTTGTGAAAAAGGATCATCGAAAAAAATGATACGCACCAAGCCGTGTTTGTTGCCTGATTCTTCTAGGCTTGGTCGCGAGGAACAGGCATAGCTTCACCTAGTTTCTAAGACGTTTCAAAGTGATCCTAGTGATTTTATTGAAATAAATGCCTTTTGACTTTGACTTTGACTTTGACTTTCTATATCGTCGGCCCATCGGGCCTTCAAACACTACGTCACCCGGTTCGTCCCCGGTTGTCATACGAGAACTTTATTTTGCAACGGTTGTATATTCTGCGTGCTATACCTATGGCCTGCCCACTGCAACTTCAAATTGCTAATTCTGAGAGCTAAATCGGTGAAATATACCTGGCTTAATATAACAAGCGAAGCAGACTAAAAATTGTCACCCATTTTCGAACCAGCGGAATTCGAACCGCATCTTCGCCTGGAATGGGCCATGCGATACCAACTAAGAGCAACTAACTGGAACAACTATTAAGAGGAGCCGATTCAACGTGGAGTGCATCGGCCGTCAACAGAAGGAGCATAAAGATATAGCGTGCATTGTCGAGGCCGAGCATTGTGTGCCGGCGCGAATCGTAGAGATAACACCGTCCGCCACCGGCCGCTTTGTCTCCCTAATTGTTACATTCCCAACAAAGACCCACCTTAAACAAACGACCACGCTTGTTAACTCTCTAGCTAAACGCTCGTGTAATAACATGTCCTCAGACAATCAGACGCTTCCAATACGTTGGGAAATTGCCGATATCGATAGCATTTATTGGAATATTCGATTCATTACTTGAAAGTTAATCTGATCGATGTCAATAACAATTAAAAATAAGCAAAGAATATATATACCGGCCTATACCCACCAATGGGTCCTTGATTACCCTTTTTTTTACATTTAAATAAATATTGTTTAAAATACCTAGAAAAGAAAGAAAGAAAGAAAATACATTTATTTTGGACACACAAGCACAGCACAAACTAATAAAATAAAAAATAAAGACACAAGGTACAGGTTACAATACAAAAGGTAGGGAGGAAACAAAACAAAAGTAGGTAGGAAGTAACAAAACTAGGGTATTCATTAGTCCGTACCGATGCATGCGTGAGCCAAAAAAGGTTCCATCTCAGCATTGATGCCGCACACGAAGTGTAGCGGCGCTGGTTTTCAGATGGAACCCTTTACGGCGACCTCACGATCGTAGTGTGCTGCATTTCTCGCGTTCTTTAGTCGATGTCGGTAGGTAGGTAGGAATGGTAGATCAAAAAATTAAATAAAATAAAATAAGAATAAGTAGAACTAGAAGTAGAAGTAAAATTATATAGGTAGGTAAGTAGGTATACAAATAGAATGATTAAGTAGTACATAGGTAGGCAGGTTTAATTTACGAAAAACAGGTAAGCAAGTAAGGTGAAGTAGGTAGGTAGCTAGGTAAATAGGTACATAAATAGGTTCAGTCAGCCCAAGCGAGAGCATAGATAAAGTAGCTAAGAAGGAATGTTTTTTCTCTGTCAATCTCTGCAGTGCGTCATTAAACTCCCTAGTCCCAATCCCATACCTATGTTTGTAATGTTAGTTAAGGAATAATAAAGGTTTTTTTTATTTTTTATTATTTTATTAAAGAAAACATCTCAGGTCCCCAGGCGATTGGATCTTTGAAAATGTTTAAAGGCGGTAGTCAGAGGCACGTCCAAACATCACGTTAAACACAACACATAAATTTTGCGGTACCTAGAGAGGCTTTGCCCAGCAGTGGGACACTAATAGCTAAAAATTGAATTGAATAGACAGGATAGAGTATTCCATACGTAACAGGTTGCAAGCCCATCTCCGCTTATAAGACAATTTACTGGTTTCATCACAAAATTTTCTTTCGTTTTAAGCGCGTAATTCGCACTTGATTTTTTTGCATAACTCATTGATGTACGACCTGGATTCGAATTCACGCACTACCCCCTACGGGGCAATCCTACTAACCAACCTGGCCCAGTGGAAAACTTTCGCATCAAAAGTTTCCCACTAGGCCAACTCGGCTCTCCAAATAAGCAGTGTTTGTTGCCTGATTCTTATAGGAGTTCTAAGCTTGGTAGCGAGGAACAGGCGTAGCTTCACCTAGTCTCTAAGTGATCCTAGTGGTTTTATTGAAACCAACAAATTTTGACGGAATAATGTGGCGTTCGGTCGGGTAATGAATCGCGTGAGCCAATACAGCGCTAATGATCTACATTTTAAAATTATGAACGGTTCGACGTTTATCCGTTTTAAAACGTGCCAGTGAGCGATCGTCCCCCGCCCGTGTAAGGCATCAATCATTTTTAGAGGGTTTCGCTTATCAAAGTTTTCTTCCTGCCTCTAACTTCCAACTTTTACATCGAATGATCTCCGCTGAACCAACAGAGCGTTCTCTTTTACCGCGTTTTGTATTATTTTTTGTGAATAAATAATATTATTCCTCGAGGGAAAGGGGATTGGATTTCGTTAAATATGGTTTAGTAATTGAATTGAAATCTCTCAATGTCGACGTTCAATTAAGCTTTAGATTTCATGCCTAATAAAGGTATTTTCTTTGTTTCTGCGAATACAATTGCTTGAATTTGAAGGCTTGGTATTTGATTATTTACAATATTCATCTGTAATGTTCAATTAAGTTGCCTAATCGAAATGCGATTAAATTTTATATATACCAAGGCACTGGCATAGCGTGTCTTATTTATAGGAGCGTGTAAAGAAAAATAAACTGCACTTATTGGTTGCTTTCTTGTCGTATCACTGTTTCTTTCTTGGTCATCCTGCATTAAGGTAGTGAGCAGGTTGAGGTATGGTGAAAAGGCATAAGATGAAAGGATTAAAGTGCGTCTCGTAGAGTCCTTTTTCGTGCACATATTCTTTTATTTGTAGGTTCTAGGAGATGGCGGTTTCCTCACGATGTTTTTTTAACGTTTGAGAATGCTAGTATAGTGTACATATACACACCTGCACACTGCAGGACCTCTACGAAGCCACTGACAATGCCGTAGCTGTGGCGGAGTACTGGTCCAAAAAGATTTAGTCCCCCTGAACCATCGACACGACAGAAGAAGAAGAAGTGCACATATATTTTCTGAAATACATTGCTGCACGACCGGGTTCATAACCACCACACCACGAATACTCTGCACTTATTTATTCATTTATTGTCAACTAGCTTGCGCCGGCAGCCTCACTCGAGTGTTATCTAAATAAAAAGTAGCCATTATGCTATTTTAGGTAAATAAGTCTATATATTCCTAGTTTCATCGAAATCGGTTCAATCCAAACTTTTGCATTGATAATTGTAGTAAGAAATTAGGATAAGATTCCATTACACTAAATCCAGATAAAATCCGTTGCACGATTGTTCACACGGAGCTAGGTAATTTCTTATTTTCTTAGCTAATCACGCAAGATTAAATTACTATCGAACCTACGTGCAATATCATTACAGGGACTGTCAAAAGTGATGAATGCTAATGTCGGACGCAAGATTTTTAACTAAGTTAAGATTAAAATAGCTTAGGGTATTATAATTCGCGAGCGAGCTCCAGGCGATGGATCCGTCATCTCTCCCCAGCAAATTATAATGACACATCCGCCGGGAGGTTTTAAGCCAATTCAACTTTGAAGATTCCTGATACCGTGGCCGATGGATTTACCTTTAGAGGTGGATCGTTTCGATGGGACCTAAGTAATTGGATACAATTTGGATAGGGTTGCAAAATCAGACAGTTCTATTTATTTATTTATTTATACTTTCACACTTAAACTTAGTGTAAGGAGGACTTAATGCTAAAGCATTTTCTACCAGTCATCCTGGGCGTGCAAAAGAGATGGTGAGGCGTGACAATAAACTAAACTTCATCATCATCATCATCAGCCTGATGAAGTCCACTGCTGAACATAGGCCTTCCCCAAAGAGTGCCACGACAAACGGTCTTGAGCCTTCTCCATCCACCGACTTCCCGCAACCCTCACAATGTCGTCGGTCCATCGGGTGGGGGGCCTTCCAACATTGCGTCTTCCGGTTTGTGGTCGCCACTCGAGAACCTTTGTTCCCCAACGGTTATCGGTTCTGCGAGCTATATGGCCGGCCCACTGCCACTTCAACCTGCTAATTCTGAAAGCTATATCGGTGACCTTGGTTCTTCTACGGATTTCCTCATTACGGATCTTTTGTAAAACTAAACTTAGAAATAACTTACCTACTTAAATAGTTTACATACTTAGTTATAGTGATATATATACCTACGTACGCACAAGTACCCACGTAGGTATCTAAAAGTGGGAGAAAAAAAAAGAAAACAATTTAATAACTACAAAAGTGATAACACTTAAAAAAAACACAATACCTAATACCCACAACTTGGTACCTACAATATGTTAGTTCAGAAATAAGTTCATACCTACCTAGTTCCTAGTGATAGGAACGTAGAAAAGTAGTGATTTTTGATGTAGTGCTCTTACCAACCTTTTGAAAGCATCCCTTGTGTCAGTCGCTTTAATATCTAGAGGCAAATCGTTCCATAGACGAACCGCCGTGACAGAGAAAGAATTAGCCATAAATGCGGAGCATAGAGTAATTTTGTATATACCAGAGAGCTGTGCAGTGGAGTTGAAAGAAGTAGGTTGTCAGCTGACTGAAGTTGTCTGTCATGTGTGTCAGCTAGGAATTTAAAACGGTCTTTCAAATAGAATGGAGTGTGCGGATCTCTAAGTACCTCTCTAGTAAGTAAGCCTCTATGTAAATAAATTAAAAAAAAAACAATATCACGTACAACATAATACACAGACTGCCTCTACAGACGAATTAGTTATAATAATTGAAGAGCATGTACAAATGAGCCACAAGAACGCGCTATTGTAAAAGAAATTGAATTTACCATAATTCCATTTCTTTAACAATAGGATACTAATAATAACTTCCGAACCTGCGATTCCAATACAAACAATATCGATTCGCGAGGGTTCCGTCGGAGGAAACAATTTGTGGTAAAAAATCCGCACTGATAGACGCGCGATATGAGCAACGGGAGGATTCTTACTTATTTTTTTTTGCCGCACGGGGGAAATCGAGCGGCTGATCTTTGTTTTATGAGAACGATTAAGAAAAGCATATTTGAAGTGTGTACTCGGCTTTATTTGCGCCCCGAGAGGGAAGGTACGCTTCATTGATCCGTAATCGTTTTTCGCATTTTATTGGCGTACTACTTCCGTCATCCGAGGGTTATGAGTGCGGGGGTAGCGTGCACGCTGGTTTGTTCCGTAGAAATTAGTGGCTTTTGGAATAAAATTAAAATTAGAATCTTGTTCGCGACATAATTCAGGCGGAGAGATCCTGTTATTTTCGCACTTAATTTTGTGGCGTTAAGCGTTGTATTGTGGCGCGAGGCGTCTGCTCGCGAAGTGATTAGAATGCTAAATACGCACCCTGGAAGGGTTTCCCGTAATTGTGCGGTGCTCCTTGCGGACCGCACCCAGCAAACGTCGGTCGATCGCAAGCTACAGTGCTACGTGCCACAGTGAAATCTCCAAACATTTCGAAGACAATTTCACCAAATTATTACCAAATATTATTTAGATTGGACATATAACTGTAGATTTTGGATATACTTCCCTCTAGAAAAAGGCGGAGGAGGAAGGGCACAGCGAGATTTTCTCGTTCTGAATTGGAGCAGCCCGCTTGGGGAGGTACCTCCGCCTTACAGAAGATCGCAGCCAAATAACATTATTTGTTTTCAAATAGTGTTGTGTTCCTGCGATGAGTAAGGTTGCCAGAGCTCTTTAGGGGGAGGGGGGTTCGGGGTCGGCAACGCGTGCGTGATGCCTCTGGTATTGCAAGCGCTCATAGGCTACGGTAACCGCTTACCAACAGGTGGGCCGTATGCCTGTTTGCCACCTCAGTAGTATAAAAAAAAAAGAAAAAAGGCGGAAATACTTTTATCGAGCCGATAAAGTTAGTGAGTGATGAATGAGGGGGTTAATGTAGAGACCGTATTTATTTGAAAGTCACTTAAAATTAGCTTATCTTAATATCACGCCCATTGTCCTATCTATGTTTAGGGAAAGCATTATACTTATAGCCAGATATAATTTGTTGTTTCGACATTGCAAATACTAGGTCGTGGCAAACACCCGTTGAACTCTTCAAATTATACACGATAACTCCGAATACTGATTCTTGCAATAATAAATGTTAGCACTCCCTAGCTATTGTTATAGAGAGTTGGTAATCACAATGAAAGCTACGTTTTATAGTCAAAAAATTAATTGCAAGTGGCGTCGCCGTGATTTAGACGACCGAAATGTGGTCGTTAGTGCGAATTGAACGAAAGGGTGTGACTGGGGATGCTTTAAGCTTCCCCGATATAATTAAACTTTACCCGTTGAAAATATCCAACTATCAGTCGCGATTTTATTCTGTTTTTGTTGGCGACTGCAGTTCTGAACTACGAGACGTGTCATAAACAAAACGAGGACCAGAGAGTTTTTGCTAGCATGTCAATACTTTCAGTACTGCTATTTTAAAACAAAAACAATTTGCTGCTGTTAAAAGCACCGGATTTGAGGTTTGAAATCACAAATTATGAGGGGCTTCTTTTGTTCAGCCTACGCAACGTTAAAATAAAGGCGTATTAATTATTCAGCGCCACACTCGACGCAATCAGAATAAGTGGTGATGTTTCTGTCACCCGCTGCGGCTGCGTCGGAGGCCGCCGCGGCGTCGCGCATGATTAGAATTCTCAAGCCCCGCCGAAGGCTCTTGATTAGAGGAAATTAAAATCATTATACCCCAGCGCGCGACGTACCACGCTTTACCCGACTCACGCAAAAATAGAAACGCACATAAAGAAGGCCCGCCGGAAACGGAAGCGGCACCATCTTGGAGCCGCCGGGCGGGAAAACAATGGATTCGTTAATTAACATTTTCTTACGCCTCGCGGCTGTCGAACGAACGGTTTATCGGACAAAATATTTATGACGCAGACACGATGAAAATTCCAGCATGAAATTGCACAAGTGAATTTCTGTAGGATCGTAAAGATTATGAAAATGCGCGCGGAGACCCCTTTAATTACTTTTCTGATTGCGTCTCGGCGGAGCTTACAAGACGGGGACATAGGTGCGTGATTAATTAGTATTGGTGCACCTGCTACTTATGACTCAGAAAAAAGCAGACCAAGCAATTCACGACATCAGAATATCATAGAGGTCTTCGGATCGAGACAAGATTGAATTGTATGGAAATGAAAATTGCGTGTTTTTTTTGCGTTAAAGGAAAACGAAGCGTGAGGATCTTGTCTAGACCCCCAGTTTAGTGACTAATATTTAAGGGAACCTGCATTCCTTAACTTATGCTGTTTCCTGGGCACAACTGACAATGACAAATAACAGATGACACCTGAGATGGAGAGATGGATATATACTCTCTGGGAATCAGTCAGTCTGTGGTCAAGTCGGCACGAGCAGGCGCGCGGGTAATCACTGTGAGACTGTGAGATATTATATGTGATATAACTACAACGAGGGAGTCGTCCTGCTAGGAACCTGTGAGATGAAAGGCATACACCACACCCAGTAAAGAAGTTTAGGTTTGTTTTTGAAGGTCAATACCATTCAGATAACCCTCTCCTGGCGCCCATTCAATATGTCACAGAACACATTGCCGACAAAACTGCAGCCGATAACCAAAAATAACTCCCATACAAAACGCACTGAACATGCTTAATAGAGACAGAGTGGCGCCCGAGGCCCGTGAAAAACGCGCCCTATCAATAATGCGTTATCGGTTCAAATATGCGGTTTATCCGAAAGCCGATACTTGATTGAGCACATACACATTGATACGTGTGACGAATGTGGCTTTTGATGGATGGGAGTTCACCTTGGTCGTAGGTATTGCAAATATTTGCGTTTTTGTTTTGGGTATTTGGGGGAGGTCTATGACTTCTACAGGCTGATGATGACCAAGACATAATGTTAACAGATTTCACTGCATCTATCAACCTGTACAAATTGTATCTTTGGGTCAGACGATTCAACTAGGTAGGTCCAACTTCGACAAAGAGGTTAACCGACGAATCCAACTCGGATGGGCAGCGTTTGCGAAACTTCATCATATCTTCTCGTCGCAGATACCGCAAAGCCTCAAGACGAAAGTCTACAATCAGTGCGTGTTGCCAGTGATGACATATGGCACTGAGACTTGGTCGTTAACTATAGGCCTCATATACAAGCTCAAAGTCGCGCAACGTGCTATGGAGAGAGCTATGCTCGGAGTTTCACTACGTGATAAGTTCCGAAATGAGGAAATCCGTAGAAGAACGAAGGTCACCGACATAGCTCTCAGAATTAGCAAGTTGAAGTGGCAGTGGGCAGGCCATATAGCTCGCAGAACCGATAACCGTTGGGGAGTAAAGGTTCTCGAATGGTGACCACGAACCGGGCGACGCAGTGTTGGAAGGCCCCTCACCCGATGGACCGATGACTGTTGTATGCTTAAATACTTATATACCTTTTTTGGCTCCCGCATGCACCTCGGCACGGACTTATGAATAGTGTCTACTCTGATCAGTTTGTGCTATGGTTGTGTGTCCAAAATAAATGTATTTTATTTCTTTCTACTTATTCTTTCAATAAGCGTGAATATCTTAATGTCAGTCAGTCATCGCTTCGTCCGAAATACTCGTAGATCAGCTATAAAAACTATAAATGCCAACAGCGTGATAGACAGTGAGAAGAAGACTACATACTACACCCATCATACTACACATAGCTTTACCCTTACTCTACATTAACCGTTTTTGGTATAAAGACTGGACCTGACAGAGTGGCGTCATTAGTTAACATGAACCGAACAAATGGAACCATTTGGACTTCTTCAAATAGGGATTATTTATGTGATGTCAAACCGAAACAGTTATTAGGAATCAACTTTTACAATATTTTAAGTATTGTAAAAGTTGATAAAAAGTGGTTGGTTCAAGTTTTGTTGGACAAAATGAAGTTTAACTCTCCTTACTGTTCACTGCTAAGTAAATCAAAAAGAGAGAGAGTGATAAAATAGAATAAGTGTGACAATGAGCGGCCTCATCGCTAAAACCGATCAGGCAACCTTTGGATGAACAGGATACAATTTTTCAAAAAAAAAGGATGGTGGCGTGCGTAATATTAACATAATACATATGTAAATAGGGTGATCAAGAGAAAAGTGTAACTGTATACTAGTATCAAAGAAAAATTGTCTTTGCTAGTATAAAAAAGAGTAAGGTATTATTTTTGTCCTGGCACAAAAAAATCTGATAAAAACCACAGAAGTCATGACATCACTCTCCACAGATTCAGCAAGAGATTTTAATTTAAGCCCAGAGACGCAGTACATTTTGCCAGTCGTAACACAGTGTAGTAAACCGCTCTTAGTGGTGGATTACCGCCATTAACCGTCCGGCTGTAAACCGGTGATCGATGCGCGCTCCGATGTTTATTGTCGCTATATGGACATAGTCCCTATCCACTAGTAAGAGGGATTTACGTCACTTTAATCGCTGTTATTGGATACTGGCAGGAGATAAGAGTTGTATTTTTTTAAAATTAGGAAACAATGGTTATGATGTCTGTTTCAAACTAGAACCTGTAATACTTAAAATGGAACCAAGGTTTTATAAAGAGGATGTCTTCATATTTTTAATATATACCTACAAGGTGAAGGGGCTTATTCTATCAACAAATGAAAAAAAATATCAAAATATTCAAATTCTTCAGATTTATTCCTGATATTTTTCGGATTTAAAGTTATTGGTATTTTTATCATCTTTAGGAGTAATTATAAAACGTACGAGAAGTTTGACAAGATTACTACCCAAAACAGCTGAATAACTGTTCTGACCTCAAAACAGCAGATTTTTTGCGTAGAGTATTAAAGCATCCATACCAAGGTATATGAATTTAAAACCACAGTTGCAGTCGGAATCGTCTCATTTACCTATTAATTGTAATTTTTGACAGGCACCTGTCAATTTGGCAGTGCTTCAACCCTTCTAATCCTCCCCAAGACGCGAGGTGCCGGTCCGTCTCCTTTAGCTCCCCCGGAATAAATTAGCTTTCTCCCGGCCACATCGGGATATAAAATTTTGAATATGAATGGAATATTTAGCATTTGTAATAAACCGCTTTTGCTTGTTTCGCTGCAGATGCGTACTAACCACAGCAGTGGATAAAAATACGTCCCCGTTTCTCAGGTGGCTTGCCATAAATATTTATTAATTATTTTTTCAATAATCTCTCCTCTTGTATCCTCCGAGGACGGAGGGATATCTCCACCGTTAATTGCTTTTTGTTTCATTTGAATAAGTATTGTTTTTGACTGTTCGAGCGTGACGCCACTTGTATAAAATCTCAGCGATGAATAATTTTGTTGGAACAAAGTTAATTGAATGCTTTATTGATTTTTCCTCATTTTTACAAATTAAAAAGGCCGTCATAATTTCTTACTGGCACAGCAATATCATCTTGGCTGGATGAATAAAAAAATTAGACGGGATAAGGGTTGACATTTTCTAAACAATAAAGTCCCTGAAGAGTCTTTGAAGACATTGTAAGATGCAGTAAGTTTATTATTCTATCTTGTAGTACCTAAGAGAGTTAATTTTGCACATAATAACTTACCAAGCTTAAGCTTTTGTCCCTGCAAAGTTGATTAATTTAAACCACATGCCTTCAGAGAAAAGACGTTATTTAAAAAAAAAAGTTTACTTACAAAAAATAAATCACCATTTCCAAAGATGTTCAGCAAGTTAATCGACTACAGTATTGGTTATGCTGGCAGACAAGAAAAAAAAATCTATTCATCCACTGCGATGTCTCCCGCCTAATTGATTTTATAATTCGAAGGAAATTCAAAAAGAGAACATTTACATTCGCCGCACGAGATGCCGACACGTAGAGATGCGCCGATTGCAGATTCGAATTATGCCATTTGAGGGGAACTTGAAATGTGGAGAGCTTCATGATTAGTACGAGGATTGAAATCTGTTCTCTATTTAGACTAATAAGACTTAGGTATTAAGAAATTAATAAGTCAACCACACTCTTGTGTTTAATAGGTAATTTTCACCCGACTACGGAAGGATAATGAATCTCACAGTCTATGTGGGTATGTATTTATGTCTGTATATATGTATATGAGATACCTATATTTGTTACCTCGTATAGCCAAAACTACTGAACCAATTTCAATAACTGATATGCCGATAAATTCACCTCAATCCAGAGATGATACAGGGATATTTACGTCATAGGAAATTCAATAGTAAAAAGTTACAAATAATTTCAGGTGCATTTACCGCCACCTAGTGCCAAATAGCATAAAGCCATCTAGCGTCGAAAGTTCTTATGAATCACCTTGTATTGCAGTACCACTGACCAATTGTACCAATTTGTCGTAACGTCCACCCCAGCAAGTCAATTATTTATTTGATCAATTTACCGAGCAAATAGTTTCATAATAAGCCAATTTTTTTGATAATATGCCTCATATCAATTTGAGTGGTTTATTCTTTAAAGCAAGGAGTAAATTATAGTCGCAGACGTGTCATTTCGTAGGCAATTTTAAAGTCATTTGATTCCAATTTATCTTATTTTCTTGTTATAACGATTTATTAATTTAAAGTCGGGGTTGTTAGTCGCGACTGTAATTTGCTTGATCGTTCTGGGGACTGCTTAATTTTTGTTTCAAATTGTAAAAATAGATACCGAATAGTACCTATCTCAATAATTAAATAAGGATAGAAAACATTTACTCCGACAAACTGTACACAGACAGACAGAATTAGTAAGTTGAAGTGGCAGTGGGCAGGCCATACAGCTCGCAGAACCGACAACCGTTGGGGAGTAAAGGTTCTCGAATGGCGACCATGAACCGGGCGACGCAGTGTTGGAAGGCCCCCCACCCGATGGACCGACGACATTGTGAAGGTTGCGGGAAGTCGGTGGATGGAGAAGGCTCAAGACCGTTCGTCATGGAACTCTTTGGGGGAGGCCTATGTCCAGCAGTGGACTTCTACAGGCTGATGATGATGATGATGATGATGAACTGTACACAACTACAAGAACAAAATAATATAAAATCTATAATAAAACCTCAGGGCTCAGCTGCTGAACATATAGGCTGATGATGATGATGAATCGCATAATAACTTCGTAGAACTGCTACAGCGTAGATGCTCTACAGAGAGCTGACGTAGACTTTAACTTAGCTACGGCTGAGATATGGTTAAAAAATTTTTTCGCCAAATTATCAAGGATATACAAAATTCTCTGTTTTTTGCAGGTATTTACTTACTACCTGCGATTTTACTTTCGTCGACCCATAGTGTCGGTTGACGGCAGGTCGGCCTTTCTCCACCTCTGTGTCACCACTCGGTCAGCATTCTGAAGAGAATATATAGGCCTCTATCTAGATAAATAATTATGGGTAGTACCTATTTCACTATCTCTGATTATCGCTATTTGACGGATAAAAATAGTTCTTTCCCTTTGTTTTTGTATATTAACGAGAGAAATAGTAATATTTTTTAATTTTCAAGTAGTGATAATCATGGTTTGCTAAATAGGCACATAATCTATCTTATGCCCAGCTGGATCCTACATAAAACAGTATTACCATATTTTACAGCAAGCATCGTCCATCTAAGCTCCGGAGGGTGTTGCCCGCAATTTGTCTCCCGAGCATTGTAATCCTCAAATTGATAATCGATGGGCGTCTACAAAGGCATGCTAACGAGCCGCCAGCCACTGTTATCAATCTTGCCAATGAGCCAAGGTCACCTAATGAATTATGACGAAAGCAACTCTACTACTGTCTTGCCGTATTTCACTGAGCGCGGATACGACAAGACTTTGATTTATTGTTTGATTTATTTTAACTATAGTGGTGCACTCCGAACGGAGAACTTGCGATTTCGGGCTAAAAGTTGGTGCCTCGATGATCGTTGAGGCACAAATGTTCTAACTATTATCCAATATTACCTCAACTACGAAGTCATTGAAACTTTACCAAATGGGAGTTCACGTTAAAATGGTTTTTATGTGTAACTATTTTTTTAAATGTCTTTATGACCTCTGTATCAACATTCTAACCAGTAAATTTTGGTAGTACAACTTATTGACCTACTAATTTCCATGCCGATCGGATTGACGGTTCAGGAAAGTTTTGCTCTAACATTCTTTTAAGTAATCATATAACGGATTCGCTCAAGTTGTTTACAAAACATATTACAATAGACGCATCTATTTCTTCGCTCTAGACAATGCTAATATTTATAGATTCCATCAAACCATATAGCGTCGTCGATAATAGAATCGCTATAAAGTTACTTTGTCTAGCCCCTCTAGTTTTTTTTTTTTTTTTAAAGTTGGGTAAAATGTTGAAATTGAGTTTTGTACATTATAAGAACGAAGATCCCCAATGTGAATCCACTTGTACTTATTTTAAAGAGAATAAACCTTCTAATTGATATGGAAAGGGATAAATAATATATCAATGATTTGTTCTATAGAGAACAAAATAATATTACTGACAAAAATATTGAAATTCCCCAGCCTCTCAGCCAAAACATGGTCCTAATCTGTCATTGGCCAAAACACGGCACAAACAAATTGATCGACATTGACAAAATTAAACACGTAGTCGTATCGAATGGACGTGTACGTTACGGGCCGATTGGACCTGATAAGCCACGGGGTAGCTAGGGATGTCGCACGACATCGAAGCGGACCAATAAAGCTCTAGGCGTACAACGTAAACGATAGCGAAATAAACTTCGCACGAAAAGAGCCGCTAAGAGGCGCACTTTAATCCTTTCGCTTCAGTGATTCTTTCATCGACGGTCATATGCCCTTTTCAGGACCATACCTCAACCTGGTCACTGACCAAATACAGGATGACCAAGAAAGAATCAGTGACAGGACAAGCAAGCAAGCGACATAACAAATGTAAGACACTTTTCTTAGGACATTCGGTATATCGATGGCAAGCCGAAAAAACAAGGGCTTACTTATGATAATCGCTTCGAGTCTATGAACGTCCATAATAATTTCGGCCAGACGAAGAGTTGACTAAGTGGCGCAGTTCTCAGCGCATACTCATACCTAGGGTAGGGTAGGGCGGTGGCAAGCCTCCATCTAAAGATGTCCGAGGCACAACAGGTAATGAGTAAAGAGTTCCACCTGACTCTGTGTAAATTGTCTACAATAAATGTAATAACGCCTTACAATAACGCTTTAGATATCTAAAACTATTTCTTGTGTATTTTATCAATATTAACTTGTAGAAGAACCAAGGTTACCGACATAGCTTTGAGAATTAGCAGGTTAAAATGGCAGTGGGCCGGCCATATAGCTCGCAGAACCGACGACCATTGGGGAACAAAGGTTCTCGAGTGGCGACCACGGACCGGACGACGCAGTGTTGGAAGGCCCCCCGCCCGATGGACCGACGACATTGTTAAGGTTGCGGGAAGTCGGTGGATGGAAAAGGCTCAAGACCGTTCGTCATGGAACTCTTTGGGGGAGGCCTATGTTCAGCAGTGGACTTCATCAGGCTGATGATGATGATGATGATGATGAACCTGTAGTAGTTTTAATTTTCTTTCTGTAAATAAATGACTTCGTAGTTCAGGTAAAAAAAACACAACTCTTTACATAAAATATATATAGTTCCTCCGATAAAAGCTAGAACATCCCTAGCATCAAATTAACCCGGCAGGCACCGCGGCCGATACGCCACGCAACGCTATCAGACATCTATGCCATAACGACATTGACTAAACTGATACGGGGAAGGGTTGATACGTGGGATAGTTGGAAAATGAAAAGGAAAAATATCGTCTCTGTTCTATGTTACCAGCTACAGACATGTTTGACGACCTTGGTGGCGTAGCGGGCGAATGCCCATCTTAGATACAAGTGGTGCGGGTTCGATTCCCGTTGCGGGGCAAATTTTTGCATTATCTGCAAATACTTGTACTGGGTCTGGGTGTTGTGGTAACATGGTAGTCATAGTTTCTGATACCCACAGGGAATCCTAGTGTGGGGTCAGGACTATACAATACATGTCCGAGTATGTGAATTTTGGGTGTTTTATTATTTATTTAATATTTATCGAGAAAAAGTCATCATCATCATCATCATCTCCCTGCCCTTATCCCACTTCATGTGGGGTCGGCACAACATGTTTTTCTCTTCCACTCCCCTCTATCAGCCGTCGTATCAGTATTCACTCCTTTCTTACTCATGTCATCTATCACACAGAAAAAAAAGTATTTGGCAATAAACAATACATATTAGGAATCACCTTGTATTTGATCAGTTTGAAACTGACTTAAATTTGACAGAAAAAATAACGTCTTGGCTACTATTCCTTTACCAGTAGATACCTAGGTAGCAAGTACTGGAAGAAAGCGTGCATACCGTAATAAAGATGAAGAGTAGGAGATTCGCACTTGATCGTAAATCATGCGTTAACTGACTCGCTTCAAGTCGTTTCATTTGCTGAATACATTTTGAAAATGTTTTATTGTTGTTCTTAGTTCGGAGGCACAGCAGTTCTTTCCATACTTCCATCCTATCAGTATTTTTTTGACATAAAATCTACTTTAAAAGTCAATGTTTTTTAACCAGGGTGGTTATTTGAGATGGGGCAGTAAAGGCAGCGTACCATAATCATTGCAGCTGGAAAAAAACGTTTTTGGAGACCATCCTTATCTTACTGAAATTAACAGATTTCGAAAGAACGTTACAGTAAGATGTCACTGTATCGTTGCCTATAAATTCTGCCCTCAAGCAGCAATGCTTACATTGTTGTGTTTGAAAGTTGAGGTTGCCGGTAAAATTACAGGCATATGAGACTTACCAATAAATGTCTTAGGGGTCGGCAAAGCGTGCGTGATGCCTTTAGTATTGCATGCTTAACCACTTACCAACAGCTGGGCCGTATTGTTTACCACATAAGTTAAAAAAAAATAGTGAACTATGATTTTCATTTTCATGATACAAATATTTGCAGATCATTGTTTTTTTTCCGGAAAGCGTAACGGAACCCATATTTATTGCGTCTCAGCTAGCCACTCAGCCGCCGCGCTAAGGAAATTGTCTAACAAAATGTGTTTCCTTTTGATCCGTCACTATAGCGGCCACGGTAATGCGCGGATCGCGTGAAATTAGACAATATCTACCGACGATTGACTCGGGGAAATGAATAGATTTAATTTTAGTGTCATTTGTAGGGCTAATGGCGCCTCCGACTAATACTACCGACGACGTGTAAACATTGGGGCGATTGGCTCCTGGCTGTTTGAAAACGATACGTAAATAAATGATTTGATTTATTTATTTATACTAGTGGTTCACCCCAAACTGAGACTTCGCGATGTCTAGTAAAAGTTAGTGCTTCGATGATCGTCGAGGTACAATTAAGATAAAGTTTGAAAATCGCATCTTAAGCATGTTCAAACTAAGATATAATTTTAGATGAAATACGAAGTCATTGAAACTTTACCAAAACGGAGCTCGCGTAATATTGGTTTCAAAGTGTTACCTACTTTTTTCGTTGTATCTAAAAATGTGACATTCAAAAGTCAATGTTAAATAAGTAGGTACTTATTAGCTAAACTACGGAATAACTAAAATATATTGTGTAACATAAAAAAAAATTATCATTAAAAACTAATCAAATTCAAAATCGTTTCTATTAGGTTATCTGGAAGACTATCATGAGTTAAAAAAGGATTTAGAAAATGATTCAAATATCATTGATATTCACCACAGTTGATGAATAAAACAAAACTATATGATACAATTTTGTAATGGAAAGAAAAATATTTTCCTGACAAGTATCAGATAGAAATGGAATATTCCCCAAATTAAATGTCTATTTTTTACAATAGGAAATTGCCTTCAAATTGTAGCGTGCCCCAATAAAACGTAGCTCAATTACATCACAATGTCTTCTTTGTATTCCCCGAAAAAACTGTTCGTAATAAATAACCGTATGTCATTTCTCAGCACGTATGAAATTTATAACGCACGGAGCGATTTCTAAGGGCAATTTATTTGTAATAGAGCAGTTCAGTGGGGAACAGCCTACGGTAGAGACAAAAACAACTAGCACGCAACAAATACAATAATAAAAATAAAGGTATAATTATGTAATACATTCCGAGTGCCTCCTCTGAACACGTGCTCAGAACGGTGAAGAAAAACATCGTGAGCAAACGCGCGCTTCACTCATATTGACCATTACTTACCTGGGTAAGGTGGACTAGGCTGAGAGGATGGTATAGGTGCTGGGCAAGCTTACTCCATTTAAATAATATCTCAGGCACTACAGCGTCCTTTAGTCGAGAAAAAAGTTCCACCTGATGCTGAATAAATCATCTAGAATAGATGTAACAAGGCCTACTACATACCTTCTAAGAAACTTTAAAAAAAAAAAAAAAAAAAAAAAAAAAATTAAAAAGCAATATTTGTTCCCCGGTAACGTTATATCAGTATCATGAGTAAGAGGCGCCTTGCTGCCACGATTTGTGACTTAATCACTTTATTGGCAGCGGGGGAGCCAGCTTATCGGAAAGAAATGTCGACCGACCCGCTGATATATGAGTAAACAAGCTTGCACTTTTCCTCGGCGACTTTTGGCGGTCACAGAGGCCATAAACTCGTCGCCGAAGTTTGGATTGCGCTTGTGGGGGCAACGAGTGCTTTCTGAATGTTGTTTTTTTAGTTTTAAACGTTTTATTCGCGGTAAAGTTCTTATTTACCTTGTTAGGATCCTCGTCGTTGCAGTCTCTTGCATCTGAAAATAACAGAACAGGAGTAAATTTCCTTCTTTACATTCGAACTTGGAACGTTATTAACAAGAACGGGGTATTTAAAGCGGAGCGTATACAAGCTCAGTTCCCGGGCAGTGATTAGCCTCAGCGCACACTAGCAACGCACCGGACCTAAATATGTTTGTATTTTGGCTTTATCGTACACACACCCAATATCGGATCCCTCCTGAGGATCAGCCATTACGCAGCCTCTTAACAGAGGACGGTTTTAATTAAAAACTTCTTGCATTAGCATGTGTCCGTCCAATCATGATACTAATCCCTTCAAAATATTATTTAATTTTGGTCGAGAGTCTTAACCGTTTCGAGTTTAGGGATTCGGGTAGCGATTCTATTGTGCTGTATTAATGCGGAATAAAACGGGATGTTGTTTAAGGAAGTGGATTTGAATTTGTGCGATCGATTGACTAATTTCGGTATTATTAATGTATTATAAGTGGGTCAGGACCCTCTCGGGTGCCTAAACAAACAATATATCAGGTCGGCGGCGTTGTGGAGAGTCTTAGCGATAAACAAGCGCAGGTGTGTGCCGCAGCAGTACCCGCCTCAACCGCTGTCCGGACCAACTTGGAAAGTATTCGTAAGCGTTCAAACATACCGGCCTCGTTATGCATGCCTCGCTGGGTTTAATCACGGCCCAACCCCGCCCCAGGCGGAGCTAATGTTTTCACTATGTATTTTTTAAGCACCTACCCGGTATTCGGAACTCGCGGTGAGCTCAGTGTTCTTGTAGAGCCGTCGATGTACATTCATATTGGATGGTATTCACGAAATTTTTTGCAACTTCGTCCTGAATACTTGGGCTTCAGAGTACGTACGAGGCACGGGAAGTTCAATCATGGTGACTTTGAACTATACAAAAAACTAGAGGCAGAGTGGGTAGTTCAATGAACTTTGCTCACGTAATGCAAACTTCCAGTATCGATTCGTAAGGTCTTAAAACTGCTATTAGCTCTGTTGTATCCAAAATTCACCCACATCCGAATCTTCTATTATGGGAGGTGTCCAATATTGACACAGTGTCCCGCCGATTGTGCACTACTGACAATGATCCCCTGTCAGTTCACTTGAATATGGGTTTCGGATACTTCCTCGATACGATCATTGAATCTTTTGTATATTCAAGTCACTAGATTGATAATGTAGGTAGGTCTCCTCTCAGGCGATGGTCTAGCGTCTCGCAGATATGATCGAACTATTATTAGTCATGCAGAACTCGGTTGCGAAGCAACTGCTAATTTTGTTGGATTTGCCAGAAAGTTGTGGCGGAGTCTTATTTATTTTTTATCAATTTCACCCTGGCGAGCCTTAAAAGCGTCGCCCCGTTTTATTATAGGGACGTGAATTAGCAAAAAGAGAATGGATTTTGGTTGTGATTATGTCAAAAATAATTAATTATTATCGATTCAGCGTCGAGCAAGGGAGCGGATTGATGGAGGCACGAAGCGGGTGCTCTTTAAAATGGGAAAGCTAATTATTCAGCTACCGCAACCAGAATGGGGTAGATAAAGATTAAACAAATTCTGATTCAATTTCTAGATGAGCTTTTATTTTATACGAAGGTCATCTAAATCTTATTTACGTCGAGGCTACCCACTGACGGATCGTTACAGCGGGGACTACACTCAAAGTTTACAATGTATGCGAGGGAGGCTACTGCCGAAGGGGCACGTGTGAGGGGCTTCTCGGAATTTCTTCATTCATTAAGCCGGCAGCTCCGTGATCGGCCTGCCAAACCCGAAGCTTCGGTGTACACACTGCCGATGAGCAAAACTTTAATTTGGGCCGCGGTACCTGCGTCTTCCATCCATTCAAAATTAATCACTCTGTTTACTTTGCGAGGCCGGTAGTATGTGATTGACATTTTATGCATACTCTGCAAAGATGGACTCAAAAGGCAACTCGCCCTGCCAATAAATCACTTGAAAAGTCGAGCGCCGAGAGAAAAATCACAGTCATCGGCCTCTTTTTAAATTAACGCCATTAGCTTCGAGATTTTCTTTTGGAATAGAGTGCAAAAATTACCTCTCTTCGTTTGAGCGGGCCGAGTAATTAGTAACGCTCAAGTTTTATTTGTTGACGTTCATTCGTTGATTTTAGAAGGGTGGGAGAGAGAGAGCTGCCTTCTTGTAGGATTTAGAAAGAGAAGTTGACATTCAATCGCTAGGCTGCACCTGCCGCCGAGCCAATTTGCAATTTAAATACGAAATATTCTGAAGGACCTCCTTAACACGACATCTGTTTAATTCGGCGATAGAGTGACTGCTGCGGTCTGGAGAAACTCATTGCGGCTTAATTGAAATAAAACAACCCTTCACTGACGATGACTTTAAAATGGTTCACCCTCCAACTATTTTCATAGAATAACTTACAATAATTTTGATACCTTTACTGATTTAAAGTCAGCAACTCAGATTCAATTAAACTGATTTTTTTCTTAACAAAACATATCTAATAGATTACCTAGCAAGATTGTACGATTCTCTCCGGATCCCAAACATAAAATATGACGTCATGTAATTCCCCAAATTGATTGATACGTTCGTATGATATATCGTGTTCGAAGTGTATCGGACGGTCGGCTTAGGCTTCAACCTTATATGCATGCATGTTATCGATATACATATGGTTTTTATACCATAAATGAACACTGAGATACAACTACGTATAGGTACAACGTGATTCTTTAAATGTATACATCGGAAATATATACTATCGGTGTAGAATAATTAAGGCCCTTTCGGGCTTATTTTATACCCGATTGGTAATAAACACTGTTTTACGAATTTTGAAAATTCGATAATTTTCATTAAAAAAAAACAATGAAAATATCTGCTGTGAGGTCAAATCAGATCGAACTCAAATATGGTAGCAATTTTGATCTCAAACTTCTTCGCCAAAAAGTGTGGCGTATAGTCAAATGGATCAACCACCAGATTCCTTGATGGTTCCTACAGCATGACCACCACAAAAGGCGATTGCACGCGGGCATATAGGGTCAACGGCTAATAGGTGTTAGTGGGTGAAAAAAGAAGTGCAAGTCCGGGCGGAGCCAGGCGTCATTAATAACTATCACCCCACTTCATTAACGATCAATCACGTGAAGCCGCGCGGTTCAGACGGGTTGCGGTCAACTGCATTTTTTTGGGTCTACCATTACTAATTCTTGAAGAGGAAATGGATTAGGAAGTACTTTTAAGCACTTTTGCAGTAATTCCCTTAGCCCTACTTTTTGTCGAGCAGGTTGAGCCACGAACGTTTTATATATCTCGTGATTCGTAATTTACAGATATTTTGGGTTTTTTACACACTTATGTGCCAAACAAGCTTACGGCCCACCTGTTGGTAAGTGGTTACCTTAGCCTATGAATGCTTGGATACCAGAGGCATAACGCGCGCGTTGCCGACCTCGAACCCCCCACACCTTAAACAGCTCTGGAACCTTACCGGAACACAATATTATTTGAAATAATGTTATTTGGCTGCGATCTGGTGTAAGTCGGAAGTACTCACCATGCTCCAATTTAGAGCGAAAAGATCTCACTAAGCCCTACGAAACTTTAAGAGTAAAAATCAATTCAATTGTATTTGCCCAAACATACCATATCAATCGAACTGCTACGGCGTAGCAAGTGCTACGACATGATTCGCCTTGATTGCAGTATTTTTTAATTTTATCAGGCCTTTTATTTCATATATATATAAAAAAAATAATATAAACACTAAAAAAATATCCACAAAAAACATATTTGATTATCCATGATATTTTAATTACCTAACACTATAGTGAAAATTCACGTTCAAGTATACAAGAAAACGTCTACAAACTTTTGTATCGACGCTCATACACTCACGTACGAGAAAGAATGACTTGTCGGATGGAGTTAATAATCTTATTAATTTGTTCGCGAGTAACCCGCAGCGCGCTGGTCCCGACGTTCTTTGTAATTAATGTGAACACCTCATCTATTAAATTAGTACAAGGGCCCGTGAACACACGTGAGGTATTTACCACTATAATTAGACACGTCACACCACCTACACAGAAACAGTATAACAAGGGCCACCCGACGTGTGAAAGGTCTGGTGTAACTGGTGGAGTTTCATACAGTCTTAGAGGAATAAATAAATTGCGCGTGAAGAAAATGGGCTAAGAAATTTCATTTATCATAACGTTAATGCGAGATTAGACTTATTGTGAGCAGTAGTTACATTGTGTTCTGTGCTCTATTATGAGTTTACGTTTTGTAAGTGATGAATTTGCAGATTTTTTTTTTATACAACTGAGGTGGCAAACAAGCATACGGCCCACCTGTTGGTAAGCGGTTACCGTAGCCTATGAGCGATTGCAATACCAGAGGCAACACGCACGCGTTGCCGACCCCGAACCCCCCACCCCAAAAGAGCTCTGGCAACCTACTCATCGCAGGAACACAACACGGTTATTTGGCTGCGATCTTCTGTAAGGCGGAGGTACCTCCCCAGGCGGGCTGCTCCAATTTAGAACGAGAAAATCTCGCTATGCCCTACCTCCTCCATAAATTAAGTACGTAAGAAGTCAAGAAATTAAGTACGTAGGTTTTTATTTTATAACTTGCTTGCTTATCGTATCACTAATTCTTACTTCGTCATCCTTCTTCGTGATCCTGTATTAGATCAGTGACCAGGTTGAGGTACGGTGGCTCTGAAACTGTATCGTCGATGGAAGAATCAGTGTAATGAAAGGCTTAAAATGCGTCTCTTAGAGGCTCTCCTTTTGTGCACATTATGAAATCTGATACCTACGTACTATTTGAGATAACTACGAACACCTACCAATGAATGTCATAATTCACCATCTTTAATGTGTCGATCAATTACAGTTTATTGCACGCTTTAATTAAATGGCGTTCAAAATGAACGATTTATCGGAGGTTGATCCTCATAACCTTAGCTTAAGAGGTATTACTCAATAGCCTTCTCGGTCCTTGGGCAAGTAATATACACTATTAAAGCCTTGCGTGTAGGATTTGGCGGGTGTATCATTCTAAATAATGCTACTATACGAGAACCATAAATATGTTATGTTATTAGGTAGGTAGGGGCTGTAAAAAGCTCACACATTACTTGAATCTAGACAATAACTTTTTCAAAAGCTGCGTTTTTTTTAACACTGAAATAAATGCAACTGCTTTTGTTTCTGTTGGTAAAGATTAAGAAAATTACACTACCCCGGGGCGCATGCAACTAAAGTTAATCACCCCGCGTTTACTTTGTAGACAATAGCGTAAAGCGACATTCATGATATATGCTCAGTAAATTCTAATGCGATGTCGCGAGTTGCGGTACGACCCGCGAAATCATAATAAAGTATGATTTCTTGGCCGGGGACGAGGCCTTAGCTCGGATAATCGCTCCTCAGGCGTACCCATATAATTCCTTAGTGCATAATGAAAGTTGATTAACATTATACTGGTAGCAGGTCGTGAGTGTGTGTGTGTCCGCCGCAGATTCCGAGTCCTAATTAAGAGCGAGGGCGGAGGGTCGCGGCCGGCGGCGGGGCCGGGGTATCGATCATAGCCCGCCAAGGAATCGACGCAGGGACCCGCAAAAAGGGGAAGCCCTCATCTCAAAATCAGCGTCCGCTAAGCCGGCCACCTTTCAGCATATGTGTTTTCTGAGGGTCAGTTTACTCGCGAGCGGAAACGAAGCGCTCCGGGCGAGATTTGCAAATCCTGTGAATAATTACACGGCTTACGAGCGCTTACCTACTGCCTTATAGTCATTTGCATATTTTCTTGCGGCTCTGCGCCGGCTGTCCGAGACGGAACGTGAAATATTTCCATTGAAATATGTGTGTCGACGTGGTAGCGTGCTCTAATTTAGTCTCTTTTACTGGATTTCTTAGTGACTTATTTAGCATTCCGTTACCAAATGGTATAACGGAACCCTAATGGTGAGACCTGTGGTTTAAACTCAACTAGGTACGATTGCTATCGTCTTGTGGTACAAATGTAGAACTAGTTATTCAATAACCATTTCGATTAAATAATAGCTTTATTCAAAAGAAAGGTTTAAAATGTTCAAAGTGAAGCATCCATGGTTGGTACCAAAAATACAAGTTTTATACTTTCAGAATGATAATCAAAAATGTTTAAGATTAAGAAGAAAATAATAGATGATTCAATTAATACTAAGTTCTTGATATTTATAGTCTTCAAAATAAACATTGCCTTTTTCTTGTCTGTAATTGGTTACGGAACCCTCGTCGCTTGAGTTGAACTCACAGTTACCTACTATTAGGTGAAATAAAATAGTAAGGAATGATATTAGCTAGATTTTCAATTTAAATTATAAAATTTATAGGTGGTACAACAAGTCTTTCAAAATTGTGTTGTTTGTGCTTCGTAAAAAATAATAAGCATTTTGAAGGGTACTTTTCTTATTTAACGGCTCAAAGTCCACTCGTGTTCTATAAAATACAAAATGAGAAAGAAACAAGAAAACACTAACAAAGCTGCTTATAAAAAAACGTTGGAAAACACTTATCTCGCTCGAGTGCAAATCGTCGACTGTCACTTCGAACCCCAGAGTCGCCCGGACAAAACGGGAAAGAGTAACAAAAATAACAATCAAATATAGCATCCGCGGAATGAGATCTGAAGGAATGATCGCGCGACCCGAGGGATCGGTCGCCTCTTCAAAAAAGACTAATCTCTCAATTCACTAAGGAGTTAAGCTTTAAAAAATATTTCGATAGGCAACAAAGGGCCTCTCCCTCGTCGCCTCGCGGTGTCTTTGACACGTCGCCGCCGAATTTTTTCCGCGAGATCTCTTTAGAGGCGGGATGTCACTCACTTTGTATCGGCTTTGTCGCAAGAGGTTAAGCGCCGGTTTATTAGGCTTCACTTCCGTTTACCAAACAGAGGGACCCTTAGCAGATTCATTTTCGATGTTCGGCTTATTGGCTGATTAAAATTTAATCCAATAATCATCTGATTCAGATGTATCAGCGCTGAAGAGTGCACGCTTTTGCAATCGATATGAAAATGTAGTCAAGTAGGGTTGCTCGGCCGCGGTGGCTCTTAATTAAGAATACGTGACAAACGACGAGACATGTAGGTACACAAACACAAGCAGTACGAAAAAGGTTCGGATTAAGTAACCCCTTTGCGCTTTTGATTTTAAACGTCACGTGAAGTGCGAACGCCGGACCGTGGCGTCTAATTTGAAAGGAGACTTGACAAATCTGGCTTCGGGCAGACCCTCATTTAATCGAGCCATCGCTACACGTGACGATATGAATGTCGCTACAATGAAATAATAGAGAGCCGTGGGCGGTCACTATGGTTACAGGGTGGTTCGGAAGCCTTGTTTGAATGGATCTGTGCAAGGCTTTTAGCCCCGTTTGACCATTTAGATCGGGTCAGCGTTTCGGGAGCTGACTGCGCTCCGAAACTGGGATAATTAGCAGGCAAACAAGGAGCAGGGTGCGGAACAACTTTCGCGGACCGTTCAGGTGCTCCGCAAACACAGCTGCAAGAAGTTTAACAGCAGTTTAATTGCGAAGCGAAAACAGAAGCGCACTGAAAACAGTTTAGTTTTCTGTGAAAGAACCTACTCGGTTATTGAGGTGAACGAGCCTAATCAAAACTCCGTTTGAGTTTGAAGTTTATTGAAAATGTGGAAACGTCTATAGGCGAGGGGGAATAAATTAAAGTTGGTTACTGTGTACTTAATGAACTGAAACACTCGCCGTATAATCGATACTGTATGAGATCTCTTCAGCTGTGCTCATAAAATGATCGGGTAATAAAGCTATACCATTAAATTACTTCAGGAACTGATATGACCTTACGTGTTGACTATTTGCTTTCTGCTAATAGGTTACCCCTAACACTCAGTTTACCCCTTACCAGTAGATTTGTTTAGCCACTGCACACGGTCCATAAATCGAGCATGTCAGCACCATAAAGGTGAGGACACACCGCGCGATAAATCACCGCGGGCGACCCACACGCTGTGACGTGACGTGCGTGCGTCCGCGCTCGTAATCCTGTCCCGGCAAGACTACGTGACGGAGTGCAGAAGGATTAATTACGGTATTCTTACGTGCACCGGCTAACGAAGATATTTCTCCATAGGAAATTGCATGTTTGTCGTGTCACTGATTCTTTCTTGGCCATCCTGTATCAGGTCGGTGACCAAGTTGAGGTATGGTGGCCCTGAAAATTAATGTTCTCTTAGAAGCTCCTTTCGTGCACATGTCACATTTCTCATTTTTAGTTTTTAGGAAATGCCGGTTTCCTCACCGTTTCATTCCACTAGTATAGGGCTCATACATTTTCCGAATGGAAAGTCCATTGGTGCACAATCGGGATTCGAACCGACAACATGTGAATCGGAAGGCTACTACGCTCCAGTAGAGCTCAGTGGACATTGTAATCAGTCAGTCAATCAGTCAAATGCGTGCACCTTCCATATCCACACACAAAAGTCCTAAGTCCCTTGCGGGATCACGCACGGGACGCTATAGCCAAGTTCTAATACATAATTGGGAGCAAATCCCTATTGGAACTCCAAGGGACAGCCTTCTTAGTGCGTGCTCGCGGGGAAATTAATGAAATTAACCAATACAAGGTAAACTTACACATGAAGGGAGGCTAATTTGACGGTATTAGATTTACTTTATCAAATCAATGTTGTATATTTTTTATCAACGACAAAATCATATATTTGTTCCACTTGAAGAAATATCGGTTTTCAGACCGCAGGTTTCTTAACTGGCAGTATGCTGATGTTCTTTTGATTCATAATTTTTTTTAAGGGGTGCGTCTGCGGTGCTATTTTGTAAGCAAACTGGGAATGGCGTTGGCAATTTAGAGAATAATTTTATAAATCTTAGCGACATCCAAACATGAAAAGGAAGAAGTTAAGACCAAAATATTTTTTCTTGCCAAGTTTGAAACGTTTTGGATATAGCTAAGATTGAAAAAATCCTCATAATTGCTAACACCATTCCCATTTCACTTACTTATTGTTAGTGAAATGAGAATGTTAGCCGCTGGACTGTGAGTGTACCTACTTTTCCGATTCGAATGAAGTACATAGGTACAGGAATTTAATACCTAAAATGTATCTTTTAATGTTCCCTTTTTTGTGAATGTAAATATGCCAAAAGTCTACTATTGCTAAGATAGCCAGAAATCATATTTTGTACTATAGAGCAAAATAAATCATTATTAAACATTTCACATTCCAAGTTGTTTTTTTTTTAATAATTTGTAATTTTAACCACCTTCAAGCAATTTTCATTCACGCACGTATTTGTACTTTTCTTCAAGGCAAAAAGAGCCCAATCCAAATGACATAATAACCCAAATTAACAAGTGAAACTAGCTTTGTTACGTTCATTACCCTCTGTTAATTCCTCATCGTGCAGTATGAAGGCCTGTGTCACTATGAAGTGACGCCCAAAGGAAAATGAGCTTTACATAGTTTAAAATATGGTGATTTTTCCACACCCCTTCTTTGAATTCCGACAATGCTTATCCCACTTTTTGAAATTTTTCAAATTGTTTTTCCCACTTCAAAAGTGAAACTATACCTCCACTTAGGCATTGATCTAATACACGCTGACCATGAAAAAACCAGTGAAAGAGAGCATATTTTCGGTTTCCTGTTCTCTTTTCAGGGCCATTAATAATCAAAATGAGATAGATAGATAGATAGATAAACTCTTTATTGTACACAGAGATAGAAAATAACAAAAGGAGAAAAAAAATATAACGTATAATGGGCGGCCTTATCGCTAAAAGCGATCTCTTCCAGACAACCTTTGTATGGATGATGAGGATTATGACGAAGAATTTCTCTTAACCCGAAATATAAGAGATAACTGAATACCGTTCAAGTGTCGCCACAGTGACACTTCTGTGCGTTAGCACTGTAATTTACTCTATGCCTGCGGTATCGATCCGAGCGAGCGACAGAAAACTTTCTAGACAGCTTTTATATGCACCGACTCTTTACAGTAAGTACGAAACGGTATAGGTACGGAATGCGGATCGCGCATACTTTGTGTGCGTGAGCAACCAGCTTTACGGTACCGAACTATATTTCAGTGATAACCGTGACAGCAATTTGATAAGTCTTCACAAAAGGTAGTTAGTTATACAAAGTAATTTATAATAATATGTATATTTCGAGATAGAAAGAGGTTAATTCTACACCCAATTGGCAATAAAGTTTGTTCTAGAACAATAAATGTATTGAGTACGACTATTGGAAATTAGATATTTGCCATGAAAAATCTTTATGCAAAAATGAACTGTTTTGGGGTCAAATCAATCAATGAATCAGCTAACTTGAAAAAAATTGGGAAATTATCGGTATTTTTTTTATATTGATGTACTTGATAAATTAAATTAAAACAATTTTTTTTTTTAAATCCGAACATATTCACACGGTCAACTGAACCCAAACTAGGCATAACCTGTACTATGTGTACCAGAGACTGATATACATAATAGATATATATTTAACACCCAGACACAGAACAAACATCTGTGTTAGTCACAAATGTTTGTCCAGTGCGGGAATCGAACCCGCGAAATGAAAGGAAATCTTAAATTAGACGCCTCTTACGACATTCACGCTACTTAAATAATCTAGAATACACGTAATAAAGCCTTACTTTAAGACCTTACTTACAGAGAGCACTGGTGGAGGGGTGGTAGTGGCCCCGCCTTCCGATCCACAGGTCGTGAGTTCGAAACCTGTCGTGCACCAATGGATTTTCCATTCGGAAAATGTATGTGCGCTATGCTAGTGCTCTCAAACGGTGAAGGAAAACATCGTGAGGAAACCGGCATGTCCTAGAACCTAAAAATTCGAAGACATGTGACATGTGCACGAAAGGAGCCTCTAAGAGGCGCACTTTAATCATTTCACTACACTGATTCTTTCATCGACGGTCATAGGCCCTTTTCAGGGCCACCATACCTCAACCTGGTCACTGATCAAAGACAGGATGACCAAGAAAAAACCAGTGACACGACAAGAAGAAGAAGCCTTACTTTTATACTAGAAAACAAGTACTCTGTTCAATGTTCATTCCCTCTCGGAAGCTACCCCTATCAACTGTCGGATGCACGCCACGTCACCGCTGACGTCATATTTGACGTCTTACCGATGAAAAACAAACACAAAATGTGCCGGTTATCCTCTAATTGCGAATTAGGCGGTTTGTTTAAATTAGGCCTGGGGAGACTTATCCGTAGGTTCTTTGAATAAAACCCACATAACTGTTTAAGTAACCACAGTTTATGATTGTGAGTGAGCAGTATACCTGCGTAGGTTTATTATTATTCAAGACTCTTTAGCTTATAGTGTATCTTGTACAAGCTCAATTGTCGGACATAAAAATCCAACTTTTGGATCATCATCATCATCAGCCTGTAGAAGTCCCCTGCCGGACATAGGCCTCCCCCAAAACGTTCCCCGACGAACGGTATTGAGCCTTTTCCATCCGCAAACTTCACAATGTCGTCGGTCCATCGGGTGGGGGGAACCAATGACTCCCGAACGGTTGTCGGTACTTTTGTGTCGATATTTTTGGTAAGCTTTCTTGAAACGCTCGTAGTGTAGCGTGCCTTCTTTTGAACCCTTCAGTGTGGTCATCAAATTGATGCGTGACTGCTAGTGGCATAAACAGCTGAGGGCCATGCTTCCATGCTTCGCTTCCATGCTTCGGAGGGCACGTTAAGATTCGGCTACTAATATCTGATACGAACTTACATTCTGGCTTACTAATTTTACTGAGAAGGAATATCAATTTAACCCAAAACATTTTACCTAATATCATTTCCGTCACAAAATCAATTGACGTATGCCATTACATACATGATTAAACATCGAACCGCTTCCTGCTATCAGATGCCTGATTTTGGAAATAGTAATTAAATTCCACATTAGCAGTACAAAGCGTAAGATACGGAACCTAATTTTCATAGCTGATTAGGCGCACCCCATGGGATCACGATTACTGCCATTACTGGGTGATGAGTTTTCATGTAACTCGCATGTATCCTCGAGCTAAATTAGCGCCTCAGTGAGTATATTTTAAAATGTCTATCTTAACATTGTGGAATTATAGTTGAAATTGGCTCGCATTCCGCAGTGGTGCTTATGACGGCGATTGATAAAATCGAAATAACTTAAAAAACTATCAAACATACTATGAAACTGCCTTTAGTGTCTGTAGGTACTACAATTGGCTTATAATTTATTCAAAAATCAACTTTAAAATATTTTAGATTTAGAACTAAATTAAAAAAAAAGTGTTTTCAGCAGATACATCTAATCAAAACTCACACACTTAAAAATAAGATACACAGCTTTTCTACAAACTTCTGTATGTTGAATCATTTTTTTTTCTTAGTAAGTAAACTCATTTAAAAATCTCTAGTTTCAATATCATGCCTGTTAGTCACTCGTTCTTGTATAGAACCGTATAGGTAGAATATTTTTTATTTCTTTTGAACTAACCATTTTTTACATACTTTTTGTTTTATTATTAGTCGACTATTTCGTCATGGTCCATTTTAGCAGATATTCTTTAAAAAGGCGCCTTTGAAGGCAGCATTGTGATTGTGAAAATTGTTAAAAAACTGTCACAATAGACTAACCTTAGTCTAGTTGATAATATTTTTATCCTCACCTCACACTGACATCATACTAACACTATTTTCATTGAAAATGCCGTAAATTAGTTTTTTTTTAAATATAGAAAATTCCCTAAAAATCCACTCACGACGACCGAGCATCTCCGTGTTAACTTAAGGTTTTTCAGATAAGCCCATATTTTTATCGTTTCAAGGCATCTCCAAGTCCAGCAAAACCATTAGATTAGAAATTCACCTCGCTTCCTTTCATCCATCATCCAATTAGCGGTGCGATCAATCATCGTGCCGATCACTCCCCAGGCTTCGATGATTTTTTCTACTGTTCAGTGTGAGGCCTACGGGGACTTGTTAATCACTCGTGTGGGAGACGCGAAATGCTGATAGATTTTTTCCGGTCAAATGGTAGAAATGGAAAAATATCAGATGGTAGAGTGCATATTTTCATATCAGAAATAGCTAATTTCAAATGTACAGAATTAATACTATCAAAAGAAGAAATTAAATTCATATTGTATTAAAAGTAGGTACTTATTTACCTTATTCTTTGACCCCAGAGCTTATCACAATCTCTTTGTATATCATTATTAGTTAACCTTTAATTTTAATGGGAAATAATGTTATTAAAACTAAGAAACTCATCGTAATATTAATTCTTATAAAAGTTTTCACAAGAACATTAACTAAAATAATATTCATCATCATCAGCCTGTGGAAGTACACTGCTTTTCCATGACGAACAGTCTTGAGCCTTCTGCATCCATCGACTTCCCGCAACTTTCACAATGTCCATCGGTTGGGGGCTTTCCAACACTGCGTCACCGGTT